>CM066320.1:85550071-87950071 GCA_033807775.1 Saussurea involucrata | reverse complement strand
TGGCCAGAAGCATCGTCTTGAGGGTGTCCACCGAGTAGGTAGACTGAGTAGGAGCCGGTGGAGGTGTAGGTGCGGTTTTAGTGTCGACGATATGCCCTTTACCTTTGAGTAAGCGTTTGACGGTGTCGATCTCGGCGGCGACGTGCTGCTCCATTGCCTCGCGGACAACCTTAAGGGTGCTGTCTAGTGACCCTGGTGACACAAAGTCGTGTAAGATAACTCCGGGATCACTTAGATTACCCGTTGAGCTATCTACCTGAGAGGCAGAGCCACCTACGTTCACAGTTGGCAATTCGGTAGCTGGCGTAGGATTTCCGTCCGATCCTCGTGTTCCGCCTGACGGAGACACTACGGACGTTCCGATCGGGTCACGAAGAGCCTCGATTTGTTGTTCCTCATCATGTGTCCTAGCCGAAGAATGTATAATATCAATTGGCTCTAGACTCGATGGTGCACGAAATAAAGGCGAGACCTGGGGTTGCTGGTCTCTTATTTCAACACCAGCACTCTCCGAATGAGAGACCAGTGGAAGTTGTGCTTGATCCCCGTGTGAGACTGAAACATCCGTCTTTTGAGAGACGGATGAGTGGATAAGGGGGTTGTGCAATTGCTCCGCTGGGTCCACGGAGGCTTCTTCAATACCCCGTCCCAACAAATGAGACGGGATAGCAGATGTGGTTACCCAGATATCACTCGGTTGGGTTCGCTCATGAGCCTCATTATCTTTACGGCTCAATCTTTCTTGGTTCGCTTTCGAACGCAGTTCTCTCCGGCTCGCAGTTTCTAACTCTACACCTTCTACTCCCTAAATCCTAGGTGAAGCAGAGGATGTACCCTCGGTAAAGTCGGGGTTCGGTCCGATACGGGCAGGTATTTTAGAAATACGAATGGCACGGGCCGTTTTCGATTCCGTATCCGATTCAGATTCCACGTTGTGAACTTGCATACGTGGTGTAGGCGGGTCGGATAAGTATGGTTCAGAATCATGTTGAAGCATCGGCCGAGAGGACGATGCTCCGGCTTCGCCTGTTGGACGGGGTTGGCTAGAACTGGGTTGCGATACCATTGCACCACTCACACTAGTTCCCCTTCCCCTAACGATCAACACACCCCGCCCGATAGTACCTGCTTGCCGGGCCCTTCCACCTCTCACTCTTGGACCCTCACGTCGCTCGGGTCTAAGTCCCTGGGGAGGTCCCTCCGGCGCTGGCTGGACCCTGGGAAAAATACTTTGCTCCCCCTTGACTGATGCATAGGCATATCGTTGCTCCCCCTCGGAACAAGAATGTGATTACTTAAGAGACGTCGACAAAAAAACTTTTAGACTTTTAAGAAAACAGTGTGATGCTTCCCCTTAAGTGAGGAACATAATGATGTTGCTCTTGATCCGCCATGGAATATCTGTAAAAGAATCTAAGTCGGTGACCAAGGCGGAAGAACTATGACGGCGCGTACCTCTGCATTAAATGGCTCAATCTGAGACAGATTGAGGACTGGCAGTGAGAAAACAGGTACAGAACAGACAAGCTCAGAGGTGTCCGGACATTTTGAGTAAAATTGAGACTTTCCGGACAAACCAAAGTATCTGGACAAGAGGTTTCCGGACTACATGGTTTTCCGGATGGGATAAATGATTCCGGACAAAATGGAGATTCCGGACAAGAAGAGTTCCGGATAAGCAATGGTTACCGAACAAAAAAGGTTCCGCACACTTTGACATTTTAAACAAAAAATTCTCTCATTTAAAAAGATACCTTCGGATTTTGATAGAATTCTTCTCTCGCTTCCCCTCAAACTGAGCATGGGGATGGCTTTGCTCCCCCTCGAATAGTGCAAAAATTGTGTAATGGAGAGTTCGACACATAAAAACTTTTGAGCATTTAAAGAAAAACATTGTGTCGGTCCCCCTCAAATGATGAACAGTAGTTGAAAAACACACAGGAGTGCCCATACACAAAAAAACATTTTTTTTACAGAAGAAAAAAACTGTGTTTGACGTTCCCCCTCAACAGGTGAGTAAACTTACTTGATACCTGATCATGCTCCCCCTAAACACATGAGCAGCTCGTGAAAGCTCAGGTATAGACAAACCTCACGTCTTCGTAATATTGTTCCTTGTAGATCGTGAGCAGCTCCCTCCTTCCGGTCATGTGTGTGGAGCCTCCAGTGTCTAAGAACCACACATTACCGTCCTGCAAAACAAGTTTAGCGGACCTTGGGTACCCAGATTTGCCTGGGTCCTGGAGGGTTAGGTTTCACACCTTTCGGAGGAGCCTATTTTGACGCAGGTTGCCTCTTAGGTGTAGTTTTAACCTTAGTAGGAGGAACTGGTTTTGAATTAGGTTTCCTCTCCTGCTTTGGTTTACCTTCTGATTGGGCCCCCCGTTGAAAATGATGTTTCTTTTGGTTTTTACGGGGTTTGCGTTTGGGTGTATGATTATATATGTGATATGACCCAAACCAATCATTATTATTTATGTCATCAAAGTCATTCCAACCACAACTAGAACAACACAAACGATCGTGCGATAATTGGATTAATTGCTGAATGGAGTAAATTTTCATCGGAAAATTAACACCCCTTTTAACAAAATAAGTCCTATGAGTCCAAGCACAATCGTTTTTGTTCATTCTAGGGTAAAAAACAGTGTTAAATGACTTCGACGCTTCTTTTTCAATAGTTTCCCTAGCTGGCCTCTTTGGTTTATCTTGTTTAGGCTGGCCGGTTTTATCTGAACCCACATTGACAGCATGGTCAGTGAACTTCAAAGAAACATGATTTTTGATAGGCAATCGCTCGGTCTTTTGCCTCGGCTGTGATCGGTTTTGAGGAACATGTTTAGATTTGGGAATCTCAATCACAGCTGGGGCCTTCGTGTTAGAACAAGTACCCTTTTCAAAGTTGACCGGTCGATTGACTACTGGTGACAGAAAATCAGTATGGCTCGGAAGAGGTTTGTCGAAAGGGAACGACTCAAACCCTCCATCAGAATTGCCTTCAGAGATCATGTATTTTGAAAAATCAATCTCCGGAATTTCAGGACTTGCATCAGGTGAGGAAGGCGAGGAACACGCTGTGCTTTCGGTTGTGTGCTTTGGGGAATTCGGTGCAGAAGCATTTGGAACATCAGAGTTTAAATTCCTTTTAACACACTCATCTTGAGAAACTTTATTTTCTTGCGAAGAGATATTTTCGATGAAGGCTTTACACGAGGATGTGTCAGATGAGTTAGAGGAAAGTTCAGGTGAAATTTGCTTCGCAGTTTGGAGCAAGTCAAGCTGCACTTGGAGTTGACTATTTATCATATGCTCTTTCATCGTTTCTCTTGTCACTTCAGACAGTCTCGATGAGAGCTTATTGATTTCACACTGAAGAGTTTCCTTTTCTTCATTTGACACACCTTCGGTTTCTCAGATTTGAGTTTCTCAAGTTCCTGAATTAGCGCTTTCTTCTCGTTTTGAAAAAACAGACCTTTCTTTCTCAAGCAACTCCTCCAACTCGGCAATCTTTGCTTCCAAGATGAGAGGGGGAAAATAGAGTTTAAACTCGTCCGTCTCAGTCTTGGTTGCGGGTGCTTGGTCCTTATCCTGTTTAGAGGAATCCTTGGGCTTAGCAACCTTGTAAGGGTCGAAGTAGTCATTTGAGAGATACTTTTTGTTCTTTTGATAGGAATAGTTCATAGGTTCATAACAAAACGGAAGTTGTATCCCTCGTTTGTGTGCGCGCTTATATTCCTCGGTTTCCTCTTCCTTTTCGGGTTCAAGAGGACCATTCCATTGAATGGCGTATTCTGGATACTCTTTGTCTAACCCAAAACATGCAAATTAATACAAAGTGGGTGTTTGGTATCTACCCTTTTTGAAATAGTGTGGGTTATCGTATCCGATTCCCCACTCTTTGTTAAAGTACGTGAACTCTTTGGGTTTATTCAGAAAAATGGTTTGATCAGTTTGACCCCGTTTGTGGAGTTTGGTTTCAAGATCAAGAATTTTAGTAACAAACTCCTTGTGCTGAATTTGAAGAGAGGAACATTGATAAACAATTTCTTCTTTCTCATTCATGCACTGATCAAACTAAGACTGAAGTTCAGATAACTTGGCCCTTAAGTCCTTAGGTGCTAATGAGAGATTTTTGCATTTGTCTTTTAGATTAGCATTTTCAGACTTATATTTTTCAGTTATTCTCTTTTGAACATCTAGCTTTTCGGTTAAAGATCTAATCTCAAGCAGTTGTTCTTTAGAGGTGGCCTTAAAGGAATCTACCCGTTTAGTAAGTGATTGCACTTGATTAAGGAGATCTTGTTGGTTAGATTCACATACCTGACTTGTCTTTTCCTTTGACTGAGGTGAATAAGACATCTTCAGTTGTACTGGAGTGATCGTCAGACGATGGTTCGATTCAAAGTGAAACAGTATCAAGGATACTTAAATGTCCCCCTCCTGCGACTTAGCACGGGATTCCCGCTATGTGTCCGGGTGGTTTCCGGATAAGGAATCCGGAAAACTGAGCTTACCGGGTGAAAGACTTTCCGGATGAGATTCTTACCGGGTGACAAGAGATTCAGGATAAAATTCTTTCCGGATGCAAGATTTTCCGGAAAGATTGGTTACCGGAAACTTTGGGTTTCCGGAACTAATTTACCCGGATAGATTAGAGTTTAAATGACTTACCCGGAAAGATTTGACGTACTCGGATAGAAATAACACAAACGTCCGGAAAGTATTGACTTGTCCGAAAACCGTGGCAGTTCTATCCGGACTTTGCGGCTGACTTTTCCAAATCGATTGAAACTCGATTAGGGTTGCTCAAAAATGTTCCTGAAAGATTAGAAACACTACCAAACACAAAAATAACACTAACCCAATCGATTTTAAAGCAAAAACGACAAGTTTTGATGGTAAAAATTTGATTTTTAGTGAAGAACACACTCAAAACTTTTGACTTTAATTTGCTTAATTAACCACTCAAATGGTCGAATTAGGATGTGAAAATTTGCAGAAACACTAATGACAATGATGTTAACACAACCCATTAAGCGAAATCAATCAATTTTCCTTGAATCAAAGAATTGGATTTTCAAGAATAACACAGACGTGAAAAAGTCAATACTTACCAGAAATCAATATGAGCACTTTGAATCGATCGTGTCCGTCTGCTCTGATACCAATTGAGAGTTCCAGATTCGTGCAACAATAATGAAATCAAACAAGTAAACAATGAAGCATACGATTTCAACTAGTCATCTCTGATTAAGCTTTCAATATTAGAGAGAATTACAATAAAGTAAAGGAAAGCAAATGAGACGACTAGCTTATTTTCTAAGGCTAATGAAACTATTTATATGACGGGCTCGTGGTTAACAAGCCCACGGCCCGTTCACTAACAAAGCTCAAATTAAAGAATTACAATTTAAACCCTGAACTTTAATTCAACATAAAACGACCCTAGCAGGTTGTTTTGAAGCTGAAGAATGAAGCTTAAAATCAATCCATAAATCTACCAAAAATGAGTCGAGATCGTTGTAGAGTGGATCATTTGATATAGAGAATCAAAGTTCGCTCTGATACCAATTGTTGATCCCACTTTAGACTCAAGAACGATATTTAACCACAAATGTTCAAAAATAGAGTAAACTAGTATCAAAGTGCGGAAGAGTTTTGAGAACAGTTTGGGTTAAGAATAATGGTAGATAACACACAATAAATATGTGAATGCAATAGATACAGTAAGAATAATGCTCAACAATTCATCTATATTAATTCAACAGGTTTACGCCAAGAACACCACACATTGTGTATTTCTTACAGATAATTTTGCTCTAAGTGGGTGTATGTGGGTTGTGCTTCATTTTTAGAAATGGTCTGATATGACCCTCTATTTATACTAAGACAAACGGGAGAAAGTGTACAGGAGACAAGGTCGTGGGACGAATTCTGGTACACGTTGATGTAGTGCTCCATTGATAGTACCTGCAAAAGCTGCAACCTCTCAGAAGATAACACGTGGAAAGTAGAGGAACATGCCTTGTACTATTTGATCTTCAGGATATTCGTACAACAAAGGCACGTGAGCAGCACACTTTTCTTTGTCTTTAGGAGCCTTGATCTTCATCTTCTGTCTTCAACTCCACAGAGGCTCTGTCATGAGTGGCAGAGGCTCTGTGGCCTTGGTCTGTGTTATTCTCTGATGATGGATCAATGAAGGCTCTGTGTTCTTGGTGTCCGGCAGAGGCTTCTGCCTGTGTTCTTCCTTAGCCTAGTTTTCAATACTTTTTTAAGCTAGAAAGTTGAAGCTAACAGAACAGAAGGAACGGAAATTGCAAATATCTGAAAATTCTGAGATGCTTGATAAATCTGAAGAGAAAGCAAAGACTGTCGATCCCAGATTTGATCTCAATAAGTATATTTAAAGTTTTAAACCACAAACAAACAAAACAGAGTATGATAGGAGTTAAGTGTGGAATCATTTTAATGAACTGTTTGGGTTAAACTGTTTTGGTAGAAATCACACAACAGAATAACGAAGACAAGTTAGATAACAATAAGTAAGCTCAAACATTCATCTTTATTGATTCATCACAGTTTACACCAAGAACACCACAATGTGTGTGTTTCTCTCTCTAAAATGCTATCTTTCTAGGTGTGAGTGTGTATGCTTCGTTACCAGAAAAGGTCTGGTAGAGACCTCTATTTTTACAAGACAAGGGGACAGTAGTACAAGAGACAAGGTCGTGGGATGCATCATGATACAACATTGAGTTTGTGCGCCAATGATAGTACACTGTAAAAGCTGCAACCTCTCAGAAGATTACACGATACGGTTTGGAATGAATATGAAGATTAATCTCTGGCTAACCTAAAACTAGGCTTAACTAAACTATTTAAACCTAGGCCTATGATTACCAAGGGCCAAGCCCATTAACGCACTAAAGCCCATTTAACACAATAAGGCCTTTAAAAATAATTTTCTTTTCTTTATATTACTTTCTATTTTATAGGACATTTATGCTCCTAACCATCTCCCCCTAAAGTTATATAAAGAAAAAATGGTCTTGAAAACTTTGGGTCTTGATCTTCTCTCCCTCTTGAATCTTTGAAACACTTTGGTGTTGCTTGTCTTCACGTCTTTCCAGGCTCCCCCTTGAATAAAGCTCTTGATCTTCATATCTTTAACTTTATCACCGGATTCAATGAATTTGTCTTTGAACTACGAGTTGAATTGGCTTTTAGCTTTACCTTTAAGAACTTGTAGAACTAGTATGCTCGATGGAGGAAATAGTTTGTAGCGAACACCACTTGATAAGGAATTAGAAGAATTGATCACTTGTAAGCACTTTGAGCTCTTTTCGAAACTGATAAAATAATAGTTACTCCCTCTCAAATTGATATTCGGTGTCTTTGAATCGGTATCATTTCTCCCCCTTATGATGAGTAGGAGCATCCTGAGTATCATGTAACTTCAAAGACAATACTGGTGAGTAGCAAAATCCCAGATAAAGCGTTAAGTAGCCAAGATGGGTAAAAATCTAACACAGAATCACATAAGTAACTGTTATCACTGTTGGTTCCCAGATTCAAGTTGTCTCATATAAATAGCATAAACACAGATAGCGGAAGCATAATATAAAGCTATTAAATACGAGTGATTTTGTAAACGATAATGTAACAGAGAGTATCAATGGTGAACAGTAAATGATAACAAGATCAAGTAAATAAGCTACTCGTATATTGATAACAATGAATAACACCAAGAACACGTTCAAGTGTGTGTATTCTGAAATCTCTCAAGAAACAAATCGTACAGTGGTTGTGGTGTGGAATGTAGCAGTGTGTGCTCTCATAATTGTGGAAAACAATTCTTCCAAAAGCTTACAATTGTGTGTTCCACTACCCTTCTATTTATAGCCTTATAAAGTGAAGACAGTGTACTATCTAACCCTGAGGTGACACGTGGAAAGTGTGTCTCCGTCCTTTTAGGGCTTATGTGGAAAGTACGGACACATGTCTAACACTTAGAGATTCCTACGAGACTTAAGCTTCACAAAGGTCTTCATTTACCATAGCTCTTACGCCAGAGCTCTGATGGTGTTCTGGTATGATCAGTTCTTCTGGTGAATGGAAGAAGTCTTCTGCCAGAGCTGTGTCGAGCTCTGTTGGTCCTGCCAGAGCTCTGTCGAGCTCTGATGGTCTTCTACTTGATTTTCTTCTAAGTCTTCTACCTGATCTTTGGTGGTCTTCTGACTTGTAATATTTTGAATACTTTTACATCTAGTATACTTCAGGCTAAGAATCTCCCCCTAAGTGTTGAAAATAATTTTTTTACAGAGATAATTAAACAAAAGACAAAGAGGAGAAGATCATCCTCTGTGAAACTTGATACTATTCTTTTAAAGTGTTACATTGCAGTACAAAGACATAGTATATTAAGTATAGTCCCCTTAGAATCCTGTCGAATCTTCTGATCAGGTCTCTGAAATCTAACCTGAGATTTATCTAGTTGATGTAGAACCTCAGCTGCTCTTTTGGAAACTTGTCTCTTGGAAGATTCAGAATCACATTCTTGAGATACTGCAACGACTCACTTGAGTACTTGTGGGTTTCAGAAGATCTGATGGCCTTCTTGTTGCCTTTCTGTCGGCAGATAAAGATTGGAGGATTTCCAACCACTGTTCCAGTTCTGTGATGGCCATAACCCTCAAGACTTTCATTTGGAGGTGCAATCGCCAGTCTCTCTACTTCGAATTCTATGCCAAGCTGAAAATCTACTTGAGTTCTGAGATTGATGTGCTCTTACATAGCAAACTGAACCTCTGGTAAGGCTGTCCTTGCAGGTTTGATTCTGTCGTGGAAGTTCACGCAATAACCATGAAGGGTTATTAGGTCGTAAGGATTCAGAAGCACAAGATCATTATCGTTAAAGCATTCTATCTTCTTGTCTTCTGATGATGATTCCACAGTATACAGATGGTACAGAACTCTGTCATGGGAAAATTTTCTATGCTCAATCTTCAAAATTCTGCCGATCCCAAATGATGAGTTTATGGCTCTGTTCAGATGTGACTTTGTTTCTATGAACCTTCGCCTATCATCTGAAATTGTGGTTACTCTGATGGGGTTTAGGTAAGGGTTGATGGGTACGGCATTTATCGGGATTATATCTCTGTCAACTTAGAGATATGCAAACAATTATTCTAAAGAAGGGTTCTCGGTGCGTCTGGATGAAGATTCTGGTGGGTTTTGGGTTGGGTTCTGGTCGTCATGGGTTTCATCCATAAGAATGTCAACATGTTGTTCAGGCTCTTGTGCAGTTTGGGTTTGGACTTGGGGTTGAATTTGAGGTTGGTTTTGGTTTATTTGTTCATCTGCAGAGAATGGTTCTGTTCTCTTTGGTTCAGTCCTTGGGGATTGGGGAGGAAATCATCTCTGGTGGTTGAGCTGTCGACTCTTCTAGTGTTCTGATATTTCTGTCTTTGAACATGTAGTCGAACTCCACCATTATCATCTTTGTTGGAGTTTCCTCTATCTCCTTCTCCCCTTGTGTTTCTTTTTCTTTCTCTGCCTCTGTCTCTGTCTCTTTCTCTTTCCCCTTGTCTCCCTTATCTGTCTCCCCCTTTTGTTGCATAGAGGATGCTCCTACTTGACTATCAGAAGGCCCGGCAACATCTCTGTTGGTGTCATCATTATCATCATCTTCATCACCATCATCAGAGGTTGCCACCGTACCTTTAGGAGAGTCCGGAGCAACAAACTTGGCCTTCTTCTTTGAAGGTTCTCCTTCTGGGGTCCAATATGCAACTCTTTTAGTTGACATCGACTCGAAGATATCATTTTTTAAAGTAGTCACGGCCTTTTTCAGAACATCTTCCATCTCTGTCGCATCACCTCTTATTTCATCTACTTGACTCTCAAAGTTAAATTTGTGAGAGTCAAGAGATGTCTGTACATGTCTCTCTGTTGCCTGGGCTTTCATGATGAACTTTGATGAGATGGTCATCATCTTGCTTACAACGTTTCTGCTGAACTCACCCATCTGGCCGACTGTCATTGGTAGTTCGTTGGGGCTTGGACCAGATATATTGAGTGGAGTAGCAGAAGATGTCGTGGCCTCTTTGATAGCATCATTAACAGAAGTGTTGATCATTTCTGTTTAGGATCTGATCTTGGTGTCAGAGAGAAGAACGGAAGGTACTGGCAGGGTTTTGTTCATTGCCGTTGTGTGATTCTCTTCCATTGTTCTCTTTATCGCAACGAGCTCTGTTGTCAGCTTTGATGTCTCCTCTGCTCTGGTTCTTTCCTCATCTACAAGTTTCTGGGAAGTCTCTGCATATTATCTGGTTATCTCTTGCAGCTCAGACTTCATAGTTACATTCTCCTGACGCATCAGCTCCTCTTTCTTCTCATTGATAAGTTTATACTCATTCAAAGAGTTTCTAATACTGTCACAGAAGCTTTTAAGCTCTGCTCTGGTGACAGTGTTAGCGTGGGTAACATTGTCTCCAACGAATGGATCCAAGTCAACCTCGAGCTCAGAGGTGCCTCCTACAAGAGTTGTTTTAATGTTGGCTCTTTGAGGACTTCCACCCGATCCTTGATGCTCCTTTTCAGAGGAAACATCTCCGGATGTTTTGATCAGAGTTTCCTCTTCTAGCTCAGGTTCTGGAGAAGCATATCTGATGTGTTGAGAGGACCTGTGATCAAGACAGGTCTTCCCTTATGCTACTAGGTCATCCCACTGCCCCTGAGTTGGGCAGAGCCTACGTGAGATACGAAACATCTTAGGGCTAGTTTGTGTTAAGTCTATGCAAGCCACAGAGGCTTCAGTGTATGTAGGTGACCTATTGATGTCCTGGGTCAATTGGTCATCATTACCAAAAATAAATTCCCTGGTTGCATGCATACCAGAGGCGTGAAGAGTTGCCTCTGGTGGTTCAAGTTGGGTTGGGTTCGAGGTGTGCACCTCTGATTCAATATCCCTCTGGTCTTGATCACCAGGGATAGGTTGTGTGGAAGCACTGGGAGTTGGGCTTCGGAAATGCACATGTGTGTTCAATTGAACATCTTCTTCTAAACTCACGTTTGTCTCATCTTTTAGGGATATAGAAGACTCAGATTTCTCTCTCTCACTCTCCTCTTTCTCACTACAGCCAGAGGAGGATGAAATCTCTTCCACCGCTGCAGTTTCTCTCTCTTCCTCTTGGACAGCCTCCAAAGGGGATGCTCTGTCCACTACTTCCTCTTCCATCACTCGGGCAGAGGAAGACCCCACTTCGGGTACTCTTACCTCTGGTCTGTTTACTTCTGCTTATTCTCTTACCTCACTCATAGACTCTAACGAAGGCTCAGGACCTAAGTATGTTGGGGATCTCACCTCAGGTTCTTGAGGTAGAGCAGCATGTCTATAGTTTTGAAGAGAAATATGGGTTGGGCTTATTAAGGAAAGCATTGTTCGTGGGACTCTTCTTGTATTGGGATACTCACCTGTAGTTGTTGGAGAGAATCTGGACATCACCCAAACAGGGGTTGCATTTCCCTGTTGAGTTAGTTGTAAGGTTGGGAAGGCTTCTCTGATGACCAAATTGATAAAACGTGGATATTTGATGTTCTTCAGATTTCTGTGGACTCCTACTACACCTCCTCTTGCTATCGTTGTCGTCTTGGTATTCACAGCAGACATAAGGTCTTTGTAGAGGATCTTGGCATAATCGAAATTTCTTTTGAAGTACAGGCCATACATAATCTGAAGGATTTCAGTACTGGCTTGGTCTTGACTACCAGATTTACAAGTTAGGGTTCTGTTCAGTATGGAAAACATGAAGTTCCACACTGGGGGTAAGTGACCTCCTCTGAAGTCTCCGATCTTGGTCAAGGTATCGTTGTAGCCTAAGAAGCGCATGAAGTCAAGAAGAACAGGAACCTTTGGGGGTTTTTCATACGCTTGAATCCCCAAATGTCTTTTGGTCTGCATCCCAAAAACTCTTCTGAGGGTCTTATCACGGATGCGTACTGTGCCTGCTCCTCCCTGTTTACCAGAATCAACGTTGCCGATGATCCCTTTCTGTTCTAGAATAAACTAACATGTAGTCCACCATTGTTGTACATAAAGTCTTGGGTGATCGTCGTCAAACATTGTGAGTGCTCAAAAGATTTCTGAGTTTCTGAAAAACTCAACAAAAACATGATAAATGGGTAGATAATTGGCTGGATTGGCATCAAAATGATAGTTGTTATCTGCAAACTCGTAAGGTAGGATTACAATTTGGTCGACAGGCCCTATGCGGCTTGATTCTGCGGAGTGAGCTTGTTCAGTCATTGTTGCAGGATTAGGGTTTTGAAGAACTCAAAGGTTTTTTTTTGAACGAAGGAGGGAAAGATTGAAGGTTTGAATATTCAGTAAGCGTAAGGAATGAAATGGGTCATGGGAATGGGTATTTATACGCAAAACATGTGGCTGGATAACCATCGTAGGTACTGTAGGTAGTCGAGTTTCAGATAGTGGAGTGGCCTCTACAGTAGAACGTGGAGACAGCTAATGGTTGGTCTTTCAATCAGAGAATGCCACATAAGATTTGGTTATGACAACTTTTGGGCTATCAAACCGTCACGGTTAGAGATGTGTGGGTGACAAGTGGTTGACGCTCAAGAAGTAACCTGCATCTCTGATGACAGTATTTCTGATGACGTGGCAGAAAAACTGGCAGAGCTCTGGTGGAACTCAGCACAATTTTGCCTCTATTGAGTGACCTTTATCATTCTTTTCAAGTAACCCAAATTGTTTCACCTTTACCCAAAAACATTTACAAATCCTGTATCTTATGTGAAAATAGTCAAAGAACAAAAGCACAACTGACTCAGAAATTTCACAGAGTTCTGGTGAGAATCAGCAGAGGCTCTGGTGAAATGTCAGAGTTCTGGTAAGTTCTTGACATTATCAAAAAAAATGTTTTCATCAGAACAGGTTTTCCCTTCCTTAAAAAGTTTTTTCTTTTTGTTCAACGAGCAAAGTCAATCGGATTTGAAATTGTTTTGACTTGCTCCCCCTTAAACCATGCTTATTCTCCTCTTAAGCTCCCCCTTAAATGGCGAGCTTAATTTTGACAGATTTTTCTTTTTAGCTTTTCTCTTTTCTTGCAAAAATATTTACAAAAGGAAAACAAAAGTATATACAGATTTGAAATGCACAGAAGAAAATATTGAAAAAGTATGCTGGCAGAGCTCTGAGATGATCATCAGAGGCTCTGGTGAACTATCCTACCCAACTATTTTAACAGAGCTCTGGTATGAACATCAGAGGCTCTGTTGAGTTTTAAACAGAGTTAAGAGGACATGTTCAGCATACCCATCTTGCTGATTAAGAAGTTAAATCTCCTTTCATCAAGGGCTTTTGTAAACAAATTAGCAAGTTGGAAGTCGGTTGAAACAAAGTACATTTCAATCGTCCCTTTTTCAACACGATCCTTTATGAAGTGGTACCCTATGTCGATATGCTTTGTCTTTGAGTGCTGAACTGGATTAGCTGTAATTGCTATTTCACTCTTGGAGTTACATAGAATTGGGATTTTGTTATACTCCATACCATAATCTTTGAGTTGAGTTTTCATCCATATCACTTGAGAGCAACAACTAGCACCAGCAACATATTTTGCTTCTGCAGTAGAGGTTGATACGCAGTTCTGTTTCTTGGATATCCAACTTACCAGTTTGTCTTCAAGCAATTGACAGCTACCCGAAGTACTATTTCTGTCATTCCTGCATCCTCCATAATCTGAATCTGTGTATGCAATAAGCTCGAAACCAGAATTAAGAGGATACCAGAGACCCAAAAATTGAGTCCCTTTAAGATATTTAAATATGCGTTTGACATCAGACAAATAAGATTCCTTAGGATTTGCTTGAAATCTGGCACAAAGACAAGTTGAAAACATTATACCAGGTATGCTTGCAGTCAAATACAGAAGTGACCCTATCATGCCCCTGTAGTTCTTGATATCCACAGATTGACCTTGAGGATCATGATTAAGTTTGACTCCAGTGGCAATAGGAGTTTTCATTGGATTTGATTTATTGAGCTTGTACTTTTTCAAAATATCAGAGATGTATTTTGATTGACTTATGAAAGTCCCTCTGATGGATTGTTTAACTTGTAAACCCAGGAAGAAAGAAAGTTCCCCCTTCATGCTCATTTTAAATTCACTTTTCATCAAATCCTCAAACCTGTCACAGTATTCCTGCCTTGTAGACCCAAAGATAATGTCATCAACATATATCTGGACCAGAAGAATATCATTCTTATACCTCCTAATGAATAAGGTTGTATCGATAGTACCTTTCTAGAAGTGACTAGTCAACAGAAAATTTGACAAAGTTTCATACCAGGCTCTGGGAGCTTGTTTAAAGCCATACAGAGCTTTGTGTAGCTTGTATACGTGGTCTGGAAACTCTGAGCTTTCAAAACTTGGTGGTTGCTGGACGTAGACTTCCTCTTGTAGTCTCCCATTCAAGAAGGCAGCTTTTACATCCATTTGATAGACCTTGAAACCTTTATGGGCAACATAGGCTAAGAAGATTCTGATAGCTTCTAGCCTAGCCACAGGTGCAAAGGTTTCGTCATAATCAATGCCCTCTTCTTGACAATATCCCTTAGCAACCAGCCGAGCTTTGTTTCTGATGATAATTCCATCTTCATCTTTCTTATTTCTGAATACCCACTTGGTTCCAATAGCAGCTTTGTCTTCAGGAAGTGGAACCAAGGACCAAACTTTATTTCTTTCAAACTCCAGAAGCTCCTCTTGCATGGCTTCAATCTTGTTTGGGTCTTCAAGGGCTTCAGAAATCTTCTTCGGCTCAATCATACTTAGAAAATTCACAAAGAAGGCCTCATTGATTGTTGCAGACCTTGTCTTTACACCATCTTCAACAGCACCTATGATTAGATGATGGGGTGATCCTTTGTCCATCTGGTCATTGGAGCATGGACAACAGGTGGAGTCTGTGCTTCTGATGGGAAAAGACGTAAGTCAGCATCAGAGCTCTGAGGAATGGCACCAGGGCTCTGAGGCACACATATATGGAGAGTGGCTTCATCGCTCTGTGATGTACCGACAGGGCTCTAAGACGGTGATCTTTCAAACAGAGAGCTTCTCCCAATATGAGTCAGAAGGGGTGATGATGGTTCTTGTTCAGGTTCTCTTATGTCTGATTGTGGTTCCTCATTTCTCTGAATTACACCTGTAGATAGAGAAGAATTGGAGGGACCAATAAGAGATGTACCTGTTAGATTTTGTTCAGCAGAACTCTGAGCTTGATTGCCTCAGGTGATATCGACAGAGGAATCATTATCATCGAAGAAATCGTTGAATATCAGATTGATGTCTTCTTCCCTTGACTTTGAAGAGCTTGGCTTCTCTTTTGTCTGTGTCCCCTCTGGTGATTTGCTATCAGAGGAACTTGATGTATTTTCATCAAAGGACACATTTACGCTCTCTTGAATGACTCTGGTTCTTGTATTGTAGACTCTGTAAGCTTTAGAGGTTAAGGAATAACCAATAAAGATTCCTTCGTCAGCCTTCTTGTCGAACTTGCCCAATTGATCTCTGTCATTCAAGATGTAGAATTTGCAGCCAAAAACATGAAAATATTTCACATTTGGCCTTCGGTTGTTGATGAGTTCATAGGGAGTTTTCTTGAATCTTTTCACTATTACAGCTCTGTTTTGGGTAAAACAGGCTATTGAGACTGCCTCTGCCCAGAAGTTGATTGAGAGAATAGAACCTGCCAACATAGTTCTGGCGGCTTCTACCAGAGTTCTGTTCTTTCTCTCCACAACACCATTCTGTTGGGGTGTTCTGGCAGCTGAGAAGTTCTGGGAGATTCCTTCCTCTGATAGGTAGGCATCTATTCTGGCATTTTCAAACTTTGTCCCATTATCACTTCTCAACTTTTGGACTTTAAGACCCAACAGAACCTGTATTCTCTTTAACAGACTTATCAGAATTACTGGGACATCAAATTTTACTCTGATGAACTCAACCCAAGTATATCTAGAATATTCATCAATAAGCACAAGAATATACTTTTTGCCTGACAGACTTTGCATAGAAATTGGACCACAAAGATCCACATGAAGCATATGCAAAGGTCTAGGGCAATTGTGATCACTCTTTGTTCTGTGTGAAGTTCTTTTCATTTTGCCCAGTTCACAAGCAGAACAGAGATAGTCTTTGTCAAATTTAAGTGAAGGCAGACCTTTCACTAAATTCAACTTCACGAGCTTGTCAAGGTTTGAGAAATTTAAGTGATCAAATCTTTTATGCTAGAGCCAGGCATCTTCCTTTTTCAAAGAGACTAAACAAAGTTTTTCTGTTGTAGTATTTTGATTTGGATTAAAGTTCATTTTATACAAATTGCCTTTTCTGTCGGCTCTTAAAAGTTCTTGACCAGACTCAGAAAGGAACAACGAACAATACTTCTTCTTAAAATTGACATCGAACCCATTATCACACAGTTGACTTATGCTAAGCAGATTATGATTTAAACCTTCAACATAAGCAACCTTTGATACTGAAACACCACCATTATTTAACACACCATAACCTCTAATATTTCCCTGTCCATCTCCTCCAAAGGTTACTGCACTTCCCATTTTGTTCTTGAATGAAGTTAGTAGCTCCTTATTGCCTGTCATGTTCCTGGAACATCCTGAATCTAAATACCAGATCTGCACATGAGGCTTCTGCAAGACGGATTAGTTCTTTTTAGGTACCCATTGCATAATGGGTCCTTTCTTGTTAGGTTTAGGGGTGTTAACAGGTTTACCTGCTGGCTTTCCATTCTGTGATGGTGTTCCAGGGGATTTTCTCTGTGTATTCTGAACAGTCTTAGGATTTTTCCTCTGAAATGACTAATTCAGAACACAATGAGGACCATTAAGATGATTTTGCAACTTTAACAACAGTTGAATGCAATTGCAGTTGATAGAACATGAAGATTGATGCATATTGTTGTTTTTATTCAAAAACTGTTGATTGAATGGTACTTGATTTTGAAAAACTTTAGGACCAGATGTCTTCACATACATTCTGTCCTGGTTTGGTTTCTTGAAGTTGTTGTTTCTTGGAACAGATTCTTTTGACCAAAAATAGTTTTTCCTTTGATTTACTGCAGAGTTGGAAACATGTTTGTCATTGACTATCCATTTTCCCTTTTGCTCTGGAGTAAATCTGATTGGTTTATAAGCAAAGGGAACATATGTGTTAATCACTAGAATACTCTTGGCTTTTTCTCTTCTCTTCTCTTCTATCTCATCAGAAAAAAGAATCCTGATACCCTTGTTTTTAAAATCAGGAACTGGTATAAATCTGGATTGGTTTTTATAGAATGAGACATTTTTCAACTCTCTAGACCCAACTAGTACCTGCTTAGGTTTGTGCAAAACATTCTCTTGAGCACAGAAAATCTGCTCGTCTACCTCAGAATCAGAGTCACTGTAAGAGCCTAGAAAGTCTCTAGTGGCTCTGGTGGAGGTGTAAGACTCTTTGGGTAAATCAATATTTGCTCTGGTGGACTTAAACTTTCTCAGTCTTGGTTTTAAAGCATCAGATGCGGCATTTTCCTCAAGAACTCTTTTAATGTCCTCTTCAAAAGATGTTCTTATTGATTCAGAGGTTGGGGAGAAGACTGGGCCTTCAGGGTTAAGCTCGCTTTGTGATTTAACACCAGAGGACTCAACCACAGAAGTAACAGACTTCTGGCCCTTAAAGGAGTTGAAGTGGAAAATCTCTTTAGGATCAAGACATTTGACAGAATCAGGAAATGAGATCTCAGCTTTTCCTTGATCAAGAATAAACTTTGCAGATGATTTTGTTGGGATTTGTTCAAAACATGATTTCAAAATACATAATATTTGCAACGGAAGCTTAAAAATTCGAACAACATTAAAAACATTTTAATACCCACCAAGGATCCATTTGCATGAACATGAAAGATTAAAAACCATACATAGGGGGTTTGTAGAAATTACAACCTTTGTAGTCCCTTGAACAAGTCTTCTTGTATGATGAGATGAAGATAGCAAGAACTCAAGAAGGGTTCCTTTAGAGAAGTCCACCAAGCAAGATCCAACACCTTTGGTATGCTAATACCTTCTTGTTGTTTGATGCAAAAGAACTCCTTCACCACTCTACAATAGATTTGAGAAGAAGAAGAACAAAACACACACACTATGTGTGTGTTTCGGCCGAAATGGAGAAAGGAGGGAGAGAGAGAGCCAAAAACCAGTGTTGTGTTTTTTCATAAGTGTTCTCTCTCTTTAATTCAAAAGCACAAGACCACATGCAACTCCTATTGGACCACAAAAGGGTCCAATGAGGTTTGAGCCTTCTCATGCAATATTTCCTTTTAACCCTCCAAGTTTTAAAATGGTTAAAACACAATTTTAACTATTTTAAACTTTATCATTTAAGTCCCTCCTATTAATTCTAGTTTTATATGAGCCCATCATATTGTATAGTAAACTAGAATATTTCATTTGCATCTAATATTATGAATATTCTATAATATTTTCAAGAATTTATTAATATTTATCAAGAATCGAATTCTTATAAATATCAATTCGGTGTCCACTTGATATATGGTGTGACCCTATAGGATCATATATTACCGGCAATATTATTTTATAATCATTCTTGAGCATATGGAACCCACAATCTCCCACTTGCTCAAGATTGTATTATAGAATGATATAGACAGTGGTGAACGTCTAGCAACATCTCACTGCCCCCAACAATGTATGCCTGTAAATTCCATTCAACAACATTCAATTCCTACAAGCTCATAGCTTCAATTGATGTATAAGGTGTGGTATCAGTTATCCCTTTGTTTGGACATCATGTTGAACATGAGACATGGATCACTATCATTCTCATCTATTGTTCAACTTTTGGTAAGGCGCCTTAGATGTCTCACTCTTAACATATTTAGAGAAACAAATCCCATCTTGACTACATACGCCTCTCGTGCAGTTTATGCCATGCCCAATAATGGCCTTTATAGCTGCCTTTTTCAAGAACAACGGTTAACCATATCAAAGCATAACACTCCCTACACTTGAGTCCCAAATATGCATCTCAGGTCGAAGGATACAAAGATACTACCTTTATTCAAGACTCACTTATGACGACGATCCATGAGGTGATCTTGAAGCAGATCAGGTCCAATACTTGTTCTCTAACAAGTACCTATGAACTTGGTTGCAACACTTTGCCACTTTTACTCTTAAAAGTCAACCAATCCAATTCATATTAGTCTTACTTCATAGTTGCTCCCATAACTATGATCGACTATGGACATTTAGAATAACTAATTTATTCAAGGATTAAAAACATGCTAAAATAGAACACAACGAGTATGAAAAAGATCATATCTTATATATCTAGTTAAATACAATACTTGTTGCTTTTCAATGTTCCAAAATCCAAATACTAAACCAAATCAAATCCATTCACTAGAGTAACGAAGTCCTATAGCTCTAGTGTGATCCTCATGCCTAGCTGGTGGAAGAGACTTCATGAATGGTCTGCCAAATTCTGATATGTATGAACTTTGCAAATACTTATTTCACCGCTTTCAACTTCATCACGTATGTAGTTGAATTTCCGGCGAATGTGCCTGGTCCTTTTCTGTGACATGGCATCATTAGCTATGGCTATGGCACCCTTATTATCACAAAGGATTTCTAGGGGTTCCTGAATGGTAGGGACCACCTATAGATCTTCAATGAACTTCTTCATCCAAGCAGCTTCTTGTGCAGCCTGTGATGCTGGGATGTACTCTGACTCTGTAGTGGATTGTGCAACCACACTTTGCTTCGAACTCATCCAAGAAACGGTGCCTCCTTTCATAATGAAGACAAAACCAGACTGTGACTTACAATCATCTCTATCCGTCTGGAAGCTAGCATCAGTATAACACTTTATACTAAGACTTTCTTCCCGACCTCCATAGATAAGGAACATTTCTTTGGTTCTTCGTAAGTACCTTAGAATGTTCTTCACAGCAATCCAATGACCTTCTCCCGGATCTTGTTGGTATCTACTCGTCATGCTCATAGCATACGATACATCCGGTCTCGTGCATATCATAGTATACATGATAGATCCAATTGCAGAAGCATATGGAATGCCATCCATCCTGTCTCGCTCAACCTTTGTGCTAGGACATTGAGATTTACTCAATATGGTACCAGATGGCATCGGCAATGACCCTCTCTTAGAGTCCTGCATCTTGAACCTTTTCAAGATTTTGTCTATGTATGCATTTTGACTTAAACCTATAAGTCTCCTTGATCTATCTCTATAGATCTTTATACCAAGAATATATGTTGCTTCACCCAAATCTTTCATTGAGAAACATTTCTCAAGCCAAGCCTTAACCCCTTTCATAGAGGGAATATCATTTCCAAAGATCAGTATGTCATCCACATACAACACAAGGAATGTTACAATGCTCCCACTAGTTTTCTTGAAGACACATGGTTCATCTTCATTTTTAATGAAACCAAACTCTTTGATTTTCTCATTAAAACGAAGATTCCAACTTCGAGATGCTTGTTTTATTCCATAAATGGATCTCTTAAGTTTACACACTTTATTAGGATACTTTGGATCGACAAAACCTTCAGGCTGAACCATATAGACATCTTCAGTTAAGTGTCCGTTAAGAAAAGACGTTTTGACGTCCATTTGCCATATCTCATAGTCATAATATGCAACAATGGCAAACAATATTCTAATAGACTTGATCATAGCTACAGGAGAGAAGGTTTCATCATAGTCAATACCATGAGTTTGTGTGAAACCTTTCGCCACAAGTCTTGCTTTATATGTGTGCAAATTTCCATCCATGTCGGTTTTCTTCTTGAAAACCCATTTACTCCCTACAGTCTTACTATTAGAAGGAAGATCAACCAAATCCCATACTTGATTATCGTACATGGATTGCATCTCAGTGTTCATGGCTTCGAGCCAACGATCAGATTCAGAACCTGTCACGGCAATTTGGTAGTTGGTGGGCTCATCAGAATCCACCAAGAAACAACTTTCATCATAAGATATGGAAAACCCATATCTTTCTGGTTCCTGTCGTACTCTATTAGATTTGCGAACACTTTGTGTCTCATTTATCTCCCGACCAACCATTTGTTCAGGTTCAACATCTCGTTGTTGAGTACTAGTGCCAACCTCAGGTGTATCAGCTAATGGTTCTTCCTCAAGTACCATTTGCCTCCCTCCGGCTTCTTCCATTAGAAACTTGGTTTCCAAGAATTCAGCCTTTCGAGCAATAAAAACTTTATTCTCGGCGGGATTGTAGAAATAATATCATATACAATCTTTAGAACATCCTACAAAGATGCATTTAGTAGATCTGGGATCTAATTTGTTTGAAGCTTCTTGTCTCACATAAGCCTCACATCCCCATACCCTTAAATAGGATAAGGATGGAACCTTTCCATGCCAAACCTCATAAGGTGTTTTATCTACTTTCTTGGTTGGAGCCATATTTAAAATACGGGTAGCAGTAATTAAGGCATAACTCCAAAATGATAAAGGAAGAGTACTCCTATTCATCATAGAGCGAACCATATCTAGTAAGGTTCGGTTCCTCCTCTCAGACACACCATTATGTTGTGGTATTCTAGGTGGAGTAAGTTGTGAGACAATCCCACGATCCTCTAGATGATTTAGGAATTCATCACTTAGATATTCACCTCCTCTATCGAAACGAAGGACTTTAATGGTTTTATTGAGTTGATTCTCAACTTCACTTTGAAACAATTTGAACATTTCAAATGCTTCATGTTTATGTTTCATCAAATAAACATAACCATATCGACTGAAGTCGTCAGTGAAGGTTTATTTTCAATCAATACAACAATGTATGAAACAGTAATTGAGAAGTAATATGATCAAGCCCAATTGTATTCAATGAAGAACAAAATTACAGATCTTAGAGAGAGAGAATCTCAAAGATTACAAAAGGAGAATACAAATATATTCGGGAAAATCAGTTTGCAATGAAGTGCTAACAGCTATATATATACTGCAACGGAAATATTAAAGCTACAGTACAAATATGAATGACTAATAGGAACAATACACGTGTCCTAATTAGTTAACTAAACACAAAGGAAAGTATCTAGTTATAAGTTCTGAATAGGTAGTTCAGAACTTCTGAACGTTCTTCTGACAAGTCTTCTCAGAACTTCTTCTCAGACTTCTGACTCTTCTTCTCAGACTTCTGACTCTTCTTCTCAAACTTTCAAAGCGATCCTTCTGAGCCTTCTTAGTCAGAACTCTGACCCTTCATATCAGAACATCTGAGTCTTCTCATCAGACCTTTAACACTTAGTTTATTGACAAAACTCAGATCCAACAATCTCCCCCTTTTTGTCAAATAAACTGATACTTTGCATCATCCAAATCTTTCAAGGCAGGAGCAATCTTCTGTAAGAGCACATTTCTTTGATTAAGCCTTTTGTCGATCTTGTCAATAATTTCTTGAACAATTTCAATCCGTTGAGTCATCACTTCCTGAGTTATGTTGCATTGCTTTATTTTCAACATCTTTTTCTCCAAACTGTGCTTGATGAATCTCAAAGTTCCAGAGCAGTATTTTGCAGTCTCCTTTGCTCTGAAGAAGATCTTTACACTCTTGTTTTTCAAAAAGACTCCCAAATCTGGATATTTAAGAACACTTCCAGTTTTCAACACCTTTTTCTGATCATGATCTGTGTTGGGGTTTGCCAGATAAACACATGGCCTTTGCAAATACAGAGCTATTTGAAAATCTGTATAACCATGCCATCTTAGGATGTAAAACATAGCTTCAATTACCACACTTCTTGCCTTCCTTTCAGTCTTATCTTTGATTGATTCCTTGAAGCACAGCATACAATGTAATCTGTAGAAATCCACTACTGATAGCTTTTCAAAATCTGCATCAGTGAAATAGTATACTTTGCCATCTTCTCTCAAAACTTCAAAAGACAAGTATTCCATCTTTCTGAATTGTTTAACTTTTAATTCTCTGATCCCTGTGATTAAGAAATCTGAATATACAGCCTATTTGATTTCCCAAGACACCTTGATTTCTCTGCCAACCAGATCTGAGTCTCCTTTGGTCTATCATAATATACATTCAGAAATTGTATCTTTTTAGGCTTGAAAAACTCAGGTAGATCAAACTCAAGAAAGTATCCATTCAAATCAATTGACATCTCATCTTCTTTTGATTCAGATTGTTCAGCTTGATCAAGACTTGTTATCTGCACATTCTGAGGAGTTGTGTTCTGAACTTCTTCAATATCATCTGAAAGGATTTCATTCACTTCATACTCAGCTGGAAACACAAAGTCATTGTGCAGCATCCTTTTAGGATTAACCTCTGATAATAACCATTCACCACAGCCTCTGATTTTTCTTCTGAGATTTAATCTTCTTTCCACTGAGTTTACACATTTTTTCTTTAGATTTTCTCTTTCAGTAGCAACATTAACTTTCATTTCAGTTAGTAACCAACTCAAAGTTGCATCACTATACTTCACCAATTCCTTCAGTTTGAATATTTCAAGTCTTCCTTGAATTGGATATGCAAACCCTTCAGTTTCCATTCCTTCATTTATAAATCCTTTCACATATACACCAACCCCTGAAATCATTGCTGGAAATTTCAAGTTGCATTTCTCTTTTCTTCCTTCAATTGCCAATTGAAAGTCATACATGTACATATTTCTGACATAAATCCCCATAATTCTTCTGCACTCAATCTCTATCAAGGTTTCTTCAGTACTGGAAAAGAACTTAACTAGAAAGATCTGATCATCAAGAGTTAATCTGTGAAAATCAAAACTTGACATGGAAACCTTTGTACTTCTTTCTTTCAGCACTTCCAATCTAACAAACATCAGACCATTGAATTCTTCTGGTTTAAACATCAATACTTTCTCAATCTTCTTCTGAATGTGTAGTCTTGAATCAGGAATTCTGAATCTGTTTGAGGCTTCTATATAAATCATCTGAGATCTGTTATCCATGAAGCCATCAATGTTGCTCTCCAATAGCTCATACTCTCTTTCTGTGTGATAGAGATTCTCATATATTTCCTCAGGAAAAATGTCATCATGAAATTGTCTAGCAAGTGGTACATCACTCAACTCCAGGATAAAATCACATACAGGCTCCTCCAAAATTTGCAAGTTCATCTTAGGAATCTCAATTGGTTTTCTGAATATATACTCAGAAGGCATAAAGTAATCTTCCACTCTCTCATATTCTTCTTATGTATTCATCTCATCAGCGTAGTTAAATCGAAACTCATGTTTAAATTTCTGAGAATAATCAACAGTTCTATCTTCTTCTCCCAATAAATCAATAGGCCTTATCAGTTTTACACTTTGTTGAATATTTTGGACATTAAGTGCTCTGACTAACTCATTTTGCATCCTTCTGATCAAATTCTCAGTTAATCTTCTTTCTTCTGATTCAGAATCCATCACACTACCTTTATCATAAAGAACAATATCTGTACAAGTGTTGTCAACAATTAAACTTTCCACTATTTCCTCTGACCTCAACACAGGTTCCTCAATTGCTTCAGTTTCATCAGAATTGATTTCCATCTCTGTGTCTAAATTCAATTCTTCAGTTTTATCTGAATCACCACCATCTCTGCTTTCCACCTCCATTTCCTCTGTATCTGAACTATCAATCTGAACTATCTGAGTTTTTGTATTCTTTGTACTGACTAAGTGCATATCTGCTATTTCAAAATACTCTATGCAAATGTCATCATCAGAACTCAACCTTTGCCTTTTCTCCCCCTTTTGATGATCATGAGGTTCATTATCATCAAACTTTCTTTTAGAGTTCTGACCAGAAACACCTTCAGGGTCAGCTTCTGCAAGTGGAACAAGATCAAGAGGTTTTGAAGTAGAAGCCATAGATACACTCAGTGCTTTCAAGACGGATTCCTGCATACTCTGCATTTGTTTCAACAGATCTTTTTGAAATTCAGACATTATATCCTTGATCTCCTTTTCATGAGATTCCAAGGATTCCTTCCCAGTATCTATTTTAGTTTCAACAGATTTCAATTTACCCTCCAACATATCTTTTAATCCTGTCACCTCAGCATTCAAATCATCCACCTTTTTCTCCAATTTTTCAACCTTTTCCCCCATCACCTTGTTTTGATTCTGAATCTTTTCAAATTCAGAATGGTCTAACTGTGAACCTGAACCAACAGATGGTCCAGTTTTCATGTGCCCAGAGGGCTCATGGCCTGTAGATAACACAAAGTCATCTTGTACAACAGATGCACGTTTGAATGAGGCTTTTGTAATGTTCACCTCACCAGGACTTCCATCCAATCCTCGACACCCAATATTAGGTATGTATATGAATGTTGTGTCAGGAATACGAAATTCCTGATTTGTGCGAGTGTTAGAAGGAATTTCAGGCTCAAATTGAATAGGACTGTGATATTCAGACTCAATGTGTTGAAAAATAGGTTGGGATTTATTACCTCCCTCCAAATGAGTTCGGGATGGTTCCCCTGAGTTATGTGAAACAGTAGCATGTTGAAATGCTTCTGAGTGGGTATGGATGGGTTGTTCAAGATCCACCACTAGGTCCATGGTGTTTGTTTCAATGTTGGACACCAAGAAATGTGAACCAACAGCAGTTGTGGTTACCTGGTTAAGATTAGCTGGTTCAGAGGCATCTCTTTCTGTTTGAACCTCTGTTGACAATATCCCATCCTCACCACCCTCATTCTGTTTTTCCTCACTTGTTCTAACCAAGCTCTCAGAATTTTGCCCCTCATTTCTCTCAGAATGTTCACCCATTTGAACATCCTCCCCCTCTCTTACTGGACTAGACCCCTCACCTCTCTTCTCTGGTTGGTCCTCATGGGTAGGGATTTGAGGTATTTCAATTCCCATTGAGGTGCAATATGCTTTTAAAATCTCACTCTCCCTTGGTATGTAATTCCTAAGTGATTTTGGTAACAGATTATGATTAGGATAATTCTCAAGTTTGGTAACAGAAGACATCTTACCCAAATAGAAAGTAGGACCATGATGTTCATTTGATCTTCTTGAAATGGTTCTGTTTTCTTGCATTGCATACCAAATTACAATATGCAAATACCTTATGTAAGGTATATATGCCAGAGGAGTATCCTTTGTCTTCTTTTGAATAGCTTTCTGATTTTTCTCAAAAGTATTCTTCATGTCTTCCTAAAGTATAGCAGTATAATCATAATGCATATTCCTTACTAAACCCTGAAAGATCTGAAGAATCTGTTTTGAACCTTGATCTGCTGAGCTATTTTTCCCTGACAAACACTTATTCACCACATGAAAGAAACAAGCCCAAATAGGTGGCAATTTGTTCCTTCTGAACAAACTAAGAGTTCTCAATCCTTCATTATATCCTAATCTCATAAACTCTGCAATTAACTCCTCTGTTAATGGTGAGTCTTCAAAATCTGTCCTTCTTTGTACATCATCTTTCTCTGGAAGATTCAGTATTTCTCTTAGTGCACCGATTGATAAGGTAATTGTGACTCCTCCAATTTCGGATACAAACTTGTTGTCTTCTAACCTAAGATGTTTCCACCATTGTTGAATATACTGAACAGGAACTGTTTTGTTTCTTGTAAACCACTTTCTGTAAGGATGATATTTGAATAACTCCATGATAATTCTGTGTTCAGGCTTAAATCTACTTTCCTCAAATAACAAAACACAATTGTTTTCTGATAATTTCAACCATTCTCCTTCAGGAACAACCCTTTCCACTAAGATTGGTCTATTCGACATAATCGACCCTGCAGCACTCTGTTCATGTTCAACATTTATATTTACCTCATCAGCATTTCCTTCTGATTCAGCCATTTGTTCATCTTCTTCATTTATTTCATCATCCCTTATTGCTTCTTCCTCCACAGCTCTATTTTGTACTTCATCATTATCCGAATAAGATGAATCCATCAAGGACTTATTAGAATGTAGAGAAACTTGACCACTTCTTCGAAATCCAGACATGATTTAAGAAGAAAAACAAACTCAAAGAACTCTGGATTGATTCGTATCTCACTTTACTCTCTGGAATTTGAAAGAATTGGAAATAGGAATTTTAAGACCTATTTAAAATTCGCGAAGCTGAAAGGTTTGACGGAAAAGCGAAATCAATGTTATAACGGAGTCAACACATTTGAAATGCCACAGAGGATTTAAATGAAATGCGTGGCATAATCAACCAAATATGAAGCTGACATGTGTTATTGGATAGAATATTGACTCAAGTCAAAGATCTGAATAACACGCTCAGAATATTTGACTTTCCATTATCAGATATCTGATTGTTCTACTCAGAGTTCTGATCCCATTATTTAGAAGAATTTTGCCTTGTAAAAAATTTATTTAAAATCAACTTCTGACAGATGTAAAACTTTTGGTTATTCAGAAGAGGTTTGAACAAATAGAAACACATTTTATCATAAGAATTTTGTTCATAGACTGATGATTTAAAAAATATTTAAACTCTTATATCTGAATATGAAAATGTTTGAAATTCAGATATAGTTTGAACAAGATAAAAAATTTATCATTAAAAGCTTGTTCTTCTTAGAATTATTAGAGATAAGAAATGACAACAAACCTTTTTTTTTGTTAAGCATCATGAAATAATTTCCAGAAGATATTGATGCTCCCCCTTGACTTTAGCATGTATTTGACCAAATATGATACATAAAGATAAGATAAAAAGATAATAGAAAAGACATAATCCGCACATTTGAAATATTTGTTTTTCTCAAAAAAAATGAATTCTTGAAAGTTAGATTTCTGAAGTATCGACTCAGAATCTCTGACCTTAAGACTCAGAAGGTCTGAACTCTAGACTCAGAATTTCTAAACTCAAGATTCAGTTCCGAACTTAAGACTCAGAAGTTCTGATCTCAAGAATCAGAAGTTCTGATCTCAAGACTCAGAAGTTCTGATCTCAAGACTCAGAAGTTCTGAACTTAAGAGTCAGAGTTTCTGAACATAAGACTCAGAGTTCTGAATACACTACTCAGACAATTGTACTTAGAAAAATTTATCATTTTTAAGAAACACAAATATTTTCAATTTGTCAGATTAAGCATACCTATTTTACATATGAGAAAAGAGAACCTTTTGTGATCAAGTGGCTTTGTGAACAAGTCAGCCAATTGAGACTTTGTATGCACAAAGTGCATCTCTATAGTTCCTTTTTCCACATAGTCTTTTATAAAATGATACCTCACATCTATGTGTTTAGTCTTTGAATGTTGAACAGGATTCTGAGTAATAGCAATTGCACTTTCTGAGTCACAATAGATGGGAATTTTGTTGAGCTGATATCCATAATCCATGAGTTGTGTTCTCATCCACAAAGTTTGAGAGCATGAAGCAGCAGCAGCAACATACTCTGCCTCAGTAGTTGAAGTAGACACACAATTCTGTTTCTTTAATGCCCAACTTACTATCTTATCCCCCAAAAAATGACAAGCACCAGAAGTACTTTTTCTGTCCAACCTACTTCCTGCATGATCAGCATCAGTGAAAGCAGTTAATTTGAAATCAGTTTCTTTTGGATACCATAAACCTAGATCAGGTGATCCTTTGAGATATCTTAAAATCCTTTTGACAGCCAACATATGTGATTCTTTTGGGTTAGATTGAAATCTAGCACAGAAACAAGTAGAGAATATGATATATGGTCTACTTGCAGTCAGATAAAGTAATGATCCAATCATGCCTCTATAGAGTTTGGTATCTACTGAAACTCCTTTGAGATCAGCATCTAACTTTATGTTTGTTGCCATTGGAGTTCTCATAGAAGCACAATCAGACATTTTGAACTTTTTCAGAATATCTCTGACATATTTTCCTTGATTTATAAAAATACCCTTTGGTAATTGTTTGACTTGAAGACCAAGGAAAAAATTCAGCTCACCCATCATGCTCATTTCAAATTCAGATGACATGATTTTAGAAAAATTATCACATAATTCTGGACTGGTAGAACCAAATATTATGTCATCAACATAAATCTGAATAAGAATTAAATCATCACCTTGTTTCTTTAAAAACAAAGTTGTGTCAATCTTACCTTTCTTGAAACCTGAAGCTAACAAGTGTTGAGTAAGAGTGTCATACCAGACTCTTGGTGCTTGTTTTAGACCATATAAAGCTTTGTCTAAAATATAAACATGATCAGGAAATTCTGGATCAACAAAACCTTCAGGTTGATGAACATACACCTCTTCATTAAGTTTGCCATTTAAAAAGGCTGATTTGACATCCATTTGATACACCTTGAAATTTTTGTGTGCAGCATAGGCCAAAAATATTCTGATTGCCTCTATTCTTGCCACTGGTGCAAATGTCTCATCATAATCAATTCCCTCTTGTTGGCAGTATCCCTTAGCAACCAATCTTGCCTTGTTTCTGATAACAACACCTGACTCATCCTTTTTGTTTCTGAATACCCATTTAGTTCCAATAATAGATTTACCTTCAGGCTTTGGAATGAGTCTCCAAACTTTATTTCTTTCAAATTGGAGCAATTCCTCTTGCATTGCTGAAATCCAATTTGGATCCTCTAGGGCTTCATTAGCTTTCTTTGGTTCAATCACACTTAAAAAACCAGCAAACATTGCTTCATTTGCTGTAGCTGATCTGGTCTTTACTCCTGCTGATGGATCACCTATTACTTGATGAATAGGATGATTTTTAGTCCATTTATTTGCACTGGGAAGCACATCAATCTCTGAAAAGTTATTGGTTGTATCATTCTCATCAATAATTGCATGTAATTCTGAGCTGTCCCCTTGTTTTGATACATGTATAAGAGATGTATCCAAGTTTGGATTCTGAGCAGTGAAGTCAGAATTCTGAGTGGCTTGTTCAGAGTTCTGAACACAAGGATCAGAATTCTGAGTACAAGGTTCATAATTTTCACCACTTGTATTTATCAGATTTGGACATTCTTCAGATGGACCTTTGTCAGAAATTACAGTTGATTGAACTATTTCTGGAGTTCTATTTTTCATCTCTTTTACCATCTTTGGGTTTTCATATTCTGCATAAGAATCAGAAATTAGTTCTAGAAAAGCATCCTTAAACAATAAATTGAGTTCTGAACAAATAGGATTAGAGTTTGTATCAGAAGTCATATTTGTCTTGTTCTGCATGAGTTCTGAACTGTCTTGTTCAGAAATCTTCATTCTGGCTTCATCAAATGTTACATTGATGCTTTCCATCATTCTCTTGGTTCTTCTATTGTAGATCCTGAATGCTTTGGAAGTTAGTGAATAACCAACAAAGTATCCTTCATCTGCCTTTTTATCAAATTTGGCAAGATTTTCTCTGTCTTTAAGAACATAGCATCTGCAACCAAAAACATGAAAGAATTTGATTAATGGTTTTCTTTTATTTATCAGTTCATAAGCAGTCTTATTTAATCTTTTATTGATTAAAGTTATGTTCTGTGTAAAGCAAGCAGTTGCAATTGCTTCAGCCCATAGGAAGGTTGGAAGATTTGAATAAGCCAGCATGGTTCTTGCAGCTTCAACTAGAGTTCTGTTTTTCCTTTCAACAACACCATTTTGTTGAGGGGTTCTGACAGCAGAGAAATTATAAGAAATCCCAGAATTTTCTAAAAAATTCTGAAGTGTCTCATTTCTGAACTCTGTTCCATTATCACTTCTGATTTTCTGAATACGAAGTTGTAGGAGAACTTGAATTCTTTTGATAAAGTTTATCAATGTAGTAGCAGCTTCTGACTTAGCTCTTAAGAACTCAACCCATGTGTATCTGGAATATTCATCAACAATTACAAGCATGTATTTCTTTCCTCCCATAGATTGAACTGAAATTGGACCACAAAGATCAGTATGAATCATTTCTAATGGTGCTTTGCAAGATGAGTCCATTTTTAATTTGTGAGAACTCTTTTTCATCTTGCCCATTTCACAAGCTGAGCATAATGATTCTTTTTCAAATTTAATCTTTGGTAGACCTTTAACCAGATGTTTTACCACAAGATTATTAAGATCTTTGAAATTTAGATGAGAACATCTTCTGTGCCATAACCAGCATTCATTTGCAGTTGAATTTGATAAAAGACAAACAGGATTTACTGTTTGTAATTTTGAAAAGTTAACCACAAATAAATCCATATGTCTTTTGGCCCAGAAGACTTTAACACCCTTTTTCAGTTAAAATCATGCAACCTGTTATTTGGAACTTGATTTGACAAAGACTGTCTAAAAACTGACTTATGCTGAAAAGATTATGTTGTAATCCTTCAACATAAAAAACTTTTTGAATTGTCAGATCTCCTTTTGTTAAATCCCCATAACCTTTAACTTGACCTTTGCTGTTATTTCCAAAATTTACTGCTCCTCCAGCCTTTTCTGTGAAGTTTGATAGAAAAGACTTCTGACCTGTCATGTGTCTTGAAGCTCCTGAATCTAAAAACCACACATGACAGCCCTGCAACAGCAGTCAGTTAGTTTTAGGTACCCATTTTGGAATGGGTCCTTCTTTGTTAGCTTTATCATTTGATTTAACAAAAGTGCCTTTTACTTTCCATTCAAAATCTTTCTTTAAACACCATTTGCCTTGCACTTTGATGAAGTCAGAACATTTTATGTTCACAAATTTATTCAATTTTTTCTTGAAAGGTGTGACTTTTGATTTTTCAATGTTTTCAACTTTCTTTTCTTTCACATTTCTCACTTTCTCATACTTTGTTTTGACTTTAACTTGATGATTCACTTCTTTTATCTTTTCTTTTCTCTGAGTTTGAGGAACCTAATCATTCTTCTTTTCTGTATTCTGGATATCTTTTCTTATGAATGAAACAGATGTTATTGTTATTGGACATTTCTGAGAATATTGAAAAGAATCACTTTTACATTGAACACAAGTCAGATTTTTCTGTGCAAGTAACAACAAGTCTGTACCATAAGTCCTTTCATTTTTATTTCTATTTTTCAAAGTACATGTACATTTATTACAGAAACTATGAGCTTTTGGTACAGAATCAGAATTCAATTCAGTCTTCTCAAGAACTCTTTTCAGACCATCTTTCCTTTTGCTTTCCTCTTTTTCTGGAAAATTCAACTTATGTTTGTTAGAAAATAAATTAGATGATTCACCTTTTTCATATGTATTTGATTCATTAAAGAATTTATCATTTTCTTTTAGAGCATTAATCTTGAAAAGATCATATTCAGCTTTCAGTTTTTCAAGCTCTGTTATTTTCTGAATAAAAATATTCTTTTCTTTTAAAGCATTTTTAAGATCAAAATCCAAATCACATAAGTCGTTTTCAAGTTCATCATAAGCTTTCCTTAAGTCCTTAAGTTCTTGACTTACAAGATTAAATCTCTTTTCAAGTTCTAGAAAGTCTTCTGACTTTGTTTCAGAATTTTCAGTTGACTCAGAATTCTGACTTTTTGAATCAGAATTCTGATTAGTAGACTCAGATTTCTGACCTTCAGAATCAGAAGACTGATTTGAACAATCAGAATTCTGATTAGAAGAATCAGATTTCTGACTTACTATTTCAGAAACTTTACTAGTATCAAATATACTTTCTATGTCAGAATAAGAAAAACTTTGTTGTTTATTTTTGTAGCTGACATTTAAAGAGTCATATTTGAATTTGGTATCATTGTATTTTGGTTTCTCTTCTTTTGGGTTAGAAATTTATTTCTTAACTTTTTCTTCTGAAACATCTGATTTTTCTGTTTTTAACTCAGAAACTATCTCTTTGAGCTTTTTAGAACTTGATTTCTGTAAGTTGTTAGAACTTGTGATGGAACTTGCAGGTCTTATAAAGACTTCAACAACTTCTGGAGTTTTTGGTTTGGGAACATGAAGCTTATCAAAATCATACAACTTTACTGGAGCTCTTTTTAAAACAACATTTTCTTCCAATCCCAATCCCTTCTTTGGATTATAAAATCATGTGTCTTTTACATTGCTTGTAAGAAGATTTAATGTTTGCTGAGTCTGACCTCTTTTCAAGTTAAGATCTTCTAATTCTTTGATTTTGGTGTATAAATTCTTTCTTTCCTCAAATAGCATATTAAACTTTATTTGTAAATCACCATTTTCATCCTTAACTTTTGAAAATTCAATTTTTAATTCAGAAAGATTTTTCATCAACTCAGAATTTTCAGTTTTAATTTTCTGTTTCTCAATCTCAGATTCCTCAAATTGTTCTTTTATTACTTCTTTTTCAATTCTGAATTTGTTAACTAAATTTCTTTCTCCTTTAATTTGTTTTCTTAGTTTAACACATTCAGTTTTCATTTCACCAATCTGTGTCATTAAGTCTATTTCAAGTGCAGAATGTACCTCAGTAGATGACTCAGAATCAGCATCTTCAAAGTCAGAATCATCCTCATTCTTCATCTTTGCCATATAACTCTGCATCTGTGAAAAGTTTATGCAGTCATCTTCATCTGACGTGTAGTACAACCAGTTTTCTTGTTCTGATAACAATGCCACTTTATCATCTCTTTTCTTCGCCAGCTGAGCCTTTTTGGTATAGTACTCATAATCTTTCACAATTTTCACTTTGCAATCCTTTGCAAAGTGGCCAGACTTTCCACACTTGAAGCACATATTCTTTTCTTTTCTTTCTTCCTTCTCTTCTCTATTTTCTTCCCTGCTTTCTTCCTTCTTTTCATACTTACTTTCTCCTCTCTCTTCTCTTTTCTTGAAATCTGAACTTCCTTGTTCTTTCCTGAACTTGCCCTGATATTTTCCTTTTCCATATCTCTTGTTGAAAGTATTAGTCAACAAGGCCAACTTTTCAGCAATTATTTTGATATCCTCATCTTCTTCTAATCCCTCTTCCTTATCAGACTCCTCCAGATTTGGTATCTCAGATAGATACGCTGCCTTCTTGGGTGTTTTCACAATTTTAGACTTTGATAGAAAAGCTAATTGTTCTGCAACATTTTTCTTTTCTTCAACCACAATCTTAACAGAGTCCTCATGCTGATTAAGAACATAAAATAGATCATTTAGATCTTCTTCACACATGTCCTTATTCATTTGTAGACTTATAGCAAATGATGACCATTCAGAGTTTAGACTGTTCAGAAATTTGTAACTAATTTCTGACTTTGTCTTTTTCAGCCCATTTCTTCTCAAATCATTTAGTATAGTACAGAATTTACTATATGTCTGAGTTAAGATTTCAGATTCTTTAGCCTTGAACCTTTCATAAGCATTTATGCTTTGATTTAACTTGGCTTGTATCGATCTGACAGTTCCTAACATTTGTCTTTCCAGTTCATCCCACATTTCCTTGGCTGATGAACCACTATCAATTCTGTTAAGAACTTCATTCGGAACTGCAAGTGTCATCAATGTGATTGCTCTTTTGTCTATTGCATGCCTACTTTTCTGTTCTGCTGTGTATTGAGAATAGTTCTTCTTCACCCTTGTTGCCGGAATTTCTAGAGTTGTTTCTGTTTCAGGAGTTGCTTCCACATCAATGTAGACTTCGATAGGACCTTCTCGAATAGATACCATCAAATTCTCATCTAGGTTATCCAAGAATTGGATCATTCGTATTTTTCATTGCTGGTACTCTTCAGGAATTAGAACAGGTGGCTTTGTTTCAGATCCAATAGCAAGATATTCTTTAGAAGACGTGATTGTAAGAATTTTCAACAGCGAGACAAATTTGAATTTCTTGATCGACAGACAATCAACTAATTCAAGAATTGCCAAGAATTCAAGAATTAGAACTAGCAGCGGAATCGATTTTTGATGAATCAAGAATTCTTCAAGAAATTGATCAATAAACCTTCGCGATCACGATCTTGAACAAATTTGTTTGTTGAGTGGCTCTGATACCAATTGTAAGTCCAGGATTTACTCTTACAATCAATACAACAATGTATGAAACAGTAATTGAGAAGTAATATGATCAAGCCCAATTGTATTCAATGAAGAACATAATTACAGATCTTAGAGAGAGAGAATCTCAAAGATTACAAAAGGAGAATACAAATATATTCGGTAAAATCAGTTTGCAATGAAGTGCTAACAACTATATATATACTGCAACGGAAATATTAAAGCTACAGTACAAATATGAATGACTAATAGGAACAATACACGTGTCCTAATTAGTTAACTAAACACAAAGGAAAGTATCTAGTTATAAGTTCTGAACAGGTAGTTCAGAACTTCTGAACGTTCTTCTGACAAGGCTTCTCAGAACTTCTGGCTCTACTTCTGACTCTTCTTCTCAAACTTTCAAAGCGATCCTTCTGAGCCTTCTTAGTCAGAACTCTGACCCTTCATATCAGAACATCTGAGTCTTCTCATCAGACCTTTAACACTTAGTTTATTGACAAAACTCAGATCTAACAGTTCTAAAAGGACCGCACACATCAATATGTATGATTCCTAACAGATCTTTAGCCCTTTCACTAGACCTAGAGAAAGGAGCTTTGTTCATCTTCCCACATAGACAAGATTCGCATATATCAAATGATTCTTTCTCATTTGCCTTCAAAATACCACTCTTTTGAAGTTGGGATATGCGTTTCTTGTTTATATGGCCAAGACGACAATGCCATAAATAAGAATCGCTTAAATCGTTCTTGAGTCTTTTGGTGTTAGCATGGTATATAGAACTATCGTTTATGGAACTATCTAGTTTTACTTCGTATATACCATTTAGAGGTCTATCCTCGAAATAGAACATATCATTTTTGTAAGCATGAATAAAATCGTCATTAAAACGATAAGTAAAACCAGATTGTTTTAAACGAGCAACTGAAATAATATTCCTGGTCAAACCAAGGACATAACACACATTGTTTAATGTCAAATACAGGCCATTCGGTAAATGTAAATCGTATTCTCCTAAAGCTTGAGCTTCAACTCTTGCTCCATTTCCCACGTGGAGTACGATTTCGCCTGTCTTCAGCTGCTTAATTTTTCTGAACCCCTGTAACATGTTACATATGTGAGTTCCACACCCAGTATAAAATACCCAAGTGTTAGGTGAAAAAGTAAATAGATCTAATTCTATCACATAGATACGTGAAGGCCCTGCATCGACCTTTTTCTTCTTCAACTTAGCCAGGTAAGTAGGACAGTTCCTTTTCCAGTGACCAATCACGCCACATTCAAAACATGCGTCTTCTTTAGCCACTTTTTCCTTCTTTCTAGTTGGTGGGGTTCGGGCAACCTTCTTGCCTTTGACCTTAACAAACTTAGCCTTGGAGTTAGGGGTTTTGGGTTACTTGGTTCCACCCTCCCGAATCATGAGCACATGAGGGGTTTTCTTTGGGAGATTCTTATCAGCAATTTTGAGCATCTGATGCAGTTCTGAGATAGGTTTCTCCCATCCATTCATGTTGTAGTTCATGATGAAGGGGTCATAGGATTTGGGCAAAGAGTTCAAAATTATATCCGTAGCCAATTTCGTTGGATATTTAGAGCCAAGACGCTCCAAATGATCCAAATGACCTTTCATCATGAGTACGTGATTGCTCACATTTCCTCCCTCCTCCATCTTCCATGCGTGCAACGATCGAACGATTTCGAAGCGTTCAGTTCGGACATGCTGTTGGAACATTTCCTTCAGCTGATTGATCGTATCATATGCCGTGTGATTCTCAAAAATCTCTTGAAGTTCTGGAATCATTGTGGCTAGCATGATGCTCGACACTTCGACCGAATCATCCACATGTTTCGACCATTCAGTGTGAGGAGCCCTAGGAGTAACGGGAGGTTCATTGGGAATAGGGGTATCCAACACATACAACTTCTTTTCCGGCCTGAGAACAATTCTCAGGTTTCGACGCCAGTTTAGGAAGTTGGCGTGGTTAAGTTTTTCCTTTTCTAGGATGGATCAAAGGTAATTGGTGTGGTGGTTTGCATTTGTTGCCATCTACAAAATTTAACAAAGTTCTATTTAGTATTTTTTTATTTTTAAAACTATATTTATTAATACCCTTCATGTATTTAAAACATTAATAATATAAAGTCTAGGATCCAACGTTGCAAAACAAATAAATGGTTAGGTGACCTTTATCCCATCTATTTAATTCAACAAGGTAGGTGACGTTCACCAATTACATCAAAATGTAATTCCTAGCAATATGGGATCCTTAACAACGTTTGTTAATTGGCATGTTTGATCCCATATATGCCTCGAGTTTCTAATGCTTAGGTGACCTTTATCACAAAAGATCCCCGATCAAGTCATCCAACTTGAACAACATGTGGAATCGGCGCATAACTAGTGGTTATGTGACCTTTATCCCACTAGAAAATGCGAAACCACCTCGGCTATCAAAAGACGATCCAAGTAGTTAGGTGACCTTTATCCCACAAGGATCATACAAGTGATGTGCGAATGTTTTCAAAAAGGACGGCATAGACTTGCGTTTATAAAAGGGATTTTATATGTATTATAATTATAGTTTTATAAACATATTGTATCATGTATATTGCATGCATCCAATATCACATGGTACTTATAATTTGAAAAACATATTTTTCTTTTATTGGTTCTTTTAGTTTAAAATAAAATCTTCATTTTATTAACTATTTCGTTGCGGTCAATTTTAAACTAATATCCTATATTAAAGTTTGAGTTTGAGTGCATTTGAACCAATTTTAGTCCTTTTAATAAAACAACTTTTTTATTATTTAGACATGGAGTTTGGATGAGTTTTAAAATCACAATTTTAACTCATTTTACTACTTCAAAATTTTAAGAGTTTTTATAATAAAACTCTTATTTTAAAAAAAACATTTTTATCATTTTACTTTAAAATATTATTTTGAAAACCCAAACTCCAAAAAGATGATTTACTTTTATGTTCAAAATATTATCTAGCATGCAAAATCCTATTTCAACCACACATGATAATATCAACATAAACATAATCAACATAATGCAAAAAGTGTATAAACCAAGCCAAAAATTCTAGTGACAATTCTTGTGAACCAAACAAGAATGTGAAGTCCATTCCTAAGGGACAAAGAACCAAAACTCCAAATGATGTCTTCAAGCTCCCACTTGCCAAAACAACCATTGCATGTAAATCTTCTAGGAACTCCATGGTGTGTGCGTTTTCTCCTTGAAAGTCTTCATTCTTCAAACTTGTTACATTTTTATATAAATAAACTAATCTAACATTAATCTATCTAATACAAAAATTAACAAAATGAAAAATGCCTATTTACTATTACATATTTTATGAATAAATAAATATCACAACCAAAAGAATAAACAACACAACCATCATCACAAGGGGTCTTTGGCTTGTTTATACACATCATATACATACAACAAAAAATAAACAAACACTTTGTTTTTCTAAGGCAACTTTTATGACAAAAAATGCATGTAAATTTTGGTCACATAAAATAACAATTAAAAACAAAAAAAAAGTTGCCAAAGATGCCATACATGAACTTTTTCATGCAAGATGAAAAATCACCCATGGCTTCCAAAAACCAAGTTTTTCATATAAACAAGAAATCTTAACATGCATGCAAAAGTGGCTCTGATACCACTTGTTGGGATTTGTTCAAAACATGATTTCAAAATACATAATATTTGCAACGGAAGCTTAAAAATTAGAACAACATTAAAAACATTTTAATACCCACCAAGGATCCATTTGCATGAACATGAAAGATTAAAAACCATACATAGGGGGTTTGTAGAAATTACAACCTTTGTAGTCCCTTGAACAAGTCTTCTTGTATGATGAGATAAAGATGGCAAGAACTCAAGAAGGGTTCCTCTAGAGAAATCCACCAAGCAAGCTCCAACACCTTTGGTATGCTAGTACCTTCTTGTTGTTTGATGCAAAAGAACTCCTTCACCACTCTACAATAGATTTGAGAAGAAGAAGAACAAAACACACACACTATGTGTGTGTTTCGGCCGAAATGGAGAGAGGAGGGAGAGAGAGAGAGAGAGAGAGAGAGAGAGAGAGAGCCAAAAACTAGTGTTGTGTTTTTTCATAAGTGTTATCTCTCTTTAATTCAAAAGCATAAGACCACATGCAACTCCTATTGGACCACAAAAGGGTCCAATGTGGTTTGAGCCTTCTCATGCAATATTTCCTTTTAACCCTCCAAGTTTTAAAATGGTTAAAACACAATTTTAACTATTTTAAACTTTATCATGTAAGTCCCTCCTATTAATTCTAGTTTTATATGAGCCCATCATATTGTATAATAAACTAGAATATTTCATTTGCATCTAAAATTATGAATCATATTCTATAATATTTTCAAGAATTGAATTCTTATAAATATCAATTCGGTGTCCACTTGCTATATGGTGTGACCCTATAGGATCATATATTACCGGCAATATTATTTTATAATCATTCTTGAGCATATGGAACCAACAGATTTTGTAACCTTTTCTTGATCCAAGGAGTCATAGCTTACGTTCCTGAAGTTCAGTCTTCTGGGCTTTGAAACATATGAGGTTTTGGCTCTTTTGAAAACTGCAGTACCAGAGATCACATTTTCTTGGATTTTCCCAAAACAGAAGGCAGAGGACAAAGATGTATTCTTCCTTCCAGTAAATTGAGCAAGGTCACTAAAACCCAGACCTTGCGTATCCTTTTGAGAATTGATTTTAATGTGCACATCTTGTGCATCCTGGTACTTTTTAATCATAATTTCTTTTCTCTGTAGAGTCTGGTGCAAAACCTCTCTCTCTTTGAAAATAGTCTTTTAGAGCAACAAAGTTAAGCCTTTCATATTCAGATTTCTTAACCTCTTCTGCCTTTTGCTTAAGAACTTCCTCATATTCCTTAACTTTTCCAGAAAAAGAGTTTTCTTTCTGTTTTTGTAAAAACTCTAGCTCAGATTTTTCTTTGGAGATTTCTTCATTCTCTTGTTCCAAGAGAGTTTTCTCTCTCTTGTAGAAGGACAGATCCTTCTGAGCTAGCTTCCTCAACTCTTTCTCCTCAAAGAGATTTTGTTTTAAAAGTTGAAATTCCTCTGTAAGTAAATAAACATGCATCTCCAGCTCGGAGTCTGATTTTGATTCAGAAGTAGAACATACCTTGGCACTAGGTCTGGTGGTCTCCAGCGCTCTGTCGGTTGGCTCTGTTACAGAAAGAGCACATTCATTCTGAGATACGTCTGCCTCTGTTGTTCTCTCTGGCATCTCTCCAGTCATCCAGTCATCTACCTCTTCCAAACTCATATCATCTACAACAACCCCGCAAAAACTGGCTTGCTCTGTTTCGTCATCAGAGGACGAGTCAGAGATCCAATTCTCCATCTCAGCAACATTGCTTCTTTCTCTGTAATTGTACTTGTACTTGTTCTTATAGTAGTCCTGGTCTTTTACCAGTCTACCCTTGCAATTAGCAGAGAAATGGCCGGGTTTGCCACATCGAAAGCATCTACCATCATTCTTGTTGATGGGCTGGGCAGCATCTGCTTGATTCTAGGGGGCTGGAGGATTGTACTTCTGTTGTGGTCTTTGCTCTTGTGGAGCTCTGTTGTTATTCTGATGGTGAGGTGCAGCATAACCTCTCTTCTCGTCTTTCTCTTCTCTCTCATATCTACCTCTTCTATCAAATACTTTGTTGCCAAATCTCTTGTTAAAATTTTTAGTTATTAAGGCAAGAGATTGGGCGAAAGCATTGATATCATCATCTTCATCTGATGAACTATCCTCTGCATCACTTTCAGCAACAAAACTTTTCTTTCCCTTCTTTTTCACAACCTTCTCCTTCTTCTTTTCTCTGCTAGAGCTTTCTCTGGTGGATTTTCCTTCAGTGGGAGTTTTAGAGTCATAGATCAAGGCTATTGGTCCTGCCATGGTGGATTTGCCCTTTTGTTTGACAACATCCTTCTCTTGTGCAGCAAGAGTGCCATACACATCCGTAAGAGACCATGCATCCAAATCTTGGTCAGCTTGTAGAGACATGGATATATTCAACCATTCATCATTTAAACTTTTCAAGAACAGGACATTGTTATCTTCCTTCGACCGAATAACCCCACACTTTTTACATTTGTTTATTAAAACATTAAACCTGTTGTAGGTCTGTTGTAAGGTTTCCTCAGGAAGTGCCTTGAAATCATTGTATTCATTAATACATTGGGTCCTTCTGTTCTTTTGGGTTTTGATACCACCCTCAAGTTGATTTAGAAGCTGATCCCAGATTTCTTTAACTGTAACGCAAGAGTCGGCCATAATCAGAAGTCTAACTGCCTTGAGGTCATTTTCCATTTTTAGCTTTTCTTCATCAGTAAAGCCGGTGGTTTTAACCTCGAAGTGAGCTGGAACCTTAGCAGTAGTTTCTGTAGCGGGTACACGAGGAACCAAAACCATAGGTTGGAATGGTCCACTTGTGACAGATCACATGAGGTCTCTATCCATTCCATCAAAGAAGTTAACCATCCTAATCTTCCATTGAGGATATTCATCTCTCAGAAGAGTAGGAGGTTTGGTAAGAGAACTAGCTGTGTAGATAGCATTTATGTTGTTGTTAGCCATCTTTTTAGAAAACAGAGTCTGAAGGTTTCAGAAACTTTTAAAAGGGTTTTGAACTGAAAGTAGATGAACAGTAACCAATGGAACATTAACTTGAGTAGAGAAGATATTTAGACTAACTAGAAAGCTTTAAACAGGGATTAAAGAACTCTGAAAACTTGTTTTAAACTTTGAATAGTAAAAACAGAGTATACTATGAAGCTTTTGAAAAACAACCACAATCAACAACAATGAATCAACCTGGTTAGATTTGAACAAATCAATCCGCTCTGATACCAATTGTTGGTTCCCATATTCAAGTTGTCTCATATAAATAGCATAAACACAGGTAGCGGAAGCATAATATAAAGCTATTAAATACGAGTGATTGTGTAAACGATAATGTAACATAGAGTATCAATGGTGAACAGTAAATAATAACAAGATCAAGTAAATAAGCTGCTCGTATATTGATAACAATGAATAACACCAAGAACACGTTCAAGTGTGTGAATTCTGAAATCTCTGAGGAAACAAATCGTACAGTGGTAGTGGTGTGGAATGTAGCAGTGTGTGCTCTCACAATTGTGGAAAACAATTCTTCCAAAAGCTTACAATTGTGCGTTCCACTGCCCTTCTATTTATAGCCTGATAAAGTGAAGACAGTGTACTATCTAACCCTGAGGTGACACGTGGAAAGTGTGTCTCTGTCCTTTTATGGCTTACGTGGAAAGTACGGACACGTGTCTAACACTTAGAGATTTCTACGAGACTTAAGCTTCATAGAGGTCTTCATTCACCATAGCTCTTACGCCAGAGCTCTGATGGTCTTGTGGTATGATCAGTTCTTCTGGTGAATGGAAGAAGTCTTCTGCCAGAGCTCTGTCAAGCTCTGTTGGTCCTGCCAGAGCTCTGTCGAGCTATGATGGTCTTCTGCTTGATTTTCTTCTAAGTCTTCTGCCTGATCTCTGGTGGTCTTCTGACTTGTAATATTTTCAATACTTTTACATCTTGTATACTTGGGGCTAACAATCACAAGAATTAAAATAATTGTATGGCCTATGTTCAGAGTTGGCATTGGGTATCTCTGATAGGACTTCCAGTTATCACTGGAGTAAAAGTTTTAAAATTACTTCTCAAACTGTTCCGACAATATCACAAAGATATGCGAGTGGAATCAGAAAGACTCATGCTTTTGTGAAATAAATAAATTTTGAGTTCCAGATTAGTGCATACCAACAGTAGAAATCAATATGTAGAAACAATCGTTATGATTTCAACTGGTCATCCAATTCACTTTGATAAACTTGAGAGAATTACAATACGAGTGAATAAGACGATTATGGCGATTATTGCAACTTACCTAAATTCTAAGGCTAACAAAACATTATATACTAAGGGCCTAAACTAACTAGCCCATGGCCCGTTTACACAATTAAGCCCATGTTACACCTTTTACAATATAAGTCCTTGAACTTCTATTCAACATGATTTTATCCTTAACAATCTCCCCCTTTGAATTGAAGTTCGAGTTCGCGCCAGTTCTCGACGTATCTCTTTCGGAGCGCAAAGTAGATCTCGAAACTTCGGATGGCTCGGCGGTAGTCGATGCGGTCTTCAATCACTTCTAAAGCTTCTTGAGCGTTTATCTCATTTGAGTTGCAGACAAACGATGACTTTCGATTTTTGGCTTCTTTGGTGATGATGTTTCGAAGTGCATCTCTGACTTTCAGGAGCGTGCCATCGCAGAATATATCGACCTGCCTGAAGCGGAGAAACCTCTTTTTTTTTCTGTTCGTTGAGGTATACGATCCCAAACTCTGGTTCTAGAAGCAGTGAGTTCTCGGGATACATCTTCAGCTCGGGTGCTTTCAAGTTCGGTTTCAACAGGTTGATCTTCTTTGTTCTGTGCTAGATTCCCATTTGAAAGTCTGTGATGTAAGAAATCATTACTTTGTGGAGCAGGAATCGACGGACAGCCTCGAGCATTTTGGTAACGTGAAGTGGTCGGATGGTTCTGGTTTGGAGGTCTTTCAGTATAGTATGGAAGTCAAACATTTTGAGGTTCTTAAAGTCAGCTTCAGAAAATCTCCATTCACTTCCGCCTTCGCGTCGGACGGTGAATACAGGAAACATGACTCTAAGAATTCGACCGGTTTGGATGTTGAGCACTTCAGTGATTTTGTGCTTTGTTCGGACTTGGCTAACTGGAAGACACCACTTCATTACCTTTACGTACTGGCTTTGGTATTTCTTGTCGAACTTGGAAATCCCAAGGCAGAAAGTTGGCTCGATCGGGCGTAACTTGTGAACATAGAGCTTCTTCAGAGATGTTAGAGCATTATTGTATTCAAGATTTAATGTAAAAGTCTTGTAATAGTCAAACATTGTAAAAGTCAAAGCATTAGTCAAAATAGTCAAGGTCATGTAAAGTCAAACTAGCTTTAGTGTTTAAAGCCTTGTAATTAGGAAGTATAAATAGGTTTTGTAAAGCTTAGTTTGTAAGCAAGCAAGTCTTAAGGAAGCAAGTCATAAGCAAGAAACTAGAGAGCTGGTTGTAATATTCTAGATAGAGAAAATCTAGAGAGAGAAAGCTTCATTCTTATGTAATATCTAGATTTTCTCAAGATCAATGGAAGATTTCATGATTACCTAATATATATTGTGTTAACAATTGTTATCAGAGCATTGGGAGATCGAATTGTGTGCACAAATGCGTCCAAATTCATGAAGATTTGAAGAATTTTGAAGATTTTGAAGAAAATCTCCATTTTTGAAGTTCTTGAAGATCACAAATGGGTTATGCAATTTTAGTGTGTTTTTGTGCTTCATTTTGATTGCAAAGTGTTTCTCCATCATTCTAAACGAGATTTGCATCATCAATTTCGCAAAAACACATCAAGAATTGATCAATTTGAAGATTTTAAAAATTTTGTGTTCTTGAAGAAAAGTGGGCTGTGAATTTTTTTGGAGATTGATTTTGCAATCTGTTGGTAATTTGATCCATTTTTGTGCAAAATCGTTTCCAAAAAGTGTTTTTAGACATGTTTCAATCATAAATTTCGAGATTTGATGCATAAAATTCCATTTTTGAAATTTTTGGATTGAAGATGTTCTTGAGATGTTCTTGAGTGAAAAAGTTTAGATCTTGGTTTTTGATCCAAATTAATTGTTACGGTGTTATTAAAATGTGTTTTTGATTAGTTTTGATCTTAAAATTCCATGATCTAACATTGTTTGTGAGTTTTTTGAATTGCAGAAAGTCAACAGAATCAAATTTCAGCAAACTTTTCGGATCACAAATGAATTGCAAAGCTGAGTGTGTGTTGCCAAAAAGGTATTCAGATCAGGTTGGTAAAAGGTTTCGGATGCTTGTGTAATAGAAAGTTTCGGATGGTGGGCAAGAAGAATTCAGATGCTGAATGCTGAATATATTTTTTTTTGAGAGTTAATTGTGAGGTGTATATGTTTGTGTTTAATTGTGTGAAACGTGTGTTTTTTATTTTGTGTTGTGTGTGCGTGTGTTTAAGCTAGGAGTGTGTGTGGTTAATTGTGAATTGTAAGTGAGTTCTGTATAAGTGTGTGTTTGTATTACGTATTAATTGAGATGTTTGTGTGTGTGCATGTTAAGATGGTTTCGGATCCTTCTTACTAAAAGGTTTCAGATCCTTCTTGGCTAAGTCCACATGTTCAGCTACATTTGAAGGTTTCGGATCCTTCTTGTGATAGGTTTCGGATCACACAATTGAATAGGGTTTCAGATCCTTCATGCAAAAAGGGTTTCGGATCACACAGAAAAAGTTCTCGGATCACCTTCAATCCAAAATCCTCAGGTTTCGGATAATTCAAACAAAGGTTTTGGATCACATTCAATCCGAAATCTTCAGAATTCGGTTCAGTAAGCATCTGAAATCCAAGAATTGATCTGTTTTTATCTCGCTGGAGTTCTTGCCGGAAAACCGAAAGTCGCCGAAAAAAATGGGGGTTCTCAATTTCGTGTGCATGATTGTGATTTTTTAACATCAATCGATTGGGTTTTGATTAAGGAGCACAACAAAACAAATTTCGTCGATTTTCGTTGAGAAACGAACAAGTTATAAGCGTTTGAATTCTGCAGATCGTGATTGTTGGTGATGATGAACAGTACTAACGAAATTTTAGTCCTTGTAGTTTTAGTTTTATTTTCTTACACTTTCAGTCCCCGTAGTTTTAAGTTCTAGGTTTTTACATTTTCAGTCCCTAGACTTGTTAGTCTTAGTATTTTACACTTTTAGTCCTTATTTTTCATATTAGTTTCATTTTTGTCGATTTTTGTCCCTATATTTTGTATTTTTGACATTTTTAGTCATTTTAGGTCAAATTTTTGTCATTTTACCTGCTTTTATTCGTAATTGACATATTTTTCTCTTGTTTTGCAGGTTTGCCAATTAAAGTCCAATATTTTCGAGCAAATTTTTCAGAATTAATTTTTGTAAGACAAATTTATAATTTGTTTTTCAAATTTTATTTTTGAAAATTTTTCTGATTTTAATTGTGTTTTTCTGATTTTTACGAGTGTGCACATAATTCTAACTTCTAAGCGAAGTTTCTTTTGACGATCACTCTATTGGGTAATATTTTTTGTATTTTTGGTATTTTTCATCTATTTTTTTGTGTTTTTTTTCAAAAAAATTATCAAATATGTATCGTATAGAGGAGTTAAAAGAGAGAAAATGGACTCTTCTTGAAGCTAAAGATGAGATCAATCGTCTTGATTGTTTGGTTTCTAAATACATGAGGTTTTCTGATCAAGATGCAAGAGAAAACACAAAGTTCAAGTCTCAGAACGCTAAATTGGAAGATAAAGTTTCTTCTCTTGAGAAGATTAAGACACTTGAGATCTCAACTCATTAAGAAAACATGAAAGAGCTTCAAGGGAATATAAAAGCGTTGGAGGAAGAAAATGCTGATTTGAAGAGACAAATTTTAGATTTTTCTTCTTCAAATGAAAAGTTTATTTTAAAAGAACATAATGTTAAACTTACTAAAAAAATTACTGATCTTGAAGTTTATATTGCAGATCTTGAAACTAAAAAGACAACTCAAGTCTGCACGATCAAATCGGGAAACTTCAAGAGAAAGTAACAACTCTTCAAAGCGAAAATGCTTATATGAAGAGTAGGGAAAACAAGAGTGAGAAGGGGAATTGTTATTTACGAGATCAAATAAAAAGAGTTCAAGAGAAAATAACAACATTGGAAAGTGAAAACGTTGAATTGAAGAATAAGCTTTCTGAACGTGAAAGGGTGTCACCTTCTTCAAAGAAAGTTCTTTAGGAAAAGAAAGCAATTGAATGGAAATACATAAAACTTTCGAAACAAATCTCCAATTTTGAAAAAGTTTTATATTTAGAAAAAGAAAAGCTCGAAAAAGAAAGAGTTGAATTTGAAATTGTAAGAAAATCTTTTGAGATCAAAAGTAATGAGCTTTCCGTGAAAATCTCTGAATTAGAAAATGTTTTGGAAAAGGAAAGAAAAGATTTCACGAAAAAGAAAAATCTCTTTGAAAAGGAAAATAAAATCCTTAAAAAGAAAAATATGGAAACTTTCAAATAGATAACTGATAAAAGAAATTTCTTGGAAAAAGATTTTGAATCAGAACGCAAATATTTTGAAGATGCGATTCTTAATCTTACCAAAAGATTATCTAGTTTATCAGCTGACATTATGAAGGATCAATTGATCAAATCTGATTTCCAAAAGAAATTTGATCTAATTTTTAAAGAGAAAAATGTTTTGATAAACAAAGTTAAAGAACTTGAAGACATCTTTTTTAAAATTGATGTTTCAAAGCAGGCCAGTCCTGACACTATTATTCAGACTCCATTTGTTAATTCAAATGATTCTGGATGCTCTTTTAAAACTGCTTCAAGTTCGAGTTTTAAAAATATTTCTTCTAAAAAATGTAATAGATCAAATGATTTCTTTAAAGGTCAGATTCGTTCTACAAATCTCTTCTATAATCATTTGTTTGGTAAATCAGATAATAAACCAAAAGTGCCTAAAGTTAATACTTCCAATCTTAAAGAAGTTCCAGTCTTCAAGAAGGTGAAGATGGAATGGAGAGTCAAAGGCACAACATCCAAAGAAAGATGTGTCAAAATCATTTGCCTCCACATCAAATGCTAAAAAGAACAATGAGCTGAAAGGTAAATTTTATGCTAAACCTAATCCTATTCATTCCGCAAATCATCTGATTAGGTTGGCACATAAGAAAATCTGTTGTTCTTACTGTGGATCAAATGATTTGGTTCATAAAGATTTTACTTCTTATTGGTACGGTACTAACATAATTTCTTCTAAGAAATCTATACCTAACACCCTAGGACCCAAGTACCGTTGGGTACCAAAATCTGCTTAATCGGTTTTGTAGGTTCTTCACGTGTTGTGCTGAATATTACATAAATACCACACACATGACTGAAAACAGAAGAGAAGCGGTGATTTTTTTAAGAAGAGTACATGTATCATTAAGGGGGAGCAAAAGAGATTATGGCTTCTAAACACATCAGTTTAGGACCCGTACTTCAAAGAAATTATGGCTTCTAAACATATCGGTTTAGGACCCGTACTTCAAAGCGATTTTGACTTCTGATAATAACAGGTCAGGACTCGTTCTTCAACGACTATGACTTCTGAATTTACTTCAATCCTGGTAATTCAGAACTCGTTTTCATGATTAAGGATATTTTAATTCAAGTCTTGTTATTTGTGCAGATTTTGTCAAATAAAGATCTTTTGCACAAGTTAAGGGGGGGCTCATATGATTTTAAATCATTATATCATGATTTGAGGGGGAGCTCAAATAATTCTGACTGTATGTATCTTCTAATCTTAATCTCGGATTGTTTGAAAGAAGAACGACTTTCAAGCATGAAAAACGTTTTCTTAAATGTTCAAACCACTTCTCTATTCTCAAATAGATTTTATGAATTTAGAAGTGTGCTTTTAAATGTTTTTCATGGAGATCTCGGATTATCGTAACATCATTTCTGACAGTGTGTTTCCAAAGATTGATACTTGTGTATTATATTTTCTATACTTTCAAGTATTCATACACACCGGTTCAGCTTCTTATTGACTTTGTTATTACCATGTCTCCAAACGAAACAATTTTTCGATGGTAATACTCCCGTTTGTATTTCAATTTTGTTGAGCATCATATTCATTTCAGCGTGAGAACTTAAACGTTTCAATCAAAGATTGTTTATATTTGTTCAGATAAACAAATTTCAATTCTTTGATACCCTATTCCTTACATGATTATCCTTCATGATTATATTTCATATTTGATCTGATTGATACATTGTCAGATTCTCAAACAATTCTTTCGAATTCATTTCATTCATTCAATATTCTTGTTTTGAGAATTCTTCATCGTTCAAATGCTCAAATACTGAGGAGCATACATTCTGTTGACAATGTCAAAATGCTGAAGTTCATATTTGTTCAAGCTAAACCGTTGAACGACACAAATCATTTTAGAACATTTTCATGGGATCAGTGTGTGAGCATAAAGAACTTCTATGGATTCACGTTAACCAGTGTTTCCTACCCAAGAAGTTATCCTTTAGTGATTGGGGGGTGAGGGGTCTACATCAAAGAGTGGGGGAGATATCTCATCCGGTTGAGTATCTCATTGTGCTGAGGTAAAATGTAAATGAGAGTCTGGGTAGAAGTGAGCAGATTAAAAACAGAAAGAGGGTGTGAGAACAGAGTTAAAAGAATAAGAGAACTCTGCACCATCCATTTTCTGAGCCGGGAAGCCACATTACTGATTGGTTCACATTCTTTGGTGACCATCATTGAAACAGGCAGTTAGCCCATGCCAACTCTTGCATTTAACCCCACCAGCTACTCATTTCTTTCTCAACAAAGAAATGTTTCAATTTTCTTGGGGACGCAACATATAATATATCTGATCTTCACTCGGAAGGTTTGGATATTGAAAAAGAAGGAAGTTTGCCTAACCTTCGCTCTTCATTCATGCACATTGAGTCCGTGGAAAATTGTTGTTGTCTCAACAATTTACACGCTTTGAGCCTATAATATCAAGCATATGTTGCTTCAATTCTTTCTACACTTGCACGTACACACAAGGAATATGTTTTCTTGTCATAACGTTCACTAGTACAAAAATGGGTTTTTGCCACGGTTAAAAACCGTGGTCGTAGGCCTTTAGCCACGGTTTTTTGAATTGATAAAACCGTAGCCTATCTTGCCGTGACTTTTGATACCCTTATGGCCACGTTTAAAATGCGTCACCATATCACATGAAAAACGGTAGCCATAGCCTAAAAACCGTGGCCATAAACGTATCCAAAATTTGATGGTATTGGGGCATTTTTCCTATAACCGTGGCTATAAACTACTTATCGCCACATAAACTCATATTAAACGTGGTTATTAGAGACCTTTTAGGCACATGAGTAAACTAAAACCGTGACCATAAACTACTTATAGCCACACAAATGTTCCTATAACCGTGGCTATAAACTACTTATCGCCACACAAACTCATATTAAACGTGGCTATTAGAGACCTTTTGGTCACATGAGTAAACTAAAATTATGACCATAAACTACTTATAAGCCACAGAAACTCATATTAAACGTGGCTATTAGAGACCTTTTGGTCACATGAGTAAACTAAAACCGTGACCATAAACTACTTATGGCCACACAAACTCATATTAAACGTGGTTATTAAAGACCTTTTGGTCACATGAGTAAACTAAAACCATGGCTATAAACTACTTATCGCCACACAAACTCATATCAAATGTGGCTATTAGAGACCTTTTGGTCACATGAGTAAACTAAAACCGTGACCATAAACTACTTATAGCCACACAAATGTTACATTAATTGTGGTCATTTCATTACATACGGTCACAGTGAATTGTTAATATTGTGGCCATTGGTTACCATTTTGTCACATGAAATAACCAAACCATGACAATAAATATATATATATGATTTTTTAAATTGTAGAACCATGGCTATTGGTTGCCTTTCGGTTCATTATATATATATATATATATATGGCTCATTATATCATATATATATATATATATGTATACTACTCGTTTACCCTTCACAATGCAACAGAAATCAATAATAAAATTAAATGAAAGTGGCCATTAAAATCTAAAATTTATGTTCAAACAAAAAAAGTTACAATCTTGTCTCTCATTTAATGAACAACAATGTATTTTTAGAGTACAAGTCAGAACTTAACATAATTGATAAAATACATATGAAAATCTTGCTCATCTTGCCCATTGTACCTCCCCATAAAATGGAATTTATGATCTACAACAAAGATCAAACCTTTTTGTTAGTTTAGAGACTTTAAAAGAACACAACAACAACAAAAAAAGAATTGTCTTATGCAAAAAGAGTCCCCTTGAAAATGAAGGAACTTACCCACTGTTGCCATAGTAGCTATTGCAAAATATAAAGATGTTACATAGGGGTTCCAAAGTTCAACGTCTCTGAAGTTTGAGCCGCTACAATCACCAAGAAAGATAGAAATCATGAATATGACTGTAACTCTATATATACATATATAATTGTAAGGACATTTATAGAATTGTGCTAAAGACATTACAATACAGAATATGAAGCTGGATTAATCATTTTACGAGAACACAAAGCAAGCATATATTAACTGGATCAATGTAATTTTAGGAGAAACAACTCTTTACATCATGTTCAATTTAACACCATACACAATTATTAGACACAAAATTAATGCCAAATTGCAAATAATTCAGCATAACATGGGTGGAACGTAAAATTAGTGAAAAATATTAATCAAATAATTATACACATTACAACAAATGCATGCTTACAAGCATATGATAATTAACAGGCCCATCTTCATTCTCATAGCATAAAAAACTAAAATGTAATAACATATGAGAGAAGAGAGATATAAATGCATTATATATATATTTGTATGCGTGTAAAGTACAAGAAGTTCGCAGATTTTAACTTACTTTTACTACATATGGATGCAGGATCCAACAGCCGCACCAGTGGCAAAAGAGGACGAGGCATGGATGCTGGCAAGCAAACTTCCAACATGCAGCATTAATGGCCAAAAGAGAAGACAACAATATAGCAGAGGGAATTAGTTAAAACAAGATTACTAGATAATTAAGAAACTGATTTCAAGAAGAATAAGTTGTAAATCAAAATTTCATATTATATATGTATAAACTAGATAATGATCTCTCTTTTTGATTGCTACAATTACAACACAACCACCCAATCTTCTATCCAAACAAAAAACATCAGAAAATAATTACTAATAAAAGTGATTGCTAGTGATCCATAGTACCTAAAGCCACCCGGACTTCATGATCAACATTTTTTAAAGCAGGGGAAGGCATCTTTTTTCTGTAACAAACGAAAAGCCATACAATTTGACAATTTGTATTCTGCTTTACGACACCAAGAAATTAACTGTAAGCTAATCAAAAGATGGTCGAACCGACAAACAAGAAGATGCAAATCACAACAACTTAAATAGAGAACAACCAATAAACTTGAATCTTAATTGGCCAAGTCCCCTACACCGTAGTTTCCTATAATTAAACAAGTATTCATTCATAACTTACACCTTAGTAGAGCAACCTCTGCAATAAATGTGCACCTTCAAGAAACACATAAACCACAGAAAATAATTGGTATGTAAACAAAAAAGCAAGGAAATGTATCAAAATTTCAGTTGACAGTTGAGTGTTTTGAACAAGCTTTAGAGCTTGGAAGTATATTGGATTTGTATGGAATGACTGCTCCTGAAAAGAATGTTACAATATTGCTATTCAAATTATATAGATAAAAAGGAAACATATATTCCCCATAAACCTCAAAATCAAATGAGTTTGTATTTCGATTTCAACTTGTTTATTTGAAGTTTTAAGCATTTAACATTTGTAGACAAAGGGAAATGAATGATAAATCATTAATAAATAATCTAATAGCTAACTACTATATAAACCCATATCGGTAAATTAACACAAAATCATAAAGCTCTTCCCCCCCAGGTAAGGTGCCAGAAAAGTTGATGTCCGAAAGACCGCATATGCTTAAGAAATCAAAATCAAAATCAAAGATTTTATGGAATCAAAATTAAAAAGGTTTAAAAAAGATTATAAAGAAAATGGTCAAGAACCAGCGAAAGAACTGAGCAGAGATGGAGAAAATGGTTTTTTTAGAGCATCGATCGTTTCATTGGGAACGGGAGTATCATCGTGAGAGCATCAACAAAACGATTGATGCCTTTTCAGCTTGAAACAGATCGTCGATCGTTTTACCCATCGGATCGTTTTATTCCAATCAAATACCCCTAACAAGAAGATTTAAGTGAAAACGTACCTGCAAAAGTCGAGAGGAGCAGCGGAGATCTGAGAAGTCGTTGGTAGAAGCTGGTAGGTTGAGCAGCGGTGGAATCAGGTGGAAATCGAGACAGAGGATGTCGACGGCGGCTGCTGGAGGAAATCGAGAAGAGAAGGGGACAGATATGGAGACGGACGGTTCGGTGGTGGGTGGCGGTTGGAAGTCGAGAGGAGAGGAGATGGTCGACGATTGGGAGTGGGGAAGATGGAGAATCGAGAGGAGAAGAGAAAGTGATGGACGGCTGCCGGAGTCGTCGCCGGTAGTGGCGATGGGTGGCGGCTGAGGGTGATTGTCGTTGTACGGTGCAAAGAGGGAGAAGAGAGTGGAGTCTAGGGTTTTGTTTGTGTAAAGAGGGAAAGTATGGCGGGAATTGGGTTAGGGGTCCAATTTTGGGAGAAATTTTGGGGTGTTGGGAGAAATTTTCATAATCCCGCCTCTTTTTTATTTTCAGTTTTCATATTTAAATAAATAAAATATTAAGTAATTTATAATAAATACACATACATAATTAAATATATATACTTAATTCAGTTTATAATTATCGCTCTATTTGTAAAAACATTTTAAAGCTATATGTTTAAACCATGTAAACTATTATTAAATCATATTAATTTTCTATTTTTGATTTATAATAAATATTTTATGGGTTACAGTGGCTATTAATGAACTATTGGCCCTTTAAAGCCCAATAGAACCTTTTAAACCCGATAGATCCATTAAGGCTCAATGAAACCCTTTAAAAGTCAATAGAACCAATTAAGGCCCAGTATAATAGATTAAAGCCCAATAAATTGATTAAAACCTGATAATACCCATTATGACTTATTACATGTTTGTATGCAAAGTGTGTACTGTATATATGTATATGGTGTCTATTGGGGTTGATAAGACCACTAAGATCCACTATAGGACTCATAGATATACATATTATATGCTATTTATACATTCATATATACACATGCATGTATACATATATATAACACATATATACATCATATGCGATTACCAAATAATGAACCGTTTTGGGCTTTAATAAATCGTTTTGGACTTTAATGTATGGTTTTGTGAAATCCCAGATCTCTAGCAATAAGATATGAATGTAGTGAGAGAGAATCTAGAGAGCAAATATGTCATCCATGTATTGAGCTCAAAGGATTACAAAAGCTTTTGAAGTGTTTCATACAAATGAACTAGACAAGCCTATTTATACCCATGACATACAAGGTATAAAGGCATTCACAATACTGTATAGACTCATACAGTACATTGACTTTACAGTAAATCTTGAATACAATAATGCTCTAACAATCTCCCCTTTTGGATTCAAGATTTAAAAAAATATGACAGCAGTCTTCAGCTCTTTGTAAAGTCAATCTTCTCAAACAGATACTCTATCAAACCATCTTCAAATAGCTTTATCTCCACTAGTTCACGGCGAACTATATGCTTTGACACTCTTTAAGAACTCAGCTTTGAAGAATCTTCAGACAAACATGAAAGTCATTGTCTTTTTCTTTGAAAAGTCAATCTTCTTCAATAAAATCTTCAACAGATTGTCTTCAAGTCTTGAACATGAAATTCCGATCTTTGTATAAAACCATCAATTCGGAACAAGATGAATCAGAAACGATTAGAGTTTGGATCAGAAATATGTGAAACCATCCACATTGTTGAACTTTTAGGTGTAAGCACATTCCGAGAATCACTCAGAACTAAGATAACCAAATTCGGCAACATTTGGACTTCACATGATCCTTCTCCCCAATCTTCAGTCTTTGTTCACGAATCTTTGACTTGAAATATCTTTGATTTGAAAATTCTTTGACATGAAATTGAAATTAAACTTTTCTCCCCCTTTTTCGATGATGGTGAGCATCATAATCATCGAAAACCATTTTCAATTTCAGTTGTGTCTTTGAGTATTGCTAACAATCTCCTCCTTACAGAATAACCTTGCTCCCCTCAAAATAAGAATTCTGGAGCAATTTATTTTCTCCCCCTGAAAGTATGCATATATTTCAATAACGTACAGTATTTGAAATTGTAGCACAAATTTTAAAACAAATTTACACAAGGAAAATAACATTCATTGAATTTTATTTTATAACTACAAACATTTGATCATTTGAAAACTTTATAAAAGAAATTCAGCTTAATGAAATTTAACAGATTTTTCAATCAAATGAAATCAAATGCATGTGTTTGGATTCAAGAACAAGTCATCATTGTATATCAAGTTAAAAAATGTTCAGTTTCAACCCCTTTATTAAATCTATTTGGTGTGCTAGCATGGGAAATATGATTAGCTTCAAGCATATGCAATTCTAAAACATATAAGAATATTTTGCTCTACTCACACTATTTGTCCAAAATCAGAATTTTCACAAATTTACGGGTTTATCGCGACTTTGTATTTTCCCAAGTTTCAAGAGATGTGTGCTCATTGGCATCTTTTCTTTTGTGCTCATTGGCATCTTTTGATTTGTGCACATTGGCATCTTTTGATTTTGTGCTCATTGGCATCTTTTGATCAAAAAGTTTAGTAAGAATAAGATACACCGTTAAACATGACTTTCTATCTGGTTCTATAGCAGGATTTGGGTCAGCAGATCCCAGACCAGTTGGCCTTAGGTGCTAGGTGTCGAGCACCCCTTAGAACTTAATTTCCCAAACCAGAAAGGCCACATCGATATATCTTAAACCCATTTGTACCAGTAGAACATGGCTTTCTATCTGGTTCTATTGCAGGATTTGGGTCAGCCGATCCCAGACCAGTTGATCTTAGGGACTAGGTGTCGAGCACCCCTTAGGACTTACTCTCCCAAACCAGAAAGGCCACAGGCACAAACTTTCAAACTAAATGATAGTGCAACAATTTTATCTCAATCACTTGGTTCTAAAATATAGTGCTTTGCCCATATTTTCATTTCCATCCATCATTCTGACATATAGGCTTTTTGAGCATTATATTCTATATATATCCAGATTCACATAACTTTGAGCATTCAGCATAATTTCATTCATGTTTTGCTGACCTTTCGATTTATTTTAGAGGTGAGAGTTGAAACAAATCTAACTCAGATAATACAAAAATACTTGTAAAATCATCTTTTAGCACACATTTAATTCATTGAATGAAAATTGAAAATTTTATCTCATTGAATTAAATTTGTAAAGATTCAAATTTTCAAAGTGGTAGAAACAAAATATAATCCAATGTTACCTTTTACCACGTTCCTTGAAACAGAAAGATGTAACAGTTAAGGATATCACCTGAGAAGTGTGAGTTCTAAACTGATTTGTTTAGAAGTCTTAGTCGTTGAAGTACGGGTCCTGAACTGAATTGTTCAGAAGCCATAGTCGTTGAAGCACGGGTTTTGAACTGATATGTTCAAAAGCCAATAATATTTGTCTCCCCCTTAATGGTACAAATATTTTTCAAAAAATACGCCGCTTCTCTTCTGTTTTCAGTCATGTGTGTGGTATGTATCTACAATTCAGTACAACACATGAAGAACCTGCAAAACAGTTTAAGCAGATTTTGGTACCCAATGGCACTTGGGTCCTAGTGGGTTAGGTGTAGATTTCTTACAAGGAATACTGTAAGAACCATACCAATAAGAAGTATAATCTTTATGCACAAAATCATTTGATCCACAGTAAGAACAACAGATTTTCTTATGGGCCAACCTAATCAGATGATTTACATAATGAATAGGATTAGGTTTAGCATAAGATTTACCTTTTGGCGTATTGTTCTTCTTTGCATTTGATGTGGATACAGATGATTTTGGCACATTTTTCTTTGGAACTGTTGTGCCTTTTACTCTCCATTCCATCTTCACCCTCTTGAAGACTGGAACTTCTTCAGGTTTGGAAGTATTAACTTTAGGCACTTTTGTTTTGTTATCTGATTTATCAAACAGAGGATTATAGAAAAGATTAGAAGAACGAATCTGACCTTTTGAGAAATCTGTTGATCTATTAAATTGTTTAGAAGGAATGTTTTTAAAACTTGAACTTGAAGCAGTTTTAAAAGAGCATTCAGAATCATTAGAATCAACAAATGGAGTCTGAAAGATAGAATTATGACCGGTCTGCTTTGAGACATCAAATTTAAAAATGACGTCTTCAAGTTCTTTGACTTTGTTTATTAAAACATTTTTCTCTTTAGAAATTAGATCAAATTTCTTTTGGAGATCAGATTTGATCAACTGATCCTTCATAATATCAGCTGATAAACCAGATAATCTTTTGGTAAGATTAAGAATCACATCTTCAAAATATACACGTTCTGATTCAAAATCTTTTTCCAAAAACCTTCTTTTATCAGTAATCTCTTTGAAAATTTCCATATTTTTCTTTTTAAGGGTTTTACTTTCCTTTTCAAAGAGATTTTTCTTTTCCGTGAAATCTTTTCTTTCCTTTTCCAAAAGATTTTCTAATTCAGAAATTTTCACGGAAAGTTCAGAACTTTTGATATCAAAAAAATTTCGTTCAGTTTCAAATTTAGCTCTTTCTTTTTCGAGCTTGTCTTTTTCTAAAAATAAAACTTTCTCAAAGTCTGAAACTTGTTTTGAAAGTTTTATACATTTCAGCTCAGTCTCTTTCTTTTCTTCAAAAACTTTCTTTTCTTCAAAAGAAAAATTAGACAGTTTTCTCTTTAGATCGGCATTTTCACTGTCCAAAATTTTCCCTATATCTTTAACTTCTTTTAATTGAGCATGTAACTTTAAGTTCCACTTCACTCTCTTTTCTTCTCTACTCTTTAAATCGGCATTTTCTTTTTGAAGAGTTGTTACTTTCTCTTGAAGATTCTCGATTTGATCGTGCAGACTTGAGTTGTCTTTCTTTGTTTCAAGATCTGCAATATAAACTTCAAGATCAGTTATTCTTTTAGTAAATTTAGCATTTGAAGAAGAAATGTCTAAAATTTGTCTTTTCAGATTAACATTTTCTTCTTCCAATGCTTTATTTAAAATAGGAGTTGAAGAATTTGAAGCATTATCTTTAACAGGAGTTTCTGATGTAGGAGATGTTTCTGATAAAATAACTTGTTGCAAAATTCCATTATTTGCCTTAGCTTTTTCAAGTGGCTTTGGAGGTGTTTTTGTTATTATGACTTGTTGCAACACTTCATTATTTGGTTTAACAGATACATGTGAATTAACAGATGTTTCTGTTATAATGACTTGTTGCAACTTTACATTTGGTTTAACAAAAACTTTTGCAATTGGAGGAATCTCCTTTTTCAGAGTTTGCTTCAAATCTTCACCACTGCTTTTAACAATAACTTGTTGTAAAACCATTTTGAATATTGCTAGAAATTGATCGTTCAGAAGATCAAGCAGACAGTGTATGAAAATACACAAAAAAATTATATAAAATTTTTTCTTGAAAAGCTCTTACAGTGTATGAAATACACTATAGAAAAAATTTCGGGATAAAATTTTTTTCTCAAAAAACTCTTTTTTTTTTAAATTCACAAGAATTCGGATGATTAAGGGTTCGAATTCAACGAATTCGGATGAAGAAGGATTCGAATTCAATGAATTCGGATGAATAAGGGTTCGAATTCAATGAATTCGGATGAAGAAGGGTTCGAATTCAATGAATTCGGATGCTGAAGGGTTCGAATTCACTCAATTCGGACTTAACTTGGTTCGAATTCAATGAATTCGGATGCTTAAGGGTTCGAATTCAATGAATTCGGATGCTTAAGGGTTCGAATTCTATGAATTCGGATGCTTAAGGGTTCGAATTCAACACTTGGAAAATTTAATCAACTCAATTCGAATCTAACACAGTTCGAATTCTCCTCAATTCGAATCTAGCTGGGTTCGAATTCAATCAATTCGAATCCTTCTTGAGTCGAATTCTACACTTGTATTTCCAAGAACACTCCGAATTCTTCTTTGAATGATCCGAATTCACCAAGAACGATCCGAATTCACCAAGAATGATCCGAATTCTGCACTTCGAACACGAAAATCACTAAATCAGCCATAACTTTTTCAATTCTTGATCAATTGTTATGAAATTTGCACAGATTTGTTCGAAATTTGATTCCACACACTTTCTTAGTTAATCACAAATCCTAATTCGATCAATTTAATCGAATTTTGATCCAAAAATAGTAGAAAAAGTTTTCGAACAAAAATGATATAAAATGATCAGATCTGCAAATTCTGTGCAGATTTTGGTGTTGATCCAAGAATTAAAGATGTTCAGGAATCAAATCCGAGTGCAATGATGTCAAGAATCAATCCAAAAGATCAAAAAATGAAAAAAAAATGAAATCTGGATGAATAGTAAATGAAGAAGGGTTAGAATTCTTGATGAACAGTGATGAATAGTGATGAACACCCAATCCGAATTCTTCAGCTTTAGTGTAAAAAATCTTCAATTTGGTCTTCGATCTGCTTGAATCTTCTGTTTAGCTCTGATACCAATTGTGAAATCCCAGATCTCTAGCAATAAGATATGAATGTAGTGAGAGAGAATCTAGAGAGCAAATATGTCATCCATGTATTGAGCTCAAAGGATTACAAAAGCTTTTGAAGTGTTTCATACAAATGAACTAGACAAGCCTATTTATACCCATGACATACAAGGTATAAAGGCATTCACAATACTGTATAGACTCATACAGTACATTGACTTTACAGTAAATCTTGAATACAATAATGCTCTAACAGGTTTTGGACTTTAATGGATCGTAATGGGCTTCAATGGACTGTATTGGGCTTTAATGAACCGTTTTGCGCTTTAATGTGTGGTTTTGGACTTTAATGGATCGTAATGGGCTTCAATGGACTGTATTAGGCTTTAAAGAACCGTTTTTGGCTTCAATGTATCGTTTTGGGCTTTAATGGACGACTATGGGCTTTAATGAACCGTAATGGGCTTCAATGGACTGTATTGGGCTTTAATGAACGATTTTGGGATTTAATGAACCGTTATGGGCTTAATGGACTGTTTTGGACTTTAATGAACCGTTTTGGGCTTTAATAAATCATTTTGGACTTTAATGTATGGTTTTGGACTTTAATGGATCGTATTGGGCTTCAATGGACTGTATTGGGCTTTAATGAACCGTTTTGTGCTTTAATGTATTGTTTTGGAATTTAATGGATCGAAATGGGCTTCAATGGACTGTATTAGGCTTTAAAGAACCGTTTTGGGCTTCAATGTATCGTTTTGGGCTTTAATGGACGACTCTGGGCTTTAATGAACCGAAATGGGCTTCAATGAACTGTATTGGGCTTTAATGAACGGTTTTGGGATTTAATGAACCGTTATGGGCTTAATGGACTGTTTTGGACTTTAATGAACCGTTTTGGGCTATAGTTAACCGCTTTGGGCTTTAATGGTCCGTAATGGGCTTCAATGGACTGTATTGGGCTTTATTGAACGGTTATGGGCTTCAATGTATCGTTTTGGGGCTTTAATGAACCGTTATGGGCTTTAATGGGCCGATTTGGGCTTTAAAGAACCAATATGGACTTTAATGGGACCACTTTGTGCTTTAATGAACCGTAATGGGCTTCAATGAACCATTTTAGGGTTTAATGAATCATTTTGGCTTTTAATGGACCGTTTTGGGCTTTAATCGATTGTATAATAATAATAATTATTATTATTATATCATTTTTAATAATTATTATTATAATATAATAATAATAATGTTGATAATTATATAAGAATAAAAATAAGAATAATAAAGAAATATTATAGTTCCGGCTGAATTCCGGCGAACCTACATGTAACGCCTAAAATTCACCAGAAACGTTAATCTTGTATTTCTAAAACCGTTCTAAACCCAACCGTGGCTAACCTGTATTTCTAAAACCGTGGGAAAAAGTGGAACTAAAGAATTGAAAGAAATAAATATATTGGAAGAATTGAATCAATTGATGGAAGGGATGAATATTGCAATGGGACGTGAGAATAATAAAAAAATGGAAATAATATAAATCTAAAAAAAATCCTCCAAGGCCACATATAATAGAAGGAGACTACAGTCATTTTAAATGAAAAAATAGTTAGTGCAGAGAGGGGGACTCGAACCCAGGTCTCTTGGGTAGAGAGAATTGCACTTACCAACAAGACTATGATCATATATATGTCAATTTGTGTCTTTTATACAATATATACTAAATATATATAATATAATATGAAAAGAAATCAGAGGCCCTTGACAATCGTCACACAAAATAACTGTGGCGAAATCATCACATATAGTTATGATTAATATTTATAACCGTGACTACTGGTTACGTTTTGACTACACAAAATAATAAAAACCGTGGCTATAAACAACCGTGTCTTTTGGCCACGTTTTACATAAATTTGTGACTATATATACATTTCTTTTGGTCACTGAAAATTGGTTTCATGTGGCCATATGTCAGTCTATGGCCACGGATAATAACCGTTACAGTATAAAACCATGGTTTAGACAAAAACCATGGCTAACCCAATACTCATGACATATAGTTACACCTTATTTTTAGAAACGTGGCTATAGGTTACCTTTTGGTCACACAAAATAATAGAAAGTCGTGGCTAATTCACGACATAAAATTACGCTTGCTATGTGGAATTATTGCTACCAGTTACCCTTTGGCCACAAAAAATATTAAAAACCATAGCCAAATTCATGACATATAGTTACGCGTTATTTTTAGAAACGTGGCTATAGGTTACCTTTTGGTCACACAAAATAATAGCAAATCGTGGCTAATTCACGCCATACAGTTAGGCTTAATATATGGAATTATGGCTACCAGTTACCCGTAACTTTGGTCACAAAATAATAGCAAATTATGGCTATAAGTTACATTTTCGTCACACAAAATAATAAAACAGTGATCAATTCAAGACATATGGTTACACATATTTCAAATTAACTGTGGCGAAATCATCGAATATAGTTACGTTTAATATTTATAACCGTGGCTACTGGTTACCTTTTGACCACACAAAATAATAAAAACTGTGACTATAAACAACCGTGGCTTTTGGCCACGTTTTACAAATTTTTGTGGCTATATATACATTTCTTTTGGTCACGGAAAATTGGTTTCATGTGGCCATATGTCAGTCTATGGCCACGAATAATAACCGTTACAATATAAAACCATGGTTTAGACAAAAAACCATGGTTTAGACAAAAAACCATGGCTATATGTATGTCTATGGCCACGGTTTTTAGTCGTTACTTGTCACGGAAACAAACCGTGACCTTAAAGAACCATTTAGTCACGGTTTTATCTAAACTATGGCATTATGTTTAAACATTTTTTGTAATGGTCACGGTTTTTTAGTTAAGCCATGGCTAACCCAATACTCAAATTTTATTTATGAATTTTAGCCACGGTTCTAAACCCAACCGTGACTAACTCCAATTTTCAAAACCGTGGCAAAAACCCATTTTTGTACTAGTGGTTCAGAGAAATTCCTTTGTAGTTTTTTGATGATTGAATGGAAGCCCTAGGGGAGTGAACATCAAAAAGCTCCTTTACAAAATGCATCCGTTGTACTAAGTTGCTCCGTGCTACTTACAGGTATTTTAACCGATTCATCCGTTGTTTCAGGGGTACCACATTTTTTTGTCTGAATTTGAAAAGATTCGGATAAATTCTTTTAGAATTGATGGTTTATCAGATCAAAAAGGAGTAGAATGTTACTTGTGGTGAACAAAGTGCGTGCTGAAATTGATAAAGGTTTTGATGATCATGATGCTCACAATCATCAAAAAGGGGGAGTAATAGTATATTGAAGATCGGGGGGGGGGGGGGGGAGAAATAATACCCTGAAGAAAAGAGAGATTTGTCAATGACAGATTAAGGGGGAGTAACGATGTGCCAAAGTCAAGAAGATATTTCGAGTTGTTTCGAGAAAGTTCGTTGTTCGAAGACAATTCAAGGTCAAAGAGATGAAGATACAAAGTTCAAGAAATCATTCAAAGTTTGAGTTCAAAGCTTCAAAGTTTTCAAAGCCTCAAAGTTCAAAGCTTCAATGTTTTCAAAGCTTCAAAGTTTTCAAAGCTACAAAGATTTTTAAAGACGTAAAGATCTGAAATTCGTGTTCATGACTTGAAGACAATTTGTTGAAGAGTACAATTCAAGATGAGTGACTTTATATTGTGAAAGACAAAGACTTTTCAAGTTTGATTGAAGATTCTTCAAAGATGAGAGTTTGAAGACTGTCAAAGCATCAAAGTTCAACGTGAATTTGTGATGATTCAACTATTTGAAAATTACCAAAGCTTCAATGTTTAAAGCGGTCAAAGTTAAAGTTTTGAAGATCAAGTACTGAAGAATGCTGCTGTATTTTTTAAATCTTGAATCCAAAGGGGAGAATGTTAGAGCATTATTGTATTCAAGATTTATTGTAAAAGTCTTGTAATAGTCAAACATTGTAAAAGTCAAAGCATTAGTCAAAATAGTCAAGGTCATGTAAAGTCAAACTAGCTTTAGTGTTTAAAGCCTTGTAATTAGGAAGTATAAATAGGTTTTGTAAAGCTTAGTTTTTAAGCAAGCAAGTCTTAAGGAAGCAAGTCATAAGCAAGAAACTAGAGAGCTTATTGTAATATTCTAGAAAGAGAAAATCTAGAGAGAGAAAGCTTCATTCTTATGTAATATCTAGATTTTCTAAAGATCAATAGAATATTTCATGATTACCTAATAGATCTGGTGTTAACAAGAGATTCCTCCAGATGAGGAATAAGGATCATGATCTTCTCCCATCGGATTTGTTGCGGTAGAGGAGGAGGTTGATCAGAAGTTGTCGGTTGTTGAGGAGATGTCGGAGGTATAACAGTAGAAGTCTCGGGGGCCTGAGTAGTGTGGGCAGGTGTACAGTATAGATTTTGTAGCAGGAACTGGTCGTAGTCGATATCGTCGTCGGCATCAGTGGGAAATACGAGATTTACCTCGAAGTTCATCGCACTGGTGGCTTTTTGATACCATGTGTCTTCAGTCTCCGGGTCAATCTCTAATTCGGGATCAATCAGGTTAAGAGCATCCCCTTCCGGTGCAGTGTATACAATCAGCGCTTGTGATTCTCCCTCGGGCTTTTCAACCGTCGGGTCTTCGTCGTCTGAGATATCCATGTCTATCTCCATCTCAGCTAAGCTCAACTGGGCTTCAGGTTGGTCTTCTGTTGCGGTTGCCATAGTTGGTTGTTCCGGTTGAATCGTTGTTGTTGTTTAAGTGAGGATTGGCTCGGACTCAGACAGTCTTTGTCTCTTGTTACGGTGATCAGGATCGTCCTGGTCATCGTGCCGTCTCTTGAGTTCGCCAGTCTGACTCTTGCATGTGTCTTTGAGTGAGGTGACTCTTTCGAACAGATGTTCTAAGGCTTTCTTAACGTTCTTAAGAGTCGAATCAAGCTGGTCTAATCGACTATTCATGGATGATGTTGGAGCAGATACCTGGGAGCGTAGAACTGATATCAGGTCTGCTTCGGTAGATTTGTCGGGGTTAGTGTGTTGGAGCAGTTGAGCTAGAAACATCGTCTTTAGAGTATCCACCGAGTAAGATGGCTGAATGGGAGCCGGTGGTGGTGTTGGAGAGGTTTTGGTTTCGACGATCTTCTCCTTCCCTTTGATCAAGCTCTTTATTTTGTCGAGCTCGTTGGTGAACTGCTGATCCTTTGCCTCGCGGACAGCCTTTAGGGCGCCGTCCAGATATTACCTTGACAAGATGTCGGGTAACTTAACTCCGGGATCACTTAGATTACCCGTTGAGGTATCTACCGTAGAGGTAGTACCACCTACGTTCACGGATGGCAACTGGGTGGCCGTGGTAGGATTTTCTTCCGATCCTCGTGTTCCGCTCAAAGGAAGAGACACTACGGAAGTTCCGATCGGGTCACGAAGAGCACCGATATGTGGAGTCTCGTCCTGTGTCCTAGCCAAAGAATGTATAATATCAAGTGGCTCTAGACTCGAACGTGCATCGAAAGAAGTCGAGACCGGGGGAGGCTGGTCTCTTGTTTCAATACCAATACTCTCCGAGTGAGAGCTCGGTAGATGTTGTTCTAAGTCCCCGTGTGAAAGTGAAACACCCATCTGTTGAGAGACGGGTGAGTGGCTAGGGAGGTTGTGCAATGGCGCCGCTAGATCCATGGTGGCTTTTTCAATACCGTGTCCCAACGGATGAGACAAGATATCAGATGTGGCTACCTGGCTGACGCTGGTTTGGGTTCGCTCACGAGCCTCTCTAGTTCTTATGCTCGTTCTCTCTTGATTCTGTTTCGATCTCCATTCTCTCCGACTCGCCTGTTCAAGATTTTCAACTAATGCTCCCTCTTCTCTCCTTATGTCTCCCGTAATAGGATGGGATGTAGGAACGATGGGGGGTATGGGTGAGTCAGAAGGAGATCCTTCGGTCATTGGTGGTCGATGGCCGATACGGGGTGGAATCAGGGATGCACGGATGGCTAGATCCGTATCGGTGTTAGTGTTGTCGGATTCGACAGTTTCGACCTGGGTGAATGGTGAGATCGACTCTGTCGTGTCAGTGTCGGGGTCCTCTTCGAGTATAGGGGCAGTGACAACCGAGACCTCGTGTAGTCTAGTCGACGGTCCGGTTTCGGTCGTGGTTCAGGTGGTGTGAATGAGGGGTTGTTGGCTAGTTCTGGCTTGACTGGAATGGGAAGTATTGGCATGCATATCCAATGCACCGCCCATGCCTGTTCCCCTCCCATGTACTCACACACCCCGTCCGGGAGCCCCAGCTACCCAAACTCTACCTCCTCGAGTCCTCGGACCATCACGCCTCTCAGGTCTAGCTCCCGGGAGAGGTCCCTCCGGTTCTGGCTGGACCACAGGAGCACCTATCTCTTGCATATACTCTAACACACTCGGTGCATTGGGGTCCACATGTGCCAGTAAGGCTTCAGGTAAGGGCATTGGTTGGGCGTTGGACGGGTTTCGAATCACCAAATATCGAAAATGAAAAGGAGTAAATACTGGATGGTTAATGCGTCGCGATATCCCCAGATTCGCGTCCATGTGCTGACGAACAGCCAGCGAGAGGATTCGTGGGTATGGGAGGAACTTTTTCTACTTTGTCCCACCGATCTGTCTGATGGCTTGAACCAATTCGTGCCAGATCACCATTGTGTAGTCGATGTGGCGGTTGTAGCAGACGGCATGGAATAATCTTAGAAAGTTGTTGGTGCATTGATCGATTCCCTTCCATCTGGATGAGAGACACCAGTTCAGGATTGTGAACATCGTATACCAGATGGGCGCCAAGTACTTTCGATTGAATCCGGATGGGAGGTCTAGGGCGTGGTTGTAGCCGAGAGCTCAGATCTCGACGCAGAGGGTGGTGTCGTTGACCGCGGGGTCGTATGCTGCATGTCCGCTGGCAGTGGCTTCAGGTAAAGAGATAAGGCGTCTGAATGACTCTGGTGTGAGTGTGAATGGGTGATTGTCGATCCGTGCCGTGATTGTCTGAGAATTGGCAGCCGTGACGACTTGGGCGGAAAGCCAGACTTGGTAGACGTACAGTACTGGAATGTCGGTCGTGGTTGTGAGTGCCTCGTGTAGCGAGTGGCTGAGAAGAATGTCCACGACCACACGATGTTGTGGTCAGAACTCGACAGTGTCAAGATGGTGGTTGTTTGCCTCAATTTCAATGTCGTGGTCTGCCGGCACCAAGGCATTGTCCGCCGCTTCGTCGATGAATTCCTCTTGTGGAGGAATGTTCTCTTGCGGTGGTTGTTGTTCTTGATCCGCCATAATTATACCTGAAGGAGACGATGTTAGAATACAGTCGGATGAGCAATTGTCGGTGTGTACCTTGGCATAAATCGGCTCAATATGGAACAGATTGAGGACAGGTATAGCAACAGGTACTGAAATAGGTAAGTGTCCGGACAAGTGGAAGTTTCCGGACACTAATGGTATCCGGACAAAATTAAACAATCCGGACAAATGGAGTTACCGGACAACTGGAATATCCGAACAAACCATAGGTTACCGGATGATAAGGTGACCGGATGATATGGGTACCGGACAACCATAAACAACCCGGGTAGTTGAACTTACTGGAAACCCTGAGGTTTTCGGACAACTAGGGTTACCGGGTGTTACGAGTGTCCGGAGAGAACATCTAACATATGTGAGTTACCGGATAAAATATCTAATCGTATGAAGCTTTCCGGATGATTTGATGGTGTCCGGATAGTTTGAAACTATCCGGACGACATCCGGTTTCCCTAATTCCACCAATATAGCAATTCGAATGTATAATCAACCATTCTAGATGCGATTAAGCTAGGATATAAGAACTTAAATCCATTTGAATCGATCTAAACCACAGTGAAAGGGTCGAATGTGTATCGACGTGAAAACAAGGGGTTTCGGTAACCCTTAATCGACATGATTGATGGTCGATTCGTGCGAGAGATGATGTAAAACATGCATAATCGAGATCGATACATATGGAAGAAACGTACCTGAGAAATTGAGTGTCGAAATTGATGAAAAACTTCGATAGTCGAGGGTTTCCAGTCGAGAGAGAAATATGAGAGGGTTTAGGGGTTTTTGAATATCAGGAAATATGAGAGTTAGGGTTTTCGGATTGCTTATATATAGGGGCCAACTGTCCGGGTGGATCTTACCTAGATACCCATCCGGTCCGGATAGGTCTCCGGTCTGGAAACCTATCCGGATACTTTGGGATTTTTACAAAAATTCCCCTCTGCTTCCAAATTTCAAATTTTTTTATCCTTTTTGGCTTTGAAAGAAAATTGTCCCGCTCCCCCTCGAACTAAGCATGGGGATTTCTCTGCTCCCCCTCGGATCGTGCATGTGAGTGAGTGTTTAAGGAACGACCACACACAAAAAAAACTTTGACACATTTAAAGAAAAACTGTGTGTCGCTCCCCCTCAAATGATTAACAGCTGGAAATTTGCTGCCCTTGGAATGTGCAAGTAGCGTGATATGAAGAACACTTGGGAATGTCCACACACAAAAACTGTTGGAAGTTAAAAACATTGTGTGACACTCCCCCTCAAACGTAGGATATACTTACCTGATACGCTGATGTGCTCCCCCTGAACACATGAACAATTTGTGAAAGCACAAATATAACATAGAAAGTAGACGACAGTAATAAACTGAAAAAGGAAACATACGTTAAAAGAAAGCAAACACACGAAATCTCCCTAATTAATACAGAGATTTAACCGAAAGGTGTATTTGATAAAAGTAGAATACAGATGCGATAAAGTGTGTACTCAATCACTTGAAGTATAAACAACAGATGATGAATAGATCGATTCTCGTATTTGTATGGAACTTGTATCGGGCACACGATCTGCTCAAATCTTCAGATTTAGCATACCTAACCTGAACACTAGATAATTAAAGCGTTTTTCGTCCAAGGGTTTTGTAAACAGGTCTACTAAATGAAGTTCTTTATTTACAAAGTAGAGTTCAACTGTACCTCTTTCAACGTGATCCTTGATAAAATGGTACCGAACGTCTATGTGCTTTGTCTTTGTATGCTGGACCGGATTGCTGGATATGGCAATGGCGCTCTTCAAGTCGCAGTAGATGGGAACCTTGGTGTATGTGAAGCCGTGATCTTTGCGTTGCGTGCGCATCCAGATGTCTTGTGAACACCAGCTTGCGGTGGCCACGTATTCCGCCTCGGCAGTCGACGTAGAGACACACTGCTGCTTCTTGGATGCCCAACTCACCAAATTGTCGCCCAAGAACTGCACATATCCCGATGTGCTCTTCCAATCCATCATGCTCCCCGCGTGGTCCGCATCGGAATATGCTGAAAGCTCAAAACCTGTCTCTTTCGGGTACCACAGGCCAAGATTAGTAATACCTCTCAAGTAACGAAAAATTCATTTAACAACGATTAAATGAGACTCTTTAGGCTTTGACTGAAACCGGGCGCAAAGAAATGTCGAAAACATGACATCCGGTCTTCTAGCAGTTAGGTACATTAAAGAACCAATCATTCCCCGGTACGTTTTTGTGTCCACATCCTTTCCGTTAGGATCGGCGTGTAACTTTGTACCGAGTGCCATTGGAGTTTTCATTGGTGAGGACTGTTCCATCTGAAATTTCCGAAGAATGCCCCAGATGTACTTAGCCTGATTTATGAATATCCCGGTCGACAGTTGTTTAACTTGAAGACCAAGGAAAAAATTCATCTCACACAACATACTCATTTGAAAATATTCACCCATTAATGTGGCAAAGTTCTTACAATATAATGGTTTAGTAGACCCAAAAATTTTGTCGTCAACGTACACTTGAACCAACATAATGTGACCGTTTTCGTTTTTAATAAATAAGGTTGTATCGATTTTACCTTTTGAAAATCCCGATTTTATTAAAAACTTAGACAACGCATCATACCAGGCCCGTTGAGCTTGCTTTAAACCGTATAAAGCCTTGTCTAGTATGTAGACGCGGTTAGGCTTCTTTTCGTCCATGAACCCGTCCGGTTGCGATACGTATACCTCTTCCTTGATCTTGTCGTTTAGGAAAGCGGTCTTCACGTCCATCTGGAAGACCGTGAAGTTTTTGTGCGCGACATATGCAAGGAACATACGTATGGCCTCGATTCTGGCAACCAGAGCGTATGTCTCGTCGTAGTCTATCCTTTCTTGTTGACGGTATCTCTTGGCCATGAGACGCGCCTTGTTCCGCACGATGATACCATCCTCGTCCTTCTTGTTCTTGAAGATCCATTTTGTGTCGATCACCGTCTTGTGCGATGGACGTGGGACAAGTCGCCATACTTTGAGGGACTCAAATTGATTGAGTTCCTCTTGCATGGCCATGACCCAGTTCGGATCTTCTAATGCTTCGGAGACGGTCGTTGGCTCGATCTTACTTAGAAAGCCAGAAGAGAGGCAGAAGTTGGCTGATGCGCCTGACGTTTGGACTGGAGTAGAGGGATCACCGATAATTTGGTGTAGAGGATGAGCCTTGGTCCATTTGGTGGTGTGTGGAAGCGGCTGTTGAGTCGAGTGTGAGGTATCCGGATCCACATAGCCACCAGTTGGAAGGTCTTGAACAACTTCAAGTGTAGCAGGTCGGTTACTCGGAGGGGACTTGGTAGGATTCGTCGAAGGTTGAGCAACTTCTGGTTCCGGGGAAGTAAGAGGTTGATCAATGAGTGTTGTAGAGGACGAATCTTTAGGAGCGATCTACGGGTTTTGTACTGGTTCCTCTGGGGGAATGGTCATATCAGTAGATGTTGATGTTGATGTTGAGGGCTGAGATGTCTTCAGAGTGATCGTTGGAGTGCTGGTCGAAGGCGGCGGACCAGAAAGATTCGCCGAGTCCTCGATTTGAACAACTTCAATTCTAGGTTGCACTGAGACACGAGGGGTAGGAGCATTAAATAGATCATTATAAATATATTGAAACAGTAAATCTAAATTAGAAAGATGAGCATTCGACGTAGATTCATGATTTGGATTTACTGTGGGTTGTGCAGATCTCGAACGATAAAGTTCGGAAGCTAGCACGCCAGTTAAACCGGGTTCTGAACTGAGTTGTTCAGAAGCCAAATCCGCGGCTTCGTCGAATGTCATGTTTACACTCTCAAGAACGGTTTTGGTCCATTTGTTGTAAACGCGATACGCCTTAGCCTTCATGGAGTATCCTATGAAGACTCCCTCGTTTGCCTTTGGACTGAATTTCCCGAGATCATCCTTGTCGTTTAAGAGGTAGCATGTGCATCCGAACGCGTGGAAGTACTTGATGTTTGGAATGCGATTGTTGATGATCTCGTACGGCGTCTTGTTGAACCGCTTGTTGATGATGGAGCGGTTTCGCGTGTAGCAGGCAGTTGACACCGCTTCAGCCCAGAGAAATAATCGCAGCTTTGACTGTGACAGCATTGTGCGAGCGGCTTCGACTAGGGTACGGTTGCGTCTTTCAACCACTCCATTTTGCTGAGGAGTGCGTGTGGCCGAGAAGGTTTGTGAGATACCGACGGATTTCAGGTATTCATTCACCGTTTGATTTTTAAATTCTGTCCCGTTGTTGGTCCTGATTGTCTAAACTTGCTGTCGAAGGTTCAGTTGAATGGTCTTCAAGTGGTTGATTATCAGCTCCAGGGTTTCGTCATTCGAGCGCAAGAACTTTACCCAAGTGTAGCGTGAGAAGTCGTCAACCATCACTAGGACGTACTTTCGTTTGTTGATGCTTTGAACACGCATCGGTCCGCACAAATCCATATGGATAAGTTCGAGGGATCGGGACGTTCTCAGAGCGGCCTTCAGCTTGTGCCTCGCTCGCTTCATCTTCCCTATTTCGCATGCCCCGCAGAGTTTGTCTTTCACGAATTGAAGTTCGAGTTTGCCTTTCACGTGTCCGCCGAGCACCAGCTTGTTAATACTCTTGAAGTTTAGGTGCGAGAGACGTCGATGCCAAATCCATGCTTGCTGAGAAATGGACCTTTGACATCAGGCAGACAGAGTCATCGGTCTTCAGGGCTGAGAGGTCGATGGTTTAGAGGTTAGTCTTTCGCGTTCCAACCAGCAGTTCCGTTCCGTCGTCAGTACGGACGCTACACCTTTTGGCTTTGAATCTGACCTCTAGATCTTTATCGCAGAATTGGTCGATGCTGAACAATTTGTGATCTTGTCTTGGACAATGTCGCCGTAGACCAAAATCGGCGCCTTGTCGTCATTTCCGAATCTCACGTCTCCGCAGTATTTCTCGATATAGTTCGTGAGCATCTCCCTCCTCCCGGTCATGTGCTTGGAGCATCCTGAGTCTAAGTACCATACATGACCGTCCTACAAAAACAAGATTACCGGATTTTAGGTACCCATTTGAAAATGGGTCCTGGAGGGTTAGGTTTGACACCTGGCTGAGGAACCTGTTTTGAAGCAGTTTTTCCTCTTGGGTGTAGGTTTAACCTCTGTTTGAGGAACCCGTATTGAAATGGGTTTCCTTTCATTTTTAGGTTTAACCTTTGATTGGGGACCCGATTTTGAATCGGGCTTCTTTTTTTACGGGGTTTTCGTTTTGGTTCAGAATTATAGACATGATAAGAACCAAACCAATCAGTTGAATTTCTAATGTCATCAAAGTCATTCCAACCATACCTAGAACAACACAAGCAATCATGTGATAATTGAATCAATTGCTGAATAGAATTGAGTTTAATCGGAAATTTAACATCTTGTTCAACAAAATCATTCTTATGATTCAAAGCACAATCATTCTTGTTCATTCTAGGATAAAAGACAGTATTAAATGACTTCGATGCTACATTGTTCTCGATAGATTCCTTGGCTACCCACGTTGGTTTGTCTTGTTTAGCCCGACCAATTTTATCTGAAACAACATTAACGGTTTGGTCAGTAGAGTGTGAGTAAACAAGATGTTTATCAATCGATCGACCGGTCTTTTGCCGGGTTGTGATTGTTTTTTAGAACAAGAATCAGTTTTAGGACCCTTGATCACAGCCGGGGTCTTAAGTTTTGTAGAACATTCGCCTTTTTGAAAATTGACCGGGCAATTTACCGCTGGCGAAAAAAAGTCGATATGACTTAGAAGAGATTTGTCAAATGGAAATGATTCAAACTTTTCATTTGAACTAACCTCGGAATTCATGAATTTAGAAAAATCGATATCCGGAATCGATGGACTAGTATTGGTCGAGGGAGGTGAGGAACACTTTGTGTCGGTGTGCTTAGATGAATCTGGTGTGGAATATGTTTTGTCAATGAAAGCTTTGCACGAAGATGCGTCAGAGTTTAGATTCTTTAAAACACACTCATCTTAAGACTCTTTACCGTTTAAAGAAGATGTTTTGCCAATGAAAGCTTTGCACGAAGATGTGTCAGACGAGTCCGAGGAAGGTTCGGGTGAAATCGTCTTTTCTTCTTGGAGTAGCTCAATTTTCTCTTGAAGTTGACCATTTCTCACATGCTCCTTCATCGCTTCTGTAGCCAAGGTAGACAGTTTTGATGTGAGTCGATCGATTTCGTTACGAAGGATTTCCTGTCCTTTATCCGACATAGATTCGGTTTTTACGGATTTAAGATTCTCAAGTTCTGTCATAAGCGCTAGCTTTTCCTTTTGAAAACATGATATTTCCTTCTCGAGAGGCTCCTCTAATTCGACTATTTTTGCTTCCAAAATGAGAGGTGGGACATAGAGTTTAAACTCACCCGTCTTAGTTTTGGGTTCAGGTGCTTGGGCCTCATCCTTTTTGGGGGAATCATTGGGCGTTGCAACCTTATAACCATCAAAGTAGTCATTCAAGAGGTATTTCTTTGGATTTTTCTTGTACGAGTAGTTCATAGGCTCGTAGCAAAAAGGAAGTTGCATTTTGGTGGTATGTTTGCGATAGTATTCCTCAGTTTCCTCTTCTTTCTTCGGTTCAAGTGGACCAGTCCATTTGATTTTGTATTCAGGATACTTCCTATGTAAACCGAGACAACCAAAGTGATAAAGTGTCGATCTTTTGGATATACCCTTTTTCAAGTACTGAGGGTTATCGTATCCGATTCCCCATTCCTTGTTGAAGTATGTGAATTCCTTGGGTTTGTTCATGTGAATGGTCTGGTCTGTTTGACCTCTTTTGTGGAGTTTGGTTTCAAGATCAGTTATTTTGGAAACCATTTCTTTGTGCTGAATTTGAAGAGAAGAGCATTGATAAACAATCTATGTGTTCTCATTCTCACACTGATCCAGCTGTGAATGCAGTTCAAATATTTTGGCCCTTAAGTCCTTAGGTGCTATTGAAAGATTTGTACATTTTTCTTTTAAATTAGCATTTTCGGACATGGATTTTTCAGTTATGCGCTTTTGAACATCTAGCTTTTCAGTTAACGATTTGATTTCAAGCAGTTGTTCATTAGTGGTGGCCTTATAAGAATCTATTCGTTCAACTAGAGGTTCCAACTGTTTGATTAAGCCCTGATGAATAGGTTGACATACCTGGCACAACTTTGCCTTCTGGATGAGAATGGTAGCCCATGAAAGCGTCGGCATCTTCAGAATCACTTTCATCATCAGAACGAGCCAGCCAGTGGTCATCTTCAACAAATAGTGCTTCTCCTACCTCTTTTTATTCTGCTAGCAGGAGTTTGGCCTTGTAGTAATGTGCGTTCTTCACGACAGGCTTCCTACAATCCTTTGCAAAGTGACCCAACTTCCCGTAGTTGTAGCAAGTGACGGGTTCGTCCTTCTTCTTTGTTTCGGGCTTGCGGTCTTCTTTCTCTGTAATACCCCGGGTAAGTCCGTTAGATAATTTAACTATAAGATTTGATGTTCAGTGTAAGTTTGAGATAAGTTGTAAGCTTAATGGTGTTTTGGTATTTATCGAATAGTTTAAAGCCAAAAGTGTAAATTATCACATAATACCTATTAGGTATCAGAGCAGCCTCAGTTCTAAAAAAATAGAAAGCGTTTGAGAGTGAGTGGAGGCGAAGAAAGCGAAAGAAGAAAGTTACGGTTCGAGCATCGATTGATCTGGTTAGAGTCGATTTTAAGGTAATTTCCTTTATATTTTGTGTTTGTAATCATGAGTAGAAGATATCTATCGGTTTAGAAAGTTTGATTTTAGTGATTTGTGTTAGATTCAATTGAAATTGAGAAATTGTAACCGACTGTGTTCTTGAGAGTCCCTGGGAAGTCCCGGTAAACTCCCGGTCATTTCGACCCCCGGTAGTGTGGAGTCTCGGTATAGTCGACTCCCGATAACATGAACTCCCGGAATTGTTAACTCCCAGTGATCGAGACTCCCGGTACTGAGAAGTCCCGGTACTGAAAAGTCCCGGTACCCTGTGTAGTCCTGGTAGTTGTTAAGTTTTGACAATTGGTTGCAGTAAGCAGTGAATCAGTTGGGGATAGGAACTTGGTAGGTTTTATATGATTGGCTTGTAAGGCAATATATATACCTTAAATTGTTTCAGATTCTGTGGAGTCGTGATAAGAGATAAGACCATTTTGAAAGGAGCTTGCGAGCGTGTGTAATAATCAAAACAGGTGAGTTTTACTTTAAAAGTATTTTTACTGGAATACATATACGTATGGATTGGGAATGTGATAATTGGTGATTATGTGTTTATATGTGCGATATATGTGAATTATAATATATTGAGGTATTATATTTACATGAGTATTATAATGTGTTATAATACGTTGGCCGGGCTTAGGACCGGTGTGTTTGGCTATAGAATCCGTATAGCGTTGTTTGGCTGTAGATGTTGTACAGCGTTGTAAATTTATTAGTTGGCTTGCAACCAACTAATATGGCCGGGAGGAATGAGAAGGGAAGGTATATGATGTGTGAGTTCAAATTGATATATTTGATCGTGTTGTGTGATTTATATAAATAAGGTTTATATATATGATTTCAAACTAACAGGGATTTTTCTCACTTAGACCCTTAGGTCTAACCCTCATTTTGTTTTAAAAATATGTATTCCAGGTGGTGGATCGAGTAAGAGCAAGTAATTAGAGTAACCAATGGATGGCTTTTGTGAAGGATTATAGGATGAAGATTTTGGCATGTTTAGCAGTTGTATTACAATATTAAATGTTATGTATGTATTTAGTACAAAGTTTGTAGTAGAATGGCTTCTGCTAATTGTAAAAGACTACGGGACCGTACTTGTAATATGATGTCTCTTTAGTTATATCGATGTTGTGTTACATTATGTGATTTGTTGTGTATATGGGAATTGGGTTGTTACAAATGGTATCAGAGCCCTAGTTTAAGGGATTTAGGTATTTGTATCTGTACCTAGACTTAAACTGCATGTGAAGTAGGATGTCCCTATTATTGTAGAACCTTGGAATATTAAGTATAAAAGGTAGAAGGAACATCATGTAAGGTAATTTCATATTACACCTGGCTAGTGTAATTGTGATCTTACAGGTAAATGTTTGAAATGGAATACCTTATTATATGGGGTATGTGCTTAGGTGTATATTAACCTTGTTTGAATCTATAGAATGGCAAGTGGTACTAGACGAAAGAACCAAGGAGGAGGAAATCCGAATAGTACTAATCCGCCAATAGGAACAGGGGACAGGGGAGGCAGAACTGGGGGCAGAGTCGGGGGTAGAGCTGGAGGTCGAGCCGGAGGCAGAGTCCAGCCAAATGGTACAGAGTTCGTTACCAGGGATGATCTAATGACAGAAATGGGAAGACTGCAGGCTAGCATACAAACAATGTTTGATCGAAACCGTCATAATGAAGCTGAAATGCCGGATCCCGGACCGGAAGATGAAATGCCAATCACACCGACTGTTGTACCAGTACAAAGGAGGTGCGACTACAAAATGTTTTTAAGCTGTAGACCTCCGACCTACTCAGGAGACAGGGATCCCGTGAAAGCAATGAGATAGATGAAGGAAATAGAAGCTATTTTCAAGACAAGCAAGTGTGCGGATGAAGATAGGGTATTGTACGGGGAAACAATGTTAAAAGGGGATGCTTTGTATTGGTGGGAATCTTTTATTCATTCTAAGGGATCTGATGTTTATTCTACCCTCTCTTGGGAAGAATTTGTGATAGCCTACGGAAAACAATTTTGTCCCCAAGCAGCTGTCAAACAACTGGAAGGGGAATTTATGAACTTTCAACAAGGAAACTTATCCGTTCGAGACTACACCGCTAGCTTTCTGGAAAAGTCTCGGTTCGCAGAATACTACGTTGCTACGGAGGCGATGAAGACGGAAAGGTTTATCTTTGGGCTGAACTCAGAAGTCAGAAGGCTAGTGACTGCAAAAGGACCCGATACCTTCTCAGCTGCAGTTGATGCCGCGGAGAATGTTGAAAGAGATATTAGAAGGGATGCTGGCGATAAAAGTATCGGGAAGAGAAAGTGGGAAGGACCACAACACGATCCGAAGAAGTCCCGATTTCAGAGGTATGATAACCGTCCGCCGTTTCGACCAGCGGAAAGACCATGTCAGAAGTGCAACCGTGTCCACCAAGGAAATTGCCAAGGTGATTTACGAGCGTGTTATAAATGTGGGAAGACCGGACACGTCATTAAAGATTGTAAGGTAACGCGGTTATGTTTCTTATGCAATTCACCGGATCATCTTCAGTCAGACTGCCCACGTGGGAGGATACAACAAGGTGGGTCATCGGGCAGGCCAGCGATTGTAAAACCAGGAATACCAAGACTGGAATCGCCAGTAACCAGGGGTCGCGCATTTCAAATGACCGAGAAAGAAGCGGAGGAAACTCTGGATGTAGTCACAGGTACATTTTTAATAAAATCTACACGTGCTAAGGTGTTATTTGATTCCGGTGCAAACCGATCGTTTGTGTCTCCTGCATTTGCTGCTTGTCTGTGTTTGAAACCTAAAATGCTAGAACATACTCTATCAGTAGATACGTCAAATGATAATCAAGTATCGGTTAGAGAAGTATTTGATGGCTGTGTGATAAATATAGAGGGGTGTAGAGTGCCGATACAATTGTTTCCTATAACTTTGATAGAGTTTGACGTTGTAGTGGGAATGGACTGGTTAGCCGAGAATCAGGCTAACATAGTGTGTGATAAGAAGTTAATAAATGTGATATTACCTGAGAAGGGACCAGTAGTGATTTATGGTGATCGTAGGAATCATCAGTCTAGCCTTATATCTATGATAAAAGCCCGTAAGTGTGTGAATAAGGGTTGTCAGAGTTACTTGGCTTACGTGATAGATATTAAGCCAGAAAAGAATAGGATGGAAGACATTCCTATTGTTAGTGAATTCCCTGAAGTATTCCCCGAAGACTTGAATGGTCTTCCACCTGTTAGACAAGTAGAGTTCGGTATAGACCTGATTCCTGGAGCCAATCAAATACCCCTAACAAGAAGATTTAAGTGAAAACGTACCTGCAAAAGTCGAGAGGAGCAGCGGAGATCTGAGAAGTCGCTGGTAGCAGCAGGTAGGTTGAGCAGCGGTGGAATCAGGTGGAAATCGAGACAAAGGATGTCGACGCGCGGCTGCTGGAGGAAATCGAGAAGAGAAGGGGACAGATATGGAGACGGACGGTTCGGTGGTGGGTGGCGGTTGGAAGACGAGAGGAGAGGAGATGGTCGACGATTGGGAGTGGGGAAGATGGAGAATCGAGAGGAGAAGAGAAAGTGATGGACGGCTGCCGGAGTCGTCGCCGGTAGTGGCGATGGGTGGCGGCTGAGGGTGATTGTGGTGGTACGGTGCAAAGAGGGAGAAGAGAGTGGAGTCTAGGGTTTTGTTTGTGTAAAGAGGGAAAGTGTGGCGGGAATTGGGTTAGGGGTCCAATTTTGGGAGAAAATTTGGGGTGTTGGGGGAAATTTTCATAATCCCGCCTCTTTTTTATTTTCAGTTTTCATATTTAAATAAATAAAATATTAAGTAATTTATAATAAATACACATACATAATTAAATATATATACTTAATTCAGTTTATAATTATCGCTCTATTTGTAAAAACATTTTAAAGCTATATGTTTAAACCATGTAAACTATTATTGAATCATATTAATTTTCTATTTTTGACTTATAATAAATATTTTATGGGTTACAGTGGCTATTAATGAACTATTGGCCCTTTAAAGCCCAATAGAACCTTTTAAACCCGATAGATCCATTAAGGCTCAATGAAACCCTTTAAAAGTCAATAGAACCAATTAAAGCCCAGTATAATAGATTAAAGCCCAATAAATTGATTAAAACCTGATAATACCCATTATGACTTATTACATGTTTGTATGCAAAGTGTGTACTGTATATATGTATGTGGTGTCTATTGGGGTTGATAAGACCACTAAGATCCACTATAGGACTCATAGATATACATATTATATGCTATTTATACATTCATATATACACATGCATGTATACATATATATAACACATATATACATCATATGCGATTACCAAATAATGAACCGTTTTGGGCTTTAATAAATCGTTTTGGACTTTAATGGATCGTAATGGGCTTCAATGGACTGTATTGGGCTTTAATGAACCGTTTTACGCTTTAATGTATTGTTTTGGACTTTAATGGATCGTAATGGGCTTCAATGGACTGTATTAGGCTTTAAAGAACCGTTTTTGGCTTCAATGTATCGTTTTGGGCTTTAATGGACGACTCTGGGCTTTAATGAACCGTAATGGGCTTCAATGGACTGTATTGGGCTTTAATGAACGGTTTTGGGATTTAATGAACCGTTATGGGCTTAATGGACTGTTTTGGACTTTAATGAACCGTTTTGGGCTTTAATAAATCGTTTTGGACTTTAATGTATGGTTTTGGACTTTAATGGATCGTATTGGGCTTCAATGGACTGTATTGGGCTTTAATGAACCGTTTTGTGCTTTAATGTATTGTTTTGGAATTTAATGGATCGAAATGGGCTTCAATGGACTGTATTAGGCTTTAAAGAACCGTTTTGGGCTTCAATGTATCGTTTTGGGCTTTAATGGACGACTCTGGGCTTTAATGAACCGAAATGGGCTTCAATGAACTGTATTGGGCTTTAATGAACGGTTTTGGGATTTAATGAACCGTTATGGGCTTAATGGACTGTTTTGGACTTTAATGAACCGTTTTGGGCTATAGGTAACCGCTTTGGGCTTTAATGGTCCGTAATGTGCTTCAATGGACTGTATTGGGCTTTATTGAACGGATATGGGCTTCAATGTCTCGTTTTGGGTTTTAATGAACCGTTATGGGCTTTAATGGGCCGATTTGGGCTTTAAAGAACCAATTTGGACTTTAATGGGACCACTTTGTGCTTTAATGAACCATAATGGGCTTCAATGAACCATTTTAGGGTTTAATGAATCATTTTGGCTTTTAATGGACCGTTTTGGGGTTTAATCGATTGTATAATAATAATTATTATTATATAATAATTATTATTATTAATATATAATAATAATAATTATTATTATTATATCATTTTTAATAATAATTATTATAATATAATAATAATAATGTTGATAATTATATAAGAATAAAAATAAGAATAATAAAGAAATATTATAGTTCCGGCTGAATTCCGGCGAACCTACATGTAACGCCGAAAATTCGCCAGAAACGTTAATCTTGTATTTCTAAAACCGTTCTAAACCCAACCGTGGCTAACCTGTATTTATAAAACCGTGGAAAAAAGTGGAACTAAAGAATTGAAAGAAATAAATATATTGGAAGAATTGAATCAATTAATGGAAGGGATGAAGATCGCAGTGGGACGTGGGAATAATATAAAAATGGAAATAATATAAATCTAAAAAAAAGCCTCCAAGGCCACATATAATAGAAGGAGACTACAGTCATTTTAAATGAAAAAATAATTAGTGCAGAGAGAGGGACTCGAACCCAAGTCTCTTGGGTAGAGAGAATTGCACTTACCAACAAGACTATGATCATATTTATGTCAATTTGTGTCTTTTATACAATATATACTAAATATATATAATATAATATGAAAAGAAATCAGAGGCCCTTGACAATCGTCACACAAAATAACTGTGGCGAAATCATCACATATAGTTATGATTAATATTTATAACCGTGACTACTGGTTACGTTTTGATTACACAAAATAATAAAAACCGTGGCTATAAACAACCGTGTCTTTTGGCCACGTTTTACATAATTTTGTGACTATATATACATTTCTTTTGGTCACTGAAAATTGGTTTCATGTGGCCATATGTCAGTCTATGGCCACGGATAATAACCGTTACAATATAAAACCATGGTTTAGACAAAAACCATGGCTAACCCAATACTCATGACATATAGTTACACCTTATTTTTAGAAACATGGCTATAGGTTACCTTTTGGTCACACAAAATAATAGAGTCGTGGCTAATTCACGGCATAAAATTACGCTTGCTATGTGGAATTATTGCTACCAGTTACCCTTTGGCCACAAAAAATATTAAAAACCATAGCCAAATTCATGACATATAGTTACGCTTTATTTTTAGAAACGTGGCTATAGGTTACCTTTTGGTCACACAAAATAATAGCAAATCGTGGCTAATTCACGCCATACAGTTAGGTTTAATATGTGGAATTATGGCTACCAGTTACCCGTAACTTTGGTCACAAAATAATAGCAAATTATGGCTATAAGTTACATTTTCGTCACACAAAATAATAAAACTGTGATCAATTCAAGACATATGGTTACACATATTTCATATTAACTGTGGCGAAATCATCGAATATAGTTACGTTTAATATTTATAACCGTGGCTACTGGTTACCTTTTGACCACACAAAATAATAAAAACCGTGACTATAAACAACCGTGGCTTTTGGCCATGTTTTACAAATTTTTGTGGCTATATATACATTTCTTTTGGTCACGGAAAATTGGTTTCATGTGGCCATATGTCAGTCTATGGCCACGAATAATAACCGTTACAATATAAAACCATGGTTTAGACAAAAAACCATGGCTATATGTATGTCTATGGCCACGGTTTTTAGTCGTTACTTGTCACGGAAACAAACCGTGACCTTAAAGAACCATTTAGTCACGGTTTTATCTAAACCATGGCATTATGTTTAAACATTTTTTGTAATGGTCACGGTTTTTTAGTTAAGCCGTGGCTAACCCAATACTCAAATTTTATTTATGACTTTGAGCCACGGTTCTAAACCCAACCGTGACTAACTCCAATTTTCAAAACCGTGGCAAAAACCCATTTTTGTACTAGTGGTTCAGAGAAATTCCTTTGTGGTTTTTTGATGATTGAATGGAAGCCCTGGGGGAGTGAACATCAAAAAGCTCCTTTACAAAATGCATCTGTTGTACTAAGTGGCTCTGTGCTACTTACAGGTATTTAACCGATTCATCCGTTGTTTCAGGGTTACCACATTTTTTTGTCTGAATTTGAAAAGATTCGGATAAATTCTTTTAGAATTGACGGTTTATCAGATCAAAAAGGAGTAGAATGTTACTTGTGGTGAACAAAGTGCATGCTGAAATTGATAAAGGTTTTGATGATCATGATGCTCACAATCATCAAAAAGGGGGAGAAATAGTATATTGAAGATCGGGGGGAGAAATAATACCCTGAAGAAAAGAGAGATTTGTCAATGACAGATTAAGGGGGAGTAATGATGTGCCAAAGTCAAGAAGATATTTCGAGTTGTTTCGAGAAAGTTCGTTGTTCGAAGACAATTCAAGGTCAAAGAGATGAAGATACAAAGTTCAAGAAATCATTCAAAGTTTGAGTTCAAAGCTTCAAAGTTTTCAAAGCCTCAAAGTTCAAAGCTTCAATGTTTTCAAAGCTTCAAAGTTTTCAAAGCTACAAAGATTTTTAAAGATGCAAAGATCTGAAATTCGTGTTCATGACTTGAAGACAATTTGTTGAAGAGTACAATTCAAGATGAGTGACTTTATACTGTGAAAGACAAAGACTTTTCAAGTTTGATTGAAGATTCTTCAAAGATGAGAGTTTGAAGACTGTCAAAGCATCAAAGTTCAACGTGAATTTGTGAAGATTCAACTATTTGAAAATTACCAAAGCTTCAATGTTTAAAGCGGTCAAAGTTAAAGTTTTGAAGATCAAGTACTGAAGAATGCTGCTGTATTTTTTAAATCATGAATCCAAAAGGGAGAATGTTAGAGCATTATTGTATTCAAGATTTATTGTAAAAGTCTTGTAATAGTCAAACATTGTAAAAGTCAAAGCATTAGTCAAAATAGTCAAGGTCATGTAAAGTCAAACTAACTTTAGTGTTTAAAGCCTTGTAATTAGGAAGTATAAATAGGTTTTGTAAAGCTTAGTTTTTAAGCAAGCAAGTCTTAAGGAAGCAAGTCATAAGCAAGAAACTAGAGAGCTTATTGTAATATTCTAGAAAGAGAAAATCTAGAGAGAGAAAGCTTCATTCTTATGTAATATCTAGATTTTCTCAAGATCAATGGAAGATTTCATGATTACCTAATAGATCTGGTGTTAACAACAGATTCCTCCAGATGAGGAATAAGGATCATGATCTTCTCCCATCGGATTTGTTGCGGTGGAGGAGGAGGTTGATCAGAAGCTGTCGGTTGTTGAGGAGATGTCGGAGGTATAGCAGTAGAAGTCTCGGGAGCCTGAGTAGTGTGGGCAGGTGTACTGTATAGATTTTGTAGCAGGAACTGGTCGTAGTCGATATCGTCGTCGGCATCAGTGGGAAATACGAGATTTACCCCGAAGTTCATCGCACTGGTGGCTTTTTGATACCATGTGTCTCCAGTCTCCGGGTCAATCTCTAATTCAGGATCAATCAGGTTAAGAGCATCCCCTTCCGGTGCAGTGTATACAATCAGCGCATGTGATTCTCCCTCGGGCTTTTCAACCGTCGGGTCTTCGTCGTCTGAGATATCCATGTCTATCTCCATCTCAGCTAAGCTCAACTGGGCTTCAGGATGGTCTTCTGTTGCGGTTGCCATAGTTGGTGGTTCCGGTTGAATCGTTGTTGTTGTTTAAGTGAGGATTGGCTCGGACTCAGACAGTCTTTGTCTCTTGTTCTCCCCCTAACGGTGATCAGGATCGTCCTGGTCATCGTGCCGTCTCTTGAGTTCGCCAGCCTGACTCTTGCATGTGTCTTCGAGTGTGGTGACTCTTTCGAACAGATGGTCTAAGGCTTTCTTAATGTTCTTAAGAGTCGAATCAAGCTGGTCTAATCGACTATTCATGGATGAGGTTGGAGCAGATACCTGGGAGCGTAGAACTGATATCAGGTCTGCTTCGGTAGATTTTTCGGTGTTAGTGTGTTGGAGCAGTTGATCTAGAAACATCGTCTTTAGAGTATCCACCGAGTAAGATGGCTGAATGGGAGCCGGTGGTGGTGTTGGAGCAATGGCGCCGCTAGGTCCACGGTGGCTTTTTCAATACCGTGTCCCAACGGATGAGACAAGATAGCAGATGTGGCTACCTGGCTGACGCTGGTTTGGGTTCGCTCATGAGCCTCTCTAGTTCTTATGCTCGTTCTCTCTTGATTCTGTTTCGATCTCCATTCTCTCCGACTCTCCTGTTCAAGATTTTCAACTAATGCTCCCTCTTCTCTCCTTATGTCTCCCGTAATAGGCTGGGATGTAGGAACGTTGGGGGGTATGGGTGAGTCAGAAGGAGATCCTTCGGTCATTGGAGGTCGATGGCCGATACGGGGTGGAATCAGGGATGCACGGATGGCTAGATCCGTATCGGTGTTAGTGTTGTCGGATTCGACAGTTTCGACCTGGGTGAATGGTGAGATCGACTCTGTCGTGTCAGTGTCGGGGTCCTCTTCGAGTATAGGGGTAGTGACAACCGAGACCTCGTGTAGTCTAGTCGACGGTCCGGTTTCGGTCGTGGTTCAGGTGGTGTGAATGAGGGGTTGTTGGCTAGTTCTGGCTTGGCTGGAATGGGTAGTACTGGCGTGCATATCCAATGCACCACCCACGCCTGTTCCCCTCCCATGTACTCACACACCCCGTCCGGGAGCCCCAGCTACCCGGACTCTACCTCCTCGAGTCCTCGGACCATCACGCCTCTCAGGTCTAGCTCCCGGGGGAGGTCCCTCCGGTTCTGGCTAGACCACAGGAACACCTATCTCTTGTCTATACTCTAACACACTCGGTGCATTGGGGTCCACATGTGCCAGTAAGGCTTCAGGTAAGGGCATTGGTTGGGCGTTGGACGGGTTTCGAATCACCAAATATCGAAAATGAAAAGGAGGAAATACTGGATGGTTAATGCGTCGCAATATCCCCGGATTCGCGTCTATGTGCTGACGAACAGCCAGCGAGAGGATTCGTGGGTATGGGAGGAACTTTTTCTGCTTTGTCCCACCGATCTGCCTGATGGCTTGAACTAGTTCGTGCCAGATCACCATTGTGTAGTCGATGTGGCGGTTGTAGCAGACGGTATGGAATAATCTTAGAAATTTGTTGGTGCATTGATCGATTCCCTTCTATCTGGATGAGAGACACCTGTTTAGGATTGTGAACATCGTATACCAGATGGGCGCCAGGTACTTTCGATTGAATCCGGATGGGCGGTCTAGGGCATGGTTGTAGCCGAGAGCTCAGATTTCGACGCATAGGGCGGTGTCGTTGACCGCGGGGTCGTATGTTGCATGTCCACTGGCAGTGGCTTCAGGTAAAGAGATAAGGCGTCTGAATGACTCTGGTGTGAGTGTGAACGGGTGATTGTCGATCCGTGCCGTGATTGTCTGAGAATTGGCAGCCGTGACGACTTGGGCGGAAAGCCAGACTTGGTAGACGTACATTACTGGAATGTATGTCGTGGCTGTGAGTGCCTCGTGTAGCGAGTGGCTGAGAAGAATGTCCACGACCACACGATGTTATGGTCAGAACTCGACAGTGTCAAGATGGTGGTTGTTTGCCTCAATTTCAATATCGTGGTCTGCCGGCACCAAGGCATTGTCCGCCGCTTCGTCGATGAGTTCCTCTTGTGGAGGAATGTTCTCTTGCGGTGGTTGTTGTTCTTGATCCGCCATAATTATACCTGAAGGAGACGATGTTAGAATACAGTCGGATGAGCAATTGTCGGTGTGTACCTTGGCATAAATCGGCTCAATATGTAAGTTTCCGGACAAAATTAAACAATCCGGACAAATGGAGTTACCGGACAACTGGAATATCCGAACAAACTATAGGTTACCGGATGATAAGGTGACCGGATGATATGGGTACTAGACAACCATAAACAACCCGGGTAGTTGAACTTACTGGAAACCCTGAGGTTTTCGGACAACTAGGGTTACCGGGTGTTACGAGTGTCCGGAGAGAACATCTAACATATGTGAGTTACCAGATAAAATATCTAATCGTATGAAGCTTTCCGGATGATTTGATGGTGTCCGGATAGTTTGAAACTATCCGGACGACATCCGGTTTCCCTAATTCCACCAATATAGCAATTCGAATGTATAATCAACCATTCTAGATGCGATTAAGCTAGGATATAAGCACTTAAATCCATTTGAATCGATCTAAACCACAGTGAAAGGGTCGAATGTGTATCGACGTGAAAACAAGGGGTTTCGGTAACCCTTAATCGACATGATTGATGGTCGATTCGTGCGAGAGATGATGTAAAACATGCATAATCGAGATCGATACATATGGAAGAAACGTACCTGAGAAATTGAGTGTCGAAATTGATGAAAAACTTCGATAGTCGAGGGTTTCCAGTCGAGAGAGAAATATGAGAGGGTTTATGGGTTTTCGAATATCTGGAAATGTGAGAGTTAGGGTTTCCGGATTGCTTATATACAGGGGCCAACTGTCCGGGTGGATCTTACCCAGATACCCATCCGGTCCGGATAGGTCTCCGGTCTGAAAACCTATCCGGATAGATGGGTTTCCGGGAACCTGTCCGGATACTTTGGGATTTTTACAAAAATTCCCCTCTGCTTCCAAATTTCAAAAAAATTTATCCTTTTTGGCTTTGAAAGAAAATTGTCCCGCTCCCCCTCGAACTAAGCATGGGGATTTCTCTGCTCCCCCTCGGACCGTGCATGTGAGTGAGTGTTTAAGGAACGACCACACACAAAAAAAACTTTGACACATTTAAAGAAAAACTGTGTGTCGCTCCCCCTCAAATGATGAACAGCTGTAAATTTGCTCCCCTCGGAATGTGCAAGTAGTGTGATATGATAAACACTTGGGAATGTCCACACACAAAAACTGTTGGAAGTTAAAAACATTGTGTGACACTCCCCCTCAAACGTAGGATATACTTACCTGATACGCTGATGTGCTCCCCCTGAACACATGAACAATTTGTGAAAGCACAAATATAACATAGAAAGTAGACGACAGTAATAAACTAAAAAAGGAAACATACGTTAAAAGAAAGCAAACACACGAAATCTCCCTAATTAATACAGAGATTTAATCGAAAGGTGTATTTGATAAAAGTAGAATACAGATGCGAGAAAGTGTGTACTCAATCATTTGAAGTATAAACAACAGATGATGAATAGACCGATTCTCGTATTTGTATGGAACTTGTATCGGGCACACGATCTGCTCAAATCTTCAGATTTAGCATACCTAACCTGAACACTAGATAACTAAAGCGTTTTTCGTCCAAGGGTTTTGTAAACAGGTCTACTAAATGATGTTCTGTATTTACAAAGTAGAGTTCAACTGTACCTCTTTCAACGTGATCCTTGATAAAATGGTACCGAACGTCTATGTGCTTTGTCTTTGTATGCTGGACCGGATTGCTGGATATGGCAATGGCGCTCTTCGAGTCGCAGTAGATGGGCACCTTGGTGTATGTGAAGCCGTAATCCTTGCGTTGCGTGCGCATCCAGATGTCTTATGAACACCAGCTTGCGGCGGCCACGTATTCCGTCTCAGCAGTCGACGTAGAGACACATTGCTGCTTCTTGGATGCCCAACTCACCAAATTGTCGCCCAAGAACTGCACATGTCTAGATGTGCTCTTCCGATCCATCATGCTCCCCGCGTGGTCCGCATCGGAATATGCTGAAAGCTCAAAACCTTTCTCTTTCGGGTACCACAAGCCAAGATTAGTAATACCTCTCAAGTAACGAAAAATTCATTTAACAACGATTAAATGAGACTCTTTAGGCTTTGACTGAAACCGGGCGCAAAGAAATGTCGAAAACATGACATCCGGTCTACTAGCAGTTAGGTACATTAAAGAACCAATCATTCCCCGGTACGTTTTTGTGTCCACATCCTTTCCGTTAGGATCGGCGTGTAACTTTGTACCGAGTGCCATGGGAGTTTTCATTGGTGAGGACTGTTCCATCTGGAAATTTCCGAAGAATGTCCCGGATGTACTTAGCCTGATTTATGAATATCCCAGTCGACAGTTATTTAACTTGAAGACCAAGGAAAAAATTCATCTTCCACAACATACTCATTTGAAAATATTCACCCATTAATGTGGCAAAGTTCTTACCATATAATGGTTTAGTAGACCCGAAAATTATGTCGTCAACGTACACTTGAACCAACATAATGTGACTGTTTTCGTTTTTAATAATTAAGGTTGTATCGATTTTACCTTTTGAAAATCCCGATTTTATTAAAAACTTAGACAACGCATCATACCAGGCCCGTTGAGCTTGCTTTAAACCGTATAAAGCCTTGTCTAGTATGTAGACGTGGTTAGGCTTCTTTTCGTCCACGAACCCGTCCGGTTGCGATACGTATACCTCTTCCTTGATCTTGCCGTTTAGGAAAGCGGTCTTCACGTCCATCTGGAAGACCGTGAAGTTTTTGTGCGCGGCGTATGCAAGGAACATACGTATGGCCTCGATTCTGGCAACCAGAGCGTATGTCTCGTCATAGTCTATCCCTTCTTGTTGACGGTATCTCTTGGCCACGAGACGCGCCTTGTTCCGCACGATGATACCATCCTCGTCCTTCTTGTTCTTGAAGATCCATTTTGTGTCGATCACCGTCTTGTGCGATGGACGTGGGACAAGTCGCCATACTTTGAGGGACTCAAATTGATTGAGTTCCTCTTGTATGTCCATGACCCAGTTCGGATCTTCTAATGCTTTGGAGACGGTCGTTGGCTCGATCTTACTTAGAAAGCCAGAAAAGAGGCAGAAGTTGGCTGATGCGCCTCGCGTTTGGACTGGAGTAGAGGGATCACCGATAATTTGGTGTAGGGGAGGAGCCTTGGTCCATTTGGTGGTGTGTGGAAGCGGATGTTGAGTCGAGTGTGAGGTATCCGGATCCATATAGCCACCAGTTGGAAGGTCTTGAACAGCTTCAAGTGTAGCAGGTCGGTTTCTCGAAGGGGACTTGGTAGGATTCGTCGAAGGTTGAGCAACTTCTGGTTCCGGGGAAGTAAGAGGTTGATCAATGAGTGTTGTAGAGGACGAATCTTTAGGAGCGATCTACGGGTTTTGTACTGGTTCCTCTGGGGGAATGGTCGTATCAGTAGATGTTGATGTTGATGTTGAGGGCTGAGATGTCTTCAGAGTGATCGTTGGAGTGCTGGTCGAAGGCGGCGGACCAGAAAGATTCGCCGAGTCCTCGATTTGAACAACTTCAATTCTAGGTTGCACTGAGACACGAGGGGTAGGAGCATTAAATAGATCATTATAAATATATTGAAACAGTAAATCTAAATTAGAAAGATGAGCATTCGACGTAGATTCATGATTTGGATTTACTGTGGGTTGTGCAGATCTCGAACGATAAAGTTTGGAAGCTAGCATGCCAGTTAAACCGGGTTCTGAACTGAGTTGTTCAGAAGCCAAATCCGCGGCTTCGTCGAATGTCATGTTTACACTCTCAAGAACGGTTTTGGTCCATTTGTTTTAAACGCGATACGCCTTAGCCTTTATGGAGTATCCTATGGAGACTCCCTCGTCTGCCTTTGGACTGAATTTCCCGAGATCATCCTTGTCGTTTAAGACGTAGCATGTGCATCCGAACGCGTGGAAGTACTTGATGTTTGGAATGCGATTGTTGATGATCTCGTACGGCGTCTTGTTGAACCGCTCGTTGATGATGGAGCGGTTTCGCGTGTAGCAGGCACTTGACACCGCTTCAGTCCAGAGAAATAATGGCAGCTTTGACTGTGACAGCATTGTGCAAGTGGCTTCGACTAGGGTACGGTTGCGTCTTTCAACCACTCCATTTTGCCGAGGAGTGCGTGCGGCCGGGAAGGTTTGTGAGATACCAACGGATTTCAGGTATTCATTCACCGTTTGATTTTTAAATTCTGTCCCGTTGTCGGTCCTGATTGTCTAAACTTGATGTCGAAGGTTCAGTTGAATGGTCTTCAAGTGGTTGATTATTAGCTCCGGGGTTTCGTCATTCGAGCGCAAGAACTTTACCCAAGTGTAGCGTGAGAAGTCGTCAACCATCACTAGGACGTACTTTCGTTTGTTGATGCTTTGAACACGCATCGGTCCGCACAAATCCATATGGATAAGTTCGAGGGATCGGGACGTGCTCGGAGCGGCCTTCAGCTTGTGCCTCGCTCGCTTCATCTTCCCTATTTCGCATGCCCCGCAGAGTTTGTCCTTCACGAATTGAAGTTTGAGTATGCCTTTCACGTGTCCACCGGGCACCAGCTTGTTAATACTCTTGAAGTTTAGGTGCGAGAGACGTCGATGCCAAATCCATGCTTGCTGAGAAATGTACCTTTGACATCAGGCAGACAGAGTCATCGGTCTTCAGGGCTGAGAGGTCGATGGTTTAGAGGTTGGTCTTTCGCGTTCCAACCAGCAGTTCCGTTCCGTCGTCAGTACGGACGCTACACCTTTTGGCTTTGAATCTGACCTCTAGATCTTTATCGCAAAATTGGTCGATGCTGAACAAATTGTGATCTTGTCTTGGACAATGTCGCCGTAGCCCAAAATCGGCGCCTTGTCGTCATTTCCGAATCTCACGTCTCCGCGGTATTTCTCGATATAGTTCGTGAGCATCTCCCTCCTCCCGGTCATGTGCTTGGAGCATCCTGAGTCTAAGTACCATACATGACCGTCCTGCAAAAATAAGATTACCGGATTTTAGGTACCCATTTGAAAATGGGTCCTGGAGGGTTAGGTTTGACACCTGGCTGAGGAACCTGTTTTGAAGCAGTTTTTCCTCTTGGGTGTAGGTTTAACCTCTGTTTGAGGAACCCGTATTGAAATGGGTTTCCTTTCGTTTTTAGGTTTAACCTTTGATTGGGGACCCGATTTTGAATTGGGCTTCTATTTTTTACGGGGTTTTCGTTTTGGTTCAGAATTATAGACATGATAAGAACCAAACCAATCAGTTGAATTTCTAATGTCATCAAAGTCATTCCAACCACACCTAGAACAACACAAGCAATCATGTGATAACTGAATCAATTGCTGAATAGAATTGAGTTTAATCGGAAATTTAACATCTTGTTCAACAAAATCATTCTTATGATTCAAAGCACAATCATTCTTGTTCATTCTAGGATAAAAGACAGTATTAAATGACTTCGATGCTACATTGTTCTCGATAGATTCCTTGGCTACCCACGTTGGTTTGTCTTGTTTAGCCCGACCAATTTTATCTGAAACAACATTAACGGTTTGGTCAGTAGAGTGTGAGTAAACAAGATGTTTATCAGTCGATCGACCGGTCTTTTGTCGGGTTGTGATTGTTTTTGAGAACAAGAATCAGTTTTAGGACCCTTGATCACAGCCGGGGTCTTAAGTTTTGTAGAACATTCGCCTTTTTGAAAATTGACCGGGCGATTTACCGCTGGCGAAAAAAATTCGGTATGACTTAGAAGAGGTTTGTCAAATGGAAATGATTCAAACTCTTCATTTGAACTACCCTCGGAATTCATGATTTTAGAAAAATCGATATCCAGAATCGATGGACTAGTATTGGTCGAGGGAGATGAGGAACACTTTGTGTCGGTGTGCTTAGGTGAATCTGGTGTGGAATATGTTTTGTCAATGAAAGCTTTGCACGAAGATGTGTCAGAGTTTAGATTCTTTAAAACACACTCATCTTAAGACTCTTTACCGTTTAAAGAAGATGTTTTGCCAATGAAAGCTTTGCACGAAGATGTGTCAGACGAGTCCGAGGAAGGTTCGGGTGAAATCGTCTTTTCTTCTTGGAGTAGCTCAATTTTCTCTTGAAGTTGACCATTTCTCACATGCTCCTTCATCGCTTCTGTTGCCAAGGTAGACAGTTTTGATGTGAGTCGATCGATTTCGTTCCGAAGGATTTCCTGTCCTTTATCCGACATAGATTCAGTTTTTACGGATTTAAGATTCTCAAGTTCTGTCATAAGCGCTAGCTTTTCCTTTTGAAAACATGATATTTCCTTCTCGAGAGACTCCTCTAATTCGACTATTTTTGCTTCCAAAATGAGAGGTGGGACATAGAGTTTAAACTCACCCGTCTTAGTTTTGGGTTCAGGTGCTTGGGCCTCATCCTTTTTGGGGGAATCATTGGTCGTTGCAACCTTATAACCATCAAAGTAGTCATTCAAGAGGTATTTCTTTGGATTTTTCTTGTACGAGTAGTTCATAGGCTCGTAGCAAAAAGGAAGTTGCATTTTGGTGGTATGTTTGCGATAGTATTCCTCAGTTTCCTCTTCTTTCTTCGGTTTAAGTGGACCGGTCCATTTGATTTTGTATTCAGGATACTTCCTATGTAAACCGAGACAACCAAAGTGATAAAGTGTCGATCTTTTGGATATACCCTTTTTCAAGTACCGAGGGTTATCGTATCCGATTCCCCATTCCTTGTTGAAGTATGTGAATTCCTTGGGTTTGTTCATGTGAATGGTCTGGTCTGTTTGACCTCTTTTGTGGAGTTTGGTTTCAAGATCAGTTATTTTGGAAACCATTTCTTTGTGCTGAATTTGAAGAGAAGAGCATTGATAAACAATCTATGTGTTCTCATTCTCACACTGATCCAGCTGTGAATTCAGTTCAGATATTTTGGCCCTTAAGTCCTTAGGTGCTATTGAAAGATTTGTACATTTTTCTTTTAAATTAGCATTTTCGGATATGGATTTTTCAGTTATGCGCTTTTGAACATCTAGCTTTTCAGTTAACGATTTGATTTCAAGCAGTTGTTCATTAGTGGTGGCCTTATAAGAATCTATTCGTTCAACTAGAGGTTCCAACTGTTTGATTAAGCCCTGATATTAGGTTGACATACCTGACACAGCTTTGCCTTCTGGATGAGAATGGTAGCCCATGAAAGCGTCGGCATCTTCAGAATCACTTTCATCATCAGAACGAGCCAGCCAGTGGTCATCTTCAACAAATAGTGCTTCTCCTACCTCTTTTTATTCTGCTAGCATGAGTTTGGCCTTATAGTAATGTGCGTTCTTCACGACAGGCTTTTTACAATCCTTTGCAAAGTCACCCAACTTCCCGCAGTTGTAGCAAGTGACGGGTTCGTCCTTCTTCTTTGTTTCGGGCTTGCGGTCTTCTTTCTCTGTAATACCCCGGGTAAGTCCGTTAGATAATTTAACTATAAGATTTGATGTTCAGTGTAAGTTTAAGATAAGTTGTAAGCTTAAGGGTGTTTTGGTATTTATCGAATAGTTTAAAGCCAAAAGTGTAAATTATCACATAATACCTATTAGGTATCAGAGCAGCCTTAGTTCTAAAAAAACAGAAAGCGTTTGAGAGTGAGTGGAGGCGAAGAAAGCGAAAGAAGAAAGTTACGGTTCGAGCATCGATTGATCGGGTTAGAGTCGATTTTAAGGTAATTTCCTTTATATTTTGTGTTTGTAATCATGTGTAGAAGATATCTATCGGTTTAGAAAGTTTGATTTTAGTGACTTGTGTTAGTTTCAATTGAAACTCAGAAATTGGAACCGACTGTGTTCTTGAGAGTCCCGGGGAAGTCCCGGTAGACTCCCGGTCATTTCGACTCCCGGTAGTGTGGAGTCCCGGTATAGTCGACTCCCGATAACATGAACTCCCGGAATTGTTAACTCCCGGTGATCGAGACTCCCGGTACTGAGAAGTCCCGGTACTGAAAAGTCCCGGTACCCTGTGTAGTCTCGGTAGTTGTTAAGTTTTGACAATTGGTTGTAGTAAGCAGTGAATCAGTTGGGGATAGGAACTTGGTAGGTTTTATATGATTGGCTTGTAAGGAAATATATATATACCTTAAATTGTTTCAGATTCTGTGGAGTCGTGATAAGAGATAAGACCATTTTGAAAGGAGCTTGCGAGCGTGTGTAATAATCAAAACAGGTGAGTTTTACTTTAAAAGTATTTTTACTGGAATACATATACGTATGGATTGGGAATGTGATAATTGGTGATTATGTGTTTATATGTGTGATATATGTGAATTATAATATATTGAGGTATTATATTTACATGAGTATTATAATGTGTTATAATACGTTGGCCGGGCTTAGGACCGGTGTGTTTGGCTATAGAATCCGTATAGCGTTGTTTGGCTGTAGATGTTGTACAACGTTGTAAATTTATTAGTTGGTTTGCAACCAACTAATATGGCCGGGAGGAATGAGAAGGGAAGGTATATGATGTGTGAGTTCAAATTGATATATTTGATCGTGTTGTGTGATTTATATAAATAAGGTTTATATATATGATTTCAAACTAACAGGGATTTTTCTCACTTAGACCCTTAGGTCTAACCCTCATTTTGTTTTAAAAATATGTATTCCAGGTGGTGGATCGAGTAAGAGCAAGTAATTAGAGTAACCGATGGATGGCTTTTGTGAAGGATTATAGGATGAAGATTTTGGCATGTTTAGCAGTTGTATTACAATATTAAATGTTATGTATGTATTTAGTACAAAGTTTGTAGTAGAATGGCTTCTGCTAATTGTAAAAGACTACGGGACCGTACTTGTAATATGATGTCTCTTTAGTTATATCGATGTTGTGTTACATTATGTGATTTGTTGTGTATATGGGAATTGGGTTGTTACAAATGGTATCAGAGCCCTAGTTTAAGGGATTTAGGTATTTGTATCTGTACCTAGACTTAAACTGCATGTAAAGTAGGATGTCCCTATTATTGTAGAACCTTGGGATATTAAGTATAAAAGGTAGAAGGAACATCATGTAAGGTAATTTCATATTACACCTGGCCAGTGTAATTGTGATCTTACAGGTACATGTTTGAACTGGAATACCTTATTATATGGGGTATGTGCTTAGGTGTATATTAACCTTGTTTGAATCTACAGAATGGCAAGTGGTACTAGACGAAAGAACCAAGGAGGAGGAAATCCGAATAGTACTAATCCGCCAATAGGAACAGGGACAGGGGAGGCAGAACTGGGGGCAGAGTCGGGGGTAGAACTGGGGGTAGAGCTGGAGGTCGAGCCGGAGGCAGAGTCCAGCCACATGGTACACAGTTCGTTACCAGGGATGATCTAATGACAGAAATGGGAAGACTGCAGGCTAGCATACAAACAATGTTTGATCGAAACCATCATAATGAAGCTGAAATACCGGATCCCGGACCGGAAGATGAAATGCCAATCACACCGACTGTTGTACCAGTACAAAGGAGGTGCGACTACAAAATGTTTTTAAGCTGTAGACCTCCGACCTACTCAGGAGACAGGGATCCCGTGAAAGCAATGAGATAGATGAAGGAAATAGAAGCTATTTTCAAGACAAGCAAGTGTGCGGATGAAGATAGGGTATTGTACGGGGCAACAATGTTAAAAGGGGATGCTTTGTATTGGTGGGAATCTTTTATTCATTCTAAGGGATTTGATGTTTATTCTACCCTCTCTTGGGAAGAATTTGTGATAGCCTACGGAAAACAATTTTGTCCCCAAGCAGCTGTCAAACAACTGGAAGGGGAATTTATGAACTTTCAACAAGGAAACTTATCCGTTCGAGACTACACCGCTAGCTTTCTGGAAAAGTCTCGGTTCGCAGAATACTACGTTGCTACGGAGGCGATGAAGACGGAAAGGTTTATCTTTGGGCTGAACTCAGAAGTCAGAAGGCTAGTGACTGCAAAAGGACCCGATACCTTCTCAGCTGCAGTTGATGCCGCGGAGAATGTTGAAAGAGATATTAGAAGGGATGCTGGCGATAAAAGTATCGGGAAGAGAAAGTGGGAAGGACCACAACACGATCCGAAGAAGTCCCGATTTCAGAGGTATGATAAATGTCCGCCATTTCGACCAGCGGAAAGACCATGTCAGAAGTGCAACCGTGTCCACCAAGGAAATTGCCAAGGTGATTTACGAGCGTGTTATAAGTGTGGGAAGACCGGACACGTCATTAAAGATTGTAAGGTAACGCGGTTATGTTTCTTATGCAATTCACCGGATCACCTTCAGTCAGACTGCCCACGGGGGTGGATACAACAAGGTGGGTCATCGGGCAGGCCAGCGATTGTAAAATCAGGAATACCAAGACTGGAACCGCCAGTAACCAGGTGTCGCGCATTTCAAATGACCGAGAAAGAAGCAGAGGAAACTCCGGATGTGGTCATAGGTACATTTTTAATAAACTCTACACGTGCTAAGGTGTTATTTGATTCTGGTGCAAACCGATCGTTTGTGTCTCCTGCATTTGCTGCTTGTCTGTGTTTGAAACCTAAAATGCTAGAACATACTCTATCAGTAGATACGTCAAATGATAATCAAGTGTCGGTTAGAGAAGTATTTGATGGCTGTGTGATAAATATAGAGGGGTGTAGAGTGCCGATACAATTGTTTCCTATAACTTTGATAGAGTTTGACGTTGTAGTGGGAATGGACTGGTTAGCCGAGAATCAGGCTAACATAGTGTGTGATAAGAAGTTAATAAATGTGATATTACCTGAGAAGGGACCAGTAGTGATTTATGGTGATCGTAAGAATCATCAGTCTAGCCTTATATCTATGATAAAAGCCCGTAAGTGTGTGAATAAGGGTTGTCAGAGTTACTTGGCTTACATGATAGATATTAAGCCAGAAAAGAATAGGATGGAAGATATTCCTATTGTTAGTGAATTCCCTGAAGTATTCCCCGAAGACTTGAATGGTCTTCCACCTGTTAGACAAGTAGAGTTCGGTATAGACCTGATTCCTGGAGCCACTCCTGTAGCCCGTGCACCTTATCGCCTGGCACCTCCAGAGATGAAAGAGATGATGGCACAACTACAAGATATATCCGATAAAGGCTTCATCAGACCTAGTTCTTCACCATGGGGAGCACCAGTGTTATTTGTGAATAAGAAGGATGGTTCGATAAGAATGTGTATCGACTACCGAGAACTGAATAAGCGCACGATAAAGAACAAGTATCCGTTACCCCGAATGGATGACCTCTTCGATCAGTTACTTGGAGCTTGCTATTTCTCCAAGATTGATCTAAGATCCGGTTATCACCAGTTGAAAGTTAAAGAAGAAGACGTTCTAAAGACTGCTTTTCGAACAAGGTATGGACGTCACGAATTCTTAGTGATGCCATTCGGACTGACGAATGCTCCAGCTGCCTTTATGGATTTAATGAATCGGGTATGTAAGCCGTATCTCGATAAATTTGTTATTGTATTTATCGATGATATCCTTATCTATTCCCGATCCAAGGAAGAGCACGCGCAACATCTTCGTTTGATTCTGGAGCTACTGAAGAAGGAAAAGTTGTATGCAAAATTTTCTAAATGTGAATTCTGGCTACGGAAAGTTCAGTTTCTGGGGCACGTGGTTTCTGAGAAAGGTATACAAGTTGATCCGATGAAAGTGGAAGCAGTTGAAAAGTGGGAACCACCGAAGACAGCAACCGAAGTACGTAGTTTTCTGGGTTTAGCTGGCTACTACCGGAAGTTTATAAAAGACTTCTCTCGTATCGCAACGCCTTTGACTAAGCTGACCCGGAAGAACCTGAAGTTTGAATGGAAAGCAGAACAAGACGAGTCATTCCGGATATTGAAAGAGAAACTGTGCAGCGCGCCGATTCTATCACTACCTGATGGTTCGGAAGACTTTGTTGTTTATAGTGATGTGTCAAAACTGGGATCGGGATGTGTACTTATGCAGCGTGGAAAGGTTATTGCTTATTCTTCTCGTCAATTAAAGGATCATGAAAGACAGTATCCTACGCACGACATGGAGCTTGCAGCAGTCGTCTTCGCGTTAAAGATTTGGAGACATTATCTGTATGGTTCCAAATGTCAGATTTATACCGATCACAAGAGTCTCCAGCACCTCTTTGATCAGAAGGAACTGAATATGAGACAAAGGAGATGGCTAGAATTGCTGAACGATTACGACTGTGAAATTCTTTATCTCCCGGGAAAGGCAAATGTGGTGGCGGATGCGCTGAGTCGTCAAGAAAGGAGTGGAACAATAAAAGTTATTTCGCTACGAACTGAACTCCTGCCCAACATATTTGACGAATTGCAGAAGTGTTAAGTGGAGGCTTATCAGGATGAACATCTGAAATCAGAACGGTTAGCGGGGATGTCAGCATTGCTAGTAAAAGATGATTGTGGGTTATTGTGTATGGGAAACAGAGTGTGGGTACCTCGTTTGGGTGGGTTACGTGATCGTATTTTACAAGAAGCTCATTAATCCCGTTTCTCTATTCACCCAGGTACAAATAAGATGTATAAAGACCTAAAGCAATTCTATTGGTGGTCGGGGATAAAAAGAGGGATTGCTCAGTATGTGCAAAGATGTGATACTTGTAAGAAAGTAAAGATCGAACACCAAAAGCCGTGTGGTCTACTACAGCGGCTAGAAATACCTATATGGAAGTGGGAGCAGATTACCACAGACTTCATCACGAAGCTACCAAGGACTCCGAAGGGATTTGATTCTATTTGGGTGATCGTCGACAGATTGACAAAGTCTGCACACTTTCTACCGATAAAGGAAACCGATTCGATGGAACGATTAGCTAAGCTGTACATTGACGAAATAGTAACTCGGAATGGAGTTCCAATCTCGATTATTTCTGATCGTGATAGTCGTTTTACTTCAAGATTCTAGAGAAGTTTTCAAAGGGAAATGGGGACACAGATAAAGTTAAGTACGGCGTATCATCCCCAAACAGATGGTCAAAGTGAACGAACGATTCAGACCTTAGAAGATATGCTCCGGGCTTGCATTGTTGATTTTGGGGGATCGTGGGATAAGCATTTACCGTTGATCGAATTCGCTTACAACAACAGTTATCATTCCAGTATACAAGTGGCACCGTTCGAAGTACTGTATGGTAGGAAATGCCGAACGCCTCTGTGTTGGAACGAAGTGGGAGAAAAACAGCTAGCGGGACCGGAAATAGTTCAGTTAACCGCCAATAAGGTTACTCAGATTCGTGAACGATTGAAAGTGGCTCAAGACAGACAGAAAAGCTACGCTGACCGACGCCGAAAGCCATTGGAATTTCAAGTTGGGGATTCGTAATGTTAAAGGTTTCGCCGTGGAAAGGAGTCATCCGATTTGGGAGACAAGGTAAATTTAGCCCAAGGTATATCGGACCGTTTACAATTACAAAAAGGATCGGTGAAGTAGCTTACCGATTAGATCTTCCACCGGAATTGAGCAGGATCCATAATGCATTTCACGTATCGAACTTTAGAAAGTGTTTGGTTACTCCAGATCAGTCAGTTTCCCTACCAGAGATACAAGTCGATGAAAGACTGAATTATGTGGAAGAGCCGGAAGCTATAGTTGATCGTAAAGTTAAAGTGCTGCGGAATAAAAAAATCAGGCAAGTGAAAGTTCAGTGGAGGCATCATAGAGGTCAGGATGCTACGTGGGAATCCGAATCGGAAATGAGAGCCAAATACCCTCATCTTTTTGCTTAACTGAATTCCGGGACGAAATTCTTTTAAGGGGGAGATGATGTAATACCCCGGGTAAGTCCGTTAGATAATTTAACTATAAGATTTGATGTTCAGGGTAAGTTTGAGATAAGTTGTAAGCTTAAGGGTGTTTTGGTATTTATCGAATAGTTTTAAGCCAAAAGTATAAATTATCACATAATACCTATTAGGTATCAGAGCAGCCTCAGTTCTAAAAAAATAGAAAGCGTTTGAGAGTGTGTGGAGGCGAAGAAAGCGAAAGAAGAAAGTTACGGTTCGAGCATCGATTGATCGGGTTAGAGTCGATTTTAAGGTAATTTCCTTTATATGTTGTGTTTGTAATCATGAGTAGAAGATATCTATCGGTTTAGAAAGTTTGATTTTAGTGATTTGTGTTAGTTTCAATTGAAACTGAGAAATTGGAACCGACTGTGTTCTTGAGAGTCCCGGGGAAGTCCCGGTAGACTCCCGGTCATTTCGACTCCCGGTAGTGTGGAGTCCCGGTATAGTCGACTCCCGATAACATGAACTCCCGGAATTGTTAACTCCCGGTGATCGAGACTCCCGGTATTGAGAAGTCCCGATACTGAAAAGTCTCGGTACCCTGTGTAGTCCCGGTAGTTGTTAAGTTTTGACAATTGGTTGCAGTAAGCAGTGAATCAGTTGGGGATAGGAACTTGGTAGGTTTTATATGATTGGCTTGTAAGGCAATATATATATACCTTAAATTGTTTCAGATTCTGTGGAGTCGTGATAAGAGATAAGACCATTTTGAAAGGAGCTTGCGAGCGTGTGTAATAATCAAAACAGGTGAGTTTTACTTTAAAAGTATTTTTACTGGAATACATATACGTATGGGTTAGGAATGTGATAATTGGTGATTATGTGTTTATATGTGCGATATATGTGAATTATAATATATTGAGGTATTATATTTACATGAGTATTATAATGTGTTATAATACGTTGGTCGGGCTTAGGACCGGTGTGTTTGGCTATAGAATCCGTATAGCGTTGTTTGGCTGTAGATGTTGTACAGCGTTGTAAATTTATTAGTTGGCTTGCAACCAACTAATATGGCCAGGAGGAATGAGAAGGGAAGGTATATGATGTGTGAGTTCAAATTGATATATTTGATTGTGCTGTGAGATTTATATAAATAAGGTTTATATATATGATTTCAAACTAACAGGGATTTTTCTCACTTAGACCCTTAGGTCTAACCCTCATTTTGTTTTAAAAATATGTATTCCAGGTGGTGGATCGAGTAAGAGCAAGTAATTAGAGTAACCGATGGATGGCTTTTGTGAAGGATTATAGGATGAAGATTTTGGCATGTTTAGCAGTTGTATTACAATATTAAATGTTATGTATGTATTTAGTACAAAGTTTGTAGTAGAATGGCTTCTGCTAATTGTAAAAGACTACGGGACCGTACTTGTAATATGATGTCTCTTTAGTTATATCAATGTTGTGTTACATTATGTGATTTGTTGTGTATATGGGAATTGGGTTGTTACATTCTCACTCTTCTCCTTCTTGTCAGGCTGCTTGTGTTCATCTGCCTTTTTCTTGCCTTCGTATTTATCCTGATAATCATGGCGCTTGTTGGAGGAAGTGGAGTAGCGCTGATTATTGGATGTAGGCTTCTTGAAGAATTTCTTCTGCTGGAAAGATCGGGAGAGCAGAGCCATTGCTTTCTTTACAGCAGTTAATTCAAGATCAGAATCACTGTCCTCTTCTTCTTCAGATTCTTGTTCGGATTCACTCGGCTCTTAGGCTCGTTTGGAACGATGGCTGGAGGATTTGCCTTGTTTAGAAGAAACTAGAGCTAGTGGATCAGTAGGTGACTTGGACACAGACTTCTTGTTACTCATAATCTCCATTACTTCAACTTTATCCTGGAGAAGCATCTCATAGAGTTCGTGAACTAGGACGTCCTCCATCAGGTGGTTGTGTTTGACGTGAGAAGCAAACACTTTTCATTCAGGTAGGAGGTTGTTCAAGATCTTGAGCGCATTCTCCGTATTTAAACGATTGATCTTATCCTTGTGAAGTTCGTGCAGTAGGAGACAAAATCGTTCATAAGTCTGGGAGAGAGATTCGCCGGAGCGCTGCTTGAAGCTGTCAAACTTTGTTATACAGTTGTTGATCTTCAATTGATTACCGACTTTGCTCCCACTCATCATCTTCTCCACCTAATCCCACATGCCCTTTGCTGTATCCTTGTAGCTATCTATGGTTGTGTAGATTGGATTCGGTAGAGCCTGAACGAGGTATCTCTTGGCATGCTTTTCGCCATCAACCATGCCCTTTCCGTCCTCGTTCATTTCCGAGTATGTCTTGGCCTCCCTTCGAGATTGTAACATTCGGCAAAAATCTAAACTTCCAGGTTAGCATCTGTTAAACCCTCACTAATGTTAATAGAGAGAATATACCCTAATAGGACCCATTCAGAAAATTTTAAGGCGAAAGATCGCTAGAATTCCCGGTAGTTGCCTAAAAGACCCGGTTTTGACCCAAGATTAACCGGAACACCTTGTGAAATGCCAAAATACCTTAAATAACATATAATCTATATAAAATATAGGGTTTTACTGTATACTTAAACTTTTCTTTTTATAAGATTTAAAAATAAAACAAGAAGGTATTTTAGAAGCTTGTGTGCAAATAAAGTGCCAGTCAAAAATAATTTTTACAAGAAATGAGTTTGGGCTAAGATTTTTATAAAAAAAAATATACATCAAGGGTGGGGGCCCATGGAAGGGCCGGCCCTCCCCTCTCCTCCTTTACCCCCAAATTTGTTTTTCCTACTTCATTTTCAAATTAGACAAACAAAAGACTATCCATCTTCTTCTCTCTCTCTCTCTCTTGAAGATACTTGCTCTCTCCATCTTCTTCATCATTTTAAACCTTCAACTCCAGAAAATTCCAGCCATAGAACAAGTAATTCAAACCTTGAAGTTTCGTATTTGAATACTTGTTCTAGGGCTGGAATTTTCTGGAGTTGAAGGTTTAAAATGATGAAGAAGATGGAGAGAGCAAGTATCTTCAAGAGAGAGAGAGAGAAGAAGATGGATAGTCTTTTGTTTGTCTAATTTGAAAATGAAGTAGGAAAAACAAATTTGGGGGTAAAGGAGGAGAGGGGAGGGCCGGCCCTTCCATGGGCCCCCACCCTTGATGTATATATTTTTTTTTATAAAAATCTTAGCCCAAACTCATTTCTTGTAAAAATTATTTTTGACTAGCACTTTATTTGCACACAAGCTTCTAAAATACCTTCTTGTTTTATTTTTAAATCTTATAAAAAGAAAAGTTTAAGTATACAGTAAAACCCTATATTTTATATAGATTATATGTTATTTAAGGTATTTTTGCATTTCACAAGGTGTTCCGGTTAATCTTGGGTCAAAACCGGGTCTTTTAGGCAACTACCGGGAATTCTAGCGATCTTTCGCTTTAAAATTTTCTGAATGGGTCCTATTAGGGTATATTCTCTCTATTAACATTAGTGAGGGTTTAACAGATGCTAACCTGGAAGTTTAGATTTTTGCCGAATGTTACAGTTTTCCCCCGTTAGAGAAATTTCGTCCCGAAATTTAATGACTGGCATTCTCAATTTGTTCCTTGGCGAACAGCTGAGGATATTTACTCTTCATAAAATCCTCTCGTTCCCAAGTGTATTCAGGTCCGTGCCTTGCATTCCAACGAACTTTTACGATCGGGATCTTGCTACGTCTTAACCGCTTAACATCTCGGTCAAGTATTTACACGGGTTCCTCTACGAAACGTAACTGCTCGCTTACTTGAATGTCTTTCAACGGTAGGACCAACGATTCATCCGATAAGCATTTCTTCAAGTTCGACACGTGGAATGTGTCGTGAATGGCGCTTAACTCTTGTGGTAGCTTGAGTCTATAAGCGACCGGTCCAATCCTTTCCAGTATCTCAAATGGACCGATGTATCTTGGACTCAACTTGCCTCTCTTCCCAAATCGTACCAAACCTTTCCATGGCGATACTTTGAGTAGTACCCTATCGCCCACCTGAAATTCCAATGGCTTCCTGCGATTATCTGCATAACTCTTCTGACGAGTCCTGGCTACTTTAAGTCTTTCTTGTATGGTTACGATCTTGTCCGTAGTCTCCTGAATTATGTCGGGTCTTAACAGTTGTCTGTCTCCGACCTCCAACCAACTGAGTGGGGATCTACACTTGCGTCCATACAAGGCTTCGTACGGCGCGCACTTCAAACTGGTATGGTAGCTATTGTTGTAGGAGAATTCGACTAGCGGTAAATGATTATCCTAACTTCCACCAAAATCCATCACACAAGCTCGCAGCATGTCTTCAAGTGTCTGTATAGTTCTTTCTGTCTGACCGTCCGTTTGCGGGTGGTAGGCAGTGCTCAAATCCAAACGCGTGCCCAATGCTTTCTGGACTGATCGCCAAACGCGTGACGTAAAACGACTATCCCTGTCCGAGATTATTGCAGTAGGTACTCCATGACACATAACGATCTCGTTGATGTAAATCTGAGCAAGCTTTTCCACCTTGAAGTCTTCCCGAATAGGCAGAAAATGTGCAGATTTCGTAAGTCGATCCACAATAACCCAGATTGAATCATGCCCTTTTCTGGTTCTGGGTAACTTAGTTATGAAATCCATGCTTATCTGTTCCCATTTCCATTCGGGAATCTCAGGTTGCTGAAGAAGACCGGATGGTTTCTGATGTTCAGCCTTAACCATTGCACAAGTTTTGCACGTGCTCACATACAAAGCAACATCTTTCTTCATTCCTGGCCACCAGTAGTATTCCTTCAGGTCGTTGTACATCTTATCGGCACCGGGGTGAATTGAATATCTTGATTTATGGGCTTCATCCAAGATGATTGATCGTAGACTGACAACCTTAGGTACCCAAACTCTATTTCGGAAGTACCGCACCCCGTCTGGTCGTGTTTCAAATTCCTTTTCTAGATGATGTAGAGTTTCGTTTTTCAAATTCTCCTCTTTTAATGCCTCTTCTTGAGCTTCGAGAATTTGATCCTTAAGACTCGTCCGGACCATTGCTCCCATAGCTCTTGCCCTCGATGGCTTCACCCTTTCTTTTCGACTTAAAGCATCAGCTACAACATTAGCCTTGCCTGGATGGTACTTTATCTCGCAATCATAGTCGCTAAGCAGTTCAACCCATCTCCGTTGTCTCATATTCAGCATTTTCTGATCAAAAATGTGCTGTAAGCTCTTGTGGTCGGTAAAGACGGTACATTTAGTGCCGTAGAGATAGTGTCTCCAAATCTTGAGTGCGAACACTACAGCTCCTAGTTCCAAATCATGGGTGGTATAATTCTTTCGTGAACTTTAAGTTGCCTTGATGCGTAGGCAATAACCTTGTCTTTTTGCATTAGCACACACCCCAATCCTTGGTGTGAGGCATCGCAGTAAACCACAAAGTTGTCAACTCCCTCTGGTAAAGCTAAGATCGGTGCATTGCATAACTTATGCTTAAGCGTCTGAAAGGCTTCCTCTTGTTTTTCTCCCCAATCGAACTTCTTATCCTTCTGGGTTAATGCCGTCAATGGTTGCGCAATCTTGGAGAAATTTGCAATGAAACGCTGATAGTAACCCGCTAAACCGAGAAACGAACGAATTTCAGTCGGAGTCTTTGGGGCTTCCCACTTCTTGATGGCTTCTATCTTGGCCGGATCGACATGAATTCCATCTTCATTAACTACATGTCCAAGAAATTGCACTTCACGAATCCAAAATTCGCATTTGGACAGTTTAGCATACAGCTTCTGGTCTCTGAGCAGTTCTAGTATTAGCTTTAAATGTTGCTCATGCTCCTTCTTGCTTTGTGAATAAATCAATATATCATCTATGAACACAATTACGAATTTGTCCAAGTACGGTCGACATACTCTGTTCATTAGATCCATAAAGACTGCTGGAGCGTTTGTCAGACCAAAAGGCATGACTAGGAACTCATAATGTCCATATCGAGTCCTAAACACTGTTTTCGGAATATCCTCCTCACGAACTCTCATTTGATGGTATCTGGACCGAAGATCGATCTTTGAAAAGTAAGTAGCGCCTTGAAGTTGGTCGAACAGGTCATCGATTCGAGGAAGAGGATATCGGTTCTTGATGGTCAGCTTGTTGAGTTCTCTGTAGTCGATACACATTCGAAAAGAACCATCTTTCTTTTTAACGAATAAAACTGGAGCTCCCCAGGGTGAAGAGTTGGGTCTGATGAATCCCTTATTGAGTAGCTCCTTAAGTTGTTCTGACAACTCCTGCATTTCTGAAGGTGCTAACCGGTAAGGTGATTTCGCCACGGGTGCCGCTCCTGGAATTAAGTCGATATGAAATTCCACTTGTCTTGGTGGCGGTAATCCAGGTAATTCATCTGGGAATACTTCGGGAAAATCTCGTACTATCGGAAAGTCTTGAATATTCTTCTCCTGGATCTCCTTATCCACCACGTGTGTCAGAAACGCAACACAATCTTTCCGCAAATACTTTCGCATCTTCATAATCGACACCATTTTGAATTTTCTCCCGGAGTTTTCTCCCTGTATTTCAAGTACTCTTCCTTCCGGTTGTGGTATTCGGACGATCTTTTCGGAGCAAACGATTTCAGCGCGATTTTTCGATAACCAATCCATACCTACTACTATATCGAAGCTTCCTAGTTTGATTGGGATTAAATCTATGCTAAAATCTTTTCCCGCCAGTTTTAGGGTACAATTATTAATTACATCTCTGGCCCTAACTTCCTGTCCATTAGCAAATTCTATAACGTAGGCTTCTTTCAACTTTCGAGGTTCCAAGTTAATTTTCGGCCTAAACTCTAGTGATACAAAGCTCCTATCTGCTCCCGAATCAAAAAGTACTGTTGCATAATGATTATTCAAGAGAAACGTACCTGTGACTACGTCCGGGTTTCGTCTTGCTTCATCTGCTCCAATTTCAAACACTCGACCTCGTGCCTGACCTCCTTGATTCCCTTGATTAAATGGTCGCGCTTGATTTGCATTAGGCCTTCGGTTCAGTCTCAGACATGCGTTCCTAAAGTGATCAGGGCTCCCACACTCGTGACATGTTCGCTTTCCTCCGCTCTTGCAATCCTTGGCGACATGGCCTCCCTTGTTACACTTGGAGCAAATGATGCATCTTCCGAGGTGTCGATTATTGCACTTGACGCATCTTGGGCATGTCCCCCTTTCTTTCTCCTCTGCCTGTGCTTGAATTCCAAAATTTCCGGTCACTCTCTGACCCTTGTCTGACCTTCCCCCAAATTGCCTTCTTGCAGGCTCTTCTATCTTTCTTTTCCCTCCGGCTTTATCATCTCTAGTTGTTCTCGAACGATTTGCGTTGTTAGTGAGTCTCGTTGCTAGATTCACTGCTTCTTGAAGAGTCTTCGGGTCAGCTGAAGTCACGTTTCCTGTGATTTCTTCAGATAAACCCCACACATATCTATCCACTCGGTTTTCCTCGGGCGTTACTAGATGTGGCACCAATTTTGCTAGCTCATGGAAACGGGCGGTATAGGCGTCTATGTTCTTCCCTACCATCTCATGATGCCAAAGTTCCGCTTCCAACTTCTGGATCTCACTTCTCGGGCAATACTCTCCCTTGAGTAGCTTTTTGAACTCTTCCCACGTAAGGTTGTAAGCAGCTTCTCGTCCACGGGTTTGCACTTGTGTGTTCCACCAGGTCAATGCTCGGCCTTGCAGCAGACACGCAGCAAACTCTACCTTATTCCCTTCGGTGCACTTGCTGATATGGAGAACGGATTCCATACCCTCAATCCATGTCAGTAATCCAACAACTCCTTCAGTTCCATGGAATTCCTTTGGGTTGCAGCCCCTGAAAGTCTTGTATGTGCATTCCCGATTTCCGGCCGTTCCCGCATTGTTTGGATTAGCATTCAGTCCAGCTGCTACTTGGCTGACAATGTTCGGAAGTGCAGCCATAATTTGCTCAGCCACTAGCCGTGCGACTTCAGGATTCTCTCTTCTTGGAGGCATAGTCCTACAGTTATGGTTTTAGTTAAGGATTTAGTCGCATGGTCACTAATACTGTCATTTGATTAAACTTCCTATTTGTTATGTGATTCTAAGTTATGGTACTACTTCAGGCATACTATCATTATTATCTACACGTATTGTCATAACAACATACCACAATTTCATAATCATGCATTAGAAGTACTTGAGATATATACACATTAACCAAGCATTTCATTCATAAGCCGTACATATTCAATTCCCTAAAAGAAACAGTTAACAAAACATGCAATGTTTGAAATTTAAACGGCTAAATGCCCCAAAAATACGAGTTTAAGTTTAAATAAATCCCAAAAGTTCCACAATCAATGGTCTTCCAGTGCATCATCATCCAAATCAGCACCCCTATCATCAACACACCAGTGCTCCTATCACCCACATCCAGCACATATACAGGGTCCTCATCTCCCTCCTAGTGGCCTCAACTACCTCCATGGTTCTATCGGAGACCTCATCGTGTGCATTTAAGACCCCCATTATTGCATTCAGGTGTTCATGCTTTATGTCCAACCTCTCCTTATGAAGTTGCACATCTCGTGACATCAGTAGAACCCACTGACTCTCCCGAGCAGTCATACCGGGAGGATGAGCCACAGGAACCCCGGTTACCACTTGGGTGGCTCCGGATTGCGCCCCCTGCCAGGACGACTCTCCTATGTCTCTTGATGGGTTTGTGAATCTCACACATCTAGGTAATGGTACGCTCTTCCTTGCCGTGGTCATTACTCTTGGACCACGAAACGTAGTCGGATGGGGTCGAATGAGTGATGCATAGTTTATTTCAAGGTCGTCATCGTACGGGTCTCTTTCCACTTCAGCAGGTCTACGGTCCCTAGGTCGGCTAGTGACGTAGCCGGATGGGTCGGTCGAGTACGAGTGCTCCGATGGGTCGTGTTCGGATGGGTCGTGTTCGGATGGGTCGTGTTCGGATGGGTCGTGTTCGGATGACATAGTGAGCTGCGATAATATTAGACTTTGTTATTATGTGTATTATTGTAAATGCTTAAAATATGCAATGTTTATGCAGACACGCACAAAATCATGTTTTCCCATTTCAAGTAGAAAATTTATCTTAAGCATACTTCCATTATGACCAACCCGAGTCTCTCATTATATTTACCCGAATTAAACATAGGTGATCAGGCTTTGTTTAATTGAGGTATAATAATGTGACATTCGACTTTGTTATATTAGCAACATACTCCAGATTTTAGACAATCCTTTCGAAAACCGTTTTGAAAATAGTTTGCGTTATGGTTGGGTTATAGTTTGTGGTTCCCATAAGAAAACCAGCATTCTCTATAACCTTTGGCTCTGATACCAAATCTGTCACACCCCGCTAAAGCGGAAACACGAGGTATGACAGCGTAGGGTTTCATTGGAAAGGTAACAGACAACACCAACCACAAGTTTAATACAGTAGTACAAAATATTACATTACAAAGTCATTAATCCAAAAGTTCCAAAAGGAAAGACGACAAATACAAAAATTAACAATATATGTTTTAAGAGTCTTGATGTTGATGTCATCAAACAAAATGCACCCTACGTGCCTTCACTTACTTCTTATTCCCTGAAAAGCATGTTTAAAACGAAAAGGTCAACTACAAAGAGTTGGTGAGTTCACAGGTTTTTTTCATATCCAAACAGTTTTCAACCAAAGATTGTTTTCGTGAGTCTTTTGTCACGACAAGCTTTAAATTTAAATTCTTATGAATACACATTACAATAAATGACTTTCGCAAGATATATGATTGTTGAGCCACTACTAATCCTCCGACAACTTACGCCCCGCGGACTACCTCAGAGGTGGTATGATGGCCACATGAGTAGAACATTATTACCAGATAAAGTGCACCCCTACTCGTCAGTTTAAGGTGGGTTTGTCAAACCAAATAGCGCTATCCACAATTATCACCGGCTCGTTATGAGTTAATAAGTAGTGTACCTATTGGGGACTTATCATTTTTATTATCACTCAACATATCTTTGTCACTTATGTAAATTTTGTACATTCATTTGTACTCATTTCTTAAATCATAAATATCCACAATTTAATATCATGAATCATTTAGCATTTTAAAATCATAACATGCTTTTCACCCCAAACATTAAACAAGTAAAACGGGGCTGTGAATACTCACCTTAAAGCGTAGACGCGAAGTAGTGCAACTTGATTGCTTAATGCTTTACGGGTCTCCTATAAGGTCAAATAAGCTCTATAAGTCCTTCATATCCAATCAAGGTTATACTTAACTAATTTAGTCCACCTCTTGTGAAATGCCTTTGTTTTAATATTTAAAAGAAAATACTCAGAAGTTAAAATAAAATGTGCATGCAAAGTCAAAAATTCTAGATTCTTATAAGAGAACAAAACCCACATTTTTGATGATTTGCTCATTTTTCTCAAGTTCATGATGAAGTTCATAGATTTTCACCACATTATGGACATTTCTCATGTCCTTGGTGTTTTATCTCCCTTCTAGAACAAGAAAAAGAGTTCATCCATTTGGATGAAATGAAAGTGTAAAACAAGTAGAAAAAATGGCATAAAAGGTGCCAAAAGTATGAAATAACACAAATTTGGAGCTCTTACCTTAGGAGGATAATGCAAGTACTTCAAACCTTGAAGTTCCAAGATTGACAGATTGGTACATGCAACTTCATTTGGCCATAACTCCCTCAAAACCTATCAAAAATTTATGATTTTTTTCCATAAGATACCTTTATGTGTTAGGTTTTCAAAACATGTAAAAACTCTGAAAAAGATTATGTTTTGACCCTCCAAAAGCCTGTTTCCAAAGAAGGGTGCAAACTGTTTTAGGTACTGTGTGGCACTGTTTTATAAATTTTTTTTTGAACCCCTTAAACACCTCCAAATATTACGAAATTTGGTCAGAACTTCCTTAACTCAGTATAGTACTACATATAAAAAAATGAGTAAATTTGTCATTCCAGAAAGTGTATTTCCATAGCCATTTTTGAAGTACAAAGTTTCTGCCAGATTAAGCATTTTAAAAGAGTATGAGATTTTATTATTAAAACCCTATGTAGATATATATATACATGATTAAAACATGGGAACAATGTTAAACTCTTCATTTCAAGTTAAATATTAAAACAAAGGCATTTCACAAGAGGTGGACTAAATTAGTTAAGTATAACCTTGATTGGATATGAAGGACTTATAGAGCTTATTTGACCTTATAGGAGACCCGTAAAGCATTAAGCAATCAAGTTGCACTACTTCGCGTCTACGCTTTAAGGTGAGTATTCACAGCCCCGTTTTACTTGTTTAATGTTTGGGGTGAAAAGCATGTTATGATTTTAAAATGCTAAATGTTTCATGATATTAAATTGTGGATATTTATGATTTAAGAAATGAGTACAAATGAATGTACAAAATTTACATAAGTGACAAAGATATGTTGAGTGATAATAAAAATGATAAGTCCCCAATAGGTACACTACTTATTAACTCATAACGAGCCGGTGATAATTGTGGATAGCGCTATTTGGTTTGACAAACCCACCTTAAACTGACGAGTAGGGGTGCACTTTATCTGGTAATAATGTTCTACTCATGTGGCCATCATACCACCTCTGAGGTAGTCCGCGGGGCGTAAGTTGTCGGAGGATTAGTAGTGGCTCAACAATCATATATCTTGCGAAAGTCATTTATTGTAATGTATATTCATAAGAATTTAAATTTAAAGCTTGTCGTGACAAAAGACTCACGAAAACAATCTTTGGTTGAAAACTGTTTGGATATGAAAAAAACCTGTGAACTCACCAACTCTTTGTAGTTGACCTTTTCGTTTTAAACATGCTTTTCAGGGAATAAGAAGTAAGTGAAGGCACGTAGGGTGCATTTTGTTTGATGACATCAACATCAAGACTCTTAAAACTTATATTGTTAATTTTTGTATTTGTCGTCTTTCCTTTTGGAACTTTTGGATTAAAGACGTTGTAATGTAATATTTTGTACTACTGTATTAAACTTGTGGTTGGTGTTGTCTGTTACCTTTCCAATGAAACCCTACGCTGTCATACCTCGTGTTTCCGCTTTAGCGGGGTGTGACAGAGATTGACCACCATCTTTTGGTGCCAGTATGATCTTCATGGGTTTAGGTTGTGGGCCATCAGTTAGAGCACGCCAGATGAACTCGTAGTTATCCTTCGACTCGATGAAGATAAGGAATCTGTCCCGCCATTGGCCGTATTCTCCCTGGTAGAGGGTCGGCGGCTTGGAGTCGGTGCCGATAGCAAGAGCGTAACGAGACATTTTTGTTGATTGCACTAATGTGATCGTCAGACGTTTGTTCAATTCAAAGTGTAAACCTAACGCAAGGTACTACGAGTGATGTCCTAACGCAGGTTCTAAGAGTGATGTAGACTAAACATGTAAGAAACTAGCTAATCAGAACTTACCGGATAGGAATCCGGATGAAAAAGTGTCTGATTTGGAAGTGTCCAGATCAGATGTGTGTGAAATTGTTCAGATAGCAGAAGTGTCCAGGTAGCAATAGATTCCGGATAAACTCAGGTTACCGGATAACAGGAAGTTACCGGATGAACAATGTTTACCAGATAGAAATGACTTACCGGATAGAATGAAATTTCCGAATGGCAAAACTTACCGGGAACAAATGAATCCTGATAGTATGACTTACCGGACGATTTACCGGAAATAGAATTAACCGGAAACTTTGGGTTACCTGGATAAATGAGATTTACCGGGAACCTTTAGTTACCGGATGAATTGTGTCCGGAAAGTTGCGAGAAAATAAGACTTACCCGGGAAGTTTTAAGGATGTTCCGAAAAGTGCTGCTGATGTCCGGTAACTGCGGCTGTGACTCAAAATTCGACTGGAATTGGATTAGGGTTGCCTAAAGTGACTCCTAAAAGATTAGAAACCTTCCAAAATAGCAAAATAACACTACCTTAATCGGTTTTCAAGCAAAAGAATACGATTTCAATGGAAAATTTCGATTTTGATATGAACGGAGACCAAAAACCAAAAACTTGATTTTTCTTAAAAAAACTAATCAGATCATCGAATTGGAATGAGAAAAATTGCAGAAATGCTTATAATGATAATGCTAATCGAATGCAATAAACGAAAACGAGCAATTTTACCAGAATCAAAATATGAGTTTTTGAATACCAAGAACACAGTCGACTATTATGAAAAATCTTACCAGAAAGCTTTTGAATCACCTTGAATCGAATCGTCTGTATGCTCTGATACCAATTGTGAGTTCCAGATTAGTGCATACAAACAGTAGAAATTAATATACAGAAACAATCGTTATGATTTCAACTAGTCATCCAATTCACTTTGATAAACTTGAGAGAATTACAATACGAGTGAATAAGACGATTATGGCGATTATTGAAACTTACCTAAATTCTAAAGCTAACAAAACATTATATACTAAGGGCCTAAACTAACTAGCCCATGGCCCGTTTACACCATTAACCCCATATTACACCTTTTACAATATAAGCCCTTGAACTTCTATTCAACATGATTTTATCCCTAACGTAAATTATATCTGTTTGGCTCAAATATTGATTTAAATTGGGACTCATGTTAAAAATCAATTAACACAGTGATTAGAATATGAAGTTCGGAGACCGGAGCTGATGTCTTCCTTTTTAAATATCTAAGGCCTTCGAGTGAGGAACAGATAGATTATGTGCTAATTCTCCGTGAATATATGAAACAAGCATCTGTGTGAGATACTTGAGGGGCTAGGTGGGGTGACACAAGTGATCGACATTGGGTCCATGTATGTTTCAATATTCATCTCCAAAGAACGAGAATGAATAGATTGTGTGGTTACCCGGATAACTGACTCGGTTTGGTAAGGACCAATAATTCTTTTAAGTCCTGTCACATCCTCACCGTTTTTCTTTTCACTCCGAACTCATCTATCAATCTAGACCCCTCATTGTTGTCTATAAGGGATGTGTTTCTTGGGTAGGTCCTTCCAGTTCTGGATAGACCATAGAAACAATATAATTCTTAACACTCCTTTCATGCAACGAATAGAACAGTTTAGCAAACAGTGAAGTACACATTTAAATACGAGTTCTAAACTGAAATGTTTAGAAGTCAAAGCATTTAAGAACGAGTCTTGAACTGAATTATTCAGAAGTCATAAAAATGAAGTCCGAGTTCTGATCTGAGGTAATCAGAAGTCATACAAAAATTTGAAGTGGAGTAGTTCAAGAAACAAGATCAAGTGCTAAACAGAATGACTCATTGAGCACATTATGTTCAAAAATGAAACACTGATCAAAAAGTTTAATTGTGAAGAACAAGTCACAATTAATATGTCAGATAGGAATTGAATCAGTAATAGAAATGACGTACTATGAAACACAAGTAGGAATTCAAGCGAGTGTATTTCCATCGAAATAAATCAACAAATATATATGTGACATGGAAATAACTAAGGCAAGGAAATATAACACGTGGAAATCATGGAAGGTAAAATTGGAGAATAACAAACACAAGTAAATTATTCAGAATGAATTACCACGGTCTTTGAATTTACAGAAAAACTCATGTATGTGTCAAATACCTGATGCTCCCCCTCAAATGTGGTGTAACCTTTGAATGTTCGTCACGTGATGTGAATAATATGAATTAAAACGCACATGACATTCCTGCAAAATAGATTAGAAGGATTTTGGTATTCATCCTTTGATGGATCCTTGACGGTTAGATGCCCTATTATAGTGAGGACCGGGGATACTATAAGTACCATACCAATGAGATGAATATTCACGGTCAACAAATTCATACTCACCACATGCAGAACAACAAATACAATCATGAGAAAGTTGAGCAACTGTTGAATTGAATAAAGTCTTAAAGGAAACGTCACACTTTGTTCAACAGAAGTATGAGAATTAAAAGCATCATGATTATGATTGTATGTCCTAACATGCGAAACTGAATTAAATGAATTTGTAGTTGATGTGCTTTCATTTGACTTTTTCACTACCTAAACTTATTTGAACCTTATTCTCCGACCATTTTTATCTGAAAAGTCATTAAAGTCATGGTCAGTAGAGCTTGAGTAGTAAGGATGTCTATTTTGGGGTCGACCGGGTTGTTGCTTTTTCTGTGAACATTTTTTGGATTTAGATTTGTTTGTAGAAACGTCGTTCACAGACCTGGTTTTAGGTGCGGATGTAGAACATTCGCCCTTTTCAAATTTTACCGGTCGATCAACCATTTTCGAAAGAAAATTAGTATGGCTCGGAAGAGGTCTGTCAAATTCAAACTTAGAAAACTCCTCATCTGAACAAGTGTTAGAATTCATGAACTTTGAAAAATCAATCTCAGTTTCGGGTGGAACATCAATAGATGAAGGAGGCGAGGAACAATTAGGAACGATGTTTTCCAAAGAATCGGTTGCGGAAGATTTTTGAAAATCAGAGTTTACATTCTTTGGCAGACTTACCACTTGAGGTCCTTTTTCTTTTTCTAGAAAAGAATTTTCCGATAAAAGCCTTACATGAAGATGTATCCGATGAGTTTGAGGAAGGTTCGAACAGAGTGATTTTTTCATTATGGAGATGGTCAACCTTCTCTTGAAGTTTGCCTTTGCTCACTAGCTCTTCCATCACTTCTGTTTCCAAAGCAGACAGTTTAGATGTGAGCCGATTGATTTCTGTCCGAAGAATTTCCTTTTCCTCAACAGATACAAATTCGGTTTTTGTGGAATTGGAATTCTCAAGTTTAAGTAAAAGTTCTTGTTTTTATTTTTGAAATTTAGTCCTTTCCTTCTCAAGTGACTCCTCTAACTCGATTATTTTCATTTCCAAAACAAGAGGAGGAACATAGCGTTTAAACTCGTCCGTCTCAGTTTTAGTTTCAGTTGCTGGGGCCTCATCCCTTTTAGACGAATCCTTGGGCTTTGCAACTTTGTAGCCGTCAAAGTAGTCATTTGAAAGGTACCGGGACTTCTTTTTCTCGTAAGAGGTGTTAAGAACTTCATACGCAAAAGGTAATTGCATTTTAGTAGTATGTTTGCGTTTATATTCCTCAGTTTCCGCTTCCTTCTCCTCGAGAGGTCCCGTCCATCTGTATTTATATTCAGGATATTTTCTATCAAGGCCAAAAAATTAAACTCGTATAGAGTAGGCCTCATTGTCAAAACCTTTTTCAAATAATGTGGGTTGTCTTACCCAATTCCCCATTCTTTGTTAAAGTAACGAAAATCCTTCCGTTTGGTCAGATGTATCGTTTGATCAGTTTGACCTCGTTTATAAATTTTAAGTTCAAGGTCTTGTGTTTTTGAAACAAGCTCTTTGATTTCTATTTGAAGAGAAGATCATTGATAGACAATCTCAGCTTTCTCATTCTCATACTGATCAAGCTTTGCAGTTATTTCAGATATCTTAGCCCTAAGGTCTTTGGGTGCAATGGAAAGATTTGCACACTTTTCCTTTAAATAAGCATTATCAGACTTAAGTTTATCTGTAATCTTTCTTTGGACCTCTAACTTCTCATTTAAAGTGGATATTTCAAGCAGTTGGTCGTTAGAGGTAAATATATAGGACTATACCTTTTGACCAAGTAGTTGAATCTGATCGACTAAAGCATTTTGAGTTGGTAGACATACCTGACAAGATTCTCCAATGGATGGAGGATTGCTGTGTTTACCCATTGCAAGAGCATCTCGAGAAGACATCTTAAATTTCACTTGAATGATCGTCAGTCAGTATATAGTTCGATTCAAGGATATCAAGAATACCCAAATGTCCCCCTTCGGCGACTTACCACGGGTGGTTTCCGGATAGGGAATCCAGAAAAGGTGTCCGGATTGGAAGGTGTCCGGAACCGGTGTGTGTGGAGTGTAAAGAAGTTACCGAATAAATAAAAGAAACCGGGTAAACAAAGTTACCGGATCAAACAAGGTTACTGAATGAAATCAGTTACCGAATAAAACAATGTTACCGAATGAAATACTTACCGGATAGGATGTCCAGGAAGTGAGAGATACCAGATAGAGACGGTGACCGGATACCTGAATAATCCGGAAAGACTAACCCGGGAACAAGTGTCGTCCAGAAACAATAGCAATCCGGATAGACGTCCGGATACTGGATCAGTCCAGATAGTCGTCCGGAAACTGGAGATATACTGGGAACAAATAACAATCCGGACAGATGTCCTCCGGAAAGTGACGAGAAAATGAAACTTACCCGGAAATGATTATGATGTTCCGGACACTGCGGCTGCTCGACTAAATCGGATTAGGGATCGATTAGGGTTGGTCGATTTCACTCCTGTAGGGTTAGATTTTGACCAAAACACGAAAACAAATGAACCCATATCGAGTTTTAAGCAAAATATTTTATTCTTTTCATTCCTGTTTGTCTCTTTTAACGTTTAAAACCCTTTTTCTGTTCAAAAAAAATCTTCACTCTGTTTTCTGTAAAAATGGCAAATAACAACATCAATGCCATTTATACTGCTGGTTCTTTAACCAAACCTGCAACTCTTCTGAGGGATGAATACCCTCAATGGAAGATTAGGATGGTCAACTTTTTTGAAGGCATAGATAAAGATCTTATGTGATCTGTCACAAATGGACCATTCTAACCCATGGTATTGGTTCCTCGTGTTCCTGCTACATAAACTACTGTTGAGATTCCAGCTCACTTCGAACCTAAAATCATTGGTTTTACTGAAGAAGAGAAGCTTAAAATGGAAAATGACTCCAAAGCAGTTAGACTTCTGATAATGGCCATTCCAAACGATATTTTCAAGAACTGGACTCTTGTGTTACATCTAAAGATATTTGGGATCAACTTCTGAACCAACTTGAAGGGGGAATAAATACCCAAAAGAATAGGAGGACCCAATGTATTAATGAATACAATGATTTCAAAGCTCTTCCTGATGAAACTTTGCAACAGACCTACAACAGATTTAATGTCTTGATTAACAAGTGCAGAAAATGTGGGGTTATCAGATCAAAGGAAGACAACAATGTCTTGTTCTTAAAAAGTTTAAATGATGAATGGCTGCACTTATCTATGTCTTTGCAAGATAACCAGGACCTTGATACATGGTCACTCACAGATGTGTATGGAACTCTTGCTGCACAAGAAAAGGATGTTGTCAAACAGAAGGGCAAATCCTCTGTGGGAGGACCACTGGCATTGATTTCTGAGTCAAAAACACCCTTAGAAGGGAAATCTACCAGAAACAATGTCACCAGAGAGAAGAAGGGAACGGAGAAGATTCTGAAGAAGAAGATGAAGAAGAGCCTGATTGCTAAGAGTGATGAAGAAGATGACAGCATGTCTGATGCTGATGTGGACGCTGATATTAATGATTTTGCCCAATCTCTTGCCTTAATAACTCAACAGTTTAACAAGAGATTTGGCAAGAAAGTGTTTGACAGAAGAGGGAGATTTGAAAGAGAAGAGATAGAAGAGAAGAGAGGCTATGAACAGAGGGTTGCACCCAACCAGAATCACAGAGCTGTGCCAGAACAGAGACCAACTCAACATCAACAAAAGTACATTCAGCCAACACCATAGAAACCAACAAATGTTGCGCAACCCATCAACCAATATGATGGAAGATGTTTCAGATGTGGCAAACCAAGCCATTTCTATGCCAACTACAAAGGTAGACTGGTAAAATACCAGGACTACTACAAAAACAAGTACGAATACAACTTCAAGGAAAGAAGTTATGTAGCAGAGATGGAGAACTGGATCTCTGACTCATCCTCTTATGATGAACCAAAGCATGCCAACTTCTGTGGGATGGCTATAACAGAGGAGATAACAGAGACAAGCTCTGCAGATGGATCACTGGAGATCTCTAAACCCAGTACAAAGGTATGTTCCACCTCTGACTCCAAGTCTGATTCTGAACTTGAACTAAATGTATCTAAACTTGCTGAGGAATTTTAAGCCTTAAAACAAAAGCTTTCTGAAGAAAAAGAACTAAGAAAGCTAGCTCAGAAAGATTTATCCTTCTACAAGAGAGAGAACGATCTCATGGAAATGGAGAAGGAAGAGATTTCAAAAGAAAAATCCCAGCTAGAAACCTTACAGAAACAAAAGGAACTATCTTTTTTTGACAAATGTAAAGAGTGTGAGGAAGTTTTAAGACTGAAAGGTGAAGAGGTTAAGAGACCAGAGTATGAAAGGCTAAACTATGTGGCTTTAAAGAGCTATTTTCAGAAAGAAAGGGAAGATGTGCACATTAAAATCAACTCTCAAATGGACACTCAAGGTCTTGGTTTCAGTGACCTTGATCCTTTCACTGGAAGGAAGAAGACATCTCTGTCCTCAATCTAATGGGTTGGGAAAGTCCAGATGCCTGATTGTACATCCTCTAGTACAAATTGTTTTAAAAGAACAAAAACATCAGAAGGATCAAGGGCTAAAAGGCTGAATTTCAGAAATGTCTGCTATGACACCCCTGATCATGAAAAGGTTACAAAACTATCTCTCAAGTTAATTCATGATCAAGGAAAAGATGAAATCATCATTTCTAAATCTGCTAAAAGCCTTGACCCAAAAGATCTTTAAGTTTGACTCTTTCAGAGCTCAGAAGTCTGTTACTTCTATCAGTGGTTCCTCTGAAGTCAAAACTCAGAGTGAACTTAATCCAGAAGCACTAGTCTTCTCTCCCACATCTGAGGATGTTAGAACAACATTTGAAGAGGATCTGCAAAGAGTGCTTGAGGAAAACTCTATTTCTGATGCCTTGAAACCAAAGTTCAGAAGATTCAAAACTTGCACCATCAGAGATCCGAACTTCTATGACTCCAACAGAGCAAGCTTCTATCACAATCCCTCAGAGACTCTCATCTCTGACAGAGTCAATAGAGACTTTCTAGACTCTGACTCTGACTCAGAGGTTGATGTGCAGATTTTATGTGCACTAGAGAAGGTTTTGCACAAAACAAAACAGACATTTGTTGGATCTGGGATTTTGAATAATGTCATTTCCATTCCAAAGTACAAACCCAGAGTTCCAATTTGTCCTGATTTTGAGGGTATGTGTGTCAGAACTTTACCTTCTGAGGAATTAGAAAAGAAGAAGAAAGAAAAAGCCACGAGTACCTCAACAACTCATTCCTCTGTGCCTTATGTTTATAAACCAATCAAATTCACTCCAGAGCAAAAAGGAAAGTGGATAGTGAATGACACTTCTAGTTCTCAATCTGCAGTTAATCACAAAGGAAACCAATCTTTTTGGGCCAAGGAATCACATCATCAGAGGAATGCCAATTTCAAGAAAACACCTATAGATAGTAAGTTTGTTAAAACCTCTGACTCTAGACATTTTAATTTCCAAAAGGCATGTAATCTTAGGATGATGAATCAAAACAACAATATATCACAATCATTTCCATGTTCTGTTAATTGCAACTGTTTTAAGCTCTTGTTGAAACTTAAGAATCATCTCAATGGTCCTCATTGCATTCTAAACTGGTCACCAGAGAAGAAAAATCCTAAGACCATGTGTTAGCCTCAAGTATCCACTATGTAAAAGTATTGAAAATAATTCAAGATAGAAGACCAACAGAGATCAGACAGAAGACATGGAAGAAGTTCATCAAGAAGACCAACAGAGCTCAACAGAGCTCTGTCGGATCCAACAGAAGAACAAATTCAACAGAGGAACAAGTAGTCATCAGAAAGACCAACAGAGCTCTTTCGACAGAGCTCTGGTGAAGTGAAGACCTATGTCAGCCTAAGCCTCGAAGGAAAGCCCAAGTGTTAGACAAGTGTCCATACTTTCCACGTATGCCCTAAAATAGGAGACACACTTTCCACGTGTCATTCCAAGGTACGATAGTACACTGTCTATACTTTTTGAGGGCTATAAATAGTGAGGTAGTGGGACAAACATTTGTAAGCTTTGGGAAGAGTAGTTTTTCCACAATTGTTTAAGCACATACTGCAGCAGTCCCGAGCACTACCTCCGTACGATATTGTTGTCCTATGAGATTTGCGAACACACTTTAACTTGTTCTTGGTGTGATTCATTATCAATATATGAGCAGCTTTTATATCTGATCTTGTTATCATTTTACTGTTCAATATTTGATTCTCATAGTTCACTTATCGTTTACACAATCACTCATTTTAATGGCTTTATTTAATATGTTTCCGCTGTCTATTTTACTACCATTAATATGATACAACGTGAATCTGGGAACCTACAATTGGTATCAGAGCTTCTTTGGTTTTCTTAAGCCAAACGATCCAATCTACCAAGGTTGATTCACTGTTGTTGATTGTGTCTATGTGTCCTTAAAAGCTTCATTGTATACTCTGTTTTTACTGCTTTCTAGTCCAGACAAGTCTTCATAGCTCATATAACTGTGTTTAAAGCTTTCTAGTTTAGCTTAAAATCTTCTCAAAAGTTACGGTTCCATTGGTTACTGTTTGAAACTCTGTTTCTAGCCGAAAATCGTTTTGCAACAAACTGTACTCTGTTTTTTTTTAAAATGGCTAACAACGGTATAAATGCTATCTATACTGCTGGCTCTTTAACAAAACCTCCTACTCTTCTGAGAGATGAATATCCTCAGTGGAAAATCAGGATGGTTAATTTTTTCGATGGTATGGATAAAGACCTCATGCGATCTGTCACGGATGGACCATTCCAACCCATGGTTTTTGTTCCTCGTGTACCCGCAACAGGAACTACTGCTGAGATTCCAGCTCATTATGAAGTTAAAACCACAGGTTTTACTGATGAGGAAAATCTAAAAATGGAAAATGATCTTAAAGCAGTTAGACTACTGATTATGGCCATTCCAAACGAAATATTTCAAGAACTAGATTCATGTGTTACTGCTAAGGAAATCTGGGATCAACTTCTTAACCAACTTGAGGGTGGTATCAAGACCCAAAAGAACAGAAGGACCCAATGTATAAATGAATACAACGATTTCAAGGCACTTCCTGAGGAAACCTTACAGCAAACCTACAACAGATTTAATGTGTTGATCAATAAATGCAAAAAATGTGGGGTTGTTAGGTCGAAGGAAGATAACAATGTTCTGTTTTTGAAAAGTTTGAATGATGAATGGTTAAATCTGTCCATGTCTTTACAAGCTAACCAGGACTTAGACGTATGGTCTTTAACGGATGTGTATGGCACTTTGGCCGCACAAGAAAAGGAGGTTGTCAAGCAAAAAGGCAAATCCATCAGTGCTGGTCCAATCGCTTTAGTTTCTGATTCTAAGAAAACCACATCTGAAAGGTCCAACAGAGAGAGTTCAAGCAAAGAGAAAAAGAAAGAAAAGTCTGATAAGAAGAAAGGAAAGAAAAGTTTGATTGCAGAAAGTGAAACAGATGAGAGCTCATCAGAGGATGATGACATTCAAGCCTTTGCCCAATCTCTTGCTTTAATAACTCAGCAATTTAACAAGAGATTTGGCAATAAGTTCGACAGAAGAGGCAGATATGAGAGAGAAGGAAGGGAAGACAGAAGAGGATATACAGCACCAGAGCAAAGTTCCAACAGAGTTGCCACAGAAATAGGGAAACCTCCACAAAGAAGAGAAAATCCACCAGCACAACAGAAGGCCGATGCTGCCCAACCCATCAATCAAAATGATGGACGCTGCTTCAGATGCGGCAAACCTGGACACTTCTCTGTTAATTGTAGAGGCAAACTGGTAAAAGACCAGGACTACTACAAAAACAAATACAAGTACAATTACAGAGAAAGAAGTTATGTTGCTGAAATGGAAAATTGGGTTTCTGATTCATCCTCTGATGATGAACCAGAACAAGCCAACTTCTGTGGAGTTGTTGTGGATGATGAAAGTTTAAAATAAGCTGTTGACTGGATGACTGGAGAACCAGAAATAACAAAGGGAACAACAGAAGAAGAAGATCTAGCTCATGCATTTGCTCTCACCACGACAGAGTCTAACGACAGAGCGCTGGAGACCACCAGACCCAGTGCCAAGAAACCTCGTGTGCAGATCTGGTACTTGGATTCTGGATGCTCCAGGCACATGACGGGGAATAAGGAGCTGTTAGCTACTTTTAAAAAGAAAATTGGAAGTGCAGTAACCTTCGGAGGAGACAATGGCGGACAGATTAAAGGTTATGGTACATTAGTAAATGGTGGTGTTTCAGTCTCTGAAGTTGCTTATGTTGAAGGATTAAATCATAATCTTCTCAGTATAAGTCAACTCTGTGATCACGGATTTGATGTCAATTTCAGGAATAAATATTGTTCCTTGTTACTTTCCGAGACTGGTCAAGAACTCTTAAGAGTTGACAAAAAAGGCAATCTTTATAAAATGAACTTTAAACCAAACCAAAACTCTACAACAGAGAAACTCTGTTTAGTGTCTTTGAAAAATGAAGATGCATGGCTCTGGCATAAAAGATTTGCCCATTTGAACTTTCAAAACCTTGACAAGCTCGTGAAACTGAAATTGGTAAAAGGACTACCTTCCCTGAAGTTTGACAAAGACCATCTCTGTTCTGCTTGTGAGATGGGCAAAATGAAAAGATCTTCACACAGAACAAAGAGTGATCACAGTTGTCCCAGACCTTTGCATATGCTTCATGTGGATCTCTGTGGTCCAATCTCTGTGCAAAGTCTATCGGGCAAGAAGTATATCCTTGTTTTAATTGATGAATATTCTCGATATACCTGGATTGAGTTCATCAGAGTAAAATCTGATGTCCTAGAAATTCTGATAAGTTTGTTGAAAAGGATACAGGTTCTGTTAGATCTAAAGGTACAAAAGTTGAGAAGTGACAACGGGACAAAATTCAAGAACGCCAAAATTGATGCCTACCTAACAGAGGAAGGAATTTCCCAAAACTTCTCAGCAGCAAGAACTCCACAACAAAATGGAGTTGTGGAGAGAAAGAACAGAACTCTAGTAGAAGCCGCCAGAACCATGTTGGCTGGCTTTGTTCTTCCAATGTACTTCTGGGCAGAAGCAGTCTCAACAGCATGTTTTACCCAAAACAGAACTGTAATAGTGAAAAGATTTAAGAAGACTCCCTATGAACTCATCAACAAAAGAAGACCAAACGTGAAATTCTTTCATGTTTTTGGCAGCAAGTGTTACATATTGAATGACAGAGATCATCTTGGAAAGTTTGATAAGAAAGCAGACGAAGGAATCTTTATTGGTTATTCCTTAACCTCTAAAGCCTACAGAGTCTACAACTTCAGATCTCGGGTCATTCAAGAAAGTGTAAATGTGTCCTTTGATGAAAGAACATCAAGATTCTCTGATCAAAAATCAATAGAGGGGACATATACAGAGAAGGTGACGACAAGCTCTTCAAAGACAAGAGAAGAAGATATAAATCTCATGTTCAACGATTTTTTCAATGATGATGATTCCTCTGATAACGTCAACAGAGGAGATCAAGCTCAGAACTCAACAGAACAAAATATGACAGGTACAACTCTTACTGGGCCCTCAAATTTTTCACCATCTACTTCTTTGTCTACAGGAGTAATTCAAAGAAATGAGGAACCACAACAGAGCGAAAGAGAACCTGTTCAAGAACCATCATCACCTTTGCTAACTAATATTGGCAGAGACTCCTTGTTTGAAAGCTCACCTTCACAGAGCCCTGTTAATGACTCTCAGAGCAATGAGGCCACTCTCCAAAGTTGTGTGCCACAGAGCCCTGGTCCCATTCAATAGAGCTCTGATGCTGAAGTTCGTCTTTTCCCATCAGAAGCACAAACCCCGCATGTTGTCCATGCTCCCATGACACGATGGACAAAGGATCATCCTCATCATCTTATCATTGGTGCTGCTGAAGATGGTGTGAAGACAAGATCAGCCACAATCAATGAAGCTTTCTTTGTAAATTTTCTAAGCATGATTGAGCTGAAGAAGATTTCTGAAGCCCTAGAGGACCCAAATTGGATCGAAGCTATGCAAGAAGAGCTTCTGGAATTTGAGAGAAATAAAGTCTGGTCCTTGGTTCCACTCCCAAAAGGAAAAACACCCATTGGAACCAAATGGGTGTTTAGAAACAAAAAGGATGAAGATGGGATTATCATCAAAAACATAGCCCGTCTGGTTGCAAAGGGATACAGACAGGAAGAAGGAATTGACTATGACGAAACCTTTGCACCTGTGGCTAGGCTAGAAGCCATAAGAATCTTCCTAGCCTATGCTGCTCATAAAGGTTTTAAGGTCTATCAAATGGACGTCAAGTCTGCCTTTCTAAATGGCAAACTGCAAGAAGAAGTTTATGTCCAGCAACCACCTGGTTTTGAATGTTCAGAGTTTCCAGACCACGTTTACAAGTTAGACAAAGCTCTCTACGGCCTTAAGCAAGCTCCCAGAGCCTGGTATGAAACTCTGTCTAAATTTCTGTTGATCAATCACTTCGAAAAAGGTACTGTCGATAAAACTCTATTCTTTAGAAGGTATAAGAATGATATACTTCTGGTACAAATATATGTTGATGATATTATTTTCGGGTCTACTCGGCAAGAGTACTGTGACAAGTTTGAGAGTTTAATGAAAAGTGAATTTAAAATGAGCATGATGGGAGAACTTTCATTCTTCCTTGGTTTACAAGTTAAACAATCTGACAGAGGGACTTTTATAAGTTAGTCCAAGTATATCTCTGATATGTTGAAGAAATATAAGCTCAATGATTCAAAACCCATGAAAACTCCTATTGCCACTGGAGTTAAACTTGATCTTAAGAGTGAACCAACAGATGTCAAGCACTACAGAGGCATGATAGGGTCACTTTTGTACTTAACTGCTAGCAGACCTGATATAATGTTTGCAACCTGTCTATGTGCCAGATTTCAGGCAAATCCAACGGAAACTCATTTTACTGCTGTCAAACGTATTTTTAAATATCTGAAAGGGACTCAAATTTTGGGTCTCTGGTACCCTCTTAACTCTGGTTTCGAGCTTGTAGCATACACAGATTCAGACTATGGAGGATGCAAGAATGACAGAAAGAGTACTTCTGGTAGCTGCCAACTGCTTGGAGATAAGTTGGTAAGTTGGACATCCAAGAAACAGAACTGTGTCTCAACTTCTACAGCAGAAGCAGAATATGTTGCTGCTGCTAGCTGTTGCTCTCAAGTAATCTGGATGAAAACTCAACTCAAAGATTATGGTCTGGAGTATGGTAAGATTCCAATTCTATGCGACTCCAAGAGTGCCATTGCCATAACAGCCAACCCATTTCAACACTCGAAGACTAAGCACATCGACATAAGGTATCACTTCATAAAGGATCATGTTGAAAAAGGGACTATTGAAATGTACTTTGTTTCAACAGACCTCCAGCTTGCTGACTTGTTTACAAAAGCCCTTAATGAAAGGAGATTTAACTTCCTAATCAGCAAACTGGGTATGCTGAACTTGTCCTCCTAACTCTGATTAAAATCAACAGAGGCTCTGATGTTCCTACCAGAGCTCTGTCAAAAAGTTGGGTAGGATAGTTCAACAGAGTTCTGTTGTACACAAGAATTCTGTCGCGCATTTTTTTTCTTGGTCGTACAAAAGTTCTTTCGTTTAAAAAAAAATCAAAGGAAGGGAAGGCTCATCTGTCGAGGGGGAGCTTATAAAGGAAAATTGCATGGTTTTAGGGGGAGCAAGTCAATAATCAAATTTCCAAAACCAAATTGACTTTGCTTTTTGAGCTTAAAGCTAACTCTTTTAGACTACCAGTCAGAACTCTGACATCTCATCAAAGCCTCTGTTGCTTCTCATCAGAACTCCGTTTGATCATGTAAAGTTCTGACCATCTCACATCAGAACAAGTTCTGGTAAAGGTAACGGTAAGAAATGGAGGCCACGCAACAGAAGCAACTTAACACAGCTCTATCAGAGCTCTGTTAGTCTGTTCTACCACGTCATCAGAACACGTCATCAAAAGTAACGTCATTAGAGGTGCGGGTTATTTCTAAACGTCAACCACTTGTAACCCACACATCTCTAACCGCGACGGTTTACTTGCACAAAAGTGGTCAGAACAAATCCATGTGGCAATCTCCAATTGAAAGCTAAACCACTAGCTGTCCCCACGATACACATTTCAGGCCACTCCACCTTCTGACACTCGAGTGCCTACAGTATCTGCGGCGATTACTCAGCCACAAGCTCGGACTATAAATATCCAAAACCTTGACCCACTTCTTCTCTAAACTTCCTAAACCTTTCACCTTTCCCTCTTTTATTTAAACCCTGTTCATCTTTCCTCTTCATTCAAACCTTCAAAACCCAAACCTGCAAAAATGGCAAACCCTCAACACTCAGCAGATTCAAGCCGTATTGGTCCCGTCGACCAAATTGTTATTCTCCCATACGAGTTTGCTGAAAGCAACCATCGATTAGATCCAAACCCTGCTCTCTATCTACCCACATACCACATATTTCTGGAGTTCTTCAGAAACTCAGATATCTTCAGAGCCCTAACAGACTTCGACGACAACATTCCTGAGCTCTACATCAAGCAGTGGTGGACTACTTGCCAACACGTAGAAGAGCTAAACGGAATCATTGGCAATGTGGATTCTGGTCGAGATGGAGGTTCAGGAACGATCAGAATCAGAGCAACTACCCTGCGGAGAATCCTCGGAATGAAGAGCAAGCGATAGCTCGACATAGAAGCTTTCGAGAAGCCACCCAATACTGCTGTCCTTCTGGAGTTTGTACGATTTCTAGGCTACAACAAAGATATCACCCGCATCGGAGCATTCAAAAGACAGAATCTACCACCAGTGTGGAATTTCATGTTCTCCACACTGAACCGAACCCTCACATGAAAATCTGGTAGTCAAGATCATGCCAGCATAGAAATCCTACAGATAATGTATGGATTGTTCTTTCAAAGAAACCTTGACTATGTCAGCATTCTCTACACCGACCTTCTCATTGCTGTTAATCTAAAAACCTCTGCCATTGCCAAAGGAGGAGAAGTTGGGCAACATAAATTTCTGAAGAACATCAAGTTTCCAAGGTTTATCGGGTTGGTAATCAGAAGAGCATTTCAGAGTCTGGAATTGACTCAACAAGGCAATACGTTCAGGAACTGGGTCATGACCAGATTCAATCCCACCACTTCAGGAGAATATCCCCTCATTCGACGCGTTCCAGGTACAATGCTCGCTCTGATAAGCCCAGACCACATTTCTATCCAAAACTATAGACATGCTGCTCAACCTCAAGAACCTGAGGTGAGAACCCCATCATACTTAGGCTCTGAGCCATCTGAGGAGAGTACGAGTGAGGAAATAGGAGTGGAAGAAGGAAACAGACCAGAGGTAAGAGTACCCGAAGTGGGGTCTTCCTCTAGAGTGATGTATGAGGAAGTAGGGAACAGAGCATCCACTATGGAGACTGTTCATAAGGAAGTACACGAGTCACCAGAGGTAGAAGTTCTTTCCTCTGATACTGGTGAGAAAGAGGATAACAGAGAGGAACCCGAGTGTTTCACAGCCTTAGGTGCCGAGGAAAATGTGAGGATAGAAGAAGATGTCCAAGATGACACATCTGAGGGAAATCCTAGCCCACATCCCAGTGCTCCCACACAATCTAATCCTGGTGATCAAGACCAAGGGATTATTGAAACAGAGGTGCACACCTCGAACCCTAACCAGCCTATACCATCAGAGGCACTTCTTCATACCTCTGATACGCACGAAGCCGGGGAAACTATCTTTGGTAGTGATGTTCATTCGCCCCAGAACATCAATAGGTCACCTCCACACGATGATGCCTCTGTGGCTCATTTAGAGACTACACAAATTAGACCAGAGATCTTTGTAATCTCACGTAGCATCTGTCCGACTCAGGGACAATGGAAGACCATAGTAGAACAAGGGAAGACATTGCTTGATCCAAATGCTTCCCATCACACCAGATTTCCTTCTTCAGAACCTGAGCTGGAAGAGGAAACTCTGGTCAGAACACCTGTAGTTGTTTCCCCTCAAAGGGAACATCAAGGATCAGGTGGAAGTCCTCCAAGAGCCAACATCAAAACAACTCTTGACGGAGGCGCCTCTGAACTCGAGGCAGAATTGGAACCATGTGTTGGAACCAAGGAGACCCCCGTTGACACTGTCACAAGAGCAGAGTTCGAAAGCTTCTGTGACAGTATCAACAACTCTTTGAACGAGTATAAACTTATCAATGAACAAAAGGAGGAGCTGATCCGCAAGGAAAATGCTTCTCTTAGGGAAGAACTGCTGAACATCTCAAACAAGCATGCTGATCTAACTCGAAGGTATGACGAAGCTGCAACACTCGGAACAGAGTCTGAAAGGGTCAGAGGAGAAGAGATTGCAAAGCTGACGACAGAGATAGCCGACCTACGATCAGTCAGAGCAGAGGAAGTTACTAAGACTTCGACAGAACTTTCAAACCTAAAGCGACTTATAACAGAGAACCACACAGCGCAGATTTACAGAACCCTTCCCATCCCCACGGTTATTCTTTCAGAATCTAATATCGGAACCTTGACAGAGCTAATTACCAACTCTGTGAAGGAATCCATAAAAGAAGCAACCACTTCATCTGCTACTCCACTCAACATCTCCAGCCCTAACCCAAATGACCTACCCATGATAGTTGGGCAAATGGGAGACTTCAGAAAATCTGTTCTAAGCCGGATGATGACGATCTCATCAAAATTCGTAATGGAGGCTAAGGCAACAGAGCAACATGTGAAAGCGTCTCTTGATACTCACAAAGTCAACTTCAAGGCTCAAGTAGAAGAAATCAGAGCCGCTGCAACAGAGGTAGAAGATGTGATGAAACAGGCAGCCTCAAACTTTACTAATATCATCTTACAGACTGCCTCTACATCAAAAAGATCTGCAGAAGAAGCACCCACAGACGAACCCGCAAGCAAGAGACAGAAAACTGGTCTGAAGTTTGTTGTTCAGTCCTCACCAAAAGCTCGAATTGAATCCTCTGACGATGATGATGAATTTGAAGACGCTCAAGAAGGTCAATCCGACAATCAATTGGGTGAGTCCTCAGAACAACAAAAGGGGGAGAAGGAGAAGGAGAAGGAGAATGAGAAAGAGAAGGAGAAGGAGAAGGAGAAGGAAGAGGTAGAAAAGGAGAAAGTGGTAGAAAATGAGAAAGAGGTAGAGAAGGAGAAAGAGGTTGAAAAAGAAGCCAAGGGTAAAGGGAAAGTCACAGAAGCAACTGAGGCAGAGACTACAGAAGGAGAAAAGGGGATGACAGATATGACTGAAGTGGAATTCGACTACATGTTCAAGAACAGAGTCATCAAAGCGACAGAAGAGTCATCACAAGAACCACCCGAGATCATCTGCCTAGACACCCCTCCTACTTCTCCAACAAAAGAACCAGAAAGGACAGACCAATCCTTTGCTGAAGAACAAATAAGTCAAGCCGAATCTGCTCACATCGACACCCTTATGGCAGAGACCCACAATGACCCAAACCCAACCGTAACAGAAAAGAACCCAGAAACCTCTACCTTTCACACCGAAAAACCTGCCTTAGAAACGGTATTTGCATTTCTCTATGCTGACAGAGACATCATCCCTGTAAATGTCGTACCCATCAACCCATACCTCAACCCAATCAGGATAAACACCATCTCTGATGCAAGGCTAAATTTCATCCAAACCAAGTCAAATCAGAACAGAGCCATCAATATAAACTTCGGTATCCGCAGAATTCTGGACATCAAGCACAAGAAGTTTCAACACGACAGGGTCATATACCATGAATAGACTGTGGAATCAACAGAAGGCAGAAATGAAATCTTCAATGACAATGATCTAGTCCTTCTGAATCCATATGACCTGATCTTACTCCACGCATATTGCTTGAACTTCTCAGATAGATACACACCGGCCAGAACTGCGCTACCAGAAGTCAGATTTGCTATGCATGAACACATCAATCTCAGAATACAGATTGATTATCAACTTGGCATAGAGTTTGAAGTGGAGAAACTAGCGATTGCACCTCCTAACGAAAACCTTGAGGGTTATGGTCATCACATAACTGGAACTGTAGTAGAAGATCCTCCAGTCTTTATCTGCAGACAGAAGGGCATAAAGAAGGCCATCAGAGCAAATGAAGCCCACAAGTACTCAAGTGAATCGCTGGTATACATCAAGAACATAATCCAAGATCTCCCAAGAAACAAGTGTCCTGAAAAACAGCAGAAACTCTTCATCGACCAGATTGATCTGATGCTGGATTTCCGAACTCTTATCAGAAGAACAAATTCAATAGAGGAACTATGCTTAAAATGTACTGATCTTTTAATCTTCTTGTAATATCCCAAAAGATTAGTGCAAGGTTTCGACAGAGGTAAAAGTTCTCTGTTCTTTTGTTTAAATCTCTGTCAAATGTAAATTTTTATTTTCAATACTTAGGGGGAGATTGTTAGCCCTCAAGTATCCACTATGTAAAAGTATTGAAAATAATTCAAGATAGAAGACCAACAGAGATCAGACAGAAGACATGGAAGAAGTTCATCAAGAAGACCATCATAGCTCAACAGAGCTCTGTCGGATCCAACAGAAGAACAAATACAACAGAGGAACAAGTAGTCATCAGAAAGACCAACAGAGCTCTTTCGACAAAGCTCTGGTGAAGTGAAGACCTCTGTCAGCCTAAGCCTCGAAGGAAAGCCCAAGTGTTAGACAAGTGTCCATACTTTCCACGTATGCCCTAAAATAGGAGACACACTTTCCACGTGTCATTCCAGGGTACGATAGTACACTGTCTATACTTTTTGAGGGCTATAAATAGTGAGGTAGTGGGACAAACATTTGTAAGCTTTGGGAAGAGTAGTTTTTCCACAATTGTTTAAGCACATACTGCAGCAGTCCCGAGCACTACCTCCATACGATATTGTTGTCCTATGAGATTTCCGAACACACTTTAACTTGTTCTTGGTGTGATTCATTATCAATATATGAGCAGCTTTTATATCTGATCTTGTTATCATTTTACTGTTCAATATTTGATTCTCATAGTTCACTTATCGTTTACACAATCACTCATTTTAATGGCTTTATTTAATATGCTTCCGCTGTCTATTTTACTGCCATTAATATGATACAACGTGAATCTGGGAACCTACACCATGTCTCAGAATATGCAAGGGAAAAGCTCTTGCAAACCATCACAGAATGGAAAGCCATAAGGTAAATCAATCAAACCCACGCCTAACATGAAAGGGCCCATTATGCAATGGGTACCTAAGAAAGTCTAATCTGTCTTGAAGAAACAGCATGTGCAAATTTGGTACTTGGACTCTGGATGTTCAAGGCACATGACTTGAAATAATGAGTTGTTGACCTCATTCAAATATAAAATGGGAGGTGCAGTAACCTTTGGTTGAGATGGGCAAGGACACATCAAAGACTATGAGGTATTAACAAATGGAGGAGTATCAGTTTCTAAAGTTGCTTATGTAGAAGGGTTAAATCATAATTAGCTTAGCATAAGTCAACTTTGTGAACATGGTTTTGATGTCAATTTTAAGAAGAAATAATGTTCTCTGTTAGTTTCAGAGTCTGGTCAAGAATTGCTCAGAGAAGGCAATCTTTACAAAATGAAATTCAATCCAAATCAAAAATCTAATACAAAAAAACCCTGTTTAGTTTCTTTGAACAAAGAAGATGCCTGGCTCTAGCATAAAAGATTTGCACACTTAAAATTTTCAAATCTTGACAAGCTTGTGAGACTTAACTTAGTTAAAGGTCTACATTCTCTTAAATTTGACGAAGACCATCTCTGTTCTGCATGTGAAATGGGTAAGCTCAAAATAGCTCTACACAGAACAAAGAGTAATCACCATTGCCCTAGACCATTGCGCATTACATGTGGATCTCTGTGGTCCCATTTCTGTGCAAAGTCTTTCTGGAAAAAACTATATCATGGTTCTAGTTGATGAATATTCTAGATATACTTGGGTTGAGTTCATCAGAGCGAAATCTGATGTCCCAGAGATATTCATAAATTTGTTGAAAAGGATTCAGGTGCTGCTCAGTTTAGAGGTACAGAAACTGAGAAATCATAATGGGGCAGAATTCAAGAATGCAAAGCTTGAATCATACCTCACAGAGGACAACATTTCTCAGAACTTCTTATTGATCCAAACCCTTCAGTATTTTGATGATGAATTTCAAAACTACTTAGTGAAAATTGTAAGTAAACAATATGTACCAGTGTTTCACCATCTAAGAAAATATATTAAGTCTGTTTAGTATTGCTGATGTATAACACATGCTTTAATTTATACTTCAGCGATGCATGTACATCAGTGGGCCCTGAGCCTATTCAGTCTCACTGATGATCGCTGATAGTTTCATTTGTACTTGTTTGATTATGATCCCCGAAGACAAGATTTGCGACAACTGAGTTCAAAGCTGAAATCGAAGACCAAGCTGACGAACAAGTGACTAAGTCTACTAGTGACCTGATGCGGATATCAGTGAAGACAAGACTTGTCCATTTCACGCGAAGTTTCAAGTAAAAGACTTCAGCAAACGCTGAACTATATCATTCACTAATAAAGATCTATTCAGCTAGCGCTGATCATGAAGCCTATTCTACAAGTTACTTTTGTCTTATCTCCTTGCACGCCCCATACGATTTGTCTGAAGGGTATTCCTTGTTGTCTAGGATCGTACAAACCACTCTGCAACTACATTGTTCATCATGTGGCCACTAGGATGTTTTCTAAAGTTAAATTCATGCAACCAGCCAGACGTTACCACGTGTAAAGTTGTGTTGACTTGCATTTAATGCATGTAGTATAAATAGGAAACTCTTCTTGAACTACTTTGTGCAAGAAAATCTCTTCTTAGGTTTTCTTATTTTTTTTCTCTGTTATTTCTAGTGCAAGACATCTGTGTGTTTCTCATAGTTTGTTTAGATTAGGTTTTATACTTGATCTTATTCCGCAACAAACTGTAAATTGTTTGATATATAACAATAAACAGTTTAGAAAGATAAAAATATGTGTTTGTATTCAACCCACCCTTTTACAAACTTGTATAACCCTTCGGGACCAACAAGTGGCATCAGAGCAAATTGTTTAATCCCATAAACAAGATCTTGCTTATACTCTCTGCCTTGCTATTTCTTCAATATGGCAAACAACACAAACACTAACTACATAGATAATGGCTCTCTTGCCAAACCTCCACTATTTAGCAAAGATAACTTTAATCTTTGGAAAAATCGAATGATGCTCTTCTTGGAAGGTGTAGATCCCACTATACCTTACTACGTTGAAAATGGACCATATATTCCTCATGTGATCAATGGTCCTGTTCCAGCCACTGCAAATACTCCTGTTGTTCCTGAACGAACAATCATTAGGGAGGTCTCTCAGTGGACTGAAGAAGACATGAAGAAAGTGGCCATCGACACCAAGGCCAGATCTATCATCTCCATGGATGTTCTTGATGAAGTCTACCATTCCATCATGAATCTAAAGATCTCAAAGGCCATGTGGGACACTATATGTGTTCAATATGAAGGTACTGCTGAAGTCCTTGACTCTAGAAGAATAAACCTGGTAAGGCAGTATGAAAAATTCATTTGTGGTAAGAATGAAACTCTTTCTGAAGTACATCAACGGTTTAACTGTTTAATTATAGACTTAAAAACTGTTGGTAAGACATATGCTAATTCTGAGATCCTGACAAAGTTCTTAGAATGTCTACCTGAAAGTTAGGACAACTATATCATGTGTCTCAGACTATCAAAGGATCTAAAATTCATGACCCTTTCTACCTTATTTGGAAATATGCTCAATCATGAGCAGTCGTGTCAACTTAAGAAGAATCTTGTAAATTGTTAGATCTGAAGTTTTGTCAAAAGTTACAAGTATTGGTTCTGGATAGAAGACTCAGAGTTCTGAGTGAGAAGACTCAGAAGCTCTGGCTAAGAAGTCTCGAAAAGATTACAAGTATGAAAGTCTGAACAGAAGGATCAGAGTTCTGAGTAGGAGACTCAGAACTTCTGAAGATGAAGTTGAAAGTCCAAGTGCTTTAAAGGAAGTTCTGATATGCTTAGTCAGAAGATTGTTCAGAAGTTCTGAACAACATGTTCAGAACTTATGACAGGATATTTTCCTTTGTATTCTGTTAGTTAAATAGGACACGTGTAATATTCTTATTAGACTTTCATGTATATGTACTGAAGCTTTAGCATTTCCTTACAGTATATATAGTTGTTAGCACTGTTTTGCTAACTAACTTTCCCGCATATCTTTGTATTCACTTTTGTAATCTTTGAGAGATTATCTCTCTAGATTTGTAATCTGTTCTTGATTGAATACAATACTTTTGGATCCAATTCTCTATCATTTACTGTTTGATCATTCATATTTGATTGTAAGATTGAATCTTGGTTTCTACAATTGGTATCAGAGCCAATCAACAAACAAATTCGTTCAAGATCGTGTTCTTGAGGGTTTCTTGATCGCATTCTTGAAGATTTCTTGATCAATTCGTCAATTGATTCCGCTGCTACTTGAAATTCTTGAATTCTTAGTAATTCTTGAATTTGTTCTACTATTGTTCAAAGAAATTCGATTTGTATTTCTTTTGAATCATCTTACAATCATGTCTTCGAAAGAATTTCTCTCTATGGGGTCTGAAACAAAACCTCCTGTTCTTATTCCCGAGGAATACCAGCAATGGAAAGTTGGTTAAAGGATTACCAAAGATCAAATTTGAGAACGTTGTTGCAACGAATTTTGTTGTCATGAGGTTCAAAAGCATAACATATGTCCAGATTTCAAAGGTTTGCTGTTGTGATCCAGCCTCATGAATCCATACTTGTCAGAACTTCAAGAATGTGTAATCAGAGCTATGTTCGAGAAGTGCAGCAGCAAACTTAAAGAATAAAGTGTGCCAATTCATGTACTTAATAAGAATTTGTTCTTAATCTTTTCCAGAGTTGAATTAAAGGCTGTCCAGAATTGTGTTAATGTTGATCCAGAGTTGAAGTTGGTGCTCATAAAGGCTGTTCAGAGTTCTGATCAAGATGTTCAGAGTTCTGATAAAGTTTATTCATATTTTTGTTCAAGGCTATTCAGAGTTTTGAAAGAAGCCATTCAGATGTTTGTTTCTGACTTCTGAGTTTTAAGTGTTTGAGTTCACTTCAAGATTAATCAGAATTCTGATTGTGAATTCAGAATTACAAGGCTATTCAGATTTCAGAATCAATTCGTTGGCTGTCAGAAGTTCATTCAGAGCGTGTTCAAGAGATTTCAATGTTGTGCTTAATCAGAATTCTGACTCCAATAGTCAGAACTTTATCTTGTGTAGTCAGAGTTGGAATTTTTTCCAGAGTTCTTTAGGTTCAGAATTCTGATTGACTTACTCAGAATTCTGATTGACCTACTCAGAACTTTTACCTAGACTTCTCAGAACAAAAGTGTAATACTTGACAGATTTGCGCATCTGTCGTATTTTGCTCAGAACTCCCTCCTCGAAGCTCCAATTTTGACGAGTCCAGATGCGTTAGTTTCCTAAGACACAGATGAACATTTTTTATGTTTTGAGTTTGATCTGAATAAGTGTTCTTAATGGTCAGAATCTGTGTTAAAGTCAGAGGACACTTGCTGGATAGAAAGCTGTGTTTTTCACTCTATTTCTCCCAACTTTCAGAAAGGTGTTCTATCTTCTACTTTTGTGGATCCAAGCTGAGTTAATTGAAATGTGTTGAGACACTTCCTCCTCTGATCTAAATGGATTATTCTCTTGAGCTTAATGGTCATTCAACTCAAATTTCAAGGACGAATTCTTTATTATAAACTGTGGTGTCTTCAGTCGAGCTTATTGCACAATGAATCTGATTTTAAAGTTGAAACTTGTGAAGAAGAAGAGCAAATTTTGAGGGGGAGCTTGGATAGATTTGCAAGGCGTGAAGATGTGCAACACTAAAGTTTTCAAAGAAATCAAGGGGGAGATCATTTGAAGATGCTTTCTTTATAAAACTTTAGGGGGAGATTGTTGGGTCTAGAAAGCCCCAATTATATAGAAAGTTTTATAAAGTCCATGTAAAGTCAAGAAAAGTCAAATGTGTTGTAATTAGCTTTATAAGTATTTTAGGTTTTGGGAGTTTAATGGGAGTTAAATGGGCTTGGGCCCATGTCATGTAATTAGACACTATAAATAGGTGTCTTGGGCTTCCATTGTCATTTGAGATATTTTGTAATCACACATACTTCACAGTGAGTTGTGAGATACGGTTTATAATAGAGAAATTCTCCCTCCATTGTATTCAAAGCTTATGAGTAGAAATCATTCAATAAAGTAATCTTCATGTCTACTTCTACTCAATTTCTATGGAGTTTCTTGATTGTTGCTTCAATTATGGGACTTACAATTGGTATCAGAGCTATTGGCAGTTGGTAATAAGGCATGTAATGGATCAAGACAGAAACATTCCAAGAAGATCAAATGAGGAACATGGGCCAATCTTCTATATGGGTAAGATGACTTATGCTATTAAAATTGACAATTTTCCAAATCACAGACCTCTTCCAAGGTCACTTAGGCATTACATTCCAAGGGAGAGTGAGATATTAAAAGCTTATTGCACCTCAATGGGACTTGAACAACCTCAAGCCCCTACCCATGAGGAACAACCTGAGTTGAGAGGTGAGGGGTCTATTCAAAATAGAGAGGGCGAGAATGTTCAAGGGGGAGAACATTCTGAGAGAATAGAGAGGGAAAATTCAGAGAGCTTGGTTAGAAATGAAAGTGAAAAACAGAAAGAGAGTGGTGAGAATGAGAGAATGTTAACAGAATTTGAAACAAAAAGAGATAATTCTGATCCAGCCAACTTAATCCGGGCAGCCACATCTACTGTTGGTTCACAACCCTTGCTGACACACATTGAAGAAAACACCATGGAGCCCGTGGTGGAACTTGAACAACCCATCCCTAGCCACTCAGAAGCATTTCAACATGCTGTTGTTTCAAAACAAACAGGGGAACCATCCCAAACTCATTTGGAGGGAGGTGATAAATCCCAACCTATTTTTCAACACTTTGAGTCTGGATTGTATAGTGATATCCTAATTGAGCCTGAAATTCCTTTTCACACTAGCACATCACAGGAATTTCGTATTCCTGTATCAACATCCATAGACATTCCTATTATTGGTTGTCAAGGATTGGATGGAAGTCCTGGTGAAGTGAACATCTCAAAAGCTTCATTACACAGTGCCTTTGTGGTACATGGTGTCTCTGTGGCACCTACAGGCCAAGAGTTCTCTGAACACTTGAAAACTGGGTCATTTGTTGATCCAGGTTCACTGTTAGAACCTTCTGAATTTGAAAAGATTCAGAAACAAAATAAGTGTTGGGGGAGAAAGTTGAGAAATTGGAGAATACTGTTGAATCTTTGAAAAATGAGGTAAAGGATCTCAAAAATATGTTGGAAGGCAAAGCAAAGTCTGTTGAACAAAAAGTGGATGGAATGAAAGAGTCCTTGGAATCTCACAAAAAGGAGATCAAGGATAATATGACAGAATTTCAAAAAGATCTTCTGAAGAATATGAAGGATTTACAGACTTCTCTTGTGAAAGTAATCAGTTCTAATCTGGCGAATGTTTCACAACCCTTAGCCATCATTACTTTGTCGGTTGCAGAACCTGAATCAGAATCAACTCAGTCCAAAAGAAAGTTTGATGATAACGATCCTCATGATCATCAAAAGGGGGAGAAAAGACAAAAGATAAGTACCGAGTTAGAAAAACAAAGCACTGGTGAGTTTGAAAATGTTGAAAAGTCAGCAGATATTGGAGTGACAGATTTTGAGTTTGCAGATATAGAGTTAGCAGATGCAGATGTTCAGAAATTAGAAAAGGTTGTTTTGAAGAATCAGCAATTTTTGAGAAATCAGCAGAGGTTCAAAAGGAAATAAGTATTCAGACAATAAGTTCAGATTCTGAAGATGATATGGAAACTGATAAAGTGGTAAAAGAAAACTCTTCTGAAAGTGTCACTGATAAAACAGAGGAACTGGATTTGAATACTGAAATGGAGGTAAATTCTGATGAAACTGAAGTTCTTATGGCAGATGTTGAAGTCAGGGCAGATGAAAATGTTATAACAGATGTTGATGCTGTCATGGAAGTTCAGAATGTCAAGTCAGCAAGTATTTTTGGATCAGATGAGGTAGTAATGGCAGATCAGAATGCTAGGACAGAAGAAGTAATGACAGATTCTTCTGAAGAAGGTTGTGAGATCAGTATGGCATATATTTCTGAAGAAAGTTTGATTGAAAGATATGAAGTGAGCACTTGTATAGAAATTGTACCTTATGCCAGAATTGAGCTTCTTAATTCTGAGATGGAAGAAAGAAGGTTGAATGAGGTCTTGATAAGGATGATGCATAGTGAGTTGGTCAGAGCTCTTAATGTTTAGAAAATTCAAAGAATTATGAAGACAGTGAGACCTATTGATTTGTTGGGAGAAGAGGATCACTTAGTTGGATACACAAGTAGTTTTCAAGAGAATTTTGAACTTCATTTTCTGGATGAGTTAAATATTCTTAGTGGTGAATATGAAAGAGTTGAAAACTACTTCATGCCTTTGGAGTATGTGTACAGAAGACCCATTGTGATTCCTAGGATTGAATTACCAGTATTAAAAGAACCTTTATGTGATTTCATTATCAGTTAGAGTGATACTCCTCTGGCTAAACATTTCATTAAAGATATCTTTCCAGAAGAAATATATGAGAATATCTACTGCGAAGAAGATGACTCAGTAATAATTGAGAACTTTATTGATGGGTTCTTGGATGAAAGAATTCAGATGATTTATGTGGAAGCTTCTAACTGATTCAGAAAACCTGATGAAAGACTACATATTCAGAAAGCAATTGTGAAAGTACTAGAGTTTCAGACTGATGAGTTTGATGGGCTAAAGTATGTAAGTTTGATAGTTCAGAAGGAAGGAAATCTGAAGGTTAGCATGACAAGTTTTGTCTTTCACATATTGTTTTTGAAAGATCAATTGTTTCTGGTAAAGTTCTTTGCTAGTACTGAAGAATCTTGGATAGAACTTGAATGTAGAAGAATTCTGGGGATTTATGTCAGAAATATGTACTTCTATGATTTTCAGTTGCCAATTGAAGCAGGGAAAGAGAAATGTAACTTGAGCAAACCAATCAAAAAGCCTATTCATGAAATTGGAGGTCGTGGATTCATTACTGAAGGAGTTGAAAATGATGGTTTTGTGTACATAGTCTCTGGAGTAAGAATGTTTTTCAGATTAAATGATCTGGTGAAGTACAGTAATGCTACTTTACATTACTTGTTACTAGAAATGGCTGTAAATGCTGAGGGTGAGAAAGCAGTTCTGAAACAAAAATGCAAAATGCATATCAAAGAGAGGTTGGATCTCAGAACAAGAATTAAAGACTGCAATGAATGGATGCTCTCAGAAGAAAACCCAAAGAAACTGTTACATAAAGATTTTGTATTCCCTGCTGAGTATGAGGTAAATGGAGTTTATTCAGAAGAGATTGAAGAAGATATTCCAGATGTGTCTTTACAAGATGTTAAAATGAAAGATGCAGATCAGCCAGAAAAGGCTGAGGCTAATGAAGAAGAAATACCTATTGATGTTAATGGTTACTTTCTGGAGTATGCTCTTCCTAACTTCTTTCGACCAAAAGAAGTAAATTTTCTAAGTGTGTATCATGATAGAATAGATGTACATAAATGGCTTCGTGCAGAGATGGCCAGATGCTTAGCAAAACCAAAAGAAGCAGTGTACTCAGATTTCTTAATCACTGGAATAAGAGAATTGAGTGTTAAGAAGTTCAGAAAACATGAGTATTATTCATTTGAAGTCTTGAGAGAAGATGGAAAAGTCTACTACTTTACTGAGGCATATTTTGACAAGATCTCTGTGACAGATTTCTACAGGCTGTATAGTCTTTTGTCAAATAAAGACTGTAGTAAACATAAGAAGGAGAGAGGAGCATTGGCTGTAGTAAGAGATGCTATGTTTTACATTCTGGGATCGTATGCATATACAGATTTTCAGATTGCCCTGTATATACAAAGACCATGTGTATATCTTTTCAAAGCCAAACAATGGTCATGAACAGTTGAATCTTCCGAAGAGTGGAAATGTTGTAAGATATCCAGAGTTGGGAGTTTTCTTGAGAAATGACAGAAAAGAGAAGTTTTTCTTCAGACCAGATGAAGTGGCAAAATATTGTTCTGGAACTCTGAGATTCATCAAATCTAGCTTGGAGAAAAAGTTAACAAGAGGATCTCAAGTTGAAGAAATACAAGAGATCATAGAAAAGATTGAAAAAAGGATTAATCTGAGAAATGTAATTCTTTTAAAGATTGTACCTGCTTTGAAAGAGTTCAATGTTGATAAGTACATGACTGTTTGACAAAAAAGGGGAGATTGTTAGATCTGAAGTTTTGTCAAAAGTTACAAGTATTGGTTCTGGATAGAAGACTCAAAGTTCTGAGTAAGGTGACTCAGAAGCTCTGGCTGAGAAGTCTCGAAAAGATTACAAGTATGAAAGTCTGAACAGAAGGATCAGAGTTCTGAGTAGGAGAATCAGAACTTCTGAAGATGAAGTTGAAAGTCCAAGTGCTTTAAAGGAAATTCTGATATGCTTAGTCAGAAGATTGTTCAGAACATCTGAACAACATGTTCAGAACTTATGACAGGATATTTTCCTTTGTATTCTGTTAGTTAAATAGGACACGTGTAATATTCCTATTAGACTTTCATGTATATGTACTGAAGCTTTAGCATTTCCTTACAGTATATATAGTTGTTAGCACTGTTTTGCTAACTAACTTTCCCGCATATCTTTGTATTCACTTTTGTAATCTTTGAGAGATTATCTCTCTAGATTTGTAATCTGTTCTTGATTGAATACAATACTTTTGGATCCAATTCTCTATCATTTAATGTTTGATCATTCATATTTGATTGTAAGATTGAATCCTGGTTTCTACATAAATAATTCCAAAAGAACACTTGTTGCTCTACTCTCCTCAGAGTCTTTGCCCACTCAGCGATCCACTCTCACGATCACTGAACTGGAATCAAACTTTGATGACTCATCAGAATCTGACCCTTCAGATCTTGATGAATCTCTGGCTCACCAAACAAATTCTTTCAGAAGATTCGCCAGAAAGAGTAACTTCAGAAGAACTAGACCTCTTTCCCTCACTGACAAGCCTAAATCTACTCTTGTTAATAAGGCTACTGCTACCTGCTTTAACTGTCAAAAAGCTGGACACTTTCCTAATGAATGCAGGTCCAAGAAATATCTCAAACCTTCTTTACTCCTAGGAGTAAAGATGACAAGTATAAAAGGCTCAAAGAAAAGTATGAATAGCTGAAGAGCTACAAAAGGAAAGGCAAAGGTCTGATAGCTGAAGATCATGACTGGGTTGTGTCTGATGAAGAATCATATTCAGAGGAAGAAGATGTGGCCAACCTCTGTCTAATGGCCAAAATCAAAGAAGAAGAGGAAGAACAAGAGGAAAGTCCCTCTACTTCTGCCACCACCTCTTAGGTACATCCCTCTCCTACTATTTCTCCGGCTCTCACTGAAGCTGATAGACTTAGAGCTATCGATATCTTGACAATTGGTTTATACGATGCCATGAATGGCAAGACCAAGGCTAAACAAATAAATTTAGATTTAACTGAACAGCTTAAAAAATGTCATCTAAAAATTCAAGCGCTTTCAAACATAGAAGAAAATTTGAAAGATCAGGTCTACGTAAATCAAGTCATCAGTATCGAGCGTGAAAAGGCTATCGCTGAACTGAAAGCTGAGAAAGATACTGTTGAAGGATGGTATAAATCCTTAACAAAGATCACTGAGATACTAAGTGCTCAGATCCCTGCGAAAGACAATAGTGGTCTTGGTTACAAAGCTGAGGCTGAGGAACCAACCACTGATCGTTTCATGCTCAAATTTGGAATGTTCGTCTCTTCAATCCCTGACGCTTCTACCTCTCAGTACTCTTCTTCTTCTAAAACTCCCATCCCTGAGGAAAAACCTACCTTGATTTCTAAAGGTAAAGAAAAAATTGTTCAAAACCCTCAGAAGGGTACTAATGTACCTAAGCTGAAAGTTTCAAAACCATCAGCGAACCATCCCTCCAATTCTAGGAATAGGATCCCTGAATTCGTTCAGTGATCTACTCCTAAAATAAGAGTGGATGTCACTGGTAAGAAATCTGAAGAAGTTATAGTTCCTCCGATATCCAATACCAAAGGTATTCTCAGTGTTGGCCCTGCGTATTTAAAATTTTCTAATAAGCATACCTTTGGTCCTAAAGCTACTTTTAGCTATAGGAAATGTTATCACTGTGGACTTACCGATCACATTGCTAGGAAATGCCCTACAGCCACCAAAGCTGAGAAATTAGCTAAGGTGAAGATCAAAGCCCCCAAGGCAAAGAAGACCATCCCTGGTGCAAATCAGGTGAAGCTGAAAACCACCACTGAGGTTAAGAAATTAACCAAAGTGAAGAATGTCACTAACGCTGAGTCTTCAAATGATGCGAAGACCATTGATCCTTCCGCATCCTCTGCCACTAACAAGTATGGACACATCGTAGTGTGGGTGCCTATTAAAAACTAATATTCCTTTGTTTGCAGGTCTTGAAGGGCATCTGGTATCTCGATAGCGGATGTTCTCGACACATGACTGGTAGAAGAAACTTGCTCACTGACTAAAAGGAAGAGAAAGGTCCTTTAGTGACCTTTAGTGGAAATGGCAAAGGATGTATCTGAGGGTTTGGTGTACTTTCTAATGGTAGTACCACCTTCAGGAGAGTTGCATATATAGAAGGACTGAAGCATAATCTTCTAAGCATCAGTCAGCTATGTGACAAGGACTACAAAGTTTACTTTACTAAAGAAGCATGCTTTATCACTGATCAGAAGGAGAAAATCGCTTTCAGTGGAGACCGTTTGGAAAATGTTTACGTCATAAACATGGACTCAACAACCACTAAGAATGCTTGTTTTCTTTCTAAGGCCTCATCTGGTGTCTACTGGCTTTGGCATAAGAGGCTCTCTCATCTAAACTTCAAGACGTTGAATACTCTTTCTTCAAAAGAGTTGGTCTCTGCTCTTCCTCAACACTCATATGCTAAGGAATCTCTATGTTCAACGTGTGACACGGGAAAACAAACAAAAGCAAGCTTCAAGACCAAGCAAGTACCTTCAGTGACCTCACCTCTTCAACCTCTCCACATGGATTTGCTTGGCCTTGTCAACATTCAATCCATCGCTGGAAAGAAATATATACTAGTCATTGTAGATGACTTCTCTCGCTACACCTGGGTGATATTTCTTTGTGCTAAGAGTGACACCTCAGAAGAACTCATATATTTTGTCAGTAAAATGGAAGTCCTAAACAACCCCATTGTTCGCTCAATAAGGAGTGATCATGGGACTGAATTCAAAAATAGTTCCCTTGATAACTTCTTTGAGAGTAAGGGTATTTCTCATAACATTTCCTCAGTGAGAACTCCACAACAAAATGGCGTTGCTGAAAGAAGAAATCGAACGATCATCGAAGCTGCTCGTTCAATGCTCAGCGATTCACATCTTCCAACTCAATTTTGGGCAGAAGCTGTCAACATTGCATGTTTCACGCAGAATAGATCGCTGATTGTCAAGAGAATCAACAAGACTGCCTATGAACTTTTTCATGGAAGAAAACCATCCATCAGCTTTCTCACAACTTTGGTTGTCAATGTTTTATCTTAAACAACAGAGATGCTCTTGGAAAGTTTGATCCCAAAGCTGACGACGAAATATTTCTTGAATATTCTTCTATTTCCAAAGCTTTCAGAGTCTTCAACAAGCGAAGACAAACTGTAGAAGAAACTATTCATGTCACCTTTGACGAATCCCGTTCAACAAACTCAAGACCCTCCGCTGATAACGAAGAACTTAATCAGTGGATGTTTTCTCATTTTGGAGATTCAGAAGCTAATGTTAACCCTGACCCTCAGGTCAACAATCCTACCGCTGATGATGATCCTGTCATCATTCCCAGCATGCAGACAAGTGAAGATGATTCCACATCTTGGGTTTCAGTTGTTCCCATCAACACTATGCCTGCTTCTGAACCATCAACCTTTGATATTCCATCTACTTATAAACAGTCAGTAAATGAATTTTCATATGAACCTCTACCTATCGTGCCTGAATTGCCTGAGATCGCTGACGCCTCTTCTTCAGCACATCCAGTAGTTCACTCAGAGTCAGCGGCTCATGCTTCTTCTCAGCGATGGACTATAAATCACCCAATTGATCAAATTCTTGGTGATCCAAACATAGGTGTTCAGGCTCAACGTAGTGCAAGTAACATTTGTTTATATGTCAATTTTATTTCACTAACTGAACCAAAGAAGGTTAATGATGCCCTCAGAGATCTAAATTGGGTCAGCGCTATGCAAGAAGAGCTGACTGAATTCGAAAGAAACAATGTTTGGAATCTTGTTCCTAGACAATCTAACAAGTCAGTGATAGGCACTAAGTGGGTCTATTGAAACAAGTTAGATGACCATGGAACTGTAACCCGCAACAAGACTCGTCTAGTTGCTCAGGGATACAGACAAGAGGAAGGCATAGATTACGATGAAACGTTTGCCCCATTGGAAAGACTAGAAGCTATTCTTCTATTTCTAGCATACGATATTCACAAAGACTTTAAAGTTTATCAGATGGATGTTAAGTCAGCATTCCTTAATGGAAGGCTGAATGAAGAAGTCTATATCGAACAACTTGCAGGATTCTCAGATCCTAAGCATCAAGGTTATATCTATAAGCTGGATAAGGCACTCTATGGACTTAAACAAGCTCCATGTGCATGGTATGACACTCTAACCTCTTTTCTCCTTATTGAAAAATTTGAGCGTGGTAAAATCGACAACACTCTATTTTTCAGGTAAGTAAAAGGTCATATTATTCTTGTTCAAATATAAGTTGATGACATTATATTTGGTTCTACTAACCCATCTATATGTACTCGTTTCGCTGAAAGAATGAAATCTGAACATAAAATGAGTATGATGGGTGAGCTGACTTATTTCCTTGGACTCCAAATCAAGCAAACTGATAAGGGTACGTTTATCCACCAAGGTAAGTATGTCAAAGATATGCTGAAAAAATTTGTTTTAACTCAAAGCTCAGCTATGAAAACACCTATGGCACCTCCATTGACACTTAACAAAGATCCTTCATGGAAGCCTGTTAATGTCACTGCCTACAGAGGGATGATCAGCTCTCTTCTTTATCTTACAGCTAGCCGACCTGATATTATGCATGCAACTTGTTTATATTCACGGTATCAATCTGAACCCAAAGAATCTCATTTGATCGCTGCAAAGTGAATTTTCAGATATCTTAAAGGTACTCCCAACCTATGTCTTTGGTATCCCAAAGACTCAGGGTTTGATCTAACTGCCTATTTATTTTGTGACTTTGCAGGTTGCAGACTGGATAGAAAAGCACCACAAGAGGCTGTCAACTCCTGGGTGGAAAGCTGGTAAGTTGGACAAGTAAGAAGCAAAGTTCAGTGTCCACTTATACCGCTGAAGCTGAGTATGTAGCTGCTGGAAGCTGTTGTGCTCTGGTCTTATGGATGAGAAATCAGCTATTAGACTACGACCTTCAATCTCCAAAATTCCAATCTTCGGTGGTTACGCATTATGTCAGTGATAAAGGAAATCCTATCTCCTTATTTATCATCTAATCTCTGAACAAAATTGATTCGCTGATACCAAGGTATGTTTTTCTATTCCAATTCACGGAAGCAGTCTTCAGTATGTTGTGTTTCAAAATTAAATTGATCGCTGAAACTTTTCCTTCAGTAATTCTTTTGAAATAACAAAGCTCACGGACAATTTCTTAATTAGTGACTCTTTCTTTTTAAAATCCTCTCTGGTGCTTTCAAAACCTTCAGGGAAACGTTTTTGAAACTGAAAAGACATTTCTGACGTCATCAAAATAGATAACCTATGGCACGCCTTTTTCTCTGACACGGTCGTCCGTTTGAATTCCTGCCCAATAAGCTTCGTGGGACGTATCTGTGTCATAATGAGTAACTTTTCCCGCTCATCACTTTCTCTCTCTACACTCACTATATAAATTTCTTCATGTTTATATTTTTACCTTTAACGCGCACAAACTCTCTAAAGGAAGAAATCTTCAAGCATTTTGTTCTTGGTGATATTCAAACCTGTTACTTGAATCTTCAACCTTCACTCATACAGGTTCATATCTTCTTATCTTAAATCTTTTTATATCTTGTTTTGATCTTACTTCTTGATACATTGGATCAAAACAAATGTTTTTCAAACATAAAATCATCTTCTTCATGATCTTATGGACAAAACTTGAAATATAGTTTTTCTTTTGAGTATAAAATAAATATCTTAAACTTAGACATTCATATGTTTTCCAGAATCCCTTTCCTTGAAAGGAAACTGGAAAACATTGTTTTTCACTAGTTTTAAACTCTTCTATTACTAGAAAACCCACATTTTATTGTTTCTTCCCTAAACAGGAAACTATAAAACACTAAAATCTTCTAAACCCTTATTTTGGATAAAACATTTCCCTTTTAAGAAGTTCATCTTTTTTTTCTTCTATATCTTTTGTTTCTAAACAGAAATGACTGCTACCAACACTCCAGTTTTGACAAGGGGTGACAATGTGAAATGTGAGCTGAACCAGATTGTCTTTGCCTCAAACAACCCCTCATCAATTTCTCTCTCTACACTCACTATATAAATTCTTCATGTTTATATTTTTACCTTTTACGTGCACAAACTCTCTCAAGCAAGAAATCTTCAAGAATTTTGTTCTTGGATTTGTGATATTCAAACCCGTTACTTGAATCTTCAACCTTCACTCATACAGGTTCATATCTTCTTATCTTAAATCTTTTTATATCATGTTTTGATTTTACTTCTTGATACATTGGATCAAAACAAATGTTTTTCAAACATAAAATCATCTTCTTCATGATCTTATGGACAAAACTTGAAATATAGTTTTTCTTTTGAGTATAAAATAAATATCTTAAACTTAGACATTCATATGTTTTCCAGAATCCCTTTCCTTGAAAGGAAACTGGAAAACATTGTTTTTCACTAGTTTTAAACTCTTCTAAGACTAGAAAACCCACATTTTATTGTTTCTTCCCTAAACAGGAAACTATAAAACCCTAAAATTTTCAAAACCCTTATTTTGGATAAAACAATTCCATTTTAAGAAGTTCATTTTTTTTCTTCTATATCTTTTGTTTCTTAACAGAAATGACTGCTACCAACACTCCAGTTTTGACACGGGGTGACAATGTGAAATGTGAGTTGAACCAGGTTGTCTTTGCCTCAAACAACCCCTATGCACTACTGGATTTCCAAAGAAGAAGCCATCCCCATATCTAACTGACACAGTATACTTCATCAAAACCTGACCTCTAGCCACTGCTATGACCATCACACCCCCTACACACTGCAATCTTCTACAGCAGTTCTGGTATACTGGTTACCATACCGCTGCTACCTCCAGGTAAACTGCAATACTCAGTGATCGGGTTCCAAACCAAACTGGGTCAAGGAGCCATATCCCTTGCAGCCATCCGCCAGACACTGAATCTCCCTGGCAGTACCAAAACTAACCCCTTTGTCCCTCTCACTAACCCCAACACCACTGAAGGTGAGGCTGAACTCATAGACTTTCTTGATCTCATAAAATATCTATGGGACACAGCCCGCAGTGGGGAGCCTGACAAAAAACTTACCAAGGTTCTAAAAAACAAGATGCCCTCTGAATTAAACTTCATCTTCACCCACATCATAAGCTGCATGACAGCCAAAACAGGCTTCACTGATCAGGCCTTCAAGACTCATGTTGCCATGGCTTTTGCTCTACTGAAGGGTATGAATGTAGACAATGCTCGCATTATCATTGAAGACCTGATGGACCAGGTCAAAAATCTTGAACGCATCACAACCATTCCCTACCCGCGTTTCATCTCAGCAATCCTACAAGCTCTCCCAAGTTGGCCCCAAGGTGCTCGACTTCAAACCCATCGAGGGCGAGGTAAGTGTTTCTACTCTACGATCACTTCTTCTCTTTCAGCAGCTCCTTCAGCGGCACAACCCTCCGCTGATACCTAGGCTGCTACAACCACCTCTCTTAAAATAAGGAAACAATCTACTATCACCCTTGGCATCCATAAGTCCAAGAAGATCCACAAAAACCTCAGCATTCACAGGCTCTAGAATCAGCAATTGCCTCTTCACAGGTATCGTTTGAAGATTTCATTGTCAATCCTCCACAACTGCAACAGCCATCCCATCAACCACTCTAGAGTCTCAAATATCTGAAGCTTTAATGGAACCTACCCCAACATCTTCAGCGCCTCCAAGCACTGAAGAGGTGTTCCTCAGCGCCTCCAATGCTGAATCTATTGCCCCACTCTTCTCAACCATTTCTTCTTCTTCTTCTACTCCTTTTGCCTACACCACCTTCAGCATTTCACCAACACTACCATCATTTCCGCTAATGGATACAAGCACCGCCACTCTTCAGAGCATGATCAAGCGGAACTTCACAGGACCTGTAGGTTCTTCTACAACAATCCATGTTCGTTCGTTAGAGGAAGATATGGAACACTGGGGAGGAACCGAGGAACTCGCGACTTCAGCACCTTCTCCAACCCCAATCCTACAGTTATCCATACACAATCCATACACAATCCATTCCCCTCTATGAAACCCCAACTTCTGAGCTTTCATTTGCTCACGAGTTCTTTTCTTTTTTAGGTCCTAATTTGGGGACAATCAGCTCGTCCCTCACGGATATCGCTGATAAGGTGAAGACTCTCTCCACCAATATCTCCACCAACACCTCGGCTATCACTGATGTTGGGGAAACGCTGAAGACCATCTCCACTACCCTTGCAGAGGTAGTCAACTCTGCTGATATCTCTAATGTGCAAGAGGGAGTGAAAGACTTGGAGCTCGCTCTCAACAACAACACTTCTGCATTCCAGGATGTCAAAACAGAGGTCGTCAATCTAGCCAGCGACTAGAAGCAGCTCTCCACCCAATTCACCAGTCTCAGCGATGAAGTTGGGTCCCTGAACACAACCGTTACAAACGTCCAAGGTGAGGTGAGCAGCCTTTTTTCCAAGGTCAGTGAATCCAACTCGCTGCTCACCAAGATCCTGGAAATGATGGAAGCACCAACGGTCTCTCTCCCACTTCTGTCAAAATGATCGAAAGATTTTGGGGATTACAGTGGATTTCGTTATTCTAGCTACATCTCGCCTCCTTGACCTGGAAACTAGGTTAGAAACTGTCGAGGTGTTAACGGCCAACACTTCAGGGAACCCTGGCCAAGAAGATAGGGTCTTTGAGGAAACTCATGTTGTTGTTGCTGCCGTCACTGTTACCTCCCCCCATTTGGTGGGAGAGGGGGAGAAGACACCTGAAGACTTCCCTCGAATTATTGAGGAGGGAGGAAGAAAATATTGAAACAGAGACCCTCAGGAACTTGATCATCTTGAAGGAACCGCTGAACAACCCTCATCTTCTGAGGGGGAGCTAGGCGAAGACCTTCCTCATTCTCCCGCTGACAAAATCCTCAACATTGACTCTGAGGATGAGGAAGAGGATGATGAAGAGGATGCTGAAGAGGATGCTGAAGAGGATGATGAAGAGGATGATGAAGAGGATGCTGAAGAGCTAGATATAACTGATGAAGAACCCTCAACCCATCCTTCTCCCAAGGATGACGATGATGAAGATGATGATCCTTTTTGGTTTCATCCTGAAGCCATAAAAGTCCCTACTTTAAAGGGTGTCTTCATCAACGAACCAGGGGAGAAGACCGCTGCAAAGTCTCTTGCTAAGAAAGCGCAGCATGGCAAAAATAAAGGCCTTGCAGATGACAACTTGGCTATCCTTCTCAAGAAGCCAACTTGCCAGAAATGTTATCTCTTCTTTCCATACACTGCCTCCCTCCTCTATCCATTCTCAATCTCTACCATACTCCTCCTAAAACCTCTAAACACGTAGCCAATTATTTCTCTATCTCCTTCTAACTTCAAAAGATCTAACTCAATTGATCATTTTGGTTCAACTAGTCCTCTCCCCTGCTAGAGGCTACCACTGAACCTCCTCTATCAACAATGAAACAAATAATCCCAACTCTCCAAGCTGATGATCAAATAATTCGGGTCCCTGTCGTGAAGGAGACTGATGAACAAGCTGAAGAACAACTGCTTTCCCATCCCAGAAGACCTTCTCTGCCTCCTCAAAGGTCAAATGAAGATGAACAAAGAAGGAAAGCAACGATGATCCAAAAGCTAGAAAGTCAGTGTCTCATACATGCACATCTTAGCAGCCTGACTCCAAGAGAAATCGCTGAAAGCCTCAAGGATGAAAAGATCCTCGCTGAACAATATAAGAGTGAGCTCGCTGATAAAAACTTCGCTCTTAAAATTGCTCAACGTTTAGTAACGGATCCTCAGCTGAATAAAATTTCTCTCAAGGTCCAGCAATAACTTCTCAAAGACGCTAGCATGAAGAAGACAGAGAAGACAAAGGTCAGCGACACCACCTTGGCCTGGTGCAAGAAGAAACTCCACATCAGGTTGTTGCCTGCAAGAATAAAATCTATAAACCTGAAAGGGAGAACTGTCAGATGTTCTGCTATTGTCGATGTCCAAATGATCAGAGAAAACAGAGTGTCAAGAACTTGTTATATCTCAGAGTTGCAAAAACTTGGGCTTAACGAATGGTTGGAAATTCGGGTCGCAATCCAGCGATCTCGATCAAGCTACAAGTCTTGTGTTGAAAACGCTATTAACAAGCTAATCGACCAAGTCTCCTCAGCTGTTGATCTGCCCATTCCAGCCATCAAACCAAAACGAAGCGCTCCAAAGAAAATACCTTCGCCATCTTCAGGCCCTGTTATACGAAACGAGACTGGTGTCTACTTTTCTCGTTAAGTTGTACTTGGTCCAGATGCTGATCTTTCAGGACTTGACATCTCACTGCCTCTTGCTGAAAAATTCGAAGTTGGAAAGGTAGTCAGTGAACCTTATGGCATATCCTTCCTTGATTACTATGGTCGCCTGTGCTTTCAACGCCTATCTGAGTTACCCATCGCTCCTATCTAACAACTCAAAGACCTTCTGTATTGGTGTGATCGCTCCTGCCTTGGAAGATTCATGAAGCCCCAGATCTACCGTGAAGCCAAACGAAGACGGGATAAGGGAGTAACATTCCCTGATTGGATGATTTCACAGACTGACACCCTTGACAAGATTCTCTTCAAGGAAGAACCTGAATAGCTGATAGGATCACCCTTTGTATTCTTCTATTTTATCTACTTATACCCTTTTGTACTTGTAATTATTTTTCACTATAATTGTAATTTTTCAACTTCCCTTGTAATCTTGTATTTACGAAGTATTGAAAAGTTTCAGTGGAGTACATTACTCCATCTGTACTAGAAAAGATCCCTGAAAACAGTAAATGGGACACACACTTTATGAGTCCTTTTTATCCTTATGTTTTTAACCTAGCAATTTTCTTTTATTGCTTTGTAATCATCAAATAGGGGGAGATTGTTGATCCAAACCCTTCAGTAATTTGTTAATGACTCTCAAAACAACTTAGTGAAAATTGTAAGTGTTAGGTTTTCACAGTAAGTAAACAATATGTATCACTGTTTCACCATCTAAGAAAATATACTAAGTCTGTTTAGTATCACTAATGGAAAACACATGCTTTATTTTATACTTCAGCGCTGCATGTACATCAGTGAGCCCTGAGCCTGTTCAGCCTCACTGATGATTGATGATAGTTTCATTTGTACTTGTTTGCTTATGATCCCTGAAAACAAGATTCGTGACAACTGAGTTCAAAGCTGAAATCGATGACCAAGCTGACGAACAAGTGACTAAGTCTACTAGTGACCTGGTGCGGATATCAGCGAACACAAGACTTGTCTATTTAACGCGAAGTTTCAAGTAGCAGACTTCAGCGAACGCTGAACTTTATCATTCACTGATAAAGATCTATTCAGCGAGCGTTGATCATGAAGCCTGTTCTTCAAGTTACTTTTGTCTTATCTCCTTGCACGCCCCGTACGATTTGTCAGAAGGGTATTCCCTTTTGTCCAGGATCGTACAAACCACTCTGCAACTACACTGTTCATCATGTGGCCATTATGATGTTTGCTAAAGTCAAATTCATGCAACCAACCAGACGCTGCCACGTGTAAAGTTGTGCTGACTTGCATTTAATTCATGCAGTATAAATAGGAAACTCTTCATCATTTTTTAAGAGCCTAGCCTCTCCTCGCTGAACTACTTTGTGCAAGAAAATCTATTCTTAGGTTTTCTTATTTTCTCTCTATTATTTCTAGTGCAAGAAATCTGTGTGTTTCTCATAGTTTGTTTAGATTAGGTTTTATACTTGATCTTATTCCGCAACAAACTGTAAATTGTTTGATATATATATCAATAAACAATTTAGAAAGATAAAAATTTGTGTTTGTATTCAACCCCCCTTCTACAAACTTGTATAACCCTTCGGGACCAACACTTCTCTGCTGCCAGAACTCCTCAACAAAATAGTGTTGTTGAGAGGAGGAACATAACTCTGGTAGAAGCTGCCAGAACAATGCTAGCAGGATCTGATCTCCCAACCAACTTCTGGGCAGAAGTTGTTTCAACAGCCTGTTTCACCCAAAACAGGGTTATCATAGTGAAAAGATTTAAAAAGACTGCTTATGAACTAATCAACCACAAAAGGCCAAATGTGAAGTACTTTCATGTTTTTGGCTTTAGATGTTATATCCTGAATGACAGAGATCAACTTGGAAGGTTTGACAAAAAGGCTGATGACGGAAAATTCATTGGATATTTTCTAACTTCAAAAGCCTACCGAGTCTATAACCTCATAACCAAGGTCATTCTGGAAAGCATCAATGTATCCTTTGATGACAGAACATCAAGCATCTCTGAAAGCAAATCATCAGAGAGGATACACATCACAGAGGAGCCTAGTTCCTCAAAATCAAGAGAAAAGAATATCAATCTGATATTTAGTGACTTCTTTGATGATGAAGATTCCTCTGAACTCATCAACAAAGGGAATCAAGTTCAAGGTTCTGAAGGATAGCCACAATCAGGTACATCTCTGTCATGTCCTTCAAATACTTCACCATATACTCCCTTGACTACGTGTCCACTTCAAGGAGAAAGATAAAGACAACAGACTGAGGAAGTAGAACTTGAACCTGAACCATCATCACCCCTGATGACAAATATTGGAAAAAATTCCATTTAATCAAGTTCACCTTCACAGAGCCCTGTTGGTACCTTACAGAGCAACAAATCCACTCTTTAGAGCAGTGTGCCTCAGAGCCCTAGTACCAATCCTCGGAGCTCTGAAGCTGTCATACATCCATTTCCTTCAGAAGCACGGACACCGCCTCATGTCCATGCTCACATGACAATATGGACAAAGGATCACCCCCATCATCAAATCATTGGTGCTCCTAAAGATGGTGTGAAGACAAGATCAGCCACAATCAATGAGGCTTTCTTTGTGAACTTTTTGAGCATGATAGAGCCAAATAAGGTCTCTAAAGCCCTTGATGATCCAAACTGGGTAGAAGCAATGCAAGAAGAGCTTCTGGAATTTGAGAGAAATAAAGTTTGGACCTTGGTTCCTTTGCCCAAAGACAAGTCTGCCATTGGAACCAAGTGGGTATTCAGAAATAAGAAAGATGAGGATGGGATCATCATCAGAAACAAGGCCAGATTGGTTGCAAAAGGATACTACCAAGAAGGCATTGATTATGATGAAACCTTTGCTCCAGTTGCTAGGCTAGAAGTCATTAGAATCTTTCTAGCCTATGTAACCCATAAATGATTCAAAGTTTATCAAATGGATGTCAAATCTGCCTTTCTGAAAGGCAAGCTACATGAAGAAGTCTATGTCAGAAACCTCTAGGCTTTGAAAGCTCAGAGTTTCCAGACCATGTGTACCTGCTTGACAAAGCTCTGTATGGACTTAAGCAAGCCCCAGTATGAAACTCTGTCTACTTTTCTGTTGATAAATCACTTTGAGAAAGGTACAGTGGATACTACCTTATTCATTAGGATATATAAAAATGATCTTCTTCTGGTACAAATATATGTTGATGACATTATCTTTGGTTCTACAAACCAAAAGTAATGTGATACGTTTTATGTGTTGATGAAAAGTGAATTTAAAATGAGCATGACGAGAGAACTTTCATTCTTCCTTGGTTTACAAGTTAAACAAACCATCAGAGGCACATTTATAAGCCAATCTAAATATGTCTCTGATATTTTGAGAAACTATAAGCTCAACAACTCAAATCCTATGAAAACACCTATTGCCACTGAAGTTAAACTTGACCATGATCCAGATGGTCAATCTGTGGATGTCAAGACTTACAGAGGCATGATAGGATCACTTTTGAACTTAACAGCAAGCAGACCTGATATAATGTTTGCAACCTGTCTTTGTGCCAGATTTCAAACAAATCCTAAGGAATCTCATTTCTCTGCTATCAAAAGATTTTCAAATATCTCAAAGCGACTCAATTTTTTGGTCTTTGGCATCCTCTTAACTCTGGCTTTGAGCTTGTAGCATATACAAATTCAGACTATGGAGGATGCAGGAATGACAGAAAGAGTACTTCTAGAAGCTGTCAATTGCTTGGAGACAAACTAGTGAGTTGGATATCCAAGAAGCAAAACTGTGTGTCAACCTCTATAACAAAAGCAGAATATGTTGCTGCTGCTAGTTGTTGTTCACAAGTAATCTGGATGAAAACTCAGCTCATAGACTATGGTCTTCAGTATAACAGAGTTCCTATCCTCTATGACTCCAAGAGTGCCATAGCAATCACAGCAAATCCAGTTCAGCACTCAAAGACAACGCACCTTGATATAAGGTACCACTTTATCAAATATCATGTTGAAAAAGGAACAATTGAAATGTACTTTGTTTCAACTGAATTTCAACTTGCTGATCTGTTTACAAAAGCCCTTGATGAAAGAAGATTCAATTTCTTAATCAGCAAGTTGGGTATGCTCAATATGTCTTCCTAATCTCTGGACAAAACATCAGAGCCTCTGACATCCATCTCAGAGTCTCTGATAAGAGTAATTAGGTAGGACATTTTGTCAGAACCTCTGTTGTTCACTTCAGAGCTCTGTTGGCATACTTTCAACATTTTCCTGTTCTCAGAGCCTCTGATATGTCCATCAGAGACTCTCTTGTTTGTTTCATTTGTTGTTCTTTTTCTGTAACTATTCCTTAAATCATGCACATTTCAAGGGAGAGCTTAAAAGTTTAATCTGAGAAATAAGCTCATCGTTTAAGGAGGAGCTTAAAAGCTTAATTTTTGAAAACTAGCTCATTGTTCAAGGGGGAGCAATTCCAAAGAATCAATTCTTTCAAAAGTTATGACTTGGCAAAGGATAATCAAGAAGAAACGATCTTTGAGAAGGGAAAACCTATTCTGATGAAAATAACTTTGAATACATCTATGAACCTTTCCTTCAGAATTGGGTCTCTGAAACTTCATCAGAGCCTCTGTGATACTTTATAAGGTCAAATCTTTGTTTCAAAAGGATTCACTGACTATTTCCACATCAGAATTAGGATTTAATGATTTTTGGGTAAAGGTGAAACATGTTGAAAAGGGTTACTTGTGATAACATCAGAAGGAAAAGTCATCAGTGTCTTACTATCAGAATATGGGATTAACAGAGCTCTGTCGTTTTTTGAATTCCTTGTGCATTTTTTTGAAACAACATGGACTCTAAGTGCGGGTTATTTCTGAGCCTCAACCACCTGTAACTTGCTAAACCCTAACCGTGACGGTTTCATCTCATAAATTTGTCAGTTCCAAGGCACACATGGCATCATACGATTGGCCAACTGACATTAAGCTGTAACCACGTCTCCCCTGAGACGACGTTCCACTATCTGACACTCGAGTACATTCCAATTGTTATCCCTGAGAATCGATCGAGTATAAAAACCCATTTCAAACTTCATTTCATTCATTACGTCTTCAAAATCATCTGAGTTCATCTTTTTCCCTCTCTTCTTGCTTACCAACCTTCTTGTGTTCATCCAACCTGCAATATGCAAACAATGACGGCACAAAAGTCCGCAGAGTCGAGCAGAGTAGCCCATGTCGATCAAATCGACACCCTACCCTTTCCTTTAAACAACAACAACTTTCAAGTCAACCTTTACCCTACTAGATACGAAACTCTATACCACATCATCCTAGAATTTTTCCACTGTTCTGAACTCTTCAAGGCCCTAACAATGGTAGACACCACCATGCCACAAGTCTACATTCAACAATGGTGGTCTACGTGTCAGTATATCGAAGAACAAAGAGAAATAGTCGGGAAAGTCGATGATGGTGCTCGTGGAGGAGTAGGAATCGTGAGGATCAGGCCAAGAACACTGCAGAGAATCTTCAACCTACAAACCCCTGAACAACTTCAAATCGAAGCCTATGAGATCCCACCTAAACAACCAACCCTTATCGATTTCGACAAGTTTTTGGGTTACAACGAAACCATCAACAAAGTCAGTGCCTTCAAAAGGAAGCACCTGCCCCCAATATGGAACTTTATGTTCTCAATCTTGAACAGAACCCTGACATCAAAATCTGGTTGCTTAGACCAATCTAGCCCTGCCAAAATTATGTATGGTTTGTACTTTGGAAGGAAGTTCGACTATGCAACAATCATATACGAAGAACTTCAAACCATGGTGGACAACAAAAATAAGGCTCTAGCACGAAGCAAACAAGTTAGAGATGACAAAGCACTCAAATCCATCCTGTTCCTATGGTTTATCAGCCTGGCCATCAGAGCAGCCTTTAAAAAGCTACAACTACTACAAGAAGAGGCACCCACACCATCATGGACCATGGCATCTTTTAAGCCAACAAAATCAGGTATCTAACCTAACACTCGCAGAGTCCCCAGGACAATGCTCTCTCTGATTCACCAGAATCATGTCTCTATAACCTTCTATAGACATGTTGCTCAACCTCAAGAACCTGAGGTGAGATCCCCAGCATACCAAGGCTCTGAGCCCCATTTATATGAAGTATCAGAAGAGGAAAAAGAGGAACCAGAGGTCAGAGCACCCACAGAGGGGTCTGCCTCAGAGAGTGAAGAGGAGGAAGAAGTACAGAATGAGGACAGAGCACCCTCAGATGGGCCAGCCTCAGAGGGAGTTAATGGGTCTTCATAAAGAGGAGCAGATAGTTCATCCTCCTCTGAAGAGAGTGAGCAGAGCGAAGATCGCCCTGTGTTTTCTAAGCCCATAGGAGCCAAGAGACCTGTAAGCATAGAAAAAGATGTTCGAGTGAACACACATGTGCGTTTTAGGACACCTACCCCAACTCCCAGTGAAAGCAAATCATCTAGCCAGGGTGATCCAGGCTATTAAAACAGAGGTGCACAACCTAAACCCTAACCAGCCTAGACCATCAGAGGCAACTCTTCATGCCTCTGATATGCACAATACCGGGGAAGTTAATTTTGATAGTCTTACCCATTCGCCCCAGAGTAATAAGCCAAACACACACGATGATGCCTATGTGGCTCATCTATCTAAGGAGAAGCAACTTAGAAATCTGGGTAACTTCAGATTTACTCGTAAGGATTGTCTAACTCAAGGACAATATCAGAGCTTAGTTTCACAGGGATTGCATTGCCTGGATCGCAATGTCAATTCCCACATTTACTTTACTCTCTCAGATTCTCAGGATGAGGGAGCTTTTGTAAACAGAACACCCAGAGATGATTATCCTCTTAGAGAACATCGAGAATTGGGTGGAAGTCCTTCCAGAGGAAATATCCAAACACCTCTGAAAGAAGGCCTCTTTGAACTCGAGAGACACTTAGAGTCATGTGTTGACCCTAAGGTTACCCCTTCTGACCTTGTTACAAAAGTAGAGTTCACAAATTTTTGTAATGAGATCAAAGACTCCTTGAATGAGTATAAACTTACAACCACAAGTGTTACTAATCAAAGGTCTGCAGCCGATGAATCTCTGAAGGGGGAGCTCAAAAACTTCAAGGACCAGTTGGCAGAGACTTCTCAGAGATTGGTAGATCTGGAGAAAAAGAGCTCTGAAGAATCACCAGACCTATCTAACCTCCCTCTGTGCAATTATCAGAGGCCAACCTCAGCGCCATATTAGAGGTAATTTCCAAAACCATCTCTGCTACTCCTGTCAATCTCCAACACCTTCTACAGAGCCAACTCCTGCTGCTGCTATTCCTACTTCTGCCCGTGCACATCCAGATGAGCTTCCCATCACCAGAGCCTATATGGGAGCTTTCAGAAAAGAAGTCCAGAGCAGAATGATGAATATTTCTTCTCAGTTCGTGGCCAAAGCACAAGCAACAGAAAAACATGTGCAAACATCCCTTGACACCCATAAGGTCAACTTCACAGATCAAGTGGATCATGTCAGAGCTTCAGCAACAGAGCTTGAAGATACTCTGAAGGATGATGCAAAGAACTTCGATGAACTCATCTGTGATATAGCCTCCAGAAAGAGATCCGTCGCTGGTGAGCCAACGGAGAGTAAGTTCAAGAAGCAGAAGTTTGTTGTCGACAATGAAACAGATTCTGACATTGATGACTCTGACTTGTCGGGACAACAAAAGAGGGAGAAAGAGGCTAAGGTTGACTACAATTTCAAGGATAAAACCTCCAAAATAACTGAAGCAGAAGCCTCTACCTCTACCTCTGCAGAACCTATCATTGAAACAATAATCCTTGATTCACCAACACCCTCACCCACCAGAAATGAACCAGAGAGGACAAACCAAACCCCTGCTGAAGAAAACCAACACCAACCAAACCTTGATACCACCATGATCATCCATGACCCCCACCAGAACGAAACCTCAAAAGCCATGGAGATCCTTACGGAAGAAGAAAAGGCTTAGAAAGAGCGACCTGATAGAGGTAAAAACAAGATGACAGAAGAACCTGATCCAGATTAGGTAATACAAGAAATTCTTTCTGCCATCAACGTTGAAATCCAAACAGAGCCCAACACGAAAGCTATTCCAGAGGCGCCAACACAACAACCATCAAAACGACTAGCTTCAGAGATCTCCACACGCCAAGAACATCCACCATCTTTGGAAGAGGTATTTTATTATCTCTATGCTGACAGAGATCTCATCCAACAGGACTCACTACCCATCAACCCAAGGCTGAACCCCAAAAGATCCAATATGTTGGATGATGCCATAAGAAGATTTATAACAGAGAAGACCAACATTGGCGGAGGAGTGTACTCTGAGCTTCCCATCATAAAGATCCAGCGAATAAACCACAAAATGTTTTCCTACAACAAGGTAACCTACCATGAGTACATCGTGCAAAGGACTGACAACCAGATACATGTTTTCAACGACGCTGACCTGGTACTCATCAATCCTTATGATCTACTACATCTGCATTCCTACTGCATAAACTTCTCATACCGACAAAAGACTGCAAGAACTGCAAGATATGCGGTTGAACTAGCCATGGAAGAACATGTGAACCTCAGAATCCATATAGATTTCCAGCATGGCATCACGTTTGAATTGGAGAAGTTGAGCATTGGTCCCCCAGATGAGAGTATGTAGGGACTTGAGCATTATCCCTCTGGATATCTGTTAGTTGAACCTAATGCCTTCATTGTACGTTAGAATGGAATCAAGAAGGTTATTCGTTCTACATAGGTATCCAAGTACTCGTCTCAATCGCTGAAGTATCTGAGGAAGATAGTACAAGGCCGTGTTGGAAGCTCAAAATGCCCAGAGAATATCATCAAAAGTTTCATTATGAATATAGATCTTACCCTAGAGTTAGAGCCTTGATTATGAAATTTGATAGAATTCTTAGAGGAAACTTTTATGACTAAATTTACTTTCTTTTTGTACTGCAATGTAACTTATTATTAAAAGAAGTAAATGCTTTTACAAAGGGTGACTTTCTCCTCTTTGCCTTTATTTAGCTTATCTATGTAGTGTAGAAAAAAAGTTGTATTTTCAATACTTAGGGGGAGATTGTTAGCCCCAAGTATTTCCATGTAAAAGTATTAAAAATCTTACAAGTCAGAAGACCTAGCAGAAGATCAACAGAAGAACGTCAGAGACCAAGCCATCAGAAGACCATCAGAGCTCTGACCTTTGTGATCTATGATGACCAAGACCTTTGTGTAGCCGAAGAGTCGTAGAAATTCTCTAAGTATTAGTGTTTACACTTTCCACGTCATCCCTAAAAGGACAACAACACACTTTCCAGGTGTCATTCCGAGGTTTGATAGTACACTGATTTACACTTTATCAAGATATAAATAGAGAGTAGTGGAGCACACAATTGTAAGAATTTTCTGCAAGAGCACACTCATTGCATATTACATTCCACTATATGTGTACGTTTTGTAGCCTGAGAGAATTCAGAAGAAACATACACACTTAGGTGTCCTTGGTGTTATTCATATTAATATACGAGCAGTTTGTTGCTTATTCACATCTTATTCACTGTTTAATATCTTGTTATTCTTGCTTAAACAATCACTCATTATCAAACAGTATTATTATGCTTCTGCTATCTTTGATATAACTGTTTGAATGAGACAAGGTGAATATGGGAACCAACAGTTACACTTCTTGACCAAACATCTTCCTGGGACGTGTCTGTGTCATGATGAGTGTTTTTCCCGCTCATCAATTTTCTCTCTCCTCTCTCACTCTTATATAAACAACCCTTGTTTATATTTTTCTCTTTACGCGGAAAAACTCTCTCTAAAGGCAAAAACCATTCAAGGAATTCGAATTTTAAGAACTTATGAACTCGATCCTCAAACCTTCAAGACTACAAGTTCTTATCTCTAAATCTAATGCACATTATGGACAAAAACTACTTTTTGATCTTAGATCCTTGCTAACAAAGATCAAACATATGTTTTTGTTGTTCCCTCAAATCTAGCAAGTATGATCACAATGTAGAAGCAAATCTAGAGAGAGAAATATGTCATTCATATATTGAAAGTGAAAGTACAAAATGACAAAAAGCTTATGAAATTAACAAACGGACTTTCCTTATATAGTAGGGTCATGAAAAGTCCATGCCTCTACTAGGAAGTCAACATGAATGACAAAGACAACATGTCTTGATAACTACATAAAATACCCTAACATTCTCCCCCTTAGTTATCAAGGCAAAAATGGTCTTCTCCTTCTTCGAACTCCAAGATAAGTCTTTATTCGCCGCATAGCACTTCTGAAGGAGATTCTATCATTTATCTCGTTGATAGCTCTGACCACCAAAGATATTGCCAGAGACGGCATCCACATATCTCCTCTTTCTCTATCATTATTTTTCAAACGATCTTGCAACTGAAGTAGCAACACTTTTAATGTTCCATCTGAATAACATGCAATCTCGCTGAATCTGAGAAACCTCTTCTCTCCTCTTTCATCCCTGTAGACAACTCCAAACTCAGGATCTCTGATCACCGCATACAATGGCATATTCTCCAATCCATTTATCATCTGATTGGGCCTTATAAAGTTCACCATCGGCTGATCACTCTCCATTCCCATTTGGAAGTCATGACACTGAGTGTACAGAATGTGCCTCCTCAAAAATCTCTTTATGGCATTTAGGGCTAGGATCACATTCTTTTTTCTGATTTGAAGATATCTGAAGTAATGGTACATGGTTTCAAAATCTTCAATTGTTAAGTGACAAAAATCAGCTTCGGTGAAAGAGTAATCTTTGCTGTCTTGCCTCTGAACCACAAAGGTCGGATACCACATCTTGTAAAACAAATTTGTTGTCACCTCCTTGATTGTAACAATCAACTTCCTGCTTTTTACAAATCTTTCTTTCTGATACTTAGCCCTCAAGAAGTAGATGTACTCAAACTTGTAAGCCTCCGACTGATCATTAATCCCCAACACAGCATAGGGATTGAACCTTATGATACGATGAACAAATAGACTTCTTTCAGACTCCTCCAGGAAAGGTGTTCTCAGATATAAGTTTCTTTGTCTCTCTTTCAGTTTAGATAGTCTTTTGTTTCTGGAAGTAGAAGGACCTGGTTGGTTGGATGTGGAAGGATTAGAAGGACCAGCTTGGTCAGGTGAAGGGTTAACAGGTGATACAAACGGTGGTTCTGATATTTCAGGTTTGGCTTCTTCAAAGAATGGTTCAGAGGTTGGTGGAGAATCATGATGAACAGGAATGTATTCAGGAGATGGGATATTGGTTTGAATTGTGCTTGGTTGGCTCAGGTTGAAAGTTAGAGTTGTGGTTTCAGGTTGAGATGGAATCAAGGTACTGGATATAGGTTCAGGGGAGTGTATAGGGCTAACAGCTATGTCTTATAGTGTACTTGGCCCAAAAATCTGTGTCAGAAAGTCTACTTCATTCGTACTAAACTCTACCTCTTGATCTATTGATCCATCAGTAATCATCAACACATTTTCTGTCTCTTCCTTGACTTTCCAAAACATGTCATATTCATTTCCTCTTTCATCATTCTCATCATCTAAACTTACATCAATAATCTCCATATCAACATATAAGTCAACAACCTCCCTTATCTCCTCCTCATTCACCTCGGGCTTTTCAACCGTCGATTCAACGTTCGAATCCACATACAGTAGAATTTGCTTTCGACTTTCTTCGCCCATTGCACCAGATACAAACATATTAATTACTTCAATAGTGGACATAGTTTTACCCAGACTTGGAGTCTCTGAATCATTTCTTTCTTTCTTGCTCATCTCCCCCTCATGATCATGATCATCAGGATCCTGATCATGCCTTCTTTTGATTCCTTGAGCTTGTGTCTTACATCCCTGATTCAGAATAGCCACTTGCTTTGCCAACTCATCCATCGCTTTCTTCATATCACTTAGACCAGTTAGCACCTCTGACTTGAAAGAATTAAACTCTGAAGTAGTCACCATATTAGGAGTAGGTGGAGGTGGTTGAGGTCGGGGCTGAACGTTTTCAAGCAAAGTCATAAGGGTTTTGTTTTGTGGGTCATCTGGGCTTATGGATAAGAGTTTGGCATAAAGTAGATCTTTTAACTCATCAATCGATTGATCTGCTTGAGGTACTGGAGTTGGTGTAACAAGAGGTGGAGGTGGAGGCAATTCGGGCTCTTCAATCATCGGCCCTTTCCCTTTCAACAAGTATTTGACCCCTTGTATCTCCTTGATCAAACTTTCCTCAAAATCTTTTCAGGCGCCGTCGAGCTCTTTCCTTGTCACAAAGACTGGGAGATCACCAATGGAACCACATAGGTTATCCGTTGTCACAACAGTTGATTCAACTGTGTGGCCTACGTTCAACATTGGCGTAATACTAGCGCTGGTAGGACTTCCACACAGTCCTCGTAATCCTATAGTAGGAATTACTCCGAGTGTTCCGGATGGGGCATTAAGACTCCCATCAGATGTTCCAATCAATGACTGTGCAGGAATGGTAGAGGACTGTGCAGGAATGGTCGAGGACCAGGGAGGAAGTCTCTCTGTTTCAATATCCGAACTCTCCGAGTGAGAATATGATAGAGTATATGCTATAGCCCCGTGAGAAGATGAGACAACTTCCTGTTGAGAGGAAGCTGAATGGCTGGCTTGGGTGTGCAAATGTGTTAGTGGGCTACTAACGTCTTTTTCAACACCTGATCCCAACACATGAGATCTGGTGGTAGATGTGGTTGCCCGTCTGGAATAGTAGGTTATTATTTCACTCACCCTCGCATCAGTTTTTTCTACATTTTCTCTCACAGGCTCGCTGACATCTTCAACTAAAACTCCCTCGGTTCTCCTTATAACTCCCACAGTCTCATCATCAAGATGAGTCATTTCTGGTAGATCATCAATGTTAATATCTTCCAAACCAATATCAGCTGATGAAGTCATACGTGGAAAATTCAGAATATCAGCTACATTCCCAAAGACATTCTCATTAACAGCACCATCTTGATCATCATCATCATTGTCGTCATTATCACCTTGATCCTCTTGTTCCTCCGCAGAATCAGACGCATTGTCAGAATTTATATCATCATTAGATGGTCCAAGAACTCCAGCCGAAACAGCTGTCCCAATATGTCTGGGAATCAACTCCTCAGTTCTTGGACTACACAATTGTCTAATTGTGTGACCAGAGATGACAACCATGTACCTTCAGATACGGATAGCTGGCCCCACCAGTTCCCCTCTCGGAATTTTCCCTTTGTGTTCCCGTTCAGTAGCCCTTGCATCCTGAACCCTCACTGACGCCTCTCTCCCAGGGGTTGAGTCTAGGGTAGGTCCCTCCGGTTCTAGCCGGACCATAGACTCTTTATACTCTACTATGCACTCAGCGTACTGATTCGCGTATCCGAGGAACCCATCCGGTAATGGCATCTCATAAGTAAACTGTTGCTTCTGCTTTTGGAGATACTATAGATTTTTCTAGCACTGAAGGATGATTCACTCTTCTTGGAATATCTTTGTTGGATCTCATCATGCTGTGTACGATCAACAGTATAAATCTCATATAAGGAATATACGGCTTGCCCTTATTTTCTGCCCCTGTTCCACATTTTCTTGCAGTTCATGCCAGAAGATGGCTGCATAATATACGTGTAGATCATACACTACCGCATGAAACAGTTTTAGAATTCCGATGCTTGCACTGTCTGTTCCGGAGTGCTTAGATGTCAAGCACCTGTTGATCACCGAGAATATGGCATAGTATACTGGTGGTAGATTCCCCTTGTAAAAAATCCTTGATCTGGTTTAGTTCACCCTTATATCCCATTGCTTTGATGCCTTCAAATACTTCTCTTTCGGACGGATAGTCATCAAAAGCAGTCTTTCCCGGTCTGGATGTAGGCTCAGGTAGCCTCAGTAGAAGCCTCAATCTGTGATAATCTAGCATGGTTACAAATTCATCAATCTGGATCTGAAAGATTGGTCGTCTGTTCTCCATAGTGGGTGTGATCGTCTTCCATACTTGTTGTAAGTATAACATAGGCACATTGACTATGTGAGTCATTGCGTATGCTAGGGGATGGTTCTGCAACACTTCTTTCACCACCGGATGTATGTTGATGTGATCAAAATCAACATGATGATTGTTGAACTTGATTTCGACGTAGTTGGTAGGATGGATGATGGCATGATCGGGATTGCCTCCGGTGTATGATGGGTGAACAGAGCGTGTTGATGGTAGTGGAATGTCGGGTGTTGCCTCGGGAAGGATTGGCACATTATCACCAAATCCTTAAACTCTGCTTTGCTCTTCTTGGTTTAAGGCCATTTGAATTGTTGGGTTGGAAAAAAAATCTGAAAACTTAAATTTAGCAAAAAGCATTTTTGGAAAAGTTTCTAAAAAAATTACTAAGTATAGAATTCGGATCACACTGAAAAAATACATTTTAGACACACAGTTTTCGGATTAAGCATGTAAAAGAGACAAAGAATTCGGATGAATGAGGATCCGAATTCTAAACTACTCGGATCAAGAGGATCCAAAAACCATGCTCCTCGGATCAAGAAGGATCCGAATTCTCAACTTCTCGGATCAAGAAGGAACCAAACACTACACTTCTCGGATGAGAAGGATCCGAACAATACACTTCTCAGATGAAGAAGGATCCGACAACTACACTTCTCGTATGAACAAGATCTGAAAACATTACTTCTCGGATTGAGAAGCATCCGAAAACTTAACTTCTCGGAAAGAGAAGGATCCAAAAACGACACTTAGCAAACATTTAGTTAATGTAAAACTTTTCGCATGCAACAAGTTAAAGATTTCGTATCAAAGAGGATCCGAAAACATAACTTGTAAACATTTTAAGCACAAAACTTTTCGGATTAGAATGATCCGAAAACCAAACTTGTAAAAAAAATCACCATGCAACTTTTCGGATCATTCAAAACAGACCAGAATTTAAAATCGATTAAACCAAGATTTTGATGTATGAAAGCACTCAGACAAGTTTGAAATTCAAAACCCATCAAGAATCGATTACCTATTTACACAAACAAGCCCTAATTTGAAGAACATGATACTGACCCACATGAAAGCATGAACACAGATTCAAAAAAGCAAATAAGATGAAACCTAAGCATGAGTTGCTATCACATATGAGTTTGAAATGATCTAAGGAGCAATAAACAAACAAAGTCACATCATTATACACACAAAATCAGTAAAAACGACTACCCATAAGATGAACAGTTGCTGAAATTGAATTCGAGTGAATAAGCATAATGGATGATGATAATCAAGAAAAGTACATAGATATAATCATTCAGAACATAAAATCGAGTACAGTTCAATAAATTTCAAAGGAAATGGTTACCTGATGAAGAAGAAATCGGAGATTGAAAGTTGAAAGATTGAGGATGATGAACAGTTGCAAGCAGAGAATTTGTATGAGGTATGCAATTTGAAAAAGTGGGAACTGATATTTTGAAAATTCTTTATATACCCTAAAAAATACACATGGCACGATTTGAGAGGACCCCACTTTTTGTAAACAATAGAAAAATACATGTCAGAAAAATGACATGGCACTATTCATCAAACTTTTCGCATGAACAAGGATGCAAGAAGTTGCAAGTTGAAAAAGTTTTCGGATTAAACTGATTTCAATGAAAACCTTTTCGTATCCTTAAGGATCCGAAAAGTGGACTTTTCGTATCCTTAAGGGTCCAAAAAGTAGACTTCTCGTATCCTTAAGGATCCGAGAAGTGAACTTTTCGTATCCTTAAGGATCCGAGAAGTGGACTTCTCTTATCCTTAGGATGCGAAAACTCAGTGTTTTTCACAAAAATCTCCAACTTTTTCAGAAAAATTCAAACATTCAAAAATCTCTCATCAGGTTAAACTTTTAAGCTCTTTTCCTTTGAAAAATATCCCCCCTCTCTCTCATAAATCTTTTTTTTTAATAGAACATACTTATAGACTATGAGTCCTAGTTTGATCAGGTAACAATCAAATCAATGAGCAATAACAAGAACAATTGATGATTTCAACTTGTCATCCCTCTCGTATTCATTCAAAGTATCGTTCAGAGAATATTACAATTCAAAGTAAAGGAACGATTTCTAAACAATAAGCTCTAATGAATTGCTCTCACATTGCTAACCTAAAACTAAAGGTTAACTAAACCTTATATACTAAGGCTTTAAACAAACAAGGCCTAAGCCCATTAAGCAATTAAGCCCAAATAACACAATTAAGGGCTTTTACAAGAATTAATTAAACTAATTAAGCTCTATATAATTATTTATATATCTTTCTAATATGTAGGACATTTATGGTCCTAACAATCTCCCCCTAAAGATATATAAATAAAAATCGGTCTTGAAACCTTCAAGTCTTGATCTTCTCTTCCTTTTGAATCTTTGAAACACTTCGGTGTTGCTTGTCTTCATGTCTTTTAACGCTCCCCTTGAATAAAGCTCTTAAAAAAAAACTCTTGAATTTGAATTCAGCTTTTAAAAGAACTTGTAGAACCAATATGCTAGATGGGGGAAAATAATTTGAAGCGAACACCACTTGATAAAGGATGAGAAGATATATGACCACTTGTTGACACTTTGAAGTCTTTTCGCTTTGGTAAAATCTCAGAACTGCTCGGAAGTGATCAAACAACGGTTACTCCCCCTCGGCTTTTGCTAACTCCCCATCAACTTGATATTTGGTGTCTTTGAATCTGTACCCTTTCTCCCCCTCATGATGAGTAGGAGCATCCGGAGCATCATGCACGTTCAAAGACAATACTGACGAGTAGCAAAAAATCCAGATAAAAACATTAAGTAACCAGAATAGGGTAATCAACTAACACAAAAACACGTTAGTAACTGTTATCACAACAATTTAAAAATTGTGTGGCCTATGTTCAGAGTTGGCAATGGGGTATCTCTGATATTAAAAATTACTTCTCAAACTGTTCCGGCAATATCACGAAGATATGCAATGGGAATCACAAAGACTCGTGCATGTGTGAAAGAAAGTAATTTCTATCTGTTTGGCTCAAAATATTGATTTAACTCGGGACACAAGTTAAAAATCAATGGACACAGTGAATAGAATATGAAGTTCGGAGACCAGAGCTGATGTCTTCCTGTTTCAATATCTAAGACCTCCGAGTGAGGAATAGATAGATTATGTGCTAATTCTTCGTGAATATATGAAACAAGCATCTGTTGTGAGATACTTGAGTGGCTAGGTGGGTTGACACGAGTTATCGACACTAGGTCCATGTCTGTTTCAATATTCATCTCCAAAGAACGAGAATGAATAGATTGTGTGGTTACCCGGATAACTGACTCGGTTTGGTAAGGACCAATAATTCTTTTAAGTACTGTCACAGCTTCACCATATTCTTTTCTCTCCAACCTCATCTATCAATCTTGACCCCTCACTGTTGTGTATAAGGGATGTGTTTCTTGGGTAGGTCCTTCCGGTTCTGGATAGACCATAGAAAAAATGTAAGTCCTAACACTCCTTTCATGCATCGAGTAGAACAGTTTAGTAAAACAGTGAAGAACGAGTTCTAAACTGAAATGTTTAGAAGTCAAAACTTTTAAGACCGAGTTCTAATCTGAGGTAATCAGAAGTCATAAAATGAAGTCTGAGTTCTGATCTAAGGTAATCATAAGTCATTGTTTGAAATAATAGAATTTCAAGAAACAAAATCAAGCGCTAAACAGATTGACTCAGTAAGCACATTATGTTCAAATATCAAACAATGATTAGAAAGTTTAATTGTGAAGAACAAGTCACAATTATTATATCAGATAAGAATAGAATCATTTGCACAAAATAGCGAACTTGGAAAACAACTAGGAATTCAAACGAGTGTATTTCCATCGAAAAAATCAACAAATACGTGAGACATGGAAATAACTAAGTCAAGAAAAATGACACGTGGCAAACATCGAAATTAAATTGGAGAATAACAAACACAAGTAAGTTATCCAGAATGAATTACCACGGTCTTTGAATTCAGTTGAAGTTCACTTACCATCATAAGATACTACTCCCCCTCAAAATTGGCATAACCTTTGAATGTTCGTCAATTGATGTGAATAATAGGAATGAACACCGCACATGACATTCCTGCAAAACAGATTAGAGGGATTTTGGTATCCATCTTTTGATGGATCCTTGTTGGTTAGATGCCCTATGAGGACCAGGGATACTATAAGTACCATACCAATACTTAGCATGGTCTTTCTTCACAAAGTCACTTGTTCCACGGTAAGAACTACACAACTTCTGTGTAGATAAGCTGGTCAGCTTATTAATAGAATAAACACGATCAGTTTTCACAAAAGGTTTAGCATGGAAAGCTTTGTTGTTCTTGTCCCTCTTAACAGAGACGAATGACTTTAGATTAGGAGCGGATCCTTTAACTCTCCACACCATGTTTACTTTCTTGAAAGATTTATTATCTGATTTGTCAATGATAGGGTTATAGAACATATTAGAGGTATGGATTCGATCTTTTGAAGAGCTATTTGATCTAATGCCGGTTTTTAAAGAAATATTTCTGTGAATAGAACTTGAAGCATTCATAGAAAAGTAAACTGAATTAACTGAATCACCGTAAAGAGACTGAGTAACAGTATCTGGACTAGCAAGATTGGGTGATTCAACATCAGAGTTTTTGCTTTCAAGTTCCTTGTCAATGTTAAACAGAACATTTTTCTTTTTTAAGCATTATATCTAGCTTCTTTTGGAGAACATATTTTAGCCTCTTCTCTATCATAATATCAGATGACAAAAAAGATAATTGCTTTGTAATCTTGGAAATCTCAGATTGAAAGATCTTTCTTTCGATTGCAAAATCATCTTTCAAACTTTTTGCTCTAAAGCCTTCAACTTTCTTCTTTTCAGACTCTTTGATTAGAACGTCTAATTATTTCTCCAAATCAGTTGTTTTTAAAGAAAGTTCTCCATTTCTTTTAGTAAAAGATTTGCGTTCAGTTTCAAACTTCTCCCTTTCTAAAATCAAAACTTTTTTAAAGTCGAAGATCTGTTTTGAAAGTTTTAAACACATAAGCTCAAGACTTTTCTTCTCTTCAATAGATATGGTTGAAAAACCAGATTGCTTTTGTATAAGCAATTGTCTTTCTTTTGCAAAACTTTCTTTCTCCTTTTCAAAAACCGTTTCAAAAGTAGTTAATTTATTTTTAAGCTCAAGGTTTTCACAGTTCAGGAGTTTATCTTTCTCTTCTTCTTTAGCCAGCTTCTCAGAACTATTCCAGATTTGAGATTTTTGTTCCTTCAGTTCTTTGACGTACTTGCTGATCAAATCATCTTTCTGCTTGATATGCGTTTCATGTAGTCTTTGATTTGCTCGACACTCCACATCAAAGCAATACGACATTGTTACCTAAAAAATTTGATCGTTAATCGGTGTTGTTTTGAAGAATAAAACATGCGGAAGAAAATCAAAAATTAAAACTGAAAAACAAACCAAAAAAATTAAATTCGTTTTCAAAAATTAAAATCTGATTATTATCGAAACGAATGAAATCAAACTTCGAGAATGAAACCTGAAAGATAAACAAACCACGTTAGATTAAAGACGTCAACTAAAATCACATAAAATGATAATAGTCGCTAATAATTGCAAATCGTCGCAAATAATCTCAAACGTCACAAAAAATTGCAATTCGATCGTTAAGAAAAATCGCAACTTTCGTTAAAAACTCTCAATTACGAGACGTGCGGTAACTCGGGTACCGACGAGAACTTACCAACCAAACTTACCGGGTGATTGAGATTCTCGCAAAAATAGCACTTACTGGATGAGGGAGATGCTGACCGGGTAATAAGGAGGTTACTGGATAAAACTTGTTTACCGGATGAATTTATTTGCGACTTACCGGATGAAAAGTGTTTCCCACACAAATGAACACTTACCGGACAATAAAACAAGAAAAATTAAACTTACCGGTTGAAGTTGATTTACCGGATAACGTACTTTCCAAACAAAGCTTACCGGGTGAAAAAGAACTTACCGAGTGAAAAAGAACTTACCGGGTGGAAAAAGAACTTACCGGGTGAGAGTTTTCGGATACGTGACACGCGTATGAAAAACTTATCGGATGAACAATTGAGCTTACCGGATGAAATTTGATAGCGACTTACCGGATAAACAGAAATTATTCCTCAACATCAACAAAATATGTATGTATGCAAGTATGGAAACGAAAGAAACAAAGCATGCTATATTTATCCTTTATGCTACACACACACACACACACACACACACACATATATATATATATATATATATATATATATATATATATATATATATATATATATATGGAAAGGTTCAATAGAGAAGTGCAAATATTTAGAGAAGTAGAGAAGTAAAAAAAACACGGGTCCGTTCACAAATGAACGTTCATATATAAACAGTCATATATGAACGTTCATATATGAACGTTCATATAACAGTCATATATGAACATTCATATATGAACGTTCATATATAAACAGTCATATATGAACGTTCATAAATGAACGTTCATAAATGAACGTTCATATAACAGTCATATATGAACGTTCATATATGAACGTTCATATATGATTGTTTATATATGAACGTTCATATATGAACGGACCCGTGTTTTTTTACTTCTCTACTTCTCTAAATATTTGCACTTCTCTATTGAACCTAAGGCTATATATATATATATATATATATATATATATATATATATATATATACAAGAATGGTGGAAGAAAGCAATATGATATACGTATGTGTGTGATTCAACGGTCAAACAACTACAAGGAGGTCAACAATAGCATGCGATGGTCAAATAAGGAACAATTTGTGTCTGGGAAAAGCTTACATCCGGGAAGTGCCATCATCCGGGAAGAAGTGAGGTTACCGGGTGAAAAAGGTATCCGAAAGAAAGATTTATCCGGTAACCTGGTAACTTGATATTTATCCGGTAACTTGATGTTTTATCCGGAAAGTGGTGAGAAATAGGAAACTTACCCGGTAACAATGAGATAATGTCCGGTTACCACGGATGTGGTTGCACTTCGGATCTGGGATCGATAAGGTTGCTTGATTTCACTCCCCCTTGAAAGATGCATATCTAGTTGTCTCAACTACAGATAAATCTGCAAGTGTAGATGAAAAATCTTCGTACTCAATGAACATGAGTCCAGAATTGTTAGATGTATCTCTGTTAGATATCCACACTCCCCCTCAAAAATAGAATATAATTAAATAAACAAACACACATGCTCCCTGATAGTTCCAGATCCGTGAAAACGAACAATAATGAAATCAATAAGTAGAAACAAGTCGGAATGATTTCAACTGGTCATCCAATTTAGCTTTCAATTGAGAGAGTTTACAATAAGGAATAATGAAAGCAAAATGAACAACTAGCCTATTTTCTAAGGCTAACAAAGCATTATATATGGCGGGCCCGTGGTTAACAAGCCCACGGCCCGTTTACTAACTAGGCTCAAATTAAACTATTACAATTAGCCCCTTGAACTTTAATTCAACATAAATTCGACCCTAACAATCTCCCCCTTTGAATTGAAGTTCGAGTTCGCGCCAGTTTGCAACATATCTTTTATGGAGCGCAAAGTGTACCTCGAACATTCTGATAGCACGGCGATAGTCGATGCGTTCTTCAACCATTTCCAAAGCATTCCGAGCAGTTGTTTCATTCGGATTAGGAACATACGAATACTTTGGATTTTCATACTCGTGCTGGATGATGTTTCGAAGAGCATCTTGAACTTTGAATAATGTGCCGTCGCAGAATCTGTCTACCTGACAGAAGTGCATAAATTTCTTTTCATTCTGTTCGTTGATGTAGATAATCCCAAATTCAGGTTCCAGAAGCAGAGCGTTCTCGGGATACATCTTCAACTCAGGCGCTTTTAGATTCGGCTTGATCAGATTTACCTTCTTTGCCCTGTTCTCGATTGCCATTTGGAAGTCCGTGACATAAGACATCATGATGGTACGGACTAGGAATCGACGAACAACTTCGAGCTCTTTGGTTACCGGAAGCGGTCGGATGGTTCTTGTACGGAGGTCCTTCAGAATAGCATAGAAGTCGAACGGTTGGAGGTGCTGGAAGTCGGCTTCAGAAAATCTCCATTCATTCCCATCTTCGCGTCTGACGGTGAATACAGGATAAACAACTTTCATAATACGGCTTGACTGGATGTTGAGCACTTCGGTGATTTTATGCTTGGTTCAGACTTGGCTAACTGGTAGACACCGCTTCATTGCGCTTATGTACCGGCGTTGGTATTCGGGGTTGGAACGGTAAATACCAAGGCAGAAAGTCGGCTCGATTGGGCGTAGCTTGTCGACGAACAACTTCTTCAAGGATTCCTCCAGGTGAGGAATAAATATCGTGATCTTCTCCCAACGGATTTGTTGTTGTAGAGGAGGAGGGAGATCAGAAGCTGTCGGTTGCTGAGGAGATGTCGGAGTATCGGCAGTTGTAGTTTCATGTCTTGTTGAAGTTTCGGCGGCTTGAGCTGAGTGAACGGGAGTACCATACAAATTCTGGAGCAGAAACTGGTCGTAGTCAACGTTGTCATCTTCATCAGTAGGGAAGACCAAATTAACCTGGAGATTTGCGGCACTGGTGGCTTTTCATACCATGCATCTTCGGTCTCCGAGTTGGTCTCGCAGTCTGGATCAATCAAATCCAGTATCGGTGTATCTGATGAGTCAAAAGTAACCAGTTCCTGTGCTATTCCCTCAGGCTTTTCAACCGTCGGGTCTTCATCATCGGAGATATCCATATCAATTACCATCTCGGCTAACGGCAACTCGGCTTCGGGTGCATCTTCGGTTGTAGTAGCCGCAGTTGAGGGTTCTGGATGAACCACAGTAGTCGTTTCAGTGAGGATTTGGGCGGTCTCGGTTAGTCTATGTCTTTTCTCCCCCTCACGGTTATCAGGATCATCCTGGTCATCGTGCTTGCGCTTTAGACCGCCGGCTTGACTCTTGCAGGTATCTTCGAGTGAACGGACTCTCTCGGACAGCATTGTAAGCGATTTTTGAACGTCCTTAAGAGTCGAGTCAAGGTTATCCATCCGAGTGGTGATCGGTGATGAAGGAGCAGTGACCTGGGATTTCAGAACGGATAACAGGTCTACCTCAGTTGAGGCGTCGGTTTCTGATTGTTGGAGCAGTTGGGCTAGAAGCATCGTCTTTAGGGTGTCCACCGAGTAGATAGGCTGAATGGGAGCCGGTGGAGGTGTAGGTACGGTTTCGGCTTCGATGACCTTCGCTTTACCTTTGATTAAGCTCTTTATTTCGTCGAGCTCGGAGGTGAGGCGCTGCTCCATTGCCTCGCGGACAGCCTTGAGGGTGTTGTCCAGGGACCCTTGTGACACATAGTCCGGTAAAGTAACTCCGGGATCACTTAGATTGCCCGTTGAAGCATCTACCACAGAGGCAGGCCCACCTACGTTCACGGTTGGCGCAGGGATAGCCGTGGTAGGATTTCCTTCCAATCCTCGGATTCCACTTAAAGGCGGAGATCCTACGGAAGTTCCGATCGAGTCACGAAGAGCCTCAATTTGGTGAGTCTCATCTGGTGTCCTAGCCGAAGAATGTTCAATAACAAGTGGCTCTAGACTCAATAGTGCACTCAAAGAAGTCGAGACCGGGGGTTGCTGGTCTCTTGTTTCAATACCGGTACCCTCCGAGTGAGAGACCGGTAGAAGTTGCGCTTGATCCCCGTGAGAAGTTGAAACACCCGTCTTTTGAGAAACGGGTGAGGGTGTGCAATTGCACCGCTGGGTCCACGATGGCTCCTTCAATACCCCGTCCCTGCGGATGAGACGGGATAGCAGATGTGGCAACCCGGATTACACTCGGTTGGGGTCGCTCAGAAGCCTCTTTATCTTTACGGCTTAATCTTTCTTGGTTCGCTTTCGAACGTAATTCTCTCTGCCTCACATGATCTAACTCGTCACCTAATTCTCTCTCAGGTCTCCTAGTATCTCCCGTAGAGGGTTGAGTAGTAGGGATTGGAGGTGGTGTCGGTGATTCAAAAGGGATTCCTTCGGTAAAGTATGGGTCTGGCCCGATACCATGAGGGATTAATTTCAGGCGTATGTTACGGTCACTATCGGAATCCGTGGAGTCAAATTCCACGTTCTCAACTTGTCGAGAGGGTGAAGGCGGGTCTGATATGTATGGTTCGGAGTCATGGTGAAGCATTGGTCGTGAGGACGATGTTCCGGCTTCGCCTGTTGGTCGGGTGATAGGGATTCGGGGTTGGCTAGTACTGGGACGCATTTCCACTGCACCGCTCATTTCAGCTCCCCTCCCATGAACTCTCAACACACCCCGCCCGGGAGCCCCAGCTACCCGGGCCCTTCCACCTCTTGTTCTCGGACCCTCACGTCCTTCGGGTCTATGTCCCTGGGGAGGTCCCTCCGGCGCTGGCTGGACCATGGGATTTCCTAACGCTTCCCTATATGCTACTACACTAAGTGCAGTGGGATCCGCGTGTGCCAGAACGGCGTCAGGTATGGGCATGGCTATGGCGTTAGACGGGTTACGGATTACCATATATTGCAAGTGGTGATGAGGACATACCGGATGGTTTAGGCGTCGCGGTATGGATGGATTGGCGTCCATATGTTGTCGCACAGCCAGTGAAAGGAAACGAGGATAGGGGAGAAACTTCTTTTTCTTAGTTCCTCCAATTTGATGGATAGCGGTAACTAACTCCCGCCTGATGATCATTGCAGCGTCGACGTGGCAGTTGTAACACACAGCATGAAATAATCTCAGGAAGTCGCCGGTGCACTGGTCGATGCCCTTCCATCTGGATGAAAGACACCTGTTCAAAATCGTGAACAGTGTGTACCAGATGGGGGCCAGGTACATTTTGTTGAATGCGGAAGGACGGTTAAGAGCATGGTTGTAGCCGAGTGCGCGGATTTGAGCGCAAAGAGTATCGTCATTGACCGTGGGGTCATAGCCTTGATGTCCGTCGGCGTTGGCTTCAGGAAGTGAAATTAGGCGGCGGAAGGTGTCAGGTGTGAGCGTAAACTGTTGGTTGTCGATCTGTGCTGTGATCGTCTGTGAATTAGTTGCGGCGATGACTTGGGCAGAGAGCCACACTTGAAAAACATACAGCATAGGAACGTCGGCAGTGGCGGTGAGTGCCTCACGGAGAGGGTGACGCATAAGAATATCCACAACCACACGGTGTTGGGGTTGTGGTCGGAACTGAGCCGGGTCCAGGTGATGATTGTGTGGCTCTATCTCGGTGCCATGGTCAGGTTCGACCAAAGCGTTATCAGCTGCCACATCGATGAATTCCTCTTGAGGAGGATTTTGCTCTTCCAGAATTTGTTGTGGATCTTGATCCGCCATTGAATATCTGTAACAGAACACAAGTTAGTAATGAGGGCGGATAAACAAGTTCCGGTGCGTACCTTTGCCGAAAGTGGCTCAATCTGAGACAGATTGAGGACTGTCAGTGATAAAACAGGTACAGAACTGACAAAAATAGAGGTGTCCGGACAAGACAATGAAATGCCAAACTTTCCGGACAAACCAAACATTTCGGACCAAAGGAGTCCAGATAGCAACAGTTTCCGGATATGATGAAGGTTTTCGGACACAATGAGGATTCCGGACAAAATGTGGATTCCGGACAACCATGGTTTCCGGATAACCGGGGGTCCGGACACCTCAACTGTCCGGTAGTTGAACTTACCGGAAACCCTGAGGTTTCTGGACAACTAGGTTTTCCGGAGGTCGAGTGTTTTTCGTGTAAAATGTCTAGTGAATGATGGAATCCGAACAAAACATCGTCAATATGAAAGATTCCGGACACGACGAATGTGTCCGGACAAAACTCAAAAACAGTAATCAAACTAACCTCAGACCCAAACAGTTTGTAGAGCATTCAAATAGTTGCTATTAACGCATATGACCATACAAACTCCACAAAATCAACCTACGTTCTACCGAATAGACCCAAAGTCAGAAAGACTCAAAAATAGGTTTCGGAGTCTGCGAATCGACCAATCCTGTGGTCGATTGAAGTGATGTAACGCATGAGACGTACATAAATGAGATCGAGATGGATAACCGAACAACATACGTGAGTATAGAGCAAAATGCGAGTGAGATGCGAGGATGTTGAGTGAGTCCGAGCGAGAGAGAAAGCACGAGAGGGTTTAGGGTTTTCGAGTAAGAATCCGGATAAGTGAAACAATTGGTTTCCGGATCTTTATATATGACCCAAGGAGTCCGGGTGGGTCTTCCCGGAAACCCATCCGGTCCGGAAAGGGAACTGTCCGGATAGATGAGTATCCGGAACCTATCCGGACACCTTTGGTATTTTAAAAAAACATTCCGTCTCACTTTAAAACAAATGCCTTAGGAATTTGACAGAATATTCTCTCGCTCCCCCTCAAACTGAGATGGGGAAAAAACTTGCTCCCCCTCGGATAGTGCAATGGAGAGTCCGACACACACAAAAAAACTTTTGGACATTTAAAGAAAAACACTGTGTCGCTCCCCCTCAAATGATGAATATAACTTGAAAAACACACGGGAGGATCCACACACACAAAAAATACTTTTCATAATTTAAAAAAATGTGTGTGACGCTCCCCCTCAACAATAGAGTAAACTTACCTGATACCTGGTTATGCTCCCTGTTGGTTCCCGATTTGCTTATACAAGATTGTCAGATCTATTAGTTCGAGTTTATGTTTGATGCGGAAGCGTATTTGAAGAACTAACAGATATGTTTGATAGATTTAGAACACAATATAAATAAACAGTGAACAGGAAATAATATCTCAAAGTTTACTGAATATATATATATATATATCAAGAACAGATTCAAGAACAGTGAGTGAGCAAAGCTTTAAAACATATATGACTCTCAAAGTATATAAGCTATGTGTTCTTGAAGTTTTTCTCTTTTTAATTCTTGATTCTTGATTAGGAAGAACTCAACATGAGTCTTCCTTTTATACTACTCAAAGGGGACCATAAAGCATGAGCTACTATTCAGAACGGACGGTATGAATAGTTGGAAGGATGGCATGAACAGTTGGATGTGATGTATTGCATTTAATGCAGCAGACGTCTATTATGTACTAAGCCCTATTGAGTCCACTTAGATTTTGACACGTTGAAGTTGGACAGGGTACGTTGACATGCAAGTTGATGAACAGGTCCAGGAACAGTAGCAAGATATTATAAATATCTTTGATGTCTTTGTTGAAGACCGCAGAGGCTCTGTGAAGTGTCACAGAGGTTCTGCGGTTTGGTCCTTTGTAGAGCAGTCTTCACCGGATTCCGAGTCTTTGGTCTTCTTTGCGCGTATGACAGAGCTTCTGTAGGACGCCTCTTTAGCTTCTGTAGCTTCTTGACCTTGATCTCTCGGTAAGTTCGGCAGAGCCTCTGTAAGAGGCTTTCTTCACTTAGCCTATTTTTCACTACTTCTAAATACTTCTATGATTAGGAAGATTGAAGCTAACAATCTCCCCCTAAGTAGTGAAAAATAAAAAATTGAACTTGAGTTTAGTTAGGCTAAGTTAGATAAGACAGAGGTTAAACAATACCTCGAAAGTTCTTCCATTCAGAAATATGCCAGAGGCATTTTACATTTGAGTACAATGAAAGATAGACTTTGACTTGGTTTGCAGAGATTTGATGTTTGAGAATCAGATTTTGGCATCTTTGAAATCGTTGTAGCTTCTGTTGTCTCTTCCGATTCTTCTGATCTCTTTGTAGAAACTGATGCAGAGTTCTCTTAGGCGAATTGTGGCATCTATCTCTCTGATGAAAGTATCTGCAGCATCTCTATTCATTTTCTCTGTATCTCTGTATTTTACAAGGCTTGCTCTGAACTTGTTCAGAGTACTAGTTGCGTACTTCTGACAGTCCATGCACACAAACAGTTTTACTTCGCCTTGTGGGTTTTGAAATACTAACCCGAATCTTGGTTCTGTAATGATTGAGTTGGGCAGGGCGTCGGGTGGGCAGCGATCTTCTGGTGGTCGTAAATTCAGATGTTTGAGACCAAGATCCTTTCCCAGTTGAAAATCTATCATACTGTAGATCATAAGCTTTTCCCTCATTGCTTTTCTCAACACTTGATAGGCTCTGGTGTTTGGCTCTGTGTTGTAGTTGTCCTTTGTCCATTGCAGAAGTTCAGGTAGATCATAGGGATTCAGATTCCTTATGTCAGCATCAGCGAAGGTGGTTTCTGAATTATTTACCCTTTTGACTCTGTAAAGATTGTACCTGACTCTTGGATAGGTTCTTGTGAAGGAGAATCTACAGAAGATTACCTTTTTGATTTTATGAATTGAGAAGACTTATGCTTTGGTTCTTGGCTTTGTTCTGCTGAAGATGTTCTCAAATTCTTCTCTGATGTTCGGATTTGTGATTTGGTCTGTTGGATGGAGGTTCTGAAAGGGTTGTTTGTAGAGATATTTGTACACCACTTCTTCCATTTCTTCGTATGTTGGACCATGTGGTGGTACTCGTCTTCTGAGACTCTCCATCTGTTGAACAACTTATGCAGCTCTTCCTGATAGAGGAATGTCTGACAGAGGATTCAATCCATATGCCCAGTCCTCTTCTTCAGGCTTTGGAGTTTGGAAGGCCTCAAAGGCGCTCTTCATCAATTTCTCTGTAGGCTTGGGCAACGATTTCTTTTTCTTGGGCTCATCTGTCAGTTTCGCCTTTCCCTTGTCTTTGGCCTTTGGAGGTTCAGAACCTGTTGCCTCTGTAGGTTTGGGTGTTGGCGCTTCTGTTGGAATGATGGGTGTTGCCTCTGTAGGTTTTGACACTTGTGTTTCAGAGGACTTTTGTGGCGTTGGTTCTGTTGGCTTTCTTTGCTCTGTAACCTCTGTTGGAGGTTCTTTGGTGACTTCTTCTGTAAGCTCGGTTTCTTTGGATTGAGGTATGTCGAATCTTCTTCCCATTCGGAAAGCTAAAGTGAACCTGTGCCTTTCTTCTTCTCTCTGCGACATTCGATCAGACATTGTATTGTGCATTTTTCTCAGAATAGAAGAAGCAGAGGTCGTTGCTCTTTTTGGTTTGGTGGCAATCGACTTTTTTCTTGGTATGGCTTGGGGGTTTTCTGTTGATTCTGTTGAAGGTCTTTCTTCCAAGTTAATTACCACAGGAGTGGTTGTTGCCTCTGTGGTTTGCTGATCAGCTTCTGGAATATTGGTTTCTTCAGAAGTTGATTCCACAGAGATGGGTGTTGTCTCTGTGGTCTTTTGATCTTGGGTTTGTTCTGGAGGGGCTTGGCTGATTGGTTCTGCTACGATTGGTGGAGCTTGTAGTCCTCTGGTCGTAGCTTTCTCCCTTATATTCTCCCCCCCAGGATGATCTGATGGACCAGGATGGTCATCATCAGAGTCATCCTGACTCTTATCAGAAGTACCCTCTGCTCTGCAGGAAGCTTTGGGTTTCTTTGGTAGTTCTGCTCCTGCGGCCATCAACTTTGCACATACATCATCACAGAGGCCGATTAGAGTTGCAAGCTCTGCTTCTGTGTTGAAGCGCATTCTGCCGACACTTTTTCTGAATTCTTTGACGTAGTTGGCATTTGCAGTAGTGAAGGAGACAATGACTTCTGTGACCTGGTTTATGACATTCTGCCCGAGCTCTGTCAGCCGTGCTCTGGTCATGTAATCTTTTGGCTTCATCATTGTAGTGTTGCGCATTGTCTCTTCTTGAACGTTTTGCAGAGCCTTCTGTAGTTCTGCAGGTGTGATGCTGTGTGATTTGTTGGATTGCTTGTTCATTTGTTCAAGGAAATGTTTGACTGGTTCCTTGAATGCAGATGTTGCAGCTATTCCAAAATCTTTAGCAGCAGAAGTGGCTGTAGTTGTGGCAGTTGTTTGAGCAGAAGATTTCATCTCTGTGATGGCCGTTTTCACCTCTGTGGACAGATTGTACATTTTGGTGTTCAGATTCAGCAAGGTCGTTGATGTTTTCTCTGCAAAAGATGTGAAAGAGCTTTGCAACTCTTTCATGGTTTGGTTCACAGAGGTGACAAGGGTTTGGAACTCATCCCTTGATACTTGTGTCCCTGGTGTAACCTCTGGAGGAACATATTCGTCTCCAGAGTGAGTCCCTGCTCCTGGACACCTTCATTCACCCTTGTTTGTACGATGGGGGTGGAAGGATTTCCATCTGATCTTCGAGCAGAAGCATCTTGTGCTTCAGACTCTACAGAAGTTCTGTGAACGACATTGTCTAGATCCACTTCATAGGTGGGTACTAGATTATCCTTCTGTTGACTCGGAGACTTGTCTAGAGTCTCTTCGTCGTTGTGCTCACTAATTCTATCTGAAAGAAGGGTTGGCCCTATTTCGTGCGTGGTAGAGGAAACAAGTTCCTCTGTAGGGTGTTCTAGTGTGATCTGGGGCGATTGATCACGAACAATAGGCGAGTCTCTTTGAGGAGACTCCCTAGGAATGTATTCCCCGGTTTCTGTGGGCGCAGAAGTCGAAAGAGTGACTTCTGGCTGGATGGGTTGGGTTTGGATCGAGTTGTGCTGCTCTTTTTCAATAACTCCTTCTGCAGCTAGACCTGCGGAGTTAGATGTGTGGGTTGCACTGGGAGTTGGTTTTGGTTGTGTGCCTCTATTAATCCAGGCATCTTTTCTTGTGTCTTCCTATGTTAAGCATCCAAGCACTACATCATTTTCTATCATTTCAGCATCTGTAGCTATCCGATGGCTTGGTGCGTCTTCCCTAGCTTCTGTTGAAGTTCCTTGCTCTGTGCCTAAGAAGTCATACATTTGATGAGAGTCGTATAACCTCATGACATGTGGATGATAGAGACCTTTTCGTATCCAGACAGCTTCTTCTTCATCTGAATCTACCTCTGAGACCTCCATTCTTGTCTCCCTTGTTTCAAATCCCTCTTCTTGTACAACTTCGGCCTCTTTTCCTTTTCCTGTTATTTTCCCTAAAGCCTCTGTTACTTCATCTCTATTCCACTGAGCTTCTGTTTGTTCTATTTCTTCTGAAGCTGGGCTTGGACTCCTTCTGTGGACGTCCAATCTGTAACATCCCTTATCCCATATACATGACGTATTACACAATATAACACATTTAAATATAAGAAACAAACTTCACTTTACATGTACGGTCCGGTAGTCTTTTACAAATAGAAAGAAAACATTTGAAATACAATCCTTGTGCTATTTGCATCCATAACACTTAACATTCCATTACAACTACTAAATAAGTCAAAAGCTTCGTCTTAGTCTTCCTTACTAGCCATCCATTTCATACTCTACTTACTTGCCCTTACTTGATCCGCCACCTGGAATACATATTTTTAAAACAAAATGAGGGTTAGACCTGTTAGTCTAAGTGAGAAACCCCTGTTAGTTTAAAAACCATTTATATAAACTTCATTCATATAAATCACGCCACATAATTACATATATCCAATTAAGCTCACACCTCGTGCGCCTTTCCTTCTCATTTCCTCCTGGCCATATTAGTGGTAGCAAGCCAACTAATAATGTACAACGCTGTACAACATCTACAGCCAAACGACGCTATACAAGTTCTATAGCCAATCACACCGGTCTTAAACCCGGCCAACGTATTATAACACGTTTATAATACACATGTAAATACAATATCTCACTATATTGTAATTCGCATATACCATACATATACACATAATCACTAATTATCACATTCTCAAACCATACGTATGTATTCCAGTTGAAATTACTTTTAAAGTAAAACTCACCTCGTTGCTTTATCCAAAACCTCCGGATCCTTTATCTGTCAATTCGATCTTTCTCCCAAAGTTCACAAAATCTGTAATCAATTAATTACGGAACATTTAACAGTCGAGAATACTAAATGAATCTAAATAGTCTAAAAATCCCATTTTACTATCTCGGCCAACACTCTCTCGCAACTCTCTCTCTCTTCCTCGCAACACACTCTCTCTCGCCACCTTCTCTGTCTCTTCCTCGCAACACACTCTCTCCTCGCAAGCATGGCTTGCGAGCCCTAACTCCCTCGCAGCTAAAGGCTTGCGAGCCCTAACTCCCTCGCAGCTAAAGGCTGCGAGCCCTAACTCCCTCGCAGCTAAAGGCTGCGAGCCAAAAATCCCATCGCAACCAAGGCTTGCGATTCTTATGAACATTCATAAACCTCTCAATTCACTGAGTTCATCTTTTACCCAGATTTACAGATATGTTTCATACTACCATAGAACACTATCCCAAACCCAAAATACACATATCTTATCAAAACACCAAAACCCACCTACATACCTATTTATCAACTTATAAATATAAAAGGGATAGGTTATAAATGATTGTTACCTTTACTTCCTTCTTCTTCTTCTTCTTAAATTTCCTCTCAACCCTCTCTTCTCTCTTTTCTCTCCTTTCTCTCTGTCGTGAACCAATAACACACACACACTTTGTTTTCCTTTTTGCCAAGTCTCTAAAATGAGACACCTCATCTCAATAAAAAATAAAAAGAGGCGGTGGATGAAGATAAATATCTTCATAGTTACCAAACAAACCCCATACTTTCATCAAATGGCAAAACACACCCTTAAACTTCCAAATTAACCAAATTTTTACCCTAAATATATTATTATAAACTTATTCAATTTAACGATAAGAGGGTTTTAAATAACGACTTTACCCGGGGTATTACATCATCTCCCCCTTAAAAGAATTCCGTCCCGGAATTCAGTTAAGCAAAAAGGTGAGGGCATGTCCGATTCGGTTTCCCACGTGGCATCCTGACCTCTATGATGCCTCCACTGAACCTTCACTTGCCTGATCTCCTTATTCCGCAGCACTTTGACTTTATGATCAACTATTGCTTCCGGTTCTTCCACATAATTCAGTCTTTCGTCGACTTGTATCTCTGGTAGGGAGACTGCCTGATCTTGAGTAAGTAAACACTTTCGGAAGTTTGACACGTGAAATGCATTATGAATTCTGCTCAACTCTGGTGGAAGATCTAATCTGTAAGCTACGTCCCCGATCCTTTCAGTGATTGCAAATGGTCCAATATACCTTGGGCTAAGCTTACCCTGTCGACCGATTCTGATGACTCCTTTCCACGGCGAAACCTTTAACATTACATAATCCCCAATTTGAAATTCCAACGGCTTTCGACGGCGATCCGCGTAACTCTTCTGTCTATCTTGAGCCACTTTCAATCTTTCTCGGATCTGTGTAACCTTGTCGGCGGTTAACTGAACTATTTCCGGCCCCGCTAACTGTTTCTCTCCCACTTCGTTCCAACACAGAGGCGTTCGACATTTCCTACCATATAGTACTTCAAACGGTGCCGCTTGTATGTTGGAATGATAACTGTTGTTGTAAGCGAATTCGATTAACGGCAAATGCTTATCCCACGATCCCCCAAAATCAACAATACAAGCCCGGAGCATATCTTCTAAGGTCTGAATTGTTCGTTCACTCTGTCCATCTGTTTGAGGATGATACGCCGTACTTAACTTTATCTGAGTCCCCATTTCCCTTTGAAAGCTTCTCCAAAATCTTGAAGTAAAACGACTATCACGATCAGAAATGATCGAGATTGGAACTCCATGTCGAGTTACTATTTCATTAATGTATAACTTAGCTAATCGCTCCAATGAATCGGTTTCCTTTATTGGTAGGAAGTGTGCAGACTTTGACAACCTGTCGACGATCACCCAAATGGAATCGAACCCCTTCGGAGTTCTTGGTAGCTTTGTGATAAAGTCCGTGGTAATCTGCTCCCACTTCCACATAGGTATTTCTAGTCGTTGTAGTTGACCAAATGGCTTTTGATGTTCGATCTTTACCTTCTTACAAGTATCACACCGTTCTACATACTGAGCAATCCCTCTTTTTATCCCCGGCCACCAGTAGAATTGCTTTAGGTCTTTATACATCTTGTTTGTACCTGGGTGAATAGAGAAACGGGATTGATGAGCTTCTTGTAAAACACGATCACGTAACCCACCCAAACGGGGTACCCACACTCTGTTTCCCAGACACAATAACCCCCGATCATCTTTTACTAGCAATGCTGACATCCCCGCTAACCGTTCTGATTTCAGATGTTCATCCTGATAAGCCTCCACTTGACACTTCTGCAATTCGTCAAATATGTTGGGTAGGAGTTCAGTTCGTATTGAAACAACTTTTATTGTTCCACTCCTTTCTTGACGACTGAGCGCATCTGCCACTACATTCGCCTTTCCCGGGTGATAAAGGATTTCACAGTCGTAATCATTCAGCAATTCCAACCATCTCCTTTGTCTCATATTTAGTTCCTTCTGATCAAAGAGATGTTGAAGACTCTTGTGGTCAGTATAAATCTGACATTTGGAACCATACAGATAATGTCTCCAAATTTTTAACGCGAAAACGACTGCAGCAAGCTCCATATCGTGCGTAGGATACTGCCGTTCATGATCCTTCAGTTGGCGAGAAGCATAAGCTATAACCTTTCCACGCTGCATAAGCACACAACCCAATCCCAATTTAGACGCATCACTGTAAACGACAAAGTCTTCAAAACCTTCAGGTAGTGATAGAATCGGTGCGCTGCATAGTTTCTCTTTCAATATCCGGAAGGCCTCGTCTTGTTCTGCTTTCCACTCAAACTTTAGGTTCTTCCGGGTCAGCTTAGTCAATGGCGTTGCGATTCGAGAGAAGTCTTTTATAAATTTTCGATAATAACCGGCTAAACCCAGAAAACTGCGTACCTCTGTTGCTGTCTTAGGCTGTTCCCACTTTTCAACTGCTTCTACTTTCATCGGATCGACTTGTATACCTTTCTCAGAAACCACGTGCCCCATAAATTGTACTTTCCATAACCAGAACTCACATTTTGAAAATTTTGCATACAACCTTTCTTTCTTCAGCAGCTCTAGAATCAAACGAAGATGTTGCGCGTGCTCTTCCTTGGATCGAGAATAGATAAGAATATCATCGATAAAAACAATTACAAATTTATCGAGATACGGCTTACATACCCGATTCATCAAATCCATAAAGGCAGCTGGAGCGTTCGTCAATCCAAATGGCATTACTAAAAATTCATGATGACCATACCTCGTTCGAAAAGCAGTCTTTAAAACGTCTTCTTCTTTAACCTTCAGCTGGTGATAACCGGACCTTAGATCAATCTTGGAGAAATAGCAAGCTCCAACTAACTGATCAAAGAGATCATCAATTCGGGGTAGCGGATACTTGTTCTTTATCGTGCGCTTATTCAATTCTTGGTAGTCAATACACATTCTCATCGACCCATCTTTCTTTTTCACAAATAACACTGGTGCTCCCCACGGCGAAGAACTAGGTCTGATGAAACCCTTATCGGATAGATCTTGTATTTGTGCCATCATCTCTTTCATCTCTGGAGGTGCCAAACGGTACGGTGCACGGGCTACAGGAGTGGCTCCAGGAATTAAGTCTATACCGAACTCGACTTGTCTAACTGGCGGAAGACTGTTCATGTCTTCAGGGAATACTTCAGGGAATTCACTAACGATAGGAATATCTTCCATCCTAATCTTTTCCGGCTTAACATCTATCACGTAAGCCAAGTAACTTTGACAACCCTTATTCACACACTTACGTGCCTTTACTAGTGATATAAGACAGGACTGATGATTCCTACGATCACCATAATTCACTACCGGTCCTTTCTCAGGCAATACAACATTTATTATCTTCTTGTCACACACTATATTAGCCTGATTCTCCGCCAACCAGTCCATTCCCACTACTACATCAAATTCTATCAAAGTTATAGGAAACAATTGTATAGGCACTCCACACCCTTCGATATTAATCACACAACCATCAAATACTTCGCTAACCGACACTTGGTTATCATTTGCAGTATCTACTAATAGAGAATGATCTAACAATTTAGGTTTCAAACACAAACAAGCAGCAAATGCAGGAGACACAAACGATCGGTTTGCACCGGAATCAAATAACACCTTAGCACGTGTAGAGTTTATCAAAAATGTACCTGTGACCACATCTGGAGTTTCCTCCGCTTCTTTCTCAGTCATCTGAAATGCGCGACCTCTGGTTACTGGCGGTTCCAGTCTTGGCACTACTGGTTTAACATTTGCTGGCCTGCCTGATGACCCACCTTGCTGCATCCTCCCTCGCGGACAGTTTGATTGGAAATGATCCGGAGAATTGCATAAGAAACATAGCCGTGTTACTTTACAATCCTTAATGACGTGCCCAATCTTCCCACACTTATAACATGCTCGCAAATCACCTTGGCAGTTTCCTTGATGGACACGGTTGCACTTCGGACATGGTCTTTCTGCTAGTCGAAACGGCGGACGGTTATCATACCTCTGAAATCGGGACCTCTTCGGATCATATTGCGGTCCTTCCCACTTTCTCTTTCCGATACTCTTATCTCCCGTATCCCTTCTCATATCTCGTTCAACATTTTCCGCTGCATCAACTGCAGCTGAAAAGGTATCGGGTCCCTTTGCAGTCACTAACCTTCTAATCTCTGAGTTCAACCCAAAGATAAACCTTTCTATCTTCATCGCTTCTGTAGCGACATAGTATTCTGCAAATTGAGATTTTTCCAGAAAGCTAGCAGTATAATCTCGAACGGATAAGCTTCCTTGTTGCAAATTCATGAATTCTCCTTCCAGTTGTTTGACGGCTGCTTGGGGACAAAATGCGTTCCTGTAGACTATCACAAATTCTTCCCAAGATAGGGTAGAATAAACATCGGATCCTTTTGAATGAATAAACGATTCCCACCAATACAACGCATCTCCTTTCAACATGGCTGCCCCGTACAATACTCTATCTTCGTCCGCACACTTACTCGTTTTAAAAATGGCTTCAATTTCCTTCATCCACCTCATTGCTTTCACCGGATCCCGATCCCCTGAGAATGTCGGAGGCTTGCAGCTAAGAAACATTTTGTAATCACATTTTCTCATTACCGGTAAGACCGTTGGGGTAATTGGCATCTCCTCTTCAAGAGTAGGGTCTGGTCTTTCTGTTTCAGTATTATGAGCTTGGTTGAGCATAGCTTGAATATTGTCTTGTAATCTCCCCATTTCTGTCATTAAATCAGCTCTGGTAATGAAATCCGTACTATTTTGTTGAGTTCTACCTCCGGTTCTACCTCCAGCTCCACCTCGAAGCCTACCTCCAGTTCTGCCCCCTGTTCTGCCTCCCCTGTCCCCTGTTCCTACTGGCGGATTAGTTCTGTTTGGATTTCTTCCTCCTCCTCGATTCGAATTTCTTGTACCACTTGCCATTCTGTAGATTTAAACAAGATTAATATACACATAAGCACATACCCCATATAACAAGGTATTCCAGTTCAAACATGTACCTGAAAAATCACAATTACACTGGCCAGGTGTAATATGAAATTACCTTACATGATGTTCCTTCTACCTTTTATACTTCATCATCCCAAGGTTCTATAATGATAGGGACATCCTACTTCACATGCAGTTTAAGTCTAGGTACAGATACAAATACCTAAATCCCTTAAACTAAGGCTCTGATACCATTTGTAACATCCCTTATCCCATATACATGACGTATTACACAATATAACACATTTAAATATAAGAAACAAACTTCACTTTACATGTACGGTCCGGTAGTCTTTTACAAATAGAAAGAAAACATTTGAAATACAATCCTTGTGCTATTTGCATCCATAACACTTAACATTCCATTACAACTACTAAATAAGTCAAAAGCTTCGTCTTAGTCTTCCTTACTAGCCATCCATTTCATACTCTACTTACTTGCCCTTACTTGATCCGCCACCTGGAATACATATTTTTAAAACAAAATGAGGGTTAGACCTGTTAGTCTAAGTGAGAAACCCCTGTTAGTTTAAAAACCATTTATATAAACTTCATTCATATAAATCACGCCACATAATTACATATATCCAATTAAGCTCACACCTCGTGCGCCTTTCCTTCTCATTTCCTCCTGGCCATATTAGTGGTAGCAAGCCAACTAATAATGTACAACGCTGTACAACATCTACAGCCAAACAACGCTATACAAGTTCTATAGCCAATCACACCGGTCTTAAACCCGGCCAACGTATTATAACACGTTTATAATACACATGTAAATACAATATCTCACTATATTGTAATTCGCATATACCATACATATACACATAATCACTAATTATCACATTCTCAAACCATACGTATGTATTCCAGTTGAAATTACTTTTAAAGTAAAACTCACCTCGTTGCTTTATCCAAAACCTCCGGATCCTTTATCTGTCAATTCGATCTTTCTCCCAAAGTTCACAAAATCTGTAATCAATTAATTACGGAACATTTAACAGTCGAGAATACTAAATGAATCTAAATAGTCTAAAAATCCCATTTTACTATCTCGGCCAACACTCTCTCGCAACTCTCTCTCTCTTCCTCGCAACACACTCTCTCTCGCCACCTTCTCTGTCTCTTCCTCGCAACACACTCTCTCCTCGCAAGCATGGCTTGCGAGCCCTAACTCCCTCGCAGCTAAAGGCTTGCGAGCCCTAACTCCCTCGCAGCTAAAGGCTGCGAGCCCTAACTCCCTCGCAGCTAAAGGCTGCGAGCCAAAAATCCCATCGCAACCAAGGCTTGCGATTCTTATGAACATTCATAAACCTCTCAATTCACTGAGTTCATCTTTTACCCAGATTTACAGATATGTTTCATACTACCATAGAACACTATCCCAAACCCAAAATACACATATCTTATCAAAACACCAAAACCCACCTACATACCTATTTATCAACTTATAAATATAAAAGGGATAGGTTATAAATGATTGTTACCTTTACTTCCTTGAACTGATCCTTAATAATCCAGCTGAAACTCCACAGCTTCCTTCTTCTTCTTCTTCTTAAATTTCCTCTCAACCCTCTCTTCTCTCTTTTCTCTCCTTTCTCTCTGTCGTGAACCAATAACACACACACACTTTGTTTTCCTTTTTGCCAAGTCTCTAAAATGAGACACCTCATCTCAATAAAAAATAAAAAGAGGCGGTGGATGAAGATAAATATCTTCATAGTTACCAAACAAACCCCATACTTTCATCAAATGGCAAAACACACCCTTAAACTTCCAAATTAACCAAATTTTTACCCTAAATATATTATTATAAACTTATTCAATTTAACGATAAGAGGGTTTTAAATAACGACTTTACCCGGGGTATTACAGTCCAATCCTTGTTGAATGAAGGGGTTCTGTAGAATAACAGGTGTCTCAGCTTATTGATCTCTGGGTGTTTGATCATCTTCTTGCAGATGTGTGTCAATGCCAGAAATAGAGAAGTATTGTTCTTCTGGGGAGTGGTAGTCGAGTGGTTGTGTCGTCCACCCTGCTGTATTTAGAGTGTGGGCAATGTCAGGGTTCTGTAGGAAATCGTTTAAGTTTCCTTGGTGAGCAAATCGATCTGGGGATTGATAGGGTGATTGATATCCCTCTTCTGTCATTTCTACTTCTGCATCTTCTTCTTCTGCAGTTCTTTCTTCTGCGATTTCTTCTTCTATGGTAACCAACTTTTCAAGGGATTTCCCATGCTTCTTTTTGGTTTTCCTCCTCTTAGGTTTTGGTGCCCCTTCCTTTGTGGTTTTCGATTTTATTTTCTTCTGTTTTGGAGAAGAGGGAGGAGCAGTGGAGCCAATTTCTGTGGCATGAGGAGGTGAAGGTTGATCTTCTGCAGCGCTTGTGGAGGTGCCTTCTTCAGTTTTCCTCTTCTTTGATTTTGGAGTAGAGGTAGAAGATTTCGAAGAGGACTTTTTTCCCATGAGCTCTGCACGTTTGGCTAAGAAGCTAAGTTGAATAGCCATGTGTTTTGCTAGTTTGTGATCTTTTTCTTCTTGAGTGGAAAGAGGTTCTGCAGTCATTGTTCCTAGGGGGACACCTAAACGCGGGGGTGTCATAGGACTCGGTTTTGGAGTTCTATGATCGCGTATGTACTCTTTCTTAAAGATTTTATTCGTGGCATACTTCAAAAGGTTCTTTGACAAAGGTCTGCAGTGTGTGTAGCCATCTATATGATCAGTGGGGGTATTCTTGTTCATTGGGAACTGTTTGGGAATTGGCCCTTCCATTGGCTAGTTCTGTATCAGCAACAGAGGTTCGAACAAAACTCCCAGTATTCTTTGGAATTGCAGAGGTGGTAGAAAGTTAGGATCGTTCTCTTTGACCCTTCTGGCGTTGTTCTTTCTGTCGATGGTGTTGATGATCTCTTGCATCATTATGGTCGCGTAATCCAGTGGGAGATCATAGTAAACCCCATATATGATGGTTAATATCTGATGTGAGCTCTGGTCAATACTGCCTATCTTCCCTGTCAGGCATCTGTTAAGAATTGAGAACAAGGTGTTCCACAGAGGTGGTAATCTGCCTCTGCGGAAGTCATTTCTCTTCCTCAGTTGGGTGTTGTACCCAAGCATTTCTACGAAACGACAGATCTCGTCGTCTGTTGGTTGCTCTGCATATTTCTTCAATCCAAGAAGACCCCTTGTTGGTAGGTTGAATTCAAGTGAGAACATTTTTCTATTGAACTTGATTTCCAGATGTTCAGACTTGTCAGGTCTTGAAATGTACCCTTTGATAAGAGAATCATCTCTATCAAATCGGCAACTTTGCCAAAACTGGTTCAAATATCTAACTGGAATTTTTTTTGGGGTTCTTGAGAGTAGAGGGAAGAGGATATGATTTTCCATTATGTTTAGAAGAATGGCATGGGCTTCGCCGAAAGTAGTGGGTGAGGGGACCAAATAGCAATTGTGGGATTTGATTGGTAGAACCTATTCGAAATGATCTTTTGCTATGAAGTTTTGAAGATGTGTGGTCGGAGCAAATTCTGCTGAATCGCCGGAATCTTCTAGTTCAATACTTTTGGCAAGGTGGGGGTTTTCTGAATGTTCAGAATGAGCAGGTGAATGTTCCGGTGAGTTCGCCGGAGAGTGTGCAGGGGAGATAGCTTGAGAAGATGAAGCCATTGGTAATGAGAATAAGATACTTGCAGGTTTTTGCAGGGTTTCGCCGGAGAAGAATGAAGGTTTGTAAAAAGTTTATGAGAGGGTAAGGTTGGTTTTTATAGAAGGGTAAAATGGTAGAATTCGAAAGAGTAAAATATATGGCAATGGATTAAAAATTTGGAATCCGTACTCAAGTTAGAACGGCGGGTTCAACTTTCCACATAAAACGTTCCATGTACGCCCAATAAAAATGGGACACGTAGGCCATGTCAGAGGATGACAGGACGTCGTGCGTGGCCCATTAATACTAGGCGCGTGGGGTTGTTCTTAGCCACATGAGATTCACTCTCAGTAAAAGTAACCGTTATTACTACAGAAATGCCCAAGTAACAGATTGACAGAACTTCTATGGTTTACAGAAGCTCTGTGATTTTGAAAATCTTGATGTTTATCCCTTTCTCATATATCTTATTGTTATCATGACTTCTGTGGGTTCTTCTTTAACCAAAACGTTTGCAAAGGCACTGGAGAGGATCAGTAGGATTTTTAGTTAAGAATTTTTACTCGCAGAGGTTTTGTGGCTCTGTGGGAACTTGCAGAAGCTCTGTGAGGGCCAGCAGAAGCTCTATGAGGGAAAAAATCTCATAACAAAAATTCTATTAAATTTTCTGATCGTCCAATTTTTGATCTGTTTTAAGAGATGTTTTTCGGACATATTTGAAAGTTGGTGTCCGAGAAAACTGTTATGGAAAAAGTTTTGTTCGAGAAGGTCATGTTGTACGTATTTGGTTTCCGAGATAACCTTCCAAAAGATCGATAGAGGGTTAATTTGTGATCTCAGAGCATATTTCTGGCAGAGCCTCTGTTGAGCTCAGCAGAAGCTCTATGACCTCAAATTTCTCATAACTCAAATTTTATGAAACTTTTTGATCTTTTGATTTTTGAAATGTTATCCACAGTATATTTAGGACATATTTGACAATTTGTGTCCCAGAAAACTGTTTTCAGCAACCTTTTGTACGAGAGACATACCTTTTTGGTTCTTCTTTTCTCGGCAGTGATGTCTGACTTCTGTCGATATAGATTCATCGACATTCTTCTTTGGCTTCCCCTTGAAAGTTTTACCTCTGTAGATCATTTCAGGGTCCCTTTTTGCTCCCCCTTGATCTAATCACCTTTATAGATCAGGAATTTTCCTTTTTACACCCCTTGACCTATGCTTGGATCAAAGAATGATAAGATTTGTATTGAGCGTAGGTCTTGTTTTTCCAGAGGTTCTGTGGAGGTCGTCAGAGGTTCTGAGCAGACTTACATAAGCTCTGTGATTTTAAGAACTATTTAAGATTGAGAATTTACATACAGAAATAAATTAAACAAAGCAATAAGTCAAGTAAAATAGAAATATATACTTATTTACAAAAGATAAAGCTATACTTACAGAGGATTTTCACATCATATTAATCATTCCTAACATACCCACCAAGAAATTAAATATTTTCTCGTCTAAGGCTTTGGTGAATAAGTCTGCAAGTTGATATTCTGTTGGTACGAAATGCATCTCGATTGTACCGTGTTCAACATGATGTTTCAAGAAGTGGTACCTTATATCGATATGCTTGGTTTTGGAATGTTGCACAGGATTTGCAGAGATGGCAATGGCACTTTTGGAATCACAGAAGATGGGTATTTTGAATAGAATGTGGTCGTAGTCTTTTAGCTGAGTCTTCATCCATAGAACCTGAGAACAACAGCTAGCAGCAACAACGTATTCAGCTTCTGCCGTAGATGTTGATACACAGTTCTGCTTTTTGGAGGTCCAACTGACTAGCTTACCACCTAGGAATTGACAACTCCCAGAGGTACTCTTTCTGTCGAGCATGCATCCTCCATAGTCTGAATCTGTATAAGCTTTAAGACAAAAGCCAGAGTTCTGTGGATACCAGAGACCAAGATTTTTGGTCCCCTTTAGGTATCTAAAGATTCTTTTAACAGCATCATAATGTGATTTCTTAGGATTAGCTTGATAACGTGAATAAAGACATGTGGAATGCATAATGTCAGGTCTGCTTGCAGTTAAGTATAACAGAGATCCAATCATGCCTCTGTAGAGAGTGCATTCTACAGAGATGCCATCTGGATCTAAGGATAACTTATTTCCAGTGGCCATTGGAGTTTTCATTGCAGAGGTATCAGAGAGGCTATATTTGAAAAGAATGTCAGAGACATATTTGGCCTGATTTATAAAAATTCCCTCTGATGTTTGTTTGACTTGGAGTCTGAGGAAGAATGTTAATTCTCCCATCATACTCATTTCAAACTCACTCTGCATGAGTTTTTCAAAACTTTTGCACTCTTCTGTATTAGTAGACCCAAAAATTATGTCGTACACATAGATTTGTACAAGCATTATTTCACTGTTTTTACGTTTATAGAATAGGGTAGTATCTGTTGTACCTCTGTTGTAGCCATTTACTAGAAGGAAGGTAGAAAGTCGTTCGTACCATGCTCTTGGAGCCTGTTTCAGTCCGTACAGAGCCTTTTCAAGGTAGTATACATGCCTTGGGAATTTTGAGCTTTCAAACCCTGGTGGCTGATTTACGTAAACCTCTTCTTGGATTTCACCGTTGAGAAAAGCTGATTTTAAGTCCATCTGATAGACTTTAAAACCTCTGTGAGCTGCGAAGGCTAAAAATATTCTTATTGCTTCGAGCCGTGCAACAGGAGAAAAAGTCTCATCGTAATCTATGCCTTCTTCTTGTCTATAACCCTTGGCCACCGATCGTGCTTTGTTTCTGATGACCACTCCATCTTCATCCTTCTTCTTTCTGTAGACCCACTTAGTCCCAATGGCTTGTTTCCCTCGTGGCAGAGGTACTAAAGTCCATACTTTGTTACGCTCAAACTGCAGAAGTTCTTCTTGCATGGCGTCTACCCAGTTTGGGTCATCTAGGGCTTCAGAAATCTTCTTTGGTTCTATCACACTAATAAAATTTGTAAAGAAACAAAAATTAGCAGTGGCAGACCTGGTTTTTACTGAGTCAGAAGGTTCTCCAATTATTTGGCTTGGAGGATGGTTTTTTGTCCACTGAGTGGTGCGTGGAAGATGGTCATCAATGTCATCGAGCCTTTCTTCATAAGCTTCTTGTGGATCTTCTTCTTGTATAGCCTCTGTCGTTCTTCTTGCCTTGGTAGAAGATTCTACCATTTGTGGAATGATTGGTATGAGTGGTGGTGGAGTTGGTTCCTCTGAGGACGTATAGTCTTGGTCCTCAAATTCCTCTATAATTGGTTCTTCTGTGGATTGTGGAGTTTGTTTTTCAGCAGCTTCTGTGGTCGTTTTTCTTGATGTTTCATCTTCTGCATTTTCTTCTTCGGCATTTGCATCTGTAGTATTTACAGAAGAAGATGAAGCATTATTTGGACCAGTTAGAGTCATACCTGTAGGATTTTGTCCGACATAGGATGGTTCTTAAGAAACTCTGATGGTTCCAACAGAAGGATCAATGTCATCGTGGAACATCTCTAAAAATAGAAGATTTAAGTCTTCTTTCGTTTGCGAGATGTCAGAGGTTTCCTTTTTAAGTTCGAGTTCTGAACTGATTTGCTCAAAAGTCATTTGGAATGAATCATCAAAAGAAACATTGATACTTTCTACGATTTTGCGAGATCTTGTAAGGAACGCTCTGTAGGCTTTGGAAGTGGCAGAGTATCCAATGAATTTGCCTTCGTCAGCTTTTACCTCAAACTTTCCTCTTGAATCTCTGTCGTTTAAAACAAAGCATTTTCATCCGAACACATGAAAAAATTTGATGTTTGGCCGCCTTTTGTTGATCAATTCGTAAGGAGTCTTGAGGTGTCTTTTCACAATGGTTGAACGATTATGTGTATAACATGCAGTAGAAATCGCTTATGCCCAAAAGTTCATCGGTAATCCTCATGCTGATAGCATAGCTCTTGCTGCCTCCACGAGCGTTCGATTCTTCCTTTCGACTACGCCGTTCTGCTGTGGAGTGCGTGCTGCAGAGAAGTTTTGTGATATTCCCTCTGTAGAAAGATAGGCTTCAATGACAGAGTTTTTAAATTCTGTGCCATTGTCACTTCTTAACTTCTGTATTCTGCAATCATAAAGAACTTGGATTCTTTTCATTAGATTAATCAAGATGATTGGAACATTCGATTTCTTTCGAACAAATTCAACCCATGTGAAACGCGAATACTCATCAATTAAGACAAGTATGTATTTCTTGCCACCTAGGCTCTGTATGGCAATGGGACCGCAGAGGTCAACATGAAGCATGTACAGAGGTCTAGTGCAAGACACATCTGTTTTGCCTCTGTGGGAAGTTCTTCTGAGTTTTCCCATTTCACAGGCAGAACACAAGTGATCCTTATTAAATCTAACATTAGGCAAACCTTTAACTTGATCAAGTTTTACCAGTTTATCTAATGTGTGAAAGTTCAAGTGACAGAACCTGTTATGCCATAACCCGGCTTCTTTACTTTCGCAAGCTACAAGGCAAACTTTGTCCTTGGTTGTTGAACAAAAATTCATCAGATACAGATCACCTTTTCTTTCGGCTCGCAGAAGTTCCATTCCTGTGTCTTCACTTTGCAGAGAGCAGAAAGTTCTTTTGAATAACACATCGAATCCTGTATCACAGAGTTGACTTACACTGAGTAGATTGTGTTTAAGGCCATTCACATATGCAACTTTGTATACAGAGACGTTTTCCTTCTGTATGACTCCATAGCCTCTGATGTGTCCCTTCTTGTCGTCTCAAAAAGTTACAGATCCACCGTCGTGTGTTTCTTTGTACGTGGATAGTAAACTTTTGTCGCCAGTCATGTGCCTTGAGCATCCGGAGTCAAGATACCAAATAGGCACAAACCGCTTCTGTAAGGCAATCACAGAGACTTAGGTACCCATATCCATATGGGTCCAATATTGTTAGAATTTTTCAAGTTTGCCTTAGCATTCTTGAAATACATTTTATCTTTTGTAGAAAAATCAGATTGTTTCTCTGTAGGTTCTGACTTTGGAGTTTGAATTTTAGTGGAGAGTAAGCAATCTGGACTTGAGAAGTGATTTTTCAATTTGAACATAAGATCAAAACAATGACAGTATTTAATATGAGACGTGATTTGTTTGAACTTTTCATTGAATTTATTGAACTGAACCACAGAGGCATTACATTCTTTCTTAACATCAGATTTCCTATTACAAGAAGATCTATGAATACTAGAATGTTGTTTGCAAAAGTCTTGTTTAGGTCGTGCCTTCTGTGGTGAACATCTTTCTTCACTGTCACAGAGGAAAAATATTTGTTAGCTTCAGGCCTTTTTCCCTTTTGTTTCCAAGTGGGATTCTCTTTAATTTGCTTTAAAGGTTTTGAAAATTTTGAGCTTTTAGGATTTTTAGAGGCCTTTTTCAGATTATCAAGCTCTGTAGAGGTTTTGACTTGTATACACATTTTGAGAAAATCTGGACAGATAGGTATCTCTGTGATTTTCTCTTTTGGAGAAATTGTTCTGTTAAGAACCTCAGATGAGAATTTAACATCCTCTGTGTCACAGTGAATTATCCCTGATTTAGAATCAGTCTCTGAGTCGTCAGAGGATGAATCGTCCTCATATACAGAGGTTGAGTCATCTCTTTCGACAGAGGCTGGATTTTCTGAGCATGTATCGTACGAGCTTTCTACCTCTGTAGAATAACTTTCATAGATAGCAGAGGTTTCTGATGAGATCTCTTCAGCGAGAATTTGATCTATAGAAGATGTACAGAGATTTTCTAAAACATTTGATTTCAAAACTTCCAAAATTTCTTTTTCAATTGATTCTTTAAGTTTTTCTTCTGAAAAGATGGGTTTAAACTCATGAGCTTTTGCAGATAATTTCTTTTCGACATTTATCATACAGACAAAAGCGACCTGTGTTTGAGTCTCTGGTTTACCAAACTTAAAGATACCAATCTGATCTTGTGTTTTCAGATATTTCTTTGGTTTGATTCCTCTATTGACAGAGGTTGAAGATGATGAATATGTGTTTTCAAACCACACATTGATCATCTTCGTATGTTTCCTCAAGTGAGGTTCTTCAGAGATTTTAACCCTTTTACTTACAGAGAGTATGTTTGGAAAAATTGGTTTATTTGTTTTTCCTATCACAAACAGAGAAGACAGAGGTTTAAGTCTTTTGCCTTCAACACCTAGAGTAATATCATCGCACCATATACCTCGTCTTCCTATTTGTGAGTTTACTTTCTCATACACCTTCTGTGCATCTTTATAGTTTTTAGGTAAAACTTCTCTTCTGAGTAGATCTTGCCAAAGTACCTCTCTCTCTTTTTGAAAGTATTCTTTGAGAGCTCTTATGTCAGTTGTTTCACTCCTAGAAACTGAAAGCTCTTTTGTTTTGATTTTTAAAGCAGAGGTTAATTCAGAAATTTGCCTTTTTAAAGGATCTATATTATTGCTCCAATAATTTTCTGCTCTTTCCTTTTCTTCAAAAATTTTGGCTTTTTCTTGAGTGAGAAGCCTTACTTCTCTCTCATTAAAAGTGAGTCTTTTCTGAATGCTTTCATTTATCTCTTTTAGTTCAATCAGTTCAATGTTAAGTTTAATTGAATCATTATCTACAGATTTAGTACAAGAGGTAGAGTTTGAAATGGATACCTCATTGTCAGTGTCGGAGTCGACTTCTGCCATGCCACAGAACAGGGCATTGGTGGTGAATTCATCATCAGAGGTAGAGTCTGACTCGAAGTCCTCCTTGTTTGCTTCAGAATGCCCTTTGTTCGCCATTAGGGATTTTTGCGCATAATATTCAGCCTTCTTTTTGTAAAAAGATGAGTCCTTCTGTGGGCGATTTTGTCTACTTCTGCATTCTTTTGCGAAATGGCTTGGCTTTCCGCAGTTGAAACAACCTTGAGAGGTGTTTCCAGTTCGATCGTCGGACTTATGTTGATCTCCACCTTTCTCTGTTCGGCATTCGTTTGCGTAATGACCAGGCTTACCACATTTGTAGCATTCTTGTGTGTGGCCTACCTTGTCATCTGACCTCTGTCGGTCATTTCATCTGTAGTTTCTGTCGCTCGACCTCTGTCGGTCACTTCTGTAGTCTGACCTCTGTCGGTCACTTGATTCTTCTCTTCTTCCATCATCTCTTCTATCTCTCTGGTTGTCTCTGCTATATCTGTCATTTCCAAAATTTCTTTGGTTACCTTTGAACTCTCTTGTCAATAGAGCCAATGATTTAGCTAATGACACAAGAGTTATTTCTTCCTCTATCAACTCGTCTTCTTCGCTATCAACCATCACCATTTTCTTCTTCTCCTTTTTCTTCTCCTCTGTAGCTCTCTCATTTCTCGGTCTTTCTTTAGCCTCTGTTGATTTACTAACCAATGCGTATGGTGCAATGGTTATTGTTTTAGCCTGTGCTATTTGAGGCTCTTGTGCAGCTAGTGTTCCATAGAGATCAGAGAGTGTCCATGAGTCTAGATCTTGGTTTGTTTGTAAAGACATAGACAATTGAAGCCACTCATCATTCAGGCTCTTTAGAAACATGACGTTATTTTCTTCCGAGGTTCTGTGAATGCCAGACTTTCTGCATTTGTTTATGAGAGAGTTGAACCTGTCGTACGTCGTTTGCAGAGATTCTGTTGCAGAGGCTCTGAATGCATGATATTCATTTATGTATTGTGCCCTTCGGTTCTTCTGTGTTTTAGCACCCCCTTCCAACTGTATTTCTAATTCTTTCCAAAGATCGTGCGCAGTTTCGCATGCATCTAAGGATTGAAAAAGTTCGTTGGGGGTAGCCATTATCAAGATTCTTTTTGTTTTATGTGCAACTTCATCTTCTGCCTTATCTTCATTTGACCATTCTTCTTTTGGCTTCGGTTTTTGATGTTCAGGGATTTCAGGAGATTCAGCAGTAGCTGGTACTCGTGGTACTACTATCATGGGAACAGGAGGAAGGTTGTAAAGATATTGAACTAGATTTTTTTCAGTACCCTCAAAGAAATGAACCATTCTTATCTTCCATTGAGGATACTCATCTCGAAGGAGAGTAGGAGGCTTGGTGAGTGAACCAGCAGTAAAGAAGTTATTTGTATTTGTCATTGTTAAGGTTCTGAAAAGATAGTATGATTAAAGAGTATGAGTCTGATGATCTGGAAAGTTTTCTGGGTTTGAACAGTTCCCAGAGTACACTTTAATGGAGTTTTAACCTAGAAATGAGGAATAGTTTAAAAAAGGAATGATGTCTATCACCAATCTTGTAAGAAAGAGGATCACTTGATATTGAAAATCAAGCTTTGCTCTGATACCAATTGTTGGTTCCCGTTTTGCTTATACAAGATTGTCAGATCTATTAGTTCGAGTTTATGTTTGATGCGGAAGCGTATTTGAAGAACTAACAGATATGTTTGATAGATTTAGAACACAATATAAATAATCAGTGAACAGGAAATAATATCTCAAAGTTTACTGAATATATATATATATATCAAGAACAGATTCAAGAACAGTGAGTGAGCAAAGCTTTAAAACAGATATGACTCTCAAAGTATATAAGCTATGTGTTCTTGAAGTTTTTCTCTTTTTAATTCTTGATTCTTGATTAGGAAGAACTCAACACGAGTCTTCCTTTTATACTACTCAAAGGGGACCATAAAGCATGAGCTACTATTCAGAACGTGTTGGTCCCGAAAGGCTTAAACAAGTTTGTAGAAGGGGGGGGTTGAATACAAACACACTATTTTACTTTTCTAAATTGTTTATTGATAAATCATTAACAATTTACAGCTTGTTGCGGAAACAAGATTAAGGATAAACCTAAATCTAAACAAGTTGGAACACTAAGGTTTTCTTGCACTAAGAAAGATAAGGAGATTACTAATAAAATCCTATCTTGAGAGATTTGAACTTGTCCAGAGTTAGCAAGTTACTTCAAATGAAGTGAGTTCATCTCTTTATATACTGCATGCATTTAATGCAATCAAGTATATACTTTACACGTGTCATTAGCGGATTGGTTGCATGTCATTGACCTTTGATGACAACCTTAGTAGCCGCATGAATGAACAGTGTAGTATCAGAGTGGTTGTACGATTTCAGATTTTCGGAGGTTCTTTTCTGACATTTCGTACGGTGGCGTGCAAGGGAGGTTAAGACAAAAGTACTTTGTACGGAGGACTTCATGATTAGCTTTCGTTGATTCAGCGATTATCATTTACTATTCAGCAGATGATAAAGTTCAGCGATAGCTGAAGTCTTGTACTTGATACTTCACGTTGAGTGGACAAATCTGAGTCTTCGCTGATCCGCATCAGTTCATTAGGAGACTTGTCGCTGGTTCTTGAGCTTGATCTTCGACTTCAGCGTAGAACCTTTGTTGACGTGAATCTTGTCTTCAGGGATCATAAGTAAACAACTAACTTATCAGCGATCACCATACGGACTGAACAGACTCAGCGATATGGTGAACAGTGTTCGCTGAATGTTTAATCTAAAAGTGCGAGAGTTCCTATCAGCAGTACTGTAAGATCTTAGTACTTATCAGCGATAGTGAAACTCTGATACATATTGTTTACTTACAATTTTCACTAAGTATTTAAGATAGGGTCATTATCAAATCACTGAGGGTTTGGATCAACAATCTCCCCCTATTTGATTATGACATAGCAACAGAGAAAATTGCTATTTAATGAAAACATAAGGATAAAAAGAACTCATAAAATATTTGTCCCTTTTACTGTTTTCTGGGATCTTTTCAGTACTGATGGAGTAAAGTACATTCTCTGAAATCTTTCTTTAAATCTTTGAATCAGGTTACAATATGAATGAGAAAGATTACAAGTACAAGCGAAATAAATTACAAGTACTGAAGGATGACTGATACAATAGAGAAAATGGTGATTGTTGTCAGCCTTCAAAGGGTTCTTCCTTAATGAGAAGTTCATCAAGGGTTGTCTTTTCAGTTGGAATCATCCAGTCAGGAACCTTTTCTCCTTTATTCTTTAGCTTCAGAGCAGCTTCAAAAATCAAGGGTTTTAGGTGTCGTGCCTGAATGTCTTTTCTGAAGTCGCACCAGTAGATGAGATCTTTGAGCTGTTCGATTGGAGTGATTGGAAGCTCAGCGATCCGTTGAAAGCATTTACGTCCGTCGTAGTCAAGAAAGAATATTCCATAAGGATTACTGATGACTTTACCAGGGACGAAAAGTTCACATGGTGGCAAAGAGACACCAAGGGCAGATAGATCAGGATCAGGACCAAGTACTTCAGCGCGAGAGAAACCAATTCCAGTTTCATTTCGTATGACAGGACCTGAGTTTGAATCTTGACGTTTCTTCCTTGGAGAGTCCTTTTTTCTTTTCGGCTTTAGATCAGGAACAGGAGGAATATCCACACAAGAAGATATCAAATCGATCTGTCTGTTTATCAGCTTTTCGAAATGATCCTTGTACTTAGATTTTGACGGTTGGATAGCTAACCTCATCTCCAGCCATTCAGAGAGACCATACCTTTTTACAGTGTCAGCACGAAAGGTTTCAGACGAGTCATCTTCTCTGAACAGTTTGATGTCAACAATAGGTACTCCGACGGAGGTTCTTCCAGAGATGAATACCTTGTTGATCTTTGCTGGACGATATCTGAAGTGGATTTTCTCTTTACACCAGATCAGGGTGGTCTGAGAAACTTCAGCTTTCTTTTCCACGATCTTCTGGGCTTGTTCCCAAAGCTTTCGTTGGATTTGAATGGGAATACGCTTCAGCTTGGGGTCTTTGACAGGTTCTTGAGTGAGCTTGATGGCGTATTCTCTGTCTTTATCTTCAGCTTCCTTCCTTTCAGCGATGAGGCGTTCAGCTCTGAGATGATCTTGGTATTCAGCTTTTGAAATTCTGAACTTAGGAGGAACTGAAGGTAGTTGATCGCGCCTTAGGATGATTCGCTGATCCTCGAATCGCTTTATCATTTCTTCTCTCCTCTTTTGATCTTCTTCACTCAGCCTTTGAGCAACTGAGGAAGGTCTGTTTCTGTGCGAGAGAGGTTGTTCTTCTGGTTCATCAGTCTCAGAGATTAAATCTAAGACTGGGATTATGTCTTCAGCGTTAGCTGGAATTATTGGTGAAGTCGCAACAGATCTTTCAGCGATATCCTCAAACAGGGGAGAGGACTAGCTGAAACGCAGCGATCTTATAAATAAGAACTGGGTAGAAGAACTTGGGTAGAAAAGATAGAAAAAAAAATGTGGATGTGTATGGTGTTTGTGGAATGGATAACTGATTTTTCATAGATGATCAGGGAAGGAAAAATAAGTTTAGTGTACCTGACAAATCGGCTTTGCAAGTAGGATCGCCAGATTATCATCTTCAGCGATGCCTTTGTCTTTGCTTTTCTCAGCGCCAGAGGCTGAGTGCTTTGTCTTTGTCTTCTCCCCTGAAGGTTCTTTTATTGAAATACCTTTAAGAGCTTTGGTTCGAGGAGCAGGTTTGACAACAAAGAAATCATCGTCATCTTCATCATCATCATCATCGTTCCTTGGAGAGGAGGATGGTTCAGCTTCAGGGATGTCGAAGTCTTCGTCTTCTTCTGCTTCAGATTCCTCAGCATCTTCATCGAGTTGCTCCCCCTCAGATATAGAGGGGAGGTTCTCGGTTCCCTCAGGGTTTTCATCTCCCTGAGGTCCAGTAATCCGATCTTCATTACCCTCTCCCCTGATAGATTTATCATGGGAAAGGTCTTCAGCGCTCTTCTCCTGTTCAGCGCTCTTCTCCCCCTCTTTCTCATGATAGGCGGGGGAGGAATGGGTAGATTCAGCATTAGTGTTGTCTCTGTCTTCTGGGCCAGAGATTTTCACACAACCTTCAAGCTTAGCTATTCTGTCTTCTAGGCCAGAAATAGCAGGCGTGATTTTCTTCAGCTCTTGGCGATCCTCTGCGGTGAATGAGTCCAAAACAGGTGCAGGGGCCGGAGCAGGAGCTGGATTATTTGCCTTGTTCACCAGCGTCTCGATCATTGTCTTGACGGAACCAAGGTCGGTCTTTACTGAGCCCAAGTCGGTCTTGACCACTGACATATCACCTTCGAGTGTACCAACCGATTTCTTCAGCGTTGTAACTTCGCTGGAAATGGTGGAAACTGATGATTTGAGGTTGGTGTAGTCAGTGTAGATGTCGGAGAGCACTTTGGCAAAGTCGGCAAGAGTTTTATCAAGATCTTTGATGTCATCAGAGGAGGCCTTCTTTTCCACCACAGTAGTCAGCTTCGTCAGATTCTCTCCAGCGTTTGTTACAGCTGTAGAGTTATTTGATAGACCGGTGGTGAGATCCGTAAGTTTCATCTCCATAGACTTCAGAGACTGGTTGATGTCTCCCAAAAAAGGACCTGTAACATATAAGTACTTGTGAACAAAGGAAAGCTCAGAAGTTTCAGGTTTAGTTACAGTGTTTAAGGTGGGATCTGTACCTGCAGGAGCGTTGACGAACTCATCAAAGTTTCGAGTCCCTCCATAGTGTTCCATATCTCCCTCAAAAGTTCCGTGAGGAATGGAGATCTCTGCAGGTCCTTTCTTCGTCATTCGCTGAGAAGCTTCAACGGCTTCTTGAATGATGGCATCTCCAGTTTTGACTGGAGGAGTGTCCAAAGAAGTAGAGGGAGGAGCGAAGGATAAGAATTGGGGTTGGGGTTCAAGTTCAGCGTTGGATTCGCTGAGAAGTACTTCATCAATCTTTTGAGAGACTGACGAAGGTTGGGTAGATTCCAAAGTTCTAACCTCAGCGTTTAGGGACGCTGAAGTAGGTTTAGAAGGGATGGCTTGAATTGGTGTGGCAGAGCGTACCACGGAACTTTCCTTCAGCTCTTCAGAATGAGCTGAGGAGTCTTCAGCATGCAACTGCTGGGGTTGCTCCTTGGTTTTCTTGATCCTTTTGGAATCAAGAGGGGTAAGAGATTGTTTCCTTTTCTTAGAAGGAATGGATTTTGTGGCCGGGGTATCAGCGATGGGTATTGTCGCTGAAGGAGCCACAGAAAGCGGAGAATTAAGAAGAGTGAGAAGAGTAGAGAGACGTACCTCGTTGGCGACAGGCTTGAAGTCGAGAACTTTAGGGCCAATCTGAGAGAGTTTCAGATCACCCTCTTCAGGATAGCTGTCCTTCAGGCCATATTGAAAGATGGCGCTGATGAATCGCGGGTAAGGAACCCATGCTGGTCGGTCAGCGGCAGAATCAACACGTTGAATGAGGTCTTCATAGATGATGGAGGCCCAGTCAATGTTGAGACCTTTCAGCAGTGCGTAACCCATGGCTTGCTGAGGTTGAGCGGCTTGATCAGAAGATCCGGATTTCGCTGTCATGCAGCTGATCAGGTGAGCGAAGATGAAGTTCATCTCGCTGGGCATCTTGGATTTCTTTATCAGCGTCAGCTTCTTCTCAGGTAGCTTGTCTCTTCCAGTCTCCCAGATGTAACCCATCGCATCAAGGAAAGCAATGATTTTTTCCCTGTCAGCGTGCTTCTTGTGGTCAGGAAATGGAATGAAAGGATTTTCTGAGGTAGCGTTAGGGAATTTCAGAGCTTTACGGATTATTGCGGGGGTTATCTTGATGGTGCCATACTCAGTATCGTTGAGTATGCAGTCGATGGTTTTAGATGGATCTTTGGCTGAGGGTAGGTTGGTGTGTCTGGCAGAGTACCAGAATTGGGATAATAGACGCTGACTGGCAGGAGGTGTGATTGTCAGTGCTGTGTATATGGGGCTATTCTTCAAAAAAATCACAGCGTCGTCTAGATGGGATACCTGCTTCCGAGGAGGAAACTCGAGAAGCGCTGAAAGGTTGTTTGCCTTTGTCCAGTCTAGTTGATCCAGCTCAAACTTAACCTGAGGAGCTTTAGTGATTTCCAGTTCCTCAGAATCACTGGAGATGGACTCAGCGGTAACATTCAGCTTTGAAGTTGCCATTTCACTGTATTATCAGTTCAACCAAAGATGTTAACAAATAAGAAATATCTTAATGTGGAAAGAAAATTTCCATTTAGATTTTTCGAATTTTGTCCATTTCATTCAGACAAAAAAGTCTTAATGAAGATTAGGGTTTTTCTTGTTTTTTAAAAAAAACGAATATAACACCTATAAGCCTTGTATTCCAGTTTTTTTTTAAAAATGGATACGAAAGAAGAACAAGTTTAAGATTTTAGATTTAAAACTTGAAGAACAACCATGAAATGGTTGTGTTTATAAAACCATGAAAGAAAATGATTTTATTTTTGAGTTCTTTTGTTTGATCTTGTGTAAAACAATGATAAGATCGAAAACAAGTTATTTGCATTTGATAAAAGATAAGAACATATTGACCTTGAGTTTGATGAAGAAGATGATGAACAGTTCTTGAAGATCGAGAGCACAAAATGCAACAGTGTTCTTTTCTTGCGGAGAAAGATTGATTCGCATAAAAGACAAATATAAACTTTGAGAGAGTTTATATAGGAAGAGAGTAGAGAGAGAAAAACTTGAGCGGGAAAGTTTTTCATCATGACACGGACACGTGTTTGCATTTGATTGGATAGACAATGAAACGTGCAAACGTGTGTCAGAAAAAGAAACGTGCCTGGTGTTATCCGTTGCAATGACGTCACAACTGTCCTTTCACATTCTTTCGTTGTCTCTGAGGTTTTGAAAGAAAAACTCAGGGACTCTTTGGAAAATATGAAGCACTGAATAGAAATATCAGCGAGGGTTTTAAGAAATTTCAAAATATCGCTGTTAAGGAAGAGATATTCAGCGATGTAAGAATTTGAAATCTTGCATTTTCATGCGTTTTGTCGGAGAAAACATACCTTGATATCAGTTTAACCCAATTTATTCAGAGAGAAGATGATGAAATGGATTGTACTAGTTTATTTTATCCAGAGCCTATACAAGAATGTATAAACGTATCGCTGATTAAATGTGAACCGCTGAAGATTTATCCTTCAAAGTTCAGCATTCCAAGCTCGCTGATGAGAAAGTTGAATCTTGTCTCATCAAGAGGTTTGGTAAACAAATCAGCTAACTGATAATCAGTTGGGATAAAATGAAGTTCTATATCACCATTCATCACATGATCTCTGATAAAATGATATCTGATTTCTTTGTGTTTTGTCTTTGAGTGTAGCACTGGATTGTTTGCTATAGCGATGGCACTTGTGCTATCGCAATAGATTGGAATTTTGGAGAGCTGAAGATCATAGTCTAGTAGTTGATTTCTCATCCACAAGACTTGAGAACAGCAGCTTCCAGCGGCTACATACTCAGCTTCAGCTGTGGAAGTGGACACCGAGTTTTGCTTCTTACTTGTCCAACTTACCAGCTTTCCACCCAGGAGCTGACATCCTCCTGTGGTGCTTTTCCTATCCATTTTGCAACCTGCAAAATCACTGTCTGAATAGGCGGTTAGATCGAATCCTGAATCTTTGGGATACCAAAGACCTAGATTCGCTGTACCCTTAAGATATCGAAAGATTCGCTTTACAGCTTTCATATGAGATATCTTAGGTTCAGCTTGATATCGTGCGCACAGACATGTTGCAAACATAATATCGGGTCGGCTAGCTGTAAGATACAGTAGTGAGCCGATCATCCCACGGTACAGCGTGACATTGACAGGAACACCCTTTGTGTCCTTATCAAGTATCAGCGGTGGTGCCATAGGGGTTTTCATAGCTGAACTTTCAGTTAAGTCGAATTTTTTCAGCATATCTTTAACATACTTTCCCTGATTTATAAAAGTTCCTTTTTCAGTTTGCTTAATCTGAAGACCAAGGAAATATGTTAGTTCACCCATCATACTCATTTTATACTCATCTTTCATTCTATTAGCGAAACGAGTACAAAGCTCAGGGTTAGTAGAACCAAATATAATGTCATCAACATATATTTGAACTAAAATGATATGACCTTTTATTTTTCTAAAAAACAAAGTTTTGTCAATCTTACCTCTCTCAAATTTTTCAAGGTGGAGATACGTAGAAAGAGTGTCATACCATGCACGAGGAGCTTGCTTCAAGCCATAAAGTGCCTTATCCAGCTTATAAACATAACCTGGACGCTTAGGATCTGAGAATCCTGGAGGTTGTTCCACATAAACTTCTTCATTCAGCTTTCCTTTTAGAAACGCTGACTTAACATCCATTTGATGTACAGTGAAGTTTTTGTGTACAGCATATGCTAAGAAAAGACGAATAGATTCAAGTCTTGCTACAGGAGCAAAGGTTTCGTCATAATCTATACCTTCCTCTTGTCTGTATCCCTGAGCAACAAGACGAGCTTTGTTGCGAGTTACAGTACCATGTTCGTCCAACTTGTTTCGATAGACCCACTTAGTGCCTATCACTGTTTTGTCAGTTGGTCTCCGAACAAGTTTCCAAACTTTGTTTCTTTCGAATTCAGTCAGCTCTTCTTGCATAGCGCTGACCCAGTTTGGATCTCTGAGGGCATCATCTATTTTCTTTGGTTCAGTTAGAGAAATAAAGTTAACAAATAAACAAATATTACCTGCACTTCTACGAGTCTGAATACCAGCGTTGGGATCACCAAGAATTTGATCGATTGGGTGATTTACAGTCCATCGCTGAGCCGGAGCATGCGTCGCTGACGCAGTCTGAACTGGAGAAACTGAAGATGAGGCTTCAGCTACTTCTGGATAATCAGCTAAGAGAGGAATGCTTGCATTTGTCACTTCATTCACTGATTGCTGAGAAATAGATGGAATTTCTGAGACATTTGGATCAACTGCGGGTATAGTATTTATAGGAACAGCTGAGACCCAAGATGTTTCAGCTTCACTATTCTGCATATTGGGAATGATAGTAGGACCATCATTTTCAGCTTCACTATTCAGCTTCACTATTCAGCTTCACTATTCAGCTTCACTATTCTGCATATGGTGCATATTGGGAATGATAGTAGGACCCAAGATGTTTCAGCTTCACTATTCAGCTTCACTATTCTGCATAACGTCATGTTTCTAAAGAGCCTGAATGATGAGTGGCTTCAATTGTCTATGTCTTTACAAACAAACCAAGATCTAGACTCATGGACACTCTCTGATCTCTATGGAACACTAGCTGCACAAGAGCCTCAAATAGCACAGGGTAAAACAATAACCATTGCACCATATGCATTGGTTAGTAAATCAACAGAGGCTAAAGAAAGATCGAGAAATGAGAGAGCAACAGAGGAGAAGAAAAAGGAGAAGAAGAAAATGGTGATGGTTGATAGCGAAGAAGACGAGCTGATAGAGGAAGAAATAACTCTTGCGTCATTAGCTAAATCATTGGCTCTATTTACAAGAGAGTTCAAAGGTAACCAAAGAAATTTTGGAAATGACAGATATAGCAGAGACAACTAGAGAGATAGAAGAGATGATGGAAGAAGAGAAGAATCAAGTGACCGACAGAGGTCAGACTACAAAAGTGATCGACAGAGGTCGAGCGACAGAAACTACAGAGGAAATGACCGACAGAGGTCAGATGACAAGGTAGGCCACACACAAGAATGCTACAAATGTGGTAAGCCTGGTCATTACGCAAACGAATGTCGAACAGAGAAAGGTGGAGATCAACAGAAGTCCGACGATCGAACTGGAAACACCTCTCAAGGTTGTTTCAACTGCGGCAAGCCAGGCCATTTCACAAAAGAATGCAGAAGTAGAAAAAATCGCCCACAGAAGGACTCGGCTTTTTACAAAAAGAAGGCTGAATATTATGCGCAAAAATCCCTAATGGCGAACAAAGGGCATTCTGAAGCAAACAAGGAGGACTTCGAGTCAGACTCTACCTCTGATGATGAATTCACCACCAATGCCCTGTTCTGTGGCATGGCAGAAGTCGACTCCAACACTGACAATGAGGTATCCATTTCAAACTCTACCTCTTGTACTAAATTTGTAGATAATGATTCAATTAAACTTAACATTGAACTGATTGAACTAAAAGAGATAAATGAAAGCATTCAGAAAAGACTCACCTTTAATGAGAGAGAAGTAAGGCTTCTCACTCAAAAAAAAGGCAAAAATTTTGAAGAAAAGGAAAGAGCAGAAAATTATTGGAGCAATAATATAGATCCTTTAAAAAGGCAAATTTCTGAATTAACCTCTGCTTTAAAAATCAAAACAAAAGAGCTTTCAGTTTCTAGGAGTGAAACAACTGACATAAGAGCTCTCAAAGAATAATTTCAAAAAGAGAGAGAGAGGTACTTTGGCAAGATCTACTCAGAAGAGAAGTTTAACTTAAAAACTATAAAGATGCACAGAAGGTGTATGAGAAAGTAAACTCACAAATAGGAAGACGATGTATAGGGTACGATGATATTACTCTAGGTGTTGAAGGCAAAAGACTTAAACCTCTGTCTTCTCTGTTTGTGATAGGAAAAACAAATAAACCAATTTTTCCAAACTTACTCTTTATAAGTAAAAGGGTTAAAATCTCTGAAGAACCTCACTTGAGGAAACATACGAAGATGATCAATGTGTGGTTTGAAAACACAGATTCATCATCTTCAACCTCTGTCAATAGAGGAATCAAACCAAAGAAATATCTGAAAACACAAGATCAGATTGGTATCTTTAAGTTTGGTAAACCAGAGACTCAAACACAGGTCGCTTTTGTCTGTATGATAAATGTCGAAAAGAAATTATCTGCAAAAGCTCCTGAGTTTAAACCCATCTTTTCAGAAGAAAAACTTAAAGAATCAATTGAAAAAGAAATTTTGGAAGTTTTGAAATCAAATGTTTTAGAAAATCTCTGTACATCTTCTATAGATCAAATTCTCGCTGAAGAGATCTCATCAGAAACCTCTGCTATCTATGAAAGTTATTCTACAGAGGTAGAAAGCTCGTACGATACATGCTCAGAAAATCCAGCCTCTGTCGAAAGAGATGACTCAACCTCTGTATATGAGGACGATTCATCCTCTGACGACTCAGAGACTGATTCTAAATCAGGGATAATTCACTGTGACACAGAGGATGTTAAATTCTCCTCTGAGGTTCTTAACAGAACAATTTCTCCAAAAGAGAAAATCACAGAGATACCTATCTGTCCATATTTTCTCAAAATGTGTATACAAGTCAAAACCTCTACAGAGCTTGATAATCTGAAAAAGGCCTCTAAAAATCCTAAAAGCTCAAAATTTTCAAAACCTTTAAAGCAAATTAAAGAGAATCCCACTTGGCAACAAAAGGGAAAAAGGCCTGAAGCTAACAAATATTTTTCCTCTGTGACAGTGAAGAAAGATGTTCACCACAGAAGAGACTCACAGAAGGCACGACCTAAACAAGACTTTTGCAAACAACATTCTAGTATTCATAGATCTTCTTGTAATAGGAAATCTAATGTTAAGAAAGAATGTAATGCCTTTGTGGTTCAGTTCAATGAATTCAATGAAAAGTTCAAACAAATCACGTCTCATATTAAATACTGTCATTGTTTTGATCTTATGTTCAAATTGAATAATCACTTCTCAAGTCTATATTGCTTACTCTCCACTAAAATTCAAACTCAAAAGTCAGAACCTAGAGAGAAACAATCTGATTTTTCTACAAAAGATAAAATGTATTTCAAGAATGCTAAGGCAAACTTGAAAAATTCTAACAATATTGGACCCATGTGGATATGGGTACCTAAGTCTCTGTGATTGTCTTACAGAAGCGGTTTGTGCCAATTTGGTATCTTGACTCCGGATGCTCAAGGCACATGACTGGCGACAGAAGTTTACTATCCACGTACAAAGAAACACACGATGGTGGATCTATAACTTTTGGAGACGACAAGAAGGGACATATCAAAGGCTATGGAGTCATACAGAAGGAAAACGTCTCTGTATACAAAGTTGCATATGTGAATGGCCTTAAACACAATCTACTCAGTGTAAGTCAACTCTGTGATACAGGATTCGATGTGTTATTCAAAAGAACTTTCTGCTCTCTGCAAAGTGAAGACACAGGAATGGAACTTCTGCGAGCCGAAAGAAAAGGTGATCTGTATCTGATGAATTTTTGTTCAACAACCAAGGACAAAGTTTGCCTTGTAGCTTGCGAAAGTAAAGAAGCCTGGTTATGGCATAACAGGTTATGTCACTTGAACTTTCACACATTAGATAAACTGGTAAAACTTGATCTAGTTAAAGGTTTGCCTAATGTTAGATTTAATAAGGATCACTTGTGTTCTGCCTGTGAAATGGGAAAACTCAGAAGAACTTCCCACAGAGGCAAAACAGATGTGTCTTGCACTAGACCTCTGTACATGCTTCATGTTGACCTCTGCGGTCCCATTGCCATACAGAGCCTAGGTGGCAAGAAATACATACTTGTCTTAATTGATGAGTATTCGCGTTTCACATGGGTTGAATTTGTTCGAAAGAAATCGAATGTTCCAATCATCTTGATTAATCTAATGAAAAGAATCCAAGTTCTTTATGATTGCAGAATACAGAAGTTAAGAAGTTACAATGGCACAGAATTTAAAAACTCTGTCATTGAAACCTATCTTTGTACAGAGGGAATATCACAGAACTTCTCTGCAGCACGCACTCCACAGCAGAACGGCGTAGTCGAAAGGAAGAATCGAACGCTCGTGGAGGCAGCAAGAGCTATGCTATCAGCATGAGGATTACCGATGAACTTTTGGGCAGAAGCGATTTCTACTGCATGTTATACACATAATCGTTCAACCATTGTGAAAAGACACCTCAAGACTCCTTACTAATTGATCAACAAAAGGCGGCCAAACATCAAATTTTTTCATGTGTTCGGATGTAAATGCTTTGTTTTAAACGACAAAGATTCAAGAGGAAAGTTTGAGGTAAAAGCTGACGAAGGCAAATTCATTGGATACTCTGCCACTTCCAAAGCCTACAGAGCGTTCCTTACAAGATCTCGCAAAATCGTAGAAAGTATCAATGTTTCTTTTGATGATTCATTCCAAATGACTTTTGAGTAAATCAGTTCAGAACTCGAACTTAAAAGGGAAACCTCTGACATCTCGCAAACGAAAGAAGACTTAATTCTTCTATTTTTAGAGATGTTCCACGATGACATTGATCCTTCTGTTGGAACCATCAGAGTTTCTGAAGAACCATCCTCTGTCGGACAAAATCCTACAGGTATGACTCTAACTGGTCCAAATAATGCTTCATCTTCTTCTGTAAATACTACAGATGCAAATGCCGAAGAAGAAAATGCAGAAGATGAAACATCAAGAAAAACGACCACAGAAGCTGCTGAAAAACAAACTCCACAATCCACAGAAGAACCAATTACAGAGGAAATTGAGGACCAAGACTATACGTCCTCAGAGGAACAAACTCCACCACCACTTATACCAATCATTCCACAAATGGTAGAATCAACTACCAAGGCAAGAAGAACGACAGAGGCTACACAGGAAGAAGATCAACAAGAAGCTTCTGAACAAAGGTTCAATGACATTGATGACCATCTTCCACGCACCACTCAGTGGACAAGAAGCCATCCTCCAAGCCAAATAATTGGAGAACCTTCTGACTCAGTAAAAACCAGGTCTGCCACTGCTAATTTTTGTTTCTTTACAAATTTTATTAGTGTGATAGAACCAAAGAAGATTTCTGAAGCCCTAGATGACCCAAACTGGGTAGACGCCATGCAAGAAGAACTTCTGCAGTTTGAGCGTAACAGAGTATGGACTTTAGTACCTCTGCCACGAGGGAAACGGGCCATTGGGACTAAGTGGGTCTACAGAAATAAGAAGGATGAAGACGGAGTGGTCATCAGAAACAAAGCACGATTGGTGGCCAAGGGATATAGACAAGAAGAAGGCATAGACTACGATGAGACTTTTGCCCCTGTCGCACGGCTCGAAGAAATAAGAATATTCTTAGCCTTCGTAGCCCACAGAGGATTTAAAGTTTATCAGATGGACGTAAAATCAGCTTTTCTCAACGGTGAAATCCAAGAAGAGGTTTACGTAAATCAGCCACCAGGGTTTGAAAGCTCAAAGTTCCCAAGGCATGTATACTACCTTGAAAAGGCTCTGTACGGACTGAAACAGGCTCCAAGAGCATGGTACAAACGACTTTCTACCTTTCTTCTAGTAAATGGCTACAACAGAGGTACAACAGATACTACCCTATTCTATAAACGTAAAAACAGTGAAATAATGCTTGTACAAATATATGTGGACGACATAATTTTTGGGTCTACTAATACAGAAGAGTGCAAAAGTTTTGAAAAACTCATGCAGAGTGAGTTTGAAATGAGTATGATGGGAGAATTAACATTCTTCCTCGGACTTCAAGTCAAACAAATATCAGAGGGAATTTTTATAAATTAGGCCAAATATGTCTCTGACATTCTTTTCAAGTATAGCCTCTCTGATACCTCTGCAATGAAAACTCCAATGGCCACTGGAAATAAGTTATCCTTAGATCCAGATGGCATCTCTGTAGAATGCACTCTCTACAGAGGCATGATTGGATCTCTGTTATACTTAACTGCAAGCAGACCTGACATTATGCATTCCACATGTCTTTGTGCACGTTATCAAGCTAATCCTAAGAAATCACATTATGATGTTGTTAAAAGAATCTTTAGATACCTAAAGGGGACCAAAAATCTTGGTCTCTGGTATCCACAGAACTCTGGCTTTTGTCTTAAAGCTTATACAGATTCAGACTATGGAGGATGCATGCTCGACAGAAAGAGTACCTCTGGGAGTTGTCAATTCCTAGGTGGTAAGCTAGTCAGTTGGACCTCCAAAAAGCAGAAGTGTGTATCAACATCTACGACAGAAGCTGAATACGTTGCTGCTGCTAGCTGTTGTTCTCAGGTTCTATGGATGAAGACTCGGCTAAAAGACTACGGCCACATTCTATTCAAAATACCCATCTTCTGTGATTCCAAAAGTGCCATTGCCATCTCTGCAAATCCTGTGCAACATTCCAAAACCAAGCATATCGATATAAGGTACCACTTCTTGAAACATCATGTTGAACACGGTACAATCGAGATGCATTTCGTGCCAACAGAATATCAACTTGCAGACTTATTCACCAAAGCCTTAGACGAGAAAAGATTTAATTTCTTGGTGGGTAAGTTATGAATGATAAATATGATGTGAAAATCCTCTGTAAGTATAGCTTTATCTTCTGTAAATAAGTATATATTTCTATTTTACTTGACTTATTGCTTTGTTTAATTTATTTCTGTATGTAAATTCTCAATCTTAAATAGTTCTTAAAATCACAGAGCTTCTGTAAGTCTGCTCAGAACCTCTGACGACCTCCACAAAACCTCTGAAAAAACAAGACCTATGCTCAATACAAATCTTATCATTCTTTGATCCAAGCATAGGTCAAGGGGGAGCAAAAAGGAAAATTCCTGATCTACAAAGGTGATTAGATCAAGGGGGAGCAAAAAGGGACCCTGAAATGATCTACAGAGGTAAAACTTTCAAGGGGAAGCCAAAGAAGAATGTCGATGAATCTATATCGACAGAAGTCACACATCACTGCCGAGAAAAGAAGAACCAAAAAGGTATGTCTCTCGTACAAAAGGTTGCTGAAAACAGTTTTCTGGGACACAAATTATCAAATATGTCCTAAATATACTGTGGATAACTTTTCAAAAATCAAAAGATCAAAAAGGTTCATAAAATTTGAGTTATGAGAAATTTGAGGTCATAGAGCCTCTGTTGAGCTCAACAGAGGCTCTGCAAGAAATACGCTCTGAGATCACAAATTAACCCTCTATCGATCTTTTGGAATGTTATCTCGGAAACCAAATACGTACAACATGACCTTCTCGAACAAAACCTTTTCAATAACAGTTTTCTCGGACACCAACTTTCAAATATGTCCGAAAAACATCTCTTAAAACAGATCAAAAATTGGATGATCAGAAAATTTAATAGAATTTTTGTTATGAGATTTTTTCCCTCATAGAGCTTCTGCTGGCCCTCACAGAGCTTCTGCAAGTTCCCACAGAGACACAAAACCTCTGCGAGTAAAAATTCTTAACTAAAAATTCTATTGATCCTCTCCAGTGCCTTTGCAAACGTTTTGGTTAAAGAAGAACCCACAGAAGCCATGATAACAATAAGATATATGAGAAAGGGATAAACATCAAGATTTTCAAAATCACAGAGCTTCTGTAAACCACAGAAGTTCTGTCAAGCTGTTACTTGGGCATTTCTGTAGTAATAACGGTTACTTTTACTGAGAGTGAATCTCATGTGGCTAAGAACAACCCCACGCGCCTAGCTATAATGGGCCGCGCACGACGTCCTGTCATCCTCTGACATGGCCTACGTGTCCCATTTTTATTGGGCGTACATGGAACGTTTTCTGTGGAAAGTTGAACCCGCCGTTCTAACTTGAGTACGGATTCCAAATTTTTAATCCATTGCCATATATTTTACTCTTTCGAATTCTACCATTTTACCCTTCTATAAAAACCAAGCTTTACCTCTCATAAACTTTTTACAAACCCTCATTCTTCTCCGGCGAAACCCTGCAAAAACCTGCAAGTATCTTATTCTCATTACCAATGGCTTCATCTTCTCAAGCTATCTCCCTTGCACACTCTCCGGCGAACTCACCAGAACATTCACCTGCTCATTCTGAACATTCACAAAACCCCCACCTTGCCAAAAGTATTGAACTAGAAGATTCCGGCGATTCAGCAGAATTCTCCGACCACACATCTTCAAAACTTCATAGCAAAGGATCATTTCGAAAAAGTACTACCAATCAAATCCAACAATTGCTATTTGGTCCCCTCACCCACTGCTTTCGGCGAAGCCCATGCCATTCTTCTAAACATATGGAAAATCATATCCTCTTCCCTCTACTCTCAAGAACCCCAAGCAAAATTTCAGTTAGATATTTGAACCAGTTTTGGCAAAGTTGCCGATTTGATAAAGATGATTCTCTTATCAAAGGGTACATTTCAAGACCTGACAAATCTGAACATCTGGAAATCAAGTTCAATAGAACAATGTTCTCACTTGAATTCAACCTACCAACAAGGGGTCTTCTTGGACTGAAGAAATATGCAGAGCAACCAACAGACGACGAGATCTGTCGTTTCGTAGAAATGCTTGGGTACAACACCCAACTGAGGAAGAGAAATGACTTCCGCAGAGGCAGATTACCACCTCTGTGGAACACCTTGTTCTCAATTCTTAACAGATGCCTGACAGGGAAGATAGGCAGTATTGACCAGAGCTCACATCAGATATTAACCATCATGTATGGGGTTTACTATGATCTCCCACTGGATTACGCGACCATAATGATGCAAGAGATCATCAACACCATCGACAGAAAGAACAACGCCAGAAGGGTCAAAGAGAACGATCCTAACTTTCTACCACCTCTGCAATTCCAAAGAATACTGGGAGTTTTGTTCGAACCTCTGTTGCTGATACAGAACTGGCCAATGGAAGTGCCAATTCCCAAATAGTTCCCAATGAACAAAAATACCCCCACTGATCATGTAGATGGCTACACACACTGCAGACCTTTGTCAAAAAACCTTCTGAGGTATGCCACGAATAAAACCCTTAAGAAAGAGTACATACGCGATCATAGAACTCCAAAACCGAGTCCTATGACACCCCCGCGTTTAGGTGTCCCCCTAGGAACAATGACTGCAGAACCTCTTTCCACTCAAGAAGAAAAAGATCACAAACTAGCAAAACACATGGCTATTCAACTTAGCTTCTTAGCCAAACGTGCAGAGCTCATGGGAAAGAAGTCCTCTTCGAAATCTTCTACCTCTACTCCAAAATCAAAGAAGAGGAAAACTGAAGAAGGCACCTCCACAAGCGCTGCAGAAGATCAACATTCACCTCCTCATGCCACAGAAATTGGCTCCACTGCTCCTCCCTCTTCTCCAAAACATAAGAAGAAAAGAAAATCGAAAACCACAGAGGAAGGGACACCAAAACCTAAGAGGAGGAAAACCAAAAAGAAGCATGGGAAATCCCTTGAAAAGTTGGTTACCATAGAAGAAGAAATCGCAGAAGAAAGAACTGCAGAAGAAGAAGATGCAGAAGTAGAAATGACAGAAGAGGGATATCAATCACCCTATCAATCCCCAGATCGATTTGCTCACCAAGGAAACTTAAACGATTTCCTACAGAACCCTGACATTGCCCACACTCTAAATATAGCAGGGTGGACGGCACAACCACTCGACCACCACTCCCCAGAAGAACAATACTTCTCTATTTCTGGCATTGACACACATCTGCAAGAAGATGATCAAACACCCAGAGATCAATCAGCTGAGACACCTGTTATTCTACAGAACCCCTTCATTCAACAAGGATTGGACGTCCACAGAAGGAGTCCAAGCCCAGCTTCAGAAGAAATAGAACAAACAGAAGCTCAGTGGAATAGAGATGAAGTAACAGAGGCTTTAGGGAAAATAACAGAAAAAGGAAAAGAGGCCGAAGTTGTACAAGAAGATGGATTTGAAACAAGGGAGACAAGAATGGAGGTCTCAGAGGTAGATTCAGATGAAGAAGAAGTTGTCTGGATACGAAAAGGTCTCTATCATCCACATGTCATGAGGTTATACGGCTCTCATCAAATGTATGACTTCTTAGGCACAGAGCAAGGAACTTCAACAGAAGTTGGGGAAGAAGCACCAAGCCATCAGATAGCTACAGAAGCTGAAATGGTAGAAAATGATGTAGTGCTTGGATGCTTAACAGAGGAAGAAACAAGAAAAGATGCCTGGTTTAATAAAGGCACACAACCAAAACCAACTCCCAGTGTGTAAGTACAGGATCTAATCTTACAATCAAATATGAACATTCAAGATCGTATTCACAGCAACTGGTCATATGATTTATTAACAATCTGTGAATTGCAAGATATTACAATGAGTTTCTCTCTCAAAAGATATGCGTGAAAAGTTATGTGAAAGATTAGCCAAAGATCTTATCAAAGATTAGTTAGCAAATTGTTGCTAACACTATATATCCTGTAGAGAAAAGCTAAAGCTACAGTACATATGAGAAACAGACTAATAGAACAATTACACGTGTCCTAATTAGTAACTGAATATAACAGAGAATATCCCAAGATATGAATTCTGAACATACTTCTGAATAAGCGCTTCAGAACATTTGTCTTCATAGTCAGAAGTTCTGAGTCTCCTACTCAGAACTCTGAACCTTCTAGTCAGAATCCAACACTTAGAATCTTTTTGAGATTTCTCACTCAGAACTTCTGAGTCTTCTACTCAGAATTTCTGAGTCTTCTGAGTCTTCTTTAGTCTTCTTACTCAGAACTCAACACTTGTGTTTTTGACAAAACTCTATACCTAACAATCTCCCCCTTTTTTTCAAACACACTTGTACTTTTCATCATCAAATTCTTAGAGCAGGAACAATCTTCAGAAGGATCTCTTCTGAATGCTTTGACAACTTCTGCTCAGAATTCTGAATAATCTGAGTTAACAACTTCTGGTCAGTCTTTAATCAGCAGCAGCAACGATTTCCAAATTGATTTCTGTTATATATTTGCTTTTTCTTTGCTCCCCCTTGAAATGACAATTCTCATCTTCATTTCAGCTTTCATAAGATTTCTTTATAAGAAACAACCGATCAGTTTTCTTTTCCTCTTCTCCTTCTTAAAATAACATTTCTCTCTTTTGTTATTTCTGTACAAAAAACACATCAATCTTCAAAATCTTTAGCTTTTCTCCCCCTAAAGTTTTGGAAAGCAAAATCATCTTCAAAATCTTTAGCTTTTCTCCCCCTTGATTTTCAAAACTTTAGCGATGCTTTTTCTTCGAATGAAGTCTATGCTTTTTCTCCTCCTTAATGAATAACCTTGCTCCCCCTCAAAATAAGAATTATGGAGCAATTTGTTTTCTCCCCATGAAAGTATGCATATATTTCATTAAAATTATTCATTTCAAATATAGTGCTTTAATGAAAACATTTATACAAGAAAAATAAGATTCACTGAACTACACTTGATAACTACTAACATTTGATCATTTGAAAATTTTACAAAAGAAATCCAACTTAATGAAATTTATCAGATTTTTCAATCAAATGAAATCAAATGCATGTGTTTGGATTCAAATACAAGTCATCATTGCATATCAAGTTAAAAATGTTCAGTTTCAATCTCTTTATTAAATCTATTTGGTGTGCTTAGCATGCGAAATATGATTAGCTTCAAGAATATGCAATTCTAAAACATATAAGAATACTTTGCTCTACTCACACTATTTGTCCAAAATCAGGATTTTCACAAATTTACAAGTTTATTGCGACTTTGTATTTTCCCAAAGTTTCAAGAGATGTGTGCTCATTGACATCTTTTAATTTTGTGCACATTGGCATCTTTTAACTTTGTGCACATTGGCATCTTTTAATCAAAAAATTTAGTAAGAATAAGATACATCGTTAAACATGGCTTTCTATCTGGTTCTATAGCAGGATTTGGGTCAACATATCCCAGACCAGTTGGTCTTAGGTGCTAGGTGACAAGCACCCCTTGGAACTTAATTTCCCAAACCAGAAAGGCCACATCGATATATCTTAAACCCATCTGTACCAGTAGAACATGGCTTTCTATCTGGTTCTATAGAAGGATTTGGGTCAGCCGATCCCAGATCAGTTGATCTTAGGGACTAGGTGACAAGCACCCCTTAGGACTTACTCTCCCAAACCAGAAAGGCCACAGGTACAAACTTTCAAACTAAATGATTTTATATATATTTATATTTCATCTCAATCACTTGGTACTAAAACGTAGTACTTCCCCCATATTTTTGTTTCCATCCAACATTCTGACATTTAGGCTTTTTGAACATTATATTCTATATAAGTCTAAATTTACATAACATTGAGCATTCAGTATAATTGCATTCATGTTTTGCTTACCTTTTGATTTATTTCAGAAGTGAAAGTTGAAACAAATATAGCTCAGATAATACAACATACTTGTAAAATCACTCTTTGACACACATTTTATTCATTGAATGAAAATTAAAAAAAATCATATCATTGAATTAAATTTGATAAGATTCAAGCATTCAAAGCAATAGAAATAAACATAATGCAATGTTACCTTTCACCACTTGTTCCTTGAAACATAAAAATATGACAGTTAAGGATATCACCTAAGAAATATGAGTTCTAAACTGATTTGTTTAGAAGTCTTAGTCTCTGAAGTACGGTTCCTGAACTGAATTATTCAGAAGCCATAGTCATTTAAGTACGGGTTTTGAACTGATATGTTCAAAAACCTAAAACGTTGAAGCACGGGTTTTGAACTTTATCTTGAAACAATCAGATCAAATTTTGAGTCAATACTTCCTCTGAAATCAAGATAATCCTGCAAAATCAAGAGATTTTGGTAATCATCTACGATGATTCCTCATTAGATATAAAAAAACCAAATTCTGAGTAGTAGAGTCAGAATTCTGATTAGAAGAGTCAGAATTCTGAGTAACTTGTTCAAAATTCTAAGTATCAGTCAAAATTCTGATTAGTTGAGTCAGAATTCTAAGTAGTAGAGTCAGAATTCTGAGTAACTAGTTCAGAATTCTGAATAGTAGAGTCAGAACTTCTGAGTAACAGAGTCAGAATTCTGATAAAACTATCCAGAGAAAATACCTTAGAAAAATGTTTGGATTTTGTGATTTTTGAACATTCTGAACTTCAAATCATTCTCTGGAAATGTTTTCTACTAAAAACACTCACATCTATGAGTTCGATAACCCCACAGTAAACAGAACTTTTTCAAAAAAGATCTTCAAAATCAACAAATTGATCTGTATGAATCAGAAATCCATAATCACATTCAGATCGAGTTTTGGACTGAATTATCCAAAAGTCAAAATTCTCAATTTAAGCACAGCATCGGTTTTAAGTCATGTGTCAGTATTATCATTCAGCTCTACACATTAATAACCTGCAAAACAGATTAAGTTGTCTTTGGTACCCATATGAACTTGGGTCCAGGTTTGTTAGGTGCCTTGGCATATGCAGATATTCTATAAGAACCATACCAGTGATGTATAAAATTCTTGTTCACAAAATCATTAGTCCCACAATATGAACAACAAAGTTTCTTTTGTGCAATTCTGACTAATTGATTTACAGAATAAATCACATCAGGTTTAACAAAAGATTTTCTTTGAAATGTATTGTTCTTCTTGACATTTGAATTAGGAACCTTTGATTTTGGCACTTCTTTCTTGGAAGTTGTTCCTTTAACTCTCCATTCCATTTTTATCTTTTTAAAAGAACAATTATAAGATTTATCAATAGCAGAATCATAAAACAGATTAGAAGAACGAATCAGATCTTTTGAACTATGATTTGATTTGTCAACAACTTTCGTTTCAAATTCCTTAAACTTTTTAACATACAAATCAAACATTGACTGCAAATCAGATTTGGACTTCCTCTCTATCATGATTTTAGTTGATAAATCAGATAATTTCTTAATAAGCCTCCTTATCTCCAAATGAAAAACTTTCTTTTCCTTCTCAAACTCATCTTTTAAGCATTTTTCTTTAAAGCCATTTACCTTCTTCTTTTCAGTCTCTTTCCTTCCATCTTCTAACTCTTTCTCCAACTCATTTATTTTTACAGAAAACTCATTTAACATTCCTGTTTTCTTTTTCTCAAAACCATTCTTTTCTTTTTGAAAAACATTTTTCTTGCATTCAAACTCTTTTCTTTCTTTTGCAAGAATTTTCTCCAAATCAGAAATTTTCAAAGATAATTCAACAGACCAAATTTCAAAACCTTTCCTCTCAATTTGAAAGTCTCTTCTCTCTTTCTCAAATTTCACTCTTTCAAGTATAAGAACTTGTTCAAAATCATAGATCTGTTTCAAGAGTTGACAATTTTTTATTTCACATGATTTGATTCTATTTTCAGACTCTGTCAACATCTTTCTTCTAAAATTGCCTTTCTCTTTCAAATCAACATTCTCTTTTTCTAACAACTTTATGTTTTCTTGAACCTTTTCAAAATCCTTTAGAAAATCAGATTTCTCTTTTTGCAAAATCTTTATAACTTTTGTATTTTCATCTTGTTTTGCTTGAAGATTAGCAATCTTGCTTAAATGAGCAATCTCAGTTTTTGTTTCAGAAATTGTTTCTTTTGCTTTTACAGGACTTAATTTTTTTAAATTGTCTGAACTGGTTATAGAACTTGCAGGTCTCACAAAAACTTCAACAATCTCAGGCATGATGAAATGAAAAATTCAAATATCAACTATGAATTTTGTTCAAAACTGAGAATCAACACAGATCTAGAATATGCAAGAACTAATCAAATCTGTCACATGCATTTTATCAAACAGTTAGAGTACATGAATTAATGAAATCTTCTTTTCAACAAAAAATTTGAATACTAATCAACATGCAGCAGATATAATCACCTTGATCAAGAAACCAATCAAGAATTTCGAAAACATACCTGTGATCTCTGTTTAATTTCGAGAATTAATCAGCATAGAGAGAAAATCTTTGGATGACTTGATTGTAAGATATCGATTCAACAGAAAGACAAATTCAAATTTCTTGAATCAATGATAGAAACGAATTCAAGAATTGTTAGGAATTCAAGAATTGTTAGCAGCAGCGGAATCAATTGTCGAATTGATCAAGAAACTTCAAGAACGCGATCAAACACACTCTTGGACGAATTTGTTTGTTGATTGGCTCTGATACCAATTGTAAGTACAGGATCTAATCTTACAATCAAATATGAACATTCAAGAGCGTATTCACAGCAACTGGTCATATGATTTATTAACAATCTGTGAATTGCAAGATATTACAATGAGTTTCTCTCTCAAAAGATATGCGTGAAAAGTTATGTGAAAGATTAGCCAAAGATCTTATCAAAGATTAGTTAGCAAACTGTTGCTAACACTATATATACTGTAGAGAAAAGCTAAAGCTACAGTACATATGAGAAACAGACTAATAGAACAATTACACGTGTCATAATTAGTAACTGAATATAACAGAGAATATCCCAAGATATGAATTCTGAACATACTTCTGAATAAGCGCTTCAGAACATTTGTCTTCATAGTCAGAAGTTCTGAGTCTCCTACTCAGAACTCTGAACCTTCTAGTCAGAATCCAACACTTAGAATCTTTTTGAGATTTCTCACTCAGAACTTCTGAGTCTTCTACTCAGAACTTCTGAGTCTTCTGAGTCTTCTTTAGTCTTCTTACTCAGAACTCAACACTTGTGTTTTTGACAAAACTCTAGACCTAACACAGTGCAACCCACACATCTAACTCCGCAGGTCTAGCTGCAGAAGGAGTTATTGAAAAAGAGCAGCACAACTCGATCCAAACCCAACCCATCCAGCCAGAAGTCACTCTTTCGACTTCTGCGCCCACAGAAACCGGGGAATCCATTCCTAGGGAGTCTCCTCAAAGAGACTCACCTATTGTTCGTGATCAATCTCCCCAGATCACACTAGAACACCCTACAGAGGAATTCGTTTCCTCTGCCACGCACGAAATAGGGCCAACCCTTCTTTCAGAGAGAAGTAGTGAGCACAACGACGAAGAGACTCTAGACAAGTCTCCGAGTCAACAGAAGGATAATCTAGTACCCACCTCTGAAGTGGATCTAGACAATGTCATTCACAGAACTTCTGTAGAGTCTGAAGCACTAGATGCTTCTGCTCGAAGATCAGATGGAAATCCTTCCACCCCCATCGTACAAACAAGGGTGAACGAAGGTGTCCCAGGAGTAGGGACTCACTCTGGAGACGAATGTGTTCCTCCAGAGGTTACACCAGGGACACAAGTATCAAGGGATGAGTTCCAAACCCTTGTCACCTCTGTGAACCAAACCATGAAAGAGTTGAAAAGCTCTTTCACATCTTTTGCAGAGAAAACATCAACGGCTTTGCTGAATCTGAACACCAAAATGGACAATCTGTCCACAGAGGTGAAAATGGCCATAACAGAGATGAAATCTTCTGCTCAAACAACTGCCACAACTACAGCCACTTCTGCTGCTAAAGATTTTGGAATAGCTGCAACATCTGCATTCAAGGAATCAGTCAAACATTTCCTTGAACAAATGAACAAGCAATCCAACAAATCACAGAGCATCACACCTGCAGAACTACAGAAGGCTCTGCAAAACGTTCAAGAAGAGGCAATGCGCAACACTACAATGATGCAGCCAAAAGATTACATGACCAGAGCACAGCTGACAGAGCTCGGGCAAAATGTCATAAACCAGGTCACAGAAGTCATTGTCTCCTTTACTACTGCAAATGCCAACTACGTCAAAGAATTCAGAAAAAGTGTCGGCAGAATGCGCTTCAACACAGAAGCAGAGCTTGCAACTCTAATCGGCCTCTGTGATGATGTATGTGCAAAGTTGATGGCCGCAGGGGCAGAACTACCAAAGAAACCAAAAGCTTCCTGCAGAGCAGAGGGTACTTCTGATAAGAGTCAGGATGACTTTGATGATGACCATCCTGGTCCATCAGATCATCCTGAGGGGGAGAATATAAGGGAGAAAGCTACGACCAGAGGACTACAAGCTCCACCAATCGCAGCAGAACCAATCAGCCAAGCCCCTCCAGAACAAACCCAAGATCAAAAGACCACAGAGACAACACCCATCTATGTGGAATCAAGTTCTGAAGAAACCAATATTCCAGAAGGTGATCAGCAAACCACAGAGGCAACAACCACCCCTGTGGTAATCAACTTGGAAGAAAGACCTTGAACAGAATCAACAGAAAAACCCCAAACCATACCAAGAAGAAAGTCGATTGCCACCAAACCAAAAAGAGCAACGACATCTGCTTCTTCTATTCTGAGAAAAATGCACAATACAATGTCTGATCGAATGTCGCAGAGAGAAGAAGAAAGGCACAAGTTCACTTTAGCTTTCCGAATGGGAAGAAGATTCGACATACCTCAATCCAAAGAAACCGAGCTTACAGAAGAAGTCACCAAAGAACCTCCAACAGAGGTTACAGAGCAAAGAAAGCCAACAGAACCAACGCCACATAAGTCCTCTCAAACACAAGTGTCAAAACCTACAGAGGCAACCCCCATCATTCCAACTGAAGCGCCAACACCCAAACCTACAGAGGCAACAGGTTCTGAACCTCCAAAGGCCAAAGACAAGGGAAAGGCGAAATTGACAGAAGAGCCCAAGAAAAAGAAATTATTGCCCAAGCCTACATAGAAATTGATGAAGAGCGCCTTTGATGCCTTCCAAACTCCAAAGCCTGAAGAAGAGGACTGGGCATATGGATTGAAGCCTCTGTCAGACATTCCACTAACAGGTAGAGCTGTAGAAGTTGTTCAACAGATGGAGAGTCTCAGAAGACGAGTACCACCACATGGTCCAACATACGAATAAATGGAAGAAGTGGTGTACAAATATCTCTACAAACAACCCTTTAAGAACCTCCATCCAACAGACCAAATCACAAATCCGAACATCAGAGAAGAATTTTAGAACATCTTCAGCAGAACAAATCCAAGAACCAAAGCAGAAGTCTTCTCAATTCATAAAATCAAAAAGGTAATCTTCTGCAGATTCTCCTTCACAATAACCTATCCAAGATTCAGGTACAATCTTTACAGAGTCAAAAGGGTAAACAATTCAGAAACCACCTTCGCTGATGCTGACATAAGAAATTTGAATCCCTATGATCTACCTGAACTTCTGCAATGGACAAAGGACAACTACAACACAAAGCCAAACACCAGAGCCTATCAAGTGTTGAGAAAAGCAATGAGGGAAAAGCTTCTGATCTACAGTATGATAGATTTTCAACTGGGAAAGGATCTTGGTCTCAAACATCTGAATTTACGACCACCAGAGGATCGCTGCCCACCCGACGCCGTGCCCAACTCTATCATTACAGAACCAAGATTCGGGTTAGTATTTCAAAACCCACAAGGCGAAGTCAAACTGTTTGTGTGCATGGACTGTCAGAAGTACGCAACTGGTACTCTGAACAAGTTCAGAGCAAGCCTTGTGAAATACAGAGGTACAGAGAAAATGAATAGAGATGCTGTAGATACTTTCATCAGAGAGATTGATGCCACAATTCGCCTAAGAGAACTCTGCATCAGTTTCTACAAAGAGATCAGAAGAATCGGAAGAGACAACAGAAGCTACAACGATTTCAAAGATGCCAAAATCTGATTCTCAAACCTCAAATCTCTACAAACCAAGTCAAAGTCTATCTTTACTTGTACTCAAAGGTAAAATGCCTCTGGCATATTTCTGAATGAAAGAACTTTCGAGGTATTGTTTTGTGACAACTGTCAAATTCACATCTCAGGTTAGAACTGTTTTGGAAACCTTATTTTTTTATGACATAGTTTACACAGTGCAATTGTAGCAGTAAACCCGGTACAATAGGAAAAATTGAGAAATTTTGCCTAAGAAATCATTGAATTAGGAAATTATCCAAAAATCTCATAAAATGCCAACCTAAAATATTTATATACTACAAGTATTTATGTAATTGATAATTTATATATTTCAATCATATTATATATGAAAGTACTTTGTTTTATAATTACTTGGTATTTTAAGTTTAGGAGAATACAAGTATTTTTATATCTAACCAATAATACAACATTTATCTATAGTATTTATATATTTTTTTTATTAATAAACCCCCCCCCCCCCCATGTGAAATCCCCCCCCCCCCCCCCTCTCTCTCTATTTCTATAAAATAAACCTTACATTTCATTTTTGAATCATTTCTTTTACTTGCATTTTCTCTCAAGTATCATCCCTCTCTCTCTCCACCTTCAAATCTTCATATCTTCATCTTCAAACCTTCAAACCTTCATCACAACTCCAGCCCCTAAACTCTTATACTACAAGAGTCCAAGGCAATCTAAGGTAAACATAAGTGTGTTGGGTAAAATCCACACACATTCTTTTAAGTCTTTTTCATATTCTTGCATTTTTTAAAGTATGATCTTCATCTTTTTGTTACACTTTCTTCAAATCTTTTAAAATCATCTTTATGGGTCTTAATGTTTGTAGATTTACCATCATAACATCTTTTGTTAGTAAAAGATGGCGAATCCAAAATCAAACCAAAGTTAAGATCAAAGATGAACTTTTTAAACACATGCATGTAGTAATCTTGAAAGATCCATCATTTTTGTTCAAGAGTCTTATGAATGTATCTTTGAAAACCACTAAAAACACATTTAAACCCACATGCATGAGCTCAAAATACTGAATTTTTGGTTGCATGTTGATGTTCTTTTCAATATTGGGTCTTTTACAAAAAGTATTCAAAGCTTGAGTTGATGTTTGTTTTGCATGCATTTTAAATGGATCATAAATATGTTTGGGAACTGAAAATATTTGTATGGATGAGAGTCAAATCGGATTTTGCATGCAAAGGAATAAGAATGTTGGTTTAAAAGTCTAGTTGGGTGCACATGCACAAGGTGTTGATTGGACAGCTTGCTGCCAGAAATTACACCTCACTTCAAAGAGTCATATCTCACTCATTTTAACTCCAAATGCAGTGATTCTTTTTCTGGAATTCATTTTAGTGTGTTAAGATTCAAACCCAAGTGGTTTCATTTAAAAACTCAAAGATTTCATTTATCAAACAGTCCTCACAAAATCCGGATGCAAACAGCAAAGTATTCTGTCGGATTTTATGTCGTGTATTATGTCATGTACTTATACTCCTTCAAAAATTATGAAACTGATGCCAAAAGTTTCCTAACTCATTGAACCAACTGGACATAAAATTTCATGATCAAATAATACCTGGAAGTTACCCAAAGTTGGACACAAAGTGACATCAAATTCTGGACAGTAAAGGACAATTTATTATTTATTATAAGGACTATTTTTAATCCCATTTCATCATTTCATGATGAGATAGTGGAGTATATAAATATATCTTTTATTTATGCATTTTATTTATTCTTTATCCCTTTTCATCTTTTATGATGAAATTGTGGAATGTTTATATATATAATATATTTATATATATATATATTTATGCATTTTATTCTTGATCCCATTTCATCATTTTATGATGAAATAGTGGAGTATAAATATATATTATGTCTATATATTTATACATTTAAATATTTGTCATTTCGTTTACGACCCCTAATTTTATCGTCGTTACGATAAAATTTCGGTTTATACATAGATATGTACTAAATATGTTTATGTTCTTTAAAACCCTTTTCGTTACTTATTGGGACGAATTTGTAGAAACTTTAATCTAAGAGAACAATGTATACGTTTATTACGTTATAATATTAAAACACAACAAGGCATTTTATGATGATTTGGATAATTAGTACCGAACCTTCGAGATTGAGAACTCACTAGTGACCTTACGTTCATAGGTTTGAAGTAGGACCATCTCGGAGTATTTGTGGGAGATTCCTGGATTCTGTCACGTATCAAGTGAGTATTCACAGCCCCTTTTTCAATGTTTTACATATTTTGGGGTGAAAAGCATGTGGTTACTACAACTATTTTACACACCGATTATTTCGTTTTCTTGAAAATACGAAGCTTGCTTATTTATGCTCTATGGTATCTATGTTGTTGCAAATGTTGTAAGTTTGAGTTTCTTTTGCTATCATGTATAAAGTCCCCGTTCACGTATACGTTACCCGTTTAACTCACGAGTGTGAGCCGTTGGTAATTATGAATAACGTTATTTGGGTTGACACCCCCACTCACAAGTAGCGCTTGTTTGAGTGCATAATTATTGTTGTATTGCGTAATGTTGGTGATAGAACATGCGCGTATGTGGAATGATTCCACCGTTGTGGTAGGGGCAAATTATGTCGGTATAGGTCGGGTAACGGGCTCAATAACTTAGCATTTTTACATATGATTACCTCGAGCAAGTGGTTTTATAACCGTATTATTTTATCCCATGTGTGGATTTAAACTATTTTGTGATGGCAAACAATGTTATACTCATTAAACCTGTGATCTCACCAACTAGTGCATTAGTTGACACTCTCATTTACATGTTTTTCAGGAGAACGTCTTTAAGGTTGGAACTTAGGAAGGCTACACGTGATGAAGTTTTTCTTTACTATCTTTAAATTTCATGTTCATTTCCCTTCCATAAAAACAATTGTAAAAGACAAGGTGTGACCTTTGAATGTATTTCGATGGTTGTTGTGATCTTGTAACTTTTGCTATGAAACTTGAGCTGCACATTCCGTGTTTCCGCTTTAGCGGGGTGTGACAGATTTGGTATCAGAGCTAAAGGTTATAGAGAATACCGGTTTTCCTTTGGAAAACTGCAACTATAACCAAAAACGGGAATGAACATTTAAAATTTCTAAACATGTTGCTAGTATAACTGGTTCGGGTATTGCATAATCGGACTTTAATTAAACATAGCCTGATCACCTATGTTCGATTAAGGAAAGTTAATGCGAGATCGGAAATGGATATACTAGGGACATGTGTGTTTTCACACTTGATGCTTCACGTTGTATGCCTAATAGGAGTGTAGTTGTTGCCTATAGTATGCAATATTATAGTACGCTTAGCCTTTATATTGCGCGATAGTAATGTTATACACTCTTACTTCAGCAATACTATGTCGTCATCATCATCATCAAGCTCACAACCTTCCTACACGCCATCAAGTGAGCGTACGTCTGACAAGGAACGAGACCCGTATGATGGGCCAAGGATGCCTCCGACTGTGGCTCCTCCACAACCCATCCCGGTAGTAATGCCACCTAGGGGTCCACGTACGAGGCAAACCGCTAGGAAGAGCGTGCCCATACCTAGACGAGTGTCTTTTAGGTCTGATCAGCGAGACGCACCGGAACCCTCACGGGTGATCAAGGGAGTGCCGATTAGTCGAGCGCCTGGCATGACTTGGACCGAAGAGCAACGCTTTAGGTCCGTGGCAATGGACTTGCACGGATGTCAAACGAGAGTCAGTCATCAGAGTCAAGTGATAACCGAGCTAGTGGAATTAAGCCACCTTTTGACCAACATGTCATCCGAAGCCGTGAGCGGAGCGAAAATAGCTCGGAGGATAGCTTTACGAGCCGAGATAATGAGCATAGTAGTAGTGATGTTGTTGACGCTATTGGTGTTATGGGTTTCGATTGAAGTGTATCGGGGCGGATATTGACGTGGACGGTGGAAAAATTTCGGAAATGAAACTTTTTAATTTCTAGTTGTTTCAATCTTAAATTTCAGTTTGTAATTCTATACTGATGTGCGATACACATCAGAAATTTTGTAAGTAATCGGCTATTATTAATGACTTCAATGAAAAGGCATTTTTATGTTTTAATTATATATGGGAAACGTGCAATACTTATTCAATTATTTTCCCAACACTTCGAAACTTCAAATGTATTCTTTACAAAAACATCCGCCGTTAATTACTCAAATTTTTAATCACCTCGATTTTTGCAATTGTGTTTTAGAAAAATGCCACCACGAAGATCCACACGGCACACGGGAGGAAATCCTGATCCGAACCCCGATATCGCCCAACTCATAGCTCAAGGTATCCAAGAGGCGATACCTAACATCATAGCTCAAGTTACCGCGGGTATTAATGAGAGTCAAAGAAATGTTAATGTAGGAGGAGGAACTCCTAATAACACTCAAGACAATAGGGGATGTAGCTACAAGACGTTCATGACTTGTAAACCCAAGGAGTTTCATGGGACGGAAGGTGCCATAGGATTACTCTCATGGTTTGATAGTATGGAGTCAGTACTTCATATCTGTAAGTGTTCGGAGGATCGCATGGTAGAGTATGCGGCCTGTTAGTTGCAAAAGCGAGCTCTAACTTGGTGGAATATTCAAGTGCAGACCCGTGGAAGGGAAGATGCGTACAAACTGACCTGGACTGAGTTTAAGGAATTGCTCATGGAGGAATACTGTCCCAAAAGCGAGGTTCATAAATTAGAGACTGAACTTTGGGATCTTACTATGGTTGGTTCGGGCATAGATCGCTACACCGCTCGTTTTCATGAACTTGCGAAGCTAGTACCTCACATGGTTACCCCGGAGAGCAAACGGATTGACCGATATTTGTACGGATTAACCCCGGAGATTCGAGGAATGGTTAAGTCGTCAAGTCCGACCACGATCCAAGCCGCCGTAGCCTTAGCAACTAGTTTGACCCATGATGCGGTCAGAGCAGGAACTCTAACTCAGAAAGGAGTCGGTATTAAGAGAAGGCCGGAGAATTATTCGGGAAAGGCAAGTGGAGGTAGTTCAAGTGGAAACAAGAAAGTAGTGGGAAATTTTGGGATGAATGCTAAGGAAGTAGGACGTTACAATAGGCCTCAACCAAAGTGTAACCAATGTAGTTCACATCACGAGGGAGCCTGTCTCATTTGTAGCAATTGTAAGCAAAAAGGTCATTTAGCCCGATTTTGTAAGACGGTGAAGAATGTGAAGGAAGAAGGACGGGTATGCTTTGAGTGCGGAAGTCCGGATCACTTCCGAAATGTTTGCCCAAGGCTGAAAAGAGGACCAAACAATAACAACGTTGGGTATCAAGCAAGGCAAGCCAATCAGGGAAACCAAGGAGGACAAGCTCGAGGAAGGGCATTTGTCATAGGAGCAGAAGAAGCACGTCGAGACCCTAATGTAGTGACAGGTACGTTTCTTCTAAATGATTATTATGCATCCGTATTATTCGACACTGGTGCCGATAATAGTTTTGTTTCGTTAGATTTTAGGCCTTTGATCAATCTAGAATCTAAGAAAATGACGAATGCTTATATTGTTGAGGTTGCTAATGGATTTGAATTAGAAGCTAAGGATGTAATCTTAGGTTGTACTTTGAATTTAGCGGATAAACTGTTTAGTGTTGATCTTATTCCAATTGAATTGGGGAGTTTTGATGTAGTAATAGGCATGGATTGGCTATCTAAGCACCGAGCAGAGGTTAGTTGTTTTGAAAAGACGGTTAGGTTACCATTACAAGGTGGGGAAACCCTAGTCGTTCAAGGAGATAGAGTTGGAAGGAATCTGAAGATAGTATCATGTATGAAGGTCCATAAGTATTTGAGGAAGAAGTATGTTGCGTTCTTGGCGCAAGTAATTGAGAAGAAGCCTGAGGAGAAGCGAGTTCAAGATATTCCTGTGGTGAAGGATCACCCAGAAGTATTTCAAACGATTTGCCTGGACTTCCACCGTTTAGACAAGTCGAATTTCAGATCGATCTTGTACCTGGAGCAGCGCCTGTAGCCAAGGCCCCGTACCGCCTAGCACCTGCGGAAATGCAAGAGTTATCGAATCAACTTCAAGAACTTTTGGATAAGGGATTTATTCGACCGAGTTCATCACCTGGGGAGCACCGATCCTTTTTGTCAAGAAAAAGGATGGAGCATTCCGAATGTGTATCGATTATAGGGAGCTTAATAAGTTAACAATCAAGAACCGATATCCCCTCCCTCGAATAGACGATTTGTTCGACCAGTTGCAAGGTGCAACTTACTTTTCTAAAATTGATCTTCGATCGGGATATCATCAGTTGAGAGTCCGAGAGGAAGATATTCCTAAGACAGCTTTTAGAACTCGCTATGGACACTACGAGTTTTTAGTTATGCCATTTGGATTGACGAACGCGCCAGCTGTGTTTATGGATCTAATGAATAGAGTATGTAGGCCATATCTTGATAAGTTCGTGATTGTGTTCATCGATGACATATTAATCTATTCTCAGAGTAAGAAGGATCACGAGCAGCATCTAAAAGTGATTTTAGAGCTTCTTAAGGAACCGAAGTTATATGCCAAATTCTCTAAGTGCGAATTTTGGATTCGGGAAGTACATTTCTTATGTCACGTAATCGGAGAGAAAGGAATTCACGTGGACCCGGCTAAAGTGGACGCCATTAAGAAATGGGAAGCCCCAAGGACTCCAACGGAAATTCGCCAATTTCTAGGCTTGGCAGGGTATTATCGACGTTTTATCGAGAATTTCTCTAAGATCGCTAAACCCCTTACCTCGTTAACTCAAAAGGAGAAGGAATTCGTCTGGGGAGTTCCACAAGAAGAAGCATTTCAACTTCTGAAGAAAAAGTTGTGCAATGCACCGATTTTAGCTTTACCGGAAGGAACGGAGAATTTTGTAGTGTATTGTGACGCATCACATCAAGGATTAGGTTGCGTATTGATGCAAAATGATAAGGTGATAGCATATGACTCGAGACAATTAAAAGTTCATGAGAAGAACTATACCACGCACGACTTGGAACTCGGAGCTGTGGTATTCGCTTTGAAAATATGGAGACATTATCTATATGGTACCAAGTGTACTATTTTCACCGATCATAAAAGTCTTCAACACATCTTTGATCAAAAGATGTTGAACATGAGGCAAAGAAGATGGGTAGAACTGCTCAGCGATTACGATTGCGAGATACGTTACCACCCAGGTAAGGCCAACGTGGTAGCCGATGCCCTGAGTAGGAAAGAAAGGGTAAAACCTTCACGAGTCCGAGCGTTAGGAGCACTGGTTCAAACAAGTTTGAAAACCCGAATTTTTGAAGCTCAGATCGAAGCATTGAAGTCTGAAAACCTGAAGGAAGAGACTCTTCATGGTTTAGAGTCTAGTTTTTAAACTAAGATTGATGGAGTACGTTACTTTAAAGGCAGAGTATGGATCCCAAAGGCTGATAACCTACGGGAAATGATTTTAGAGGAGGCTCATAAATCGAAGTATTCAATTCACCCAGGAGCGGACAAGATGTATAAGGATTTAAGGGAATACTATTGGTGGCCAGGAATGAAGAAGGATATTGCCATATATGTAGGAAAATGCGTAACGTGTGCAAAGGTCAAGGCTGTATATCAAAAGCCATCGGGACTGTTGCAACAACCGGAAATTCCCCAGTGGAAATGGGAGCAAATCACTATGGATTTCATAACCAAACTCTCAAGATCTGCCAAAGGGCATGACACGATTTGGGTTATAGTAGATCGATTTACGAAGTCCGCACATTTCCTACCGATTCGAGAAGATTATAAGATGAAAAAGCTTTCTCAGATCTACATCAAGGAGATCGTTACGCGGCATGGAGTTCCAATTTCCATTATATCGGATAGAGATAGTCGTTTTACATCTCGATTTTGGTAATCACTCCAAAAAGCATTAGGAACGCAGTTAAACTTAAGCACGGCTTATCATCCTCAAACGGATGGTCAGAGTGAGCGAACCATTCAGACGTTGGAGGACATGCTTCGGACATGTGTAATAGATTTTGGAGGAAGTTGGGATAACCATTTGCCATTAGTTGAGTTTTCCTACAATAATAGATATCATAGTAGTATTCAGTGTGCACCATATGAGGCTCTATACGGTCGCAAGTGTCGATCACCTCTTTGTTGGTTGGAAATTGGGGATAGACAACTATCTAGTCCGGACATTGTTCAAGAAACCACCGACAAGATCGCAATCATCAGGGATAGACTTAAAGCAGCTCAAGATCGTCAAAAGAGTTATGCGGATAATCGAAGAAAGCCTTTAGAATTCCAAGTGGGTGACCGAGTCTTTTTAAAAGTATCCCCATGGAAGGGAACAGTCCGTTTTGGGAAAAGAGGAAAGTTGAGTCCACGGTATGTTGGACCATTCAAGATCACGGAAAGAATTGGACCAGTAGCTTATAAGCTGGAATTGCCAATGGAGTTAAGTGCTATTCACAACACATTTCACGTATCGAACCTTAAAAAGTGTTTAGCTGATGAAGCAGTAACCGTGCCTTTGGTAGAAGTCCAAATCAACAATAAATTGCATATCGTAGAGGAACCAATGGAAATACTCGATAGGGAAGTCAAGCGTCTTAAGAGAAGCAAAATCCCGATAGTAAAAGTCCATTGGAACACGAGGCGTGGGCCTGAATATACTTGGGAGCGGGAGGATTACATGTTACAAAAGTATCCTCACCTCTTTGCAAGCAAACCTGTTAACGCTAGTAACACTTGAATTTCGGGACGAAATTCTTCTAACCGGGGGAGACTGTGACAACTGTCAAATTCACATCTCAGGTTAGAACTGTTTTGGAAACCTTATTTTTTTATGACATAGTTTACACAGTGCAATTGTAGCAGTAAACCCGGTACAATAGGAAAAATTGAGAAATTTTGCCTAAGAAATCCTTGAATTAGGAAATTATCCAAAAATCTCATAAAATGCCAACCTAAAATATTTATATACTACAAGTATTTATGTAATTGATAATTTATATATTTCAATCATATTATATATGAAAGTACTTTGTTTTATAATTACTTGGTATTTTAAGTTTAGGAGAATACAAGTATTTTTATATCTAACCAATAATACAACATTTATCTTTAGTATTTATATTTTTTTTATTAATAAACCCCCCCCCCCCCCCCCATGTGAAATCCGCCCCCCCCCCCTCTCTATTTCTATAAAATAAACCTTACATTTCATTTTTGAATCATTTCTTTTACTTGCATTTTCTCTCAAGTATCATCCCTCTCTCTCTCCACCTTCAAATCTTCATATCTTCATCTTCAAACCTTCAAACCTTCATCACAACTCCAGCCCCTAAACTCTTATACTACAAGAGTCCAAGGCAATCTAAGGTAAACATAAGTGTGTTGGGTAAAATCCACACACATTCTTTTAAGTCTTTTTCATATTCTTGCATTTTTAAAAGTATGATCTTCATCTTTTTGTTACACTTTCTTCAAATCTTTTAAAATCGTATTTATGGGTCTTAATGTTTGTAGATTTACCATCATAACATCTTTTGTTAGTAAAAGATGGCGAATCCAAAATCAAACCAAAGTTAAGATCAAAGATGAACTTTTTAAACACATGCATGTAGTAATCTTGAAAGATCCATCATTTTTGTTCAAGAGTCTTATGAATGTATCTTTGAAAACCACTAAAAACACATTTAAACCCACATGCATGAGCTCAAAATACTGAATTTTTGGTTGCATGTTGATGTTCTTGGCAAGAACATCAACAATCTTCAATATTGGGTCTTTTACAAAAAGTATTCAAAGCTTGAGTTGATGGTTGTTTTGCATGCATTTTAAATGGATCATAAATATGTTTGGGAACTGAAAATATTTGTATGGATGAGAGTCAAATCGGATTTTGCATGCAAAGGAATAAGAATGTTGGTTTAAAAGTCTAGTTGGGTGCACATGCACAAGGTGTTGATTGGACAGCTTGCTGCCAGAAATTACACCTCACTTCAAAGAGTCATATCTCACTCATTTTAACTCCAAATGGAGTGATTCTTTTTCTGGAATTCATTTTAGTGTGTTAAGATTCAAACCCAAGTGGTTTCATTTAAAAACTCAAAGATTTCATTTATCAAACAGTCCTCACAAAATCCGGATGCAAACAGCAAAGTATTATGTCGGATTTTACGTCGTGTATTATTTCATGTACTTATACTCCTTCAAAAATTATGAAACTGATGCCAAAAGTTTCCTAACTCATTGAACCAACTAGACATAAAATTTCATGATCAAATAATACCTGGAAGTTACCCAAAGTTGGACACAAAGTGACATCAAATTCTGGACAGTAAAGGACAATTTATTATTTATTATAAGGACTATTTTTAATCCCATTTCATCATTTCATGATGAGATAGTGGAGTATATAAATATATCTTTTATTTATGCATTTTATTTATTCTTTATCCCTTTTCATCTTTTATGATGAAATTGTGGAATGTTTATATATATAATATATTTATATATATATATATTTATGCATTTTATTCTTGATCCCATTTCATCATTTTATGATGAAATAGTGGAGTATAAATATATATTATGTCTATATATTTATACATTTAAATATTTGTCATTTCGTTTACGACCCCTAATTTTATCGTCGTTACGATAAAATTTCGGTTTATACATAGATATGTACTAAATATGTTTATGTTCTTTAAAACCCTTTTCGTTACTTATTGGGACGAATTTGTAGAAAATTTAATCTAAGAGAACAATGTATACGTTTATTACGTTATAATATTAAAACACAACAAGGCATTTTATGATGATTTGGATAATTAGTACCGAACCTTCGAGATTGAGAACTCACTAGTGACCTTACGTTCATAGGTTTGAAGTAGGACCATCTCGGAGTATTTGTGGGAGATTCCTGGATTCTGTCACGTATCAAGTGAGTATTCACAGCCCCTTTTTCAATGTTTTACATATTTTGGGGTGAAAAGCATGTGGTTACTACAACTATTTTACACACCGATTATTTCGTTTTCTTGAAAATACGAAGCTTGCTTATTTATGCTCTATGGTATCTATGTTGTTGCAAATGTTGTAAGTTTGAGTTTCTTTTGCTATCATGTATAAAGTCCCCGTTCACGTATACGTTACCCGTTTAACTCACGAGTGTGAGCCGTTGGTAATTATGAATAACGTTATTTGGGTTGACACCCCCACTCACAAGTAGCGCTTGTTTGAGTGCATAATTATTGTTGTATTGCGTAATGTTGGTGATACAACATGCGCGTATGTGGAATGATTCCACCGTTGTGGTAGGGGCAAATTATGTCGGTATAGGTCGGGTAACGGGCTCAATAACTTAGCATTTTTACATATGATTACCTCGAGCAAGTGGTTTTATAACCGTATTATTTTACCCCATGTGTGGATTTAAACTATTTTGTGATGGCAAACAATGTTATACTCATTAAACCTGTGATCTCACCAACTAGTGCATTAGTTGACACTCTCATTTACATGCTTTTCAGGAGAACGTCTTTAAGGTTGGAACTTAGGAAGGCTACACGTGATGAAGCTTTTCTTTACTATCTTTAAATTTCATGTTCATTTCCCTTCCATAAAAACAATTGTAAAAGACAAGGTGTGACCTTTGAATGTATTTCGATGGTTGTTGTGATCTTGTAACTTTTGCTATTAAACTTGAGCTGCACATTCCGTGTTTCCGCTTTAGCGGGGTGTGACATGTTTAACCTCTGTCTTATCTAACTTATCCTAACTTAACTCAAGTTCAATTTTTTTATTTTTCACTACTTAGGTTGAGATTGTTAGCTTCAATCTTCCTAATCATAGAAGTATTTAGAAGTAGTGAAAAATAGGCTAAGTGAAGAAAGCCTCTTACAGAGGCTCTGCCGAACTTACCGAGAGATCAAGGTCGAGAAGCTACAGAAGCTAAAGATGCGTCCTACAGAAGCTCTGTCATACGCGCAAAGAAGACCAAAGACTCGGAATCCGGTGAAGACTACTCTACAAAGGACCAAACCGCAGAACCTCTGTGACACTTCACAGAGCCTCTGCGGTCTTCATCAAAGACTTCAAATATATTTATAATATCTTGCTACTGTTCCTGGACCTGTTCATCAACTTGCATGGCAACGTACCCTGTCCAACTTCAACGTGTCAAAATCTGGGTGGACTCAATAAGGCTTAGTACATAATAGACGTCTGCTGCATTAAATGCAATACAACACATCCAACTGTTCATGCCATCCTTCCAACTATTCATACCGTCCGTTCTGAATAGTAGCTCATGCTTTATGATCCCCTTTGAGTAGTATAAAAGGAAGACTCATGTTGAGTTCTTCCTAATAATCAAGAATCGAGAATTAAAAAGAGAAAAACTTCAAGAACACATAGCTTATATACTTTGAGAGTCATATCTGTTTAAAAGCTTTGCTTACTCACTGATCTTGATTCTGTTCTTGATATATATATATTCAGTAAACTTTGAGATATTATTTCCTGTTCAATGTTTATTTATATTGTGTTCTAAATCTATCAAACATATCTGTTAGTTCTTCAAATACGCTTCCGCATCAAACATAAACTCGAACTAATAGATCTGACAATCTTGTATAAGCAAAACGGGAACCAACACTTCTAACAATTATTCCCGCTTCATCCTTCTTGTTCCTAAACACCAATTTTGTACCGATGATGGTCTTGTCCTTAGGACGCTTCACCAAACGCCATACCTCGTTGCGCTTGAATTCATTCAACTCTTCTTGTATCGCATTAATCCAGTCCGGATCTAGTAATGCTTCGGATGCTTTCTTGGGTTCTAGAGAGTTCAGAAAGTTTACATACAAACATTCGTTTCATGTAGCAGATCTTGTCTTTACACCGTCCTTGATGTCACCAATTATATTAGCAGGAGGATGTGCCTTTGTCTATTTGAGTGTGCTCGGGAGAGTCGGAATATCTGCACGAGTGTTAGAAGCATCATTTTCATCTATGACCGCAAGTATATCTTCTGTCGATTCAGCTGAAGGAATTTGAGTCGGTGTTATCAGTTCAACTTCAGGTGCTATTGATTCAGACGTAGAGACATCCGATGATGTTTTCTCCGAAACCAGGTCTTCATTTGGAGAAGCTGGTTCCGAAACTAAAACAGGTGTAGATTCAGTCGGATGTACGTCTGTAGCACTTGATGTAGTAGCACCGTTCTCTTCAGAAGGACCGGAGATATCAACACTCGTCTGTGGTATGTTTGCATTTACGGGTATAGAAGGTGATTCCATATCTGCAGAGATATCCATAAATGCATCGAAGAATAGAAAATCTAAATCAGAATTATTATTATTATTTAAAATAGAATTATAAAACTGTTGTAGCTCAGGTTCTACTCCTTGTTGAGTAGAAGCTTTCGGTTGTAGTCCGAGTCCTGAACTGTGTTGTCCAGAAGTCAAAATAACATTCTCATCAAACGTCACATTAATGCTATCAATGACCGACTTCGTTCGTTTGTTGTAGATCTTGTATGCTTTGGAAGTCAAACATGAAGCACAGTCATAATAGAAATCTCATCTCATATTCATTGATTCACAATATGGAGGTGTAAATATGAAGAACACTACACTTTACAATAAGATGACTCTCACGAGAATAGTCTGTGTGTGTTTTGTGTGTTACTTCTAAAAATGACCTCTCAAATGAGAAATGAAACCCTAAACTCCTTTATAAAGGGTCCATTTACATAGAAAAGTGCCTAAGCCCATAATCTAGCTAAAAAGCCCAAAAGCTAATTAAAAATCTTATACATTAATTCTTTATAAAACATTCAATTAAATTAGGGGCTAATTTAATCTAACAATCTCCCCCTAATGTTTTATAAAGAAAGCATCATCTTATACTCTCTCCCTTGCTTTCTTTAGAAACTTTGGCGTTCCATTCTTCGAGTCTTCAAAGCATCACAAGCTCCCACTCAAATGTAGGCTCATATTCTTGAAAGACCGAGACAATTAACCCCATTTTGTGCAGCTTTCATTACTCAACTTCACCGTTGTTTTTGACCATCAAGGAGCCTGATTAAGAGAAAAGATAAGGCATGAACATTGAACTCCATCCTCTTATCTTTCCAACGAGCTTAGATTCATACATTTTGGATGAACAAGGAGCGAGTTGGGCAAGTTTTCCCTCAGCTGCGCAGAACGGTCATCAAAACAGAAAATTCGACTCTTAAGATCCTGTTGAGTAAGCATTCAGCACCGAGCTTTAAACATGAATAACAGAGGAGGGAGTGAAAATTAATGTGTCACGATAGCATCATGACACCATGAAGAACCATCGAGATAACACCGTTCTTGAACGCGGAAGAAGCACGAGTGAAATGCAATGCTTTCGGTCCAGCACCTTTATACAGACTTTGGAACTGTTTCTGACATATCAGCTCAAGGAATTTTAGAAAACTCAAAACTTCAATGTCGTACATCTATGAGTTATATTTCCAACGCAACTGAATCTATGTAATTTGGAGCATCTAGTAGAAAGTTGTGTGCGTGTTTCTGAAACAGCGCAAATCTTTCAGAAAATCCACAAAAAAAATCAGGTTTCGGGCACTTAGTTTAGAGTCTCTGATGACTTCAGAGCTCTGATGATGACTTTAGAGACTCTGATGATGACTTCAGATGCTCTCTGATGATGACTTCAGAGAAAACAACTTTCGGTCCAGCAACTATATACTGACATTAACAGAGATTCTGACCAAAAGGAACACTGATTCAGACCAAGCTCAAAACATCAAACATGTTCATCTTTGTCTTAGAAATCCAACGCTTCTAGACTCGTCAAATTTGGAGCTTCGAGGAGGGAGTTATGATGAAAATACGACAAGTGCGCAAAACTGATAACAAGTACTAAGAAGTTGGGGTACGGGCTCTGAATCGTCGTGACCTCTGAGCCACCGACCTCTGATCCTCCAATATCGTATACACCCTCAGATCCACCTACCTATGGTGCTCTCTCTGAAGATGCAATCTCTGAAGATGCGATCTCTAAAGATGCGATCTCTGAAGATGCGATCTATGAAGATGCAATCTCTGAAGGTGCATCTCTTAAGGTGCATCTCTGAAGGTTCAATCTATGAAGGTTCAATCTTTGAACAACCTAGACAACAACTTATACCTTCTGCACATATCTGGAAGGATAGCCTCTGACAGCCGTTTTACACCAACTTTGACACTAATTTAGACCATGATAGCTCTGGAGTTTGCAAAAGCTCAAAACATAAAAAGTGTGCATTGGTTTGTTATCTGTTCAAAGCATATGAAATCACTTCTTTTGGAGCTTAGAAGAATAAAATATGGTTCATGTACCATAGTCGCGCAGATCTGTCTAACAGCTTTCTATCAGCACGCTGTTGTCTACTTCAACGATGCATATGACCCTTCTAAAATTGGAATCTCTGAAATCTCAAAACATGAAATTTGGTCATCAATGTGTTTTCAATCCAGGGCCTTTTGAATCACATCAATTGGTGTCTTGATCGGTGAGATATGATCAATTTACTACATATCGCAAATCTGTCAGCATGTTGTCATCAAAACCGATTTGATGTAGAAAATAAGACGATCTTCATAACACTTTTAGAACCATGAGTGCAAATACTTAGATCTCTATTTGACCAGGTCAGAAAACTGTTTAGAAGCACTCAAAGTTATAAAAACTTTTCAGATCAGACTTTGAATACGTAGCACAACACCAAATCTTTCTCAATCAACAATTTCCAAGATCCAAATGATTTTGTTTTCATTTAATCGATTATGAGCAGCGAAAATATAAAAAATCTGGGTCAAAGAGAGTCCAATCTTGGATTTAAACAAAGGTCAGATCAAGGATCAACAACCTTAGTACCAAGATGCAAAGATTGCTATGGACTAAAGCACACACAAGGATGGGATCATATGAAATTTGAATTTGTTAACCTCAGAAAACAAATTAAAGGTGAAAGAATTCTGGTTAACAAATTCAGACAAGAAAAGGAAATGTTTAAAGTAAGATTTGAGGAAACTGAGGTTGAGAAACAGGAAATCAGAAAAGAGAATTCTGATCTTTTGAAAAATATAGCTGATTTACAAAATGAACTTTCAGAAGTAAAAGGAGAAAAGGGTGATTTATCCATTAAAGTGGAAATATTGCTCAATGAACGTAAGAATTTGTATACAAAAATTAAAGAGTTGGAAGATCTTAATCTAAAAAGAGGTCAAACTTAACAGACTTTAAGTCTTCTAACTAGCAATGTTAAAGATACAAGATTTTACAATCCAAAAATGGGATTAGGTTTAGAAGAAAATGCAATTTTGAAACAGGCTCCAATGAATCTTTATAATTTTGAGGAGTTAAAAGGTCCTAAACCAGAAATCCCATATTTGGTTGAAGTTTTTGTGAGACCAGCAAGTTCAATAACAAGTTCTGACAACTTAAAGAAATCAAGTTTTGAAAAACTAAAGGAAAATATTTCTGAACCAAAAGTTGAAAAATCAGAAAGTTCAGAAGAAAAGGTTAAAAAAGAAATTTCAAACCAACTGAAGAGAAACCAAGATACAATACTGCTAAATTCAAGTATGATTCTCTGAATGCTAGTTATAAATATAAACAACCAAGTTTTTCCTATACTGACGTTGAGAATGTATTCTTTAATGAAGCAGGTAAGGTTTCTGAAAACAAAGAAAATTCTGAAACAGTTAATCAGAATTCTGAATCAGTATGTCAGAATTCTAAGTCTGTTGTTCAGAATTCTGAGTCTGTTCAGAGTTCTGAAGAAACTATTCAGAACTCAAAGTCGGAAAGTTTTTCAGAACTTGAAAATAGGTTTAAGCTGGTTAATCAAGAGCTTGAAGAGTTAAGAAAAAGTTTTGATGAACTTGAAAATGATTTTTGTGATGTTCATGTTAAACTTGAAGAAGCTTTAAAAGAAAACAAAACTTATATCTTGAAAATAGAAGAGCTTGAGAAGTTAAAATCTGAGTATGATCTTTTTAAGATTAAAGCCTTAGAGGAAAATAAAGAATTCTTTAATGAAACAAGAACTTTTGAGCATGGTGAATCATCTAAAGTATCTGCTAATTCTGCAAAGTTAAATGTTTCAGAAAAAGAAGAGTGCAAAGGGAAAGATGACTTGAAAAAGAAGTCTGAAAAGATTTCTTTGAATACTACTTCTGAGCCCTAAATAAGTAGTTCTTGTAATAGATGCAATTGTAATCTGAATACTGTCAATAAAAGTAAAAAGTCTTTTCATTCAGATTTATTGTCTCTTGCAAGAAAAAATCTTAAATGTGTTCAATATGGTAATCAATCATTTCAACTTACTCATATGACTCAAAATTCAAAAACATCTTTCAAATCAAAAGTAAAACATAATTCAAACAAAAAGACTGTTAATGATTCTGAATCCCAACCTAAAGTTTTCAAGAAGAAAAGAACTGATTTTTCAAAGAAAATATATTATGTTTTCATAAAAATACAAGGAAAATGGTGCTTAAAAGAAAATTATGAATGGAGAGTTAAAGGTACTTTTGTTAAATCTGTTATTGAAGCTAACAAAAAAGGACCCATTCTGATATGGGTACCTAAATCTAACTAACTATTTTTGCAGGGCTGTCATGTGTGGTTTTTAGACTCAGGAGCAGTTAATTTTGGCAATAACAGTAAAGGGCATGTTAGAGGATATGGTGATTTAACAAAAGGAGATTTAACCATTCAAAAGGTTTTCTATGTGGAAGGATTGAAGCATAATTTGTTCAGTATTAGTCAGTTCTTGGATAGTCTTTGTGATATCAAGTTCAGTATAAGAGGATGCTTAATTCTGAGTGAGAATGGGATAAAGGTGTTTTCGGCTAAAAGGCACATGGATTTATTTGTTGTCAATTTTTCAAAAATTGAAGCATTAACTCGTGTGTGTCTACTGTCAAATGCTACTGCCAATGAATGTTGGTTATGGCATAGAAGATGTTCTCACTTGAACTTTAAGGAATTAAGCAATTTAGTTGGCAAACAGTTGGTTAAAGGACTGCCAAAGATTAAGTTTGAAAAGGAGTCTTTGTATCCAGCATGTGAGATGGGAAAATGAAGAAAAGTTCTCATAAGTTGAAAATGGATTCTTCATGCAATTCACCATTAGAGATGATACACATAGACTTATGTGGTCCTATAGCAGTTCAGTCAATGGGTGGGAAGAAGTATATGTTTGTCATTGTTGATGAGTATTCTAGATATACATGGGTTGAATTCTTAAGAGCAAAATCTGAGGCTACAGAAGTATTGATTAACTTCATCAAAAGGATTCAAAAATTCTTGCAACTTCCAGTTCAGAAGATTAGGAGTGACAATGGAACAGAATTCAGAGATGGGACTCTTCAGAACTTTCTACAAAGCACTGGGATTTCTCATAACTTTTCTGCTGTCAAAACTCTTCAACAAAATGTAGTTGTTGAAAGAAAGAACAGGACACTAGTTGAAGCTGCCAGAACCATGTTGGCATATTCCAACCTTCTTGTGGGCTGAAGCAATCGCCCCTGCATGTTTTACTCAGAACAAGACTTTGATCAATAAAAGATTAAATAAAACTGCATATGAACTGATTAATAACAGAACGCCACTAATTAAAAAAAATCATGTTTTTGGCTGCAGATGTTATGTTCTCAAGGATAGAGAAAATCTTGGTAAATTTGACAAGAAAGCAGATGAAGGATACTTTGTTGGTTTTTCTTTAACATCCAAAGCTTTCAGAATCTACAACAAAAGAACCAAGAGAATTATGAGCATTAATGTTACATTTGATTAGTCAACGGCAAAGACTTCTGATCAAGACAGTTCAGAACTCAATCAAAATAAGGCAAAAACACAGACTTCTGAATCAGATTCTAATCCTAACTGTTCAGAACTCGGTTTATTGTTTAAGGATGATTTTCTGGAACTAACTTCTGAATCTTATGCAGATTATGACAATCCTAAAATGATTCAAGAAATGAAAGGGAGAAGTTCAGATGTCCAAACAAAAACTCTAATTTCTGACTCTAGTCCATCTGAAGAATGTCCAAAATTAATAAATACAAGTGGTGAATCATCTGAGTCATGTACTCAAAATTCTGAACAGGGTACTTAGAATTCTGAACAAGTTACTCAGAATTCTGACTTTTCTACTCAGAATTTGGACTTAGATGCTACACCCCAACAACTTTCGGAGCAAAGAGGGAGTTCAGAATTACAAGTTGTTATGGATGAGAATGATACAAACAATAATCTTTCAGATATTAATGTGCTTCCAAGTTCAAATAAATGGACAAAAGACCATCCTATACATCAAGTGATAGGAGATCCATCAGTTGGAGTGCAGACTAGATTAGCAACAGCAAATGAGGCTATGTTTGCAGGATTCCTAAACATGATTGAACCTAAGAAAGCCACTGAAGCCCTAGAGGATCCAGACTGGATTTTAGCAATGCAAGATGAGTTGCTACAGTTTACAAGAAATAAAGTTTGGAGACTGATTCCAAGACCTGAGGTAAATCAATCATTGGAACAAAATGGGTTTTCAGAAACAAGAAAGATGAGACAGGTGATGTTGTTAGAAATAAGGCTAGGTTGGTTGCAAAGGGATACTCACAACAAGAAGGAGTTGATTATGATTAGACATTTGCACCAGTTGCAAGAATTGAGGCAATCAGAATATTCTTGGCATATGTTGCACACAAGAATTTCAAGGTGTACCAAATGGATGTCAAATCAGCATTTTTGAATGGTATACTTAATGAGGAGGTCTATCAACCAGAAGGATTTGTTGACCCTGAGTATCCAGACTATGTGTATGTATTAGATAAAGCCTTATATGGTCTGAAACAAGCACCAAGAGCCTGGTATGACACTCTAACTCAATATTTGTTAGAATCTGGCTTCAAGAAAGGTAAAATAGATACAACTTTATTCTTAAAGAAGGAAGGTGAGGATTTAATCTTAATTCAGATATATGTAGATGATATCATATTTGGTTCTACAAATGCAGAGTTATGTGAAGAATTTTCAGACATCATGAAATCTAAATTTGAAATTAGTATGATGGGAGAATTAAATTTCTTCCTTGGTCTTCAAGTGAAACAATTACCAAATGGGATTTTCATTAATCAAGGAAAATATGTAAAAGATATTTTGAAAAATTTTAAGATGTCTGATTGTGCTGCTATGAGAACCATGTGAGTTCCAGATTAGTGCATACAAATAGTAGATATCAACAAGTAGAAATAGTCAGAATGATTTCAACTGGTCATCCAATTCACTTTCAATAATCAGAGAGAATTACAATACGAGTGATTGAATAATAATGACGATTAGTCTAAACTCTAAACAAAATAGACTATATATACCATGGGCCCTAAACAAGCAAGTCCATGGCCCATTTCACAATAAGGCTCAAAATAAACAATAACAATATAACCCTTGAACTTCTATTCAACCTGATTTTATCCCTAACAATATCCCCCTTTGAATTGAAGTTCGAGTTCGTGCCAGTTCTCGACGTATCTCTTTCGGAGCGCAAAGTAGATCTTGAAACTTCGGATGGCTCGGCGGTAGTCGATGCGGTCTTCAATCACTTCTAAGGCTTCTTGAGCGGTTATCTCGTTTGAGTTGGGAACAAATGAAGACTTTCGATTTTCGGATTCGGTGGTGATGATGTTTCGAAGAGCATCTCTGACTTTGAGGAGCGTGCCATCGCAGAATCTGTCGACCTGGCTGAAGCGGATTAACCTCTTTTCTTTCTGTTCATTGAGGTATACGATCCCAAATTCTGGTTCTAGAAGTAGTGAGTTCTCGGGATACATCTTCAGCTCGGGTGCTTTCAGATTCGGTTTCAACAGGATTATCTTCTTGGTTTTGTGCTCGATCCCCATTTGGAAGTCTGTGATGTAGGAAATCATAACTTTGTGGAGTAGGAATCGACGGACAGCCTCGAGCGCCTTAGTAATGTGAAGTGGTCGGATGGTTCTGGTTCGGAGGTCTTTCAGTATAGCGTGGAAGTTGAACGGTTTGAGGTTCTTAAAGTCAGCTTCGGAAAATCTCCATTCATTTTCGTCTTCGCGTCGGACGGTGAATACTGGAAACATGACTCTAAGGATTCGGCCGGTTTGGATGTTGAGCACTTCAGTGATTTTGTGCTTAGTTCGGACTTGGCTAACTGGCAAACACCGCTTCATTACATTTACGTACTGGTTTTAGTATTCCTTGTCGAATTTGGAAATCCCAAAGCAGAATGTCGACTCGATCGGGCGTAACCTGTGAACAAAGAGCTTCTTCAGATATTTCTCCAAGTGAGGAATAAGTATCATGATCTTCTCCCATCGGATTTATTGTTGCCGAGGAGGAGGTTGATCAGAAGTTGTCGGTTGTCAAGGAGATGTCGGAGGTATTGTAGAAGTCTCGGGGGTCTGTGAACTGTGAACGGGTGTACCATACATATTTTGCAGCAGAAACTGGCCATAATCAATGTTGTCATCGGCATCAGTAGGAAAGATCAAGTTTACCTCGAGATTTATTGCACTGGCGGCTTTTTCATACCATTCATTTTCAGTCTCAGGGTCGATCTCGGAATTTGGATCAATCAGATCAAGTGCAGGCCTTTCTGATGCAGAATAAATAACCAATTCCTGTGATTCTCCCTCGGGCTTTTCAACCGTTGGTTCTTCGTTGTCAAAGATATCCATGTCTATCTCCATTTCAGCTAAACTCAACTGGGCTTCAGGTTGGTCTTCGGTTGCAGTTGCCACAGTTGATGGTTCCGGTTGAACCACAATTGTTTCAGTGATGATCGGCTCGGACTCAAACAGTTTCTGTCTCTTGTTCTCCCCCTCACGGTGATCAGGATCGTCTTGGTCACCGTGTCGTCTCTTGAGTCCGTCAGCTTGACCTTTGCAAGTGTCTTCGAGTGAGCCCACTCTCTCGGACAGAAGATTTAATGCTTTCTGAACGTCCTTGAGAGTCGAATCAAGCTGGTCCAATCTGTTAGTCATGAATGATGAAGGAGAAGATACCTGGGAGCGTAGAGCTGATACCAGGTCTGCTTCAGTAGAGGCATCGGTGTCGGTGTGCTGGAGCAGTTGAGCCAGAAGTATAGTCTTGAGTGTGTCCACAAAATAAGATGGATGAATGGGAGCCGGTGGAGGTGTTGGTGCGGTTTCAGATTCGACTACCTTCTCTTTCCCGTGGATCAAGCTCTTGAGTTTGTCGAGCTCGGTGGTGAACTGCTGCTCCATTGCCTCGCGGACAGCCTTTAGGGCGCTGTCCAGATACTCCCTTGACATTACGTCGGGTGACTTAACTCCGGGATCAATTAGATTACCCGTTGAGGCATCTACCTTAGAGGTAGTGCCACCTACGTTCACGGATGGCAAAGGTGTGGTTGTGGTTGGATTTCCTTCCGATCCTTGCGTTCCGCTCAAAGGCGGAGATACTACGGAAGTTCCGATCGGGTCACGAAGAACACCGATTTGTTGAATCTCGTCTTGTGTCCTAGCTGAAGAATGTATAATAGCAAGTGGCTCTAGACTCGAACGTCTATCGAAATAAGGCTAGACCGGGGGATGTTGGTCTCTTGTTTCAATACCAATACTCTCCGAATGAGAGATCGGTAGATGTTGTGCTAAGTCCCCGTGCAAAAGTGAAACACCCGTCTGTTGAGAGACAGATGAGTGGCTAGGGAGGTTGTGCAATTGCGCCGCTAGGTCCACAACGGCTTCTTCAATACCTTGTCCCAATAGATGAGACAAGATAGTAGATGTGGCTACCTGGCTAACGCTGGTTTGGGGTCGCTCTCGAGCCTCTCTAGTCCTAATGCTCGTTCTCTCATGGTTCTTTTTCGATCTCCATTCCCTCCGACTCGCCTGTTTAAGATTTTCAACTATTTCTCCCTCCTCTCTCCTTGTGTCTCCCGTAATAGGCTGAGATGTAGGGATGATTGGGGGTATGGGTGAGTCAGAAGGAGATCCTTCAGTGATCGGAGGTCGACGGCCGATACGGTGTGGAATCAAATATGCCCGGATAGCTTGATCCATATCGGTGTCAGTACTGTCGGATTCGATAGTTTGAACCTGGGTGAATGGTGAAAGTGGCTCTGTCATGTCAGTGTCAGGGTCGTCTTCGAGCAGTGGAGTGGCAGAAACAACCGGGACCTCGTGTAATCTAGTCGATGGTCCGGCTTCGTCTGTAGTACGGGTGATTGTTGGTTAGTTCTGGGTCGGTTGGAGTGGGTAGGACTGGCATGCGTATCCAATGCACAACCCGCACCTGTTCCCCTCCCATGTACTCTCAACACACCCCGTCCGGGAGCCCCAGCTACCCGGACTCTACCTCCTCTCGTCCTTGGACCCTCACGCCTCTCAGGTCTATGTCCCTGGGGAGGTCCCTCCGGCTCTGGCTGGACCATGGGAGCACCTAACTCTCTCCTATATTCTAACACACTCAGTGCATTGGGGTCCGCATGAGCAAGCAAGGCTTCAGGTAAGGGCATGGCTCTGGCTTCGGACGGGTTTCCAATCACAAGGTAACGTAAATGAAAAGGAGGACATACCGGATGGTTAATTCGTCGCGGTATTCCCGGATTCGCGTTCATATGTTGTCTGACAGCCAGTGAGAGGAATCGTGGAAATGGTAGGAACTTTTTCTGCTTTGACCCACCTATCTGTCGGATGGCTTGAACTAATTCGCGCCATATCACCATTGTGTAGTCTATGTGCCTATTGTAGCATACGGCATGGAATAGTCGTAGGTGCATTGAAGAGGCTGTGAACTTTGGTTACCATAAAGGATGTGCGGATCTTGAGATCACACATTTGTGTTTCGCGGATGACTTGTTTGTATTCACGCGGGGAGATGTGGATTCGGTGGAGGTGCTTAAGAAGGCCCTTCATTTATTTCGAATTCGGTCGGGTCTTTCACCGAGTTTAGAGAAGAGTGAAGTTTTCTTTGGTAATGTGCCTATAGACACACAAAACGCTATTATGACATGCCTTCCATTCCGAATGGGGTCCTTTCCGATTCGTTACTTGGGTGTGCCTTTATCTCCCAAAAAACTGAAGGTGGCGGATTTTGGAGTGTTGGTGAGTAAGGTAAGGAATCGTATTCACAATTGGAAAGCCAAGTTTCTCTCTTTTGGTGGTAGGAAACAACTCATTGCATCGGTCCTCCAATCGTTCCAACTTTATTGGATGGCGATTTTTGCAATTCCGTCGGGGGTGATTCATGAGCTTGAGGCGTTATTTAGGGACTTCTTATGGGCCCAAGGTGACTCTTCGAAGGGAAAGTGTAGGATTGCTTGGGCGGATGTTTGTTAACCAAGTGATTGTGGTGGTTTAGGGCTTAAACGGTTGGCCACTTGGAACCACGCACTACTTGCCAAGAGCATTTGCGATATTCTTCACAAGCGTAATTCGTTGTGGGTTAAATGGGTTTATAGGCATTGTTTACGTGGTACACCTTTTTGGAGGGCTCGACGAAACTCATCGTGGTCATGGATTTTAACCAAGCTTATGAATCTTCGACCTCACTTGCGGCATTTCTTTCGGATGTCATTAGGTGATGGGAGTGGGACGAATGCATGGGATGATATATGGCTTCCACATGGAAATCTTTCTTCGATAATATCTTTTCGGTTTGTTTCTTCTTATAATCTTACGCCTCTATCCACGGTTCAGGATCTTTATGCGGTGATTAATGGTGTGTGGCCTCAAGCTTGGTTGGATCGGTATTCGGATCTTATGGATATTCAGCTACCGATCTTGGGGAATGGTGGTCGAGACACCTTGTGTTGGGTTGACATTCATAATAACTTGGTCGACTTTTCTGTTCGGGAAGCATACCGTAGGTTGGATGGCCCACGTGAGCTCATTTCATGGTGCAAGCATGTGTGGTTTAAGGGTCATGTGCCTAAGCATGCGTTCTGTATGTGGATTGCTTGCCTACGTAGACACCCGACTCATGACCGTATAATTGCATGGAAGGAAGACCCCCTTGATTTTAAATGTGCTTTTTGTGGGACTTGCATGGATTCCCATTCTCATCTATTTTTTGGTTGCGTTTTCTCTAATCTTGTTTGGGAGGAAGTTTGTCATGCGGTTGATTGGCATGGCTTCCCGAGTGATTGGGATGGGATTATGGCGGCTCTTTCGAGCACATTATTAGGCCCAAAGTCCTACCGCCAACAATTGGCTCTTTCGGCGACGGTGTATTTTATATGGCAAGAGAGGAATAGAAGAATCTTTACAAATGTCTACCGTCCTGCAATGCAGCTTGTGAAGGAAGTTTTGGCTATTGTGTCGATAAAAGTGACTTGGAAGATGCGGAAACGAAGAACAACAACGAGTGAAGATGCTGGGTAGTTATTCTGTCCGGGATGGTCTGTTTGCGCTTCATTGGAGGTGGCTCTGGAAGAAGTTCTTTGTTATTTTCTTTTATAGCTTGTTTAGCTCTGTTAGCTTGTGTTTATTTTGGTTACTTGTTGCTTGGTATGGCGTTGTTGCTAACTTGTATTGGTTCGTCGTTTGGCTTGGATGGTGGCTTCTTGCCTGATGTTTTTCTTTTTCCTTGCTATAAAATTGCCTGGTTTATTCCTCTCAACAAAAAAAGTCGCCGGTACATTGATATATGCCCCTCCATCTGGATGAGAGACACATGTTCAGTATTGTGAACAGCGTGTACCAGATGAGCGCTAGATATTTGCGGTTGAAGGCTGATGGACAATCGAGGGCGTGGTTGTATCCGAGTGCCCGGATCTGGGCACAAAGAGTTTTCTCATTGACCGCGGGGTCGTAGGCTTGATGACCGCCGGCGGTGGCTTCAGGTAAAGATAGCAGACGGCGGAACGACTTAGGTATGAGCGTGAAAGTGTCATTGTCAATCCGCAGAGTGATAGTCTGAGAGTTGGCAGCCGGGACGACTTGAGCTGAGAGCCATACTTGATAGATGTATAGCACAGGAACGTCGGCCGTTACGGTGAGCGCCTCACGGAGAGGGTAACCTAGAAGAATGTCCACGACCATACGGTGTTGTGGTCGGAACTCGGCGGCGTCCAGTTGGTGATTGTTGGCCTCGATTTCAATGCCATGGTTTGGTTGGACCAAAGCACTATCAGGTGCCTCGTCAATGAATTCCTCTTGAGGAGGAATTTGCTCTTGTGGTTGTTGTTGTTCTTGATCCGCCATTTATATCTGAAAAAAGGACAGTGTTAGCAAACAGGCGGATGAACAATTGTTGGCGCGTACCTTTCTAAAAGTCGGCTCAATCTGGAACAGATTGAGGTCTGGCAGTGAGAGAACAGGGTACTGGACTGTTGGAATTGGAAGTGTCCGGACAAAAGCATATGGAAACAAAGGTTTCCGGACAAACCAAGGTTTCCGGACAAACCAAGGTTTCCGGACATGTCAAAGGTTTCCGGACAAAAGGAGTATCTGGACAAAATGTATCCGGACAAGATGGAACATCCGGATAGTTGAACTTACCGGAAACAATTAAGTTTTCGGACAACTGGGGTTACCGGATGTTGGAGTGTCCGAATAAAATATCTAGGTCATGTGGCTTTCCGGATGATATGCAGGTGTCCGGATACGACGAAAGTGTCTGAACGACCTACGGATTCCTCAAATGATTCCCAATGAGTCACCAAATCAAAGATCTAAGCATAGTATACGCATTGAATCGACTAAAGGAGCAAAACCACACCAATAATATTTCTGAAATTTGTGTGGAATCGTGCGTAGGTGAGACGACACAGAAGTGGGTTTCCAGAAAACCCTTTTTTGGTCCGATTCAGGCGATTTAGCCGTCAAATCATGGTTGTGTGTGATCGAAAGACATAATAAGATCAAAGTGCAACACATACCTGTGATTGTTGATGAAAAACGAACGAAGAATCGATGTAATCAATAATGTCCGAGAGAGAGGGTTTTGAGAGGGTTTTAGCGAGTTTCCGGGAAATATGAATAGGAATGATTCTGGAATTCTTTATATAGGGGAACAACTTTCCGGGTGGGTCATCCGGATACCCATCCGGTCCGGATAGGTATCCTGTCCGTAAACCTATCCGGATAGGGGTATCCGGAAATCTGTCTGGAAAGTTTGAAAAAATCAAATTGACCCCTGATTGTTTGAAAAAGTCCAAAATCAATATTAGTTTGGCTTTGAAAGAATCTTTTCTCGCTCCCCTCGAACTAAGCATGGGGATTTCTCTGCTCCCCCTCGGATTGTGCATGTGAGTGCAGTGAAGATACGAACACACATAAAAACTTTGACACATGAAAGTCCAAGATACACTCTTACAATCAAATATGAACAATCAAGATCGTATTCACAGCAACTGGTCATATGATTTATTAACAATCTGTGAATTACAAGATATTACAATGAATTTCTCTAAATGGATTCACCAAAGATTATATCAAAGATTTTCTCGAAGAATCTTTTTTTTTAAGAAGCTGTTAGCTACAGTTGCTAACTCCTATATATACTATAGAGAATAGCTAAAGCTACAGTACATATAAGAAACAGACTAATAGAACAATTACATGTGTCCTAATTAGTAACTGAATATAACAGAGAATATCCCAAGATATGAATTCTGAACATACTTCTGAATAAGCGCTTCAGAACATTTGTCTTCATAGTCAGAAGTTCTGAGTCTCCTACTCAGAACTCTGAACCTTCTAGTCAGAATCCAACACTTAGAATCTTTTTGAGATTTCTCACTCAGAACTTCTGAGTCTTCTACTCAGAACTTCTGAGTCTTCTGACCAACTTCCATACTTGTAATCTTTTCATTATTCTCTGATCAGAACTTCTGAGTCTTCTTACTCAGAACTCTGATTCTTTAGATCAGATCTTAACAGTTGTGTTTTTGACAAAACTCTAGATCTAACAATCTCCCCCTTTTTGTCAAACACACTTGTACTTTTCATCATCAAATTCTTAGAGCAGGAACAATCTTCAGAAGGAGCTCTTCTGAATGCTTTGACAACTTTTGCTCAGAATTCTGAATAATCTGAGTTAACAACTTCTGGTCAGTCTTTAATCAGCAGCAGCAACGATTTCCAAATTGATTTCTGTTATATATTTGCTTTTTCTTTGCTCCCCCTTGAAATGACAAATCTTATCTTCATGTGATCAAGTTAAATTTCTGTCTTTTTATGACTTTCTGACTTTCTTCTCCCTTTTTTTTTAATCAATCAATCAGATTTTTCTTCTCCCCCTAAAGTTTTGGAAAGCAAAATCATCTTCAAAATCTTTAGCTTTTCTCCCCCTTGATTTTCAAAACTTTAGCGATGAAGTCTATGCTTTTTCTCCTCCTTAATGAATAACCTTGCTCCCCCTCAAAATAAGAATTATGGAGCAATTTGTTTTCTCCCCCTGAAAGTATGCATATATTTCATTAAAATTATTCATTTCAAATATAGTGCTTTAATGAAACATTTATACAAGGAAAATAAGATTCACTGAACTATACTTGATAACTACTAACATTTGATCATCTGAAAATTTTACAAAAGAAATCCAACTTAATGAAATTTAACAGATTTTTCAATCAAATGAAATCAAATGCATGTGTTTGGATTCAAATACAAGTCATCATTGCATATCAAGTTAAAAATGTTCAGTTTCAATCTCTTTATTAAATCTATTTGGTGTGCTTAGCATGCGAAATATGATTAGCTTCAAGCATATGCAATTCAAAAACATATAAGAATACTTTGCTCTACTCACACTATTTGTCCAAAATCAGGATTTTCACAAATTTACAGGTTTATTGTGACTTTGTATTTTCCCAAAGTTTCAAGAGATGTGTGCTCATTGGCATATTTTCTTTTGTGCTCATTGACATCTTTTAATTTTGTGCACATTGGCATCTTTTAATCAAAAAGTTTAGTAAGAATAAGATACATCGTTAAACATGACTTTCTATCTGGTTCTATAGCATGATTTGGGTCAGCATATCCCAGACCAGTTGGTCTTAGGTGCTAGGTGACAAGCACCCCTTGAAACTTAATTTCCCAAACCAGAAAGGCCACATCGATATATCTTAAACCCATTTGTACCAGTAGAACATGGCTTTCTATCTGGTTCTATTGCAGGATTTGGGTCAACCGATCCCAGACCAGTTGATCTTAGGGACTAGGTGTCGAGCACCCCTTAGGACTTACTCTCCCAAACCAGAAAGGCCACAGGTACAAACTTTCAAACTAAATGATTTTATATATATTTATATTTCATCTCAATTACTAAAACGTAGTACTTCCCCCATATTTTTGTTTTCATCCATCATTCTGACATTTAGGCTTTTTGAGCATTATATTCTATATAAGTATAGATTTCATAACATTGAGCATTCGACATAATTTCATTCATGTTTTGCTTACCTTTCGATTTAATTCAGAAGTGAAAGTTGAAACAAATATAGCTCAGATAATACAAAATACTTGTAAAATCACTCTTTGACACACATTTATTCATTGAATGAAAATTAAAAAAAATTCATATCATTGAATTAAATTTGTTAAGATTCAAACATTCAAAGCAATAGAAATAAACGTAATGCAATGTTACCTTTCACCACTTGTTCCTTGAAACATAAAAATATGACAGTTAAGGATATCACCTGAGAAATATGAGTTCTAAACTGATTTGTTTAGAAGTCTTAGTCTCTGAAGTACGGGTCCTGAACTGAATTATTCAGAAGCCATTGTCATTTAAGTACGGGTTTTGAACTGATATGTTCAAAAACCTAGAACGTTGAAGCACGGGTTTTGAACATTATCATGAAACAATCAGATCAAATTTTGAGTCAATACTTCCTCTGAAATCAAGATAATCCTGCAAAATCAAGAGATTTTGGTAATCATCTACGATGATTCCTCATTAGTTATCAAAAAAAAATCTGAGTAGTAGAGTCAGAATTCTGATTAGAAGAGTCAGAATTCTGAGTAACTTGCTCAAAATTCTAAGTATCAGAGTCAGAATTCTGATTAGTTGAGTCAGAATTCTGAGTAGTAGAGTCAGAACTTCTGTGTAACTTGTTCAAAATTCTGATATTAGTTGAGTCAGAATTCTGAGTAATAGAGTCAGAACTTCTGAGTAAGAGAGTCAGAATTCTGATAAAACTATCCAGAGAAAATTCCTTAGAAAAATGTTTGGATTTTGTGATTTTTGAACATTCTGAACTTCAAATCACCATAACTTGCTCAAAAATCAGAATTTTTCAACCAAAATTTGCAGGGTTGCTTAAAATGCGATTCTGAACACATTATCTGGAAATGTTTTCTACGAAAAACACTCACATCTATGAGTTCGATAACCTCATAGCAAACAGAACTTTTTCAAAAAAAATCTTCAAAATCAACAAATTGATCTGTATGAATCAGAAATCCATAATCACATTCAGATCGAGTTTTGGACTGAATTATCCAAAAGTCAAAATTTTCAATTTAAGCACATCATCTGTTTTCAGTCATGTGTCAGTATTATCATTCAGCTCTACACATGAATAACCTGCAAAACAGATTAAGTTGACTTTGGTACCCATATGAACTTGGGTCCAGGTTTGTTAGGTGCAGTAGCATATGCAGATATTCTATAAGAACCATACCAGTGCTGAATAAAATTCTTGTTCACAAAATCATTAGTCCCACAATATGAACAACAAAGTTTCTTTTGTGCAACTCTAACTAATTGATTTACAGAATAAATCACATCAGGTTTAACAAAAGATTTTCTTTGATATGTATTGTTCTTCTTGACATTTGAATTAGGAACTTTTGATTTTGGCACTTCTTTCTTGGAAGTTGTTCCTTTAACTCTCCATTCCATTTTTATCTTTTTAAAAGAACAATTATAAGATTTATCAATAGCAGAATCATAAAACAGATTAGAAGAACGAATCTGATCTTTTGAACTATGATTTGATTTGTCAACAACTTTTGTTTCAAATTCCTTAAACTTTTTAACATACAAATCAAACCTTGACTGCAAATCAGATTTGGACTTCCTCTCTATCATGATTTTAGTTGATAAATCAGATAATTTCTTAATAAGTCTCCTTATCTCCAAATGAAAAACTTTATTTTCCTTCTCAAACTCATCTTTTAAGCATTTTTCTTTAAAGCCATTCACCTTCTTCTTTTCAGTCTCTTTCCTTCCATCTTCTAACTCTTTCTCCAACTCATTGATTTTTACATAAAACTTATTTAACATTCCTGTTTTCTTTTTCTCAAAACCATTCTTTTCTTTTTGAAAAACATTTTTCTTGCATTCAAACTCTTTTCTTTCTTTTGCAAGAATTTTCTCCAACTCAGAATTTTTCAGAGATAATTCAACAGACTTTGTTTCAAAACCTTTCCTCTCAGTTTGAAAGTCTCTTCTTTCTTTCTCAAATTTCTCTCTTTCAAGTATAAGAACTTGTTCAAAATCATAGATTTGTTTCAAGAGTTGACAATTTTTCATTTCACATGATTTGATTCTACTTTTAGAATCTGTCAACATCTTTCTTTCAAAATTGATTTTCTCTTTCAAATCAACATTCTCTTTTTCTAACAACTTTGTGTTCTCTTGAGCCTTTTCGAAATCTTTTAGAAAATCAGATTTCTCTTTTTGCAAAATTTTTATAACTTTTGCATATTCGTCTTGTTTTGCTTGAAGATTAGCAATCTTGCTTTCAAAATGAACAATCTCAGTTTTTGGTTCAGAAATTGTTTCTTTTGCTTTTACAGGACTTAATTTTTGTAAATTGTCTGAACTGGTTATAGAAATTGCAGGTCTCACAAAAACTTCAATAATCTCAGGCATGATGAAATGACAAATTCGAATATCAACTATGAATTATGATAAAAAATGAGAATCAACACAAATCTAGAACATGCAAGAATTAATCAAATCTGTCACATGCATTTCATCAAACAGTTAGCGTACATGAATTAATGAAATCTTCTTTTCAACAAAAAAATTTGAATACTAATCAACATGCAGCAGATATAATCACCTTGATCAAGAAACCAATCAAGAATTTCGAAAACATACCTGTGATCTCTGTTTAATTTTGAGAATTAATCAGCATAGAGAGAAAATCTTTGGATGACTTGATTGTAAGATATCGATTCAACAGAAAGACAAATTCAAATTTCTTGAATCAATGATAGAAACGAATTCAAGAATTGTTAGGAATTCAAGAATTGTTAGCAGCAGCGGAATCAATTGTCGAATTAATCAAGAAACTTCAAGAATGCGATCAAACACATTCTTGGACGAATTTGTTTGTTGATTGGCTCTGATACCAATTGAAAGTCCAAGATACACTCTTACAATCAAATATGAACAATCAAGATCGTATTCACAGCAACTGGTCATATGATTTATTAACAATCTGTGAATTACAAGATATTACAATGAATTTCTCTAAATGGATTCACCAAAGATTATATCAAAGATTTTCTCGAAGAATCTTTTTTTTTAAGAAGCTGTTAGCTACAGTTGCTAACTCCTATATATACTATAGAGAATAGCTAAAGCTACAGTACATATAAGAAACAGACTAATAGAACAATTACATGTGTCCTAATTAGTAAATGAATATAACAGAGAATATCCCAAGATATGAATTCTGAACATACTTCTGAATAAGCGCTTCAGAACATTTGTCTTCATAGTCAGAAGTTCTGAGTCTCCTACTCAGAACTCTGAACCTTCTAGTCAGAATCCAACACTTAGAATCTTTTTGAGATTTCTCACTCAGAACTTCTGAGTCTTCTACTCAGAACTTCTGAGTCTTCTGACCAACTTCCATACTTGTAATCTTTTCATTATTCTCTGATCAGAACTTCTGAGTCTTCTTACTCAGAACTCTGATTCTTTAGATCAGATCTTAACAGTTGTGTTTTTGACAAAACTCTAGATCTAACAACACATTTAAAGAAAAATTATGTGTCGCTCCCCCACAAATGATGAAAAACAAATGTGAATTTGCTCCCCCTCGGTATGTGCACGTAGAGTGAAATGAAGCACACTTGGAATGTCCACACAAAAAAACTTTTGACAGTTTTGAAAAATAGTTGTGTGACACTCCCCTCAAAAGTAGAATGTACTTACCTGATACGTGTTCGTGCTCCCCCTGATCACATGAACAACTAGTGAAAGTATATATATATAACCAAAATAAAGTAGACGACAGTATTAAACATATAAGGAAACACACGCTAAAAGAAAGCAAACAGACGAAATCTACCTAACTAATACAGAGATTTAATCGGAAAATGTATACGATACAAGTAGAATACAGATGCGAGGAAGTGTATACTCAATCATCTGGAGTGTAAACACCAGATGATGAATAGAAAGTTTCTCGCAGATGTATGGAACTTGTATCAGGAACACACTCAGATCAAGTCTTCAGATTTAGAATACCTAACCTGGACACTAGATAATTAAAGCGTTTTTCGTCCAGGGGTTTTGTAAACAGGTCTGCTAACTGATGTTTTGTATTCACAAAGTAGAGTTCGACTGTACCTCTTTCGACGTGATCCTTGATAAAATGGTACCGAACGTCTATGTGCTTCGTCTTTGTATGCTGGACCGGATTGCTGGATATTGCAATGGCGCTCTTCGAGTCACAGTAGATGGGCACCTTGGTGTATGTGAACCCGTAATCCTTGAGTTGCGTCCGCATCCAAATGACTTGTGAACAGAAGCTTACGGCAACCACGTATTCCGCCTCGGCAGTCGACGTAGAAACGCACTGCTACTTCTTGGATGCCCAGCTCACCAGACTGTCGCCCGAGAACTGCACATGTCCCGATGTGCTCTTCCGATCCATCATGCTTCCCGCGTGGTCCGCATCAGAATATGCTGAACGCTCAAAACCTGTCTCTTTCGGGTACCACAAGCCAAGATCAGCAGTACCTCTCAAATAACGAAATATTCGCTTAACATCTATTAAATGAGACTCCTTAGGTTTTGACTGAAACCGAGCGCAAAGAAATGTCGAAAACATGATATCCGGTCTACTAGCTGTTAGATACATTAAAGAACCGATCATTCCCCGTTACGTTTTTGTGTCCACATCCTTTCCGTTAGGATCGGCGTGTAACTTTGTACCGGGTGCCATGGGAGTTTTCATTGGTGAGGCCTGTTCCATCTGGAATTTCTTAAGAATATCCCGGATGTACTTAGCCTGATTTATGAATATCCCGGTCGACAGTTGTTTAACTTGAAGACCGAGGGAAAAATTCATCTCACACAACATACTCATTTTAAAATATTGTCCCATTAGAGTGGCAAAGTTCTTACAGTACAGCGGGTTAGTAGAACCAAAGATTATGTCATCAACATACACTTGAACTAACACTACGTGACCTTTTTCGTTTTTAATAAATAGGGTTGTATCGATTTTACCTCTTGAGAATCCCGATTTTATTAAAAAGTTCGACAAAGTATCATACCAGGCCCGTGGAGCTTGCTTCAAACCGTATAGCGCCTTGTCTAGAATGTAGACATGATTAGGCTTCTTTTCGTCCATGAACCCGTCCGGTTGCGATACGTACACCTCTTCCTTGATCTCGCCGTTGAGGAAAGCGGTCTTCACATCCATTTGGAAGACCGTGAAGTTTTTATGCGCGGCGTATGCAAGGAACATACGTATTGCTTCGATTCTCGCCACCGGAGCGTATGTCTCGTCATAGTCTATCCCTTCTTGTTGACAGTACCCCTTGGCCATGAGATGCGCCTTGTTCCGTACGATGATGCCATCCTCGTCCTTCTTGTTCTTGAAGATCCATTTGGTGCCGATCACCGTCTTGTGAGAAGGACATGGTACAAATCGCCATACTTTGAGGGCCTCAAATTGATTGAGTTCCTCTTGCATGGCCATGACCCAGTCCAGATCTTCTAACGCTTTGGAGACGGTTGTAGGCTCGATCTTACTCAGGAATCCAGAGAAGATGCAGAAGTTGGCCGATGCGCCTCGTGTTTGTACTGGTGTAGAGGGGTCACCGATAATGTGGTGCAGGGGATGAGCTCTTGTCCATTTGGTGGTGTGTGGAAGCGGTTGCTGAGTTGAGTGTGAGGTGTCCGGATCCACGTGTCCACCAGTTGGAAGGTCTTGAACAGCTTCAAGTGTAGCAGGTTGGTTTCTCGGAGGAGACTTGGGTGGATTCGTCGAAGGTTGAGCAACATCTGGTTCCGGGGAAGGCAGAGGTTGATCAATGAGTGTAGTCGGGGACGAAACTTCAGAAGCGATCTCCGGGTGTTGTATTGGTTCCTCCGGGGGGATGGTCGTAGCAGTTGATGTTGAGGGCTGAGGTGTCTCCACGGAGATTGTTGGAGTGCTGGTCGAAGGCGGCGGACCAGAGAGATTCGTCGAGTCCTCGATTTGAGCAGCTTCAATTCTTGGTTGCGCTGAGACACGAAGGGTAGAAGCGTTAAATAAATCATCATAGAAGTATTGAAACAGTAAATCTAAATCAGAAAGTTAAGCATTCGACGTAGATGCATGATTTGGATTTACTGTTGTTTGTGCAGTTCCCGAACGTGAAAGTTTGGAAGCCAGCACGCCAGTTAAACTGGGTTCTGAACTGATATATTTAGAATCCAAATCTGCGGCTTCGTCGAATGTCACGTTTACACTCTCAGTAACGGTTTTGTTCTGTTTGTTGTAAACGCGATAAGCCTTAGCCTGCATGAAGTATCCTATGAACACTCCTTTGTCTGCCTTCGGACTGAATTTTCCGAGATCATCCTTGTCATTGAGAACATAGCACGTGCTTCTGAACGCGTGGAAGTACTTGATGTTCGGGATGCGGTTGTTGATGATCTCGTACGGCGTCTTGTTGAACCGCTTGTTGATGATAGAGCGGTTTTGCGTGTAGCATGCAGTTGACATCGCTTCAGCCCATAGAAATAGAGGCAGCTTTTACTGTGACAACATCGTGCGAGCGGGTTCGACTAGGGTACGGTTGCGTCTTTCCACCACTCCGTTTTGTTGAGGAGTGCGTGCTGCCGAGAAGGTTTGCGAGATACCGACTGACGATAGGTATTCGTTCACCGTTTGATTTTTAAATTCCGTTGTCGGTCCTGATGGTCTGAACTTGTTGTCTAAGGTTCAGTTAGATAGTCTTCAGGTGGTTGATAATCAGCTCCGGGGTTTCGTCCTTCGAGCGTAGGAACGTTACCTAAGTGTAGCGAGAGAAGTCATCCACCATCACCAGGACGTACTTTCGTTTATTGATACTCTGAACACGCATCGGTCCACACAAATCCATATGGATAAGTTCGAGGGACCAGGACGTGCTCGGAGCGGCCTTCGGCTTGTGCGTCGCTCGCTTCATCTTTCCCATTTCGCATGCCCCGCAGAGTCGGTCCTTCACGAATTGAAGGTCAGGCATGCCTTTCACGTGTCCGCCGAGCACCAGCTTGTTGATACTCTTGAAGTTCAGGTGCGAGAGACGTCGGTGCCAAATCCACGCTTGCTGGGAATTGGCCTTTGACATCAGGCAGACAGAGTCATCGGTCTTCAAGGCTGAGAGGTCGATGGTGTAGAGGTTGGTCTTTCGCGTTCCAACCAGCAGTTCGGTTCCGTCGTCAGTGCGGACGCTACACCTTTTGGCTTTGAATCTGACCTCGAGATCTTTATCGCAGAATTGGCCGATGCTGAACAAATTGTGTCCCAATCCCGCGACGTATGAGACTTTCTTTATGGTGATCTGATCTTGGACAATGTCGCCGTAGCCCAAAATCGGCGCCTTGTCATCGTTTTCGAATCTCACGTCTCCGCAATATTTTTCTTTGTAGTTCGTGAGCAGCTCCCTCCTTCCGGTCATGTGCTTGGAGTATCCAGAATCTAAGTACCACACATGACCGTCCTGCAAAAACGAGATTAGCGGACTTTAGGTACCCATTTGAAAATGGGTCCTGGAGGGTTAGGTTTTACACCTGTCGGAGGAACCTGTTTTGAGGCAGCTTTCCTCATGGGTCTAGGTTTAACCTCCGTAGGAGGAACCCGTTTTGAAATGGGTTTCCTTTCTTGTTTCGGTTTAATCTCTGATTAGGAACCCCGTTTTGTATTTGGTTTCTTTTTTTTTACGGGGTTTGCGTTTTGGTGCAGAATTATAGATATTATATGTAACACCCTCAAAATTGGGACGAGCAACTAACTTTAATTTCAATAAAATAACCAAAAGTAGATAAAATCATTAATACCGTTCATTCCTGAAAATACCTCGGAATTTAAACATCATAATTTCCACAAACTAAAAACTTAAGACGGGCGTTACTTAACACAACATAAGTTGTTAGTCCCAAATAAATGCGAAAGATTCACTTAATCAAAATCATCTCTCGTGCACTCTGCTAGCACTCACCACTTCACAGTACAGCTTAAGCTACTCCCAACCTGAGCCTGTTGCACATGCCGACAAATAAAAAGGGTTAGGCTAACACCTAGTGAGTTCAAGCATTTTATCATGACTATATAAATTCATAAATCGAGAGGAGTGTAGTTTTTAGACATGATTTCAAAAGAGTTTACTTTAAAAGCAAATCACCTATTTTCCAACTCCCACAATTCACATGCTGAAATCTTTATTATAACATGATTTCCCAAAATAGACTCCTTTCCAAAATCAGCGTGAAAGGTGAAATAGCATTTAATACACAAAGCGATTAAACTCATAAATATTCGCCATTATTTCAAAACATCCCAAAACATGGATGAAACATAATCCACAACTCATATAGCGTGGAAAGGCAATTCTCATAAATATGATACGTCACCGAAAACATGGATAAACACAAATACCCGAAACAACACCTTTCGGTGATGGGGGAGACCCGTATACATTGCACGTGACGGAACACTAAAGTGGGTCACTTACTATGCAATAAAAACACCCACGTGGATTACTCTCGCAACCTGAGCTCAATCACCCCATATCTATTGCTCACGAGACTAGGGAGCCCCCAACTTCAACCACCCCAGGTCTATACATTGGGTCACCAAATCCACAACAACATATTAGGGATTACACCTTACTGCCCATGAGACGACGCCCAACCATCCAAGTCCACGCCTTACTTATCATGGATCCCGATGCCTATCCCGTGCTAAGAACATGTATGGAATTACACCTTACTGCCCATGAGACGACGCCCGACCATCTAGGTCCACGCCTTACTTATCATGGAACCTGATGCCTATTCCGTGCTACAAAATAAACTAATGTCTCGTAAACTGAGCTCAATCACTCCATATCTATTGCCAAAATGAGCTCAATCACTCTAGATCTATTGTCCGCGAGACTAAGGGGAAACTCAAATGCCTATGGATCCATGGCTAACAAAGTATAAATATTACACGAACCCAAATGAATAAACAAATGCATTCAAAACATGCAATTCCCCAATAAGATAAATCATGATCAAAACTCAACTTTGAGCTATCAAAACTGGACAAATGTCCCCAAAACTTGATAAAATCCAATACCGAGCCACAAGCTCAACTAACTCAAAAGATAGTTCATGAAAGTCATAAAATGACATTAAATATAACAACACACACCGTTTGCCAGTAAATACTTCAAATCCATGAAAACCCGTAATAAAACCTTGGATCAGGAAAACCCCCTTTCCAAAGGACTCACACCTTTACATTTTCAAAACATCTCATGATGTACTATATGCATATTTCCAAAATATCCACAAAATGCATTTTCATAACAAATAGACTCCATTTATCACATAAATCAATAACCCATTTTCATGTATGATTTATCTATCACATTATTCCAAAAATTCCAAAAGTAGTGTTTTACAATATTTACCACAATTAATACCTCAAAAGGGTAAAACCCACCAAATAACTTATCATTGATAATTTTCAGGTAAAACACACATTTACCTGGAAAAATAACATTTTGGCGTGTACAAAGTTTTCACAAAGTAACTTGAACTCACCTTGTTAGATTTAGGCTAAATCTAGATTTTTCCCCAAACGTATGCTCCTTTGATGCACATGAATCCTCAAGCCAAAACCTTCAAAAAACTAGATCTATAATTTTCCAACCATCAATAACCCTATCCAACCATATACAAACGTTCCCCAACATTTATCATCCAAAATCCCATCATAACAAAACCCCAATCTTCATAAATGAAGAAGGTAAAGATTATCTCAACCATTCACCACCAAAATCGTCCAACAATATCCCAAAGTAGAAGAAAGATGAAATCAACAACAACCTAGCATTTGGGTAGACAAATATTACCTTTGTCTCATGAATCTCCACACAAAGCTTCTAATCACCCACAAAAACTCCAAGCTTCCATATCTTCAACCATGGTGGGAAGTGGGTTTAATTTGGTGAAGAAATGAGGAAGAAGAGGGGAGGGGTTTGTGTTCTTGAGAGAAAACGGCTGAGAGTGGGAGAGGGAGAGTGTTTTAGGGTTTTTCGAGTGAAAATGAGGAGAGAGGGAGAGAAAGGGTTTAAAATACCCAATTCAATCCATCAGACAGGTCGCGGACGTCCGGCCTCGGCCGAACCCAAAACCCCCAAAAATCTCGGTTGCTTCCGCTGATGACCCGCGGATTTCCGCGCCCCACGGACGTCCGACATGCACCTCTTGCGGACGTCCGTGAACCCAGTTTTGGTTCTCCAATTTTTGGGGTGTTACAATCCTCCCAACCTTAAAGAGATTTCGTCCTCAAAATCTAGTCCTCACACGATTAATGGACACCGCGCCCAACACTTTCCAATTTCCCTTAGTTACAACTATGTTCAAATTTATCTCTTACAGAATAGCCCATAACGGCTTCTTGGTGTTACTCACAACGAATTCCCGCTTAGGCATAAAACACTTATATCCAGTTGAAGGCCTATTTTACTAATTTGGCTTTCGACTCTCAGACTTAAGTTGTCTCCCAACCTTAAGTGATCCATACTATCCCCACGACAGATTCGAACTTCCCCATCATTCCACATTCACATATTCTTAAATTTTCTCTCTAAACCAACCCAACGTTTAATCACTACCAATCATCAACCAAAACTTCAGAATCCCCAAATGATCCCGCTAATGAACTAGCATTTCCTTTCAACGGATTCCACCAATTCCAACACCAACGGTCATTACTGACTCATCAACTACACAATCCCAAGGATGTGTCCACTTATCAATCATCCAATCGACAGATTCTCTTACCACACAAGGAATGTCATTTCCCTACATCCTCTTATCACAGATGAGTATCCTAAGATTACTACAACCATTACCATCATTCCCTTAAAATCGGACTACAATCCCCCGATTACACTAAAGGTGATTGGCCTCAAGCGCAAAAGTTGACACCTAGTTATACCACCAAACTTTGAGTCACAATAGACTCAACACTCGAGTTTCACTCGTCGAGCATTCTCTCCAAAACCAAAATTATCGATATGGTGTCTAAAGGGTTCTACATGTCCCTTATGTGAAAATTGGCTAAGACCCGAAACAAGGTTGCCAACAATGCGGTTACCACCAACCTCAATATAAGATACCGCGAGTCAAATCTTTCAGTTACAAAAGTGCATCATCCCCGCACCCAATACCATTCGGCCTACGGCGCTATCATGCGTGGAATACTCAAACCTTCCACCAACAAAGTGTTACGCACACTTACTCTTAACTGGGTTACTTAACCTTTCCAAAGTTCCTATGAGTTCAAGGCTTCTCAAGCGAAATATTTAACAAATATGCCAATCGAAAACGTTTATAGAAACTTTTAACATAAAGGTTTTCATATCAAGTTAATCATACGCATAAAAACTACTACTATCAGTTAGGTAGTTGCGTAAAAACGGACACACTTGTCCCATATATGAAAATTATCTCGAAAACCATTTCACCAAAATTTATATCGTTAACAAAGCGCGAAAGCAAAACAAACAACTTCTCTGAAAGGAACCGATACGGTTCTAGCATGGATTGATCTATGTCATGCACGTAAGGTAATTTCCCACCTTAAATAGTGTGTGACCAAAAGGTCTATATGTGCCTCAAAAGGGTTTGAATGTCACCTGATTCCAAAAATTCCTCTTTCAAATCATGGAATAGCATGAAACAAAAATTCGCCAGCAAGGTGCGCACACGTCAGTTTATTTCAAAAAAACGGTGAAACAATCCCATAAATGTATTTTGGTTAAAACATGAAATAATTTGCGTCAATTCCAAATTTAAAGACACACTCAACACGTTTTCATCATTCAAAGATGTCGACTAAAATGTCAAGAGGAAATTTCCAATTTGGAAAAAGTATGCGAGCTTGTAACACTCTCGTAGTGGTTTTCTTGAAACGAAATTACATGTATCGAATCATTCGTAACAAATTTCACAAGATGAAATTCTTTAAATCAATACTCAAAATCCTCTCATCTAGTCATATAATGACATAAGAGTAAAACATTTGTGACCATACCCACAACTTAGGAGAAATTAAGCGTTTGTAATTGGTTGACACTAAAAGAGTTTAAATCGACTTCGAATGTTGACTCATACAAACGGTGCGTATTAACGTTCCAAAATTTTAAGTAATTCCACGCACCCAGGTTAGGACAATTAATTTTCCAAAATCTCCATCACGGAGCATTTACACCAAAATTTCGCACTCGCAATACAAAACGTTGAAAGGCCAATGTTTCAAACTTACTCGTTAGGATACTCAAAATACTCATTTTCTCCAAAATCAAAAGGTTTACAACTTTCTAAAATGCTCACCAAGCCAAAGTTGACCGAAGTTCAACGACTCACATATTCATGTTTCAAAATGTACCGTATCGTAAACCGTGCATAAACCCCACAATTTTAAAACGTATCCTTGACCAAACGACCCTCAATTATGAAATGAATCAATAAAACATTTTCATTCACGATACACTTATCAAAGCTTTCGAGGGTTATTGACTACCAATTGTTTGGGTAAAAATTCACCAGTCTCGACCACGACCAAGGTAAGGAAAGCATTTATTACACTTTTCCATAGCAAGTTAAATTCATAGTACTTTATCCACTGATCAAAGGTAAAATCGAAAGTTATTCACCTCACGACACTCGACCATGACGTCGTGTAGATCGCTCGACCGATGTGTAGAATCTTGCGACCTCGACCGACTAACGTTCAATATTACTGTTACGTTTTTCCGGTGTTTAATGCAGGAATCAATGTCAATTATGATCAACGGCTAAAACCGACAAAGGTCATTAATAACAATAAAGACGACGTCCATTACAGCGGTTACCAGAAGTATTCAAGAAGACAATCAATCCACCCAAACACTATAAAAGCAAAGGCTCAATCAACACTTCGGGGCATCGCAGAACAACACATTGCATCACACAAACATCTGAACTCAAAAGAACACACGAAGCAAGGAATTCTCTCTCGAAGAATCTCTATCGACGCACGACATTCGCATACGACACACAGTTTTTACACACGACGCACATTGTTTTTACATTCAAAACACTTGTTACTTTACATTTAAAGTATTTTCTTTCATCTGTATTGTAATCTCTGTACGATCGACACCCGAAACATAAGGACATCGCCACTGTTTGGCGACCATAGTGCAGCGACGACTTCCACAGTCGTCCGTGGGTTTTTTCCTCGTTGAGGTTTTTCCTGCGTCACCAAATCTCTGTCTCATTTACGTTTTTCGCCTTTGTCGTACGCTTTGTCGAGAGATTCCTTTCTTTTGTTGTTAAATTCCACAATCAACCTTAAGTTATCCTTTTGGACGATTTTTGGCATTAACAGTTTGGCGCCATCCGTGGGACCCCATCTAAAGAAAATCTTCGACAAACGTGCGTTTTTACTAATGGTTTCTTGTAGTCTCCTCTGTTTTCTATTTTAGGAAAATGGCAGCCCCTGGAAATCAAGAGCATGTCATTGCCCCGATGTACCAGGAGCTGGAAGTTTCGCGAAATCAAATCAATGCCATGGCTGAGCAAAGTCGAAGAGCAGCTGAGGAAATCGCGCGGTTGAGGAATCTTTTCGTACCGCAGAATGGTCCACGACCATTCGTCCATAATCCGGGTCAAGGATCGTTCGGTCTGAATCCAGGATCCGCTCCATTTGTCCATAACCCTGGTTCGGCTCCGTTCGTCCGTAATCCGGGACCAGGTCTATTCATGCAGAACCAGCAACCGGGGGTATTCAACCCAAATCCCCAGTTCGGGACGGTTCCTCCTCAGTACATAAGGCCACCACCCATGCAGAATGGGTCGCAGCCATTTCAGAATGGGTCGCAGCTGTTTCAGAATGGGTCGCAGCCGCATTTTGTCCCTTTCAACGGGGACGCCAATGGTTCGTCGTATGGTAATGGCACCAGTTCAGGAGTTGATCCGTTGGTAGGTGCGAATCCAGATCCCAGTGACCCCGTCGCCCAGCGGTTGAAGATGCTAGAAGATCAAAACGAGCGCGTCCTGTCTCTGCTCGGTAAGCTACCAGGGGCAGTCGTTCCCGTCGACGTTGAGCCTCGTTCGGGATATCAGGCGTCGCCTTTCATCGATAAGATCGCGACCGTCGACGTCCCAAAGAAGTATAATATCCCCGCCTTCAGGCCCAAGTATTCGGGGGTAACTGATCCAACGGAGCACATCGCACAGTATAAGCAGCTGATGTGGACGACCTCGATCCCTCAAATGTATCAGGAAGTCTGCATGTGCAAAAGTTTCAGGGCGACCCTCACAGGTCCTGCCCTCCAGTGGTTGATCAACCTCAAACCCAAATCCATCGGGTCGTTCGCTGAGTTGGTCAACCAATTCTCCCAGCAATTCGTCAGGAGTCGCAAGATGGAGAAGCAGACCAACGACCTATATTATGTCGTATAGAAGGACAATGAATCCATTCGAAGCTACTTCAATAGGTTCAATGCAGAAATGATCGGCGTCCGTAACTGTGACGTTAAAACCGCGATCGAGGCCTACAAGCGTGGTCTAGACGTCAGCTCAGGTATATACACCGACTTGACCAAGTATCCCCCGGAAAACATCGAAGACGTCCGAGCCATAACCCTTGCCTATATGAGGGTAGAAGATGATGCTGCCTTTCATCGTAAGCACACCGATGACAAGAGGTTGCTTAGTGTTAAAAAGCCAGAATTTAAAATAAAGGCAGCATCTAAGTCAGATCCTGTGCGACAAATCTCGAACGTCCGGTTCAAGACAAAGGCTGAGTTCAAAACCGCAAACTCTACCAAGTTCCCTCAGTACCCTAAGATATCCTCTTATGGGTTCAAAGGAACCACTAAGGACCTGGTCGAGGCCTTGAAGACCGTCCAGACGACCATCCGATGGCCGAAGAAGTCCAACCAGGATGACAGCAAGAAGGACAAATCAAAGTGGTGCGACTTTCATATCGATCACGGTCACCTGACGGACGATTGTATAGCTCTCAAAAAGGAGCTGGTATATCACGTCCCGAAACGCAATCTCAAGAGTATCATCGACAACGTCGTTACTCCAGCTAACGACGCTCGACCGCCAACTCCCGATCACACGATGGTCGTCAATTGCATAACTGGTGGGTCTGACTTACTCCGCAGCCAAACGTCATGCCAGCCAGGCACCTGACGACCGGCCCATCCCACGCTCATCAAGACCCAAAAGAGATCTGGAGTTCGAAACCCTGAAGATCACGTTCGACCAAGACGATCTCGGTGACTCGTATCAGAAACATCATGACGGGTTGATCATTCAACTCACGATTGGTAATTGTTTAACCCGGCGAGTCTTGGTCGATGGAGGCAGTTCAGCGAACGTCATCTTCCTTGATACCATCAAGGCCATAGGAATCGATTGATCGGAAATCACACGACGTTCGACAACCTTGGTCGGTTTCAATGGAGACACGACGAGCACTTATGGAGAAATCACCTTGCCCGTCTATACAGGAGGAATCAACAAGCAGACCAAGTTCAGCATCATCGACTGTGCGTCGGCCTATAACATCATCTTAGGTCGACCATGGATCCATGAAATGAAATCCGTTCCCTCGACGTATCATCAGACGATGAAGTTCCCTACGCCATGGGGAATCCAAGAAATCAAAAGTGAGCCGAAAGTCGCCCGTGATTGCTATAAAACCACTCTGAAGCCTCAAAAATAGGCCGTTTACCAGTCACGGGTCGAAGAAGTCATCCTGGATCAAAGTAAGCATGATCATATAGTCTTGGCAGGTTCGTCTTTCTATCCCTACCTTAGAGACAAACTAACGTCTTTTTTGCAGGGACATACATACTGTTTCGCCTGGTCGCACGAAGACATGGTCGACATAGACCTTGGCGTCAATTCCCAAAAACTCAGTGTCGACCCGTCATTTAAACCTATTTGCTCCTGAAAGGAATAGGATGATAAATGACGAGGGGCAAGTACACCCCTTAAAACAAGAAAAATCTAAAAAGGTATTTTTTTCTAAGCCCTTTTCTTCTTTCATACGATTTATTAACAACGACGATTACTGACTTAAGCATCGGAGGGTCGTTGCCTAGCCAACGACCAACCTCTGACATTGTTTTATCGCAGATCGCACGACATCAGCTATTAAGTCTACTATACGACTTTAGTTTCGCAGGATCGCACGACACAAATGATCAAATTTATGACTTGATTATACTATCACAGGGACATACGATCCAGGTTCATCGTATGATCTATTTATATGATCGTAAAGTCTAACGACCCTCGATCTAAAGTTCCTGACTCAAAAGTGTCTCATATTTTGAATAAATGCTTTGATCGCACGTGTTTATGATCGCCGACACGATTTAAAAGTCTTATGACGTATGTATTACGATGAGTGCCTAAGTCGCACAATTTCTTGTTCTATACTCAGTAAATTTCACAATTGATGCTGTATGTATTCACAAAGCATGTAAGACACAAGTTCAAGAGAAATTTAAATTTTCATTCATTGAACAAACTGTCATGTACATCCTAAATAAGCTCGACCACCAACAGTCGAGCAGCAGAAAACAAAAATATATTGTCTAAGGTTGTCGAAGAGCATCGGTCGCGTCAATCGCATCCTTGCCCGACACGTCGCCCTGAAAACCTTCCTCTTCCTCGATCTCCTTCTCATCGTCCGAATCAAGATCTCTCTCAGTCCTGACTTCCTTGTAGAAGAGGTCCAGCTCGTCCGATGCCGAAGCCAAGGGATTCTTGCCCGCAAGGTGACGGCGCATGATCGCAGCACGCGTAGTAAGTCGGCCTAAAGCAAAAATGGACTTAACCTCGTCCTTCAGCTCCCCGACTTCTTTCTCCAAGCTCGCCACCTTAGACTTGGATTCCTCGATTTCTTTCTCCTTCATGTCCAAGAACGCCTGCCTTTTGTCCAACTCCTCTCTTTGGTTGGCAATCACAGAGAAGGACTGCTTCAGGCGAAAGTTCACATCGTCCCTCGCACGTCCAACGGCTTCCAGCTCGTCCAGGGCATCGTCGAGTTTTTTCGACATGCCCTCGACACGTGCTAGAGCGGACTTCTCCCTTTCCAACGCCGCGTTGTCTCTCTTAAGAGCGCAGGATACTAGATCTTCGACCTTCGACGTCTCAGCGTGCAAAGCCAAGGAAGACTGGAACGTCTGAAAAAACGCAAGATACATGTTAGCGAACATTTGACCAAGTTAAACAACGGTAAAATAATCTGAGTCTTGGAAGAGAGACTTACCATGAACGCCAGTCCGGCAACGTGCGCACTCGTATCCTCGACGGAAACCCCCCTAAAACGCTCCTTGAAAGACGGGAGCTGAAACTTCCCCGGATTGGGAAACAATTTTGTCCCGTCTAGGACGTTGTCAGCTAAGAAGTCCGACGCCAATGTAAAATTGATCGTCGTGACTTCTTTCTCCACGGCCGTATGACCCTCGCCCTTGTCGGCCGCTGTACGGGTCTACGTCGCGGACGCAGACGCCCTCTTTATCGCCTGGAGCGCCGGGCTGAATGGCGTCGCGTCAACCGCATCAAAAGACACCTTCGATTTCTCGGGAGTCGCGGTCGCCGCCTTCGCCTTCTCAGGACTAGCGACTCTCGACGAGCCGCCTACCTTCAAACACTGTTCCCTCGGGACCTTCGTCCTTGTCCTCTTCAGGACACCTGACCCAGTAGTCGGGGCCTCTTTTCTCTTTAGGACTCCCGATCCAGCTGTCGGGACCTCCATCCTCTTTTCACTCGCCTTGCGAGCCAGTTCGGCCTGAGCCGCCTCCTTAGACATCGCAGACGACATCCTCGGTTGGGATTCTCCTGTAGAACAAGAAAGGAAGACGATCAAACATCTGAAGTACTAGAAAGAGTAAGATGACTGGAGTGGGGTACACTTACCAGTTATCTCTACATCCTCTTCTTTCTCCTCTTCCTCTTCGTCCTCTTCTTCCTCCTCTGACTCCACTTCCTCCTCCTCGCCCCCTCGACCTCCTTGATGTCTCTCGCTCAGGAAGACTAAGTCATCGCCTTCGTCTACCAGATGACGTACGACGAACGATCGATCGGCTGGGCTAATCTCCAAAAACATCTCAACTTTAGCCTTGGAGTCGTCGTCGGGCTTTACCTTGTCGAAATTAATATCTATACATAAGGGAGAAGATTAGTCGAGAAGCAACCAAATAAATACAGTGAAAGCACTCGACAATATTAAAACTCACCCGCCATATTCCAGCCAGACCTGATCCAGTCACTGTCGGTGTCCAGCGTCGCTACCCGCACGAGTACGTATCTGGTCTTCCATTTTCAATCGTTGACCGAGGTTTTCAAAACCAATGTACGATCACCCTTGTGTTTGAAGAGCAGGCTATAGCGGCGATACATATCTTTCTTAACCTGATAAGCCGTAAGCAGGTCGCGTACATTCATCGGTGACTCCCAATGTGAAGTAAGTCGCTCGATGACCTTAATAACGCGCCAGAATTGGGGCATCAGTTGCCCCGGCGATAAATCAAACTCACACATAAATGCTTTGGCTAGAGGCGAATATAGCCAGTGGAATCCTATCTTGAACGGATACTCATATATCACGACGTACCCGTCGGGGCACATCTCCGGTCAAATCTTGCCAGTCTTGCTCACAGTAATCCCCGCAGGGATTTTCGCTAAACTTCTAAAGTCGTCAAGATCATCTTGATCTTTGATGGTGCTCCGAGGCTCTGTCGACATCGCTAATCCCGTTAACCAAATTTGACGTTCGGAAAAACCCCAAATGTCCCAGTTTTTCCTAGGTTTCCGCACGATGGACTTACGACGCATACAAAAAAAAGATGTCGTACCTTTTTTATAAGCGCTCTAAACCTTCGAAAACTCTAAACCTAACCGAAATCTTGCAGGTTTGGAAGTGAATCGCTAAGAAAATCTCTCTCTAAAAAAATCTCTGAAATCGTAAAAAGAAAAGGATCCGTCAAGGATCACTATTTATGTAAACGATCATGTCAGGTCGAGCCCTCCGATGATCGCCGCGTGCCCTTGCCTTTCCGTATGACCACACGGATCGACGACACCTAGCAATGACAGCTGCTAAGCATAATCGTGCGTCAGCATGACGTCACGACCTTATCCCCTTTTCGACTTCCTCTCTAGTTGAAATTGGACCGATCTAGTTCTAAGGTAACTTTCGACACGTGTCACAACCCTAGTCATCCAACTGACAAAATTTAAAAATTCGAATTTCCCACTCTGTTTTTCAAATTTTGGGGGCAAACTGTTTGGGTAAAAATTCACCAGTCTCGACCACGACCAAGGTAAGGAAAGTATTTATTACACTTTTACATAGCAAGTTAAATTCATAGTACTTTATCCACTGATCAAAGGTAAAATCGAAAGTTATTCACCTCACGACACTCGACCATGACGTCGTGTAGATCGCGCGACCGACGTGTAGAATCTTGCGACCTCGACAGACTAACGTTCAATATTACTGTTACGTTTTTCCGGTGTTTAATGCAGGAATCAATGTCAATTATGATCAACGGCTATAACCGAAAAAGGTCATTAACAACAATAAAGACGACGTCCGTTACAACGGTTACCAGAAGTATTCAGGAAGACAATCAATGCACCCGAAGACTATAAAAGCAAAGGCTCAATCAACACTTCGGGGCATCGCAGAACAACACATTGCATCACACAAACATCTGAACTCAAAAGAACACACGAAGCAAGGAATTCTCTCTCGAAGAATCGCTCATGACGCATGACATTCGCATACGACACACAGTTTTTACACACGACGCACACTGTTTTTCCATTCAAAACACTTGTTACTTTACATTTAAAGTATTTTCTTTCATCTGTATTGTAATCTCTGTACGATCGACACCCGAAACATAAGGACATCGCCCCTGTTTGGCGACCATAGTGCAGCGACGACTTCCACAGTCGTCCGCGGGTTTATTCCTCGTTGAGGTTTTTACCGCGTCACCAAATCTCTGTCTCATTTACGTTTTTCGCCTTTGTCGTACGCTTTCCTTTCTTTAGTTGTTGAATTCCACAACCAACCTTAAGTTATCCTTTTGGACGATTTTTGGCATTACCACCAATTTATGCACATCCTTAGATCAATACCATGCGTTTGCAAGAAAGGACAATAAAATACTCATCTAGTCGGAAACACATAAGGCAAATTGTTAAGAAGTACAATCAGCATGTTCTCTCATGCATTACTCACGCCACGTATAAATCAATCCGTACAGTTAAATAAATTGCAACAAAACGTGCTAGCATAACTCTTTGAAAGAGAAATTACGCGACATTAAAGCTCCAAAAATATTCCGTTTGGTCGCCTCACGGCATAAATAACACTTCTCAACAAAACCCAAAAGAGTCAAAATGCCCAATACAATCCAAAATCAACACACGCAATAGCTCAAGTATGCTCCCTACAAAATTGCACCCACACGACACAAAACATCGTAAAACAAAACTCCGTAAAACTCCATGGGCTTAATTCCCTCAACTCAACCAAATGGTACCAAGCCTTTCGCTTCTAACAATCAAATTGCATAACGCAAAACCATGGCCAAAATGACAAAACTCCCAAAATTCCCTTTTGTTGTAATACTATCTAAACAACACTTTCGATAAAACTTCCATTAAATAAATTTTCCAATAAAACTCAACATAGACATAATGGAAGATAACTTTCCGTCCAAACCTTAACATATATGGAGGAGATCCAATGTTAAAGTCATAAACCGTAGTTACTTGCCCAATATCTTAAACATCATGAAAATATGGATATCACTGTACCCGAAAGCAACGTTGGTCAATGACAAAACAAGGCAAGTCCCGACAGATTTTGCAACTCCTCGCAATAAAACAACTTTCATGCACTTTCAAAACCATGATTTAAAATCTTGTGTGTGAGTTAACCATTTTTCTGAGATTTTGTAACTCAATCCACAAGAGGGTTCGAAACACAAGAAATAACTGATACAATTTATTTCAAAATAAGTTATGTTCATGAATTTAGTCGGCACTCAACATCTCAACCCATGCTCCTCCAAATCACTCCGGTCACACTACCGTCATTCGGATGTTCAAACCTCTTAAGGTAAAGTTGGGAACTACATCGGTTATCCTTACAATTCTTCCTCGAATCAAAATCATTTCAATAAGTCCATGGTTCTAATCCAACCATCAATTTTTTTTTGACCCGAACCGGTCCACTTAAAGCAATTATCATGCTTATTGTCACCCCAAGGGACTAATACTAAAATCGTCAATCTTTTCCAACAACTATTCGCTTAGGAACTTCTTTACTACCCCAACGGTCTTCACGTTAGAGTAGTTCAAGTATGCACATGTAAGCAGTAGGTGTTGGGAACTGAAAATGAGCTAAGTATGGATAGTGCTGCTAGTCAATGATTTCTGCTGCTAAGTCTACATTAATACTGCCAGAAGAAAGTTAATACTGCTGGGCAAGGTTACTACTGCTAGACAAGGTTAGTACTGCTATACCAAATTACTACTGCAAGACAAGGTTAGTACTGCTAGACCAAATTACTACTGCAAGACATGGTTAGTACTGCTGAGCTGAGATACTACTGCTAGAAGACTGTGAAGGTTAATACTGCTGAAGGTTCGTTAATGCTGCTAAGTCAAATCGTTGTTAATACTGCTGAGTAGATATGTATGGTATGAGAAGATAAAGAAGGAAAGTTGAAGATAAGCATGGAAGTATATTTTGAAGATCGTTTTATTCTTAGTAGTTATCTTGTACTTATTCTGTTATATATATAGATAGCTATTAGGGTTTTAAAAAAAAAAGAGAACAGTTTTTAAAAAGTTGTTTAGCCATTTAGAGAGAATTAACCTCAAGATCGTAGATCCTATTTCTAGAGAAGTAGAAGTCGTCTTGATGAGATCTGTTCATCAAGATTGAGGTTTGGTGTAAAGCTTGTGAGTAATACAGTTTGATATATACAGTGTGTTGAATTCTATTGATTGTTCTTTAATTGATTTAGAGTTCTATTCCGCAAGATTCTCTAAATTCTGTTTCTAAGAAGTTTAATTCTTGTTAAGAATCGATCCTGACAAGTGGTATCAGAGCATTGGTATCTTAGAAGCTATGGACAATTCAATGGATACTCACAGTACTCTTGTTTCAAAGGTTCCCATGCTCAAACCCAATGAATTTGACATGTGGAAACCGAGAATCAAGCAGTACATTCTTCTTACTGATTATGCAATATGGGACATCATAGAAAATGGCCCATGTAATGAAGGAAAGATTGGAGCAGATGGAAAGAGACCTCCTCCCAAGACAGATGCTGAAAAGAAAGTCAGACAAACAGAGATGAAGGCCTTAAGCACTCTGCTTTTGGCTATTCCTAATGAGTACCAACATCAATTCCAACACTGCACAGATGCACAGATGTTGTGGAATGCTCTGGAGAAAAGATTTACTGGCACAAAGAGCACAAAGAGAAACCAAAAGGCTATTCTCAGGCAACAATATGAGAACTTCATGTCTGCAAAGAATGAGTCTATGACTCAAACTTTTGACAGATTTAACAAGTTGATTGGAGAATTAGCTACTGTGGGTGTACACATGGATGCTGATGATGTCAATAGAAAGTTCCTTAGATCATTGGGAGAAGAATGGACCATGTACACAGTCTCATTCAGACAGAATGACCAATTGGAGGACAAAGAGCTAGATGACCTCTACAATGATCTGAGAGTATTTGAGGCTGAAGTTGAAGCCAAGAAAAGGCCATCTGGATTTGTTTATAATGCCGCTTTATTATCTTCATCCTCTGATGATGCTGCTAACCCTGATTCTGTTAGTACTGCAGGTTCTTTTAATGCTGCTGGTGGAACTAATCAAGAGAAGACTACAGATTCTGTACTAGAAGCATTCTTTTCTAGTCATGTTCACTCTTCTCTAATCAATGATGATTTAGAGCAGATTAATGCTGATGATCTGGAAGAGATGGACATCAAGTGGCAGATGGCTATGCTATCAATGAGGGTGAAGAAATTCATCAAAAGGACTGGGAGAAACAACTTTTCCCAGAGAAGAGAAGATGGTGCAGGCTTTGACAAGTCCAAGGTTGAGTGTTATAAGTGTCACAAGATGGGACACTTTGCCAGAGAATGCAGAAGTGGAGGATCACATCAACAGGCTCAAAATGGAAACCAAAACAGAAGCTCCTCTCAAGCCCTTGTTTCTCAACAAGGAATGGGATTTGATTGGAGTGATCAAGCTGAGGAAGCCTGTCAGAATCAAGCTCTTATGGCAGAAGTATCTGATATTCCCACTGAGGTACAATCTAAACTATGTTCTCAAGCTTGCATTGATGCTGTTAAAAGATATAGGGATCACAATCAGGGTATGTGTGATAACCTTAAGAGGCTAGAGAAAGATGTGAAAGATTATGTTAGGATTGTAGAAAGGTTTGAGGAACAGATTAGAGCTTTTCAAGCTAATGAACTTCAACACTCCTATGATACTAACTATTGGAAGTGGGAGAAGAATGAGTATGAGATTAAGCTGAAAGTGTCTGGGGAGGAGAATGAGAAATTAAAAGAAGAGCTTAAGAAGGTTAAACTTGATGTTGAAAAGTTTACCTGTGCTTCTAAAACCATGGATACCATCATTAAGGCTCAAATCCATGACAAGATGAAAGTAGGGATAGGGTACAATGCCACACCTCCACCCTACAATAACAACTACATACCTCCTAAGTCTGATTTGTTAGAGACCAAGGATAGGAAGGATCCTGAATTAAAGATTAATATAGATCCTTGTGAAGAAGAAGTAGTAGTTAAGGATAAAACAGAGAAGGAAGAATCTAAGAAGAATAAGAGTGTTAGTAGTAAGGTTCCCTTAGACAATGAAATTGTGACCAATGAGAAAGATGGAAATCCTTGGGGAAAGAACAATGAGATCAAAAGGACTGAAAAGGAAAAGGGAGTTCATTACACACAGACCACAGTTGTGAACTCCAATACTTGTGAACAGTGTTCTTGCAGGAAATCTAAAGAGAACAAGCCCCAAAAACATGATAATCAGAGGGGAAATCAAAGGAACTGGAATAACCAGTGGGCTATGAGACAAGGAGTTGATCTGAACAGAATTAACAGGCCAAAACCTTGTTTCATCTGTGGTAAGCTAAATCATTTAGCCAAACACTGTTATTTCAATCCTGTTAACCAAAGGTTTAATGCTCAAAGATCTTTTCAAAAACCTGGTGGTTACAGAAAGAATGGTGGCTATAAAAAGTCTGTGAGGAAAGTTGTGGCAAAGAAACAAGATAAACCCAAAAGCCACATAAAGAAAACGACTGAAAAGGAATGTGGTACTATGTGGGTTCCAAAAGGCACTAAAAACAATACTGCTGCTAGCAGTGTTAGTACTGCTAACACTGTTAGTACTGCTTCAAAAGTTGGTGCTGCTAGCAGTGTTAATACTGCTAGTAATCATTCCAAAGTTAGTGCTGCTAGCAATGTTAGTGCTGCTAACACTTTTAGTGCTTCTTCTTCAGATAGTACTGCTGCTAGCAGTGTTAACTCTGTTAATACTGCTTCTAGCAGTGTTAACTCTGTTAATACTGCTACCTCTGTTAGTACTGCTGATACTGCTGCTAACAATACTGCTGCTCCCAGTATTAGTACTGCTAGCACTGTTAGTACTTCTGAGGTTAATACTGCTTCTAGTGCTGCTACACCAATAATTTTGACAAAGTACTCCAGTACTGCAGTACCTAAATTTGAAAATCTCATCAAAACCAAGTGCAAGTACTTTGATGAGCAAGGGAGACCCAAGACCACTTCGGCTTGGGTTCCCAACAAAACTAACTGATTTATCTTAATGTGCAGGGCAACCAACAGCTCAAGGGGAAGAGCATTTGGCATGTTGATAGTGGTTGCTCCAGGCACATGACAGGTAACATGGCCTGCCTCAAAAATTTCAAAAAGATTGATGGAGGACATGTTGCATTTGGGGATAATCCTGCTGGTGGAAAGATAAGTGGTAAGGGTGATGTTTCAAAGGGTAAGATGACCTTTGAAGATGTGTACTATGTTGAACAATTGAGATACAACCTGTTAAGTGTATCACAGGTTTGTGACAAGAAGCATAGCATATTGTTTACTGATTCTGAATGTATTATCCTTGCTCCAGGATACAAAGTGGTTGATGAAAACATGATACTTCTGAGAACTCCTAGGAAGGATAATGTTTATTGTTTAGATTTGGAAAGTGTATCATCTGATTCATCCCTAAATTGTTTAGTTTCAAAAGCTTCTTTGGATGAATCATCACTATGGCACAGAAGGATGTGTCACATGAACTTTAAAACAATGAATAAGCTTGTTAAGAATAACCTTGTAAGAGGTTTGCCATCCAAAGTCTATTCATGTGATGATCATTGTGTTGCTTGTCTCAAAGGCAAACAACACAAAACTTCTCATAAGACCAAAGAGATAAACACTATCTCAAATCCTCTTCAACTGTTACATATGGATCTGTTTGGTCCTACTAATGTGATGAGTATTGGCAAGAAATCATACTGCTTAGTTATTGTTGATGATTATTCTAGATTTACTTGGGTATATTTTCTGAGAACTAAAGATGAGACAAGTGGACTGATCAAATCTTTTATTCTCAAAATTGAAAACCAATCAAATCAAAGAGTGAAAGTCATTAGATCAGATAATGGAACTGAGTTTAAAAATTTTGATCTAAACACCTTTTGTGAAGAAAAAGGAATTGAGAGACAATACAGTGCTCCTAGGACTCCACAACAAAATGGTGTTGCTGAGAGAAGGAATAGGACACTGATTGAGGCTGCTAGATCTATGTTAGCTGATTCAAAGTTACCAATTACTTTTTGGGCAGAAGCAGTTAATACTGCCTGCTATGTTCAAAACAGAGTTTTAGTTGTAAAGCCTAAAAACAAGACACCTTATGAGCTTTTCCATAAAAAGAAACCATATATTGGATTTTTCAAACCATTTGGATGTCCTTGTACAATTCTCAATACCAAATCTCACTTAGGTAAGTTTGATAGCAAAGCAGATGATGGTTTTCTTGTTGGGTATTCATCTCAGAGTAAGGCCTACAGAGTTTTTAATACCTCTTCTAGAATAATTGAGGAAAGTGACAATGTCAAATGCAATGAGAACACACCAAATCCTATTGGTTCAGGTCCTAATTGGCTATTTGACATTGATTCACTCACTAATTCTTTGGGTTTCAGTAGAGATGTATATGCAGGACAAAGGGATACACCATCATCAGAACACAGAATTCAATCTGTGATATTTCCACTCCCTTCCATTGATCCTGTTGAATTCTGTGAACACCAAGAGGAGACTGAACCTATTCAGAATGAAGAAGAGAGGAGAGCAGAGGAAAATCAGTCTTCAGGTCCAAATTCCAGAGAATCTGAGGTGACTGAAGAAGCAGAAACAAATCCAGAATTAAATGAGTCAAATCTGGATGAGAACATACAAGAGGAAGCTGGTCATCCAACAAGAACTCAGAAAAATCATCCTCCTGAGTTGGTGATTGGAGATATTGCATCTCCCATGATGACTAGAAAGCAAAGCAGACTCCAAGAGTTGCAAGAGCAGCAAAATACAGTTAACACTGTTCTTACTTGCTTTATGTCCCAGATTGAGCCCAAAAAGGCTTATGATGCTATGAAAGACCCAAGCTGGATAGAGGCAATGCAAGAGGAGCTGCTACAGTTCAAATTACAGGATGTTTGGGACTTGGTAGACCTTCCAAAAGGTCATAGAGCAATTGGCACCAAGTGGATTTTTAGGAACAAGAAGGATGACAGAGGGATTGTGATCAGAAACAAAGCTAGACTGGTTGCACAAGGGTACACTCAGGAAGAAGGAATAGATTATGAGGAAGTCTTTGCTCCTGTGGCAAGGATTGAAGCAATCAGGTTATTTCTAGCCTATGCCTCATACATGAAGTTCAAAGTGTACCAAATGGATGTCAAAAGTGCATTTCTGTATGGAAGTATTGAGGAAGAAGTATATGTCTGTCAACCCCCTGGATTTGAGAATCCATTGCACCCTGACAGGGTATACAAGCTGAAGAAGGCTCTTTATGGTTTGCATCAAGCCCTAAGAGCATGGTATGACACTCTGTCTACCTATCTCTTGAAAAATGACTTTGAAAGATGAGTAATTGACAAGACCCTGTTTATCAAGAGGAGAAAGAGAGGTACTTTACTCGTTCAGATCTATGTGGATGACATCATCTTTGGATCCACCAATGATCAAATGTGTAAAGAGTTTGAAGAATTGATGCACAAAAGCTTCAAGATGAGTTCCATGGGAGAACTTACATTCTTTCTTGGGCTTCAGGTAAAACAGAGGAAAGATGGGATTTTTATTAGCCAATCCAAGTATGTGAAAGACATCCTGGACAAGTTTGGTTTATCAGACTCAAAGCCAGCAAGCACACCAATGGAAACACATAAACAGATCACTACAGATCTTGAGGGGGAGGATGTGGATGTCCATCATTACAGATCAATGATTGGATCTCTCATGTATCTCACAGCCTCTAGACCAGATATTATGTTTTCAGTCTGTGTTTGTGCCAGATTTCAGGTTTCTCCTAAGCAATCACACCTTCATGCTGTCAAGAGAATATTCAGATACTTAAAAGGGCAACCTAGATTAGGTCTCTGGTATCCTCATGAATCCTCTTTTGACTTGCTTGCATATTCAGATAGTGATTTGGGTGGAGCCAACATGGATAGGAAGTCTACTTCAGGTGGATGTCAGTTTTTGGGTACAAGACTAGTATCTTGGCTGTGTAAGAAACAAACCACAGTGTCCTTATCTACCACAGAGGCTGAGTACATAGCTGCTGCAAGCTGCTGCTCTCAGGTTCTATGGATTCAGAATCAGATGTTGGACTATGGGGTAACATTTCTTCACACTCCAATCTTCATTGATAACAACAGTGCTATTAGCATTGTTAATAATCCAGTCAAACACTCAAAAACAAAGCATATAGAGATAAGGTATCACTTTATAAGAGATTGCAATGAAAAGAAATTAATTCAGGTTGCTAAAGTTCATACAAATGACCAGTTTTCTGATCTATTCACAAAAGCTTTTGATGTGGGTAGATTCACCTTTTTGGTAACAAGTGTGGGCATGATCAACCTAGAATAAATTTATGACTTTCTGTTTTTATACCTGTATTTCTTCATATATTTGGTGCTACTAACTCTCTTTCTCAGGATCCTCTGTTTCCCTCAGATTACCAAGTGCAGAAAAATGTAAGTATAGTTACTACTGCCAGTGCAGAGTTACTACTGCCAGTGCAGAGTTACTACTGCCAGTGCAGAGTTACTACTGCCAGTGCAGAGTTACTACTGCTCGTGCAGAGTTACTACTGCCAGTGCAGAGTTTCTACTGCTAGTGCACAGTTAATACTGCTTGTGTAGTTAATACTGCTTGTGTAGTTAATACTGCTTGTGTAGTTAATACTGCATATGTAGTTAATACTGCTTGGTAGTTAATGCTGCTAGGTAGTTAATACTGCTAGATAGTTAATACTGCTCGGTAGTTAATACTGCTGTGTAGTTAATACTGCCTTGCAGTTAATACTGCTCAGTAGTTAATACTGCTTATGTCGTTAATACTGCTTTTGAAAATCTAGGGCAAATACTGCAATAAATACCCCTGTTTGCCCGCCAAAGTTCATAACGACTCTTCGCATTAACTTCTTCTCTCTCGTTCTAACCTATTCTCCCCAGAATCTTTGTGTTTTTCTTTCAAGAATCCTCAGGAATCATGGAGTTTGTTGATGAGCACAATGAAATAGCCATGCTTCAGGAGCCGAAACAAGCTGCGGGATTCCACGATATCGTCGATTTTCTTAAATCCTCGCACATCTCCTATGCCCTAACGGTGAGCCCAACCATCTATATCGAACATCAGACGCAATTTTGGGAGAATGCCACTGTTAGTTTCGAAGAAGGGCAGAAAACCATTCGAACAAGGGTTTGTGATAAACCCTTGAAAGTCACAGAGGAGGTTATTCGCATCTCTCTTCACTTGGATGATGCCTCAGGTATAACCTCTCTATCTTCTGATGACCTATATTCGACTTTACAAAGAATGGGGTATGAAGGTCCCATTGGTGTTTTTAAATTCTACAAGTCAAAAATTTTCAACCAATGGAGATTTCTTGTTCATACCCTGATGCACTGTATTTCCAAGAAAACTACTGGATGGAGTGAGTTCAGCAGTCCCATTGCATATGCGTTGGTCTGCTTATCCACTGCCAGAAAGTACAATTTTTCAGCTATGATCTTTAATGATCTTGTATCAAACCTGGAATCCAAAAAGAGCTTTTACATGTATCCAAGGTTTGTGCAAGAAGTTATTAACAAGGAATTGATGGACTTACCTCAGTTTACTGAGGTATATGTACCCAAATCCCATAAAGGGAAGGTTTTCTCAAATATGAGAAGAATTCCTAGGGACTCGGAAGGAGTTGACACACCATTGTTCTCTACAATGATGGTTGTGTCCCACCCCTCTGAAGGTATGGCATCAGGATCAAGTCCCTCATTAGAACATCCCACTGATGGCCACACCCTACCTTCACTCACTATAAATATCCCTCAGCACATACTTCAAAAGCCCACTCCTGCTTTATCCAACAAGTTTCAAAGAAGAAAGGTGCACAAGGTTCCTTCCCTTGATGTACCTACTCAGAGCCCTAAGCCTTTAAGCCCTCAGTTGGAGCATTCTCCAATTGAGAATATCAACAGGGAAACCACAGGGGTGTCTCCCAACCCCAAGAAGGTGCTCTCTAAGGAGAAGGATGAGCATATGGGTGCTAAGGCTGCCACTACTTCTGCTAGCACAGAGAAGGACAGTGGTAACATAAATAAGACCTTCCCCATGGCAACTCTAAATGAGAAATCATTAGGAGGACCCAGGTGCCAAGAAACCAAGGGGGAAGTTAGTGCTTCTGCTAGGCAGAAGGCTTCTGCTAAAACTTCCAAGGATCCCTTAAAGAAGGTAAAAACTTCTAAAAAGGGTGAGGATAGACATAACAAAGAGGAATTGATGGCTACTTCCAGTGATCCTGTAAAGAAGGTAAACACTTCTAAACAAGGTGAGGATAGATATAACTATGTTGAATTGATGGAAACCATTGGAAATGTCAACTTGGATGTTATGGCACAGAAGAAGGAGATTGAGCAACTGAAGACTGTGGTCACCTACCAACAGTCTCAAATTGAGAAGCTCAAGAAGATGGTCACCAAGTTGTTGCACAGAAAGAAAAAGGCAAGATTTGTGCTGAGAAGAAGAATTCCAACTGATGATGCTCCCAAAAAGGGGGAGTCAGAATCAGAAGCAGAACTGAATATGAAGGGTCTACAAGTTGAGGGGGAGACAGTTCAGATGGAGACTGAGATGGAAATTGATAATGCACAGTTTAAGGGGGAGTCCAGTGCACAAAATAAGGGGGAGACAGAAAAAGTGGAAGAGCTTGTTAAAGAAGCAGAAACTGTAAAGGCAGCAGTAACTGAAGTTCCAAAAGAAGCAGTAACTAAAGTTGAAGCAGAAACTGTTAATGCTGCAAATGTTCATGAAGCAGCAGAAATCATACAAGAAGTAGTAACAGAAATCTTGAAAGCAGCAGTAACAGAGAAAGAGCCTGAAACTGAAGTAGCAGCAGAAACTGTTAATGCTGCTGACTCTAAGCAAGCAGCAGAAACAGTTAATGCTGCTCAATCTACAAAGAAAGCAGTAACAGAAACAGAAGCTGAAACAGTAACAGAGAAGCTTACAGTAGAAGAAATGGAGGTTGCAGAGGCTTTAATCAAAGCCAAACATGATACACCTCCAACTGCCAAGAAACAGGAAGAAACTAAGGATGCAAAGATGGTTTTCAGCAGAAAGAGAACAAAGTCTGTGGCTACTAAAAAGAAGTGTGTAAAGAAGCAAAGGGTAGAACCTGTTGAGAAACCAGTGGTAGAAGAGAAAGAAAAGGGAGAAGTTGCCAAGGATGAAGGACAAGGAGATAGTAAGACAGGTCAATCCAGTAATGCACAATCACTTAGCAATGAACAATGTGACTTGTACATCACTATGGTTGATACTGAACCAATCAAAGTGACTCCATTAGATTCAAAACCTCCTGAAATCAGTCACTGGGATACTTTGATAGATGAGAGAAAGGAGTATATCAGACTCAAGAGAGCTGATGGGCAGTTTGAAGTCTACAGAACATGGGGACAAGTTATAAGAAGATGCTCAAGATCTGACTTGGAAGAGATGTTCAAAGTAGGCATGCAGATCTATGGTAACATGTTGACAGAAAGAGGTATGTCTATCACAAAGATGGTGTTAGAATACCTATGCCTAATGTTCAGACCAGAAGTAGTTCAGCACATAACAGCAAGACCTTTTCAAGCAGTAACCCACTGGATGCTCTATGAAAATTGTGGAGTGTATGTTATATCAATTGACAACACATATCAGGAGTATTATCTGGTGGATGAAAGCTACAAACACTGCATGAAAAGACTGAAAGGGATGTTACATGTAAAATTGGTCTGCAACAAAGACTCTGCTACGGGAAGATTCTTGGTAAGAAGGATTGTAAATCAGAGTCTAGGTTTAAGTCCTGATCTATGCTTATATGATGACTAAGTTTTGGTAGCATCATTTGAAGAACTTGACTTCTTTTCCTAAAAGTCAAGTTAGGGGGAGATTGTTGGGAACTGAAAATGAGCTAAGTATGGATAGTGTTGCTAGTCAATGATTTCTGCTGCTAAGTCTACATTAATACTGCCAGAAGAAAGTTAATACTGCTGGGCAAGGTTACTACTGCTAGACAAGGTTAGTACTGCTAGACCAAATTACTACTGCAAGACAAGGTTAGTACTGCTAGACCAAATTACTACTGCAAGACATGGTTAGTACTGCTGAGCTGAGATACTACTGCTAGAAGACTGTGAAGGTTAATACTGCTGAAGGTTCGTTAATGCTGCTAAGTCAAATCATTGTTAATACTGCTGAGTAGATATGTATGGTATGAGAAGATAAAGAAGGAAAGCTGAAGATAAGCATGGAAGTATATTTTGAAGATCGTTTTATTCTTAGTAGTTATCTTGTACTTATTCTGTTATATATATAGATAGCTATTAGGGTTTTTAAAAAAAAAAAGAACAGTTTTTAAAAAGTTGTTTAGCCATTTAGAGAGAATTAACCTCAAGATCGTAGATCCTATTTCTAGAGAAGTAGAAGTCGTCTTGATGAGATCTGTTCATCAAGATTGAGGTTTGGTGTAAAGCTTGTGAGTAATACAGTTTGATATATACAGTGTGTTGAATTCTATTGATTGTTCTTTAATTGATTTAGAGTTCTATTCCGCAAGATTCTCTAAATTCTGTTTCTAAGAAGTTTAATTCTTGTTAAGAATCGATCCTGACAGTAGGTTCACCATAACACTGGCCAGGTGCAATTATGAACGTACCGTACATGCTTATCCTTGCTACCCTCAACGTGATTCTCGTTCCTAGTGACTCCATCAACCTCAAAACATCCTATCTTAACGTGCCTAATAGTGCAATTTCACATTCTCTCACTTAAAAGATCGCTAGTTTGAGTCTAGGTATTCAAAATCAACACCTAATTCTCTCAAACTTATGCTCTGATACCAACTTGTAACACCCTCGAAATTGGGACGAGCAACTAACTTTAATTTCAATAAAATAACCAAAAGTAGATAAAATCATTTCTACCGTTCATTCCTGAAAATACCTCGGAATTTAAACATCATAATTTCCACAAACTAAAAACTTAAGACGGACGTTACTTAACACAACATAAGTTGTTAGTCCCAAATAGATGCACTCTACTATCACTCGCCACTTCACATTAAAACTAAAGCTACTCCCAACCTGAGCCTATTGCACATGCCGACAAATAAAAAGGGTTAGGCTAACACCTAGTGAGTTCAAGCATTTTATCATGACTATATAAATTCATAAATCGAGAGGAGTGTAGTTTTTAGACATGATTTCAAAAGAGTTTACTTTAAAAGAAAATCACCTATTTTCCAATTCCCACAATTCCCATGCTGAAATCTTTATTATAACATGATTTCCCAAAATAGACTCCTTTCCAAAATCAGCGTGAAAGGTGAAATAGCATTTAATACTCAAAGCGATTAAACTCATAAATATTCGCCATTATTTCAAAACATCCCAAAACATGGATGAAACATACTCCACAACTCATATAACGTGGAAAGGCAATTCTCATAAATATGATACGTCACCGAAAACATGGATAAACACAAATACCCAAAACAACACCTTTCGGTGACGGGGGAGACCCGTATACATTGCACGTGACGGAACACTAAAGTGGGTCACTTACTATGAAATAAAAACACCCACGTGGATTATTCTCGCAACCTGAGCTCAATCACCCCAGATCTATTGCTCACGAGACTAGGGAGCCCCCAACTTCAACCACCCCAGGTTTATACATTGGGTCACCAAATCCACAACAACACATTAGGGATTACACCTTACTGCCCATGAGACGACACCCGACCATCCAGGTCTATGCCTTACTTATCATGGATCACGATGCCTATCCCGTACTAAGCACATGTATGGAATTACACCTTACTGCCCATGAGACGACGCCCGACCATCTAGGTCCACGCCTTACTTATCATGGAACCCAATGCCTATTCCGTGCTACATAAGAAACTAATGTCTCGTAAACTGAGCTCAATCACTCTAGATCTATTGCCAAAATGAGCTCAATCACTCCAGATCTATTGCCCGTGAGACTAAGGGGAAACTCAAATGCCTATAGATCCATGGCTAACAAAGTCTAAATATTACACGAACCCAAATGAATAAACAAATGCATTCAAAACATGCAATTCCCCAATAACATAAATCATGATCAAAACTCAACTTTGAGCTATCAAAACTGGACAAATGTCCCCAAAACTTGATAAAATCCAATACCGAGCCACAAGCTCAACTAACTCAAAAGATATTTCATAAAAGTCATAAAATGACATTAAATATAACAACACACACCGTTTGCCAGTAAATACTTCAAATCCATGAAAACCCGTAATAAAACCTTGGATCAGGAAAACCCTCATTTCCAAAGGACTCACACCTTTACATTTTCAAAACATCTCATGATGTACTATATGCATATTTCCAAAATATCCACAAAATGCATTTTCATAACAAATAGACTCCATTTATCACATAAATCAATAACCCATTTTCATGTATGATTTATCTATCACATTATTCCAAAAATTCCAAAAGTAGTGTTTTACAATATTTACCACAATTAATACCTCAAAAGGGTAAAACCCACCAAATAACTTAGCATTGATAGTTTTCAGGTAAAACACACATTTACTTGGAAAAATAACATTTTAGCATGTACAAAGTTTTCACAAAGTAACTTGAACTCACCTTGCTAGATTTAGGCTAAATCTAGATTTTTCCCCAAGCGCATGCTCCTTTGATGCAAATGAATCCTCAAGCCAAAACCTTCAAAAACCTAGATCCATAATTTTCCAACCAGCAATAACCCTATCCAACCATATACAAACGTTCCCCAACATTTATCATCCAAAATCCCATCATAACAAAACCCCAATCTTCATAAATGAATAAGGTAAAGATTATCTCAACCAATCACCACCAAAATCGTCCAACAATATCCCAAAGTAGAAGAAAGATGAAATCAACAACAACCTAGCATTTGGGTAGAGAAATATTACCTTTATCTCACGAATCTCCACACAAAGCTTCTAATCACCCACAAAAACTCCAAGCTTCCATATCTTCAACCATGGTGGGAAGTGGGTTTAATTTGGTGAAGAAATGAGGAAGAAGAGGGGAGGGGTTTGTGTTCTTGAGAGAAAATGGCTGAGAGTGGGAGAGGGAGAGTGTTTTAGGGTTTTCGAGTGAAAATGAGGAGTGAGGGAGAGAAAGGGTTTAAAATACCCAATTCAATCCATCAGACAGGTCGCGGACGTCCGCATGGTACCTCGCGAACGTCCGGATTTCCGCGCCCCGCGGACGTCCGACATGCACCTCTTGCGGACGTCCGTGAACCCAGTTTTGGTTCTCCAATTTTTGGGGTGTTACATGATAAGAGACAAACCAATCAGTTGAATTATTAATGTCATCAAAGTCATTCCAACCACAACTAGAACAACACAAACAATCATGCGATAATTGAATCAATTGCTGAATAGAATAAAGTTTAATCGGAAATTTAATTTCTTGTTCAACAAAATCATTCTTATGATTCAAAGCACAATCATTCTTGTTCATTCTAGGATAAAAGATAGTATTAAATGACTTCGACGCAGCATTGTTCTCGACAGATTTCTTGCCTACCCACTTTGGTTTGTCTTGTTTAGCCCGACCATTTTTATCTGAAACAGCATTAACAGTATGGTCAGCAGAGGTAGAGTGGACAGGACGTTTATCTGTCGTTCGACCGGTCTTTTGCCTCGGTTGTGATTGTTTTTTAGAACAGGACTCAGTTTTATAAACCTTGATCACAGCCGGGGTCGTTGGTTTTGTGGAACATTCGCCTTTTTTAAAATTGACCGGTCGATTTACCACTGGCGAAAGAAAATTGATATGACTTGGAAGAGGTTTGTCGAATGGGAACGATTCAAACTCTTCATCAGAATTACCCTCGAAATTCATAAATTCGGAAAAATCGATATCCGAAATAACTGGACTTGGATTAGTCGAGGGAGGTGAGGAACACTTTGTGTCGGTGTGCTTAGGTGAATCTGGTGCGGAAACTAAGAAAAAATCAGAGTTTAGATTCTTTAAAATACACTCATCTTGAGATCCTTTACCGTTTGAAGAAGATGTTTTGCCAATGAAAGCTTTGCACGAGGATGTGTCAAATGAGTCCGAGGAAGATTCGGGTGAAATCATCTTTTCTTCTTAGAGTAGGTCAATCTTCCCTTGAAGTTGACCATTTCTCACATGCTCCTTCATCGCTTCTGTCGCCAAAGCAGATAGTTTTGATGTGAGTCTATCGATTTCATTCCGAAGGATTTCCTGTCCTTCATCCGACACAAACTCGGTTTTAACAGTTTTAAGTGCCTCAAGTTCGGTTATGAGCGCTTGCTTCCTTTTGAAAACATGATCTTTCCTTCTCGAGTGACTCCTCTAATTCGACTATTTTTTCTTCCAAAATGAGAGGCGGGACATAGAGTTTAAACACTTCCGTCTCAGTTTTGGGTTTAGGTGCTTGAGCCTCATCCTTTTTGGAGGAATCATTGGGTGTAGCAACCTTATAGCAATCAAAATAGTCATTCGAGAGGTATTTCTTTGGATTTTTCTTGTACGACCAGTTCATAGGCTCGTAGCAAAAAGGAAGTTGCATTTTGGTGGTATGTTTGTGCTTGTATTCCTCAGTTTCCTCTTCTTTCTCTGGTTCAAGAGGACCAGTCCATTTGATTTGGTATTCAGGACGCTTCTTAGCTATACCGAGACAATTAAAGTGATAAAGTATCGGTGTTTTAGCTATACCCTTTTTCAAGTACTGAGGGTTGTCGTATCCGATTCCCCATTCCTTGTTGAAGTATGTGAATTCCTTAGGTTTATTCATGTGAATAGTCTAGTCTGTTTGATCTCTTTTGTGGAGTTTGGTTTCAAGATCTGTTATTTTGGAAACCATTTCTTTATGCTGAATTTGAAGAGAAGAGCATTGATAAACAATCTATGTGTTCTCATTCTTACCCTGATCCAGCTGTGAATTCAGTTCAGATATTTTGGCCCTTAAGTCCTTAGATGCTATTGAAAGATTTGTACATTTTTCTTTTAGGTTAGCATTTTCGGACTTATACTTTTCAGTTATTCGTTTTTGAACATCTAGCTTTTCAGTTAAGGATTTGATTTCAAGCAGTTGTTCATTCATGATGGCCTTATAGGAATCTATTCGTGCAACAATAGGTTCAAACTGTTTGGTTAAGCCTTGATAGATAGGATCACATACCTGACACATCTTTGCCTGTTCTTCTGGAGGAGAGTGGTAGCCCATGAAAGCGTTGGCATCTTCAGAATCGCTTTCGTCATCAGAACGAGCCAACCAGTGGTCATCTTCAACGAATAGTGCTTCGCCTGCTTCCTTTTGTTCTGCCAGTGCGAGCTTTGCCTTGTAGTAGTGGGCGTTCTTCACAACAGGATTCCTACAATCCTTTGCAAAATTACCTAGCTTCCCGCAGTTGTAGCAGGTGACCGGTTCGTCTTTCTTCGTCGTTTCGGGCTTGCGGTCTTCTTTCTCCGTCTTCTCTTTCTTATCAAGCTGCTTTTGCTCATCTCCCTTTATCTTGCCTTCGTATTTATCCTGATAATCATGGCGCTTGTTGGAGGAAGTGGAGTAGCGCTGATTATTGGATGTAGTCTTCTTGAAGAACTTTTGCTGCTGGAAGGATTTGGAGAGCAGAGCCATTGCTTTCTTCACAGCAGTCAATTCAGGATTAGAATCACTGTCCTCTTCTTCTGCAGATTCTGGCTCAGATTCACTTGGCTCTTGGGCACGTTTGGAACGACGGCTGGAGGATTTGCCTCGTTTTGAAGAAACAAGAGCTAGTGGATCAGCAGGTGACTTGGATGCAGACTTATTTTCGCTCAAAATCTCCATCACTTCATCTTCGTCCTGGAGAAGCATCTCATAGAGTTCGTGAATTGGAACATCCTCCATCAAGTGGTTGTGTTTGACGTGAGAAGCAAACACTTTCCATTCAGGAAGGAGGTTGTTCAAGAATTTTAGTGCATTCTCCGTATTTGAACGATTGATTTTATTCTTTTGGAGCTCGTTAAGTAGGAGACAGAAACGTTCATAAGTCTGGGAGAGTGATTCGCCGGTGCATTGCTTGAAGCCATCAAACTTTGTGATGCAGTTGTTAATCTTTAATTGGTTGCTGACTTTGCTCCCACTCATCATTTTCTCCACCTGATCCCACATGCCCTTTGTCGTGTCCTTGTAGCTATCGATGGTTGTGTAGATCGGATTCGGTAGAGCCTGAACAAGATACCTCTTGGCATGCTTTTCACCATCATGCATGCCCTTTTCGTCCTTGCTCATCTCCGAGTATGACTTCTCCTCATACTCAACTGGACCACCTATAGCTGGTGCTGGTATAGTCTTCATGGGTTTAGGTTGTGGGCCATTGGATAGAGCACGCCAAATGAACTCGAAATTATCCTTCGACTCGATGAATATCATGAATCTGTCCCGCCATTGGCTGTATTCTCCGTGGTAGAGGGTCGGCGGCATGGAGTCGGTGCCGACAGCAAGTGCATCTCGAGAAGACATCTTTGTTGATTGCACTAATGTGATCATCAGACGATTATTCGATTCAAAGTGGTTTCCTAACGCAAGGCACTATGAGTGATGTCCTAACGCAGGTTCTAAGAGTGATCTAGACTAAACAGGTAAGAAACTAGCTAATCAGAACTTACCGGATAGGAATCCGGATGAAAAGTGTCTGATCTGGAAGTGTCCGGATCAGATGTGTGTGAAAATATTCAAATTAGCAGAAGTGTCCGGATAAGCAGTAGTGTCCGGATAAACTCAACTTTCCGGATAACAGAAAGTTACCGGATAAAAATGACTTACCGGATAAAATGGAACTTACCGGATGAGATTTGAAAAACTTACTGGATGAGATTGAAGATACTTACCGGATGAAAGACTTACCGGATGAATTAACCTATCGGGTACTTTACCGGAAACAAAATTAACCGGAAACTTGAAGTTGTCCGGGTAAATGGAATTTACCGGAAACTTTAGGTTACCGGATGAGTTTTGTCCGGAAAGTTGCGAGAAAATGAGACTTACCCGGAAAGTTGAAGTGATGTTCCAGAAACTGCTACAGTTGTCCAGAAAGTGCGGTTGTGTGTCCGGACACTGCGGTTGTGGTTTCCAATAACAATACCCAAATCGATTTTAAAGCAAAATAACACGATTTTAACGAAAAATTTTGATCTTTGATATGAACAGAGACCAAAAGCCAAACACTTGGTTTTGCTTAGAAACTGACCAGATGATCGAATTAGGAGACGAAAACTTGTAGAACCGTTTATAATAATGATACGAATCGAATGTAATAAACGAATACAAGTAATTTCAACCGAATCAAAATATGAGTTTTGAAGGCTAAGAACACAGTCGACAAAACAAGAAAAATCTTACCAGAAACCTTTGAATCACCTCGAATCGAATCGTCCGTATGCTCTGATACCAATTGTGAGTTCCAGATTATTGCATACCAACAGTAGAAATCAACAAGTAGAAACAGTCAGAATGATTTCAACTGGTCATCCAATTCACTTTCAATAATCAGAGAGTATTACAATACGAGTGATTGAATAATAATGACGATTAGTCTAAATTCTAAACAAAATAGACTATATATACCATGGGCCCTAAACAAGCAAGCCCATGGCCTATTTCACAATAAGGCTCAAAATAAACAATAACAATATAACCCTTCAACTTCTATTCAACCTGATTTTATCCCTAACAAACCCCAATGGCTACTAATATTAAGTTAGATGCTGATCTATCTGGAGTATGAGTAGATAACAAGGTATATAGAGGTATGATTTGTTCTCTGCTTTATCTGACTGCAAGTAGGCCAGATATAATGTTTGCTACATGTTTTTGTGCTAGATTTCAATCTAATCCCAAGGAATCTCATCTATTAGTTGTCAAAAGAATCTTAAGATACCTTAAAGGATCACCTGAATTGGGCCTTTGGTATCCAAAAGAAACTGATTTTAAACTAACTGCCTTCACTGATGCAGATCATGCTGGAAGCAGACTGGACAGGAAAAGTACTTCAGATGCATGTCACTTTTTGGGAGACAAGATAGTGAGTTGGGCTTCAAAGAAGCAAAATTGTGTGTCCACATCAACTGCTGAGGCAGAATATGTAGCTGTTGCTGCTTGTTGCTCTCAAATATTATGGATGAAAACACAACTCATGGATTATGGCTATCAGATAAACAAGATTCCCATTTATTGTGATTCAGAAAGTGCTATTGCTATAACTCAGAATCCTGTTCAGCACTTAAAAACAAAACATATTGATGTAAGGTATCACTTCATTAAGGATCATGTGAAAAAGGGAACCATAGAAATGCACTTTGTGCATACAAAGTATCAATTGGCTGACTTGTTCACAAAGCCTCTTGATCACAATAGGTTCAATTTTCTCATATGCAAGATTGGTATGCTTAATCTAACTAATTGATTATGTTTGTTATTCTTCATAAATGAATTCTTTTCTATGTAAGTTTTTCTGAGTAGTGTTCTCAGAATTTCGACTCTCTTACTCAGATGTTCTGAGTCTTGAGTTCAGAACTTCTGAAACAATACTTCAGAATTCTAACTTAATTTTTCTTTATTTCTGGTAAGGTTAGTCAGATCTTCTGATTATACCTTTCAGAACATATTCATTTCTGGAAATTACAAGTGTTTCAATTAGTTGTTAAGTTCTTTCTGTTTTATCTTTTTCATATGATTCATTTACTTCTAATATGTGTTTGAGTGGATGCTTTATTCAAGGGGGAGCATTGATATTATTCAAAAATCATTCTATGTTGTTTGCAAGGTTTGTATTCTATTCTCATCTCAAATCATTTTAAGAAGGACAAGCTTTTAATGATAAAAAAAATTTAGTTGTTCAAACTACTTCTGAATCCTTAAAAAGATTTACAAGGTCAGAAGATAGAATTTAAAGTTTTTTTTTTGAAATTTCAATTCATCTAAAGAAGGACAGACTTTTGATGACAAAACAACTTTATATCTGTTTAAACTACTTTTGTGTGTTTAAAAGATTTACAGCATCAGAAGTTGAATTTTTAAATGAGTTTTTGTTACAAAGAAACTCTTCTGAATTGTATACTCAAAACTTCTGAATATGCAATCTCAGAATTCTGAACGTGGTATTCAGAACTTTAACTTGTCTTGAATTTTATCCTATACCACGTGTCAACTTCTTATTCACTGACATTGACACGTCTTAAATAAAATCCTTTGGTGGCATTACACGGCGTTTGTTACTATTTCATTCTGTCAAAGAGCATTGTTAGTTATTTAAACCCTTCAGCTTCGCGGATTTTGAATAGATCTAAAAATCCCTCTTTCCAACTTTTTCAAATTCTAAGTTCGCAGATTGATATCGCAAAACTCTCGAGTTCTTTGCTTTTGTATTCTTGCAAATTCTTTTACTTCAATCATGTCTGGTTCACGGAGAACGGTTACTCGATCATTACATACTGCTAGAACACTAATAGAGTCTTCGTCGGATTCAGAGGATGAGGTTATGATGCCTGAGAGAATGGTTGAAGTAGAGGAGGCTATTGAGGGAAATGAGGAAGAAATTCAAAATATTGAAGAGAATGTAAATGACATTCAAATGGCTGAGTCTGAGGGTGATGCTGAACAGGGTAATGCTAATATTGAACATCAACAGAGTGCAGTACGGTCTGTAATGTCTTCTAGACCTATTTCATTGGAGAGATTAGTACCTGAGGATAATTATGTGGCTATTCTGGAAAATAATTGTGTTTTGGTGCATGATCTAGTAATGTTTAAGGAAGAACATAGAATCATCATTGAACTACTGAAATATCATCCATTTAGAAAGTGGTTTACGCCGAAGAAGACTGTGCATGTACAATATATTCAACAATGGTGGAAGCATTTAGAATTACAGGGCAATGTATTTGTATCGAATGTAGGGGAAGTTCAACCAACCTTGAACATTGGTATTCTAAGAACCATGTTGAGACTGCCAGAAAGTGATGAGTTAGAGGGAAGGTCAGATTTTGATGATGAGCCTACTTCAGAGGATATGGTTGCAGATTTTAAAAGACTTGGTTATTGTGATGATTTGAAAAATCTAAGCTCGTTCAGAAGGAATAAGTTACCTCCGATTTGGGCATGTTTCTTTACAGTTGTCAACAAATGCTTATCTGGAAAGCATAGTTCACCAGATCAGGGGTCAAGACAAATAATGCAGATATTTCATGGATTGGTGAAGAATAAACACTACAATTATGCTTCTATCTTGTGGGAGGATATGAAGAACACTTATGAAAGACATCAGAAAGCAGTGAAAGGATTAACAAAGAACAAACCTCTGTCCTACATTCCATATCAGAGGTATTGGCAAATTTTCTTGTGGTATACACTAAGGGAGAATCCTCAAATACCAAGGCGAGCAGAAGAAGAGCACGGGCCAATCTTTTATATGGGTACAATGACTTCATCTCTCAAACTTGTTAACTTTCCTGAACATAAACTGTTAACAAGAACACTTAGGTCGTACATTCCAAGGGATAGTGAGATATTAAAAGCTTATTGCACCTCTATGGGACTTGAACAACCTCAGGTCCCTAACCATGAGGAAAACCAAGAGATGAGGGGTGAGGGGTCTATTGTAAATAGAGAGGGGGAGGATGTTCTAGGGAGAGAACATTCTCAGAGTGCTGAGAGGAAAAATTCAGAGAGCATAGGTAGAGATGAGATTGAAAAACAGACAGAGGGTGGTGAGTATGAGAGAATGTCACCAGAGTTAGAAAAAAGAGATGACTCTGTTCTAGCTGATCTAAACCGGGCACCCACATCTGCTATTGGTTCACAATTCTTGGTGACTAATATTGAAAATACCACTGAGCCCATGGTAGATTTTGAAATACCCATCCTCACCCACTTAGTAGCATCTCCACATGCCACTGTTTCAATTTCTTTAAGGGAACCATTGTTGTCTCATTTGGAGCTTAGCAATCAATCCCAACATTCTTTTCAACACATTGAGTCTGGATTACACAGTAATATCCTTTTTAGCCTGAATTATCTTTTCACACTAGCACATCACAGGGAATTCGTTTTCCTGTCACAACTTCCATAGACATACCTAATATTGGGTGTCAAGGATTGGATGAAAGACCTGGAGAAGTGAACATCTTAAAAGCTTCTTTACACAGTGCATCTGTTGTACTAGGTGACTCAGTGACACCTACAGGCCATATATTCCCTGAACATATGAAAACTGGATCATCTGTTGCTCCAGGGTTACCACTGTTCACTTCTGAATTTGAAAAGATTCAGAACAATTATCATGGTTTGGAAAGTACAGTTCAGAACTTGAAGAATGAGGTGACTACCTTGTAAACTGAAGTCAAGGATCTCAGAACTTTGTTGGAGAATAAGGCTAAATATGTTGAACAAAAGGTAGATACTGTTAAAATCTCTTTGGAATCTCATAAAAAGGAGATCAAAGAGGATTTCTCAAAGTTTCAACAAGATATTCTAAAAAGCATGGATGATTTAAAGTCTTCTCTGCTCCAAGCCTTCAGTTCACATTTGGTTGTTGTGTCAAAGCCATTGGAAATTATGCCTGTGGCTACTGCTGTGCCAGATTCTTGTTCAACTCAGTCCTTTAAAAGAAAGTTTGATGATGATGAGTCTCATGATCATCAAAAGGGGGAGAAAAGGCAAAAGACAAGTACTGAGTTTATGGTTGTTCCAAGCAACAGTTCTGAGAAACAAAGTTCTGAAAATGTAATAGAATCAGAAGAAGTGGTTATGGAAAATACTTGTTCTGATATTGTTCTCTACACTGGAGACAATCTAGCTTATGAGTTTGAGGAAAGGAGGATGCAAAGTATATTGGCAAAGAGGATGCACAGTATGATGATAAGTATTATTAATTGTCCAAATATTCCTAGATGTCTCAGATGTGTAACTCCAAATGATTTGATGGGTGATTATGATTGCATAGTTGGGTATCCAGAAAAGTTTGAAGATGATGTTGCAGAACATTTCTTTGATGACTTGTTAGAAGAAGCATATGAAAGAGTTGCTAACTACTTTATGCCTCTAGAGTTTATGTACAGAAGCCCAATCGTTATTCCCAGAATTGATATGCCTACCTTAGAAGAACCAATATGTGATTTCATTGTGGAACAGAAGAATGTTCCTTTGGCCAGAAATTATCACTTTGATATTTTTCCTGAAGATAACTATTGGTCACTATATTGCCAAGATGATGAATTTATTGAAGTTGAACACTTTATTGATGGATACATGGATCAGAAACTGCAAATGGTCTACTTTGGGGGTTCTAACAGATTCAGAAAACCATATGAGAGATTGTTCTTAAAGAAAAAGATTGTTAGTGTCCTGGAGTTCCAAATAGAAGATTTTGCTGACCTCAAATATGTCAGTATCAAAGTTATGAAAGAAGGAAATACTGAAGTCAATTTTACAAGCTTTGACTTTCACAGGCTGTTTTTGGAGGATCGGATATTCTTGGTGAAATTCTTTGCATGTACTGAAGAAACATGGATTGAGCTTGAATTCAGAAGGCTCTTGGGAATTTATGTCAGAAATTTGTGCATGTATGATTTTTAACTGGAAATTGAAGCAAGAAAGGTCAAGTGTAATCCGACCTGCCCAATCAGAAGTCCAAAGCATGACACTAGCATTGTTGGGTTTGTTGGTGAGGGAATTGGCTATGAAACTTCATCTTTACAAATTCCAGCAAACTTATGTTGTTCAGATTGAATGATCTAGTGAAATACAACGATGCTACTTTGGAGTTGATTTTGACAAAGATGAAAGCAAATATTGAAGGGGTGAGAGCTTCTGTAAAAGAAAAGTGCATTAGACATATAAATGAGAGATTGGAGCTCAGAATCAAAGTCAGAAACTGTCATGATTTGTTACTATCATAAGAGAATCCTAAGAAATTCCTTCACATTGATTTTGTGTTCCCTTCAGAATATCAAGTAAATGGTGTATATGATGATATTGCTGACGAAATCATTCCAGAAGTTGTTTATGTTCAAGAAGATGTTCAAATGCAGAATGTTGAACAAAATCTTGAGACTTCTGAAGCTGGTTCAGAGAAAGTACCACTTAAAATCTGAATGTATTGTTCTTAGAATTCGAGTTACCAAACTTCTTTGAAAACAGAGTTGTTCAATACACTGATGTATTTCATGACATATCTCAAGAATCTCAGAGGTTTTATACAGAACGGATCAGATGCATAGGAAAGCAAAGAAATTCTGTGTATTCTGAATTTATGATCACTGGCCTTAGAGAAATATGTATAAAGAAGTTTATAAAGAATGATTATTATGGATTTGAAGTTCTGAGAGAAGATGGAAAGGTGTATTTCTTCTCTGAAGCTGATTTTGGGAAGATTTCAGTGTTTGACTTCTATGATTTGTTTCGTCTTCTGAGAAACAAAGAAGATAGCAAATACAAGAAATAAAGAGGGGCATTAGCCATTGTAAGGAAGGAATGTTTCATGCTTTGAGATGGGCTGCTTACTAGGGGTGTACGCGGGTTGGGTTGGGCGGGTTTTGATGTTTTTACAACCCAACCCAATTATGGCGGTTTGAAAATTCTCAACCCAACCCAACCCATTCAAAAGTGTAACCCAACCCAGCCCTTGCGGGTTAGGGCGGGTTGGGTTGGGTTGGCGGGTTAGAAATATAAATAAATTTGATGAATGAAATACAATAAATAATACTAAAAATATACTCGAGAAAGTTATTAATTAGTACAATCATCCAAATATATATAAATATTATATATATATATATATATATCGTGGTTCTAAATAACTCGTTATGACCTCGTTAGGGCCTATTATGGCATCAAGGCGTAGGTTTGCCGTCACGTTAACCCTTATGGCTCCACTCTAAGGGTTGACTTGCTTTGTAATGCGTTATGACACATTATGGTGCGTTACGATGTGTTGACATGTAACACCCTAAAAATCAGGGCCAATTTGAACCTTAATTTTCACAAGATATATCAGAATATCATCCAAACTTTTATATATGTAAACAGAGAAATACTATGAGGGTTCATATTTACACGAATAGAATTCTCTAAATAACCTATTAATTTGATCATGTCAACTATAATTAGATTAAAGGGGTTATCTAAGCAATCCATCCAAAGCCTCCTCGTATCTGCTAACTTCTCCGCTTATCATCAAAAGTCGAATACCAAAAGCACTCGTCCCACATCCTATTACTCCCCTGAGCTCGTACCTGGTAAGAAAATTTAATTTGAACAATTAGGCTTACGCCTAGTGAGAACATCCAAATTCAAATTAAAATGTTAACAGCTTTGAAAACTCAGATATCCAAAGCATATAAACAAACTTGGTTTGCCCCCATTCTTATCGTACTCGTACTCGTACCCGTCTCATAATGACGGGAACATACCCGATCCCATGAATATGACTAACATTCAGAAAGTCATATTATCATAATCAAGAACCTACTACGAATCATTGCAGATTCTAGATCATTGCTCTTATCCAAGAAATTACAAGTTACTTTATGCCTATTTCTTGGAGTGGAAGTAGAGATTACAATTTACTCTATGCCTATCTCTTACCTTCCCATAGAAATCAGGAATTACAATTTACTTTATGCCTATTCCTCGATTTCTAAACTACGAAATGAGAATTACAATTTACTTTATGCTTATTCTCCATTTCCACGTAAACGGGAATTATACCCAATTCCATGAGAATGACAAACACTGAATAGGTCATAGTCTCATGTTCCAGAACATCACTACAAATCACACAGATTCTAGATCTTTGCTCATGTCAAGAAATTACAATTAGCGCCATGTCTATTTCTTGAAGTGGAAGTAGGAATTACCATTTAATGCCCGACCGACCCCTTACCTTCCAACAGGAACCGGGAATTACGATTAGTGCCCCGTCTATTCCACGATTCCACATCACAATATGAAATGGGATTTACCATTAAGCGCCCGGTCTAGTCCTCGTTTCAATCAACAGGAATTATCATTAAGAGCCCGGTCGATTCCACGTTAATCACATCATAACACAAAACGGGAATTACTTTTAGAGCCCGGCCTATTCCGCATTTATCCAAATCACGAGAATTACGATGAACGCCACGCCTATTCCACGTAATTACGTAACACTAGTGCCTATGGATCCATTACACTTACTAGTGTATATGTATAATAACATATCACACTACTTCTCGTAACATATTCTTAACTCTAAGAATATTAAATGATTCATCGCTTCTTCATTCTCAATTGTCTCCCTTCCGATTATTATAATCAGAACGTATTCCGAACTCAATTCACGGGATTATTCGAAACCGATACTCAAATTAAGATTGTAACTTAAATCAAATTCATATCCTAGAATAAATAAATTAAATCCATCTCAGACCCAATTCATTTCCGGAATTACACTATTTCTGTCCAAGCCCGATTTTACGGAATTAAAATGATAACGGATCGGCCCAAACTTTTGGATTTAAAACAACACCGAACCCGGCCCATTCTTCCGGAATTAAACAAATACCGGATTCGGCCCAAGTTCCGGAATCCAAACAACTTAAATCGATACCGGGCTTGACCCAAGTTCCGGAATCCAAACAACTTAAATCGATACCGGGCTTGACCCAAGTTCCGGAATTCAAAACAATTTAAATCTATACCGGGCTTGGCCCAAGTTCCGGAATTCAAAACAATTTAAATCGATACCGGGCTTGGCCCAAGTTCCGGAATTCAAAACAAGTTAAATCGATATCGGATCTCCAAAGGGCCCAAATCCGGAATTCACATACCGGATCTCCAAACCCATTCCGGATCCGGTCCATTTCCGGTATTCAATCCAATTCTGGATCCGGTCCTCTTCCGGTATTCAAATCCATTCCGGATCCGGTCCACTTCTGGAATCCAAACCCAATTCCGGAATCCATTGATTCCGGATCCAATACCAGTTCCGGAATTCTCTATACCGGGACTCCGATTTTAAACATTCAATTCTCGTCAAATAAACTCCAAAAAGTTCATTTTAATACAGCTTATAGACCGATTTCGTTTCCATACAGATTTACCAATCCATTCAGACAGTTTACATACCATATCTGATTCAATTTCTACTGTTAAAATTTACAATGAAAAAAATGAACCCACCTGATTGCAGTTTCAACCCAGCAACCCAAAATCTTCTTTTCTTTGATTCAACAATCACAAGAATCACAGTTCCTGATTTTCTTCTTCTCGCTTTCTTCTTTCTCTCTCTGATCTAACTCTGGATCGACCTCAATGATAAGATTTGAGATATTATCCCAATTAAGCTTACCCTTTGATTAAGTATTCTCAACTTTCCAATAATGACCAAATAGACCCTCAAGTTCTAATCTTCAACATTAACTTAAATCTTGGTCAAAATACAAATTAGACCCTGGAGTTACATTTACAATTAGTCCACAACTTAGACTAAGTTACAAATCGATCCCATTCATATTAAAATAATATAATGGGATTTCGAGGTGTTACATGACACATTATTTTGTAAGATGTAAGATTGTTTTTAGTATATAACTTGAAGAATAAAAGATAATTGTTCACGGAACGTAAGACTTAAATACTCATAATAGGAAACCTAAAAACTAAATACCCTAAATTGGTAAATAATTACTCTCATTCCCGTACACGAAGAGTCGGATGCGAACAATGAGAATTAAAGATAGTAGTAAGTAGAGATTCAAGATTTACTCTCGCTTTTGCACTCTCGATATCATTTTCTGTAAGCTCTACGCTATTAATTAGTACATAACACACAATGTGTGTATATGTGTGTGTGTGTGTGTGTGTATATGTCGTCGTAACTCGTAAGGCTTGACCTCGTCGCCACGTCTCACGTCATTTATAACCTTTATATATATATATAGGGAAGGGTTCAATAGAGAAGTCCAAATATTTAGAGAAATAGAGAAGTGATCTTGACCATGCATTCGGTCAAGATCGGCGGCTTTGACCGAGAAGCAGAGGATAATTCCTCGCATGGTCTGCGCGTGGTCTGCACAATATAGAGGGGTATTTTCGTAAAAAATACGCGGGACAGGTTCATATATGAATTTGTGTGATTCATATATGAACCTTTGTGTTCGTATATGAACCTTTGTAATTCACATATAAAATATTTTTAACTAATTCGTATATGAACCTTTGTGATTCATATATGAATCTTTGTGATTCATATATGAATCTTTGTGATTCATATATGAATCAGTTAATTTGTTCATATGAGAATTAGTTAAAAATTCATATATAAATCACAAAGGTTCATATATGAACACAAAGGTTCATAAATGAATTAGTTAAAAAAAGGTTTATATGTAAACTACAAAGGTTCATATATGAACACAAAGGTTCATATATGAACACAAAGATTCATATATGAATCAGTTAATTGGTTCAACTGATTCATATATGAACCTACAGTTAATTAGTTTCATATATGAAACACAAAGGTTCATATATGAATCACAAGATTCATATATGAATTAGTTATAAAGAGTTTATATGTGAATTACAAAGGTTCATATATGAACGTATAGTTCATATGTGAATCACACAGATTCATATATGAACTCAGCCCGTGTTTTTTGTAAAAGTTACGAAATTGCCCTTCTATTTTTGGAACAGCCGCAACTTTTGACGAATTATAACCGATCTTGACCGAATGAATGGTCAAGATCACTTCTCTATTTCTCTAAATATTTGGACTTCTCTATTGAACCTATGGCTAAATATATATATATATATATATATATATATATATATATATATATATATATATATATATAATTTATCGAAATAATATATATTAGCGGCGGGTTGGCGGTTTGGGTTGGGTTGAGTTGAGTTATGCTAACCCAATTTCAACCCTCCTAATTAGCGGGTTGGCGGGTTGGCGGTTTAGCGGGTTGGCGGGTTGGGTTTAATCGGGTTGTTAGCGGGTTGGGTTGGGCGGTTTTCGTGGGTTAATGGTTTTCTGTACACCCTTACTGCTTACAATGATTTTCATATTGCTTTATCTGTGGGAAGACCATGTGTTTATCTGTCAAGGCCAAACACTAATCACAATCATTTGAGTATATTGAAGAAAGGATATGTATGTACAAGGCCAGAACTGGGAGTCATTATGGCAAATGATCACAGTGAAAAAATATTCTTCAGAGCTAGTAAAGTAGCCAAATATAGTTCTGGAACACTCGGATTCATCAAAAGCAATATGGAAAGAAAGCTGACAAAGGGAGATAAGGTCAAAGAAATAAATGAAATTATTGAGAAGATTGATAGAAGACTAGCCCTGAGAAATTTGATTCTTCTGAAGATCGTTTCTGCTTTGAAAGAAGAAAATGTGGACAAGTACAAGGTTGTTTGACAAAAGGGGGAGATTGTTAGATCTGAAGTTTGTCAAAAAACCTAAGTGTTAAAGTCTAAAGAAGGCTCAGACTTTTGAGAAAGAAGACTCAGAAGTTCTGAATGAAATGTATTTGTCAAAGTGCTAAGTGTTCATATCTGAAGAGAAGACTCAGACTTCTGAGAAGGAGAACTCAGAAGTTCTGAATAAGAAGAAAATGTTCATGCGCTCAAGTGTTATGTTCTGAGTATGCTTTATCAAAATAGTGTTCAGAAGTTCTGAACAAGTGGTTCAGAACTTAAGACTTAGACATTTTCTATCTTTGTAATTATGTTATTAGTTACCATATTAGAACACGTGTCATTGTTCTAATGGTTTGTTTTGTATATGTACTGTAGCTTTAGTATTTCCATATAGTATATATAGTTGTTAGCAACTTGTAAGCTAACTAACTTTCGTATTCACTCTTGTAATCTTTGAGAGATTTCTCTCTCTAGATCTGTACTTTGTTCTTCATTGAATACAAAGCATTTTGCATCAATTCTCTATATTTTCTATGCTTGATTGTGTTCTTGATTGTTAATATTGATTGTAAGATCAATCCTGGTTCCTACAAAAAGCTTATACATTAATTTCTTTATAAAGCATTCAATTAAATTATATTAAATTAGGGGCTAATTTAATCTAACATTTGTCTTTTTAAACCGAAATTATAAATTATGTTACATTTGTTACAAAATAAAATTAAATCGTTTACATTTGCTAAGGAATGATCAAATCCCTCAACCGTGAAATTTGGTGGAATCCGGTGGAATCTAATCAATTCATTCTGTGAAGCAAACATCACTAAGGAATTTGATCAAATGAATTTTTCATTCGAATTCCATCAAATTCCTTTGAATTTCGTGAACCAAACAACCCCTTAATGGTTTGGACTAACATTTTTTTTAAATTGGGCAGTTGAGCATACAAAATGAAAACTAAATATTATTAGAACATGTATATTTTAGCGGACGGTTTGGCCAAACCGCTCAAAAAAAGTTCAAACCACAGACCCGACCAGACCGAACGATTTGGTTATTTTTCAGTCCAACCGGACCGCCAGACAATTTAAACCGCCAAAAACCGTCCAATTTAACTAGTTTCGACCGATTCGAGCGGTCCACTGGTTTTCTAAACACTCCTAAACATAAGAGACCAAATCCAAGTTTCGTTAGTTTAGAGACGATATTCGTTAAAATTGACAAAATTAAAGATCAAAAACGAAGTTTACTTAAATAAGATATTAATATTTGATTATAGCCAGCCTTTTTGAGGTTCATTATTTTTAAGTGTTTATTATTGGGTTGGACATAAAAAAGACATCTAATTTTGTGATTTTAGTTGTGGGATGTGAATAGTATAAGAGGGTGTTTGTATTTCTTATTTAAAAGTTATTAACTTATTTTATTTTGTCATCGTTAATAAGTAATTTCTAACTAGTGTTGAAACCGCGTGTTGCACGGTAGCGTGAATAACTTGGGTAGTGATATGAAGATTGTCCATATGATACATGTTAATTGTTAAATATGATAATCAATAAATAGTATATAAATTATTTGTAGAAATCATTGAACTTAATTAGTGGAATTTTAATACATACATACATAATAGGTTTTTTCAATTAATGGTAGATTGGACTCATATTATGCATTGTTTAGATACGTGATGACATTGTATGAGATTTTTTTTCTTTTTTAAGTTGAAAGAGAATGGTACATCTGCCGATTTATTTATGTTTATTATATCACTACAAATAAAACTAAGGCATTCATAAAAAATATTTATGTTTTTATCGTTTAAATGTTATGTGTTCTAATTAACGACAAAAGTAATTTAGAATGTGTTTTATCATTATAAATAAAAATATATGTAGTTTTATGTATATATGCATTCTAATTTCATTTTAAAGAAAACTAAAATTGAAAATGCAAGAAAATAAAAGGTTTAATAACTATTGTATTGTAAATAAATCAGAATAAGAAGAAAAAAGATAAAGACGTCTTAAAACTTCTCATTTAACCGTTGTCTAGTTCTTACTGTACTATATAATAGATATAGCATATATAAGTTTTACCATTTGGTAGGCTTTGATTAATTTCAACCGTATTTTTCATGACTATAATTTTTATCGTTGGTTGGAATTGGGTTTGATTCTATATTTATATCCATGGTTATAATTTCAAAGATATCATTCCACATTTTGTATATTCATATTTTTTTCCTAAGCTACCATCTTTGCATTGATTGGTATAAACAAAACACACTACACTTCAAGATTTAAGCATTCTCAAATCTTGTAATGTCACTTTATAACAGTCTCACAAATGCGGGATATCTAAATAATAAGTTTTGTTTTGCAAAAATAAGGTCATCCAAATAAGATAACCTTATGAGTCCAACCCTATGAGTTGACACAATGACAACACATCATGTTTTCTTATACATCCGCTCTTTATTGCAATGTTTTAACATCTTAGCAACGTGGGATGTTTAAAATTCAACCACAATGTATTAATACATAAATACTCAATTCTCATTATGTCATCTAGAATCTTGTGTTGCCACCTCAATATCCGTTGGTTCTTTCCTGACTTGCATTGTATTTTGTATTTGCGTATGTGATCATAGAAATTGTAGCTTTAATATATATACGGTTGGGTTCCAATGAGAAATTGAGTTAACGTGAGAAGTGTGAGAGAAGTGTATCAACCGTTGTATCCGAACATCATTTATTAAACAATGAAAAGGAAATTAAAAAGAAAATAGGAAGATGGAAGATTTAGTTATTCATTGTGTATTAAAAACTAGTCACGTGCCCGTGCGCGTTGTTGCGCGAAATTGAGCATTTGAAATGAGAATCTTGTTCCTCTAACCCTCTTGAAGCTAATTTTAAGGTCATGTGACATGCGAACTATCAAAATCATTTATGCACAAATTGACAAATTATATACGAGTTATTTACTTTAAAAAAAATTAGTACCTTATTTGTGTTGCTTTTGTGGATTTGTATCAGAGTTTATTGATATACAATGGCTTTTTTAATGACATTTAACGAAGTCTTAACCAAGTGCTAATGGGACAAATCCATCTTCAGATAGTTAATATATTATATTTGTCCATTCAATGTTTTTTTTTATTTTAATCAATTTCATGATATACATTAATTACTTAATAAAAGTTAAAACAGTCAATGGTTTTTTTTAGAACGGCGGATTTTATTAAAACTCTAGCAAGGGGCTAGAGAGAATTACAAAATAGCTAAATTGGGACTACATAACCATCTATCCCAACTAAAGTTACTGTTTTTCTTCCTATTGGTAATCCAGAAGTAAGAATTTGAAACGATGTCATCAAAAATAGCGTCTCTCTTAGGTTTTTTCGTGCCAAAGATAAGGTTGTTCCTGTAGTTCCACACGGTCCAAAAGGTGGAGATAACTACCGCATCAAAAATTTGTCTGTAGACAGGCTTCCAAGGGGCCCCGTCCGCCCAAGTGATCAGATTATGAACTGACAACAACGGAGGAAGATCAATCTCCCACCACAATGAAATCCGATGCCACATAGGAGCAAGAAGCGGACATCCAACAAACAAGTGTTCTGCAGACTCACCAATATCAGAACAGACAGGGCACAGAACATAATCCAAATCCACACCTTTGTCCCGAAGATTAAGCCTAGTAGGAATTTTATCCCACCTAATTCGCCAAGTAAGGATGTTGAGCTTAATAGGAACAAGGTTATTCCATCTCGTATGAGTGTCTGTGTATGCAAGAAAAAAGGAGTCCATGTAATGTCTCGCGGTAGGCACCACATAAGACCCCGAGATATCCAAATCCCACACCAATCTGTCTCTCATCTCCGAAAAAGAGAACCGCTGCAACTCATTTAGGAGACCCTCCCATTGAGAAGACCGAATTCCAGCTGTCGTCCTCAAGGGACATAAAGAGCGCAATTTCTCCTCAGAGTTTCGATCCACCACCATGGCCTGCGAGTTTGGGTCTGATGCGAAAATTCTGTGAAACCTCTCTTTTAACGGACAATCTCCCAGCCACTTATCCAGCCAGAATCTAGTATTGTGACCATTACCCACCTTCCTATTACAGAAGTTTTTTAAGTCAACTCCACGACCTGTCAGATGATCCAAGGCCCGTACAATCGTAGACCAGACACTATGGCCACCCATATTGGTACAAATCCGAGAGCCTCCCCCGTGCACGCCATTAATAACCCGCGCCCACAAACTATCCGGATCATCAATAAAACGCCACCACCATTTAAAAATTAAGGCTCTATTAAGGGAGAATAAGCTGCCAACCCCCAAACCACCAGAGTCCTTACTAGCCATGATTTTTTTCCAAGCCACCCAACACAGTTTCCGCTCCCCCGGATCAGCGCCCCAAAAAAATCTAGCCCGAATCGACTCCAAAGATTTCAAGACCGCGACAGGAACCTTAAAAACAGACATGTAGTAAATTCCAAGGCTACCCAATACGGACTTGAGTAAGGTAAGCCTACCGCCGATCGATAACAGCTTCGCCTTCCATGTTGATAATTTATTGACAAATTTTTCAATAACCGGTTTCCAAGCAACGACTCGATTCATATTACTACCCACTGGCACCCCCAACTAAATGAATGGGATCCGGATAGCATTACAACCAAACACTTGGGCACATTGCTGAACCACCTCGAACTCAACTCCCACTCCAATAAGCTTACTTTTATTAAGGTTAATTTTAAGGCCTGATGCCAACTGAAAAACCTTAAGCATACGGACAATCCGACAAGCATTTTCCAAACTCCAGTCACAAAGCATAATAGCATCGTTTGCATAAAGAAGATGTGAGATCTTCAAACCGCCACTACCAATCGACGCTCCACAAAACATACCCGCCCTAGCGGCCTGCGTGATCCCGACGTGGAAACCCTCCATAGCCAGCAGAAACAGAAAAGGCGAAAGAGGATCACCTTGTCGCAATCCTCGCTCGATATCAAATTCCATAGAAGGCGCCCCATTAACAAGAACAGACGCCCTAGCTGAAGAAAGAGCTGCACTGATCCAATTACACCACCTGGAGCTAAACCCCATCTTTCTCATAACCTCTATAATGTAATCCCAAGCCACAGAATCAAACGCTTTCTCAAAATCCACCTTGAAGACCATAAGTTTCCGTTTGAGTGCCTTATAATACACAATAATTTCATTCAACATAAACGGTCCATCAAGGATTTGCCTCCCTTTAATAAACGTTGATTGCTCCCTACTCACAATGGACCCAATAATCGAAGAGAGACGGTTAGCTAGCAATTTCCAATGATCTTGTATTGGCACCCTATAAGACTGATAGGTCGAAAATCTGACGTGAACTTAGGATCATTAACTTTAGGGATTAAAGCAATGAAAGACGGATTACACCCCTTAGGGATAATCGCGTCATCTTGAAAAAACCAAACAAGATTAAAAACATCCTCTTTTATTAGATCCCAGTATCTCTTTAAAAAACTAAAAGAGAAACCATCAGGGCTAGGCGCCTTGTCAGTACCACATTCCCAAACCGCGTTCCCTAAATCCCTTAAACTAAGGCTCTGATACCATTTGTAACGTCCCCTTCTTCCAAATATACAAATAACATATATTCATGCCATAATATTATCAAAAGATACATTATATATAACACGTTCGCTCCCAAAGTCTAGGTAACATAAAAATAAACGAGTACAAATTTTTCGCGGAATACAATACATGTTGATTAATAACAAAGTCATGGGTTCAAAACATAGTTATGTCATCAACACAAAAGTCTTCACAAGAGATATCCACGGCATAAACTTTTCACTTGCCCTTACCCGATCCACCACCTGGAATACATATTTTTAAAACAGAAAAATGAGGGTTAGACCTAATGGTCCAGTGAGAAAATCCCTGTCAGTTGAAACTTGCCAAGAATCCAATTAAATAAAACCTTTTTTATACAAACACACATATATCACACGTAATTAAATACCAACCAAGACTTGCGATTCGTATCCACTCATTCCCCCTTATTCCTCCACAATTGGCCAAACTAGTGGTTGCAAGCCAACTAGTCAATTCACTCTGCTGTACAACATCTACAGTAAACACGCCTGTCCGCTTACCGGAACCCGGCAACACACCGGTTCGCACCTCGGATCCCGGCCCCGTATTCACGCAGAATACTCATATAATTACAGTATACCATCATGTATATAAACATTTCAATAAAAACACATAATCACATTATGTATCACATTCTCAATCCATACATATCCTTTTCATATAGATATATAAATCACATATATATGTATTCCAGTTGAAAAATGTTTTTAAAATAAAACTCACCTGAATGCTTTTCCAAGTTCTCCAAAAATCTCTTCAACAAGTCCCACGTTTATCTTTGAATTTTACTATCTGAAATAGTTAATTAATAAGAATACACCTCATTAATAAATCTGAATTTTAACACTTTTCGCAACCCACGGCTTGCGAATTCCTCACTTTTCGCAACCCACTGTTGCGAAAACCAAAGAACTCGCAACCCACTGTTGCGAAAACCTTAGAACTCGCAACCTACTGTTGCGAAAACCCTACTTCTCGCAACCTACTGTTGCGAAAACCCTACTTCTCGCAACCTACTGTTGCGAAAACCTGCAAAATTACTGTTCATCGTCTTTTTAATTAAGCTCAGCCAAAAACGACTTTCATTCTAATATTTACCCAGAAATCGTACTTTTAAGCTTAGACTTCCAAAAACATCCATTTTTTAACAAAACCCACCTAAAAACTTAACTAGCAACTCAAGAACACTTTTAAGAAATTAAAACACATACAAGGATGGATTTGTTACCTTGCTTACATCAGTTTGGTCCTTAAATTACAGCAGCATACTCTTTATATCTTCCTTCTTCTTTCCCTTAATCTCTCTCTCGATTTCCTTCTCTCTCTCTCTAAACCGAACACACTACACACTAATACTTAGGATATTTTCTCTTAAAAAAAAGGACACCTATCCTTACTAAAATAGGAAGTCGGTTTTTGGCTAAAGAGGTTTGGATAAAAGACCAAACAAACCTTAAACTTATCTCACTTGGCAATAAATACCCTAAACTTTCAAATAAAAATTAAAACTTACCCCTAACTTCTTACTCCATAAAACACTAACATAAAACTTATAAAAATTTTCAAATTTAAATTAGATAAAATACCTGGTTATTACAGTATAAGATTTTGTGTACCAATTGTAATTGGTTGGTACATGGTATATAGAAAAAAACATGGTACCGTACCATGTTCACCCCTAGAGGAGGATACCGAAAGAAGAAGGGTTATGAACGTGATGGGAGGGATGACAGAGGAGAGAAGTATGAGCCAATAAGCCAAGGAAGAGATGGTTCGAACGACCAACATAGGTCGAATGACAAGAGTGATAGAGGTGGTGACCGACAGAGGTCAGACGACAGAGCTGGTAATGCTCCTCAGAAGTCAGAACCAGGGATGTTTTAATTGTGGCAAGCCAGGCCATTATGCTGCTGACTGCAGGAGCAAACCAAACCGCCCTCAGAGGGATTCTGCTTTCTACAAAAAGAAGGCAGAATATTATGCTCAGAAGTCGCTCATGGTGGAGCAAGAGAACTGGTTGTCAGATGAATCCACTGATGAAGGCGACAAGAAGAACGCCTTGTTCTGTGGAATGGCAGAGGTCAGCTCCTCGGAATCTGATAGTGAGGTATCCACTTCTGAGTCTATCTCAAATGAAAGCGAAGCAAATTTACTTAAACTAACTGTTTAATACATTGAACTTAAAAGGACTTGTGAAAGTGTTCAAAAGAAACTAGCATTTTTTGAGAGAGAAACCAGACTTCTCACTCAAGAAAAGGCAAAAATATTTCAAGAAAAGGAAGAGATTGAAACTAATTGGAACAAACATCTAAATCCTTTGAAAGAAAATATTACAGAACTCAACTCTGCTTTAAAAGCCAAATCTAAAGAACTTGTGGATGTTGAGAGCGACAGAATGAATATTCTTGCTCTTAAGCACTATTTTCAAAAGGAAAGAGAAGTCCTTCATCAAGACTTACTCAGCAGAGATCTCTTAATCAGAAAATATCAAGATGCACAGAAGGTGCATGAAAAAATCAATACACAAATAGGAAGACGGGGAATTGGCTTCTGTGACATAGATCCATACACTGGAACCAAAAGAGACAAATCCCTTTCCTCTCTATTCTGTATTGGAAGTACTAGAAAACCCGATTTTCCAAATTTAACCTCTGTTAGCAAAAGGCAAAAGGTCTCTGGGGAACCTCACAAGAGGAAACCTCTGAAAATGATAAATGTGTGGTTTGAAAATACAGATTTACCACAATCAGCCTCTGTCAAAAGAGAATCCAAACCTAAGAGATATTTAAAAACTCAAGATCAGATAGGAATCTTCAAGTTTGGTGACCCCGAGACTCAATCCCAGGTTGCTTTTGTCTGCACCATAGATTCTGAGAGGAGACTATCGGCAGAGGCACCTGAATTCTTGCCTGCTTCTTCAGAAGAAAAACTGACTCATATTTCTGAAAAAGAATTATTGGAAATCGGTAAAAACAATTTTTATGAAAACCCACGTACTCCCCATGACATTCAAAATCTCTCTGAGGAAATCTTGATAAATATTTCTGCTGATTTGGAAGATAGTCCCAAAGAAAAGGGAGAAAGTGAGTATGGTACATGCTCTGAAAGTCCAGTCTCTGTCAACAGAGATCTTAGTGACTCAACCTCTGTATATGAGGACGATTCATCCTCTGACGAATCTGAGACTGACTCAATAAAGTCAGAGATAGTTCCTTGTGGTGCAGAGGATATCAAACTTCCCTCTAGAATTCTTAACATAACCATTCCTCCTAAGGAGAAAACCACAAAGATTCCTATCTGTCCATACTTTTTGGACATGTGTATACAAGCCAAAACCTCTCTTGAGCTTGAGAAAATCAAACAACAAAAGGAAATGTCTTCTCATAATCCAACACGTTCTAAAACTTCAAAACCCTTAAGGACTCTTAAAGAAAAATTAACTTGGCAACAAAAGGGTAAGTGGGTTGAAATTAACAAATCTTTTTCTTCTGTGACAGTGAAACCTGCAGAAGTTCACCACAGAGGAAGGGGTCTACAGAAGGCTACTCTCAACAGAGAATTTTCAAAACAACAATCTAGTCTACATAGGTCTTCTTGTAATAGGAAGTCAGATGCTAGGGTAGATTGTAAAAATAAAGCCTCTGTACCCCTATTTAGTGTTTTTAATGAAAAGTTCAAGCAAATTTCTTAGCACGTTCATTATTGTCATTGTTTTGAACTTATGCATCAATTAAACCAACACTTCTCTAGTCCACACTGTTTCCTCTCTAGACCCAAAAAGAATTCTAAATTCAAGGGTAAGAAGAAACAAAATGGTTCTTCATCAGAAGCTAAAACCAAATCCAAGGATGCTAAGGCAACCTTGAAGCCCCCTAACAAACCAGGACCCATTTGGATATGGGTACCTAAAAATCTCTGATTTTGTTATAGAGGAAGTATGTGCTGATCTGGTATCTAGACTCCAGATGCTCGCGGCACATGACTGGCGACAGAGGTCTACTATCCACTTACAAAGATAAACTCGATGGTGGATTTCTGACCTTTGGCGACAACAAAAAAGGGTACATAAAAGGCTATGGAGTCATCAAGAAAAAAAATATAACCGTATGCAAAGTTGCATATGAGGATGGCCTCAAGCACAATCTTCTAAGTGTTAGCCAACTTTGTGATACGGGTTTCGACGTCATGTTCAAAAGAACCTTCTGCTCTCTGCAAGGTGAGGACACAGGAGTCGAACTTCTGCGAGCCGAGCGAAAAGGTGATTTATACCTCATGAACTTTAGTGCCAAGAACAAGAAGGACAAGCTCTGTCTTGTTGCCTATAAAAACGAAGAAGCCTGGTTATGGCATAACAGGTTCTGCCACTTAAACTTTCACACTTTAGATAAGCTTGTTAAACTTGATCTTGTTAAAGGTTTGCTAAATGTAAAATTCAGTAAAGATCATTTGTGCTCTGCTTGCGAAATGGGCAAACTCAAAAGAGTTTCCCATAAAGGCAAGACTGATGTGTCCTGCCCAAGGCCTCTGTATATGCTGCATGTTGACCTATGCGGTCCAATCGCTACACAGAGCCTTGGCAGCAAGAAGTACATACTTGTGTTGATTGATGAATACTCGAGATATACTTGGGTGGAATTTGTCAGAAAGAAATCAGATGTTCCTAACATTCTAATAAACCTAATGAAAAGAATCCAGGTTCTGTATGAGTGCAGGATTCAAAAGTTGAGATGCGACAATGGCACAGAATTCAAAAACTTTGTCATTGAAGCTTACCTCACAGAAGAAGGCATATCTCAGAACTTCTAAGCTGCACGCACCCCGCAACAGAATGGCGTGGTTGAACGAAAGAGCCGCACACTTGTGGAGGCTGCCAGAACTATGCTGACAGCATCTAGATTACCCATTTCTTTCTGGGCAGAAGCAATATCAACCGCTTGCTACACCCAAAATCGATCAACCATAGTAAAAAGGCACATCAAGACACCTTATCACTTGATCAACAAAAGACGACCAAACATCAAGTTCTTCCATGTATTTGGATGCAAGTGCTTTGTCCTAAACAACAGAGAAGCTAGAAGAAAATTTGATGTGAAAGCAGATGAAGGCAAGTTCATTGGGTACTCTGCCACCTCAAAGGCCTATAGAGTTTACCTTCTACGGTCCAGAACCATTGTGGAAAGCATCAATGTCTCTTTTGAAGATTCCTTCCAAAAGACTTCTGAACAAATCAGTTCAAAACTCGGTCTCAAAAAGGAATCCTTTGGCATCTCAAAAACAAGAGAAGCGGACCTAAATCTACTATTTGAAGAGATGTTCTACGATGATATTGATCCATCTGCCGGAGTCCCCAGAGCCTCTGGAGAAACGTCTTCTGCCAACCAGACTGAGTCAGGTATATCTCTAACTGGTCCATTAAATACTTCATCCTCTTCTGTGAATCATGCAGATGCACGTGCTGAGGGGGAGCCAACAAAAGAAGATACGAGCAAAGATTCCACCACAGAGGCACTGGACAAACCTACTCCAGATACAACAGTGGAAGCAATACCAGAGGAAAATGAGGATTCAGTCTATACATCCTCAGAGGAACCCATTCCAACTCTAATCCCAATACCTCAACAAGCTGAAGAACCAAGGTCAAGCACAGAAGTACCTTCCACTACAGAGGTTGCACCAGAACCTGTTAGGGTCGTTTTATGTTGAATTAAAGTTCAGGGTTTAAATTGTAATTCTTTAATTTGAGCTTTGTTAGTGAACGGGCCGTGGGCTTGTTAACCACGGGCCCATCATATAAATAGTTTCCTTAGCCTTAGAAAATAGGCTAGTTGTCTTATTTGCTTTCTTACTTCGTATTGTAATTTTCTCTCAATTGAAAGCTTAATAGAGATGACCAGTTGAAATCGTATACTACTATTGTTATATCTATTGATTTCATTGTTCGTTGCACGGATCTGAGACTCACAATTGGTATCAGAGCAGACGGACAGAATTTATTCAAAGCCTTTTTGTTGATTTCTGGTAAGTTTGACTTTTTCACGTCTGTGTTCTTGATTGCACACTCAGATTTTGATTCAAGCAAAATTGATCGATTTCGTTTATTGGGTATTGTTAGCATTATTGTTTTGAGTGATTCTGCAAATTTTCATAACCTAATTAGATCGTTTGAGTGGTTTATTGAGCAAATTAAGTTCAAAGTTTTTGGTTGTGTTCTTCACTAAAAATCAAATTTTCACCATCAAAACTCATTGTTTTTGCTTCAAAATCGATTTGGTTGGTGTTATTTTTGTGTGTGGTAGTGTTTCTAATCTTTCAGGAACATCTTTGAGCAACCCTAATCGAGTTTCAATCGAGTTGAAAAAGTCAGCCGCTGTTTCCGGATAGAACAGCCGCAGTTTCCGGATAAGTCCTCACTTTCCGGACGTTTGTGTTATTCCATCCGAGTACGTCCTCTTTCCGGGTAAGTCAAACATTCCGGGTAAGCCAAATATTCCGGATAAGTCACTGAAACCTTATTCTTTCCAGGTAAATTAGTTCCGGAAACCCAAAGTTCCCGGTAACCAATCTTCCCGGATATTCCATCACCCGGTAAGTATTTTCTTCCGGAAACCCTTAACATCCGGTAAGTATCTTATCTGGACATATCATTTACCCGGTAACTCTTAGTTAATTTTTCATATCCGGTAACTAGTGTCTTCCGGTAACCCTTGTGTTATCCGGAAACCTTAGGCTATCCGGACTCTTTGTGATATCCGGAAACTTCTGTGATATTTGAACTGTTCTCAATTAATCTGATCCGGACACTTCCAGATCAGACTCTTCTTTGGATTCCTATCCAGTAAGCTCATTTCTAGTTCATATCTATCGTAGAACCTGCGTTAGGATATCACTCTTAGTTCCTTGTGTTAGGTTTACACTCAATCATTCGTCTGATGATCACTCCGTTGCAACCAAAGATGACTACTTCGCATGATGCTCTCGCAATCGGTACCGATTCCAAACCACCTTGCCTCTACCAAGGTGAGTACAGCCAGTGGCGCGACAGGTTCACGATCTTCATAGAGTCCAAGGACAACTATGCGTATATCAAGAGAGCTCTTGAAAATGGTCCAATTGATTGGCCAAAGAAGACCATAGCAGCAACTGCAGGTGCTGTGGTTCGTATTGAGGACAAGACTATTGCCGACTTGACTGAAGATGAAAGAGGTATGATTGAAGGTGAAAAACATACAAAGCGATATCTTGTACAAGCTCTCCCCAACACGATCTACACTGCTATCGATAGTTACAAAGACACGGCAAAGGGCATGTGGGATCAAGTGGCCAGAATGATGCGTGGGAGCGATGTCGGAAATCAACTGAAGATAAATAGCGCAATAACCAAGTTCGATGGTTTCAAGCAGCGCACCGGCGAGTCTCTCACCCAGGCCTATGAGGGTTTTTGCTTGCTTCTTAATGAACTGAATAAGAATAAGATCACTCGCTCAAACACGGAGAACGCGCTCAAATTTCTCAACAATCTGCTGCCAGAATGGAAGGTGTTTGCTTCTCATGTCAAGCACAACAACTTGATAGAGAACATAGGCATCAATGAACTATATGAGACTCTTCTTCAAGACGAAGACGAAGTGAATGAACTTCTGACCGAGAAGAAGACTGAATCAAAGCCGGGTGCCGATCCTATTGCACTCATGTCCTCCAAGAAAGGGAAATCTTCGGGCCGTCATTCCACACGTGCTCAAAAGCACAACTCTTCCGAATCTGAAGACAAGGAAGACAGTGATTCCAATAATGAAGTATCTGACTTCAAGAAAGCGATAGCTCTGCTCACTAAATCTTTCCAACAACAGAAATTCTATAAGAAGCCTTCGTCCAATAATCAGCGCTACTCCACCTCCTCCAACAAGCACCATGATCATCAGGACAAATATGAGGGAAAGAAGAAAGCTGGTGAGCAGGATAAGTCAGAGAAGAAGGGGAAGACGGAGAAAGTAGAAGGTAAGAAGAAAGATGAACCAGTGACCTGTTACAACTGCGGAAAGCTTGGTCACTTTGCTAAACACTGTACGACACCCTTTGTCCGGATACTTGTGTTTTCCGGAAAGTTTTGCAAATCCATACTTGTGTCCGGAAACCCCTGTGTATGTCACCTTTGTCTCAGATTGAGCCATTAATTGCAAAGGTACGCGCCGACTATTGTTCATCCGCCTCAGTTACTAACTGTGACTATTTTACAGATCTCATGGCTGATCAGGAACAACATCCACCACAAAACCCGGAAGAGCAACAAATTCCTCTCCTTATGCGTCACCCTCTCCGTGAGGCCCTCACCGCCACTGCCGATGTTCCTTTGTTGTACGTACTTCAAGTCTGGTTCTCCGCACAAGTTCGCACGGTCGGTAATTCACAGACTATCACTGCTTAGATCGATAACCAGCAGTTCACCCTCACACCGGAATCTTTCCGCCGACTTCTTTCACTACCTGAAGCCAACGTTGGCGGTCATCAAGGATATGACCCCACAGTCAATGACACGACACTGTGCGCCCAAGTCCGCGCTCTGGGCAACAACTTCGCCCTCGACCGACCGTCCGCGTTCAACCGAAAATACCTGTCTCCTTTATGGTACACTCTGTTTACGATTCTGAACAGATGCCTTTCTTCAAGATGGAAGGGCATAGACCAGTGTACCGGCGTTTTCCTCAGACTCTTCCATGTCGTGTGCTACAACCGTCATGTGGACTTCGCCATGATCATCTGGCGGGAAATTGTTATCGCTATCCGACAAATCGGAGGTACCAAACAGAAGAAATTCCTTCCGTACCCGCGTTTCCTTTCGCTTGCTGTTCGTCAGCACATGGACGCCAATCCTGCCATACCGCGCCGCCTTACCCATCCGGTATGTCCTCCTCATCACTTACAATACATGGTCATTCGTAACCCATCCAACGCGGTAGCCATGCCCATTGCTGATGCCCTTCTGGCACACGCCGATCCCACTGCACCAGGAGCGTTAGCTTACAGGAAAGCGATAGGGAATCCCATGGTCCACCCAGAACCGGAGGGACCTGCCCAGGGACATAGACCTGAGGGACGTGAGGGTCCTAGGACGAGAGGTGGAAGGGCCCGGCCAGCAGGTGCTGTCGGGCGGGGTATGATGATTGTTAGGGGAAGGGGTACTAGCGTGAGTGGTGCAGTGGAATCGCGCCCCGGTTCCAGCCAAGCCCAAGTCGGTCCATCATCTAGACCTAAGCTTCATCATTCAACCGAACCATATCTTTCCGACCAGCCTTCACCCACTCCACATGTTTAGAACGTGGAATCTGACTCTGATACGGAATCCGATACGACCTGTGCCATTCGGCTCTCAAAAATCCCTCCCCGTATCGGACCGAACCCAGACTTTAACGAAGGGACCTCTACTGCCACACCTTCAATCCCTCTAACCCAACTTGGAACGGGAACTATTAGGACAGCCGAGGGAGATTTAGTTAAAGAGTTAGAACATGTGAGAAGGAGAGAACTGCGTTCGAAAGTGAACCAGGAAAGATTGAGCCGTAAAGATAAAGAGGCTCTTGAGCGAATCCAACCGAGCGATATCTGGGTAGCCACATCTGCTATCATGTCTCATGTGTTGGGACAGGGTATTGAAGAAGCCTTCGTGGACCCAGCAGAGCAATTGCACAACCCCCTCATCCACTCATCCGTCTCTCAAAAGACGGATGTTTTAGTTTCTCACGGGGATATAGCACAACTTCCACTGGTCTCTCACTCGGAGAGTGCTGGTGTTGAAATAAGCGGCCAGCAGCCCTCGGTCGTGACTTCTTTCAGTGCACAGTTGAGTCTAGAGCCACTTGATATTATACATCCTTCGGCTAGGACACAACATGAGGAACAACAAATCGAGACTCTTCGTGACTCGATCGGAACGTCTGTAGTGTCTCCGTCTGGCGAAACACAAGGATCGGACGGAAATCCTACCACAGCTACCACTATGCCAACTGTGAACGTAGGTGGCTCTGCCTCTCAGGTAGATGCCTCAACGGGTAATCTAAGTGATCCCGGAGTTATCTTACACGACTTTGTGTCACCAGGGTCCCTGGACAGCACCCTTAAGGCTGTCCGCGAGGCAATGGAACAGCACGTCGCCGCCGAGCTCGCCAAAATGAAGAGCTTAATCAAAGGCAAAGAGAAGATCGTCGAAGCTGAAACCGCACCTACACCTCCACCGGCTTCTCAGCCTAACTATTCGGTGGAAACCCTCAAGACGATGCTTTTGGCTCAGCTACTCCAACAATCTGACACTGACGCCTCAACTGAAGCATACCTGATAACCGTTCTGAAATCCCAGGTCACTGCTCTTTCATCATCCATTACCACTCGTTTGGATAGCATTGACTCGACTCTCAAGGACTACAAACAAGCACTCACAACGCTGTCCGAGAGAGTCCGTTCACTTGAAGATACATGTAAGAGTCAAGCAGGCGGTTTAAAGCGCAAGCACGATGACCAGGAGGATCCTGATCACCGTGAGGGGGAGAAACGACTAAGACCTACCGAGACCGCCCCTATTCTCACCGAAACTACAATCGTGGTTCAACTGGAACCAGCAACTGCGACAACAACAACCGACGCCGAACCTGAAGCCGAGTTGCCATTAGCCGAGATGGTAATCGACATGGATATATCAGATGATGAAGACCCGACGGTTGAAAAGCCCGAGGGTTCAACACAGGAACAGATTGATTTTGACTCATCAGACAGACCGTTATTGGATATGATTGATCCAGACTCTGAATCCAACCCGGAGACCGAAGATGCATGGTATGAAAAAGCCGCCAGTGCCGCAAATCTCCAGGTTAATTTGGTTTTCCCTACTGATGATGATGACAACATTGACTATGATCAGTTCTTGCTCCATAATTTATATGGTACTTCTCCTGTTCACTCTGCTCAACCCGATGAAACTTCAACAAGACCCGAGACCTCAACTGCCAATATTCAGACATCTCCTCAGCAACCGACAGCTTCTGATCTCCCACCTCCTCAACAGCAACAAATCCGTTGGAAGAAGATCACGATACTCATTCCTCACCTGGAGGAATCACTGAAGAAGTTGTTCGTGCACAAACTTCGCACAATCGAGCCGACCTTTTGCCTTGGTATTTACAACTTCAATCCCGAATACCGACGCCGGTACATCAGCGCAATGAAGCGGTGTCTTCCAGTCAGCCAAGTCAGAACCAAGCATCAGATCACAGAGGTACTCAACATACAGTCCAGCCGCATCATGAAAATCGTCTATCCTGTATTCACTGTCCGACGTGAATATAGGAATGAATGCAAATTTTCTGAAGCCGACTTCCAGCACCTCCGACCGTTTGACCTCCTGGCAATTCTGAAAGACCTTCGTTCAAGAACTATCCGACCGCTACCAGTTACAAAGGCGCTCGAAGCAGTTCGTCGATTTCTGGTCCGTACAATTATGATGTCTTTATCTAACGGATTTTTAAATGGCAATCGAGAACAGAGCAAAGAAGGTAAATCTGATAAAGCCGAATCTGCAAGCTCCTGAGTTGAATATGTATCCCGAGAACGCTATGCTTCTAGAACCTGAATTTGGGATTGTCTACGTCAATGAACAAAAAGAGAAAAGGTTTCTGCGATTCAGTCAGGTAGAAAGATTCTGTGACGGCACGCTCTTCAAAGTTCAAGATGCTCTTCGAAAGATCATTCAGCACGAGTCTAAAAATCCAAGGTTCTCGAATGTTCCTAATCCGAATGAAACAACTGCTCGGAAGGCCTTGGAAATGGTTGAAAATCGCATCAACTACCGTCGTGCTATCAGATGGTTCGAGATCCACTTCGCGCTCCGCAAAAGATATGTCGCGAACTGGCGCCAAATCGAACTTCAATTCAAAGGGGTAGATTGTTAGGGTCGTTTTATGTTGAATTAAAGTTCAGGGTTTAAATTGTAATTCTTTAATTTGAGTTTTGTTAGTGAACGGGCCGTGGGCTTGTTAACCACGAGCCCGTCATATAAATAGTTTCCTTAGCCTTAGAAAATAGGCTAGTTGTCTTATTGCTTTCTTACTTCGAATTGTAATTTTCTCTCAATTGAAAGCTTAATAGAGATGACCAGTTGAAATCGTATACTACTATTGTTATATCTATTGATTTCATTGTTCGTTGCACGGATCTGAGACTCACAGAACCATAGTGTGCAACCACGGAGGTTCAACTAGATGATGCTAATGACCATCTTCCAAGAACGACCAGGTGGACGAAGAACCATCATCAGAACCTAATTATTGGTGATCCTTCTGAAAAAATCAAGACAAGATCAGCCACTGTTAACTTTTGTTTCTTTACAAATTTTATCAGTGTGATCGAGCCAAAACGTGTTTCTAAAGCCCTAGATGATCCAAACTGGGTAGATGTAATGCAAGAAGAACTTCTACAGTTTGAGAGAAACAAGGTATAGACCGTAGTTCCTCTGCCAAGAGGGAAACAAGCAATAGGGACTAAATGGGTCTTCAGAAACAAGAAGGATGAGGATGGGGTGGTTATTAGAAATAAAGCGAGATTGGTGGCCAAGGGATATTGCCAAGCAGAAGGCATTGATTACGATGAAACTTTTGTCCATGTCGCACGGCTCGAAGCAATAAGAATATTCTTAGCCTTCGTAGCCTACAGAGGTTCAAAGTTTTTCAAATGGATGTAAAATCTGCCTTTCTGAATGGTCAAATCCAAGAAGTATACGTCCAGCAACCACCAGGGTTTGAAAGTGCCAAGTACCCAAACTACGTTTACTATCTTGACAAAGCTTTGTATGGACTAAAACGGGCTCCAAGAGCATGGTACGAACGGCTTTCAACCTTTCTTCTCAAAAATGATTTCGACAGAGGTACAACCGATACTACTTTGTTTTATAAAAGAAAAGGTAATAAGATTCTGCTTGTACAGATCTATGTGGACGACATTATTTTTGGTTCTACAAATGCACAACAATGCACAGACTTTGAAAAACTCATGCAGAGTGAGTTTGAAATGAGTATGATGGGAGAATTAAACTTCTTCCTAGGACTCTGTTTGGGCAAAAAAAATCACGTCGCTCGACCACGACCAAAACAGGTAAGACGCATGTCCTAAGCTATATCTTGTATTAAGATAAGGTCTCAACAAGAACCCAGGAAACATCCGTCGTCTCCCGTAAAAGGTAAGTCGTATGTCCCTCATGACGCTCGACCATAGCATCGCCCGTCCCGCACGACCGTCGCATAGAACCATGCGACCTCGACCAAACTAACGTTAACCATGACTGTTACGTTTGTTAAGTGTTTAATGCAGGAGTCAAAGTCATTAAGGAGCAACGAATATAACCGACGCAACCATTAACGATCGATAGCCGTAACGGACGAAGATCATCATGGATAATCACTCCGGCAACCGTTTCCAGCCGTTGTAGCCGTTGATCAAAGCATTAATGGAGCTAATTAATGACGCGAAGACTATAAATACCAAGCTAAGTCTTCACATCAAGGATCATCAGTAAACATCCGATACACATCGAATATCCGGCGATTAACAACCGAATCAATACTCAACAACATTCGAAGAAAAGCTCAAGTCATCGCTCTCGACGCACGACAACAGCCCTCGACCAGCAGTTCACGCTTTGTTTCGTACACGACGAACACATGTTTTTACGTTCAAACACTTGTACTTTACATTTCGAAGCATTTCCTTCATTTGTATTGTAATCTCTGTACGATCGACACCGGTATCCAAGGACATCGCCCCTGATTGGCGACCATAGTATAGCGACGACACCCACTGTCGTCCGCAGGTTTTTTCCTCGTTTGAGGTTTTTCCAGCGTCATCAAATCCCTTGTTTCTTTATTTTATTCCTCGTTGCACGTCTCGTCGAAAGATTCTTTCTTTAGTTGTTTAAGTCCACATCGACCTTAAGTTGTCCCTTTGGTACGATTTTTGGCATTAACAGTTTGGCACCATCCGTGGGACTACATCTAGAGAAAATCCTTGACGAACGTGCATTCTACTAATAGTTTCTTGGAGTTTCTTCTATTTTCTGTTACAGAAAAATGGCAGCCCTTGTGTTGATCCAAACCCTCAGTGATTTGATAATGACCCTCTCTTGTATACTTAGTGAAAATTGTAAGTAAACAATATGTATCAGAGTTTCACTATCGCTGATAAGTACTAAGATCTTACAGTACCGCTGATAGGAACTCTCGCTCTTTAAGTTAAACATTCAGCGAAACTGTTCACCATAAATGCTCTGAGTCTGTTCAGTCATTATGATGATCGCTGATAAGTTAGTTGTTTACTTATGATCCCTGAAGACAAGTTTCACGTCAACAAAGGTTCTACGCTGAAGTCGAAGATCAAGCTCAAGAACCAGTGACAAGTCTCCTAATGAACTGATGCGGATCAGCGAAGACTCAGATTTGTCCACTCAACGTGAAGTATCAAGTACAAGACTTCAGTTATCGCTGAACTTTATCATCTGCTGAATAGTAAATGATAATCGCTGAATCAACAAAAGCTGATCATGAAGTCCTCCGTACAAAGTACTTTTGTCTTAACCACCCTTGCACGCCTCCGTACGAAATGTCATAAAAGAACCTCCGAATATCTGAAATCGTACAACCACTCTGATACTACACTGTTCATCCTTACGGCTACTAAGGTTGTCAACAAAGGTCAATGACATGCAACCAACCAGCTGATGACACGTGTAAAGTGTATACTGACTTGCATTAAATGCATACAGTATATAAAGAGATGAACTCACTTCATTTGAAGTAACTTGCTAACTCTGGACAAGTTCATATCTCTTATCTCAAGATAGGTTATTATTAGTAATTTCCTTATCTTTCTTAGTGCAAGAAACCTTAGTGTTCCAACTTGTTTAGATTTAGGTTTATCCTTAATCTTGTCTCCGCAACAAGCTGTAAATTGTTAATGATTTATCAATAAACAATTTAGAAAAGTAAAATCTGTGTGTTTGTATTCAACCCCCCCCCCCCCCTTCTACAAACTTGTATAGGCCTTCGGGACTAACAAGTGGTATCAGAGCAGATTTGTTTAATCTCATAAACAAGATCTAATCTAAGATATTTCTTTTCCTTGCTATTATCTGAAAATGGCCACCAACACAAACACAAATTATATAGACAATGGTTCTCTTGCAAAACCCTCTAGATTTTCCAGAGATAACTTCAACTTATGGAAAAATAGGATGACACTCTTCTTAGAAGGTGTAGACCCTACTATGCCTTACTATCTTGAGAATGGTCCATTCATCCCCGTAAGATTTGATGCTGCAGTTCCAGGCACCGAGAATAGACCTGCTATTCCAGAAAGGCTGGTACCTAAAGAAATCCATCAATGGACTGACGAAGATAAGAAGAAAGTGGCTATAGATACAAAAGCCAGATCCATACTATCCATGGCCCTTCCTGACGAAGTCTACCATTCCGTCATGAACCTGAAATCATTAAAAGCCATGTGGGACACAATATGTGTTCAGTATGAAGGAACGTCTGAAGTCCATGACTCAAGAAAGATCAACCTGGTAAGACAATACGAAAGCTTCATTTCTGGTAAGAATGAAACTCTCTCTGAAGTTCACCAACGTTTTAATTGTTTAATTATAGATCTGAAAACTGTTGGTAAGGAATATTCTAACTTTGAAGTGCTGACAAAGTTTCTAGAATGTTTACCTGAAAGCTGGGACAATTATTCCATGTGTCTCAAGCTATCAAAGGATCTAAGATCAATGACCCTTGCTACCTTATATGGCACGTTGCTGAATCATGAGCAATCTAGCCATCTTAAGAAGAATCTTGTAAAAGATTCCAAAAGCACCCATGTTGCTTTATTCTCAGAGGAACCTTCTACTCAGCGACCCTCGGTCACTATCACTGAGTTAGAGAGTAACTCTGAAAGATCATCAGATTCTGATTCTTCAGATGATGATGAATCCTTGGCTCTCCTAACTAAAAAGTTCAGGAGATTCGCCAAGAAGAAAATGTTTAGAATGAACAAAACTCTTTCCATAGCTGACAAGCCTAAAACATCAGCTTTCGTTGATAAGGCTACTGCTACTTGTTTCAACTGCGAAAAGACAGGTCATTTCGCTAATGAGTGCAGGTCAAAGAAAATCATGAGACCTTCAGCTTTTACAAAGAAATCCTTTGTTCCAAGGAATAAAGATGACAAATACTCAAAGCTGAAGGAGAAGTATGCAAAGCTGAAAAGCTTTAAGAAGAAAGGAAAAGGCCTGATGGCTGACTATGATTGGGCTGCTCCTGATGAAGAAGCATCATCATCTGATTCTAAAGATGATGAAGCAAATCAATGTCTCATGGCTAAGATTGAAGAAGAGGAAGAAAGTTCAAACATTCCCTCCACTTCAACATCTACCATTCAGGTATCACCTTCTTTCTTTACCAATATTGCAAATATTGATGAAGCTGATAGTCTCCGTAAGATCGATCTCTTGACTAGAAGTTTATACGAAGCCATGAACGGCAAAACTGTGGTTGAAAACCAAAATCTTGATCTCGCTGAAAAGCTTAAAAACTGCCACCTTCAAATAGAAAAGCTTTCTAAAATTGAAGAAGATTTTAACGATCAAGTATATTTAAATCAGCTAGTCAAAATCGAACGAGCAGAAGCTATCGCTGCATTAGAGGCTGAAAAAGCTACTGTTGAAGGATGGTGTAATTCTTCAACAAAGATCACTGAGATAATTAAGGCTCAGATTCCTCTGAGTGATAAACGTGGTCTGGGTTATAAATATGATACTCCAAAACCAACCACTGAACGTTCAATGCTTAAATTTGGAACGTTCGTATCCTCAGTCGCTGACACTTCATCATCTCAGTGCTCCTCGTCCATTACACCAATCCCTGAGGAAACTCCTACCTCCTCAAAAGGTAAGGAGAAAATGGTTTATTCAAAACCTACCTCTGTCTTTAAAGACAAAGGTAAAGGAATTGTTATTTATCAAAATCCTCAGAAGGGTACATTAGTTCCAAAGTTGAATGCTTCTAAAGCCTCAGTGACCTACCCCTCTGAATCTAGAAAGCTAATATCTGGATCTATTCAGCGATCTACTCCTAGACTCAGAGTGGATGTCCTTGGTAAGAAATCTGAAGAACTGAATGTTCGTCCCATTTCTAAAGCCAATATTTTACTTGGTGCTAGCACTTCTAATTCAAAATTAAAAGCTCAGCATACAAGTGGTCCTAGAACTACTTTTAGTTATAGGAAATGTTATCACTGTGTACTTACCGATCATATTGCTAGTAAGTGCCCCACAGCCACCAAAGCTGAAAAGATAGCTAAGGTGAAGATTGCCCCAAGGCAAAGAAGACCAACCCTGGTGCAAATCAGGTCAAGGTGAATTCTACCACTGAGGTTAAGAAATTAACCAAAGTGAAGAAAGACAAAGCTGAATCTTCAAATGCTGCGAAGACTGCTGAACCTTCAATTCCAACTACTTCCACTGACAAACGTGTATACATGGTTAAGTGGGTACCTAAGAAAAACTAATCTTCCTTTGTATTGCAGGTTAAGAAGGGTATCTGGTATCTCGATAGCGGATGCTCTAGACACATGACTGGTAAGAAAAGCCTGCTCGCTGAATACAAGGAAGAGAAAGGTCCCTCTGTGACTTTCGGTGGAAATGGAAAAGGACATACCCGAGGGTATGGTGTACTTTCAAATGGTACAACCTCCTTCAGAAGAGTCGCATATGTTGAAGGGCTGAAGCATAATCTTCTGAGCATCAGTCAGCTTTGCGACATGGATAACAAAGTGATTTTCACTAAGGAATCCTGCTTTGTCTCTGACAAAAAGGAGAAGATAGCTCTCAGCGGTTATCGTTTGGAAAATGTTTATGTAATAAACATGGACTCAACAACCACTGAGAACTCCTGTTTCTTCTCAAAGGCATCTTCTGATGTCAACTGGCTATGGCACAAGAGGCTCTCGCATCTAAATTTCAAGACACTGAATACTCTTTCCTCCAAAGAGTTAGTCACTGGTCTACCTCAGCATTCATACGCCAAAGAGTCTTTATGTTCAGCGTGTGAAAAAGGGAAGCAGACCAAGGCAAGCTTCAAGTCAAAGCAAGTCTCCTCAGTGTCATCTCCTCTACAACTACTCCATATGGATTTGTTTGGCCCCGTTAACAAACAATCCATCGCTGGAAAGAAATATACGCTGGTCATAGTTGATGAATTCTCTCGTTACACATGGGTAATGTTTCTCCGTTCTAAGAGTGACACCCCTGAAGAACTCATCACCTTTGTTCGGAAGATGAAAACTCTGAACAATATGACTGTTCGCTCAATAAGGAGTGATCATGGAACTGAATTCAAAAACAGTTCTCTTGATTCCTTCCTTGAGAGTAAGGGTATTTCTCACAACTTTTCGTCAGTGAGAACACCGCAACAAAATGGAGTCGCTGAAAGAAGAAATAGAACAATTATTGAAGCTGCACGTTCAATGCTCAGCGATTCTCACCTGCCTACTCAGTTTTGGGCAGAAGCTGTCAACACTGCTTGTTTTACGCAAAACAGGTCGCTGATAGTTAAAAGATTCAAAAAGACAGTCTATGAACTTTTTCATGGGAGAAAGCCTTCAATCAGCTTTCTTTACATCTTTGGATGTCAGTGTTTCATACTGAACAACAGAGATGCCCTTGGAAAGTTTGATCCTAAGGCTGATGATGGAATCTTTCTTGGATACTCCTCAATCTCCAAAGCCTTCAGAGTCTTCAACCGTAGAAGACAAGCTGTAGAAGAAACTATTCACGTCACGTTTGACGAATCCCGTTCAGCGAACTCTAAACCGAACGCTGATACAGAAGAACTGAATCAATGGATGTTTTCTCATCTTGGTGATTCAGAAGATATTCCCACTCCTCATGCTCATCAAGTAGAAGATGATAGTCCCACTATCATTCCAAACATGCAGAACAGTGAAGCTGAAACATCATGGGTCTCAGCTGTTCCTTTAAACACTATACCTGTAGTTGATCCAAATGTCTCAGACATTCCATCTATTTCTCAACAATCAGTGAATGAAGTGACAAATGCAAACATTCCTCTCTTAGCTGATAATCCAGAAGTAGCTGAAGCCTCATCTTCAGTTTCTCCAGTTCAGACTGAGTCAGCGACGTATGCTCCGGCTCAGCGATGGACTGTAAAACACCCAATCGATCAAATTCTTGGTGATCCCAACGCTGGTATTCAGACTCGTAGAAGTGCATGTAATATTTGTTTATTTGTTAACTTTATTTCTCTAACTGAACCAAAGAAAATAGATGATGCCCTCAGAGATCCAAACTGGGTCAGCGCTATGCAAGAAGAGCTGACTGAATTTGAAAGAAACAAAGTTTGGAAACTCGTTCGTAGACCAACTGACAAAACGGTGATAGGCACTAAATGGGTCTATCGAAACAAGTTGGACGAACATGGTACTGTAACTCGCAACAAAGCTCGTCTTGTTGGTCAGGGATACAGGCAAGAGGAAGGCATAGATTATGACGAAACTTTTGCTCCAGTAGCAAGACTTGAATCTATTCGTCTTTTCTTAGCATATGTTGTACACAAAAACTTCACTGTACATCAGATGGATGTCAAATCAGCGTTTCTAAATGGAAAGCTGAATGAAGAAGTTTATGTGGAACAACCTCCAGGATTCTCAGATCCTAAGCGCCCAGGTTACGTTTATAAACTGGACAAGGCACTTTATGGCTTAAAGCAAGCTCCTCGTGCATGGTATGATACTCTCTCTACTTATCTCCATATTGAAAAATTTGAGAGAGGTAAGATTGACAAAACTCTATTTTTTAGAAAGGTGAAAGGTCATATCATTTTAGTTCAAATATATGTTGATGACATTATATTTGGTTCTACTAATCCTGAGCTTTGTACTCGTTTCGCTGATAGAATGAAAGATGAGTATAAAATGAGCATGATGGGTGAACTAACATATTTCCTTGGTCTTCAGATTAAGCAAACTGAAAAAGGAACTTTCATTAATCAGGGAAAATATGTTAAAGATATGCTGAAGAAATTCGACTTAACTGAAAGTTCAGCTATGAAAACCCCTATGGCACCACCGCTGACACTTGATAAGGACACAAAGGGTGTTCCTGTCAATGTCACGCTGTACCGTGGGATGATCGGCTCACTATTGTATCTTACAGCTAGCCGACCCGATATTATGTTTGCAACATGTCTGTGCGCACGATATCAAGTTGAACCTAAGATATCCCATATGAAAGCTGTAAAGCGAATCTTTCGATATCTTAAGGGTACAGCGAATCTAGGTCTTTGGTATCCCAAAGACTCAGGATTCGATCTAACCGCCTATTCAGACAGTGATTTTGCAGGTTGCAAAATGGATAGGAAAAGCACCACAGGAGGATGTCAGCTCCTGGGTGGAAAGCTAGTAAGTTGGACAAGTAAGAAGCAAAACTCAGTGTCCACTTCCATAGCTGAAGCTGAATATGTAGCCGCTGGAAGCTGTTGTTCTCAAGTCTTGTGGATGAGAAATCAGCTACTAGACTATGATCTTCAGCTCTCCAAAATTCCAATCTATTGCGACAGCACTAGTGCCATCGCTATAGCAAACAATCCAGTGCTACACTCAAAGACAAAACACATAGAAATCAGATATCATTTTATCAGAGATCATGTGATGAATGGTGATATAGAACTTCATTTTATCCCAACTGATTATCAGTTAGCTGATTTATTTACCAAACCTCTTGATGAGACAAGATTCAACCTTCTCATCAGCGAGCTTGGAATGCTGAACTTTGAAGGGTAAAATCTTCAGCGGTTCACATTTGATCAGCGATACGGTTATACAATCTTGTATAGCCTTCGGGATAAAATCAACTCATATAATCCATTTCATCATATTCTCTCTGAATAAACTTGGTTAAACTGATATCCAGGTATGTTTTCTCTCTCTGACAATCGCATGTAAATGCAAGATTTCAAAATAAATTACATCGCTGAATATCTCTTCCTTAACAGCGATATTTTGAAAGTTCTTTAAACCTTCACTGATATTTTCTATTCAGTGCTTCATGTTTTTTAAAAGAGTCCCTGAGCTTTCAAAACCACAGAGACATCCTAAAAGAATGTGAAAGGACAGTTGTGACGTCATTGCAACGGATAACACTAGGCACGATTTCTTTCTGACACACGTTTGCACGTTTCGTTCAAACTTCCAATCAAATGCAAACACGTGTCCGTGTCATGATGAAAACCTTTTCCTGCTCAAGGTTTTCTCTCTCTAAAACTCCCTATATAAACAACTCTTGGTTTATATTTGTCTTTTACGCGAACAATCTTCCTCCGCAAGAAAGAATCCTCTGTTGCATTTGTGCTCTCAAAAACCTCAAGAACTGTTCATCATCTTCTTCATCAAAACATCAAGGTTAATATGTTCTTATCTATTATCAAATGTGTATAACTTGTTTTCGATCTTCTCATTGTTTTAACAAGATCAAACAAAAGAACTTTGTAAAATAAAATCATTTCTTTCATGGTTTTATGAACACAACCATTTCATGGTTGTTCTTCAAGTTTTAAATCTAAATCTTAAACTTGTTCTTCATTCGTATCCAGTTTTCTTTTAGAAACTGGAATACAAGACTTTATGGGTTTTACATTTCATTTCAAAAATCATGAAAAACCCTAATCTTCATTAAGACATTTATGTCTGAATGAAATGGACAAAATTCGAACAATCTTAATGGAAATTCTTTCCATACTAAGACAATTCTTATTTGTTAACATCTTTGGTTGAACTGATAATACAGAGAAATGGCATCTTCAAAGATCAATGTCACCGCTGAGTCCATCTCCGCTGACTCTGAGGAAGTGGACATCATCAAAGCCCCTCAGGTTAAGTTCAAGCTGGATCAACTAGATTGGACTAAGGTGAACAACCTCTCTGCGCTTCTCGAGTTTCCTCCTCGAAAGCAAGTCACACATCTGGATGATGCTGTGAATTTCCTGAAAAACTGCTGCATTTCAACAGCCCTGACCATCACACCTCCTGCAAGTCAGTTACTACTATCCCAGTTCTGGTACTCTGCCAGACACACTCAGCTACCCTCCGCCAAAGATGCATCCAAAACCATCAATTGCATACTCAGCGATACTGAGTATGGTACAATTAAGATAACCCCCGCTATCATACGAAAAGCCCTGAACTTTCCCAATGCCACCAAAGAAAAACCCTTCGTTCCATTCCCTGACCATAAGAAGCAAACTGACAAAGATGCCATCATTGCTTTTCTCGACACAATGGGTTACATCTGGGACATTGGAAGGGACAAGAAGCCCGAGAAGAAGCTGATGCTGATAAAGAAGTCCAAAATGCCCAGCAAAATTTCATCTTCGCTCACCTGATCAGCTGCATGACAGCGAAGTCCGACTCTTCTGATCAAGCCGCACAACCTACGCAAGCTATGGGATACGCACTACTGAAAGGTCTAAACATTGACTGGGCCTCTATTATATATGATGACCTAGTACAACGCGTGGATTCTGCCGCTGACCGACCAGCATGGGTTCCCTACCCCCGTTTCATCAGCGCCATCTTCCAATATGGCCTGAAGGACAGCTATCCTCAAGAGGGTGACCTGAAACTTTCTCAGGTTGGCCCTAAGGTGCTCGATTTCAAACCTGTCGACAATGAGGTACGTCTCTCTACCCTTCTCTCTCTTCTTAACCCTAATTCTTCGATTTATGTGGCTCCTTCAGCGACAATACCCATCGCTGATACCCCGGCCACACAATCCTCTCCTTCTAAGAAAAGGAAACACTCTCACATCTCACTTGATTCCAAAAGGATCAAGAAAACCAAGGAGCAACCCCAGCAATCCCATGCTGAAGACTCCTCAGCTCATTCTGAAGAGCTGAAGGAAAGTTCCGTGGTACGCTCTGCCACACCCATTCAAGCCATCCCTTCAATCCCGGCCTCAGCATCTCTAAACGCTGAGGTTAGAAACTTGGAAACTACCCAACCTCCCTCGGTCTCTCAAAAGACTGATGAAGTGATTGTCAGCGATTCCAACGCTGAACTCAGAACCCGAACCCCAATCTTATCCTTCGCTTCTCCCTCCACTCACTTGGACACTCCTCCAAAGAACACTGGAGATGCCATCATTCCAGAAGCCACCGCTGACGCTTCTCAACAAATGATGAAGACAGGACCTGCAGAGATCACCATACCTCACCGTACTTTCGAAGAGGATATGGAACATTATTCAGGAGTCCGCAACTTTGACGACTTCATCAATCCTCCTGCAGGTACAAATCAACCCATATACACTGTAACTAAACCTGAAACTTCTGAGCTTTCCTTTGTTCACAAGTACTTATGTGTTACAGGTCCTAATTTGGGAGACATCAACGAGTCTCTGAAGTCCGTGGAAACTAAGCTGACTGATCTCACCACCATACTCTCCAACAACTCTACAGCTGTAACAAACGCTGGAGAGAATCTGACGAAGCTGACAACGGTGGTGGAAAAGAAAGCTTCCACAGACGACATCAAGATTGTTGATAAGACTCTCAGCGATTTCGCCAAAGTGCTCGCTGACATCTACACAGACTACACCTCACTCAAACAATCAGTTTACTCCATGTCCGGCGAAGTAACAACGCTGAAGACATCGGTTGGAGCACTAGAAGGTGATATGTCTGCTGTGAAGACAAACGTTCAAACTCTGACGACTGACTTAGGCTCTGTAAAGACCGACGTTGGTTCGATGAAAACAATGATTGAAGAGCTGCTCAACAAGGCAAGAACTCCTGCTCCTGAACCTGCCCCTGCCCCTGTATTGGAAACTTTCACAGCGGCGGATCGCAAAGAGCTGGAAAAGATCAATCCTGCTATATCTGGCCTTGAAGACAGATTAGCAGCGATAGAAAGTTGTATTAAAATCTCTGGCCAAGAAGACAGAGAAAATACAAATGCTGAGTCTACCCATTCCTCCCCCAGTCATCATGAAAAAGAGGGGGAGAAGAGCGCTGAACATCCCGGGGAGAAGAGCGCTGAGAATCTTGAAAAGAGCGCTGAAGACCTTTCCCATGATGATTCTATCAGGGGAGAGAAGAACGAAGACCTCACCTTCGCTGAAGAGGGTGAGAAGACTATTGAAGCGGAAGCAGCCGCTGGACCTCAGGGAGATGAAAACCCTGAGGGAACCGAGAAGCTCGCCTCTGTATCTGAGGGGGAGCAACTCGAAGAAGATGCTGAAGAATCCGAAGCAGATGATGATGAAGCCGTCGACATCCCTGATGATGAACCATCTTCTTCTCCAAAGAATGATCATGATGATGACGAAGATGACGATGACTTCTTTATCGTCAAACCTGCCCCAAGGATCAAAGCTCTTAAGGGAATCTCGATAAATGAACCTTCAGGGGAGCGGACAAAGACAAAGCCCTCAGCCTCTGGAGCTGAGAAAGGCAAAGGCAAAAGCGTCGCTGAAGATGACAATCTGACGATCTTGCTTGAAAAGCCGGTTTGTCAGGTACACTAATCATCTCTTACTCCATCCATCCTCTATCATACACTATCAGTTCCTCTACCCAAGCCTATACACTTAAACCAATTCTCTCTATCTGTTTCTACCCAAGTTCTTACTTGTAAGATCGCTGTGTTTCAGCTAGTCCTCTCCCCTGTTTGAGGATATCGCTGAAGGCTCCACAACTACGACTTCACCAATAATTCTAGCTGTCGCTGAAGAAATAATCCCAGTCTTGGATTTGATCTCTGAGACTGATGAACCAGAAGAACAACCTCTCTCGCACAGAAACAGGCCTTCCTCAGCTCCTCAAAAGCTGAGTGAAGAGGATCAAAAGAGAAGAGAAGAAATGATAAAGCGATTCGAGGATCAGCGAATCATTCTAAGGCGTGATAAACTGCCTTCAGTTCCTCCAAAGTTCAGAATTTCAAAAGTTGAATGCAAGGAACACCTCAGAGCTGAACGCCTCATCGCTGAAAGAAAGGAAGCTGAAGAAAAAGACAGAGAATACGCCATCAAGCTTACTCAAGAATCTGTCAAAGACCCCAAGCTGAAACGTGTTCCCATTCAAGTCCAACGAAAGCTTTGGGAAGAAGCCCAGAAGATCGTGGAAAAGAAAACTGAAGTTTCTCAGACCACCCTGATCTGGTGTAAAGAGAAAATTCACTTCAGATATCGTCCAGCGAAGATCAACAAGGTATTCATCTCTGGAAGAACCTCTATCGGAGTACCTATTGTTGACATCAAACTTTTCAGAGAAGATGGCCAAACTGAAACCTTTCGCGCTGACACTGTAAAAAGGTATGGTCTCTCTGAATGGCTGGAGATAAGGTTAGCTATCCAATCGTCACAATCTAAGTACAAGGATCATTTCGAAAAGCTGATAAACAGACAGATCGATTTGATATCTTCTTGTGTGGACATTCCTCCTCTTCCTGATCTAAAGCTGAAAAGAAAAAGGGGCTCTCCAAAGAAGAAACGTCAAGATTCAAACTCAGGTCCTGTCATACGAAATGAAACTGGAATTGGTTTCTCTCGCGCTGAAGTGCTTGGTCCTGACCCTGATCTATCTGCCCTTGACATTTCTTTGCCACCATGTGAACTTTTCGTCCCTGGTAAAGTCATCATTAATCCTTATGGAATATTCTTTCTCGACTACGACGGACGTAAATGTTTTCAACGGATCGCTGAGCTTCCAATCACTCCAATCGAACAGCTCAGAGATCTCATCTACTGGTGTGACTTCAGAAAAGACATTCAGGCACGACACCTAAAACCCTTGATCTTTAAAGAAGCGTTGAACAAAAGAAAACAAGGCGTAACGGTTCCTGACTGGATGATCCCCACTGAAAAGACGACCCTTGATGAACTTCTCATTAAGGAAGAACCTTTTGAAAACTGATATAATCTCCTTTTTCTCTATTGTATCAGTTATCCTTCTGTACTTGTAAATTATTTCGCTTGTACTTATAATCTTTCTGTTCTTCATTGTAACCTGATTCAATATTTTAAAGAAGGATTTCAGCGAACGTACTTTACTCCATCAGTACTGAAAAGATCCCAGAAAACAGTAAAAGGGACAAATATTTTATGAGTTCTTTTTATCCTTATGTTTTCATTAAATAGCAATTTTCTTTGTTGCTATGTCATAATAAAATAGGGGGAGATTGTTGATCCAAACCCTCAGTGATTTGATAATGACCCTCTCTTATATACTTAGTGAAAATTGTAAGTAAACAATATGTATCAGAGTTTCACTATCGCTGATAAGTACTAAGATCTTATAGTACCGCTGATAGGAACTCTCGCTCTTTAAGTTAAACATTCAGCGAAACTGTTCACCATAAATGCTCTGAGTCTGTTCAGTCATTATGATGATCGCTGATAAGTTAGTTGTTTACTTATGATCCCTGAAGACAAGTTTCACGTCAACAAAGGTTCTACGCTGAAGTCGAAAATCAAGCTCAAGAACCAGCGACAAGTCTCCTAATGAACTGATGCGGATCAGCGAAGACTCAGATTTGTCCACTCAACGTGAAGTATCAAGTACAAGACTTCAACTATCGCTGAACTTTATCATCTGCTGAATAGTAAATGATAATCGCTGAATCAACGAAAGCTGATCATGAAGTCCTCCGTACAAAGTACTTTTGTCTTAACCACCCTTGCACGCCTCCGTACGAAATGTCAGAAAAGAACCTCCGAATATCTGAAATCGTACAACCACTCTGATACTAGACTGTTCATCCTTACGGCTACTAAGGTTGTCAACAAAGGTCAATGACATGCAACCAACCAGCTGATGACACGTGTAAAGTGTATACTGACTTGCATTAAATGCATACAGTATATAAAGAGATGAACTCACTTCATTTGAAGTAACTTGCTAACTCTGTCCAAGTTCATATCTCGTATCTCAAGATAGGTTATTATTAGTAATTTCCTTATCTTTCTTAGTGCAAGAAACCTTAGTGTTCCAACTTGTTTAGATTTAGGTTTATCCTTAATCTTGTCTCCGCAACAAGCTGTAAATTGTTAATGATTTATCAATAAACAATTTAGAAAAGTAAAATCTGTGTGTTTGTATTCAACCCCCCCCCCCTTCTACAAACTTGTATAGGCCTTCGGGACCAACACCTTGGAAATCCGCAGCAAGCCGTCGCTCAGATGTATCAAGAGCTCGAGGTTTCCAGGAATCAACTCAATGCAATGGCAGAGCAGAATCGCAGAGCAGCTGAAGAGATCGCGCGGCTAAGGAATCCTTTTGGACCCCAGAATGGTCCTAGACCAGTCATCCAGAATCCAGGTCCGGGACCAGGCCCGTCAGCACAGAATCAGCATCCAGGTCCATTCATGCAGAATCAGCAGCCGGGTCCATTCATGCAGAATCCCCAGTCTGGGCAGATTCCCCCTCAGCACATCCGACCACCACCCTTGAACGATGGATCCCAACCATTGCAAGGTGGCGCCCAGCCGTTTCAGAATGGATCCCAACCATTGCAAGGTGGCGCCCAGCCGTTTCAGAATGGATCCCAGCCGTTTTCCCAACTGTTCCAAAGTGGTCCGCAACCTTTCCAGCAAGGATCGCAATCTTTCCAGCAGAGATCGCAGCCATTTCAGCAGGGACCATAATTGTTTCAGAATGGGCCGCAGCAATTCCAATATGGGTCGCAGCCATATTTTGTTCCGTTCAACGGGGACACCAATGGTTCATCGTATGGTAATGGCACTAGCCCAGGGACCAATCCCTCGACAGGGGCAAATCCTGATCTTAACGATCCCGTCACCCAGCGTTTGAAGATGTTAGAAGACCAAAATGAGTGCATCCTGTCCTTGCTCACCAAGTTGCCTGGGGCAGCCGTGCCTGTCGACGTCGAGCCTCGCTCGGGGTATCAGGCGTCGCCCTTCATCAATGAGATCGCCACCGTCGAGGTCCCAAAGAAGTATAACATTCCCGCCTTCACTCCCAAATATTCGGGTGTGACCGATCCAACCGAGCATGTCGCGCAGTATAAGCAGCTCATGTGGACGATCTAGATTCCACACATGTACCAGGAAGTATGTATGTGCAAGAGTTTCGGGGCGACTCTCACTGGTCCAGCTCTCCAGTGGTTGATCAATCTCAAACCCAAATCTATCGGGTCTTTCGCCGAATTGGTCAACCAATTCTCCCGGCAATTCGCCAGCAGTCGTAAGATGGAAAAACAGACTATAGATCTGTACTATGTCGTGTAGAAGACCAATGAGTCTATTCGAAGTTATTTCAATAGATTCAATGCCGAAATGATCAGTATCCGCAATTGTGACATCAAAACTGCGATTGAAGCTTATAAGCGTGGTCTAGACGATAGTTCAGGTCTATATATCGATCTGACCAAATATCCCCCAGAGACTTTCGAAGACGTCCGAGCTCGAACCTTGGCATATATGAGGGTCGAGGATGATGCCGCCTTTCGTCGCAAGCACACTGACGACAAGAAGTCGTTAGGCGTCAGAAAGCCAGAGTTCAAGACAAAGGCTGTTTCCAGAATAGAGCCAGCGCGCCAAATTTCAAATGTTCGTTTCAAGACGAAAGCAGAGGCCAAGACCGCGACTAAGTTCACTCAGTACCCCAAGATATCCTCTTACGGATTCAAAGGATCTACAAAGGACCTAGTTGAAGCTCTGAAAAGTTCCCAAGCGACCATTCGATGGCCAAAAAAGTCCGACCTGGACGATGCTAAAAAAGACAAATCAAAGTGGTGCGACTTCCATGTCGATCATGGTCATGCGACAGACGATTGTATCGCAATGAAGAAGGAATTAGCGTATCATTTCCCGAAAGGAAATCTCAAGGATATCATAGACGATGTCGCTGTTCCAGCTAATAGCCATCGACCGTCGACCCCCGAGCATGCGAAATTCGTCAATTGCATCACCGGTGGTTCATACGTATGTGGTCTGACGTATTCCGCGGCCAAGCGTCATGCCAGTCAGGCACCCGACGATCGGCCTATTCCTCGCTCGTCTAGACCCAAAGGAGATTTGGAGCTAGAAGCCATGAAGATTGTGTTCGACCACGTCGACCTTGGCGACTCGTATCAGAAGCATCACGACGGGTTGATCATTCAGATCACAGTCAGTAACTGTCTAACGCGTCGAGTCTTAATCGACGGGGGCAGCTCAGCAAATGTTATTTTTCTCAACACCATCAAAGCCATGGGAATCGACCGCTCGGAAATCACCCGACGTTCGACGACTTTGGTCGGTTTCAATAGAGAAGCGACGAGCACCTTCGGAGAGATAATCTTGCCCGTCTACGCCGGAGGAGTCAACAAGCAGACCAAGTTCAGTGTCATCGATTGTGCGTCGGCCTATAACATCATCTTAGGACGACCATGGATCCATGATATGAAAGTCGTTCCCTCGACGTATCATCAAATGTTGAAATTCCCTACGCCATGGGGAATCCAGGAGATTAAGAGTGAGCCAAAAGTCGCTCGTGACTGCTACAAGTCTACCTTGAAGCCGCGAAAATAAACCAAAGTCACAAGATCAGGCTCTTGACAGGTTCGTTCCTCTATCCCTAAATTAATATCTTTTTCACAGAGATAAGTCTACTATGGTGCCCGGTCGCACGACAACATAGTCAACGCAGGACGATATTTCTCCGTGTCATTCTATCATTTAAAACCTATCTTTTCCTCCCAAAAAGAATAAGGTAATAAATGACAGTGGGCAAATAGAGAGAGTCTGAAATGGTACGTTCTCTAACTCTTTTTCATACGATTTTTTCTCACAAAACGTTTACTGACTTAAGCATCGGAGGGTCGTTGGCTAGCCAACGACAAACCCCCGACATCGTTTTATCGCAGAATCGCACGACAGATTATCGCAGATTCGCACGGCAGTAATCATTAAGTCTACTAGATGACTTTAAATTCGCAGAATCGCACGACATAAACAATCAGGATTTTCTTCCCTGACCATCCTTCCACAGGGGCATACGACGCAAATTCCTCGTACGATCTCGTCGTACAATCGCAAAGCCTAAATAACTTACATCTAAGTTTCTTAGCTTTTATACCCTGAATGGATGCTTTAATCGCGTGTTTTTATTTGTTTTACGTTCTTATTATCGTATTACAATGAGCGCCTTAGTCGCATGATTTCATATGTATCTTATGTTCGACTTTATAATCAAATGTGATTCGAATAAAGCATAAGCAAAAGATATATTCATTAAGCAAACTATTATATACATACTCGATCCCTGATTGGTCGAATGGCAAAATAAACAAGAAAAGGAAAATTCTAGACGGCAGGGGGAACATCGGTCGTATCCCTGCTCAAAGTCCCGACCCGAGGACCTTCATCTGCCACTCCTCCCGCACGAATCTCCTGCAGTTCATACTGAGCATCGAAGAGCTGGATGGCTAGCTCGTCAACACGCGCCAAGGCAAACCTCTCCCAATCTAAAGCCGCCTTCTCTCTCTCCAACGCCGCCTCCTCCCTTTTCAAAGTAGACGCCACCAACTCCTCGGCTTTCGACATCTCAGCGTACAATGCCAGAGACGATTGGAACGTCTAAAAATACACGAAAAAGTGTTAGACAACGAACAACATCGAACGTTGAAACAAGTCATGAAAGATTGACACTTACTGAGAACGCCAGACTGGCAACCTGAGATCCTATCTCTCCGGCCGGAACCCCGTGAAAACACTCCCTGAAAGATGGAAGCAAACACCTCTCCAAGTGAGGAAACAACGTCGTCCCGTCTAGGACACCATCCGCCATAAAGTCCGACGGCAATGAAAAATTAATCGTCGCAACTTCGGCTGACGACCCCTCGCCCCTGACGGCAGATGATGGGGTTGACATCTTGAACACCGGTCTCGTCATTGTCGTCGGAAGCGCCGAACTTGCCGGTATCGCGTCCATCGCGCCAGGACGGTTGGATGACGCCCTCGCCTCCTTAGGCAGAACAACTCCCGGTGAGTTATCAACCCTAAACGACGGTTCCCTCAGGACTGTCCTCCGGGTTCTCTTTTCGCTCGACCCAGCTGTCGAAACATTTTCACCCCGAAGGGCACGCATAACCTGCTCCCCTCTCGCCCTAGAGACCGATTTCCTCTTGGTCGGCACTGATCAGGAAATACATGAAGCATCAGGCGGATAGAGTAAACAAAGTAAAATAAAAACTACGGTACGTTTACCAGTCGCTTCTTCCCTCTCATCCTCCTCTCCCTCTTCTTCAGAATCTCCCATCGCGTCCTCGTCCTCGGCCGCCGGTTGCCACGTGACGAAAGATCGATCATCAGTACTATAACTCAGGAATCTGTCGACCTTGGCTCGAGAACCTTCGTTCGGGTGCAAGGCGTCGTACTGAATCTCTGAAGACGACAAAAAGCAATGAGTAAATAATAAGCGGAAGAACCAAACAGTGACATATATCGAAAAAGCATACCGCCCATGTTCCAGTCAGGACGAATCCATTTGCTATTGATGTCAAGCGAGTCAGTACGCACGAATACATATCTCGATTTCCACCCACGATCATTGACGCCAGTTCCCAAAACCAGAGTGCGGTCACCCTTAAACTTGGAATACGGACTGTAACGCCCATTCTTGTCTCTCTTAACATGATAAGCCAACCAGAAATCATTCGGGGTCATAGGTGGATCCCACTTTGCAGACAATCGCTCGATAACCAGAAAAACCCGCCAAAGTTGGGGCATCAACTGCCCTGGTGACAAGCCAAAATATCGCATGAAATTCTTAGATAAAACCGAATACGGCCACTCAAACCCTATTTTGAAGGGATACTCGTATATCACGAAGCATCCGTCGGGACAATTCTCAGGACGTATATCCCCTGGAATGGTTAACTCTACTTCTGCAGGGATCTTCGCTAGACGCCTAAAGGCATTTAAATCCTCCTGACTCACGATAGAACTCTCTGGTTCAATCGACATTGTTTATCAAACGAAGGAGACGACCGATAAAAACCAAAGCGGAAAAGCAATGCGTTATATAAACACTCTAGACCTCGAACAATCTCTACTAGGCCGAAGATTGGCAACGATTCGAGTAAGTTCAGACGAAGAATGGAAAGGAATCAAGGCGAAATCTCTTCCCAAATAAACACTTCGAAATATAGCAAGAAAAGATCCGTCGTGATCTTTATTTATACAAACAATCGCATCAAATCGAATCCCTGGATGACCGTCGCGCATCCCCGTCCTTTCGTATGCCCGCCCGGATCTTCGACACCTGTCCTCGACAGCTGGTAAGCATCATCGTGCGTCAGTATGACGTCATAACTTTTCAACTTCTCGTTCAGTTAAAGGCGAACCGGTCTAGTTCCACGACAACCAGGTAAGTCCCTCAACACAGGTCACAAGTCTAAGCATTCGACAAGCAAAATTTAAAACTTAAATTTGACATTCAATTTTCAAATTTTGGGGGCAAACTGTTTGGGCAAAAAAAATCACGTCGCTCGACCACGACCAAAACAGGTAAGACGCATGTCCTAAGCTATATCTTGTATTAAGATAAGGTCTCAACAAGAACCCAGGAAACATCCGCCGTCTCCCGTAAAAGGTAAGTCGTACGTCCCTCATGACGCTCGACCATAGCAGCGCCCGTCCCGCACGAACGTCGCATAGAACCATGCGACCTCGACCAAACTAACGTTAACCATGACTGTTACGTTTGTTAAGTGTTTAATGCAGGAGTCAAAGTCATTAAGGAGCAACGGATATAACCGACGCAACCATTAACGATCGATAGCCGTAACGGACGAAGATCATCATGGATAATCACTCCGGCAACCGTTTCCAGCCGTTGATCAAAGCATTAATGGAGCTAATTAATGACGCGAAGACTATAAATACCAAGCTAAGTCTTCACATCAAGAATCATCAGTAAACATCTGATACGCATCGAATATCCGACGATTAACAACCGAAGCAATACTCAACAACATTCGAAGAAAAGCTCAAGTCATCGCTCTCGACGCACGACAACTGCCCTCGACCAGCAGTTCACACTTTGTTTCGTACACGACGAACACCTGTTTTTACGTTCAAACACTTGTACTTTACATTTCGAAGCATTTCCTTCATTTGTATTGTAATCTCTGTACGATCGACACCGGTATCCAAGGACATCGCCCCTGATTGGCGACCATAGTATAGCGACGACACCCACTGTCGTTCGCAGGTTTTTTCCTCGTTTGAGGTTTTTCCTGCGTCATCAAATCCCTTGTTTCTTTATTTTATTCCTCATCGCACGTCTCGTCGAAAGATTCTTTCTTTAGTTGTTTAAGTCCACATCGACCTTAAGTTGTCCCTTTGGTGCGATTTTTGGCATTAACAGACTCCAAGTCAAACAATCATCAGAGGGAATTTTTATAAATCAAGCTAAATATGTCTCTGACATTCTTTCAAAATTCAAGCTCTGTGATGCCTCTGTAATGAAGACCCCCATGTCCACTGGAAATAAGTTACACTCAGATCCAGATGGTAAATCTGTAGAGTGCAAGCTCTACAGAGGCATGATTGGGTCCCTTTTATACTTAACACCAAGTAGACCTGATATAATGTATGCTACATGCCTCTGTGCAAGATATCAAGCTAACCCAAAGGAATCCCACATTCTTGCTGTAAAGATGATCTTCAGATACTGTTATGTCCATGATCTTCATACAATCCAAGTATTGTGTAACAAGATGATGAAGAACATTATTGAAAAGGAAATCTAACCTAGAGAGAACACAAAGTGATTAGAGATCTACATCTTGTATTAATGAATTCACTTCTTACAAACTACAAGTAAAGACCTATTTATAGTCTTCATCACTTGCTACAACAATTAAGCCTAAGCCCTTTAACACAGCTATTGCTTTACAAAACTTTCTATTATAAAGGACAACTTCAGTGTCCTAACAGATACCTTAAGGGAACCAAAAATCTTGGGCTCTGGTATCCAAAGAACTCTGGCTTTGATCTGAAGGCCTACACAGATTCAGATTATGGAGGATGCAAGCTTGACCGAAAGAGCACCTCTGGGAGTTGTCAATTCCTGGGTGGTAAACTAGTCAGCTGGACTTCAAAGAAGCAGAATTGTGTGTCGACATCTACAGCAGACGCTGAATATGTTGTTCCTGCTAGCTGTTGCTCCCAGGTTCTGTGGATGAAAACTCAGCTAAAGGACTACGGTTACAACATATACAAGATACACATCCTCTGTGATTCAAAGAGCGCCATCGCTATCTCTGCCAACCCTGTACAGCACTAAAAAACAAAGCATATCGATATCCGTTACCACTTTCTAAAGCATCATGTTGAACAAGGCACAATCGATATGTACTTTGTGTCCACTGAATTCCAGCTTGCAGACTTATTCACCAAGGCACTAGATGAGAAAAGATTCCTTTTCTTGGTGAGTAAGTTGGGTATGATAAACATGAGTTGAACCCTCTGTAAGTAAGACTTGATCTTCTTGTATATATGTATATATTTAAACTCTTCTGCATGTAAATTCTTCATCACCAAAAGTTCTGTACCCAACAGAGCCTCTGTGGGAATTCTCAGAACCTCTGACAATCTCCACAGAGCCTCTGGTAAGTTTGACCTATGTTCTATGCATTACTTATCCTATTTGATCCAAGCATAGGTCAAGGGGGAGCAGGAGACCTTGAATTAACCCACAGAAGTGGTTAATTCAAGGGGGAGCCAAAGAAGAATGGTGATCAGCCAAATCCACAGAAGTCAGGTATTTTGCCGAGCAAAGGAGAATCAAATAAAGTATGTCTCGCACAAAACCTTTTTCCAAAACAGTTTTCTAGGACACCAATTTCCAAATATGTCCTAAAAACACAGTTTAGAACAATCAAAACATTGGATGATCAAAAAGTTTCATGAGCTTTCCGTTATTAGAAAATTAAAGTCATAGAACCTCTGCTGAGCTCAACAGAGCCTCTGTAAGCCAGAGCCTCTGTGACTTAAAATTTAATACGGAAACTCTATCGATCACTTCAATTGCTTTTAAAGATTTTTGGTAAAGGTGCAAGCTCAGAGGTAACATAAAAAGGCTTCAAATCACAGAGCTCATTCCATCACAAAGCCTCTGTCTATATGACACATGCACAGAAACGGAATTATGTAAGATGCAGGTTATTTCTGAAGGTGACAGTCATTCGAGTATAGAGACGCCCACACGCTCAGCATTAATGGGCCACGCACGACGTCTAATCGGGCTCTGACACCTCTGACGTGGCACTCTTTCATTGGACGTACATGCCACGCGTTCCTCTGATACGTTGCACACAGTTGTTGTACTCGATTACGGACCCCAAAGAATTATCAAATAGTTACTATTAACCTCTTCAGATTCTACCACCGTTAAAACCCTATAAAACCCCTTTTACCTTCTTCCTCATTCCTTTACGATTCTCTCTCTAATACCTCCGGCGAATAGTGAAATACCTGCAACTTCATTCTTTCTACTCCAACTCTTCAAAATCTCAGCAATGGCTTCCACCGAAAACTCACCGGCGACATCCCCTGCTCACTCCGAGCACTCACAACAACGAACCAGGGCCACTAATCCTGAACATGAACAGGGTGAATCTGTTGATTTCTCTCCAACCACTCACCTGCAGTTCTTTATCGAAAATAACCATTTCGAGAACTCATTACCCCTCAAACCCAACAACCACTTCCTAGTGCCCTTAAGAACAACATTTGGGGAAGCACATGCCATTTTACTGAATATCCTTGAGAACCACCCATTGTACACCCTACTATCCAAGAATGTCACTTGCATCCCTGCCAGATACATGAACCAATTCTGGCAGAGCGGCTATTATGATTCAGAATCAAGGGAAGTCGGAGGATGGATCTCAAAACCTGATAAGTCTGAAAGAATCGAGCTCAAATTTAACAGAACCATGCTAACTTTAGAATTCAATCTGCCCACCAGAGGGCTTTTAGGGATTAAGGAATATATAGAAATCCCCTCTGATAGAGAACTCTGCGACTTTGCAGAGATGTTAGGTTATAATACCCACCTGACAAAGAGGAATGACTTCAGACGAAACCGATTCCCACCTCTGTGGAATACCTTCTTCTCGATCCTCAACAGATGCCTCACAGGGAAAGTGGGGAGTCCAGATCAAACCTCACACCAAATCCTAGCCATAATGTTCGGGGTTTATTATGACTTACCCCTTGACTTCGCAGCTCTGATGATGCAAGAGCTTGTCAACACAATTGATCGTCGCATCTCAACACAGAAGGCAAAGGGTCCAAATGTTCTGGATCACCCTGCTCTGCAGTTCCAGAAGACTATTGGAGTCATTCTGGAACCTCTGCTACAAATCAACAAATGGCCAATGGAAGGGCCTATAGTCAAGACTTACCCATTAGGCAGAATGGCTACCACAAAACACGCAGAGGGGTATGCGATCTGCAGACCTCTGACAGCCAGACTTCTATCATATGCCTCTGATGAACAACTTAGGATTGAGTATATACGCGCTCATAGGACTCCAGAACCGAGTCCTGCGACACCCCCGCGTTTAGGAGTCCCCCTAGGAACCATAGTTGTAGAAAGGATGAGCCCAGAGGAGCACGTAGAGGCTGTGGCCAAGCATGAGCAAAAACTGGCCAAAATCAAACCACATCGGAAAAAGATGATCTCCTCTGCATCCAAGACCAAGGCAGCCACTCCCCCCAAGTAGAAAAAGGCTCCCAGAGCAAAGAAACCAACAGAGGTAACCTCTTCAAGTGCTGCACAGATCACCCAACCCCCACCAGAAACTGTCGTAGCATCCTCTGTTCCTTCTCCTCCCAAAGTGAAAAAGAAACGCAAGACAAAAACATCAGAGGAGGGAGCCCCAAAACCTAAGAGGAATAAAACCACAACATCTGCCCTCCCCCACAGATGATCTCCTCTGCATTCAATGATTCCTCTGCAAACCATCGCAGAGGAAACCATAGCAGAGGAAGTTGCCCCTGAACAACATCTGCCCTCCCCCAATCCTATACATTATGCGGACCAAGGTGATTTCTCCGCATTCCTTGAACAACATGATTTTGCAGACACCTTGGATACCTCTGGTTGGAATGCAGAAGCCCTACCAAAGCACACTTCTGAACAAGCCCAAATGGACTCTCCCATACCAGAAGTTGAAACTGCCGCAGAAGAACATGGTGACCAGTTTCCCTCTCCTCCGAGCTACGATCCAGAACTACAGAACACGGAGGAGTTGTTGGACACAGAGGATACATGGGTGGAAATTCAATCCAAACCCACTGCCCAAATCTCAGAACAATGGACCACCACTAACCCATCAGTAAATATCTCAGAGGTGGATTCTAAGATGGAGGCCAGTGACAAAACCCCAGAGGGTATTCAGGCTGCAACCCCAGAGGAAGTCCTACACCCAGATCTACAAACACTACAAGGCTTCCACCCATGCTATGATGTGCTAAGAAAAATCCCAGAGGATATGGTTGATTTTGCAGAGTTAGAGGCTAGCAGAAAGACCCTTAGGTTAGGGTGTATGACAGAGGCTGAAGCCTTAAAAGATGTCGAAGTTGGAAGAGGCACACAACCCCAACCAACTCCCAGTGCAACCCATATCTCTGACACCGCCAGTCTAGTGGCAGAAGGTGTTATTGAACAAGAGCAGCACAGCTCGATCCAATCCCAAGCAAACCGGGCAGAGGCAACTTTTTCTACCTCTGTGCCACTTATAACCGGGGAAACCATTCCAAGGGAGTCCTATCCAAAGGACTTACCTTTAGTAAGTGAACAATTGCCCCAGATCATATCCGAAATCCCCAAAGAGGAATTCGTTTCCTCTGACACGCACACACTCATAGGTCCCAACAGCTCTTCAGGGGAGCTTAAAAAGCACAAAGACGAAGGGACTCTAGACAAGTCTCCAAGTCAACTTAAGGATACTCCTGTACCCACCTCTAGAGTGGATCAGGACAATGTGCTTACCAGAACCTCTGTAGAGCATGAGGCCTCAAAAACCTCTACTCAAGGATCAGAAGGAAATCCTTCCACCCTCAACATCAAAACAGGGGTGACAGAAGGTGTCCTAGGAACAGGGACAAACTCTGGGGATGAATGTGTTCCCCCAGAGGTTACAACTAGTTCATATGTCTCAAGGGATGAGTTCCAAACCCTTGTCACCTCTATGACCAATACATTAGGGGGGTTGAAAAGCTCTTTTATTACTTTTGCAGAGAACTCAAACAGGGCAATCACAGATCTGACCACCAAAGTGGACAACCTGTCCACAGAGGTGAAAAATGCCATGGCTAAAATAACACCTGCTGCAACAACCTCTGCGACCACAGAACCGGCCTCCACTTCTGCTCTGGAAACCTCCATTACAAATCTCTCCAAGCAACTGAAGAAGGCTAGAAAAGCTCAAAAGAACCTCCCACAAACCTCTGCCCCCGTCATCACCATCGACGATCTTCAAAAGGCTCTGGATAAAGTCCAAGAGCATACCCTTGATCAAACCAAGGCTCTGAAGCCTACGGATTATATCACCAGAGCCTAAATCATAGAATTGGGTCAAAATGTTCTAAATGAGATGACCGAATTCATCAGAGCCTTCACCGCCGCCAACGCCATCTATGTCAGAGAATTCCAGACCAGCGTGGGGAAACTACGTTTCAACTCAGAGGCAGAGGTCGCCTACCTTCTAGGCATCTGCGATGACTTGTGTGCTAAAATGCTTGTCGTAGGTGCCTCTCAGCCAAAGAAGCCAAAGTCTACATGCCGCATAGAGGGTACAAAGGAAACGGGTCAGGATGACTCTGATGATGATTCTGATGGATCATCAGGTCATCCTGAGGGGGAGAAAAGAAGAGAAAAAGTTGCAAACAGAGGTCTACCAGCTCCACCAATATCAGCAGAACCCTAAACCAAGTACCGCAAACTGAAACCCAAGGAGGAACTCAACAGAAGACGACAGAGGAAACACGCACCTCTGTCGAAACAACCTCTATAACCATAAAAGGCTTACCATCACCATCTCCCAAACAAACTGAACAGTTTCAAATCCTGACATCTTCTGAAGAAGACCAACCACCTAAACCAACAGAACCCAAGTTACCATCCCCAACACCAAAAACACCAGAAGAACCCAAACAACCATCCCATACACCAGAAGTTGCAACGACAAAACGTCCATCTCCCACACCCAAAAGAAAAGAAGAACCCAAAACTAAAACCAAAACCTTAGCTCATAAACGAAAATATCTGAGCAAATCAGCAGAAGCCTCACCAGCCACACATCAAACCAAACCCACATCACTAATCAATCCCTCAGAAGCACAAGTGCCAAAACCAACAGAGGCAACCCCTATAAATCCTATATACAACTAAGCCCTCACAAGCTCAACAGATAAAACCAACAGAGGCAACCCAAACTCAACAAGCAGAACAGCCTAAGGCAAAAGACAAAGAAAAGGGAATAGTGACACAGGAACCAAAGAAGAAAAAACAGAAGCATCAACCCACAGAGAAAATGATGAAGAGTGCTTTCGACGCCTATGTCACCCCTAAGCCAGAAGAAGAAGACTAGGCTTACGGACTCATTCCTCTGTCAACAAATCTAACAATAGATCCCAAGGCAAAACCTATAGAAGACAGGGTGGCCCAAATATAAAGCAAAATGGATGCTCTACGCAGGCCCATGCCTCCACCCGTTGCACCTCCACGACAAATGGAAGAGGTGGTGTACAAGTATTTGTACAGTAGAGCTATCAACGATCCCCTGTCACCATCCAATCTGAACCCTGAATTACTTAAAGAGCTTGAAGATGTCTTCAACAGAACATCAGCCAAACCTGTCAAACAAGTCTACTCAACCTCCAAAATTGACAAGGTCATATACTGCAAGCTTTCTAGAACAAAAGGCACTCAGATCCACTACAACATCTACAAAGTCAAAAGGATGGACATAACCGAGAACCAGTTCTCAGATGCTGATATGAGGAACCTAAGCCCTTACGACTTGCCGGGTCTTCTGAGTTAGGCCAGACAGAACTATAACACTAGACTCGAAGTACAGAAAGCATATAGAGTGATCAAGAAAGCCATGCGTGAAAGGCTTCTAATGTATAGCATGACTAACTTCCAGGTAGGACTTGACCTTGGAGTTAAGCAAATAAGACTCCCACCACCAGAAGATGATTGCCCCTCCTCTGTCAGACCAAACTCCATCATCACATTTCCAAGGATTGGGTATGTCTATCAAGATCCTGTTGGATAGTTAAGGTTATTCCTAGAGATTGACTGCCAGAAGTATGCAACAAGCTCTCTGATAGAGTTCAAAGCCAATCTTATGGAGCACAGAAGAACAGAGTTCATGGATCAAGCACTAGCCGACAGATTGATAGAGGTTATCGACTCCGTCATCAACTTCAGAAACCTCTGCATCAAATTTTATCATGAACTCAAGAGTGGAGGAATCGATAACTGGAAGATCAACGATTTCCCAAATGCCAGAGTATGATTTCCTCAACATTCCTCTGCTTAATTTTCATATCACACTGTAATCGAATGTAAGTGCCTCTGGCATATCTTTATATGAAAGTAAACATTCAACAGAGGTCAATTACCTCTTGTCGTGTACTTAGCCTAGAAAACCATGCACTTTTTCAATTTTTTATTTTTCAATACTTAGGGGGAGATTGTTAGCTCCAACTTCTATGTAAAGAAGTATTGAAAATAGGCTAAGTATAAAAACCATCGATAGAGCTTCTGCCAAGACACCGAGCAAGAATTCGACAGAAGACGTTCTCAAAGACAAGGCCACAGAGCCTCTGCCAAACTTGACAGAGCCTCTATGGTATGAAGACTGAAGACTTAGAAGATAATCTGAAGATCAAGACAAACACATTTGTGCCTCTCACGTGCCTCTGCTATCCTAAAGATCATTCGTACAAGGCGTGCCCTGCACATTCCATGTGACCTCTGATGGGTTTCAGTCTTTGCAGAAAATGGAGCACTACATTAACGTTGTACCTGTAGCAGTCCCACGATCGTGTCTTTGTACCCTTAGTCCTTATTGTCTAAAGCTTATCCCCTGATGAATAGTATAAATATAAGGCTTAAGTTGAGCTCTTCTATTAACTTTACACAACACACACCCATAGAGCAGAATTCATAGCATACTTTCAGTGTTCTCGGTGTTCTTATTGAATCAATACAAAGTGAATCTTTGAGTTAATCTCGTGTTTATTTAAACTTTGTTTAGCTGATTCTGTGTGTTTTTCTACCGTAGAATATCTTTTAGTTCATTAAAGCGCTTCCGCACCCTTATTTGTTTGAACTATTAGATATAAATATCATTGTTGAGTAAAATCGGGATCAACAATAAGGTCTAGCGACCCCACGATCTAAGTTTTTTAACTTAGAAGAATTTCATGTTATGAATGAATGCTTTGATCGCATATACTTATGTTTGCCAATACGATTTAAAAGTATAAAAGTCCTACGACTTACGTTCTAATCGTTGTATTATAATGGATGCCTAAGTCGCACGTCTTCTTGTTCATTCTGTGTTTAATGAATTTCACAATTGATATTATATCTGTCTATGACATGTATGAGTCAAAATAATGCACAAGAGAAATGTAAATATCATTCATTAAACGGTCAGTTACTTCCAAATAACTCGACCATCAACGGTCGAGTAGTAAAAAACAAAAAATAACAAATATTTTTTCTAAAGTTGAGGAGGATCATCGGTCGCATCCTTGCCTGAGGCCTCGCCCTTAGAGCCTTCATCCACCTCCTCCTCCTCGACCTCCTTCTCGTCATCTGAGTCAAGGTATCTTTCGGTCCCAACGTCCCTCAAGAAGAAGGCAAGCTCGTCCGACGCCGATGCCAGAGGATTTTTGCCCGACAGGTGTCGTCGTATGATCGCCGCCCGTGCGGTGAATCGAGCAAAAGTGAAGACGGACTTAGTCTCGTCCTTCAGCTCCTCGACCTCCTTCTCCAGACCCGCCACTTTGGACTTGGATTCCTCGACTTCTTTTTCTTTCATAGCCAAAGGTTCCTTTGCCCTGTCTAGCTCCTCCCTTTGGTCGGCAATCAAAGACAGGGATTGCTTCAGACGAGAGTTCACGTCGTCCTTTGCATGTCTGACGGCTTCTAACTCGTTTAGAGCGTCGTCGAGTCGTACCGACATACGCTCGACACATGCCAGAGCAGACTTTTCCCTCTCCAACGCCGCATTCTCTCTCACAAGAGCAGAAGACACTAGGCCTTCTATTTTTGTTGTCTTGCCGTGCAGAGCCAGGGAAGACTGGAACGCCTGAAAAACACGAAAAGTATTGTTAAGTAAACACTCGACAAAAATCCAAACGACAAAAGTTAAACAAGTCTTGAAAGAGAGACTTACCATAAACGCCAGCCCGGCAACGTGGGACCCCTTTTCTTCGACCGAGACCCCTCGGTAACGCTCCCTGAAAGAGGGGAGATGATACTTCCCCAGATGAGGGAATAGACTCATCCCGTACAGGACATTGTCGGACATGAAGTCTGACGGCAACGTGAAGTTAACCGTCATGACCTCTCCTCCTCCCGTCTTAGCACCCTTGCCCTTGTCGAAGGGGTCGACGTGGCAGTAGGGGATGTCGCCGTTTTCGTCGGAGGTGCAGAATTGACAGGCGTTGCGTCGATAGCATCAGAAGACGACTTTATCTTCTCAGGGGATGCAATCGACACATTCGCCTTATCAGACATGACGCTCTCGACGAACCGCACGTCTTTGAAGACGGTTCCTTCGGGACCATCATCCTGGTCCGCTTTAGGACACCCGACCCAGTTGCCGGGATCCCCTTCCTTTTTTCCCTGCCCTGACAGGCCAGTTCAGCTTGAGCTGCCCTCTTGGCAGCCGCAGGCGTCATCTTCGCCTGAGATTCTCCTGTAGAGCAAGAAAAAGAACGATTAAGACAATCGAGAGAAGAGAAAGACTAGGTCGAGCAGAAAAATGAAGGAACACTTACCAGTCATTTCTTCTTCTTCCCTCGACTCTTCTCTCTCCTTCTCCTCTGTCTCCTCCTCCTCCTCTTCTTCTTCGTGTCTCTCCTGCCGGTTTTCACCCAAGTAAACCAAGTCGTCGTCCTCGTCAACCAAATGACATGTGACGAACGATCGATCGTCGGCGCTAATCTCCAAGAACTTCTCGATCTTGGTCTTGGAGTCGTCATTGGGCTTCACGTCGTCAAATTTAATGTCTGAAAATATAGAGAAAGAAGATTAGTCGAGAAGCAAAGCAGTACAGGTAATAAAAAAACGCTCGACAGAAAGCTAAAACTGACTCGTCATGTTCCAGCCAGACCTGATCCAATCGCTGTCGGGGTCCAGCGTCGCTACACGCACGAATGCGTACCTGGTCTTCCATTTGCGGTCGTTGACCACAGTCTTCAGAACCAGAGTACGATCGCCCTTGTGTTTTTAAAACAAGTTGTAGCGACGTGTCCATCTTGACCTGATAAGCCGTCAAGAGGTCCTTCACGTTCATCGGTGACTCCCAGCTCTTGGTAAGTCGCTCGACAACCTGGATGGCGCGCCATAATTGGGGCATCAGTTGCCCCGGCAAGAGGTCGAACTCGCACATAAAAGCCTTGGCCAGAGGCGAATAGGGCCATTCAAAACCTATCTTAAAGGGGTATTCGTATATCACGACATACCCCTCGGGACACATCTCCGGTCGAATCTGACCGGCCTTGCTCAATGTGATCCCCGCAGGGTTTTTTGCTAAGCTCCTAAGGTCATCGAGATCATCTTGATCTCGAATGGTACTCCTGGGTTCTGTCGACATCGATAATCCTGTTAACCAAGTTTGTCGATCTGAAAAACCCCAAATGTCCCAATTCTTCCTAGGCTTCCTAGCTATGGATTTACGACGCATGCAAAGAAGAAGAAGTCGTACCTTATATAAGCGCTCTAAAAACCTCAAAAATCCTAATTGAATCGAAGATTCTTGCAGGTTTGGAAAGAATTTGGCGAAGAACAGCAAGAAAATCAAGAAGAAATCTCTCTCTAAACTCTCTGAAAGCGTAAAAAGGAAAAGATCCATCATGGGTCTCTATTTATGTAAACGATCATGTCAGGTCAAGTCACCCGATGATCGACACGTGCCCATGTCTTTTTGTATGACCACACGGATCGTCGACACCTGGCACTTACAGTTGTTTAGCACGATCATGCGTCAGCATGACGTCACGATCTTATCCCCTTTTCGACTTCCCATTCAGTTGGAATTGGACCGATCCAGTTCCCAGGCAACTAAAGCGACTTTCGACACGTATCATGACCCTAGACGTCCGACTGACAACAAAATTTAAAATTTTGAAATTTGAATTTGCCACTCCATTTTAAAATTTTAGGGGCAAACTGTTTGGGTAAAATTTCACCAGTCTCGACCACGACCAAAACAGGGAAAACATTTATTACATTTTTCCATAATAAGACAAAATCATAGACACTTTATCTTCTGACCAAAGTTGAAATCGAAAGTTACTCACGACACTCGACCGTCGTAAGGAACCTTACGACCTCGACCGACTAACATGCGATATTATTGTTACTTTTTCACTGTTTAATGCAGAGTCAATGTCATTGATGACCAACGGCTATAACCGACAAAGGCCATTAACCAGCATTAAACTCAGCGTCAGTTACGACCGTTATTTGAAGCTTTTAAGGAATCATTTAAAGCGCTCGAAGACTATAAATATAGGGGTTCAATCATCATTTTAGACAATTTGGCATAACTGAACTCTCAAGAACACTCGAAGCAAAGAATTCTCTCTCGAAAGATCGCTCACGACGCACGACTTATACACACGACGCTTAGTTTCTACACACGACGCACTAGTTTTTATATTCGATACACTTGTTGCTTTACATTTAAAGTCTTTCTTTCATTTGTATTGTAATCATTGTACCCTCGACACCCGAAACATATGGATATTGCCCCTGTTTGGCGACCATAGTGCAGCGGCGACATCCAAAGTCGTCCGTGGGTTTTTTCCTTGTTGAGGTTTTTCCCGCGTCACCAAAATCTTTCGTCTCTTTTACATTTTCCGTCTTCGTCGCATTGCTTTGTCGAACGATTTCCATTCTTTAGTTGTTAAGCTCCACAATCAACCTTAAGTTATCCTTCTGGATGATTTTTGGCATTAACAATGATATCTGAGAATTCATCACATAATTCTGCATTTGTAGAACCAAATATTATATCATCTACATATATCTGAATCAAAATTAAATCTTCACCTTCTTTCTTTAAAAATAAGGTAGTATCAATTTTACCTTTCTTGAAGCCAGATTCTAATAAGTATTGAGTTAGAGTGTCATACCAGGCTCTTGGTGCTTGTTTCAGACCATACAATGCTTTATCTAAAACATACACATAATCTGGAAACTCAGGATCAACAAATCCTTCTGGTTGATAGACATAAACTTCTTCATTGAGTATACCATTCAAAAATGCTGATTTGACATCCATTTGGTACACTTTGAAGTTCTTGTGTGCAGCATATGCCAAGAATATTCTTATTGCATCTATTCTTGCAAATGGTGCAAATGTCTCATCATAATCAATTCCTTCTTGTTGAGAATATCCCTTTGCAACCAATCTAGCCTTATTTCAGACTACAACACCTGGCTCATCTTTCTTGTTTCTGAACACCCATTTTGTTTCAATAATTGATTTTCCTTCAGGTCTTGATATGAGTCTCCAAACTTTATTTCTTTCAAACTGTAGCAACTCATATTGCATTGCCAAAATCCAGTCTGGATCCTCTAGGGCTTCAGTGGCTTTCTTAGGTTCAATCATACTTAGGAATCCTGCAAACATTGCCTTATTTGCTGTTGCTGATCTAGTCTGCACTCCAATTGATGGATCTCTGTTTGGGCAAAAAATCACGTCGCTCGACCACGACCAGAACAGGTAAGACGCATGTCTTAAGCTATATCTTGTATTAAGATAAGGTCTCGACAAAGACCCAAAACACCATCGTCATCCCTCCTAAAAGGTAAGTCGAGAGTTCCTCGCGACACTCGACCATAGCGTCGCCCGTCCCGCACGACCGTCGCATAGAACCATGCGACCTCGACCAAACTAACATTAACCATGACTGTTACATTTGTTAAGTGTTTAATGCAGGAGTCAAAGTCATTAAAGAGCAACGGATATAACCGACGCAACCATCAACGATCGATAGCCGTAACGGACGAAGATCATCATGGATAATCACTCCGGCAACCATTTCCAGCCGTTGTAGCCGTTGATCAAAGCATTAATGGAGCTAATTAATGACGCAAGGACTATAAATACCAAGCTAAGTCTTCACATCAAGGATCATCAGTTAACATCCGATACACATCGAATATCCGGCGACTAACAACCGAAGCAATATTCAAGAACACCTGAAGTGAAGAACCATTATTCTAAGTATCGCTCTCGACGCACGACAACAGCTCTCGACCAGCAGTTCAGACTTTGTATTCACACGACAAACACTTGTTTTACATTCCAAACACTTGTACTTTACATTTCGAAGCATTTTCTTCATTTGTAATGTAATCACTGTACGATCGACACCAGTATCCAAGGACATCGCCCCTGATTGGCGACTATAGTATAGCGACGACACCCACTGTCGTCCGCAGGGTTTTTCCTCGTTTGAGGTTTTTCCTGCGTTATCAAATCCCTTGTTTCTTTATTTTTATCCTCGTCGCACGTCTCGTCGAAAGATTCTTTCTTTAGTTATTTAAGTCCACATCGACCTTAAGTTGTCCCTTTGGTGCGATTTTTGGCATTAACAGTTTGGCGCCATCCGTGGGACTACATCTAGAGAAAATCCTCGATGAACGTGCATTCTACTAATAGTTTCTTGGAGTTTCTTCTATTTTCTGTTACAGGAAAATGGCAGCCCTTGGAAATCCGCAGCAAGCCGTCGCTCAAATGTATCAGGAGCTCGAGGTTGCCAGGAATCAACTCAATACAATGGCAGAGCAGAATCGCAGAGCAGCTGAAGAGATCGCGCGGCTAAGGAATCCTTTTGGACCCCAGAATGGTCCAAGACCAGTCATCCAGAATCCAGGTCCGGGACCAGGCCCGTCCTCATAGAATCAGCATCCAGGTCCATTCATGCAGAATCAGCAGCCGGGTCCGTTCATTCCAAATCCCCAGTCTGGGCAGATTCCCCCTTAGCACATCCGACCACCACCCTTGAACAATGGATCCCAACCATTGCAAGGTGGCGCCTAGGCGTTTCAGAATGGATCCCAGCCGTTTTCCCAACCGTTCCAAAGTGGTCCGTGTTAATGCCAAAAATCGCACCAAAGGGACAACTTAAGGTCGATGTGGACTTAATCAACTAAAGAAAGGATCTTTCGACGAGACGTGCGACGAGGGAAAAAATAAACAAGACAAGGGATTTGATGACGCAGGAAAAACCTCAAACGAGGAAAAACCTGCGGACGACAAGGGATATCGTCGCTGCACTATGGTCGCCAATCAGGGGCGACGTCCTTGGTACTGATGTCGGTCGTACGATGATTACAATACAAATGAAGGAAATGCTTCGAAATGTAAAGTACAAGTGTTTAAATGTGAAAACAAATGTTTGTCGTGTATGAATACAAAGTGTGAACTTCTGGTCGAGGATTGATGTCGTGCGTCGAGAGCGATACTTGAGCTTTCCTTCGAGTGTTCTTGAGTTCGCTGTAAGATTCTGGCTTTCAGTACTTAATCTTCAGAGTTTGAATGTTCTTTGCTATGAGTTTGGATGATTTTCTCTGTTGTGTGATGATGTTCGCTGAAGTGTATTGGATGTTTTCTGATGTCCCCTGAAATGAAGCTTTAGCTGGTCTTTTATAGTCTTCGCGTCATTAATTAGTTCCATTAATGATTTGATCAACGGATACAACGGCTGGAAACGGTCGCCGAGATGAATGTTCATAATGATCTTCGTCCGTTACGGCTATCGATCGTTAATGGTTGCGTCGGTTATGTCCGTTGCTCTTTAATGACTTTGACTCCTGCATTAAACACTTAACAAACGTAACAGTCAAGGTTAACGTTAGTTCAGTCGAAGGTACAATGATCTTACGCGATGGTCGTACGGGACGGGCGATGCTAAGGTCGTGCGTCATGGGAGACGTACGACTTACCTTTTACGGGAGACGACGGATGTTTTATGGGTTCTTGTCGAGACCTTACCTTAACACAAGATTTAGTTCACAATCGTGTGTCTTACCTGTCCTGGTCGTGGTCGTACGACGTGATTTTTTGCCCAAACAGTTTGCCCCCAAAATTTGAAAGAAGGATAGCAAATCCGAGTTTTAAATTTTGTCAGTCGAAAAAAATATGACAAGTGATGGAAATTACCTTGGCCTTGGAACTAGGCTGATCTGCTCTTAACTGAACGAGAAGTCGAAAGGAGAACGAGGTCGTGACATCATGCTGACGTACGATGATGCTTACCAGCTGTCGATGCCAGGTGTTGGTGATTTACTAGGGCATATGAAAGTCGGGGATGCGTGTCGATCTTTTGAAGGGCTCGACCTGTCACGATTTCCTGCATAAATAGAGACCAAAATAGTTTGTTTTCTTCAATCTTTCGAAAAGTCATCTTTTTCCAGAATCTCGACTTTTTCCAAATCTTTAGTGACTGATGATCTATCGTGGGCTGTGACACCCAAATCGATGACGATGTTGGTTGCGATAGACGCGGTGTTCGTGGATTCTGCGCATCTGGCAACGATGTTTTCTGCTACCACGTCGACCCTTTCATTAGCCGGCAAGGGCGAGGGTGTAAAGACGGGAGAGAATGATGGGGATTTTATGGAGATCAACTTTGCGTTGTCTTCATCCCTCTCGACTGACTATGTCCTCGTCAGGACGAAGTCGCTCCCGCTTCTGGGGAAATATCAGCTCTTATATTTCAAGGAGCATTTTCCAGGGATCTCTATCGAAGAGATTAGACTGTGTTTGGCCGTACTAGCTTCTTTCGTAAGTTTTTCTTTCGAAACTTGTGTTTACCGACGTTTATTCTTTCGATGAGCGTTTTGCTAATACGTCCCTTTTGTAATTATGCAGATGTTTCTGTTTTCCTTCACTAAACACGTGAGGAAACTGGGGGTATTGGAGTGGAGGTCGATTGTCGAATAGGAGATATTCCTTCCTCCAACCTTAACATTAATCTTAAGAGCCACATTCTAGGAATGCCATGGCGCGAAAGGTTGGGAGACGACTCCGGCTATACTCGTTTGATCCTTGCATCAGTTCTTCAGGATTGTCAGGATTCCGAAGGCTGAGTTTTCTTTGGGCAGAATTTACGATTGCCATGTTTCCTTAGATCTTAGGGTAGTTTCTGTTTCTGGGTTTATGAATTAGGCTTTTCATGCTTGACCGTTGGTGGTCGGGTCGTTGGTATGCAACAACTTTTGACTTTGTATTTACTTGTCCGACTATTGGTCGTTCATATGTAATCGTTCAATGAAGTTCCTTCTTTTGCTGAACCTGTGTTTTTAATTACATATGTCGTGGATAAATGTAATACTGATCATAACAATATGAAATAAACGGAGGATCGTGCGACTTAGGCTTTTATTGCAATATAGCAGTTGAAATATATATCATCGATGTGTTAGAACATACAAAGTATTTCTAAGTTCCAGAAACTTAGATCAAGGGACCGTTTAGACCTTACGTATGACTATATCGTATCATGAAACTTTAGAATATATGCCCCTGTGATCGAGTCATGCACTTGGTCGTGCGTTCCTGCGATAGAGTTCGTTAGAGGTCGTGGTTTTTCCAACGATTTTGTGATGTCTACCGTCGTGCTGAAAACTTTGTATGATAGGAAGGCGATTTAAAAGAAATATTTTTTCAAGTGCGTCGCATTCCAACTTCGTGGGATTTCCTGATTGTCGAGGGTTCGAAGTCGATAGGCTCCTTTACCAACGACTTCGGAGATACGATAGGGACCTTCCCACTTGGTAGAAAGTTTACCTGCGTTGAGCTCCTGGGTATTCGAGAATACTCGACGGAGGACGTAATCGCCTTCTCGAAAGATTTTAACTTTGACGTGCTTATTGAAATGTCGCTCGACTGCCTGCTTCTGTGACGCCATTCTGATCAAGGCCGATTCTCTGAGTTCTTCAAGGGCGTCGAGGTCATAACTTAAATCAACCACGTTGTGGTCGACGGATGTGTGCCTCGAAGTTGGGAGATGAACCTCGATCGGTAGGACGGCTTCGCAACCATAGACGAGAGAGAAGGGGGTTTACCCGGTGGACGTGCGTGGCGTCGTGCGATTTGCCCATAGGACCGAAGGGAGTTCTTCAACCCACCTTCCTTTTGCGGCTTTTAATCGTTTCTTGATCGAAGCTATAATAGTCTTATTGCTTGACTCGGCAAGTCCATTAGCTTGGGGATATCTGGGAGTCGAGGTTGTTAGTTTGATATTCCTGTCGTCGCATAACTGTTGGGTCATGTCGCTTATGATTTGGGATCCATTGTCGCAGACAATTTCGGATGGAATTCCAAACCTGCATATGATGTTATTCTGGATAAAGGAGATAACTTCTTTATCCCTAATTTAGGAGAAGGCATCTGCTTCGATCCATTTAGAAAAGTAATCCGTGAGCACGAGGAGGAACACTTTTTGCCCCGGAGCAGGTGGTAGTTTGCCGACAATATCCATTCCCTACCTCATGAAAGGCCATGGGACAAGCGTTGAGTGCAAAGGCTACGAGGGTTTATGAGACATACCTGAGTGTCGTTGACAGGGGTCACAATTTTGGACGTACTTGACAGCGTCTTGTCGCAGTGTCGGCCAAAAATACCCTTGTCGGGAGACACGATTAGCCAAGCTACGACCTCCTGAGTGATTACCACATTCGCCATCATGCATCTCTTGGAGGATTTTCTGGGCTTGATTCTTGCTGATGACGCACCTCAAATTTAAGCCCGTCGATGATCGCCGATAAAGCTTATTTTCGATCATGACGTACTTAGATGCTTTGAATCTAATTTTTAGAGCCTCCATTTTGTCTTCGGGGAGTTGGTCGTGCACGAGGAAATTTCAAATGTCGCGTGACCAATCATCTTCTTCGTCTTCGATCTGGATGACGTCTGTGTTTCCAATGGACGGCGTTGCCTGGTGAATCATAGGAATAACATCAAATATTGGTTCAACTAAAGCTGATCCAAGGTTCGCCAATGCGTCGGCTTGAGTGTTCTGGTCTCGCGGAATCTGTTCAAAAGAAAAAGATTTAAATTTTTTGGTAATTTCCTTTGCCACGCTTAGATATGCTGTCATTTTTGAATCCTTGGCTGCGAATTCTCCATTGATTTGATTTACTACCAGCAGGGAATCGCTCTTGACATGCAGTGTGGTTGCCCCCGAGTTGTGGGCCATATTCATTCCCACGATCAAGGCATCATATTCGACTTCGTTGTTGGTGGCCTTGAAGTCGCATCGGACCGAGTATACCATCTTACCCTCCTGTGGCGACTTTAAGACGACACCCAGTCCAGAGCCTCTAATGTTGGATGATCCGTCGACATGTAGGATCCAAGGCACGTCGTCGTGAGTCGCCACAGTGGACACTTCGAGTTCTGCTTCTTTTTCCAACTCAGGGCTGAAATCGGCGATAAAGTCTGCCAAGGCTTGTGATTTGATCGCGGTCCTGGGTTTGAAATCAATGTCGTAACTGCTGAGATATATGCTCCACTTTGCTAAGCGACCTGTCAACTCAGGTTTCCTTAGAACAGACTTAAGAGGAAAGTTAGTTACGACAGTAATAGGATGCGATTCGAAGTAGTGTCGTAATTTTTTAGCAGCTGTGACTAGCGACAAAAGCAGCTTTTCCATGGAAGAATACATGGTTTCTGCATCCAAGAGAGATTTACTTACGTAGTAGATTTACTTACGTAGTAGATTTACTTACGTAGTAGATTGGAATGGGTCCTTCTTTGTTAGTTTCAATAACAGATTTAACAAACGTTCCTTTAACTTTCCATTCATAATTCTCTTTTAAGCACCATTTTCCTTTTATTTTTATGAAATCAGAACATCTTCTGTTTACAAAATTGTTTCTTTTCATTTTGAAAACTTTAGGTTGAGACTGAGGAATATTTTCAGTCTTTTTTCTTCTGATTTAAATTGAAACAAGTTTTCAGTCTTCTTTCCTTTTGATTTAGATTGAGAAATGTTTTCAGTCTTTTTTCCTTTTGTCTGAGTTTGAGAAATGATTTCAGTCTTCTTTTCTGAATTCTGATTTTCTTTAGACTTGAAAGATGTTTTAGCATTTTGAGTCATCTTTTTCTGAGAAAATTGAAATGCTTGACTACCACATTGAACACGTTTCAGATGTTTACTTGCATGAGACAACAAATCTGAATGAAAAGAATTTTCATTTTTATTGATAGTATTCAGATTACATTTGCATCTATTACAAGTACTACTAGCTTTGGGTTCAGAAGTAGTATTCAAGAAAATCTTCTCAAAGATCTTTTTCAAGTCATTTTTCCTTTTGCAATCTTCCTTTTCTAAAACATTTAACTTTGCAGAATTAGTAGATGCATTAGATGATTCACCATGTTCATAAGTACTTGATTCATTAAAGAATTCCTTATTCTCTTCTAAGGCTTTAATCTTAAACAGATCATACTCATATTTTAACTTCTCAAGCTCTGTTATTTTCTGGACATAAGTTTTGTTTTCCTTTAAAACTTCTTCAAGTTTAAAATCAACATCACAAAAATCATTTTCAAGTTCATCAAAGCTTTTTCTCAGTTCCTCAAGTTCTTGATTAACTTGTTTAAATCTATTTTCAAGATCTGAAAAACTTTCTGATTTTGACTCAGAACTTCAGTTGACTCAGAATTCTGACTAACAAACTCAGAATTCTGACCAACAGACCCAGAATTCTAACTAACGGATTCAGAATTTTGACTAGAGGACTCAGAATTCTGACTAACTGTTTCAGAATTCTCTTTGTTTTCAGAAACCTTACATGCTTCAAATATATTCTCAATGTCAGTATAGGAGAAACTTGGTTGTTTATCTTTGTAACTGACATTTAGAGAATCATACTTGAATTTTGTAGTATTGTATCTTGGTTTCTCTTCAGTTGGTTTTGAAATTTCTTTCTTAACCTTGTCTTCTGAAATTTCTGATTTTTCAACTTTTGGTTCAGAAATGATTTCCTTTGCTTTTTCAGAACTTGATTTTTGTAAATTATCAGAACTTGTTATTGAACTTGCAGGTCTTACAAAAATTTCAACTAAATCTGGGATTTCTGGTTTAGGACCTTTTAGTTCCTCAAAATCATAAAGATTTATTGGAGCCTTCTTCAAAATGGCATTTTCCTCCAAACCTAATCCCATTTTTGGATTGTAAAACCTTGTGTCTTTAACATTGCTTGTGAGAAGACTTAAAGTTTGTTGAGTTTGACCTCTTTTCAGATTAAGGTCTTCTAACTCTTTAATTTTAGTGTACAAATTCTTTCTTTCATCAAGTAACATATCCAGTTTAATCTGTAAATCACCTTTTTCACCCTTTTCTTCTGAAAGTTCATTTTGTAACTCAGAAATCTTTTTCAAAAGTTCAGAATTTTCTTTTCTGACTTCTTGTTTCTCAACCTCTGTTTCTTCAAATCTTACTTTAAACATTTCTTTTTCTAACCTGAATTTGTTAACCAAAATTCTTTCACCTTTTATCTGTTTTCTGAGATTAACAATTCAGATTTAATGTTTCCAATTTGAATCATTAAATCAATTTCAACATTAGAGTGTACCTCAGCAGAAGACTCAGAACCACCTTCTTCATAGTCTGAATCATCTTCATCACCTATTTTGGCCATGTAACTTTGCATTTGAGAGAAATGAATGCAGTCCTCTTCATCAGATGAGTAATACAACCAGTTTTCTTGTTCTGCTAGGAGTGCAATCCCACTGTCTTTGGTTTTGGCCAACTGAGCTTTCTTTGCATAGTACTCATTGCAATCCCTTGCAAAGTGACCAGGTTTCCCACACTTAAAACACAGATCCTTCTCTTTCCTCTCTTCCTTCTCTTCTTTCTTCTCATACTTATTTTCCTCTCTATCTTCCTTTTTCTTATATCTCTCTTCAGAACTCCCCTGTCCATCTCTTCTGAACTTACCCTCAACATACTTTTTCTTTCCATATCTTTTATTGAAGGTGTTAGTCAACAAGGCCAATTTCTCAGCTATCAACTTGATATCAGCATCTTCATCAGATCCTTCTTCCTCAACAGATTCTTCCTTTAACTTTGGAATTTCAGAAAGAAACACAAACTTCTTTGTCGTCTTGTTGATCTTGGATTTTCTTTCTGAAAGTAAAGCTAACTGATCTGACACACTTTTCTTTTCTTCAACAACCTGTTTAACATAATCTTCATGCTGATTTAACACACAGAACAAATCATTCAGATCTTCCTCACACATATCTTTGTTCATCTGAAGACTTATAGCAAAAGATGACCATTCTGAATTAAGACAATTCAGAAACTTGTAGTTGATCTCTGACTTGGTTTTATTTAGCACATTCCTTCTAAGATCATTCAATATTGTGCAAAACTTGTTGTATGTTTGAGTTAGATTCTCACAATCCTTTGCTTTGAATCTTTCATATGTATTGATGCATTGATTTAGTTTTGCCTGAATTGATTTGGTTGTGCCAAGCATCTGCTTCTCCAGTTCATCCCACATTTCTTTTGCAGATGTTCCACTATCAATTCGGTTGAAGATGTCATTAGGAATTGCCAACCGAACACCAACATATCTGTTAACACTCAGACAACCAAATCCACTCAGACAACCCTATTCATTCAGGTCTTAACAGCAAACGAACCAAACAACACCTTAATCCATTCTAACTTATTTGAAAGTGCTTATAACTTATTTGTCCAAATTACATTTTTACCCCTAACTCCTTTTTAGCACAACATAAGTTGATAAGCCATTTTAAAAATAAGCATAAGTTGTTTTAAATAAGCAATCCTAAACACCCCTTAACGTGGCATAAGTTGATAAGGCCTTTTAAATAAGCAATCCTAAGCAATCCTAAACACCCCTATTCATCCAAATTGCATTTTTACTCTTTTTTTTAACCCTAATAGACATCGTACAGAAACTACTCTCGTCCTGTTCATGATGTTCATGATCTCGCCCGATTCCTCTCATCACCATCGTTTCCTCCATACGAAGCTGCTTCCTGCTCGTCTCCTCTCGCCCAATTCGTCTCTCCTCTTCAGGTATGCTTTCTCTCCATACATAGGGTTCGATCTTGTTGGGTCTGTGTTCAATTTTTTTGATAGAACTTTACCAAAGCAAGAAAAATCGAACACCTGGGGTCGATTTTTTCGGTTTTTTGGTCCGCACTAGTGCTTTGTTCGATCTTTTTGGGTCGATTTCTCTGGTTTGTTCAATGTTTTTGATTCGATTTTCTCTGTGTGTGTATGATTATTTTGTGATATGTGTATTATTCAGTCGGTTGATAGATGATATTCAAGCTGAAACTAGCTAGAACAACCAACATTTTGCAAAAAGGATAACCCTTAAGGTTTTGGGTTGATGTTTTTGTAGCTGTTATTTGCATATGATAAAGTGTATGTGCTTAAACTATGTGTCCTTCCATTCACAAAAGAAGTAACCTTACTAGTTGCTCCAATTCTTGATCCTGACCAATAAACATTTGGTGAAGTGCAACAATTCATGATTGCAAAAAATGTTCTTTACAAATTTTGCTAAAAGGTATACTTATACAAAAAGTTATTAGGATAAGTAGGCTTGCAGAACCACTACTCCTCGTGCCCATTGTGTTTGCTATCAAGAAACAGGCATGTATATACGATGCAAGTCTAATAAATCATTAAATGTTAAATAAGCACATACATGTGATCTGTTAATTCACTTGTGTTGAGTCACTGGTTGGAATAACTTTGTAATCCCGTAAGAAAGACATATTGGTTAATCCAGTTAGAATAACTTTGTTATTCAGGTTATAAAACTCTTTTTTCTCACCACATAAGTTGATAAGCAATTTTGAAAAAAAGCATAAGTTATTTTAAATAAGCAATCCTAAACATCCCCTAAAAAGGTATAAAAATGTCGTGTTGTGCCTTCCTTCAGCATTCTTGATTAGATTCTGGCTAGCAAAATTAGCAGCTCGGATTACGATGGAGGCCTTGAAGGGTTGGTCATCACGACCTCTGAGGCATCTCTTTCATTTAGCTTCTCCTCCTCCTACTTCGAAGTCATACCTCCCTGTTACTTTTGTCCTCTTCTGCTGTTCTTCCTCCTCCACCTCCGCCGCCGCCTGCATCTCTGCCGCCGTGTCAAAACAAAGTGGTAGGAGTAGAAGATCATCCGCTGCTTCGACTACGACTTCAACCTCAGATAGGGAGGCCATTCGTACATATCGGCTCAAAAAGGTTTCGCCTCATTTCTCTATTATCTTGAATAAAACTCGCTTGTTTTTGTTTTTCAGATTTTGCCTTTTTTTGTTTTTTATTGATATTTGCGTTGGAAATCAAATTGCTGATGTGCTCAGTAGAATGAATAATGATTGCGTTTTTAATAAATGAAGAGCGAATCCAAACAAGAAAATGTCACTCCTTGCCTTATAGGTCAAACCTACATAATTGATATGCATATTTAGAGTTTTCTGTAATTTGCAACCTTTTGTTTTTGAACCACAAGTTTTTGAGTTCAATTCGAGGTTTGTTTGGGATTTGGGAACTCCAATCGTGTGGTAGAAATTGAAATTCAAGTGGATTTAGTATTAAGCTGCACGAGCTTCGACTTCTTTCCAAGTTAGACCATGATTCAACCAATGCCTCGATTTTGAATTCTAAAGCAACCTTGTTTGACATTTGGATCTGGAATGCATCTCTTTAATGCATTTCTTTTCTTTACCAGAGGATCTAATCGCCAATTCCCCATGATTTGTTTTAATATAATTCATGTAAGTATGGTTGAAAATATGAGTGTTAACATATAGAAAGAAGGCCTGTCACTGATATGATTGTTAGGAGAACATCAATAAATTAAATTAACCCATGGAAGAACCTACTTTGAAAATGATTGTATTTTAACACTAGATGTTTCTGTACAGATATACCATGTATTATTATATAACAGATAGAGACTTGTCTATTATCACTGTGGGTGTTTATATCTTGTTAATTCTTTTTGCAATGAAAACAATGGATTCTTTTATAGGTGGAAGAGTTGAGGAGCAAGGGCTTTGAACACTATGCTTACAAGTGGGATAGAAGCCATACTGTTAATCAATTGCTAGAGATGTATAAACATCTAGGCAATGGTGAAGAGTTGAATGGTGAGAATGATCAAGTATCAATATCTGGAAGAATTGTTGCACGTAGGGCTTTTGGAAAACTTGCTCTCTTGACTTTAAGGGATGATTCTGGGACAATTCAAGTATGTTGATATCTCCTTTGTTTCAATATGCGAAGGTTGTGTTGCTTATTACTGGCTTTAATCATGAGCATTGAAATGGGTGGCAATGATTGAAAAATGCTTAGGGGGTGTTTGGTTCATGGGTTTTGAAGGAATTGGAATGGGTAATTCCTTTGACCAGTTTCCAAATCCTGTGTTTGGTTCACATAAAGAAAGTGTTGGAATTGTTTGCATTCCATTAAATTCCTTAACTTAAAGATTTCACCATTCTATTGGATATCCCATGAAATTCAATTCTTTTCCACTATGTTTGGTTCACATAATTTTTATTTTTTTATTTGATGAATGGTAATTTAAATAATTTAACATATTGAATGTAGTTTTAAAGAAATATGACAGAAAAATCATAAAAGGTCTTGATGTTAGATTCCAACTCCGAAGTTTGAATTCCGTGAACCAAACAAAAAGATTCCATTTCCTTTAACAGTTCCGTTCCAATTCCATCCAACCAAACACAACCAAAACATGTGGTCAAACTCCATCAAATTCCATTCCAATTGCTTTAAAGTCAAATTCCTTTGATGGATTCCAATTCCACCGAATTCCATTTTGCTAACCAAACGCCCCTTAGTGAATTCCATTGCTCAAAGTGCTTTATTGGTTTTCCAATTTGTGGGTTAAAGACCATGAACAAATATAAACTAGTTTCAGTTCTATGCACATCTCTAGTTTTAGATAAGAATGGATAGTTTGCAATAAGATATTGGATGCTATAATTGTTGGTCTTAGTGGGAAAAACTTGGTTTCATTCATAGTTTTGTATCTGATTGTGAGAAAAGAATAGGAAAGGGTGCAAACTCTGAATTAATTGAGACTTGAGTGGAAACGCAATCACTTCTGGGTTTATAATTCCTTGAAAAATCGTAGACATTTGTATATTCTTTTGTTATCTATAAACTAAAAAATGAGGCAGGTAAGTTGGAAATCTCTTTGAGAACAAAGTGTGATTTACAACTTACATCCTAACACTTAGGGGTCTTGGCATGTGAGTTCAATCAACAATTATCTTAGAAAAAAGTCATAAACATGATTGAAATGTCTTGATGTGAGGATGATATATATATATATATATATATTATATGTATATATAAATATAAATATAAATATTGGGGGAAAATCAAATGAGAGCCCCATATATTTTGAGAACCATGAGAACTTACACTTTAAGGTATTGTATCACAGGATTTTCTATGTAAGGCTATAATTTGTGGTATTGATTAATATATATTTATTTCACAAAGTGCTTGTGTCATATGTATGTGGTTCATGGTGTGAAACTTTTTTTGTGTATTTTTTGTTTCATAAACACGTAGAATGTGGCAGCATAATACACCAAAGAGAATATATATATATATACAGTGTTCAAAAAGGCGCGCCATGGCGCGATATGGCGTAAGACGCGTCTCCGCCGTTACGAAATGGCCCATAACGTTTCTATATGGCGTGGCTCACGCCATGGCGTCTTAAGGCGCGCCGCGGCGCGAGTTTTTTCTAAGACATGATATTTTCACAATTTTTTTTTATTTTCTATTTTTTTTATTTTTTTATCTTTTTTGTTTTTACATTTTTAACTTTATATTTTCTACCTATATGGATTTATCTAATCACGACACACGTTGTTTCAAAATTTCATAAACATTATGGAATTACGATTAAAACGAACGTTGTAAATTTACCTTTATAAGTTCTATTTTAAATATTCAATCAAAAACTATTTTTATAATAATAATCTATATGTATGTTCTCCTTCTAATATGAATGTATTTTTTTAATATAATTATCTTACTGGAATAATATATGGATAACAAATATGTGTATATATAATTATATATTTGACATACAAATTTGCCGCCTTATCACGCCTTAAAAAACGCCGCGTCCTCGCCGTGGCGTGTAAGGCTTGAGGCTTGACCTCGCCGCCACGCCACGCCTCGCCTTACGCTATTTTGAACCTTGTATATATATAGTTACACACTTGTAAAAACAAAATAATATAAATACAAAAAGTATTAATTATATATAATAATATATTATATATTTATCGAAGAAGAAAATGCAAAGAAAACAGGAGAAAACTGGAATTCACGAAGGATAATAGACGAGTAGCAGAATAGGGCTTAGGAGAACCGAAGAAGAACAATGTTTTCAAAAAAGAAATAGAGAAAATAGAGAAGGTTTAAGTCATTAGTTTAAATAATTTAGCCTTGATATTGAGGTATACGTTTCTTTGCCGCCTCCTGCCTCAGAGACGACTGAGGCGTAAGCCTCAACTGGAGATTGAGAGGTGTCGCTTAAGGTGCGATTTTGGACCGCCTCGCCTCGAGGCATACACCTTACATGTCTTTTAAAACCATGATCCTCTCATTTCTGACTAAAGTCCTTGGTTAGGTCATTGCTCCCTTTTAAGGTTTGAATGGATGCATGAGAATGAAAGAGAATGAGGGATCATTTAAATCGGAGTTATTCTAGGATGAATGGTGATGTTTTGATGGATTGTGGTGGTGATATACTACACAATATGTATGTATGTATGTATGTATGTATGTATATATATATATATATATAAAGAGGGAGGATCAAACGAGAACAATACCTATTTAAAGGAACACGTGAATCAACAAAATCATATATGATTTTACATTAACACGCCAAAAAAGGACTTTGGCCGCGGCCTCTGGTTCGTTTGGCTTTTTCGTGAATATAATGGCTATTTTACTGAATAGCCCTTTCCTCTTAGTTTGATACCAGTAACAACTCACCGTTAGCATCGCGACCACCGCCATGGCCGATGAAGAAGGGTCTTGTCCCACGTGTAAGTGCTTTGACTGCCTCTGCCACTGCCACGCGTATGATAGTATCCACACGCTTCTGTGTGGTTTCAAGTATGAACCCGGTGATATTGATTTGGTCCAAATGTATTTGATGCTGCGACTTGCTTACCATCCATACACCGAGTATGGGAGCAAAATGTTTATGTGTTTACACCACACCATTTAACTGGGAATTTCTGATTTTTTTAAGATTTTCTTGGGTTGATTTATTGTTGGTTCTTTAACTTGTAAAATAAATTACATGCAGCCGGCCAGAGACCATTGGTTGTTTTTCAGCTGCCGTGAGAGTGTCTCTATCCAGAAAGATGCGCCGAGTGAACCATCGCGTAGGCATTGGCGACCGGAGTTCTGCCGGAGCGAAAAAACCCATTCTTGATGAGATGGGCATTAAATTCGCTGATAAATAAACCCTTGCGTTTTATAATGCACAGGGTCAGAGGACAAACTTTATGATGGACGAATATTTGACTCTAAAGTTTCATCATGTTCAACAATACACAGACGACTTGATGGTATCTAATCCCCCCTCCCCCCTTTTTCTTTCATAAAGAAAGATAAATGTTTATATTAACGCTATGTTTTTTGGCAGATGATGGACGATGTCGTGTTGTACAATATTTTTTACAAGGACTGATACTTGATCGTCCGTAACCTTTTTTTTCAATTTTTTGTATTTCTTTTGTGTACATTCTGTTGTTAAAGCTTTTGTATTCTTTTTTTAATCAATAAAAAGTCCTCGCAAAGTTTCCCCAAAAGAGAATGATGTAGAGTCCAAAAAACCAAACACAAATTCTACATCATTCTCTTTTGGGGAAACACTGCAATTAATAACGGATGCCGAATCATCCACCGAATCCCTAGTTCATTTGCAGGGACTTTTTATTGATTAAGAAAAAAGAATATAAAAGCTTTAACAACAGAATGTACACGGAAGAAATACAAAAAATTGAACAAAAAAGTTTACAAACGAATCGAGTATCAGTTTTTGTAAATGATCTTATACAGTATGACATTGTCGATCTGCCAAAAAACATAACGTTAATATAAACATTTATCTTTATTTATGAAGGAAAAAAAGGGGGAGGGGGGCGGAATTAGATACCCTTGGGTCATATGAACATGATGAAAATTTAGAGCCACGTATTCGTGCATCATAAAGTCTGTCCTCTGACCCTGAGCGTTATAAAACACAAGGGTGTATTTATCAGCGATTTTAATGTCTATTTCATCAAGAATGGGTTTTTTTGCTCCGGCGGACCTCCAGTCGCCATTGCCTGCCCGACGGTTCACCGCATCTTTCTGGATAGAGACCCTCTCACGGGGGCTGAAAACAATCAAGTACGTTTGGACCAAATCAAGATCACCATGTTCATACTTATAACCACATGGAAGTGTGTGGATGTTATCATACACGTGGCATAAGCAGTTACACGTGGAGCAAGACCCTGCATCGGCCGTCACGGTGCTAACAACAGTGAGTTGTTATTGCTATCAAACTGAGAGGTGAGGGGAAAGAGGTATTCAGTAAAATAGCCATTATATTCAATTGTGAGTAGTTAATACAAATAATATCACCAATTTTGTTTGCTTTATGATTTCAGCTTTACTGTGAGAAGGAAAGGCTTGTAAATGATCAATTTGAGCAATTGAAGAGCCTTGTTGATATAGGAGACATATTGGGTGCAAGTGGCTCCATTAAGCGGACAGAGAAAGGTCAGTTTCACAACTCCTTCGGTACAAAATTTAGACCTTCCTTACAAAATACTACTAAAAAATCAAGACAACTATTGTACTAAAAACATTTTTATGTACCACTTACCACATCATAAACAAATTTGTTGGTCCTAGGTGGTGTTTGTTTTTTAAGAGATGCTGAAGTCTGATTTTTAAGAGGTGCTGAAGTTTGAAATCTAAATCAATAAGACTGTTTGTTGTTTTTGTAAACTGATAAATGTTTGAATTCATTTAAGTTGTGTACTTGACCCATTAGAATATTATAGTGTTAAATTTATATATATAAATTTATAGAATTCATCTATTTATGCATTATTATTACAAAATTTACATCTAAATTATAAAATTAGCATTGATTTAAACGAAAACGTTTAATCGATAATAATATATTTTAATTATATAAATTTAAATCTGAAAGTCACCTAATTATAGTAAATTGAGTTTTATTATAATCCAAGTGAATCAATTGAGAGAAATGATCTATTAACGATAAGACATAAGTAGTTCTGAAAATTGGGAAAAAACAAACGGTCTGAATGGCCCTACCTTTTAACAAATCAGACATAAGAGGCTAATAGGAGCTTTTTCTAAAAACACAAATAAGGCCTTAATACCATTTTTAAACGAAGCCGCAAAAATAGGAAGTAATAGTTTTCTTTTTGATAGCAGTTACAATCTCTTCACTCATTCTTTCCATTGTTTTCAGGGGAGCTATCTGTATGTGTAAATTCGTTTTTGATTCTCACAAAGTCCTTGCTTCCAAGTTGTTGGTCACGGGAAACTGGTTTTGGATCGAAAGAAATCTCCGTTATCTACAGCAATTTCGTAGATGATCCTGAAGTGGTCTTCAATGTGTTGGATGCCATTGTTACGTGTAGTTTGGATCGATTGAAACTTATGAGGTCAGACTTGCAACTTTTAGCTTGTTATGTAATTCTATGAGTCTATGTGTATCCTTGATTGTGTTATGCTGTTAATATTGGGGATATTGCGGTGATATATCGGTGATAAATCACGAAATAGGCATGGGATCATGTGAGAAGTGCCATTTTTGGTGAGAAGTGTGAGAAGTACTTTTAAACCGTTGGATCACTTTTAATCAAATACCCTCCCATGAATTGCGGCTTAAAAGGGAATTGATCCGGTGCATCTTATCTCGGTGCATCTCATCTAATGTTCGTTCATTTCTCATCCAACAGTTGATAACCACTTCTCACCAAATTTGGCACTTCTTACCGGATCCCGACCCTCACAAAATATCCGTGGTAAAATATCTGTCCAAATATTAGTTCCACTAATAGCGGCGCAATTTGTCGATATTGCAGCGATTTTTGACACAAATATCGGTCCGATGTAATGATATTTTGAGATAGGGTTTTTTTGCATACAACACTGCTGTTTGGGTTTCCTTTTAATGATTATTGGGCTTTTATTTATATCAGTTATTTACTTGGGCTCGTTTATGAACATTTTTCCTATTTTGTGTTGTTAAACTTGTTTAAGTTGATGTTTTGATGTTGAAACAAAATTTTAATTAATGCATGATATATTTATGGATGCATACATATATATTATATGTAATTCTAAGAAATATTATATGGACCGCTATTTTTGGACCGATATACCACCGCTATTTCAAATATCGGTCCTAACCGATATTCTGTATTTTGACCGCTGTAACAGAACTTAGCAGGGAATTGTGAAATTCTTTTTAAGTTTTACTTTATGATTTGCATTTTGATTTGCTGGAATTTAGTCCTTTTTTCCATATGAAATGCTGTTTATATATTTAATTCTTATACTGATTGTATAATTATGATCAAGTTGATGAAATTTTCAGGGAAACCATTTCATGGGCACGTATAGGCCATTACAACTACACTTTGAAGGCAAGTTACACTTCAAATATAGATACAATCAGGAATTTAAGTTTGAAAGGTAAGTTGGGGGTGTCCTTGTGGCTGCGGAATAAAATGATTCATAAAGGAGTTGTTCCAGATGTTGTTACACATAATTACCTCGTTCATGGATTTTGCAAATTCGGTACCTTTGAGAAGGCAGAATGGCTTGTAAAAGAGATGTGTTCCTGGGGCCCGCCCCCAAATTGTGCTACCTACAACACTTTGATGAAGGGTTATTGTGCTTTTAATGATATCGATAAAGCTCTAGATCTTTTGTCAACCATGAATGATGGTAAAGTAAAACCAAATATAGTCACTTTTAACATTCTAGTGCATGCCCTTTGCAAGAAAGGGCTTTCAGAGGAAGCTAGGGTACTTCTTTCTAAATTAACGGATGAAAATAGTGAAAGGAATCTTGTAGCTTCAACTATCGTAATGGACAATTGTTTCAAAAACGGTGATACGTCTCTAGCGCTTACACTTTGGGGAGAGATATGTGAAAGGAATAAACAAGTGGATATTGTTGCATATAATGTTATTGTCCACGGGTCTTGTTTGAATTGGGATGTGATTGTTGGATATAAGTATGTAAATGAGATGTTTAAAATCGGTTTTCTTCCCGATAACTTTACTTACAACACTCTTATAAGTGCACTTTGTAAGTTGGGGCGGGTCGATGAGGCTTGTTATATCTACAAAGTTATGTCAAAAATGGGCGTTGATCCAGATTTGATCTCTTACAACATCCTTATTGAACATTTATGTGTGGTTGGCGATGTAGTTTCAGCTCATGAGTTACTTAATTATATGTTAAAGAAATCGATGGTTCCTGCATTGCGTATATGGAATATTATTATCGATGGATATGGTAAACATGGAGAGAAGCAAATAGCGTTGTATATCAGGGATAAGATGATGAGATATGGCGTTTCACCAAATGTGTTTACTTGCAACGCCTTGATTCACATGTTAATAAAAGGTGGAGAAATAGCTGAGGCTCATTCACTAATGAAGGAGATGCTCTTGGCTGGTCCTTTGCCCGATATAGTCACTTACAATCTGTTGGTGGGTGCGGAATCTAAATTTGGACATCTTTATTCTGCGTATCAGGTTTATGATGATATGTTGAAAAGAGGGTATGATCCAGATATTGTGACCTACACAGAACTGATAAAAGGGTATTGTATGAGAGGTAAAGTAAAGGAGGCGGAGAGATTTTTTGGTTTTGAGATGCTACAAGGTTCTAATTTAGAAATTGATCATGTTCCATTTCAAATTTTAATCAAAAAACATTTCAAGATGAAAGATTTTGATAGCGCGTATGGTGTTTATCAAAAGTGGTTAAGAATGGATCAAGCAGAATGATTCTAGTAGGAAATCTTGTCAGAGCATCGGCATGGCTTGTGCATCATCAGAAAATGTACAAGATGGGCCATTAAGCAAACGGTTGCTTACAACATTGCATACGAGGCTTCTGCATCGTCATGGATGTAAAGTTTTTGACTTCTTAATGTTTTTTAGAATTGTTGCAACTACATGTTTCCATGCTACCATTTGCTAAATGTCCTCAGCTAGGGTTAGTTTGAGTGCAAGGCTTTGTTTCTTACAAAAAATCTTTTACTAGCCTATTATGTCTGATTCGTTAAGAGCTAGGACCATTCAGACGGTTGTTTTTTTTCAAATTTTTAGAGCCACTTATGACTTATTGTCCTCTTATCTGGTAAGAGGTATACCAACCTTTTATTTGTCTCTTATTGTTCTCAATGAATTAACCTTAATAGATTCTTTCTCTGCATCGATTCACTTGGATTATCATAAAACTCATTTTACTATAATTAGGCGAGTTTCAAATTTAAATTTATAACTTAAATATATTATTATCGATTAAACATATTTGTTTAAATGAATGCTAATTTTATAATTTAGATGTAAATTTCGTAACGATGATACATAAATATGTGATTGTATAAATTTATATATAAAGTCAAGACTATAATATTTTAATGGGTCAAATACATAATTTAAACAAATTCAGACGTTTATCAGTTTACAAAAACAAACAAACAGTCTTATTGATTCAGATTTCAGACTTTAGCACCACCTTTATCAATCAGAAGTGAAATAAGACTTTAGACTTTAGCACCTCTTAAAAACCAAATGCCACCTAACTATTTGAATAATTGAATTGTCTTATGATAAATTATTCTCATGAATTAGTTCTGAAACAAGAATCATTAACATGTACAGGAATACGATGCACTATTGCGGCTGCAAGAAAAACACTGCCCTCTACTCTCTCGTTCGCAACCAACGGTGGCACAAGAAAAAAAATATTGTTTGGTAAGTCATTAACTAGCTTATAAGCCACTTTTCTCAAAAGCTACTTGAGATAACTTTTTTATAAGCTTCAGGGGCTTTTATAATTTTTTCCATTTATACACCTTATATATTAGAATTGAGTAACCTTTTCAACATATGTTTTTATGCTGTTTTACATCGTCATCTAGATTATCAGCTAGTCTTTACGAAACTTGATTAGTTTATCAACTCGCTTATTAGCTGACAACTAGCTTTGCAGCCAACAACGCGCTTATCAGCTAGTTTGTCAAAGATAGCGTTATTGTTGGTGTAGTAACCTATTACCTATATGATCCTAAATAAAGGAAATGACCACTCTATTCTTTTTGGCTAAACGATATGTCTGCAATCTGCATGCATTCCACCCTCTAGACCTTACTTTCGAGTAAGATATACCAAGTTAGGGGCTGTTTGGTTGGTTTTCCATTAAGTCCTATACGGATAAAGCTGTCTGTAATTCTGTATGGATTAATTTGTCTGTATAGATTAGGAAGGTTTTTGTTTGAGAGAGCTTTTTCATAGACGGAAGGAGCGTGTTTTTAATTGGGAGGGACACGTTTGGGAAAAAAAACTAGGCTTTCTGCATAAAGCCCCCCCCCCCCCAAGAATCTTACTGAATAAGCCACTTTATATATTATTAAGTCACTACCAAACAGTCATATATAGGTGACTGAATAAGCTGTGATTCCTATTAAGCTCGTTTAGTTGCTAACAAACAGACCCTTAGTTTGGTTTGGTATCGAAACCACCTTGTGCATTCATTTCTACGCAATTTTCAATCTCCTTTGAATCTTCAATATAATCTGTATGCAGTTTCTTCTAAAGTTTCTATGCTAATGGGCCATGGCATGATGATCCATCTCTTTCACATTATGAAGGTGAATTCCGAATTAACTTTGCACAAAGGTATGAAATTCACTACTGAATAATGTACAACATTATTAAGCATTTTTTCCGCACCCAGTATGAATATGAAAGCTTAATAAGCTCTTTAAGATCATTGATTGTACCTTTAGGTGGCGTTTGGTTCACAGATTTTGAAGGAAATAATGAAATTGGAATGTTGAATTCCTTTGACCAAATTCCATTCCCTTGTTTGGTTCATTCTTTTTTATGGAAGGAATCTCTAAAATCATTGAAATAAAATTGATCGAAATCTGTTTGGTTTTCTCCTGTTTCCTCGAAATCTGATGTTTTGTTTGGTTTTCTCCTTTTAGACGCCATAAAGGAATGAAATAAATTGGTCGAAATGTGTTTGATTTTCTCCTGTTTGCACGATCTCTGATATTCTGTTTGATTTTCTGCTTTTTGACACCATAAATGAATGAAATAAAACTGGTTCAAATCTGTTTGGTTTTCTCCTTTTTGCTCGATATCTATTCTTGATTTGCAGCAATGGTTGTTTTGAAGAGTTCATTAGTTATTATAGCAAACTGATGAGATTTCTGAAAATGAAATGTTATCTTGATTTGAAACTGATGAGCTTCACATGATGCATTATACCAAACATTAAGAGATTTGAAATATTCTCAAATGGATATTTTTAGTTTTAAAAAATTAAAACTATAAAAAAGGGTATTTTGGTTATTTACCAACATTTTCCAAATCCAAAGCTAAATTTTGTGAACTTTCAATTATTTTAACAGATTCCATTCCAATTCTGTCAACCAAATACATGGTCAAACCAGACAACATTTCATTCCAATTCTTTCAAAGTCAAATTCCTTTGACAGATTTCATTCCATCAAAAAAAATTCTGCTAACCAAACGCACGCCACCTTATAGTTTGGAATTTGTAGCTATTTGTAACATTGTACACTGATAACCTTGAGGGGTTGACTCGCTAGCAAAAATTATGACTAGCATCCCTATACTTCAGTAGTTATGGATATAGTTCTTGTGCTATTCAATTTCTTATGGCCAAGGTTTCTCTGACTAGCATAGTTAATAAAAAGCCATTAATCCAGTTAACTCAGACGGCATTTTGGTCTTTTTACATCTTTATTCTTTTTGTCTTTTTCTATTAAGAACTAAAAAATACATTATATAAGATAACCTAATGTCTTTTTTGTGTTAAATATCTAAAAACAATATAAAATATACTGTATTAGATTAGGTTATATGAATATATTTTTTATTTTTTATTTTTTGATGGGAGGAAAAAATGGGTGTTAAAAGAACAAAATGCCCCTTGAGTTAATTGGATTAAAAGATTTATGTTAAATTTATTAGTGAGAGGAACCATAACCATAAGAAATTGGGTACCACAATAGTTTTTTATAAAATTTACTCACTCCCCCTTGACTGTAGCACAGATTGATACACATTGTATTAGAAAATCCTGGAAAACAAATTAAAACTTGGTACTCACTTGAACATGAGTCCGGAGATGTTAGAATGTATCAAACTTATTAAAAAAATATACTCCTTCTAGGCGTAAGCAACATATTTGAAGAAAACAGTCTGTTACCGCACGGACCAAAACCGTAATTCACTATTGTTTATTACATGTTTGTTAAAAGTAGAGGTGGCAAAATGGTTTCGGGTAAAATCAACAGTATACTCATCTTTTTTTATCTGATTCGAAAGTTTGAACTTTCAGAAGTTTCCGGCATATATATCCATATCAGATTTGCAATATTATGGCTACCACCTCTGCAAACATCACACAATCAGATGGTGATGCATCGTCTTTGAAAAGTAACAAACGTGGTCCTATCTTGGTCCGAGTTACGATTCAAGATTTATGACCCCTCAACGTTCACTACAAAACCACACACAGTCCACACCTCCATACCTTCTTTCGGTCCTCATCCATTTTCAAGTTTCATCCGCATCTTCTCAACAGCAAACCCTGAGAATTTTATTGCTTTCAGATCGACGGCAAGTTATTATGATTCATACTTATATGTGCATTGCTTAGCTACATAAGTTTCTGTTTGTGAAAACTGATGTTGCACCCCAACTGTTCGATGAAATGTCTGAGTGAAAATAAGACAGTTTTGGATGAACTTACAAAGTCAGCTTTTTTTCCGGCCATCGGTAGTAGAGATAATGCTTTATCTCAGAATTGTGGCAGTCGAAGATGAAGCTGAGTTTTCAAAGGTTTGAAGAAGGGCATGCTTAATTAAGTAAAACTGTGCACACAAACAACTTTTGGTCCCCCGCCGGCGGTTTTCCGGTTGCTTTCTCCAGCGATCTCGCCTTGTTTCTCCTCGACACGTTTGTGTTTCCACGGTCGTTACTGAACTTTTTTCCGGTTACTTGCAAGTTTCAGCACCTAGGGCAACCTAGGTCTTCGTTACTTACGCTTAAAGTATCCGGGAGAACCTTCAGTGATTCTGTGCCGTGGCTTCAGATCTGGTCCTGGTTCCAAGGGGAGCTTTGTCGCCTTTTGTGGTATGGCTCCGTCGTCAGGTACAAGCTTGACCCCCGAAGAAATGGCAGGGGCCGGTAATGGTTCGGCTAGGGTTTTGCATAGTTCCAACGTGCACCAGCATGCTTTTGGGGAGGGTACGTCAGATCCCCATGCAGTTGGGAATATGCCAAAGGATACCCATTTTGATCCTTTGCAGACCACTAGAACCTCTGTGTTTGATCGTCTTTCAAAGGGAAATGACCTTACCTATGGGAATGTAGAGATTCTAAAGCGGAACTTCGCATCGGTGGTGGGGTCCCCATCGTCGAACTCTCTGCAATTCTTCCCGTTAGAAGACAAGAAAGCCTCGAAAGTGGAACACGTGCTCTTGCAAAGGAGGCCATCAAGTCGTTTAATACTACTGTTTTCGGGTATTTCCTAGGTCATACTCTCCACTTTCCTCTTGTCCATCGGTTTGTCAAAACGGCTTGGAATAAGTTTGGTTTTAAGGATGCCATGATGAACGAAAACGGTATTTTTTTCTTTCGATTTAATGACGAAGGGGGATGCTTACAAGTGATTGAAAAGGGTCATTTAATGGTCAAGGGTGTTCCTCTCTTTGTCTTCCCATGGGACCCCACAAAGGGGCTTGTAAAACCTGCCCATACACCCTGCCCTCTTTGGGTTAAGTTACATAATGTGCCTCTCGTTGCTTTTAATAGGGAGGGTATAAGTAGAATTGCAAGTGCCCTGGGTGTTCCTAAACAGATGGACTCCTGCACGATGGAGACGTGTGAGAAATCGTGGGGAAGGCCTGGTTTTGCAAAGGTTCTAATTGAGATTTGGGCAGTGGTGGAACTCAAAAGGGAAGTTGAAGTCAGTATACCAAGTCTTACTAGAGGCAAGGATGAATCTGTGAAGGTGCGTGTGGAATATCTTTGGGAACCACTCCAATGTGGACACTGCTGTGTTTTTTGTCACAAAACGGGTGCCTGTGTGCGGGCAGAAGTGGCAAGAGCTGAAAAAGCAAAAGTTAAACAGGCTGCAGTGGATGATGAGGGGTTTGTGCGTGTTAAGCGTAGAATTTGGAGGCCAAAAAAACAAAATAAATCTACTAGGGATATGCCTCGGAAAGAAAAGGAGGATCTCGCAGGCAAGATTGAAGGCACTGTTAAACACGTGAATTTTGAGTTTTCTTCTTCGAATGCAGATGTGGGGTTCTCCAAGCACGAACCACAACCATCCCTCTCGCAACATTCCTCTACGGGTGGCTCCTCAAAGTACTTGGATAATGATAGACCACCAAAGGGTGATGGGTTTTCTTCGTCAATGACCCCTGGCCCAACCTCGGTTCCGCTGATGTCGGCAGTTTTGAAGTCCTTCCGTATGTTTTCTAAACCGAAGCAAGGTACGCTTACCTCCACGGAGACCTCACAAAACCGTTTTGGCCCTTTATCTGATCATGAGTCAAGCGATGATGATGTGGAGAATGTTGAATTGCCGTTATATGAACCGTCGTTGCATGAACCGGCCTTGGAAGTCTCGCTACAACCTCAAGGTACGTAATGATTAAGTTTGCATGCTGGAACATCCGGGGATTATCGTCCCGGATTAAACAACAAGAGGTCAAATCGTTTATCGCTTTGAATGGGTTGTCTTTATGCTCTATTGTTGAAAGTCACTTAAACAAGGACGTCGTAGTGAGCGTTTGTGACAGAGTCTTTGGAAGATGGATTTGGGTGTCTAATGTTGTGTGCTCGATTTCTGGAACGAGGATTCTAATTGCTTGGGATCCTCAAGTGCTTGATCTAAATTTGCTTGAAAGCCATGGACAATATTTGCACTGTCTTGTTCGGCTACGGGGTACCTCTCACCCTATTTTTCTCACTGTGGTTTATGGATCGAACGACGGGGTGGCAAGACGTCTTTTATGGTCGGGATTACGAAAATCTAAGGTCCTTCTTGGAAGTAACCCATGGATTCTTATGGGGGATTTTAATTCTATGCTTTTTCCCCATGATGGGTTTGGTGGGTCTTCGCGCCGTAACTCGGATATGGAAGATTTTTTCCTATGCATTGAGGATGTTGAGGTGTTCGACATTCCTTATACGGGCATCCAATTTACTTGGAATCAAAAGCCGCGAGGAGGTAATGGTATTTGCCGTAAGCTTGATAGAATCCTTGGCAATACAGAATTTTGTGATAGATTTGGATATGCCTCCGTGTCTTTCCTGCCACGAGGTCTTTCTGATCATGCCCCAGGTATCATCTCGTTCAGGGGTGGGCCCCGCAAAAAGCGTAAAGGCTTCAAATTTGATAATGTTGTTGCTTCGCACCCTGATTTCATGACGGCGGTGGCTAATGTGTGGGGTTTGGAGGTACACGGATCTTTCATGCACAAGCTTCTTTGTCGACTTAAACTTCTAAAACCAGCGTTACGTCGGATGAAAGCTTCATATGGTGATTTATCAAAAAAAGTGGAGACCCTAAAGTTTGCGCACCTTGATGGCCTACCAGCAGGCATGTATTGATGAAGAAACCGTGCTTCGTCAACGGGCAAAGGTACGATGGCTCAATGAAGGAGACGGGAACACTAAGTTTTTTCATAAGGTGGTTAAGGAGAGACGTAGTGTAAATTTTATACGATCGGTTTGTGGTTTGGGCGGGGTGTTTGTGTACGATGATGATATTGGTAAGCTCTTTGTTTCTCACTTTCAGGGGATTCTTGGTGAATCTGACTTGAATGTTGATCCCATTATGCCTTCCCACTTTTTCGAACATAAGCTGGTTCTCTCTGAAGCGCTCCATATGATCAGACCTATCACGGATGAGGAAATTCGATCCGCAATGTTTAGTATTGGAAACAATAAAGCTCCTGGGTCTGATGGGTTTTCTGCGAATTTTTTCAAGGCGGCATGGCAGGTGGTTGGAAATGATCTGTTATTGGCGGTTCACAATTTCTTCTACTCTGGCCATATCACAAAAGATGTGAACCACACCCTTCTTTGCTTAATCCCGAAGGTTCCGAACGCTTCCAAGGTAACTGACTTTCGGCCTATATCTTGTTGCTCGGTTATTTATAAGTGTATTAGCAAATTAATCTCGGACCGTATGAAAGGCTATTTGGACCAGCTGGTTAGCTCTGCACAATCTGCGTTTATTCCTGGTAGGCGCATATCTGATAATATTTTGATGGCGCATGAACTCGTGTCGGGCTACCAATTGAATTCTGGATATCCGTGTTGTGCTTTTAAGATCGACATTCAAAAGGCGTACGATACAGTGAGTTGGGACTACATCTTGCATATGTTGCAAGGGTTTGGGTTTCATCCGATGTTTTGTAACTGGATTAAGGAGATGCTTCACACATCGTCGTTCTCAGTTGTTGTTAATGGCAGTTCAGAGGATTTTTTCAAAGGCGCTCGGGGCATAAGGCAAGGTGATCCTATTTCCCCCTACCCTTTTACCCTTATTATAGAAGGATTTTCCATGATCTTAAAGCATTGTATTGAGGAAGCTGATTCTTTTGGTTACCATAGGGGGTGTCATGAGATGGGCATTACCCACTTGTGCTTTGCTGACGACTTGTTCGTGTTTACACGTGGTGACCTCGCTTCGGTAGAGATCCTAAAGAAAGCTTTAGAGATTTTTCGTGTTAGATCGGGACTCGCTCCTAGTATTGCTAAAAGTGAGGTTTTCTTTGGTAATGTTCCTGAGGACACAAAACAATTGATTCTGAACTGCTTACCTTTCAGATCGGGGGTGTTCCCCATCCGGTTTCTTGGGGTCCCTCTATCCCCAGTTCGGTTGAAAGTCAGCGACTTCGGGCCCTTGATCAGTAAACTTAAGCTCCGAATTCATAACTGGAAGTCTAAATTTCTTTCATATGGTGGGCGCCGTCAATTAATTATCTCTGTGCTCCAGTCTTTGCAGCTTTACTGGATGTCGGTTTTCGTTTTCCCGTCTGGTATTATTCATGAACTAGAATCTATTTGTCGGGACTTCCTATGGTCTCAAGGTGATTCCTCACGCGGTAAATGTCGAGTGGCATGGCAGGATATTTGTAAACCTATGGAATGTGGAGGACTTGGTCTTCGTCGTCTGGGTGTGTGGAACCGTGCTCTTGTCACGAAACATGTGTGGAATATTTTATGCTGTCGTAATTCACTTTGGGTCAGGTGGGTTATGTTCCATTATTTACGCACCTCTTCTTTATGGTCCGTCCGGGTAAGACCAGCTTGGTCGTGGGTTTTCCGTAAAAGCTAGATTTGCGCAAACATGTTAGGCGCTTTTTTTTCTCTTCTATAGGTGATGGCAGATCATCTAACGCATGGGAGGACACCTGGGTTGAATGTGGGGCTTTTGCCGAGCACATTTCTTATCGCAATTTTAGTGTTGGTGGCTTTTCGCTGAATTCGACAGTTCGAGACGTTTTGGATACCATCAACGGGGACTGGCCTTTACCGTGGACTGAAAGATGGCCTGAACTAGGGTCACATACAATTCCAATAATTCAGGATTCGATTGGTGATCGGATTTTATGGAAGGGGCCAAATGATATGCTGCAGGAATTTACGGTAAGTAATGCTTGGCGGTCCATGGAGGAGTTGTATCCTACGGCCCCTTGGTACAAATTTGTGTGGTTTAAAGGTTATATTTCGAAACATGCATTCTGCATGTGGAGTGCTTGTTTACTGTAACAACCCGATTCCCAATATATAAATAACATATATTTCATAACATAATTTCACCACAAAATACGTCATATTTCATTTACGGTCCCTTAGCTTAACAAGATAGGTCTTTCAGTACAAACTTTAACTTTTATAACAAAGTACAAAATGTCATAACAACATAACATATACAAAACACATCTCGAATCTTCATAATCATGCATCTTCCAAAAAGCTAAACATGATATATCCTATCACTGTCCCTTATTTGCTCCCTGTCATGGAATACATATTTTAAAACAAAAATGAGGGTTAGACCTTGAGGTCTAGTGAGAAATCCCCGTTAGTTAAAGAAAACATTTGCACAACATCATACACATAATTCACATAAGAATACCAACTATGACTTATGCATCATGTATCTTTTCATCTCTTTTTCTTTCTCTTTCTCTTGGCCATATTAATTGGTAGCAAGCCAATTAATCAATATACACCGCTGTACTAAATACAGCCAACACCACTGTCCCTCTGTACAACCAACTTTCACCGGTCCTAAGCCCGACCAACTAGCACCCATGCAATGTAATACGCATATAAACACCATATGCACAATATTACATTCATTCACATACATGTATTCCATTTGAAAACATTTTAAGTAAAAACTCACTTGATTCGTTTACTTTCCAAGAACCTTCCCACGCTAATATCAAGTACTCCAATTTCTTCAGTCCCGTATCACGGAATATGTACCACAATAATACAAATATTTCTTTTAAAGACTAAAATCTCTAAAGTTCTGAAATCCTCGACTCAAGTCGCAATCAACTACTGAAATACCCCATGCCGCAATACACTACCCTAAGTCGCAACCAACTACTGCGACACAGTACCAAGTCGCAATCAACTACTGCGACTTCTCCCTCATGTCGCAACCAACTGTTGCGACTTCCCTCTCAAGTCGCAACTAACTGTTGCGACATAGCACCAAGTCGCAACCCACCATTGCGACTTCATAAGCAAATCGCAACCCACTATTGCGACTTCATGAGCAAGTCGCAACTCAAGGTTGCGACATTCATGAAGATCATAACATTCAACCATGTCGCAATCCACTGTTGCGACTTGCTTGAATGTCTCAGTCCACTGTGTTCATCTTAAACCCAGAATTCTAAACTTTTAAGCTATGCATGTTACTGAAATTATGCAGATATGTTTAAGACTATTAACATAACCTAACCATAAGCTCAGATTTTCCAAAACATCCTTAAATCATCAAAACCCACTTATAAAATCACATAAAACTTTATCTAAACAAAAGGATAGATTAAGAGGTTACATACCTTTAATCTTTACAAGATGAACCTTCCAAATCCAGCAACAATCTTTGTCTTTCCTCTTCTTTCCTTTCGATTTTTCCTTTTCTCTCCTCTCTCTCTAAACCGAACACACACACACTCACTTAGGATATTTTTGTTTTTGCTAATCTTGAAGACATCATTCTCCAATTGATGTATTAGTGGCGGTGGTGGTGTGATGTTTGGCACAAAGACCAAACAAACCCCAAACTTTCCTCTTATGGCAACTTTAACCCTTAAACTTTCAAATAATAATTATAACTAACCCCTTAACTTCTACTCCATAAAATACTAACTAAAGTCTTTAAAATTCATAACTATCCTAAATCCATTTTAACTATAATACTATAATTTAAACAATTAAATAAAGTACCTGGTTATTACAACGTCTCCCCCTTAAAAGAATTACGTCACGGAATTCAGTTAAGTGAACAGATGAGGGTATTTGGCTCTCATTTCTGACTCTGATTCCCACGTAGCATCCTGACCCCTATGATGTCGCCACTGAACTTTCACTTGTCTTATCTCCTTATTCCGTAGGACTTTGACTTTTCAATCAACAATAGCTTCAGGTTCCTCCACATAATTCAGCTTTTTATCAACCTGTATATCTGGTAGAGACACTGCCTGATCTGGTGTAACCAAACACTTTCGAAAATTCGATACATGAAAAGCGTTGTGAATCCTGTTTAACTCTGGAGGTAAATCTAGTCGATAGGCTACTTCCCCAATTCTTTCAGCAATTGCAAACGGTCCAATATATCTCGGGCTAAGTTTACCTTGCTTTCCAAATCGAATGACTCCTTTCCAAGGTGAGACTTTTAACATTACATAATCTCCAACTTGGAACTCTAATGGTTTTCGGCGTCGGTCGGCATAGCTTTTCTGTCTATCTTGAGCCACTTTCAATCTTTCCCGAATCTGAGTAACCTTATCCGCCGTTAACTGTACTATATCTGGTCCTGCTAACTGTTTCTCTCCCACTTCATTCCAACACAGAGGCGTTCGACATTTTCTACCATACAAAACTTCAAACGGTGCCGCTTGTATGCTGGAATGATAACTGTTGTTGTAGGCAAACTCGATCAACGGTAAATGCTTATCCCACGATCCCCCAAAGTCAACAATGCAAGCCCGAAGCATATCTTCTAATGTCTGAATCGTTCGTTCACTCTGACCGTCAGTTTGAGGATGGTAAGCTGTACTTAACTTTATCTGCGTTCCCATCTCCTTTTGAAAACTTCTCCAGAACCTTGAAGTAAAACGACTATCCCGATCTGAAATAATTGAGATTGGAACTCCATGTCGAGTTACTATTTCGTCAATGTACAATTTGGCTAAGCGTTCCATTGAATCAGTTTCCTTTATCGGTAAGAAATGAGCAAACTTTGTTAACCTATCTACAATCACCCAAATAGAATCAAATCCCTTTGAAGTCCTTGGCAGCTTTGTGATGAAATCTGTAGTAATCTGATCCCATTTCCACATCGGTATCTCCAATCGTTGTAACTGACCAAACGACTTTTGATGTTCAATCTTTACCTTCTTACAAGTAGTACAATTTCCACATACTGAGCAATGCTTCTTTTAATTCCCGGCCACCAATAAAATTGTTTCAGATCTTTATACATCTTATTCGTACCTGGATGTATAGAGAATCGAGACTGATGAGCTTCTTGAAGTACCCGGTCACGTAAACCACCCAAACGAGGCACCCAAATTCTGTTTCCCAAACACAACAACCCACGATCATCCTTTACTAGCAATGCTGATAACCCCACTAACCGTTCTGATTTCAACTGTTCTTCCTGATAGGCTTCTATTTGACACTTCAGCAATTCATAAAAGATATTAGGTAGGAGTTCGGCTCGTAGTGATATAGCTTTTATTGTTCCACTTCTTTCTTGGCGACTTAATGCATCGGCTACTACATTCGCCTTTCCCGGATGATAAAGAATTTCACAATCATAATCATTCACCAGTTCTAGCCATCTTCTTTGCCTCATATTTAATTCCTTCTGATCGAAAAGATGTTGGAGACTCTTATGATCAGTATAAATTTGACATTTGGAACCATAAAGATAATGTCTCCAAATCTTCAACGCGAAAACAACAGCTGCAAGTTCCATGTCGTGCGTAGGATACTGTCTTTCATGATCTTTCAACTGACGAGAAGCATAAGCTATAACTTTTCCACGCTGCATTAGTACACACCCCAATCCCAGTTTGGAAGCATCACTGTAAACAACAAAGTCTTCAAAACCTTCAGGTAGCGACAAAATCGGCGCGCTGCACAGTTTCTCTTTCAATATTCGGAATGCTTCATCCTGTTCTGCTTTCCATTCAAACTTCAGATTCTTTCGAGTCAGCTTTGTCAAAGGCGTCGCGATACAAGAGAAGTCTTTTATAAACTTTCGATAGTAACCAGCTAAACCCAGAAAACTGCGTACTTCGGTTGGCGTTCTCGGCGGTTCCCACTTTTCAATCGCTTCTACTTTCATTGGATCAACTTGAATGCCTTTCTCAGAAACTACATGCCCCAGAAACTGAACTTCCCGTAACCAAAATTCACATTTAGAAAATTTAGCATACAACTTCTCTTTCTTCAGCAAATCCAAAATGAAACGAAGATGTTGAGCGTGCTCTTCCTTGGATCGAGAATGGATAAGTATATCATCGATAAATACAATTACGGATTTATCAATATACGGCTTACATACCCGATTCATTAAATCCATAAAGGCAGCTCGAGCATTCGTCAAACCAAACGACATCACTAAGAATTCATAATGACCATACCTTGTGCGAAAAGCAGTTTTCAGAACGTCTTCTTCTTTGACCTTCAACTGGTGATAACCGGGTCTTAGATCAATCTTGGAGAAATAACAAGCTCCAACTAACTGATCGAAGAGGTCATCAATTTTGGGCAACGGATACTTGTTCTTGATCGTACGCTTATTTAATTCCCGGTAGTCGATACACATTCTCATCGAACCATCCTTCTTCTTCACAAATAAAACTGGTGCTCCCCACTAGTGAAGAACTCGGTCTAATGAAGCCTTTATATGAGAGATCCTGCAATTGAGTCATCATCTCTTTCATCTCTGGAGGTGCCAAACGATACGGTGCACGGGCAACAGGAGCAGCTCCAGGAATCAGATCTATACCAAACTCTACTTGTCTAACGGACGGAAGACTATTCAAGTCTTCAGGGAACACTTCCGGAAAATCACTAACAATCGGAATATCTTCCAACTTGTTCTTTTCTGGCTTAATATCTATCACATAAGCTAAATGACTCTGACAACCCTTATTCACACACTTACGGGCTTTTATCATAGATATAAGACTAGACTGATGATTTCTACGATCACCATAAATCACTACTGGCCCCTTCTCAGGTAACACAACATTTATTAACTTCTTATCACAAATTATGTTAGCTTGATTCTCGGCTAACCAATCCATTCCTGCTACCACATCAAACTCGACCAGGGCTATTGGAAATAACTGAATCGGTACTCCGCACCCTTCTATATCTATCACACAGCTATCAAATATTTCTTTAACCGACACTTGATTATCATTTGCAGTATCTACCATTAAAGCATGATCTAACACTTTAGGCTTTAAATGCATATAAGCAGCAAATGAAGGAGACACAAACGATCGGTTTGCACCGGAATCAAATAACACCTTAGCACGTGTAGAATTTATTAGGAATGTACCTGTAACCACGTCCGGACTTTCCTCAGCTTCCTTTGCTGTCATCTGAAATGAACGACCCCTGGTTCTTGCTGGTTCTAGCCTCGGTACTACTAGTCTGACACCCGTCGGTCTTACTGACGTACCCCCTGATTGTATTCTCCCCATTGGACAATCGGACTGAAGATGATCAGGAGAATTGCATGAGTAACAAAATCTAACAACTCGACAATCTTTAGCAATGTGACCGACTTTTCCGCACTTATAACAGTTTCTAGGATCCACTTGACAACTTCCTTGATGAAAACGGTGGCACTTTGGGCAAGGCCTTTCAACTGGTCGAAAAGGTGGACGGCTATCAAATCGCTGAAACCTTGTCTTCTTCGGATCTTGTGGTGGTCCTTCCCATTTTCTCTTTCCCATACCCTTATCACCGGCATCCCTCTTATTATCCCGCTCTACATTTTCCGCGGCATTCACTGCTGCTGAGAAAGTATCAGGTCTTGTTGCAGTCACTAACTTTCGAATTCCTGAATTCAATCCAAATATGAACCTTTCCATCTTCATTTTCTCCGTGGCAACATAATATTCTCCAAAACGCGAATTTTCTAAGAAACGGGCAGTATAGTCTCTGACGGATAAATTTCCTTGTTGTAGGCTCAGGAATTCCTCCTCCAATTGTCTGACTGCTGCTTGAGGACAAAACTGTTCTTTGAATGCCCTTGAGAATTCGCCCCAAGTAAAGGTTGAGTATACATCAGATCCCTTAGAGTCAATAAGGGCCTCCCACCAATATAAAGCATCTGCCTTCAACATTGCAGTTCCGTATAACACCTTATCCTCTTCCGCACATTTGCTGGTTTTAAATACAACTTTGATTTCCTTCAGCCACCGCATCGCCTTCACTGGATCTCTATCCCCTCCATAAGTTGGTGGTTTACAGCTTAAAAACATTTTATAGTCACACCTTCTTGGTACTGCTGTGACAGTAGGTGTGATAGGCATCTCGTCTTCGAAGTTAGGATATGGTCTTTCTGTTTCCGTATTATGAGTCCGGTTAAACATAGCCTGGATATTTGCCTGTAATCTTCCCATTTCGGCTGTTAGGTCGTCTCTCGTAACAAACTTCGTACTGCGCCCCTGAACCCTGCCCCCAGTTCTGCCTCTGCCTCTGCCTCTATCTCCCCCTCTTCCCCTTCCTCCGGCTGTTGGATTGGATCTATTCGGATTTCCTTCACCTTCCCGATTCGTTTGTCTCGTACCGCTTGCCATTCTGTTGATTCAGACAAGGTTAATATACATGTAAGCACATACCCCATATAACAAGGTATTCCAGTCCAAACATGTACCTGTAAGATCACAATTACACTGGCCAGGTGTAATCTGAAATTACCTTACATGATGTTCCTTCTACCTTTTTATATTTAACATCCCAAGGTTCTACAATAATAGGGACATCCTACTTCACATGCAGTTTAAGTCTAGGTACAGATACTAATACCTAAATCCCTTAAACTAGGGCTCTGATACCATCTGTAACAACCCGATTCCCAATATACAAATAACATATATTTCATAACATAATTTCACCACAAAATACGTCATATTTCATTTACGGTCCCTTAGCTTAACAAGATAGGTCTTTCAGTACAAACTTTAACTTTTATAACAAAGTACAAAATGTCATAACAACATAACATATACAAAACACATCTCGAATCTTCATAATCATGCATCTTCCAAAAAGCTAAACATGATATATCCTATCACTGTCCCTTATTTGCTCCCTGACCTGGAATACATATTTTAAAACAAAAATGAGGGTTAGACCTTGAGGTCTAGTGAGAAATCCCCGTTAGTTAAAGAAAACATTTGCACAACATCATACACATAATTCACATAAGAATACCAACTATGACTCATGCATCATGTATCTTTTCATCTCTTTTTCTTTCTCTTTCTCTTGGCCATATTAATTGGTAGCAAGCCAATTAATCAATATACACCGCTGTACTAAATACAGCCAACACCACTGTCCCTCTGTACAGCTAACTTTCACCGGTCCTAAGCCCGACCAACTAGCACCCATGCAATGTAATACTCATATAAACACCATATGCACAATATTACATTCATTCACATACATGTATTCCATTTGAAAACATTTTAAGTAAAAACTCACTTGATTCGTTTACTTTCCAAGAACCTTCCCACGCTAATATCAAGTACTCCAATTTCTTCAGTCCCGTATCACGGAATCTGTACCACAATAATACAAATATTTCTTTTAAAGACTAAAATCTCTAAAGTTCTGAAATCCTCGACTCAAGTCGCAATCAACTACTGAAATACCCCATGTCGCAATACACTACGCTAAGTCGCAACCAACTACTGCGACACAGTACCAAGTCGACTTCTCCCTCATGTCGCAACCAACTGTTGCGACTTCCCTCTCAAGTCTCAACTAACTGTTGCGACATAGCACCAAGTCGCAACCCACCATTGCGACTTCATAAGCAAATCGCAACCCACTATTGCGACTTCATGAGCAAGTCGCAACTCAAGGTTGCGACATTCATGAAGATCGTAACATTCAACCATGTCGCAATCCACTGTTGCGACTTGCTTGAATGTCTCAGTCCACTGTGTTCATCTTAAACCCAGAATTCTAAACTTTTAAGCTATGCATGTTACTGAAATTATGCAGATATGTTTAAGACTATTAACATAACCTAACCATAAGCTCAGATTTTCCAAAACATCCTTAAATCATCAAAACCCACTTATAAAATCACATAAAACTTTATCTAAACAAAAGGATAGATTAAGAGGTTACATACCTTTAATCTTACAAGATGAACCTTCCAAATCCAGCAACGATCTTTGTCTTTCCTCTTCTTTCCTTTCGATTTTTCCTTTTCTCTCCTCTCTCTCTAAACCGAACACACACACACACACTCACTTAGGATATTTTTGTTTTTGCTAATCTTGAAGACATCATTCTCCAATTGATGTATTAGTGGCGGTGGTGGTGTGATGTTTGGCACAAAGACCAAACAAACCCCAAACTTTCCTCTTATGGCAACTTTAACCCTTAAACTTTCAAATAATAATTATAACTTACCCCTTAACTTCTACTCCATAAAATACTAACTAAAGTCTTTAAAATTCATAACTATCCTAAATCCATTTTAACTATAATACTATAATTTAAACAATTAAATAAAATACCTGGTTATTACATTTACAGAGACTGCCAACACAGGATCGGATTGGTTTTTGGAAACATGATCCTCCCGATTTACAATGCGTTTTCTGTGGGGACTGCCCGGATTCTCACAATCACCTCTTCTTTGGATGTGCTTTCTCGGTGAAGGTTTGGAGGCGGGTCAAGTGTGAAGCCAATATGTATGGTTTCCGAGAAGATTGGGATGGTATTCTTAATGGCCTGGCGGATGGTTTGTTGAAGTTACGGTCCACGGCTCAGAAATTATCTCTATCCGCTACTGTTTATTACATCTGGCAGGAACGAAATCGTAGATTATTTCGAAATCAAAGACGTTCGGAGGAGCAGCTTGCGAAGGATATTGTGGAGCTTGTTTTGTTGCGGGTTGCTTGGAAAACTAGGATTCGGAAGATCCCCTTGAATGATAATGAATCATGAGTGGTGCTTTTGGCGTGGCTTTTGGAGGCGATGGGCTGTTATTTATTTCTGGAGCTTGTATTGTTCGTATAATCTTTGTTTGTTTTGGTTGATTGTTGCTTGGTACGGTGTTGTTACCAAGTTTTTTTGCTTTGCCGTTTGGCCTGGGTTGGGCTTTTGCCTTGAACGCTTGTATTCCTTTTTTTGCCTTTTTAAATTTGCCTAGAGTTTTCCTCTAAAAAAATGGTTTCGGGTAAAAAGAATAACCTTTCGTGAGTTAAAAGGGTTGAGTTGAGTTGAGTTGACCATAAGTTATAAAATAATTTAGGAGGTTGAAGAATTTTTAACTACATTTTGGACGCAACCCTTTTGACCCATTACAATGGTTTTTTTTTATTAATTTCTTTTAAAATTTTCTTAGCGTGATCTGTTAAGAATAACATTATTTAAATAGATCTACTTTTAGTTCAATGACTTGAAATTATCTAATTCTAATTAGAATCACTCAAAGTTTCCACCAGCACGTACAAGGATTCCAGCTCCAATCAAATCGGTTTGTGCAGTGAGTTTGAGTACGAGGATCGACATGGAGTTGGAGAATGGACATCAAGTAAGCTTGCGGTTCTGGAACCAAAACCGTAAAGGCTTGCGTTTCTACGACATTGCTTGCGGTTTTATTTATTTATTTTTCATCAAAAGCTACAGGATATAGTAACACACGTTGTGTTTGATTTTTCTGTTATTTAGTCTATAATTTCATTTTACACAGCTCCTTTGTCTATGCTCATGATTTTTAATTTAAAATAGTAGTGAGTCACAAAAAGCCACATATTTCTATCAGTTTGAGTCAAGTTTAAAATGGTATTAACACCTGTCCTAATTTAGTTTCATGTTACCAATCTTCCACATGACACTTTTGTTTAAAGAGTTTTCGAACAGATTCAAGGATCACAAGCATAAGCTATCAAGGACAGAGGTATCTGGTGGAAAAGCCTAAGGGGCTGTTTACCACAAGTAAAATTTAAACTATCACTTACTTACCGGTAAGATTTTAGTCCACCAAATCGATTTCGTATGCAACAATTCACTTGGTAAGCGCTTCACTTACCGGGTAAGACTTTCGGTCTTTGTATTCACTCTTACCAGGTAAGATTTATGGTCCTTCCCATATTAATTTGGTAGGTAATGTGATTTGGTAAGCGCTCACCCGAGCAAGCGTTTGGTAAACGACCCCTAAGTTAAAAGTTTTTCTTAAAATTCCATGAACAATTTTTATTTAGAGTTGTTCAGTTGCTATAGAGATATAAGGTTGATCAGATTTGTTGGTCTTGACAGTAATAAGGATCAAATTTGGTTCTTTAATTGTGATAAAAGTTTGATTTGGAAGTTGATGCCCACTCACTCAGACCTGTGCTTCCATGTGCATTTTAGAATTGGTTCAATTAATAGTTGACAGCAAGGTTTTAATCAGTTTTGTAGGTACAAATCTATGTGGTTTATTTTTTTACAATACTAAAACTGTGGATTATATGGTTTGGTTTTGCTTTTAAGGGAGATATCTTTCAAAGCTGTTGTTGGTTTTAGTACATTTCAGATGTGATCGTTGTTCATTTCAGGATATCTTTTTGAAGGGCATCTTATGTTGGACCAAGAGCCTCCACAAGTGGTTGGTTCAATCAAACAATATCAACACAAGATAGCACAAATCTTAACGTTGAATGCCAGGAAGTACTTCTCTATAAGCTTTGAATATAGAGATATATTGGCTTGGCCACAATTTTTTTAATAATCCAAGTATAACCCTTAAAAACTCTCTTTGTTTATAACATCTAACAATGGATTTTTCTAAACAAAGTTGTGGGTGAGTAGAATATTCTTTTTATACTTGCTATCACGGTAAACATGGTTTTCTTTTGGATAAAAATCATGGTTTTAATGTTGCTTATTCATGGTTGTTGCAATTAAAACTTCTTGCTTACATGTTGAGGCATATTTCTTATCCCTTAATTACCTGCCTAAAATCAGATAATTTTGTATACTTTGACATTTGATTTCTTTTTGGTTTAGCTGAATTGCATTTATGTTTTATGCACAAGAAATTGGATAAGGTTTATTGTATTTTGGTTTGAGTTCTACAAATATTTGCATTCTCTAAATACTTTCAGTATTTGTTTGTCTAAAAGATTTTTGAAACAATGCATTAGTCTTTTAGCTTGTTCTTTCATTTTTGTTGAACATAAGGTGGGCTTTACTGTTTTAGTGGAATGATTGATGTCATACACCCCTGCAACCAAAACAAAATAGACATTTGATCTTTCTTGGGTCATCTGTTGGTGTTCAAGTGTTATAATAATGTGAATAAATTTTCCCCCATGGTTGATTTAGAATCTGGACTAGAAGTATATGGTCTGGAGTTTAGTTTTATCATTTATTGATTGTTGGTTTGAGGTTTGGTCTTCAAACAGATGCTGGTTATATAGATTTTGTGGCTGCAGGTTTCGTCCAGAGGTTGATAGGATTTATTTGTAATATGGACTTGGGACATATTTTGTACAATATTTTGGTATTTCTTTCAAAGTTGGTGGCCATTTATATTTGTTTGTATTGTATTTTCAAGTTGAGAATACCCTACCATTTTATATTGTTATTTGAAGGTATTTAAAGTTGGGTGTCTCTTATTTTGTATTTTATCACTCTCCTTTCCCATTTACAGTAAAAATTCACACTTACTCGTTCCGTGCATTGCACGGACACACTGCTAGTATATATATATATATATATATATATATATATATATATATATCTATTACTACCTATATAAGCATATACAACTAAACTCTTAAAGACAAGTTTTAATGCATGGGGTACTGCTATTTTATGCAGGAAACTTAAAAACTATGAATTATATTCCCAAAGCCATTCCCTCCACTCCGGTTTGGTTTTAATACAAGTTATTTGCCTTTGGTCAAATTTTATATTCCCAAAGCCACTCCCTCCCTCTCTCCATCCGGTACCCAAATCACTGACACCGAATTCAAATTTTGAATTCATATCTTATCAAATCTGTATTTTGAAGGCCACTCTCCATATCTTACCAAATCTTTGGTTTGAAGACCACTCTCCAATGTTATTCCCGCTCAACCATATTTTTGGGTTCAAAATTCGAATTTTAAAATACCAGGTTTATGCTCTCAAATAGAATTCAGAGGTAAATCAAAATCTCCATTCCTTCCCCTCTCCACCTTAACCATCGAGTGCTCTTTCTGATTGGAGGTAATTCTCATACTCTTGCCTTCCTTTGTTCTTGATTCTAGGTAGTTGAAACAGTTTTTATTTTATTTTATTTATTTATAGATTTTCTTGGTTAATATTGAAACTGACTTTGCTGGTTCATCCTTATTTGCTTCGATTCATTTTTTCTTTGCTCCGGTTCCTTTCTTCTGATTTTGTTCTTGACCACATAACAATGAGTAAAACGTTGGTTTTTGTGTATTTGTTGCTAGAATCTTATTTTCAGGTTTAGGTAACATTGAATTTGTTTTCTTTTGTATTAACAGGTTTATATTCCATTAGTGTATCCATCTCGAAATTGACAGCAAGAAGTTATTTTCAGGTATGATTTCCCATTTGTAGTTTCTTTCTTTCCCAACTTCTGTTGTTTCTCTAATATTATTGTTTATTTCTATGTCTTTGTTTCTTGCCTCAGTAGATGGATTTGTGCCCTAACAAATTAACTCTTGCTTTCCAGAGTTCTCTTGTTCCCGCCTCTGGATTGAAATTTGAAAAGCTCCCCAACTAAAACTTCCCCCCTAAGAAATACACAGTTCCATTATCATTAAGAGATTTGATTAATGAAACTTATTCAGGCATTGGGGACGAGCCTGATACTAAGAAAATCAAGAGAAAACTACACACAGATGGCTCATCATCTGATTTCTTCGTTGATAAGGTGATATAATCAAAGATTTTGTTTCATTTCATCATCTGATATCTTTGTTGATAAGGTGAAATAATCAAACATTTTTGTTTCATATGAACTATATTTTGAGTTTTTTTTCTTGTACATATGTTTCCTCAGGTTCTAGGGGATAAAATCAAGAAGGACCTAATGAAAACCAAAGCAGAACTTCAGTTACCGTAAGCAATTTAAATTGTGAAATATAACAGATTTATAACTCAAAATGTTTTCAGGATGATTAAATTGAAGTGATTTCGACTATGCTTCCCATCGACAAAAGTTGACCTGAAATAGTTTTTGGATGAAAGTTTAGCTATTGAAAACCAAAGCAGAACTTCAGTTACCGTAAGCAATCTCCAAGATCATGAGACAAGTCGGGTCATCATTAACAACAAGTACTCGTAGATCCGCCGGAAAATGATCGGGTACACCACCGTCGCCGCCGCCGCCTCCGCCGCCACTTCCGCCGGCAACGGTGGACTTCCAAGAAGCTCCACTCGAACTAGGCATCATCGATTGTTTATTAAGATTCATTGATTTTTCCCCAAATAAACACTCAATCACACCCACAAAAATTCATGTTCCCGAATCAACCCAATTTGGTTAACCGTTTTAGTCAAAAAGATGAAACCCAAATTCAAGAAAATCAACGAAATTAGAAACAAACAGAAGCTGAATTTTTGGAAGATTTCGACTTTTGAGAGAGAGAGAGAAGGGTAAAGGGGGAAGAAATTATAAGTGGATGTATGTGAGATTTATATTAGCACATCGTTTTTTGCTTCAATCTTTTTGGATTTATTTTGGGTTTTTATTTTAATTAAATTAAATTTTTGTATGATGTTAACTAACCCCATGCCAGCCAAACCCACATCACATGTACATACATGACTTAGGGTCTATTTGTTAGAATTTTCGTATAAAAAATATATAATATTTGATCGTAATTGGATTTAATAGCTAACGATGTGATCCGTATGGTTTGATCGGGAGTCTCGTACAATTCAAAATACTGATAACGAATGGACATATATCCGATCTGGAGTTTTGTACAATTTCATTTAGAGTAATATTCTATCGTAAATTTTGGTATACAATCATTATGTGTTAAGCATATGTAACATGATTTGGTTAGACCAAACCTAAGACAAAATCTACAATATAGGTGTATATCTTTTTTGAAATTTAACATTAACATGTCATTTTAGAACCCAAGTCAACTTAGACAAATAGTTTTTATTGTTATTATCGTTTGTTTAAAAGTAAATGATATATGATTTAACATATAACCTAGAAGAAGAAGAAAATCGATGAAATACAAAAAAAAATGTATTTTAATAAGGACATAATAAATGGTTGTTAAATAAAATAAATTTTCACTAAATTAAAGTAGTTATTGATGATAAATAATGAATACTATATTTGCAATAATAAAGTATTGATGAATAAAGTAATTAATTTAAAGGAATTAAAATGGACAAAATCATCAAAAATATACCTTAACTTGCTATAACATAATTATTTAAACTTTACAACCGGATATTTATTCTTTATGTAAAATATAAATAGAACCTCACAAAGCCAATTGCGCTGTTTTGTTTATCTCATTCAATCCATTATGTAAAAATAAATAATGTTTTAATTGTGATTGCTATTGTTGCAGCTATATGCTATTCAGGAGAAGGATGAGATTGAAAGGGTTGCAATGGCTAAACGTTAAGGAAAGCATCTCATTTTTGGTAGATATGTTTTGAAAATAGTTAGGCATTCGTATTTATCTATGTTTTCGATAGATTCTTCAATGTTTTTGTGTTGGAAACGGTAAATCTGATTTAGGTTTTTTCTACTTTCAAACTACTAACCGGTTACTGGTATTTTTATTTTGGTCAAAATAATATATGTAACCAATTTCTAAACGGTCAATTGTTTATTTATTAATTTTTTTCAAGGACTTAAAAAATTAAACCACCTTTTTAATTAAAAAATTAATATTTACCCATATGCATAACAAACTTGGGTAAAAAAACAAAGTTTAAGTTATCAAAATTTGATGAACAAAATGAACGGTTGAAATAGATTAAATGTTATTTGTAAAGAAGAAAAAAGAAAAAACATAAATGAAGCACATAACAGGGAAAACAACTTGTGAGAAAGAGAGGGAAAACAAGGATAGCTTCGGTGATGGATGGTTTTAAGAGAAAGAGCAGGAAGAAGGTGAGGAACAAGAAAGCAGATGGGTGGATAATGATGATGAATGAACAGCTAGCTTTATGGATAATTATGTTTATTTTTTTGCAGAACATGCTTACGGATTGAAACTTCACATGTCTTGTTATATTATGAAGTTCCGGATGTGCATTTTTACATATGATTGTAATGTCACTCTTGTTTAGTCATTATCTTCAAATTTTAAACGAGCTGTGAATTTATGAATTTGGGAACTTGATACTTTTGCGATTATTTTTCTATATATCTTGTTGATAAACATAATTTATGGTAATAACTGTTTTCCAATTAAATCATACTAGCCTATAAAAAATTGAGAGAAAACATCGGTGTCAGAAAAGTTATTTGCTTCAGAATTGTCATTCACCCGCGCTGCATCGCGCGGGTAGACAGCTAGTATATATATATATATATATATATATAGGGTTCAATTCTGGTGAGAAGTTGAGGTTAACGTGAGAACTGTGAGAAGCGATTAACAATCATTGGATGAGAAATGGATGCACATTAGGATGAGATGCATCAATATAAGATGCACCAAATCAACTTCTTTCTAGGCGTAATTCATGTGAGGGCATTTGATTAAAAGTGATCAAACGATTCAGTTCCACTTCTCACGCTTTTCACGTTAATCTCAACTTCTCACACGATCCTTCGTCTATACAGGGCTGGGTCCGATGAGAAGTTGCGCTTTAATGTGAGAAGTGGTTATCAACCATTCGGCCGGTTTATTTTGTAACCTAGTAAGATGTTATTTTTTAGAAATGGGCAAATGGTTTAGATGAGGGTTGCAAAGGAGTTGTAACCTTTTACTGGTTTGCAAAATAACCATGACCTATATATATATATATATATATATATATATATATATATATATATATATATATATATATATATATATATATATATATATATATGGTCAGGTTCTGGTGAGAAGTTGAAGTTAATGTGAAAAACGTGAGAAATGGTTATCAACGGTTGGATGAGAAATGGATGCACATTAGGATGAGATGCACCGAGATAAGATGTAGCGGAACAATTTCTTCTAAGCTGCATTTCATTTAAAGACATTTGATTAAAAGTGACCAACGGTTCAGATCCACTTCTCACGTTAACTTTAACTTCTCACACGATCCTTCGCATATATATATACACACACACACACACATATATATATATGGCGTTCATCAAATGAGAACCATAAATATGTTACAAACCCGTGAGAACCAATATAAAAATATTATTTTACATTATTTTTTCATCAAAACCTATGATTTAAGATATTGTTTCACATATGTTCTTGTTCATCTTGTGAAAATATTACATGTGGAAATCTTTTTTTGATTCACCTAGTGAAATGAAAAATGCACGTAAAATATATTCACGTGGTGAAACAAATCCTTGTGAAACTATCATATTATGAAACAAATATACGTGAAACAAAATATCTTAAATCATAGCATTTGATGAAAAAATATCATGTAAAAATATATTTTTATATCGGTTCTCACGGTTTGTAACATATATAAAGGAAAGTTCATATGCAAACTCTTTTTTCATTGTGAACATGAAGGCTGATTTGTGTCCTCCACCTAATATTGATCCAACAACTCACATTAAATAGAGTTTCTAATTAAAATTATTACTCCATCCGTCCCAAAATAAATGTCCAAAACAAAAATGACACAGTTTTAGAAATGTGTAATTATTACACTTTTTAAATAACCAAATTACACATTTACCCATAATAATAGTGAGAGAAACTTTTCTCACCTCATAATTAAGGGTAGAATGGGAAAGTGAAAGTTTACTTTTGAAAGTGGACATTTATTTTGGGACAAACTAAAATAGAAATGTGGACACTTAATTTGGGACGGATGGAGTTAGGGGTGTACAGAAAACCGTCAACCCGTGAAACCCGACCAACCCAACCTATTAACAACCGAATTAAACCCAACCCGCTGGACCGCCGAACCGTCAAACCGCCAAACCGCCAAACCGCTAATTATAAGAATTGAAATTGGGTTAGGAAAACTCAACCCAACCTAACCCGCCAACCCGCCGCCGCTAATATATTTTTTTTGATAAAACTATATTTATATATATTATATATATAATATATAATTATATATGATATGTGCAATCCAAGATACAACTTAATATAACTAAATAACTAATACTAATAATCTAATATTAAGAAAGGCACAAAAAAATTTATATAAATCATAGCCCAAACTACATGAGTTAACTAGTTCTAAGTTTTAACATCTAAGGCCCAAACTAATTGATATTACGTGAGGCCGACCACGCTGTTTTTGTCGAGTGCCGACTGTTTAGCGATTGTTTAGCAAACAGATCAAATAGGTACTGCTTTAGCAACCAGTTTTAAGTTCTAACATCTAAGGCCCAAACTACTTGACATTACGTGAGGCCGACCACGCTGTGCTGCCGAGTGCCGACTGTTTAGCGATTGTTTAGCAAACGAATCAAATAGGTACTAATTTAGCAACTAGTTTTGTTTACTGTTATAGTGCTTACTGTTTTAGTATTTTAGTATTCTGTTTACAATATTTTTACAGTTATGATTACTGTTTTAGTCATAGTCAATAATTTTATATGTTTTTCCTATATATAAGCTTGATTACTGCTTACGGTGGTACTTGATTGAGGATTTGAATTCAATGCTACACTTTACACTTTTGATGTTAAGACTTAAGGATTTAATATATTTGGATGATTGTAACAACTAATATTTTTGTTGGGAATATTTTAGTTTTATTTTGTCGTATTTTAATCGTGAATTTTATGTATACAACCAAATCGCCCAACCCGCCACAACCCGCAAGGGTTGGGTTGAAAATTTCCAAACCGCCATAATTGGGTTGGGTTGTAAAATTGACAAAAACCGCCCAATCCAACCCGCATACACCCCTAGATGGAGTAATTAAGGTGATTGATTGGGGGTAAAAAAAAAGAAGTTAATTTCAATCACATGTGTACTGTATTTGACTTTATATTTTCTTTTTTAATTAAAAATTTTACCTCAAAATTTAAAATAAATCATCTTAAAAATTAATAATATTTTAATCAAACAACTTATATAAAAAAACAAGAATTTCATGCTTTTTGATATGACATCCATCTCGATATAGTTTTTTTTCCGTTTCAAGTGTTTTTTACGTGAAATGTTATATATGTGTTATATTCATTATTAATATTTATGTACGTTCAATTGTGTACAAAAAATCGACACCGTAAGTTTGTAACTCAACATTACCTTCTTCAAAACTTTATTCAACATCGTAAGACATCACGTTCTTCATCATCGTAACCCAACAACCATCGAGACCAATTGAGAACCCATCGAGATCGAGTGAGAACCTATCAAAACTGATCGAGAACCCATCGAGACCGATCGATAATCCAATCAATGACTTGGTGTGTGTTTATGTGTGTTAAACCATAACCTTCCACCTTCATTTTCCATTGAGAACCTATCGATTGATCTATTATATGTTTGTGTGTGTAAACCATAACTACCACTTTCAGCTTTTATAGAGACAGACTGGGAACCATCGAGCCCAATCAAGAACACATCAAGATCGATTGACAACCAATCGAGACCAATCGACACCAATCGAGACTAATAAAAAACTCATCCATTGACTTGGTGTGTGGTTATGTGTTAAAATCCTAACATAACACCTTCATTTTTCATCGAGACCGATTGATAACCTATTAATTAATTTATTGGGTGTTTGTTTGTGTAAAACCATAACCTACCACTTTTAAATTTTATCGAGATTGATCAGGAAATCTATCGAGACGAATCGATAACTCATCGAGATCAATCGAGAACCCAATAAAGAAAAAGAAAGAAAAACTAATGTATGTATGAAACTGTAATATATTCATAATGAGTAATATCTATATGAATTAGGAATGTTATGTATATGCATGAGGAACATTATGGTGAAAATTAATATTTATTATAAATAACATACTAATATAAATACTAGAGAGTTACTATATACACGTGATCATTCATAAATATTAATGATGAATGATGTGTATATTAATGATGAAAATAATAGTAAAGATGTATATTTATGACGAATATCATATTGATCTATGAATGTTGAAAAGTTGTTGTATACACGTGAACATATTTAAATATTCATGATGAATAATATGTATGTTAATGATGAATAGTATGTATGTTCATGATGAATGTTATAGTGAAAATATATGTTCATGAAAAATAACATACTAATGTATGAATGTTGAAAAGTTGTTGTATACACATAAACATTTATATATATATATTCATAATGAATAATATGTATATTCATGATGAATAGTATGAATATTTATGATGAATAGTATGAATATTATAATGAATATTCATGATAAATGTTATAATGAAAATGTATATTAATGATGAATATCATAGTGATGTAGGAATACTGAATTTGTTGAATATACGTGAAAATACATAACTATTCATAATGAATGTTATATTAAGTTGTATATTCATGATGAATAGTATGTATGTTAATGATGAATGTTATAGTGAAAATATGAGTTCATGAAAAATAACATACTAATGTATGAATGTTGAAAAGTTGTTGTATACACATGAACATTTATATATATTCATAATGAATAATATATATATTCATGATGAATAGTATGAATATTTATGATGAATAGTATGCATATTATAATGAATATTCATGATAAATGTTATAATGAAAATGTATATTAATGATGAATATCATAGTGATGTAGGAATACTGAATTTGTTGAATACACGTGAAAATACATAACTATTCATGATGAATGTTATATTAAGTTGTATATTTGTTGATCCCAATATTTCTCAACAATGATATATATATATATATATATATATATATATCTATTAGTTTAAACAAATAAGAGTGCGAAAGCGTTTTAACGAACTAATGAGATATTCTTAGGTAGAAAAACACACGGGATCAAATACACAAAGTATAAATAAACACGGGATTAGCTCAAAGATTCACTTTGTATTGATTAAAATAAGAACACCAAGAACACCTAAAGTATAAGAAATATTCTGCTCTAATGGGTGTGTGTGTCGTGCAAGGTTGATAGAAGAGCTCAACATGAGCCTTCTATTTATACTGTTCATCAGGGGATAATCTTTAGACAAGAAGTACTAAGGGTACAAAGACACGATTGTGGGACTGCTACAGGTACAACGTTAATGTAGTGCGCCGTTTTCTGCTAAGGCTGTAACCCATCAGAGGTTGACACGTGGAGTTGGCAGGGCACACCTTGTACGAATGATCTTCAGGATCTTCATACAGCAGAGGCATGTGAGAGGCACGATCGTCTTTGTCTTGTACTTCAGATCATCTTCAGTCTTCTAAGTCTTCTTACCACAGAGGCTCTGTCAAGTGTGACAGAGGCTCTGTGGCCTTGTCCTCTGAGAACGTCTTCTGTAGAGTCTTCACTTGGATCTTCACTCGGTGTCTTGGCAGAGGCTCTGTCGATGTCTTTATACTTAGCCTATTTTTCAATACTTCTTTAATCGTAGAAGTTGGTGTTGATCCAAACCCTCAGTGATTTGATAATGAATCTCTTTAAACACTTAGTGAAAATTGTAAGTAAACAATATGTATTAGACTTTCACTATCGCTGATAAGTACTATGTCTCTACAGTACCGCTGATAGAAAACCTACGCTCTTTTAGATAATTGTTCAGCGAACATTGCTCATCAACTTAGCTCTGAGCCTGTTCAATCTTGTTGATGATCGCTGATAGTTTAGTTGTTTACTTATGATCCCTAAAGACAAGTTTCACGTCAACATATGTTCTACGCTGAAGTCGAAGATCAAGCCAAGAACCAGCGACAAGTCTACTAATGAACTGATGCGGATATCAGCGAAGCCAAGATTTGTCCACTCAACGTGAAGTTACAAGTAGAAGACTTTAGCAATCACTGAGCTTTATCACTCGCTGATAAAGTATTGTTCGATGAACGCTGATCATGAGGTTTACTCTACAAGTTACTTTTGTCTTACCCCCACTTGCACGCCTCCGTACGAAAATGTCAGAAAGGACATCCCCTCTGTCCATTATCTTACAACCAACTCTGATTCTACACTGTACATCATGCGGCTACTAAGGTTATCTACAAAGGTCAAACCATGCAACCAATCAACTGCTGCCACGTGTAAAGTTATACTGCTTTGCATTAAATGCATGTAGTATATAAGAAGAACCCTACTTCAGAAATGAAGTGCTCGACCATCTTCTTCTTTCTCTCTTAGTGTTAAGAATATTACTCGTAGTATTCTTATCTCCTTTCTGTCTTAATTCTAGTGCAAGAAACTTAGTGTTCTTAGCTTGTTTAGATTAGGCTTAGTCCTTAATCTTGTTCCGCAACAAGTTGTAAATTGTTTGATAACTATCAATAAACAATTTAGAAAAGTAAAATTTGAGTGTTTGTATTCAACCCCCCCTTCTACAAACTTGTATAACCCCTCCGAGACCAACAAGTGGTATCAGAGCGGATTTGTTTAATCTCATAAACAAGATCTTGCTTATACTAATCTTTTCTCTTCCTTGCTATTTCTTAAAATGGCTACTAACACAAACACAAACTATATACACAATGGTTCTCTTGCTAAACCCCCTAGATTTTCCAGAGATAACTTTAATCTATGGAAAAATAGGATGATACTCTTCTTAGAAGGTGTAGACCCAACTATACCTTATTACATCGAAAATGGTCCATACAATCCTATTAGAATTAATCCTGAAGTTCCAGCCGCTGAGAATAGAGCTACTATTCATGAAAGATTGGTTCCAAAGGAAATTCATATGTGGACTGATGAAGATAAGAAGAAAGTGGCGCTCGACACCAAAGCCAGATCCATCCTCTCCATGGCTCTTCCTGACAAAGTCTACCATTCCGTCATGAACCTGAAAACCTCCAAAGCCATGTGGGACACAATCTGTGTTCAGTATGAAGGTACGTCTGAAGTCCAGGACTCACGTAAGATCAACCTGGTAAGACAGTACAAAAGCTTCATTTGTAGTAAGAATGAAACTCTCTCTGAAGTTAACCAACGTTTTAACTGCTTAATAATTGATCTGAAAACTGTTGGTAAGGAATATTCAAACTTTGAAATTCTGACAAAGTTCTTCGAATGTTTACCTGAAAGCTGGGACAGTTATTCAATGTGTCTCAAGCTATCAAAGGATCTAAAATCTATGACTCTCTCTACCTTATATGGCACTATGCTCAATCATGAGCATTCGAGTCATCTTAAGAAGAATCTTGTAAAATATTCCAAGAGCACACCAGTTGCTTTACTCTCAGAGTTCCCTTCCACTCAGCGATCTACTATCACTGTCACTGAGATGGAGACTAACTCTGAATGCTCATCAGATTCTGACGCTTCAGATCTTGATGAATCTATAGCACTCCTAGCTAATAAGTTCAGGAGATTCGCTAAAAAGAGTAACTTCAGAAGGAATAAAACTCTTGCACTCACTGACAAGCCTAGATCATCAACCCCCGTTGATAAGGCTACAACTACTTGCTATAACTGTCAAAAGATAGGACATTTTGCTAGAGAGTGCAGGTCAAAGAAAGTCTCTAGACCCTCAGCTTTCCCCAAGAAAACCTCTAACCCCAGGGCTAGAGATGACAAATACAAAAAGCTGAAAGAAAAGTATTCAAAGCTGAAAAGCTTTAAGAAGAAAGGCAAAGGCCTTATGGCTGACTTTGATTGGGCTGCCTCTGATGAAGAAGAATCATGTGACTCAGAAGATGATGATGAGGCCAATCTCTGTCTAATGGCCAAACTTGAAGATGAGGAAGAACAAACTGAAATTCCCTCTGCTTCATCCTCTACCTCTAAGGTATCACCTTCCTTATTTACCAATATTTCAAATATTGATGAAGCTGATAGTCTTCGAAAGATCGATCTCCTGACTATGAGTTTATATGATGCCATGAATGGCAAAACTGTTGTTGAAAATCAAAACCTTGATCTCGCTGAACAGCTTAAAAACTGTCACTTTCAAATAGAAAAGCTTTCTAAAATTGAAGAAGATTTTAAAGATCAAGTTCATATAAATCAGCTAGTCAAAATCGAGCGTGAAGAAGCTATCGCTGCATTAAAAGCTAAAAAAGCTACTGTTGATGGATGGTATAAATCCTCAACAACGATCACTGAGATAATTAAGTCTCAGATTCCCCTGAGTGACAAACGTGGTCTTGGTTATAAAGCTGACGCTGAACAACCAACCACTGATCATTCCATGCTTAAATTTGGAATGTTTGTCTCCTCTATCCCTAACACTTCATCTTCTCAGTGTTCCTCTTTAAAACCTCCTATCCCTGAGGAACTCTCTACCGTAACTTCTAAAGGTAAAGAGAAAATTGTTTATCCAAAATCTCAAAAGGGTACCTTTGTACCTAAGCCGAATGCTTCTAAAGCTTCAGTGACTTATCCCTCTACTTCTAAGAATAAGATCCCTGGATTTATTCAGCGATCTACTCCTAGAATTAAAGTGGATATTATTGGTAAGAAATCTGAAGAACTGATTGTTCCTCCTATTTCTAATGCCAAAGGTATACTTGGTGCTGGCCCTGCTCATTTAAAACTAATGGCCCAACATGCAAATGGCCCTAAAGCTACTTTTAGTTATAGGAAATGTTACCACTGTGGACTTACTGATCATATTGCTAGTAAATGCTCCATAGCCACCAAAGCTGAAAAGTTAGCTAAGGTGATGATTATTGCCCCCAAGGCAAAGAAGACCACTGAGGTTAAGAAATTAACCAAAGTGAAGAATAGTTTAGAAGCTGAATCTTCAAATGCTGCAAAGATTGCTGAACCTTCCACTTCCTCTACAACCACTGACAAATCTAAGCCCAAAATGAAATGGGTGCCCAAGTCAAACTAATCTTCCTTTGTTTACAGGTTAAGATGGGTATCTGGTATCTCGATAGCAGATGCTCTAGACACATGACTGGAAAGAAGAACCTGCTCACTGAGTATAAGGAAGAGAAGGGTCCCTCAGTGACCTTCGGTGGAAACGGAAAAGGCCATACCCGAGCATTTGGTGTACTTTCTAATGGTACAACAACCTTCAGAAGAGTCGCATATGTTGAAGGACTGAATCATAATCTTCTAAGCATAAGTCAACTATGTGACAAGGATAACAAAGTGATCTTCACTAAGGAATCCTGCTTTGTCACTGACAAAAAGGAGAAGATAGCTCTCAGCGGTTATCGTATGGAAAATGTTTACGTTATAAACATGGACTCTACAACCACTAAGAACTCCTGTTTCTTCTCAAAAGCCTCATCTGATGTCAACTGGCTATGGCATAAGAGGCTCTCTCATCTCAACTTCAAGACACTGAATACTCTTTCCTCGAAAGAGTTAGTCACTGGTATACCTCAACACTTATACGCCAAAGAGTCCTTATGTTCAGTGTGTGAGAAAGGGAAACAGACCAAAGCAAGCTTTAAATCTAAGCAAGTTTCCTCAATGTCATCTCCTCTACAACTTTTCCATATGGATTTGTTTGGCCCTGTTAACAAACAATCCATCGCTGGAAATAAATATACTTTGGTCATAGTTGATGAATTCTCTCGCTATACCAGGGTAATGTTTCTCCGTTCTAAGAGTGACACCCCTGAAGAACTCATCACCTTTGTCAGGAAAATGGAAGTCCTGAACAACATGACCGTTCGCTCAATAAGGAGTGATCATGGGACTGAATTCAAAAACAATTCCCTTGATTCCTTCTTTGAGAGTAAGGGTATTTCTCACAACGTTTCTTCAGTGAGAACACCGCAGCAAAACGGAGTCGCTGAAAGAAGAAATCGAACTATCATCGAAGCTGCACGTGCAATGCTCAGCGATTCTCATTTACCTACTCAGTTTTGGGCAGAAGCTGTCAACACTGCTTGTTTTACTCAAAACAGGTCGCTGATAGTCAAAAGATTCAAAAAGGCAGCCTATAAACTTTTTCATGGGAGAAAGCCTTCAATCAGCTTTCTTCACATCTTTGGATGTCAGTGTTTCATACTGAACAATAGAGATGCCCTTGGAAAGTTTGATCCTAAGGATGATGATGGAATCTTTCTTGGATATTCTTCAATCTCCAAAGCCTTCAGAGTCTTCAATCGAAGAAGACAGACTGTTGAAGAAACTATCCACGTCACCTTTGACGAATCCCGTTCAGCGAACTCTAAACCTTCTGCTGATACTGAAGAACTGAATCAATGGATGTTTTCTCATCTTGGTGATGCAGAAGATATTCCCACTACTCATACTCATACCGCTGAAGATGATGGTCCTACTATGCCTGCCTCTGAACCTTCTTTCTCAGACATACCATCTACTTCTCAGCAATCAGTGAATGAAATGCGATCTGCACCTCTTCCTCTCCTGGCTGATATACCAGAAGTTGCTGAAGCCTCATGTTCATCCCCTCCAGTTCAGGTTGAGTCAGCGACTCATGCTCCGGCTCAGCGATGGACTATTAATCACCCTATCGATCAGATTCTTGGTGATCCAAACGCTGATGTTCAGACTCGACGAAGTGCAGGTAACATTTGCTTATTTGTTAACTTTATTTCTCTGATTGAACCAAAGAAAATAGATGATGCCCTCAGAGATCCAAACTGGGTCAGTGCTATGCAAGAAGAGCTGACATAATTTGAAAGAAACAAAGTTTTGAATCTCGTTCCAAGACCATCTGACAAGTCAGTGATAGGCACTAAATGGGTCTATCGAAACAAGTTGGATGAACATGGAACTGTAACCCGCAACAAGGCTCGACTTGTTGCTCAGGGATACAGACAAGTGGAAGGTATAGATTACGACGAAACATTTGCCCCAGTGGCAAGACTAGAAGCAATTCGTCTATTCTTAGCTTACGTTGTACACAAAGACTTCAAAGTTTATCAAATGGATGTCAAGTCAGTGTTTCTCAATGGAAAGCTGAATGAAGAAGTCTACGTGGAACAACCCCCAGGATTCTCAGATCCTAAGCATCCAGGTTATGTCTATAAACTGGATAAGGCACTTTATGGCTTAAAGCAAGCTCCTCGTGCATGGTATGACACTCTGTCTACTTATCTCCATATTGAAAATTTTGAGCGAGGTAAAATCGACAAAACTCTATTTTTCAGGAAAGTAAAAGGTCATATTATTCTTGTTCAAATATATGTCGATGATATTATATTTGGTTCCACTAACCCTGACTTATGTACTCGTTTCTCTGAGAGAATGAAAGCTGAATATAAAATGAGTATGATGGGTGAGCTAACATATTTTCTTGGTCTTCAAATCAAACAGAATGAAAAAGGAACTTTCATTCACCAAAGTAAGTATGTTAAAGATATGCTGAAGAAATTTAATTTAACTCAGAGTTCAGCTATGAAAACCCCTATGGCACCGCCGCTGACACTAAACAAGGATTCTTTTGGAATACCTGTTAATGTCACGACGTACCGTGGGATGATCGGCTCTCTTCTGTATCTTACAGCTAGCCGACCTGATATTATGTACGCAACTTGTTTGTGTGCACGATATCAAGCTGAACCTAAGGAATCTCATATGATCGCTGTAAAGCGAATCTTTCGTTACCTTAAGGGCACTCCTAACCTAGGTCTTTGGTATCCCAAAGACTCAGGGTTTGATCTAATCGCCTATTCAGATAGTGATTTTACAGGTTGCAAAATGGATAGGAAAAGCACCACAGGAGGTTGTCAGCTCCTGGGTGGAAAGCTGGTGAGTGGGACAAGTAAAAAACAAAACTCAGTGTCCACCTCAACCGCTGAAGCTGAGTACGTAGCCGCTGGAAGCTGTTGCTCTCAGGTCTTGTGGATGAGAAATCAACTAATGGACTATGATCTTCAGCTCTCGAAAATTCCAATCTATTGCGACAGCACCAGTGCCATCGCTATAGCCAACAATCCAGTGCTACACTCAAAGACCAAACACATCAAAATCAGGTATCATTTTATCAAAGATCATGTGATGAATGGTGATATAGAACTTCATTTTATCTCAACTGATTTTCAGTTAGCTGATCTATTCACTAAGCCTCTTGATGAGACAAGATTCAACTTTCTCATCAGCGAGCTTGGAATGCTGAACTTTGAAGAATAAAATCTTCAACGGTTCACATTTGATCAGTGATAACAATGAACTTATATAACCCTTCTCATCATCTACTCTCTGAACAAACTTGACTCGCTGATGTTAAGGTATGTTCTCTCTTTACTCGCGGACGTTCGCATATGAATGTAAGATTTCAAAACAAATTGCATCGCTGAATATCTCTTCCTCTCAGCGATACTTGTGAAATTTCTAAAAATCTAACACTGATATTTCTATTCAGTGCTTCATATTTTTTCAAAAGGTCTCTGAGTTTTTCAAATCCTCAGAGACATCCTAAAATATGAAAAGACGTTTGTGACGTCATCTTAACGGATAGACCATGGAACGCTTTTTCTGACACACGTTCGCCCGTTTCGTTTTCCTTGTCCAATCAAATTCGAGGAACGTGTCAGAGTCATGATGAAAAACCTTCCCGCTCACAGTTTTTCTCTCTCTACTCTCACTATATAAACACATTCGAGTTTATATTTTCACCTTACGCGAACTTCATCTCTTTCAAGCAAGCAATCTCTGTTGTATTCAAACTATTAACTGTTTATCTTCATTTTCAACTTCAACTTCACAGGTAATATTTCTTCACCATTGCAACTCATAAACTTGTTTTCGATCTTATTATTATTTTTAACAGATCGAACAAAAGATACTTTCTTAAAATGAAATCATTTCTTTTTCATGATTTTATGAACACAATCTTCATGGTTGTTGTTCAAGTTTAAAATAAGAATCTTAAACTTGTATCCTCATATGTTTTTCCAAAATCTCTTTCTTCAAATAGAAACTGGAAAACAAATGTTCTCTATGCTTTGTATTTCTTTCCAAAACAAGAAAAACCCTAATCTTCATTAAGACATCTTTTGTCTGAATGAAATGTGCAAAACCCAAAACGTCTTATTTGGAAAATCTTTCCACATTAAGACATTTTTGTTCATCTTCTTCATGTTTATACTTGTTAAACAGAAATGTCATCTTCTACCACTGACGTTCCTACTCCCAAGTCCTCCACTGCTGTCGAGGTTACTGAAATAACAAAGGCTCCTCAGGTCAAGTTCAAAATCGATAAAGTTACCTTTCAGAGAAACAATCCCTATGCTCTCTTCGACTTCCCTGAAAAGAAGCAAGTCACACACTTGGATGATGCTGTGAATTTTTTTGAAGACATGCCCTATCTCCACAGCTCTAACCATCGCTCCTCCAGCCAATAAACATCTACTATCTCAGTTCTGGTATTCTGCCAGAAGTGCTCAAATCACCTCTACCAAGGACCCTAAGAAGAAAATCGATGTCATTCTCTTTGACACCGACCATGGTACTTCCAAGATTACACCTGGTAATATCAGGTGTGCCCTCAACCTTCCCGCAACCACTAAAGAAAAATTCTTTGTTCCACTACCCAATCCCAAAAACTCAGCTGATAGGAAAACACTAATTGCATTTTTCGATGCAATGAAGTACGTATGGGACACAGGGAGAGATGAACTCCCTGATAAGAAGCTAACTGCAATCAAAAAGTCCAAAATGCCGAGCGAGATGAACTTCATCTTTGCTCATCTGATCAACTGCCTGACGGCCAAAACTGGTTCTTCTAACCAAGCTTCTCAACCCCACCAGGCCATAGGATACTCACTACTGAAGGGTCTCCATATTGATTGGGCACAAATCATTTTCGATGATCTGATGTTCAGGGTGAATGCGACTGACAGACCAACGTGTGTTCCTTATCCCAGGTTTGTCAGTACCCTCTTCCAACAAGGCCTGAAGAAAAAATACCCGAAGGTGGGCGACCTGAAACTTCCAAAGGTCGGCCCTAAAGTTCTTGACTTCAAGCCACTACCAAACAAGGTACGTCTTTCTAAACTCTTATCTATTCTTAATCCTCCTTCTTCTACTTCTACGGCTACCTCAGCGGTAATCCCAACTGATGATACCCAGGCTGCACCCTCCAGTCCTTCTAAGAAAAGGAAACACTCTGCTTCCCAACTTGATTCCAAAAGGATCAAGAAAACCAAGGAGCAACCCCCAAGCCATCAACGACTGAAGACTCCACGATTCTTTCTGCACAAGAACCGCTGGATAGTTCCGTGGTACACTCTTCCACAGCTGATACAGCCAACCCTTTCATTCCAACTTCAGCGTCTCTAAACGCTGAGGTTATAGCTTTGGAACAGAACCCCTCTCCTTCAGACCCTCTAAGGACTGAAGAAGTATTTCTCAGGGGACCCAACGCTGAATCTGGCACCACAACCCTCTTCTCAACTTTCACCCTCCCTCTACTTCTTTGGTCACTCCATCTATTCCCCCCTTCTCTACAACAAAGGTCATTCATCTGAGTGACTCATCTGCTGAAGAACTACAGCGGATACAAGATTTAAATAAAGGACCTGCGGAAACTTCCTAGCATAAAGGTACACTGGAAGACGACATGGAAACATTTACAGGTTATCGAAACTTAGAGGACTTCGTCAACCATCCCGCAGGTGTACACAAAACCATCGAAATTCCTCTATCAAAATCCCCAACTTCTGAGCTTTCCTCTGTTCATAAGTTATTAACTTTTTCAGGTCCTAATTTGGGAGATATCAACACCTCCATGAAAGCCCTGGAAACAAAGATGGAATCCCTCACCACCACTCTCTCAGCTAACTCTTCAGTGGTTACAAACGCTGGAGAGAATCTCAAGACGCTGACTACTGAGGTTGAAAAGAAAGCCTCCCGTGCTAATCTGGAGAAGGTGGATGGTAGCATTGGACAATTTGCTACCACCCTCGCTGAAAACTCTACGGCCAACATCACTCTCTCCACAAACTTCACCTCTCTGTCCAATGAAGTCACATCATTGAAGACAGAGGTTGGTACTCTTAAGGGAGAAGTGACATCGGTCAAGACTGAAGTCAGCACTGTCAAATACCTCCTTCAGCAGATCCTTGACCACCTGAATGCTGCTACTTGTGCTCCATCGCATTTTACTCAGGTGGATCGAGAGGAACTTCAACGACTCACTCCTACTATATCTGGCCTGGAAGACAGATTAGGTAGGATTGAACACTGTGTTGGGATCTCTGGCCTGAAAGACAGGGAACCAATGCACACTGATGCTGCTGCAACTGCTGACACTATCCATTCCTCCCCAAACCATCATGTGGAAGAGGGGGAGAAGACTGAAGACCTTCCCCATAATGCTGAGGGGGAGGAGAAAATTCTTGAAGACCTTCCCCGTAACTCTGAGGGGGAGGGTATTGATGATGCTGCTGCTACTACAACTGAGAAACCTCAGGGAGTTAAAAACCCTGAGGGAACCGAGAAACCTCCCTCTGTATCTGAGGGGGAGCAACTCGAAGAGAAACATGATGAAGCTGTTGATGATGTTACCATTCCCTATGTTGACGAGGAAGAATCTGAAGCTGAGGAAGAAGAAGAATATTATGAAGACCTCGACCTTGAGGACGACGAACCATCATCATCTCCTAAAAATAATGATGATGATGACTTCTTCTTTTTCAACCCACGAAGGTCCCTGCTCAGAAAGGGATTATAATAAAAGAATCATCAGGGGAGACGACTAAGACAAAGTCTGCAGCGACTGAAGCAGATAAAGGCAAGAACAAAGGCCTCGCTGCAAAAGGCAATCTGTCTATCCTTCAGATAAAGCCAGTTTGTCAGGTACAATATCTCTTATTCCCTTACACTGCATCCCTCCTCTATCCCTTCTCAATCCCAGTTCTCCTCTCCATAAAACCTCTATACACTTAAACCCCATTCTTTTCTCTATCTCTTTCTTCCCAAATAATCTTACTTAATTGATCGCTGTGTTTCAGCTAGTCCTCTCCCCTATTTGAGGATCCAGCTGAAGTCCCTACGGCTGCAACTCCATCAACTATAATCCCAGCTCCTATCGCTGAAGAAATAATCCTAGTCTTGGATTTAACTACTGAGACTAATGAACCTGAAGAACAGCTGCTCTCTCACCAAAACAGACCTTCCTTATCTCCTCAAACGCTAAGTGAAGAAGACCTAAAGAAGAGAGAAGCTATGATCAAACAGTTTGAAGATCGGCGAATCATCTATCCTCGTGACAAAATCCCTGCTCCTAAGTTCAAACCATCAAGGAAAGAGTACACTCATCATCTCAAGGCTGAAAAACAACTTGCTGATCGAAGAAAAGCTGAAGAACAAGATAAAGCCCTCGCCATCCAGCTTATCCAACAATCAGTGAAGGACCCTGATCTGAAGAGAACTCCCATAGAAGTCCAACGTCAGTTATGGGAAGACGCCCAGAAGATCGTTGAAGAAAAGACCAAGGTATCTAATTCTACCTTGGAATGGTGCAAAGAAAGACCGAACTATCGATCTCGGCCATCCAGAATTAATAAAGTGAACATCAGGGGAAGAACGACCATAAGCGTTCCTATCGTTGAAGTTGACATATTCAGAGAAGATGATACCAAGCAAACCATCTATGCTGCTTCGATCAAGAAGTATGGTCTCTCTGAATGGTTGGAGATGCGAATAGCCATTCAGCGATCTCGCTCACAACATAAAAGCCATGTCGAGAAAATTATAAATTCTCAAATCGACTTGGTTTCTTCTGCTGTGGATATTCCTCCTCCTCCTCCTCCTAATCCAACTCAACAAAGAAAAAGATAATACCTTCAGACTCAAGTCCTCCTATTAGAAATGAAACAGGTATTGGTTTCTCACGAGCTGAAGTACTTGGTCCTGAACCTGACCTCTCAGCGCCTGACACCTCATTCCTGGAAAAGTCATAAGCGAACCGTATGGTATATTCTTTCACGACTATGATGGTGGAGAATGCTTTCAACGCATCTCTGAGCTTCCCGTCACTCCCATCGAACAGCTCAGAGATCTCATCTATTGGTGTGAATTCAGACGCGATCTTCAGGCACGATATCTCAAGCCCCTAATCTTTGCTGAAGCAAAGAACAAGCGGGATCTTGTAGAAACTGTCCCTGACTGGATGATACCTACAACAAAGACCCTTGATGAACTTCTCGTTAAGGAAGAACCTTTTGGCTGATAGGATTTCCTTGTAATTCTTCTATCCTTTATCAGCTTATATCTTTTGTACTTGTAAATTTATTTGCTGTACTTGTAATTTTTCCACTTCCCTTTGTAATCTTATACGAAGTTAAAAGAAAAATTTCAGCGAATGTACTTTACTCCATCAGTACTCAAAAGATCCCAGAAAACAGTAAAAGGAACAAATATTTTATGAGTTCTTTTTATCCTTATGTTTTCACACTTAGCAATTTTCCTTCATTGCTATGTCATAATCAAATAGGGGGAGATTGTTGATCCAAACCCTCAGTGATTTGATATTGACTCTCTTTAAACACTTAGTGAAAATTGTAAGTAAACAATATGTATTAGAGTTTCACTATCGCTGATAAGTACTATGTCTCTACAGTACCGCTGATAGAAAACCTACGCTCTTTTAGATAATTGTTCAGCAAACACTGCTCATCAACTTAGCTCTAAGCCTGTTCAGTCTTGTTGATGATCGCTGATAGTTTAGTTGTTTACTTATGATCCCTAAAGACAAGTTTCACGTCAACATATGTTCTATGCTGAAGTCGAAGATCAAGCCAAGAACCAGCGACAAGTCTACTAATGAACTGATGCGGATATCAGCGAAGCCAAGATTTGTCCACTCAACGTGAAGTTACAAGTAGAAGACTTTAGTAATCGCTGTGCTTTATCACTCGCTGATAAAGTACTGTTCGACGAACGCTGATCATGAGGTTTACTCTACAAGTTACTTTTATCTTACCCCCACTTGCAGGCCTCTGTTCGAAAATGTCAGAAAGGACATCCCCTCTGTCCATTATCGTACAACCAACTCTGATTCTACACTGTACATCATGCAGCTACTAAGGTTGTCTACAAAGGTCAAACCATGCAACCAATCAGCTGCTGCCACATGTAAAGTTATACTGCTTTGCATTAAATGCATGCAGTATATAAGAAGAACCCTACTTTAGAAATGAAGTGCTCGGCCATCTTCTTCTTTCTCTCTTAGTGTTAGAATATTACTCGTAGTATTCTTATCTCCTTTCTGTCTTAATTCTAGTGCAAGAAACTTAGTGTTCTTAGCTTGTTTAGATTAGGCTTAGTCCTTAATCTTGTTCCGCAACAAGTTGTAAATTGTTTGATAAATATCAATAAACAATTTAGAAAAGTAAAATCTGTGTGTTTGTATTCAACCCCCCTTCTACAAACTTGTATAACCCCTCCGGGACCAACAGTTGGAGCTAACAATCTCCCCCTATGTATTGAAAAATAAAAAATTGAAAAATGCATGGTTTTCTAGGCTAAGAACACGGCAATAGGTATTTGACCTCTGTAGAAGCTTTTCTTTTATATAAATTTATTCCAGAGGCACTTACACTTGATTACATAATAAAAGATAAATTGCAGAGGATGGTTGATGATGTCATAATCTGGCATGTGGGAAGTCGTCGATTATGTGTCCTTCTATCCCTCCACCTTTGAGTTCACGATATATCTTGATGCAGAGGTTTCTGAAGTTTATGACAGTGTCGATGACCTCTATTAATCTGTCTACAAGTGCTTGATCCGTGAACTCTGTTCCTCTGTGCTCCATAAGGTTGCTTCTGAATTCGATCAGAGACTTTGTAGCATATTTCTGACAATCAACCTCTAGGAACAGCTTCAGTTTTCCTTGGGGATATCTGTAGACATGCCTAACCTTTGGAAATGTGAGAATTGAGTTTGGTCTGGCAGAAAGTGGGCAGTCATCTTCTGGTGGTGGAAGGTTTAGTCTTTGTACTCCAAGATCGAGTCCCAATTGGAAGTCTGTCATGCTGTATAGCAGAAGTCTTTCGCGCATAGCCTTCCTGATTTCATGGTAAGCTCTTTGGATTTCCAGTCTGTGGTTGTAGTTCTGCCTTGCCCAAACCAGAAGATCAGGTAGATCATAGAGGTTTAGATTTCTCAAATCTGCATCTAAGAACATGGTCTCGGATCTGTCTACCCTCTTGACGTGGTAGAGGTTGTAGTAAATCTCTTTTCCTTTGGTATGGGACAACTTGCAGTAGATGACCTTGTCGATCTTGGAGTTTGAGTAGACTTGGTTGACGGGTTTGGCTTTCTTTCTATAGAAGTCATCTCTTAGCTCTTTAAGAAAGGCAGGTTGCAGGATAGACGGTGGCAGAGGATCGTTGACTGCTCTGCTGTATAGATATTTGTGCACCACCTCTTCCATTTTTCTTTGTTGAACAGGAGGTGGAGGCATGGGTTTTCGCAGAGCATCTAAGTCACTTTTTAGTTTGGCCACTCGATCTTCTGATGGCTTAGCCTTGGGATCTATTGTGAGATTGGTTGACAGAGGAGTGAGTCCGTAAGCCCAATCTTCTTCTTCAGGTTTAGGGGTGACAAAGGCGTCGAAGGCACTCTTTATCAGCTTCTCTGTGGGTTGATGCTTAGGCTTCTTGGGTTTAGGTTCCTCTGTCAGTATTCCCTTTCTCTTGTCTTTGGCCTTAGGCTGTTGTAGTTCTGCTTGTTGGGATTGGGTTGCCTCTGTTGGTTTTGGCTTTAGAGTTTCTGAGTGCTTTGGCAGGGTTGCCTCTGTAGTTTTTGTAGGGGTTGCCTCTGTTGATTATAAAGGGGTCTTGGTTGGTGAAGTAGGTTTGGTTGGTGAGGCTTATGTGGATTTGCTCAGATATTTCCGTTTATGAGCTAAGGTCTTGGTTCTGGTTTTGGGTTTGGGAGATGGAGTTTTTGACTTTTCAGCTTCTGGTGTAGGAGATGGTGGTTTGTGTTCCTCTGGTGTTTTTGGTGTTGGTGAAGGGGGGGGGGGGTTTGTCTTCTGTTGGTTTTGGTGATTGGGAGGGCTGATCCTCTTCAGATGAGGTAAGGATTTGAAATTGTTCAATTGGTTTGTGGGTTGTAGATGGTAAGTCTTCTACGGTTATATGAGTTGTTTCCACAGAGGTGGGTGTTGCCTCTATGGTCTTCTGTTGGGTTCCTCCTTGGGTTTCAGATTCTGGTACTTGGTTTAGGGGTTCTGCTGATATTGGTGGTGCAGGTAAACCTCTGTTTACAGCTTTGTCTTGTCTCCTTTTCTCCCCCTCAGGATGACCTGATGATCCACCAGAATCATCATTAGAGTCATCCTGACCCTTTTCTCTTGTACCCTCTGCTCTGCATGTTGCTTCTGGCTTTTTGGGTTGTGAGGCACCTGCGGCTATCATCTTAGCACACAAGTCATCGTAGATTCCTAGAAGATATTGGACCTCTGCCTCTGTGTTGAAGCGCATTTTGCCCACGCTGGTTCGGAAATCTTTGACATAATTGGCGTTGGCAGCGGTGAAGGCTTTGATGGATTCTGTTATCTGGTCAAGTATCCATTGTCCAAGCTCTGTGATATGTGCTCTGGTCATGTAGTCGGAGAGCTTCATGGTCTGAGTTTCTCTTGTAGTGTGTTCCTGGACATGCTCTAGGGCCTTCTTTAGATCTTCTGGTGTATGGCCCGTAGAGGTTGGGGATTGCTCTTTCTTCAGCTGTTCAAGTAGATCTTTGATAGAGGTTTGGAAGGCAGAGCTTATTGCTTTCTCGAAAGCAGAGGCAATAGTAGCAGCAGAGGTTGTTGCAGTTGTATTTATCTGGGCGCAGGCAATTCTCACCTCTGTGGATAGGTTGTTCACTTTGGTGGTCAGTTCAGTTATGGCCCTTGAAGTGGTCTCTGCAAAAGAGTCAAAAGAGCTTTTCAACCCTTTAAACGTGTTGTCCACATAGGTAACAAGGGTTTGGAACTCATCCCTTGAGACATGTGGATTAAGTGTAACCTCTGGGTGAACGGATCTATCACCAGAGTGAGTCTCTGTTCCTGAGACGCCTTCTTTCGCTCCTGTTTGTACATTGAGAGCGGAAGGACTTCCCTTCGATCCTAGAGCAGATGCTTTTTGAGCTTCAGACTCTACGGAGGTTCTGTTAAGCACATTGTCCTGAACCACTCCAGAGGTGGGTACAGGAGTATCCTTAAGTTGACTTGGGGACTTGTCTAGAGTCCCTTCGTCGTTCTGCTTTCTAAGCTCCTCTGAAGAGCTGTTTGGTCCTGAGTGTGTGTGTGTAGCAGAGGAAACAAATTCCTCTGTGGGGATTTCAGATGTGATCCGGGGCGACTGATCATGAACTAGAGGTAAGTCCTTTGGAGAGGACTCCCTTGGAATGGTTTCCCCAGATTCTAATGGCACAGAGGTGGAAAGAGTTTCCTCTGTCCGGTTTGCTTGGGTTGGGCTCGAGCTGTGCTGCTCTGTTTCAATGACACCTTCTGCCACTAGACTGGCGGTGTCAGAAATATGGGTTGCACTAGGAGTTGGTTGGGGTTATGTGCCTCTACTATCTGCGGCATCTTTTAGAGCTTCCTCCTCTGTCATACATCCTAAGATAGGGGTTTCTATCCTAGTCTCTACTTCTGCCCCAGTGCTTTCGGCTTGTATTAGTTCCTCTGGACTCTTCCGTAGAACATCATAGCAGGGGTGAGAGCCATGTAGGGAATGTAGGTCTGGGTGCAGAAATCCTTCCAGAGTGTTTCTCTGAATACCCTCAGGGGTTCTGTTGTCTTCCTCTATATCAGAGTCAGCCTCTGAGATGGTGACCGTTTAGTTTGTGGTCCACTCTGTGATGACTTCTGCGTTCCACCCTGAGGTATCCAAGGTATCAGCAAATTCGAGGTTTTGAAGGAAGGCTGAGAAGTCACCTTGATCTGCATAGTTGATGGAAGTGGGTGATTGCAGAGGTTGTGCAGGGGCTTCTTCTTCCATTTCAGCTTCCTCTGCGATGGTTTGCAGAGGAGTGTGGGGTTTCTTTGTTTTCTTCTTGCTCTTTTTGCGTTTAGGTTTGGTGGCACCCTCCTCAGAAGATTTGGATTTTCTCTTCTTTTTCTTTTCTTTCGGAGGAGGGGAAGGAGCAGAGGATCGAACCACGGTTTCATGTGGTGGTGATTATTGGGTTTGTGCGATGCTTGTAGAGGTACCCTCTTTGGTTTTCTTTTCCTTGGAAGCAGAGGTGTCTAGTAGGCTTCTCTGAAGGTGAAATCGAGCCTGTACTTGCTCGTGCTTTGCTAAGGCCTCTACCCATTCTTCATCACTCATCCTATCAACTACCTGAGTTCCTATGGGGGCTCTAAAAACGTGGGGTGTCACTGGACTCGGTTCTGGAATCCAGTGATCGCGTATATAAGCTGTCCTAAGGTCTTCGACACTTGCATAGGTCAGAAGGGATGCTGGTAGAGGTCTGCAGAACTTGTATCCGTCCACATGCTCTGTTGGGGTATTATTTGCCATTGGGTAGGTTTTGACGACTAGTCCCTCCATTGGCCATTTTTCTAAGATAAGTAGGGGTTCCAGAAGTACACCTAGGATCCTCTAAAATTGTAGTGGGGGGAGATCTTTGCTTGAGGGTCCCTTTGTCCTCTGAGTGGAGATTCTATGGTCTATGGTGTTGACTATCTCCTGCAGCATAAGGGTGCCATAGTCCTGAGGCAAATCATAGTACACTCCGTACAAGATAGCCATTATCTGGTGGGATGTCTGATCAGGGCTGCCTACTTTGCCAGTTAGGCATCGGTTGAGGATTGAGAAGAGAGTATTCCACAGAGGGGGGAACCTGTTCCTTCTGAAGTCGTTTCTCTTTTTCAACTTGGTATTGTAGCCCAAAGATTCTGCAAAGTCACAGAGCTCACTATCCGTAGGGTCTTCTGCGTACTTCTTGATGCCAAGAAGTCCTCTTGTAGGTAGGCCAAACTCAAGAGAGAACATTGTTCTGTTGAATTTAAGTTTAAGGTATTCTGATTGATCAGGTTTGGATATGTAGCCCTTGATTTGCCTATCCTCTTGGTCAAAATGGCAGCTCTGCCAGAACTGGTAGAGGTACCTTGCAGGGATCCTTTTAACATTTTTGGTTAGCAGAGGGAAAAGGTAATGGTTTTCCATGATGTTTAGTAAGATGGCATGTTCCTCCCCAAATGCTGTTCTTGAAGGAACAAGAAAGTGGTTATTGGGTTTAAGGGGAAGAGCATGTTTAAAGTGCTCATGTTCTAGAAAGTTTTGTAGGTGGGTTGTCGGAGTAAAAGCCACTGATTCTCCTGAGTTGTCTTGTTCTAAGTTTCCGGCCATTGTTGGGTTCTGTGAGTGCTCAGAATGGGCTGGGGAGTTCGCCGGAGAGTTGGAGGTGGAAGCCATTGATGATTTCTTCAAAGAATGGAGTTGAATATGAAAAGTTGCAAGTTTTGCAAGGTTCGCTGGAGAAGAGGGAAGGAGTAAATTCGTAAAAAGAAAAGGAATGGAGGTAAACGGGGTTATATAGTGGGGTAGAAACGGATAGAATTCCTCGGTTAAAAACTGAATTCAATGAAGGCTTGGGGTCCGCACTCGAGTTTTACAGCTGGGTTCACGTTTCAGACGAACGTGTGGCATGCACGACCAATGAAAACGTACCACGTCAGAGGTGTCAAAACACGATTAGACATCGTGCGCGGCCCATTAATGCCTGGCGCGTGGGCGTTTCTACTTCCAGATGTCTGTGACTTACAGAAATAACCCGCATGTTATAGAATATCCATAAAAAGCCACGTGTCAGAATCAATAGAAGCTCTGTAGTGGAATGAGCTCTGTGATCTGAAACCTACTTTTCATCTCCTCTGAGCTTATACCTTTACCAAAAACGTTTGAAAAACATATTGGAAATGATCGATAGAACTTTTAGTACATAATTTGCATTCACAGAGGCTCTGAGGCTCTGTTGAACCCAGCAGAGGCTCTATGAGTGGAAATTTCTAATAATTAAAAATTCACAAAACTTTTTGATCTTCCAAAGTTTTAATTTTATTAAACATTGTTTTTAGGACATATTTGGAAATTGTTGTCCTAGAAAACTGTTTTGGAAAAGGTTTTGTGCGAGACCATCTCCCTTTGATTCTCTTTTGTCCGGCAAAAATACCTGACTTCTATGGACCTGGTTGATCACTACTCTTCTTTGGCTCCCCCTTGAATTTGCCACTTCTGTAGATTAATTCAAGGTCTCCTTCTACTCCCCCTTGACCTATGCTTGGATCAAATGAGATAAGTAATGCATAGAACATAGGTCAAACTCACCAGAGGTTCTATGGAGATCGTCAGAGGTTCTGAGCAATCCCACAGAAGCTCTGTTGGGTACAGAACTTTTGATGATAAGGGTTTTACATACAAAAGAGTTCAAATATATACGTATTTACAGGAAGATCAAGTCTTACTTACAGAGGGGTCAACTCATGTTTATCATACCCAATTTACTCACCAAGAAAAAGATTCTTTTCTCATCAAGTGCCTTGGTGAATAAGTCTGCAAGCTGGTATTCAGTGGACACAAAGTACATCTCGATTGTGCCTTGTTCAACATGATGTTTCAGAAAGTGGTAACGAATATCGATATGCTTTGTTTTGGAGTGTTGTACAGTATTTGCAGAGATTGCAATGGCACTTTTTGAATCACAGAGGATGGGTATCTTGTATATGTTGTAACCGTAGTCCTTTAGCTGAGTTTTCATCCACAGAACCTGGGAGCAACAGCTAGCAGCAGCAACATATTCAACTTCTGCTGTAGATGCCGACACACAATTCTGCTTCTTTGAAGTCCAACTGACTAGTTTACCACCCAGGAATTGACAACTCCCAGAGGTACTTTTTCGGTCAAGCTTGCATCCTCCACAATCTGAATCTGTGTAGGGCTTAAGATCGAAGCCAGAGTTCTTCGGATACCAGAGCCCAAGATTTTTGGTTCCCTACATGGGGGTCTTCATTACAGAGGCATCATAGAGCTTGAATTTTGAAAGAATGTCAGAGACATATTTAGCTTGATTTATGAAAATTCCCTCTGATGATTGTTTGACTTGGAGTCCTAGGAAGAAGTTTAATTCTCCCATCATACTCATTTCAAACTCACTCTGCATGAGTTTTTCAAAATTTGTGCATTGTTGTGCATTAGTAGAACCAAAAATAATGTCGTCCACATAGATCTGTACAAGGAGAATCTCATCACCTTTTCTTTTATAAAACAAAGTAGTATCGGTTGTACCTCTGTCGAAATCATTATCGAGAAGAAAGGTTGAAAGTCGTTCGTACCATGCTCTTGGAGCCTGTTTCAGTCCATATAGAGCTTTGTCAAGATAATAAACGTAGTTTGGGTACTTGGCACTTTCAAACCCTGGTGGTTGCTGGACGTATACTTCTTCTTGGATTTGACCATTCAGAAAGGCAGATTTTACATCCATTTGAAAAACTTTGAAACCTCTGTGGGCTGCGAAGGCTAAGAATATTCTTATTGCTTGGAGCCGTGCGGCAGGGGCAAAAGTTTCATCGTAATCAATGCCTTCTGCTTGGCAATATCCCTTGACTACCAATCTCGCTTTATTTCTAATGACCACCCCATCCTCATCCTTCTTGTTTCTGAAGACCCATTTAGTCCCTATTGCTTGTTTCCCTCTTGGCAGAGGAACTAGGGTTCATACCTTGTTTCTCTCAAACTGTAGAAGCTCTTCTTGCATTGCATCTACCCAGTTTGGATCATCTAGGGCTTCAGAGACACGTTTTGGCTCGATCACACTGATAAAATTTGTAAAGAAACAAAAGTTAGCAGTGGCTGATCTTGTCTTGACTTTTTCAGAAGGATCGCCAATAATTAGGTTCTGAGGATGGCTCTTCGTCCACTTTGTCGTTCTTGGAAGATGGTCATTAGCATCATCTAGTTGAACCTCTGTGGTTGCACACTGTGGTTCTGGTGCAACCTCTGTAGTGGAAGGTACTTCTGTGCTTGAACTTGGTGTTGCAGCTTGTGGGGGTATTGGGATAAGAGCTGGAATTGGTTCCTCTGAGGTTATAGAGACAGAATCCTCGTTTTCCTCTAGTATTGGTTCCTATGTGGTTGATGGAGTAGATAATTCCAGTGCCTCTGTAGTATTTTTGCTTGTATCATCTTCTGTTCGCTCCCCCTCGGCACTTGCATCTGCACGATTCACAGAGGAGGAGGAAGTATTCAACGGACCAGTTAGAGATATACCTGACTCAGTCTGGTTTGCAGAAGATGTTTCACCAGAGGCTCTGTTGGCTCCGGCAGAGGGATCAATATCATCGTGGAAAATCTCTTCAAATAGCAGATTGAGTTCTGCTTCTCTTGTGGGGGAGATGCCAGAGGATTCCTTTTTCACACCGAGTTCTGAACTGATTTGTTTAGAAGTCTTTTGAAAGGAATCGTCAAAAGAGACATTGATGCCTTCCACAATGGTTCTGGACCGCAGAAGGTAAACTCTGTAGGCCTTTGAGGTGGTAGAGTACCCAATGAATTTGCCTTCGTCTGCTTTCACATCAAACTTTCCTCTAGCTTCTCTATCATTAAGGACAAAACACTTGCATCCAAATACATTGAAGAACTTGATGTTTGGTCGCCTTTTGTTGATCAAGTGGTACGGTGTTTTGATGTGCCTCTTTACTATAGTTGATCGATTTTGGGTGTAGCATGCGGTTGATACAGCTTCTGCCCAGAAAGATGTTGGTAATCCAGATGCTGTCAGCACAGTTCTTGCAGCCTCCACAAGCATGCGGTTCTTTCGTTCAACCACGCCATTCCGAGATATGCCTTCTTTTGTAAGATAAGCTTCAATGACAGAGTTTTTGAATTCTGTGCCATTGTCGTTTCTTAACTTTTGAATCCTGCACTCATACAGAACTTGGATTCTTTTCATTAGGTTTATTAGAATGTTAGGAACATCTGATTTCTTTCTGACAAATTCCACCCATGTATATCTCGAGTATTCATCAATCAATACAAGTATGTACTTCTTGCCACCAACTCTCTGTGTAGCGATTGGACCGCAGAGGTCAACATGCAACATATACAGAGGCCTTGGGCAGGACTCATCGGTCTTGCCTTTATGGGAAGCTGTTTTGAGTTTACCCATTTCGCAAGCAGAGCACAAATGATCTTTATTGAATTTTACATTTGGCAAACCTTTAACAAGATCAAGTTTAACAAGCTTATCTAAAGTATGAAAGTTTAAGTGACAGAACCTGTTATGCCATAACCAGGCTTCTTCGTTTTTACAGGCAACAAGGCAGAACTTGTCCTTCTTGTTCTTGCCACTGATTCTCCTGAGTTGTCTTGTTCTAAGTTTCCGGCCATTGTTGGGTTCTGTGAGTGCTCAGAATGGGCTGGGGAGTTCGCCGGAGAGTTGGAGGTGGAAGCCATTGATGATTTCTTCAAAGAATGGAGTTGAATATGAAAAGTTGCAGGTTTTGCAAGGTTCGCTAGAGAAGAGGGAAGGGGTAAATTCGTAAAAAGAAAAGGAATGGAGGTAAATGGGGTTATATAGTGGGGTAGAAACGGATAGAATTCCTCGGTTAAAAAGTGAATTCAATGAAGGCTTGGGGTCCGCACTCGAGTTTTACAGCTGGGTTCACGTTTCAGAGGAACGTGTGGCATGCACGACCAATGAGAACGTACCACGTCAGAGGTGTCAAAACACGATTAGACGTCGTGCGCGGCCCATTAATGCCTGGCGCATGGGCGTTTCTACTTCCAGATGTCTGTGACTTACAGAAATAACCCGCATGTTATAGAATATCCATAAAAAGCCAAGTGTCAGAATCAACAGAAGCTCTGTAGTGGAATGAGCTCTGTGATCTGAAACCTACTTTTCATCTCCTCTGAGCTTGTACATTTACCAAAAACGTTTGAAAAACATATTGGAAATGATCGATAGAACTTTTAGTACATAATTTGCATTCACAGAGGCTCTGAGGCTCTGTTGAACCCAGCAGAGGCTCTATGAGTGGAAATTTCTAATAATTAAAAATTCACAAAACTTTTTGATCTTCCAAAGTTTTATTTTATTAAACAATGTTTTTAGGACATATTTGGAAATTGTTGTCCTAGAAAACTGTTTTGGAAAAGGTTTTGTGCGAGACCATCTCCCTTTGATTCTCTTTTGTCCGACAAAAATACATGACTTCTATGGACCTGGTTGATCACTACTCTTCTTTGGCTCCCCCTTGAATTTGCCACTTCTGTAGATTAATTCAAGGTCTCCTTCTACTCCCCCTTGACCTATGCTTGGATCAAATGAGATAAGTAATGCATAGAACATAGGTCAAACTCACCAGAGGTTCTATGGAGATCGTCAGAGGTTCTGAGCAATCCCACAGAAGCTCTGTTGGGTACAGAACTTTTGATGATAAGGCTTTTACATACAAAAGAGTTCAAATATATACGTATTTACAGGAAGATCAAGTCTTACTTACAGAGGGGTCAACTCATGTTTATCATACCCAACTTACTCACCAAGAAAAAGAATCTTTTCTCATCAAGTGCCTTGGTGAATAAGTCTGCAAGCTGGTATTCAGTGGACACAAAGTACATCTCGATTGTGCCTTGTTCAACATGATGTTTCAGAAAGTGGTAACGAATATCGATATGCTTTGTTTTGGAGTGTTGTACAGTATTTGCAGAGATTGCAATGGCACTTTTTGAATCACAGAGGATGGGTATCTTGTATATGTTGTAACCGTAGTCCTTTAGCTGAGTTTTCATCCACAGAACCTGGGAGCAACAGCTAGCAGCAGCAACATATTCAGCTTCTGCTGTAGATGCCGACACACAATTCTGCTTCTTTGAAGTCCAACTGACTAGTTTACCACCCAGGAATTGACAACTCCCAGAGGTACTTTTTCGGTCAAGCTTGCATCCTCCATAATCCGAATCTGTGTAGGCCTTAAGATCGAAGCCAGAGTTCTTCGGATACCAGAGCCCAAGATTTTTGGTTCCCTACATGGGGGTCTTCATTACAGAGGCATCATAGAGCTTGAATTTTGTAAGAATGTCAGAGACATATTTAGCTTGATTTATGAAAATCCCCTCTGATGATTGTTTGACTTGGAGTCCTAGGAAGAAGTTTAATTCTCCCATCATACTCATTTCAAACTCACTCTGCATGAGTTTTTCAAAATTTGTGCATTGTTGTGCATTAGTAGAACCAAAAATAATGTCGTCCACATAGATCTGTACAAGGAGAATCTCATCACCTTTTCTTTTATAAAACAAAGTAGTATCGGTTGTACCTCTGTCGAAATCATTATCGAGAAGAAAGGTTGAAAGTCGTTCGTACCATGCTCTTGGAGCCTGTTTCAGTCCATATAGAGCTTTGTCAAGATAATAAACGTAGTTTGGGCACTTGGCACTTTCAAACCCTGGTGGTTGCTGGACGTATACTTCTTCTTGGATTTGACCATTCAGAAAGGCAGATTTTACATCCATTTGAAAAACTTTGAAACCTCTGTGGGCTGCGAAGGCTAAGAAGATTCTTATTGCTTGGAGCCGTGCGGCAGGGGCAAAAGTTTCATCGTAATCAATGCCTTCTGCTTGGCAATATCCTTTGACTACCAATCTCTCTTTATTTCTAATGACCACCCCATCCTCATCCTTCTTGTTTCTGAAGACCCATTTAGTCTCTATTGCTTGTTTCTCTCTTGGCAGAGGAACTAGGGTCCATTCATTGTTTCTCTCAAACTGTAGAAGCTCTTCTTGCATTGCATCTACCCAGTTTGGATCATCTAGGGCTTCAGAGACACGTTTTGGCTCGATCACAGTGATAAAATTTGTAAAGAAACAAAAGTTAGCAGTGGCTGATCTTGTCTTGACTTTTTCAGAAGGATCGCCAATAATTAGGTTCTGAGGATGGCTCTTCGTCCACTTTGTCGTTCTTGGAAGATGGTCATTAGCATCATCTAGTTGAACCTCTGTGGTTGCACACTGTGGTTCTGGTGCAACCTCTGTAGTGGAAAGTACTTCTGTGCTTGAACTTGGTGTTGCAGCTTGTGGGGGTATTGGGATAAGAGCTGGAATTGGTTCCTCTGAGGTTATAGAGACAGAATCCTCGTTTTCCTCTAGTATTGGTTCCTCTGTGGTTGCTGGAGTAGATAATTCCAGTGCCTCTGTAGTATTTTTGCTTGTATCATCTTCTGTTCGCTCCCCCTCGGCACTTGCATCTGCACGATTCACAGAGGAGGATGAAGTATTCAACGGACCAGTTAGAGATATACCTGACTTAGTCTGGTTTGCAGAAGATGTTTCACCAGAGGCTCTGTTGGCTCCGGCAGAGGGATCAATATCATCGTGGAAAATCTCTTCAAATAGCAGATTGAGTTCTGCTTCTCTTGTGGGGGAGATGCCAGAGGATTCCTTTTTCAGACCGAGTTCTGAACTGATTTGTTCAGAAATCTTTTGAAAGGAATCGTCAAAAGAGACATTGATGCTTTCCACAATGGTTCTGGACCGCAGAAGGTAAACTCTGTAGGCCTTTGAGGTGGCAGAGTACCCAATGAATTTGCCTTCGTCTGCTTTCACATCAAACTTTCCTCTAGCTTCTCTATAATTCAGGACAAAACACTTGCATCCAAATACATTGAAGAACTTGATGTTTGGTCGCCTTTTGTTGATCAAGTGGTATGGTGTTTTGATGTGCCTCTTTACTATAGTTGATCGATTTTGGGTGTAGCATGCGGTTGATACAGCTTCTGCCCAGAAAGATGTTGGTAATCCAGATGCTGTCAGCACAATTCTTGCAGCCTCCACAAGCATGCGGTTCTTTCATTCAACCACGCCATTCTATTGTGGGATGCGTGCAGCAGAGAAGTTCTGAGATATGCCTTCTTCTGTAAGATAAGCTTCAATGACAGAGTTTTTGAATTCTGTGCCATTGTCGTTTCTTAACTTTTGAATCCTGCACTCATACAGAACTTGGATTCTTTTCATTAGGTTTATTAGAATGTTAGGAACATCTGATTTCTTTCTGACAAATTCCACCCATGTATATCTCGAGTATTCATCAATCAACACAAGTATGTACTTCTTGCCACCAAGGCTCTGTGTAGCGATTGAACCGCAGAGGTCAACATGCAGCATATACAGAGGCCTTGGGCAGGACACATCGGTCTTGCCTTTATGGGAAGCTCTTTTGAGTTTACCCATTTCGCAAGCAGAGCACAAATGATCTTTATTGAATTTTACATTTGGCAAACCTTTAACAAGATCAAGTTTAACAAGCTTATCTAAAGTATGAAAGTTTAAGTGACAGAACCTGTTATGCCATAACCAGGCTTCTTTGTTTTTACAGGCAACAAGGCAGAACTTGTCCTTCTTGTTCTTGCCACTGATTCTCCTGAGTTGTCTTGTTCTAAGTTTCCGGCCATTGTTGGGTTCTGTGAGTGCTCAGAATGGGATGGGGAGTTCGCCGGAGAGTTGGAGGTGGAAGCCATTGATGATTTCTTCAAAGAATGGAGTTGAATATGAAAAGTTGCAGGTTTTGCAAGGTTCGCTGGAGAAGAGGGAAGGAGTAAATTCGTAAAAAGAAAAGGAATGGAGGTAAACGGGGTTATATAGTGGGGTAGAAACGGATAGAATTCCTCGGTTAAAAAGTGAATTCAATGAAGGCTTGGGGTCCGCACTCGAGTTTTACAGCTGGGTTCACGTTTCAGAGGAACGTGTGGCATGCACGACCAATGAAAACGTACCACGTTAGAGGTGTCAAAACATGATTAGACGTCGTGCGCGGCCCATTAATGCCTGGCGCGTGGGCGTTTCTACTTCCAGATGTCTGTGACTTACAGAAATAACCCGCATGTTATAGATTATCCATAAAAAGCCAAGTGTCAGAATCAACAGAAGCTCTGTAGTGGAATGAGCTCTGTGATCTGAAACCTACTTTTCATCTCCTCTGAGCTTGTACCTTTGCCAAAAACGTTTGAAAAACATATTGGAAATGATCGATAGAACTTTTAGTACATAATTTGCATTCACAGAGGCTCTGAGGCTCTGTTGAACCCAGCAGAGGCTCTATGAGTGGAAATTTCTAATAATTAAAAATTCACAAAACTTTTTGATCTTCCAAAGTTTTAATTTTATTAAACAATGTTTTTAGGACATATTTGGAAATTGTTGTCCTAGAAAACTGTTTTGGAAAAGGTTTTGTGCGAGACCATCTCCCTTTGATTCTCTTTTGTCCGACAAAAATACCTGACTTCTATGGACCTGGTTGATCACTACTCTTCTTTGGCTCCCCCTTGAATTTGCCACTTCTGTAGATTAATTCAAGGTCTCCTTCTACTCCCCTTGACCTATGCTTGGATCAAATGAGATAAGTAATGCATAGAACATAGGTCAAACTCACCAGAGGTTCTATGGAGATCGTCAGAGGTTCTGAGCAATCCCACAGAAGCTCTGCTGGGTACAGAACTTTTGATGATAAGGCTTTTACATACAAAAGAGTTCAAATATATACATATTTACAGGAAGATCAAGTCTTACTTACAGAGGGGTCAACTCATGTTTTTCATACCCAACTTACTCACCAAGAAAAAGAATCTTTTCTCATCAAGTGCCATGGTGAATAAGTCTGCAAGCTGGTATTCAGTGGACACAAAGTACATCTCGATTGTGCCTTGTTCAACATGAGGTTTCAGAAAGTGGTAACGAATATCGATATGCTTTGTTTTAGAGTGTTGTACAGTATTTGCAGAGATTGCAATGGCACTTTTTGAATCACAGAGGATGGGTATCTTGTATATGTTGTAACCGTAGTCCTTTAGCTGAGTTTTCATCCACAGAACCTGGGAGCAACAGCTAGCAGCAGCAACTTATTCAGCTTCTGCTGTAGATGCCGACACAAAATTCTGCTTCTTTGAAGTCCAACTGACTAGTTTACCACCCAGGAATTGACAACTCCCAGAGGTACTTTTTCGGTCAAGCTTGCATCCTCCATAATCTAAATCTGTGTAGGCCTTAAGATCGAAGCCAGAGTTCTTCGGATACCAGAGCCCAAGATTTTTGGTTCCCTACATGGGGGTCTTCATTACAGAGGCATCATAGAGCTTGAATTTTGAAAGAATGTCAGAGACATATTTAGCTTGATTTATGAAAATTCCCTCTGATGATTGTTTGACTTGGAGTCCTAGGAAGAAGTTTAATTCTCCCATCATACTCATTTCAAACTCACTCTGCATGAATTTTTCAAAATCTGTGCATTGTTGTGCATTAGTAGAACCAAAAATAATGTCGTCCACATAGATCTGTACAAGGAGAATCTCATCACCTTTTCTTTTATAAAACAAAGTAGTATCGGTTGTACCTCTGTCGAAATCATTATCGAGAAGAAAGGTTGAAAGTCGTTCGTACCATGCTCTTGGAGCCTGTTTCAGTCCATATAGAGCTTTGTCAAGATAATAAACGTAGTTTGGGTACTTGGCACTTTCAAACCCTGGTGGTTGATGGACGTATACTTCTTCTTGGATTTGACCATTCAGAAAGGCAGATTTTACATCCATTTGAAAAACTTTGAAACCTCTGTGGGCTGCGAAGGCTAAGAAAATTCTTATTGCTTGGAGCCGTGCGGCAGGGGCAAAAGTTTCATCGTAATCAATGCCTTCTGCTTGGCAATATCCTTTGACTACCAATCTCGCTTTATTTCTAATGACCACCCCATCCTCATCCTTCTTGTTTCTGAAGACCCATTTAGTCCCTATTGCTTGTTTCCCTCTTGGCAGAGGAACTAGGGTCCATACATTATTTCTCTCAAACTGTAGAAGCTCTTCTAGCATTGCATCTGCCTAGTTTGGATCATCTAGGGCTTCAGAGACACGTTTTGGCTCGATCACACTGATAAAATTTGTAAAGAAACAAAAGTGTTGATCCAAACCCTCAGTGATTTGATAATGACCCTCTCTTAAATACTTAGTGAAAATTGTAAGTAAACAATATGTATCAGAGTTTCACTATCGCTGATAAGTACTAAGATCTTCCAGTACCGCTGATAGGAACTCTCGCTCTTTTAAATTAAACATTCAGCGAACACTGTTCATCATTAATGCTCTGAGTCTGTTCAGTCATTATGATGATCGCTGATAAGTTAGTTGTTTACTTATGATCCCTGAAGACAAGTTTCACGTCAACAAAGGTTCTACGCTGAAGTCGAAGATCAAGCTCAAGAACCAGCGACAAGTCTCCTAATGAACTGATGCGGATCAGCGAAGACTCAGATTTGTCCACTCAACGTGAAGTATCAAGTACAAGACTTCAGCTATCGCTGAACTTTATCATCTGCTGAATAGTAAATGATAATCGCTGAATCAACGAAAGCTGATCATGAAGTCCTCCGTACAAAGTACTTTTGTCTTAACCACCCTTGCACGACTCCGTACGAATTGTCAGAAAAGAACCTCCGAATATCTGAAATCGTACAACCACTCTGATACAACACTATTCATCCATACGGCTACTAAGGTTGTCAACCAAGGTCAATGACATGCAACCAACCAGCTGATGACACGTGTAAAGTATATACTGACTTGCATTAAATGCATGCAGTATATAAAGAGATAAACTCACTTCATTTGAAGTAACTTTCTAACTCTGGACAAGTTCAATCTCTTATCTCAAGATAGGTTATTATTAGTAATTTCCTTATCTCTCTTAGTGCAAGAAACCTTAGTGTTCCAACTTGTTTAGATTTAGGTTTATCCGTAATCTTGTATCCGCAACAAGCTGTAAATTGTTAATGATTTATCAATAAACAATTTAGAAAAGTAAAATCTGTGTGTTTGTATTCAACCCCCCCCCCCCTTCTACAAACTTGTATAGGCCTTCGGGACCAACAAGTGGTATCAGAGCGGATTTGTTTAATCTCATAAACAAGATCTAATCTAAGATATTTCTCTTCCTTGCTATTATCTGAAAATGGCCACCAACTCAAACACACATTATATAGACAATGGTTCTCTTGCAAAACCCCCTAGATTTTCCAGAGACAACTTCAACTTGTGGAAAAATAGGATGACACTCTTCTTAGAAGGTGTAGACCCTACTATGACTTACTATCTTGAAAACGACCCACACATCCCTGTAACAATTGATCCTTTAGTTCCAGCCACTGCAACTAGACCTGCTATTCCAGAAAGGCTGATTCCTAAGGAAATACACATGTGGACCCATGAAGATAAGAAGAAAGTGGCTATAGATACAAAAGCCAGATCCATACTATCCATGGCCCTTGCTGACGAAGTCTACCATTCCGTCATGAACCTGAAGTCATCAAAAGCCATGTGGGACACAATATGTGTTCAGTATGAAGGAACGTCTGAAGTCCAGGACTCAAGAAAGATCAACCTGGTATGACAATACGAAAGCTTCATTTCTGGTAAGAATGAAACTCTCTCTGAAGTTCACCAACGTTTTAATTGCTTAATTATAGATCTAAAAACTGTTGGTAAGGAATATTCTAACTTTGAAGTGCTGACAAAGTTTCTAGAATGTTTACCTGAAAGCTGGAACAATTATTCCATGTGTCTCAAGCTGTTAAAGGATCTTAAATCAATGACCCTTTCAACTTTATATGGTACATTGCTGAATCATGAGCAATCTAGCCATCTTAAGAAGAATCTTGTAAAAGATTCCAAAAGCACTCCTGTTGCTTTAATCTCAGAGGAACCTTCTACTCAGCGACCCTCGGTCACTATCACTGAGTTAGAAAGTAACTCTGAAAGGTCATTAGACTCTGATTCTTCAGATGATGATGAATCCTTGGCTCTCCTAACTAAAAAGTTCAGGAGATTCGCCAAGAAGAAAATGTTTAGAAAGAACAAACCTCTTTCCATAACTGACAAGCCTAAATCATCAGCTTTTGTTGATAAGGCTACTGCTACTTGTTTCAACTGCGAAAAGACAGGTCATTTCGCTAATGAGTGCAGGTCAAAGAAAGTCATGAGACCTTCAACTTTCTCAAAGAAAAACTTTGTTCCAAGGAATAAAGATGACAAATACTCAAAGCTGAAGGAGAAGTATGCAAAGCTGAAATGCTTTAAGAAGAAAGGAAAAGGCCTGATGGCTGACTATGATTGGGCTGCTTCTGATGAAGAAGCATCATCATCTGACTCTGAAGATGATGAAGCAAATCAATGTCTCATGGCCAAGATTGAAGAAGAGGAAGAAAGTTCAGACATTCCCTCCACTTCAACATCTGCCATTCAGGTATCACCTTCTTTCTTTACCAATATTGCAAATATTGATGAAGCTGATAGTCTCCGTAAAATTGATCTATTGACTAGAAGTTTATACGAAGCCATGAACGGCAAAACTGTGGTTGAAAACCAAAATCTTGATCTCGCTGAAAAGCTTAAAAACTGCCACCTTCAAATAGAAAAGCTTTCTAAAATTGAAGATGATTTTAAAGATCAAGTCTATTTAAATCAGCTAGTCAAAATCGAACGAGCAGAAGCTATCGCTGCATTAAAAGCTGAACAAGCTACTGTTGAAGGATGGTGTAATTCTTCAACAAAGATCACTGAGATAATTAAGGCTCATATTCCTCTAAGTGATAAACGTGGTCTGGGTTATAAATATGATACTCCAAAACCAACCACTGAACGTTCAATGCTTAAATTTGGAACGTTCGTATCCTCAGTCGCTGACACTTCATCATCTCAGTGCTCCTCGTCCATTACACCAATCCCTGAGGAAACTCCTACCTCCTCAAAAGGTAAGGAGAAAATGGTTTATTCAAAACCTACCTCTGTCTCTAAAGACAAAGGTAAAGGAATTGTTATTTATCAAAATCCTCAGAAGGGTACCTTAGTACCAAAGCTGAATGCTTCTAAAGCCTCAGTGACCAACCCCTCTGGATCTAGAAAGCTGATCTCTGGATCTATTCAGCGATCTACTCCTAGACTCAGAGTGGATGTCCTTGGTAAGAAATCTGAAGAACTGAATGTTCGTCCCATTTCTAAAGCCAATAGCTTACTTGGTGCTGGCACTTCTAATTCGAAATTAAAAGCTCAGCATACAGGTGGTCCTAGAACTACTTTTAGTTATAGGAAATGTTATCACTGTGGACTTACCGATCATATTGCTAGTAAGTGCCCCACAGCCACCAAAGCTAAAAAGATAGCTAAGGTGAAGATTGCCCCCAAGGCAAAGAAGACCAACCCCGATGCAAATCAGGTCAAGGTGACTCCTACCACTGAAGTTAAGAAATTAACCAAAGTGAAGAAAGACAAAGCTGAATCTTCAAATGCTGCGAAGACCGCTGAACCTTCTATTCCAACTAGCTCCACTGACAAACGTGTATACATGGTTAAGTGGGTACCCAAGAAAAACTAATCTTCCTTTGTAAATGCAGGTTAAGAAGGGTATCTGGTATCTCGATAGCGGATGCTCTAGACACATGACTGGAAAGAAAAACCTGCTCGCTGAATACAAGGAAGAGAAGGGTCCTTCTGTGACTTTTGGTGGAAATGGAAAAGGACACACCCGAGGGTATGGTGTACTTTCAAATGGTACAACCTCTTTCAGAAGAGTCGCATATGTTGAAGGACTGAAGCATAATCTTCTGAGCATCAGTCAGCTTTGCGACATGGATAACAAAGTGATTTTCACTAAGGAATCCTGCTTTGTCACTGACAAAAAGGAGAAGATAGCTCTCAGCGGTTATCGTTTGGAAAATGTTTATGTAATAAACATGGACTCAACAACCACTGAGAACTCCTGTTTCTTCTCAAAGGCATCTTCTGATGTTAACTGGCTATGGCACAAGAGGCTCTCGCATCTAAATTTCAAGACACTGAATACTCTTTCCTCTAAAGAGTTAGTCACTGGTCTACCTCAGCATTCATACGCCAAAGAGTCTTTATGTTCAGCATGTGAAAAAGGGAAGCAGACCAAGGCAAGCTTCAAGTCAAAGCAAGTCTCCTCAGTATCATCTCCTCTACAACTACTCCATATGGATTTGTTTGGCCCTGTTAACAAACAATCCATCGCTGGAAAGAAATATACGCTGGTCATAGTTGATGAATTCTCTCGTTACACATGGGTAATGTTTCTCCGTTCTAAGAGTGACACCCCTGAAGAACTCATCACCTTTGTTCGGAAGATGGAAACTCTGAACAATATGACTGTTCGCTCATTAAGGAGTGATCATGGAACTGAATTCAAAAACAGTTCTCTTGATTCCTTCCTTGAGAGTAAGGGTATTTCTTACAACTTTTCGTCAGTGAGAACACCGCAACAAAATGGAGTCGCTGAAAGAAGAAATAGAACAATTATTGAAGCTGCACGTTCAATGCTCAGCGATTCTCACCTGCCTACTCAGTTTTGGGCAGAAGCTGTCAACACTGCTTGTTTTACGCAAAACAGGTCGCTGATAGTTAAAAGATTCAAAAAGACAGCCTATGAACTCTTTCATGGGAGAAAGCCTTCAATCAGCTTTCTTCACATCTTTGGATGTCAGTGTTTCATACTGAACAACAGAGATGCCCTTGGAAAGTTTGATCCTAAGGCTGATGATGGAATCTTTCTTGGATACTCCTCAGTCTCCAAAGCCTTCAGAGTCTTCAACCCTAGAAGACAAACAGTAGAAGAAACTATTCACGTCACGTTTGACGAATCCCGTTCAGCGAACTCTAAACCGTCCGCTGATACTGAAGAACTGAATCAATGGATGTTTTCTCATCTTGGTGATTCAGAAGAAGTTCCCACTCCTCATGCTCACACCGTAGAAAATGATGGTCCTACTATCATTCCAGATATGCATAATAGTGAAGCTGAAACATCTTGGGTCTCAGCTGTTCCTATTAACACTATACCTGCAGTTGATCCAAATGTCTCAGAAATTCCATCTATTTCTCAGCAATCAGTGAATGAAGTGACAAATGCAAACATTCCTCTCTTAACTGATAATCCAGAAGTAGCTGAAGCCTCATCTTCAGTTTCTCCAGTTCAGACTGAGTCAGCGACGTATGCTCCGGCTCAGCGATGGACTGTCAATCACCCAATCGATCAAATTCTTGGTGATCCCAACGCTGGTATTCAGACTCGTAGAAGTGCAGGTAATATTTGTTTATTTGTTAACTTTATTTCTCTAACTGAACCAAAGAAAATAGATGATGCCCTCAGAGATCCAAACTGGGTCAGCGCTATGCAAGAAGAGCTGACTGAATTCGAAAGAAACAAAGTTTGGAAACTCGTTCGTAGACCAACTGACAAAACGGTAATAGGCACTAAATGGGTCTATCGAAACAAGTTGGACGAACATGGTACTGTAACTCGCAACAAAGCTCGTCTTGTTGCTCAGGGATACAGACAAGAGGAAGGCATAGATTATGACGAAACATTTGCTCCAGAAGCAAGACTTGAATCTATTCGTCTTTTCTTAGCATATGTTGTACACAAAAACTTCACTGTACATCTGATGGATGTTAAGTCAGCGTTTCTGAATGGAAAGCTGAATGAAGAAGTTTATGTGGAACAACCTCCAGGATTCTCAGATCCTAAGCGTTCAGGTTATGTTTATAAACTGGACAAGGCAATTTATGGCTTAAAGCAAGATCCTCGTGCATGGTATGATACTCTCTCTACTTATCTCCATATTGAACATTTTGAGAGAGGTAAGATTGACAAAACTCTATTTTTTAGAAAAGAGAAAGGTCATATCATTTTAGTTCAAATATATGTTGATGACATTATATTTGGTTCTACTAACCTTGAGCTTTGTACTCGTTTCGCTGATAGAATGAAAGATGAGTATAAAATGAGCATGATGGGTGAACTAACATATTTCCTTGGTCTTCAGATTAAGCAAACTGAAAAAGGAACTTTCATTAATCAGGGAAAATATGCTGAAGAAATTCGACTTAACTGAAAGTTCAGCTATGAAAACCCCTATGGCACCACCGCTGACACTTGATAAGGACACAAAGGGTGTTCCTGTCAATGTCACGCTGTACCGTGGGATGATCGGCTCACTATTGTATCTTACAGCTAGCCGACCTGATATTATGTTTGCAACATGCTTGTGTGCACGATATCAAGCTGAACCTAAGATATCTCATATGAAAGCTGTAAAGCGAATCTTTCGATATCTTAAGGGTACAGCGAATCTAGGCCTTTGGTATCCCAAAGACTCAGGATTCGATCTAACCGCCTATTCAGATAGTGATTTTGCAGGTTGCAAAATGGATAGGAAAAGCACCACAGGAGGATGTCAGCTCTTGGGTGGAAAGCTGGTAAGTTGGACAAGTAAGAAGCAAAACTCAGTGTCCACTTCCACAGCTGAAGCTGAATATGTAGCCGCTGGAAGCTGTTGTTCTCAGGTCTTGTGGATGAGAAATCAGCTACTAGACTATGATCTTCAGCTCTCCAAAATTCCAATGTATTGCGACAGCACTAGTGCCATCGCTATAGCAAACAATCCAGTGATGAATGGTGATATAGAACTTCATTTTATCCCAACTGATTATCAGTTAGCTGATTTATTTACCAAACCTCTTGATGAGACAAGATTCAACTTTCTCATCAGCGAGCTTGGAATGCTGAACTTTGAAGGGTAAAATCTTCAGCGGTTCACATTAATCAGCGATAGGATAAAATCAACTCGTATAACCTATTCAATCATCTTCTCTCTGAATAAACTTGGTTAAACTGATATCCAGGTATGTTTTCTCTCACTGACAAACGCATGAAAATGCAAGATTTCAAAAAACAAATGCATCGCTGAATATCTCTTCCTTAACAGCGATTTTTTGAAATTTCTTAAAACCTTCACTGATATTTTCTATTCAGTGCTTCATGTTTTTCAAAAGAGTCCCTGAGCTTTCAAAACCTCAGAGACATCCTAAAAGAATGTGAAAGGACAGTTGTGACGTCATTGCAACGGATAACACCAGGCACGACTTCTTTCTGACACACGTTTGCACGTTTCGTTCAAACTTCCAATCAAATGCAAACACGTGTCCGTGTCATGATGAAAACCTTTTCCCGCTCAAGGTTTTCTCTCTCTAAAACTCCCTATATAAACAACTCTTGGTTTATATTTGTCTTTTACGCGAAAAATCTTCCTCCGCAAGAAAAGAATTACTGTTGCATTTGTGCTCTCAAATCTTCAAAGAACTGTTCATCATCTTCTTCATCAAAACATCAAGGTTAATATGTTCTTATTTTTCAAATGCAGATAACTTGTTTCTGATCTTATCATTGTTTTAAACAAGATCAAACAAAAGAACTCAAAAATAAAATCATTTCTTTCATGGTTTTATGAACACAACCATTTCATGGTTGTTCTTCAAGTTTTAAATCTAAATCTTAAACTTGTTCTTCATTCGTATCCAGATTTTTTTTGAAACTGGAATACAAGACTTTATGGGTTTTACATTTCGTTTCAAAATCATGAAAAACCCTAATCTTCATTAAGACATTTATGTCTGAATGAAATGGACAAAATTCGAACCATCTTAATGGAAATTCTTTCCATATCAAGACAATTCTTATTTGTTAACATCTTTGGTTGAACTGATAATACAGAGAAATGGCATCTTCAAAGATCAATGTTACCGCTGAATCCATCTCCGCTGACTCTGAGGAAGTGGACATCATCAAAGCCCCTCAGGTTAAGTTCAAGCTGGATCAACTAGATTGGACTAAGGTCAACAACCTCTCTGCGCTTCTCGAGTTTCCTCCTCGAAAGCAAGTCACACATCTGGATGATGCTGTGAATTTCCTGAAAAACTGCTGCATTTCAACAGCCCTGACCATCACACCTCCTGCTAGTCAGCTACTACTATCCCAGTTCTGGTACTCTGCCAGACACTCTCAGCTACCCTCCGCCAAAGATGCATCCAAAACCATCGATTGCATACTCAGCGATACTGAGTATGGCACAATTAAGATAACCCCCGCTATCATTCGAAAAGCCCTGAACTTTCCAAATGCTACCAAAGAAAAACCGTTTGTTCCATTCCCTGACCATAAGAAGCATGCTGACAGAGAAGCAATCATTGCTTTCCTCGATGTAATGGGTTACATCTGGGAAACTGGAAGGGACAAGAAGCCCGAGAAGAAGCTGACGCTGATAAAGAAGTCCAAAATGCCCAGCGAGATGAATTTCATCTTCGCACACCTGATCAGCTGCATGACAGCGAAGACCTGCTCCTCTGATCAAGCCGCTCAACCTCAGCAGGCTATGGGATACACACTGCTGAAAGGTCTACATATTGACTGGGCATCTATCATTTATGATGACCTAGTACAAAGAGTAGATTCTGCTGCTGACAGACCTGCATGGGTTCCCTACCCCCGTTTCATCAGCGCCATCTTCCAATATGGCCTGAAGGACAGCTATCCTCAAGAGGGTGACCTGAAACTTTCTCAGGTTGGCCCTAAGGTGCTCGATTTCAAACCTGTCGACAATGAGGTACGTCTCTCTACCTTTCTCTCTCTTCTTAACCCTAATTCTTCAACTTCTGTGGCTCCTTCAGCGACAATACCCATCGCTGATACCCCGACCACACAATCCTCTCCTTATAAGAAAAGGAAACACTCTCACACCCAACTTGATTCCAAAAGGATCAAGAAAACCAATGAGCAACCCCAGCAATCCCATGCTGAAGACTCCTCAGCTCATTCTGCCGAGCTGAAGGAAAGTTCCGTGGTACGCTCTGCCACACCCATTCAAGCCATCCCTTCAATCCAGACTTCAGCGTCTCCAAACGCTGAGGTTAGAAACTTGGAACATACCCAACCTCCCTCAGTCTCTCAAAAGACTGATGAAGTGATTCTCAGCGATTCCAACGCTGAACTCAGTACCCGAACCCCATTCTTATCCTTCGCTTCTCACCCCACTCACTTGGACACTCCTCCAAAGAATACTGGAGATGCCATCATTCCAGAAGCAGCCGCTGACGCTTCTCAACGAATGATGAAGACAGGACCTGCAGAGATCACCATACCTCACCGAAATTTTGAGGAAGATATGGAACATTTTTCAGGAATCCGCAACTTTGACGACTTCGTCAATCCTCCTGCAGGTACAAATCAACCCATATACACTGTAACTAAACCTGAAACTTCTGAGCTTTCCTTTGTTCACAAGTACTTATGTGTTACAGGTCCTAATTTGGGAGACATCAACGAGTCTCTGAAGTCCGTGGAAACAAAGCTGACCGGTCTCACCACCACACTCTCCAACAACTCTACAGCTGTAACAAACGCTGGAGAGAATTTGACAAAGCTGACTACGGTGGTGGAGAAGAAAGCTTCCACAGATGACTTGAAGCAAGTTGATAAGACTCTCAGTGACTTTGCTAAGGTGCTCGCTGATATCTACACAGACTACACCTCACTCAAATAATCAGTTTCCTCCATGTCCGGCGAAGTAACAACGCTGAAGACATCGGTTGGAGCACTAGAGGGTGATATGTCTGCTGTGAAGACAAATGTTCAAACTCTGACGACTGACTTAGGCTCTGTAAAGACCGACGTTGGTTCGATGAAAACAATGCTTGAAGAGCTGCTCAACAAGGCGAGAACTCCTGCTCCTGAACCTGCCCCTGCTTTGGAAACTTTCACAGCGGCGGATCGCAAAGAGCTGGAAAAGATCAATCCTGCTATATCTGGCCTTGAAGACAGATTAGCAGCGATTGAAAGTTGTATTAAAATCTCTGGCCAAGAAGACAAAGAAAATACAAATGCTGAGTCTACCCATTCCTCCCCCAATCATGAGAAAGAGGGGTAGAAGAGCGCTGAACATCCCGCAGAGAAGAGCGCTGAACATACCGGGGAGAAGAGCGCTAAACATCCCGAAGAAAAGAGCGCTGAGGATCTTGAAAAGGGCGCTGAAGACCTTTCACATGATGAATCTATCAGGGGAGAGAAGAATGAGGATCTTATCGCTGGACCTCAGGGAGATGAAAACCCTGAGGGAACCGAAAAGCTCGCCTCTGTATCTGAGGGGGAGCAACTCGAAGAAGACGCTGAAGAATCCGAAGCAGAAGATGATGAAGCCGTCGACATCGCTGATGATGAACCATCTTCTTCTCCAAAGAAGAATGATGATGATGATGACGAAGATGACGATGATTTCTTTATCGTCAAACCTGCCCCAAGGATCAAAGCTCTTAAGGGAATTTCAATAAATGAACCAACAGGGGAGCGGACAAAGACAAAGCCCTCAGCCTCTGGCGCTGAAAAAGGCAAAGGCAAAAGCGTCGCTGAAGATGACAATCTGATGATCTTGCTTGAAAAGCCGGTTTGTCAGGTACACTAATCATATCTCACTCCATCCCTCCTCTATAAGTTCTACTACCCTAGCCTACACCTGAACATATTTATCTTTCTCTTTCTACCCAAGTTCTTCTACCCATGTTCTTATTTGTAAGATCGATGTGCTTCAGCTAGTCCTCTCCCCTGTTTGAGGATGTCGCTGAAGGTTCTACTACTGCGACTTCACAAATAAAGCCAGCTGTTGCTGATGAAATAATCCCAGTCTTAGATTTGATCTCTGAGACTGATGAACCAGAAGAAAAACCTCTCTCGCACAGAAACAGACCTTCCTCAGCTCCTCAAAAGCTGAGTGAAGAGGATCAAAAGAGAAAAGAGGAAATAATAAAGCGATTCGAGGATCAGCGAATCATTCTTAGGCGTGATCAACTGCCTTCAGTTCCTCTAAAGTTCAGAATTTCAAAAGCTGAATACAAGGAACATCTCAGAGCTGAATGCCTCATCGCTGAAAGAAAGGAAGCTGAAGAGAAAGACAGAGAATACGCGATCAAGCTTACTCAACGATCAATCAAAGACCCCAAGCTAAAAAGAGTTCCCATTGATGTTCAACGTCAGCTCTAGGATAATGCTCAAGAAATCGTTAGAGAAAAGACAAAGGTCTCTGATACAACCTTGGAATGGGCTAATCAAATGCTGACCTATCGATCAAGACCATCCAAGATAATCAAAGCCAACATCAGAGGAAAAATGTTCGTTGATGTTCCTGTTGTTGAAGTGGATATCTACAGAGATGACAAAACCAAGCAAACCCTCTATGCTGCTTCATTAGAAAAGTTTGGTCTCTCTGAATGGTTAGAAACGAAATTAGCCATTCAGGGATCACACTCAAAATTCAAAAGCCATGTTGAGATGATCTTAAACAAACAGATCGACTTGCTTTCATCTGCTGTGGATATTCCTCCTAGTCTTCCTCAACCGAAGAAAGCCTCTGCTAAGAAGAAGAAAGTTTCTGATTCAGGTCCAATCATTCGAAATGAAACAGGTATTGGTTTCTCTCGTGCTGAAGTTCTTGGCCCTGATGCTGATCTTTCAATGCTTGACACCTCCCTACCACCTGGAGAAACTTTCATCCCTGGCATAGTGGTAAGTGATCCATATGGTATATTCTTCTTAGACTATGAAGGAAATCATCACTTTCAACGTGTCTCTGAGCTCCAAATCGCTCCCATCGAACAACTCAGAGATCTCGTACACTGGTGTGAAGTCAGACGCGACATCAAAGCTAGACACCTGAAGCCCTTGATTTTTGAAGCTGCTCTGAAGTTAAAGAATCAAGGAGTAAATGTCCATGACTGGATGATCCCCACTAAAAAGACCCTTGATGAACTTCTCATTAAGGAAGAACCCTTTGAAAACTGATATAATCTCCTTTTTCTCTATTGTATCAGTTATCCTTCTGTACTTGTAAATTATTTCGCTTGTACTTGTAATCTTTCTGTTCTTCATTGTAACCTGTTTCAATATTTTAAAGAAAGGTTTCAGCGAACGTACTTTACTCCATCAATACTGAAAAGATCCCAGAAAACAGTAAAAGGGACAAATATTTTATGAGTTCTTTTTATCCTTATGTTTTCATTAAATAGCAATTTTCTTTGTTGCTATGTCATAATCAAATAGGGGGAGATTGTTGATCCAAACCCTCAGTGATTTGATAATGACCCTCTCTTAAATACTCAGTGAAAATTGTAAGTAAACAATATGTATCAGAGTTTCACTATCGCTGATAAGTACTAAGATCTTCCAGTACCGCTGATAGGAACTCTCGCTCTTTTAAATTAAACATTCAGCGAACACTGTTCATCATTAATGCTCTGAGTCTGTTCAGTCATTATGATGATCGCTGATAAGTTAGTTGTTTACTTATGATCCCTGAAGACAAGTTTCACGTCAACAAAGGTTCTACGCTGAAGTCGAAGATCAAGCTCAAGAACTAGCGACAAGTCTCCTAATGAACTGATGCGGATCAGTGAAGACTCAGATTTGTCCACTCAACGTGAAGTATCAAGTACAAGACTTCAGCTATCGCTGAACTTTATCATCTGCTGAGTAGTAAATGATAATCGCTGAATCAACGAAAGCTGATCATGAAGTCCTCCGTACAAAGTACTTTTGTTTTAACCACCCTTGCACGACTCCGTACGAATTGTCAGAAAAGAACCTCCGAATATCTGAAATCGTACAACCACTCTGATACTACACTATTCATCCATACGGCTACTAAGGTTGTCAACCAAGGTCAATGACATGCAACCAACCAGCTGATGACACATGTAAAGTATATACTGACTTGCATTAAATGCATGCAGTATATAAAGAGATAAAATCACTTCATTTGAAGTAACTTGCTAACTCTGGACAAGTTCAATCTCTTATCTCAAGATAGGTTATTATTAGTAATTTCCTTATCTCTCTTAGTGCAAGAAACCTTAGTGTTCCAACTTGTTTAGATTTAGGTTTATCCTTAATCTTGTCTCCGCAACAAGCTGTAAATTGTTAATGATTTATCAATAAACAATTTAGAAAAGTAAAATCTGTGTGTTTGTATTCAACCCCCCTCTTCTACAAACTTGTATAGGCCTTCGGGACCAACAAAAAGTTAGCAGTGGCTGATCTTGTCTTGACTTTTTCAGAAGGATCGCCAATAATTAGGTTCTGAGGATGGATTTTCGTCCACTTTGTCGTTCTTGGAAGATGGTCATTAGCATCATCTAGTTGAACCTCTGTGGTTGCACACTGTGGTTCTGGTGCAACCTCTGTAGTGGAAAGTACTTCTGTGCTTGAACTTGGTGTTGCAGCTTGTGGGGGTATTGGGATAAGAGCTGGAATTGGTTCCTCTGAGGTTATAGAGACAGAATCCTCGTTTTCCTCTAGTATTGGTTCCTCTGTGGTTGCTGGAGTAGATAATTCCAGTGCCTCTGTAGTATTTTTGCTTGTATCATCTTCTGTTCGCTCCCCCTCGGCACTTGCATCTGCACGATTCACAGAGGAGGATGAAGTATTCAACGGACCAGTTAGAGATATACCTGACTCAGTCTGGTTTGCAGAAGATGTTTCACCAGAGGCTCTGTTGGCTCCGGCAGAGGGATCAATATCATCGTGGAAAATCTCTTCAAATAGCAGATTGAGTTCTGCTTCTCTTGTGGGGGAGATGCCAGAGGATTCCTTTTTCAGACCGAGTTCTGAACTGATTTGTTCAGAAGTCTTTTGAAAGGAATCGTCAAAAGAGACATTGATGCTTTCCACAATGGTTCTGGACCGCAGAAGGTAAACTCTGTAGGCCTTTGAGGTGGCAGAGTACCCAATGAATTTGCCTTCGTCTGCTTTCACATCAAACTTTCCTCTAGCTTCTCTATCATTCAGGACAAAACACTTGCATCCAAATACATTGAAGAACTTGATGTTTGGTCGCCTTTTGTTGATCAAGTGGTACGGTGTTTTGATGTGCTTCTTTACTATAGCTGATCGATTTTGGGTGTAGCATGCGGTTGATACAGCTTCTGCCCAGAAAGATGTTGGTAATCCAGATGCTGTCAGCACAGTTCTTGCAGCCTCCACAAGCATGCGGTTCTTTCGTTCAACCACACCATTCTATTGTGGGGTGCGTGCAGCAGAGAAGTTCCGAGATATGCCTTCTTCTGTAAGATAAGCTTCAATGACAGAGTTTTTGAATTTTGTGCCATTGTCGTTTCTTAACTTTTGAATCCTGTACTCATACAGAACTTGGATTCTTTTCATTAGGTTTATTAGAATGTTAGGAACATCTGATTTCTTTCTGACAAATTCCACCCATGTATATCTCGAGTATTCATCAATCAACACAAGTATGTACTTCTTGCCACCAAGGCTCTGTGTAGCGATTGGACCGCAGAGGTCAACATGCAGCATATACAGAGGCCTTGGGCAGGACACATCGGTCTTGCCTTTATGGGAAGCTCTTTTGAGTTTACCCATTTCGCAAGCAGAGCACAAATGATCTTTATTGAATTTTACATTTGGCAAACCTTTAACAAGATCAAGTTTAACAAGCTTATCTAAAGTATGAAAGTTTAAGTGACAGAACCTGTTATGCCATAACCAGGCTTCTTCGTTTTTACAGGCAACAAGGCAGAACTTGTCCTTCTTGTTCTTGCCACTGAAGTTCATGAGGTACAAATCTCCCTTACGTTCGGCTCGCAGAAGCTCGACTCTTGTATCTTCACCTTGCAGAGAGCAGAAGGTTCTTTTGAACATGACGTCAAAACCCGTATCACAAAGTTGGCTAACACTGAGTAGGTTGTGTTTAAGGCCATCCACATATGCAACTTTCCAAACGGTTATGTTTTCCTTCTTGATGACTCCGTAGCCTTTTATATATCCCTTCTTGTTGTTGCCAAAAGTCACAGATCCTCCATCAAGTTTATCTTTGAAGGAGGATAGGAGACCTCTGTCACCAGCCATGTGCCGCGAGCATCCGGAGTCTAGATACCAGATCGGCACATACTTCCTCTGTAACACAATTAGAGATTTTTAGGTATCCATATCCAAATGGGTCCCGGTTTGTTAGGGGTCTTCAAGGTTGCCTTAGCATCCTTGGATTTGGTTTTAGTTTCTGATGAAGAACCATTTTGTTTCTTCTTACCCTTGAATTTTGCATTCTTTTTGGGTCTAGAGAGGAAACAGTGTGGACTAGAGAAGTGTTTGTTCAATTGATGCATAAGTTCAAAACCATGACAATAGTGAATATGCGAAGAAATTTGCTTGAACTTCTCATTAAAAACACTGAAACAGGGTACAGCGGCTTTATTATTACAATCTATCCTAGCATCTGACTTCCTATTACAAGAAGACCTATGTAGACTAGATTGTTGTTTTGAAAATTCTCTGTGGAGAGTAGCCTTCTGTGGACCCCTTCCTCTGTGGTGAACTTCTGCAGGTTTCACTGTCACGGAAGAAAAAGATTTATTATTTTCAGCCCACTTATCTTTTTGTTGCCAAGTTAAATTTTCTTTCAGAGGCCTTAAGGGTTTCGAAGTTTTTGAACTTGTTGGATTATGAGACGACATTTCCTTTTGTTGTTTGATTTTCTCAAGCTCAAGAGAGGTTTTGGCTTGTATACACATGTCCAAAAAGTCTGGACAGATAGGAATCCTCGTGGTTCTGTTAAGAATTCCAGAGGGAAGTTTAATTTCCTCTGCACCACAAGGAACAATCTCTGACTTTATTGAGTCAGTCTTAGATTCGTCAGAGGATGAATCGTCCTCATATACAGAGGTTGAGTCACTAAGATCTCTGTTGACAGAGGTTGGACATTCAGAGCATGTGCCATACTCACTTTCTTCCTTTTCTTTGGGACTATCTTCCAAATCAGCAGAAGAATTCATCAAGACTTCCTCAGAGAGATTTTGATCAAGAGAGGATGTACATAGGTTTTCATAAAAGTTGTTTTTGCCAATTTCCATTAGCTCATTTTCAGAAATGTTTTTCATTTTTTCTTCTGAAGAAGCGGGCAAGAATTCAGGTGCCTCTGCAGATAGTTTCGTCTCAGAATCGATAGTGCAGACAAAAGCGACCTGTGTTTGAGTCTCGGGGTCACCAAACTTGAAGATTCCTATCTGATCTTGAGTTTTCGGATATCTCTTAGGTTTGGATTCTCTTTTGACAGAGGTTGACGGTGATGAATCTGTGTTTTGATACCACACATTTATCATCTTCAGAGGTTTCCTCTTGTGAGGTTCCCCAGAGACTTTTTGCCTTTTGCTAGCAGAGGTTAAGTTTGGAAAACCAGGTTTTCTTGTACTTCCAATATGAAATAGAGAAGACAGGGACTTGTTTCTTTTGGTTCCAGTATATGGATCTATATCACAGAAGCCAATTCCCCTTCTTCCTATTTGTGTATTGACTTTTTCGTATATCCTTTGTGCATCTTGATATTTCTTAATTAAAAGGTCTCTTCTAAGTAGGTCTTGATGAATGACTTCTCTTTCCTTTTGAAAATAGTGTTTAAGAGCAAGAATATTCATTATGTCACTCTTAACTTGAAGACCAATGAAGAAATTCATCTCACACAGCATACTCATTTTAAAAAATCTTCCCATTAATTTGGCAAAGTTCTTAGCAAACTGTGGATTAGAAGAACCAAAAATTATGTCGTCGACATACACCGGAACTAACACTATATGAACTTTTTCCTTTTTAATAAATAGAGGTGTATCAATTTTACCTCGTGAAAGTTCCGACTTTATTAAAAACGTTGACAGAGTATCATACTAGGCCCGTGGAGCTTGCTTCAAACCGTAGAGCGCCTTGTCTATTATGTAGACATGGTCAGGCTTCTTTTCGTCCACGAACCCGTCCGGTTGCGATATGTACACTTCTTCCTTGAGTTCACCGTTGAGAAATGCGGTCTTCACATCCATTTGGAAGACCGTGAAGTTCTTGTGTGCGGCGTATGCAAGGAACATACGTATTGCTTCGATTCTCGCCACCGGAGCGTATGTCTCATCATAGTCTATCCCTTCTTGTTGACGGTATCCCTTGGCCACGAGACGCGCATTGTTTCGTACGATGATGCATTCTTCATCCTTCATGTTCTTGAATATCCATTTAGTGCCGATAACCGTTTTGTGAGATGGACGTGGGACAAGTCGCCAAACTTTGATAGCCTCGAATTGGTTGAGCTCATTTTGCTTGGCCATGACCCAGTCCGGATCTTCGAGTGCTTCGCGGACGGTGGTAGGCTCGATCTTACTCAGGAATCCAGAGAAGAGGCAGAAGTTGGCCGATGCGCCTCGTGTTTGGACTGGAGTTGAGGGATCACCGATAATCTGGTGTAGGGGATGAGCTTTGGTCCATTTGATGGTATGTGGAAGCGGCTGCTGAGTTGAGTGTGAGGTGTCTGGATCCACGTATGCACCAGTTGGAAGGTCTTGAACAGCTTCAAGTGTAGCAGGTTGGTTTCTCGGAGGAGACGGGGGAGGATTCGTCGAAGGTTGAGCAACTTCTGGTTCCGAGGAATGCAGAGGCTGAACAATGATTGTAGTAGAGGACGAATGTTTAGGAGCGATCTCCGTGTTTTGTACTGATTCCTCCGGGGGGATGGTGGTATCAGATGATGTGGATGATGAAGGTTGAGGTGTCTCCATAGTGAGTGTTAGACTGCTGGTCGAAGGCGGCGGACCGGAGAGATTCGCTGAATCCTCTATGTTAGTGCAATATGTCTTCAAGGTTTAAATATAGAAAGGTCAAAGTCAAAGTCAATGTATTGAGTTGTATTGTGTTGTTTACACCTTGTATTGTGTTTAGTATAAATAGGTTTTGTTGTGTGTTAGTTTAGAGGACTCTAGACATACTTAACTCATATTCTTATATTCTAGAGAGAGAAACACTTGAAAAGAACTCCTAATCTTGTAATGTGTTCTTGAGTGAAATGGATGACGAATTCATATCTTCTCTATCTTGATTAGATCTTGGATTAACAATTGGTATCAGAGCAGGATTCGAGATTTAGAGGAGTTTTTCAGTGATCAATCATGAAGATTTTGGTGAATTCTACAAGAAAATTCGATTAATTTTCTGGATTTATCAAGAAAATCTCATTTTCTTGAAATTTGATCAAAATTTTCTGATTTTTGATCGAATTGTTCTGTATTTTGGTTCTTTGGATTCGGTTTCAGTAGTAGATCATTTCTTCCTCAAGAATCGAGAACAAATTCGAAGGATTTCAAGATCAATTTTGTGATTTTCTGAGTTTTTGTTCGGTTCGTGAAGTTCACTGTTCGATCTTCAAATTTTGTGATTCAGAGGTTTTCAGAGGTTTGTTTACGAAGAAGAGGTGTTCGAATCCTTATTTTGAACTGTTCTGTGAAGGTTGATTTCAGAGATTTCGATATTTCAGAGGATTTCAGTTGGTTTTTTGAAGAACTCGCTAGATCTAAACTTCTCACAACATTCATATTACTTTTTGCAAGCTTCTTCGATCTGAGTTCAAGTCTACTTCTCGCAAAGTATTTCGCAGCCTTAAGACCCGAATTTTACAGCTTTTCGCAACCCACTGACCCGAATTCTATAACTTTTCGCAAGCTTCTTTTGCGAAAAGTGATCTGTCAGATTTCATACTTTTCGCAACCCTTGCTTGCGAATTTCTCAGCTTTTCGCAACTGTTGCTTGCGAGTTTCTCTACTTTTCGCAACCTTGGCTTGCGAGTTTCTTACTTCTCGCTTCTTTGAGTTGCGAGTTTCTGACTTGGTTATTTTCTCAGAGTATTTTGAGAAAAATTTTTATAATGAAATTTTTTCTATAGTGTATTTCATACATTTTAAGAGTTTTTCAAGAAAAAGTTTTATATAAATTTTTTTCTTTATAAAGATCTTTTAATCGTCAAGCGATCATGAACTGACTTCCAGTGCTGATCAAAGAATCTGATTTTGAACGATGGAGTGTTTCGTTTATCGATTTCATTTCAAGTCGAGAAAATGGTGAATATATGATAAAAACTTTCTCCGAAGGTCCATTGATCATATATAAAATGGAGAATGATTTTACAGAAGAAGAGTATAAAAGAAAGAAAGCTGATAAGGACGCTTCGTACTACTTGATTCTTGCACTTCCACAACACATTTATAAACGCGTTGAAGCTTTAAAAAACAACCCGATGCAGATGTGGAATGAATTGTCAAAGCAATTGCTTGGATCTAAAGTTGATTTTAAGAGAAAAGAAGAAGAAAAGAAAGCTGAAAAGAGGATGCGGAACAGAAATCATCGGATGTTGAAAATGAAGAACTCAAGGAAAAGGTTATAGAGCTTACAAAGAGACTTTCTGACACGGAAACGTTGCTAAAAGAGGAAAGAGCGAATCTTACAAATGACAAAAAGTGCTATGCAAAGCAAATTTTATCTCTTTCACAGAAAGTTTCTGAACTTGAACAAGCTTCAAAGATGGAGAAGAAAGAAAATGAAGAAAAGAAAGCTCTTAAACTCAGATGCATAAAACTTTCTAAACAAAATGCAGATTTTGAGAAGGTTTTATTTCTTGAAAAAGAGAAATTGGAAAAGGAAAGGGTTGAGTATGAAAAAGAAAGGAAAATCTTTGAAGCGAAGAATGCGAAACTGTCAAAGAAAATTTCTGATCTTCAAAAGGATTTAGAAAAGGAAAGACAAGAGCTAGATAAGGAAAGTCATGAGCTAGAAAAGATGAAGAAAGCTGACTTTCAAGCTAAGTGCGATAAAGACGAATTTTCTAAAGAGAGGAAGATATTTCAGCAAGAAATACGAAAGCTGACAAAGAATTTGGCCGTGTTATCGACTGATATTATGAAAGAGAAGAGGGTTAATTGTGACATTCAGAAGAAGCTTGATTTGATGACCAAGGAACAGAATGACTTATCAAACAAAGTGAAGTCACTCAACAAATCCAAAAGCTATTCAGAAAGTCCGATTCGACCGTCTAATCTTTTCTATGATCATTCAGTGGATAATTCTTCCAAGTATCAATTTGCTGATCTTCCTTCACACAAGAAAGTCAACATGCAATGGAGAGTAAAAGGTACGACTCCTGAAAAAGATGTACCAAAATCGTCTGTTCCCAAAAAGAATACTAACCTGAAAGGTAAATCTTTTGCTAAACCTGATTCATTATATTCTGCAAATCATTTAATCAGGTTAGCACAAAAGAATTTTTGTTGTTCTTATTGTGGTACTAACGATTTTGTTAAAAATGATAGTATTCAATATTGGTATGGTACTTATCATTTTCCTTCTTATAGAGCTCCGCTTAAAGTGTCAGGACCCAAGACTCGTTGGGTACCAAAATCTACTTAATCTGTTTTGCAGATTTAGAGACAAGTGTTGAACTCTCGGAAGATGAAGTACTTGTGCATTCAAGAAGATATTGAACATCACATATTTTCAGGGAGTTTATTATTTTTTTATATACATGTGATTAATGACAAATCTTTTGGTATTTTGTAGGGGGGGTAAGATAAAAGACAATGGATTTTGAACATATCAGTTCAAAACCCGTGCTTCAACGACTATGGCTTCTGAATACATCAATTCAGGACCCGTACTTCAAAGGCTATGACTTCTAAACATATCAGTTTAGAACTCGTACTTATCAGGTGATATCCTTTCACTGTCATACCTTTCTATTTTTAGGACATGTGCTTTAAGGTAACATTGTGTTATATTTTATGTCTACTAACGTTGAAAGTTTGAACCTTCACAAATTTAATTCAATGAAGTGAAAAATTCTTCAACTTTTCATTCAATGAATAAAATGTGTGTTAAGGATGATTTTACGAGCATTCTTGTATCGTCAGAGTTATATTTGTTTCTACTTTCGCTTCTGAAATAAGTCGAAAGGTCAGCGAAACATGTTTGAGATTTTGATATAAACGCAAAATTATGTAAATCTAGACTTATACAGAATACAATGCTCACAAAGCCTATTCGTCTTAATCATGAATGGAAACGAAAATATGGGGGAAGCACTACGTTTTTGAACCAAGTGAATGAGATGCTATAATAATAATTAAAAAAAAAATTATATATATATATATATAATAAAATCATTCAGTTTGATAGTCTGTGCCTGTGGCCTATCTGGTTTGGGAGATTAAGTCTCAAGGGGTACTCGTTACCTAGCCCCTAAGATCAACTGATCTGGGATTGGCTGACCCAAATCCTGCTGTAGAACCAGGTAGAAAGTCATGTTCTACTGGTACATATGGGATTAAGGTATATCGATGTAGCCTTTCTGGTTCGGGAGAGTAAGTTCCAAGGGGTGTTTGTCACCTAGCCCCTAAGGCCAACTGGTCTGGGATCGGCTGGCCCAAATCCTGCTATAGGACCAGTTAGAAAGTTACGTTTACGGTGTTTCTTAGTCTTAATAAACTGTTTGATTATAAAAGATGCCAATGAGCACATAATAAAAGTAGCCAATGTGCACAATATGAAAAGATGCCTAAGAGCACACATCTCTTGAAACTTGGAAAATACAATGTCGCGATAAACCTGTAAATTTGTGAAAATTCTGGTTTTGGACAAATAGTGTGAGTAAGAGCAAAGTATTCTTATAGGTTTTAGAAGTGCATTTGCTTGTTGCTAATCATATTTCGCATGCTAGTCCACCAAATAGATTTTATAAAGGGGTTGAAATTGAACTTTTGTAACTCGATATGCGATGATGTCTTGTTTTTTGAATCCAAACGCATGCATTTGATTTCACTTGATGGAAATATCTGTTACATTTCATTAAGTTGAATTTCTTTTGTTTGGTGTTCAAATGATTAAATGTTAGTAGTTATAAAATGTTGTTCAATGAATTCTATTTTCTTTATATAAGTTTGTTAAAATGTGTGCTTATATGATTTTTATGCAAATTTTCAGGGGGAGAAAATCATCTTGCTCTACAATTCTTATTTTTAGGGGGAGCAAGATCTTTCGCTTATGGGGAGATTGTTCGTGTTTTTAAAGGGGAAGAAATGTTTTTGAAGAGGGAGATTGTCCGTGACTGAAATTGAAAAGATTTTCGATGCTCGTGATGCTCACTTTCATCGAAAAAGGGGGAGAATGTCTACATCAATTTCATGTCAAAGAAAGTTTAAAATCAAAGATTCGTTTTAATGTCAACGGGGAGATTTGTAGAAAGAAGACGTCGTTTCAAGAAATGATAGGGGGAGTTTTATTCTTCAAGAGTTTTTAAGAAATCGATTGATCATTTCAGTGATCTCTTTCTTTTGAACTCGCGCGTTTATGAAGATCGACACTGAAGAATGAAATTCTCAAGTCAATGGAAATGGGGAGAATTCTTCAAGAGTTTGAGGAAAATCGATTGATCATTCTGTGATCTCTTTTTCTTGAACTTGTGCTTATTTATATTAAAAAGCTTTGTGTGAAGATTCATATTATCCTGTTCGAAGAAAGACGTTCGTTATTTGACGTTTGAAGATTGGATGACGTTTTGACTTTGACAAGCTTTGATGAAGACCGAAGATTCAAGAAAGCTAAAGCTTGCTGATCGCATTTGTTTAAACCTTGAATCCAAGGGGGAGATTGTTAGTGCAATATGTCTTCAAGGTTTAAATATAGAAAGGTCAAAGTCAAAGTCAATGTATTGAGTTGTATTGTGTTGTTTACACCTTGTATTGTGTTTAGTATAAATAGGTTTTGTTGTGTGTTAGTTTAGAGGACTCTAGACATACTTAACTCATATTCTTATATTCTAGAGAGAGAAACACTTGTAAAGAACTCCTAATCTTGTAATGTGTTCTTGAGTGAAATGGATGACGAATTCATATCTTCTCTATCTTGATTAGATCTTGGATTAACACTCTATTTGAGCAACTTCAATACGTGGTTGCCCTAAGACACGAAGGGAAGAAACATTAAACATATCATCATAGAAGTATTGAAACAGTAAATCTAAATCAGAAAGATTAGCATTCGACGTAGATGCATGATTCAGATTTACTGTTGTTTGTGCAGATCCCGAACGAGGAAGTTTGGAAGCTAACACACTCGTTAAACTGGGTTCTGAACTGATTTGTTCAGAAGCCAAGTCCGCGGGTTCATCGAATGTCACGTTTACACTCTCAGTAACGGTTTTAGTCCTTTTGTTGTAAACGCGATACGCCTTAGCCTGCATGGAGTATCCTATGAAAACTCCTTCGTCCGCCTTTGGGCTGAATTTGCCGAGATTGTCTTTGTCATTCAAGACGTAGCACGTGCATCCGAACGCATGGAAGTATTTGATGTTCGGAACGCGGTTGTTGATGATCCTGTACGGCGTCTTATTGAACCGCTTGTGGATGATTGAGTGGTTTTAGGTGTAGCAGACAGTTGACACTGCTTCGGCCTAGAGAAATAAAGGCAGTTTGGACTGAGATAGCATTGTGCGAGCGGGTTCGACTAGGGTACGGTTCCGTCTTTCCACCACTCCGTTTTGTTGGGGAGTGCGTGCAGCCGAGAAGGTTTGCAAAATACCGACTGAAGTCAGGTATTCGTTCACCGTTTGATTTTTGAACTCCATCCCGTTGTCGGTCCTGATGGTCTGAACTTGCCATTGAAGGTTCAACTGGATAGTCTTCAGATGGTTGATAATCAGCTCCGGGGTTTTGTCCTTCGAGCGTAGAAAGTTGACCCAAGTATAGCGTGAGAAATCATCCACCATCACCAGGACATACTTGCGCTTGTTGATGATCTGAACACGCATCGGTCCACACAGATCCATATGAATAAGTTCGAGGGACCGGGACATGCTCGGAGCGGCCTTCGACTTGTTCATTGATCGCTTCATCTTCCCCATTTCGCATGCCCCGCAGAGTCGGTCCTTCACGAATTGAAGGTCGAGCATGCCTTTCACGTGTCCGCCCAGCACCAGTTTGTTGATACTTTTGAAGTTTAGATGCGAGAGACGTCGATGCCAAATCCATGCTTGCTGTGAATTGCCCTTTGACATCAGGCAGACAGAATTGTCGGTCTTCAGGGCTACGAGGTCGATGGTGTAGAGGTTGGTCTTTCACGTTCCAACCAGTAGCTCCTTTCCGGCGTCAGTGAGAATACTACACCTTTTGGCTTTGAATCTTACCTCGATATCTTTGTCACAGAATTGGCCGATACTGAACAGGTTATGTCCCAATCCCGCAACGTATGAAACTTTCTTGACGGTGATCTTGTCTTGGACAATGTCGCTGTAGCCCAAAATCGGCGCCTTGTCATCGTTCCCAAATCTCACGTCTCCGCAATATTGTTCCTTGTAGTTCATGAGAAGCTCCCTTCTTCTGGTCATGTTCTTGGAGCATCCAGAATCTAAGTACCACACATGACCGTCCTGCAAAATGAGATTAGCGGACTTTAGGTACCCATATTAAAATGGGTCCTGGAGGGTTAGGTTTTACACCTTTTGGAGGAACTTGTTTTGAAGCAGGTTGCCTCTTAGGTGTAGGTTTAACCTCAGAAGGAGGAACCCGTTTTGAAATGGGTTTCCTCTCTTGTTTGGGTTTAACCTCTGATTGGGGACCCTGTGTAGATTTAGATTTCTTTTTGTTTTTACGGGGTCTGCGTTTGGGTGTAGAATTATACATATGATATGACCCAAACCAATCATTATTATTAATGTCATAAAAGTCATTCCAGCCACAACTAGAACAACACAAACAATCATGCGATAATTGAATCAATTGCTGAATGGAAGAAAGTTTAATCGGAAATTTAGTATCTTGTTTAACAAAATCATTCCTATGATTCCAAGCACAATCATTTTTGTTCATTCTAGGATAAAAAACAGTATTAAATGACTTTGTGGCAGCATTCTCGATAGATTCTTTAGCTAGCCACTTTGGTTTGTCCTGTTTAGCTCGACCGGTTTTATCTGAAACAACATGGACAACATGGTCAGTGGCTTTTGAGGAAACGGGTTTTCTATTAGTTGATCTATCGGTCTTTTGCCTCGGTTGTGATTGTTTTTGAGAATGTGACTCAGTTTTAGAAAGCTTAATCACAACCGGGGATTTTGATTTGGAACATTCACCCTTTTGAAAATTGACCGATCGATTGACCACGGGTGAAAGAAAGTCAGTATGACTTGGAAAATGTTTGTCGAAGGGGAACGACTCAAACTCTTCATCAGAATTACCTTCGGATCCCATAAATTCTAAAAAATTTATATCCAGAATAGGTGGACTTGGATTGGTAGAGGAAGGTGAGGAACACTCTGTGTCTGTGGGTTTCGGGGAATTCGGTGCAGAAGCTAGGAAAAAATCAGAGTTTAAATTCCTTAACACACTCTTATCTTGAGACTCTTTACCGTCTTGTGAAGAGAATTTTCCAATGAAAACTTTACACGAGGATGTGTCCGATGAATTGGATGAAAGTTCGGGTGAAATCTGCTTTTCAGTGTACAGTAGGTCAATATGCTCTTGGAGTTGACACCGAAGGATTTCCTGTCCTTCATCTGACACAACTTCGGTTTTTACGGATTTGAGTTTCTCAAGTTCTGCGATAAGCGCTTGCCTTTCCTTCTGAAAACTGGACCTTTCCTTTTCAAGAGACTCCTCTAACTCGACTATTTTAGCTTCCAAAATGAGAGGGGGGAACATAGAGTTTGAACTCATCCGTCTCAGTCTTGGGTTCGATTGTTTGGACCTCGTCCTTTTTTGTAACAACCCGGTTTCCCAAACATGCTTCAAATAACATACATTGCATAACTTCATTACATTCATAATAAAAGATACAAAATAAACCACAAACGGTCCCTTCGGTCTCGAAACTACAAAATACATTAAGCTTCCTAAGCAGCGCCCATCAAATGCTCCTTACACTTAATCCTTTCCTTTGTCGATCCTTAACCTGGAAAACATATTTTTGAAAACAAAATGAGGGTTAGACCAAACGGGTCTAGTGAGTTAATCCCGGTCCTTTCCAAAATCATTATAAACCTTTTATGTAAATCCTTTGTATCAAAATAGTTTATATGAAACCTTTCGCCCATACACACATATACCTCTTGTATATAAATACCACATATACCACACGTATATAAATACCAAACAAGACTCGTGCATCGTGCTCCACTCATCCTCATCCTCGTTCCCATGGCCATATTAGTTGGTAGCAAGCCAACTAATAAATCAACGTCGTACAACAACTACGACACACAACGCCGTACAACATCTACGACCAACAACGCCGTACAACATCTACGACCAACAACGCCGTACAACAACTACGACACACACTTCAGCCGGCATAGTTCGGCGTGCTCTCGTGCAGTATAATACTTACATAAATATAACGTCTCATTATATTATATTTAAAAGCATATACTCAATCGTATCTCAATATACGATATACCACACCATCACACATATCCTTTTCATATATATATATATATAAACACATATATATATATATATATATATATATCACAAATTCTCAATACACACATACTCATATATATATAAACACATATATATGTATATTCCACACATTCTCAATCCACACATGCTCATATATATATAAACACATATATATGTTCCCCAGTTGAAAACGTTTAAAGTAAAACTCACCTGAATGCTTACAATATGCTTCCAAACCTTTCTCCGAGCTATCCGATCCTTTATCCAAAATTCTCAGAATCTGAAACCATTTACATACAAATATCTTCTTACCAACTCATGTATAAGACTTACTAGCAGGTTATGGACTCTAGATACATCTACATAACTTTTATCCTCAAAATTTACCCAAACAACCAAGTTATCCGGACAACCCCAAACAACCCGGACAACACCACTTTTCCGGACAACAAGACCTTTCCGGACAACCTCAGTAATCCGGACAGCACGACTAATCCGGACAACACGAGGAATCCGGATGCCATCCGGACTCTAAATAACCCGGAAACTCTCAAACAAATCATCCGGACACTATCAATAAACTATCCGGACACCACCCAAGAAACTACCCGGATACCTTCATATTATCCGGACACCTCTGACTGTTTATCCCATTTTCACCCAGAAATCGACTGAATCATTAACAGAAGTGTTTGGGATGTTTCTACTCCGATAGGAACTACTTACTAGCAATTACCAACACAAAATACACAGGGAACATACCTTAAATCGTTTCCAAGCAACCCAATTGAAGCCTTAACCCTAGCTTTCTTCTTTTCTCCTTCTTGCTCTCTCAACACACACACACACACACACTAAACTGAAATCTGGATAATTGTTGTAAATGAAAATATCTGGATATAGCTTAAGGGATAATATCTATCCATACTTACCATATAGACCTTGAACTTCTCAATAATGACCCAAACACCCTTAACTTATAAACTTATCCAAACTTTCCCTAAATAGAAACTTTAAAGTTAAATAAACTTAACGGCATTAGATTTTTAACTAACGGATTTACCCGGGGTATTACATTATCTTCCCCTTAAAAGAATTCCGTCCCGGAATTCGGTTAAGCAATAAACGAGGGTAACTACTATAAATTGCTTTCAAACTCATACCACACACTATTCTCAACATTACCAAAACATCAATAATTTTAATTCAACACAAAAATTTCCGCCCCTATAAAACAACAATAATCACCAACTTATTAATACCAACTACTTAATTCGAACTTTACACACATCGTCCACAATTTACTCAACTAATCCATCCCCCATAAATAATGACAGTCTATTTTCTAATAGATCACAGAGTTAACTTGGAGTATTATCTTAACCCGTAGTTAAACTTTTCTCCATAGACTATACCCAACTCCACCGTCACTTCTCTTACCCAAAATACGTCTAAAACAAACAACACTTTCTTGCATTAATTATACCGACCACGAACCCTAGATTACAATTGATTTCCACACTTGTCACAACATCACTCTCGTACTACTACCACGTCCTATCCAAGGGTCCTTCACCCCGATCATTACATTTGACTACTTTCTTCCACTCTCTTTTCAACATAAAACACGTTTTCCCAAGGATAGCTCACTAGGAGGTACTCACTCTTAACGGATCCTATGAGCTAGCTTTCTTTCACCTCCAAACCAATTGCACGCACCCAATTTCAACAATTACCATACTTTACTAACAACTTCACCATACCTCATATCAGAAACTTAATCGAGTCAATCCAAAATCACACTCAATGCTCAATATAACTTCACATTTTCCATTTCTCAAACGGTAATACTCCATTCTTTAGCTAACCATCTACTGCCACTCCATTCTCTTATTCTTGAATAACACTACTACACACCGCCTAGACATCCATACTTCTCCACTCATACTTTTGGCACATCTACACAACTTACAAACAAAATTCCGAGCAGAGGTTTCCACTTATACTCACCCCATATCGTCACAAATCCACCACTAAATCTCACGAAATTCATTACTACTACACCTCGCACATTCACTAATTATAAACTGCCATCATCTTATCCACATTACCCCACACATTTAAACAATACCTTTCTTGATAGCGTCAACAATCACATTAAGTATAATCTTCACAACATACTAAACCGTCGCCTTCATGACAAGGTCAAGACTTTACGCACTATCGTTACCTTCCACACACAATTCATCACGTTCTACATACTGCTACTAATCTTTACACTCAAGCCATCACACTTCACACACTAACAAATTAGAACAACAATAATTAAGCACACCCATCATACCTCCTAACAGAACCCACTTCATCCAAAGCTTCATAACCAACTTATACCCCCACCGTTCTCACTTGAGGAAAAACACAAGACTTTTCATAGTAAAAATCAATTTTTTTCAACATATCCATTACTCAGACCCATCGCCGATAATATTACATCAAGTAACACAATGCTACTTATTACCATTCCACCACAGGGATTCACTTCGACCCCTTTCAAATCTTACTGTAAATAAAACCATTCTTACATAACCAAGCAATAGTTCAAACTACTATCATACCGACATTCCAAATTCAAAATCTCGACTCCACATAAGGGTATTGCACAGTGGTCTCAACTTTTCATCACCTTATTAAACCAGGTACGACATTCACAATTATTCTCCACTGTGCAACCCGTCTCCACACATAACAACAACATCACAACAGCATGCAATCAACAATTACGTAGAATTGAACATATAAACAACACGCATGCTTTAATACATGTTTTCATATCACATAATATAAAACCTTTTAAATAATTTAATCTGATCAACATGCTCGTAACCAATATCAATTATGAAAACCTTTCGTAAAACCTTTCATTCACACAAAGAAGGTAAGGGAACTCACCTTAGCCTTAGCACTTCGACACGCTCCGGGATACACTTTAGTTCAAACCGAACACCCAAAATGATCGCCACCAAAAATGGTGTTAACTATCTAATTACATCCCCAAAACATTCCCAAATCAGTTCTAAGGCCCCCAAATCGATATTTTAGATACTCTAAACATTAAGAACCAATAATCATCATTTTAAACGACATAAAACCCATCAAATCTATCACTCCAAAGCTCAAAAACTCAATCCATGGAAAAATGAAGATTATCAAACAATTATGATGAAGCTTCTTACTGATTTGATCAAAATTCATAGGGAATCAATCCCAAAATCATTTGCCTTCTTTCTTAGGTATTAAAACTCATCCAACGATAGGATTATCAAATCCCTAGCCATAAACTTGCCTAATCAATAAAGAGAAGAAAAGAAGAAGAAATCAGACTTTGAAGAAGATGACTACAACCATGCTGCAACTCTTTCTTTACATCTCCAATCGAATTTGCAAAAATCGAAAACTTTAAATCAATCCCCCAACAATTCCTTACTTTCATCATAACCTCACTTATTCCAGTATATCAACTTTTATCTTCTCGTACCAAATTATCGAGGATCCCTTATCATTACCTAATCAAAGTTTTAACAAGATCAAGTTCCAACATCCTCCTATGCTTACTACTACCTAAAATTCTAACAAGATTATCGAGAATAACTTAATAGGCACTCCACACACATCTATATCGCCAACACAACTATCAAGCTCTTTTCTAATGCAATTAAGCAACAAAAGAACGAAAACACAATTAATTCGGTTTGCACCGAAGTCAAATAGCACTTTAGCACGTGTAGAGTTTATATAAATATACCTGTCTTCATCTCTATCCATACGTCGAGTCCAGCTTGCCACTCTGTTGATTCGACAAGGTTAATATACACGTAAGCACATACCCAATATAACAAGATATTCCGGTTCAACATGTACTTGTAAGTTCCCGCTTACACTGGCCAGGTGTAATTTGAACATACCTTACATGATGTTCCTTCTACCTTTTTATACTTAACATCCCAAGGTTCTAAAATAATAAGGACATCCTACTTCACATGCAGTTTAAGTCTAGGTACGGGTACAAATACCTAAATCCCTTAAACTAGGGCTCTAATACCATTTGTAACAACCCGGTTTCCCAAACATGCTTCAAATAACATACATTGCATAACTTCATTACATTCATAATAAAAGATACAAAATAAACCACAAACGGTCCCTTCGGTCTCGAAACTACAAAATACATTAAGCTTCCTAAGCAGCGCCCATCAAATGCTCCTTACACTTAATCCTTTCCTTTGTCGATCCTTAACCTGGAAAACATATTTTTGAAAACAAAATGAGGGTTAGACCAAACGGGTCTAGTGAGTTAATCCCGGTCCTTTCCAAAATCATTATAAACCTTTTATGTAAATCCTTTGTATCAAAATAGTTTATATGAAACCTTTCGCCCATACACACATATACCTCTTGTATATAAATACCACATATACCACACGTATATAAATACCAAACAAGACTCGTGCATCGTGCTCCACTCATCCTCATCCTCGTTCCCATGGCCATATTAGTTGGTAGCAAGCCAACTAATAAATCAACGCTGTACAACAACTACGACACACAACGCCGTACAACATCTATGACCAACAACGCCGTACAACTTCTACGACCAACAACGCCGTACAACAACTACGACACACACTTCAGCCGGCATAGTTCGGCGTGCTCTCGTGCAGTATAATACTTACATAAATATAACGTCTCATTATATTATATTTAAAAGCATATACTCAATCGTATCTCAATATACGATATACCACACCATCACACATATCCTTTTCATATATATATATAAACACATATATATATATATATATCACAAATTCTCAATACACACATACTCATATATATATAAACACATATATATGTATATTCCACACATTCTCAATCCACACATGCTCATATATATATAAACACATATATATGTTCCCCAGTTGAAAACGTTTAAAGTAAAACTCACCTGAATGCTTACAATATGCTTCCAAACCTTTCTCCGAGCTATCCGATCCTTTATCCAAAATTCTCAGAATCTGAAACCATTTACATACAAATATCTTCTTACCAACTCATGTATAAGACTTACTAGCAGGTTATGGACTCTAGATACATCTACATAACTTTTATCCTCAAAATTTACCCAAACAGCCAAGTTATCCGGACAACCCCAAACAACCCGGACAACACCACTTTTCCGGACAACAAGACTTTTCCGGACAACCTTAGTAATCCGGACAGCACGACTAATCCGGACAACACGAGGAATCCGGATGCCATCCGGACTCTAAATCACCCGGAAACTCTCAAACAAATCATCCGGACACTATCAATAAACTACCCGGACACCACCCAAGAAACTACCCGGATACCTTCATATTATCCGGACACCTCTGACTGTTTATCCCATTTTCACCCAGAAATCGACTGAATCATTAACAGAAGTGTTTGGGATGTTTCTACTCTGATAGGAACTACTTACTAGCAATTACCAACACAAAATACACAGGGAACATACCTTAAATCGTTTCCAAGCAACCCAATTGAAGCCTTAACCCTAGCTTTCTTCTTTTCTCCTTCTTGCTCTCTCAACACACACACACACACTAAACTGAAATCTGGATAATTGTTGTAAATGAAAATATCTGGATATAGCTTAAGGGATAATATCTATCCATACTTACCATATAGACCTTGAACTTCTCAATAATGACCCAAACACCCTTAACTTATAAACTTATCCAAACTTTCCCTAAATAGAAACTTTAAAGTTAAATAAACTTAACGGCATTAGATTTTTAACTAACGGATTTACCCGGGGTATTAAATTTTTGGAGGAATCCTTGGGCGTCACAACCTCATAGCAGTCAAAGTAGTCATTCGAGAGGCATTTCTTTTGATTTTTCTCACAATAATAGTTCAAAGGCTCATAACAAAAAGGAAGTTGCATTTTTGTCGTGTGTTTGCGCTTATATTCCTCAGTTTCCTCTTCCTTTTCAGGTTCAAGAGGACCAGTCCATTTTATCCCATTTTCTGGATACTTTTTGTCTATTCCAAGACAGCCAAAATCATACAGTGTTGGTCTTTTGAATATACCCTTTTTCAAGTAGTGTGGGTTATCGTATCCGATTCCCCATTCCTTGTTAAAGTAAGTGAACTCCTTGGGTTTATTTATAAGAATGGTTTGGTCAGTTTGGCCTCTTTTGTGGAGTTTGGTTTCAAGATCATTAATTTTACTAACAAATCCTGGTGTTGAATTTGAAGAGCAGAGCATTGATAAACAATTTATGCTTTCTCATTCTCACATTGATCAAGCTGTGACTGTAGTTCAGATATTTTGGCCCTTAAGTCCTTAGGTGTTATTGAAAGATTTTTGCATTTTTCTTTTAAATTAGCATTTTCGAACTTATGTTTCTCAGTTATCCGCTTTTGAACATCTAGCTTTTCAGATAGTGATTTAATCTCAAGCAGTTGTGTGAGTCTCAGATCCGTGCAACGAACAATGAAATCAATAGATAAGAACAATGTTTATGATTTCAACTGGTCATCCATATAATGCTTTCAATGAGAGAGTTTACAATACAGAGTAGGAAAGCAAATGAACAACTTAGCCTAAAAAACAAAGGCAAGGAAACTATATATATAACGGGCCCGTGGTTAACAAGCCCATGGCCCGTTCACTAACTAAGCTCAAATAAAACAATTACAATGTAAACCCTTGAACTTTAATACAACAAAATACTGACCCTAACAATCTCCCCCTTTGTATTGAAGTTCGAGTTCGCGCCAGTTGTAGACATATCTTTTACGGAGCACAAAGTGTACCTCGAACATTCGGATAGCGCGACGATAGTCGATGCGATCTTCAACCATTTCTAAAGCCTTTCGTGCAGTTATCTCATTCGAGTTAGGAACATATGAAACCTTCTGATTTTCCGATTCATAAGAAATGATTTTGCGAAGAGCATTTTGGACTTTGAAGAGCGTGTCGTCGCAGAATCTATCGACCTGGATGAAGTGAAGAAATTTCTTTTCATTCTGATCGTTGATGTAGACAATCCCAAATTCAGGTTCCAGAAGCAGAGCGTTCTCGGGATACATCTTCAACTCAGGAGCTTTCAAATTCGCCTTGATCAGATTTACCTTCTTTGCCTTGTTCTCGATTGCCATTTGGAAGTCCGAGAGATAAGACATCATGATGGTACGGACTAGGAATCGACGAACAGCTTCGAGCGCTTTTGTGACTTGAAGCGGTCGGATGGTTCTTGTATGGAGCACTTTCAGAATTACCAGGAAGTCGAACGGTTGGAGGTGCTTGAAGTCGGCTTCAGAAAATATCCATTCATTACCGTCTTCGCGTCGGACAGTGAATACTGGATAAACAACTTTCATAATGCGGCCTGACTGGATTTTGAGCACTTCGGTGATCTTGTGTGTAACGTCCCAATTTCAACATTAAGCATTGACATAGATTAAGCATTCGAATTACATAAAACCTTGTCTTTACATCAACAATAATTCATGCTAAGCAAAATTGACAGCGGAAGTCTTTAAAATCCACAGCCGAGAACTATTCTATAAATATCATAGACAAAATCTTGGAGACGCCCTAAGCTCCAAGTCCTTTCTATCGCCACCTAGTCCTTACTTGAAGAACCCATAGCACGCTTACCTGAAAATGGTTTAGTTTTGAAAAGCGAGGGTTAGACCATAAGGTCTAGTGAATTCCCTCCGAAAACAACATATAACCAGTATAAAAGCATTTATGAAAATATCATCGTAACCCTTAACATACATCAAGCATGGAACTACACTGTATATAGGATCACATAAACATTCCGTGATCGGGATCCAAAGGACTACCCTCTCGCCCTCAACTGGAGCCTACGCAAACTCCCCTTCCCGGAGCTTACACAGACCCCCATTTCTAATCGAAATAGGAGGAAACAAATTCCAACCTACCAGTCTGTCATAAACATCCAAGGGATCATCAGACCCCGAGGATCTATCTCTGATCCTATATTGTAGACCGACTCCACATAGCACGTAATTCATTTCGTAAAAGATGCACCTTTAAAACCTTAGTAAATCGTCATTCTCAGTTCATCATGTACAATACATTTTCTCAAGTAAAAATAGGTATTTCATGGAAAACATGCGTAACGGTTATAACATTTCATGCGCGTAAATGAAACCATAATCAGTCAAAATCATTTAACACTTTAAGTCGTAAAGGGTTTAGGGAACTCAACTTGCTTGACGTTCAGCGCACTTCTTAATTACTTCCAAGCTAACCCAAACGAACACCTAAGGCAATAGATACTCATCAGATAAAACGGCTCAACCCACTGTCCAGCACATGATTTCCGGGTGCTGACTTGTCCGGATACCACACTTATCCGGATGCTACACCTGTCCGGATACCATACTTGTCCGGATACTACACTTGTCCGGATGCCATACGGAAAACCCCCCACCCGGAAACTACCTTAGAGCTTTACCCGAAAACTAGCATCCGTATCCGGAAACCACCATATCATCATGAATTGAAGGTGTCCGGGTACGGTTGCTGTCCGAAAATAAGTTTCTTAAAAGTGATTTCTAACCCGATTTTAGCCATTAGGTTGATTAGATAACTTCAAGGGTTCATTCACTAACCCCAAATACCTAATTAATCCAACTTTAATCCCCTAAAATCGATTCATTAAGACAAAACCCATAAAACTTCATTTTCAAGGAAAATGGTGAAACTCAAGAAATCAACAACATCAGACCTAAGGATTCATAACAATAAGAAGGAAAAACATTATCCTAATCAGATGAACGAATTCGGATGCAACACCTTTGCAGATTTTAGCTTGATCCTTCCTTTCTCTTGATTTCTCTTCAAACCTTTCTTTCTTCCTAAGCCGCCAACCCCAAGACCAAATACTGATTTTGTGATAATGAGGATGTCCTAGGAATTTGTGCCCTACCCCTCTTTCACCAAATGATAATTCAGCCCCTCAAGAATACTTTCTTTTATTCCACATTGACCACCAAACTCTAAAACTCACTCTAATTTGGGTTGTTACAACACTCCCCCCTTAAAAGAATTCCGTCCCCGGAATTCCTCATTGGAAAAGATGCGGGTATCTAGCCTTCAACTCCGACTCTAACTCCCAGGTTGCTTCCAGACCCTTGTGGTGTCGCCATTTCACTTTAACTAGCTTAGTCTCCTTGCTCCGCGACTTCCTTACCTTAACATCCGTGATTGCTTCAGGTTCCTCTACAAAGTTCAACTTCTCGTCCACTTTAATGTCATTCAACGACACAACTTTAGTCACGTCGGCTAGACATTTCCTTAGATTAGACACATGAAACGCATTATGAATACTACTCAATTCTTCCGGTAGGTTCAACCTATATGCCACCTCTCCAATCCGTTCAGTAATCTCAAACGGTCCGATGTAACGTGGGCTTAACTTCCCACGTTTTCCAAATCGTACCACTCCCTTCCACGGAGACACCTTTAGCAGAACATGATCCCCGACTTGGAATTCAATGTCCTTCCGCCTCTTATCCGCATAGCTTTTCCGTCGGTCGCGGGCGACCTTCAGTCTTTCACGCACTTGGATTATCTTATCCGAAGTCAGTTGCACAATTTCTGGCCCCGCTAACTGTCTCTCTCCGACTTCGTTCCAACACACCGGTGTCCGACACTTTCTACCGTAAAGCGCCTCAAACGGCGCTGCCTTGATGCTCGAGTGATAGCTGTTATTGTAAGCGAACTCGATTAAAGGTAGATGCCTTTCCCAAGAGCCTTGGAAATCTAAGGCACACGCTCTTAACATGTCTTCTAACGTTTGGATCGTTCGCTCACTCTAACCGTCGGTCTGAGGATGATAAGCGGTACTCATCTTGATCTGCGATCCCATTTCTCTCTGGAAGCTCCTCCAAAACATGGAGGTAAACCTGCTATCTCGGTCAGATACAATCGACGAGGGCACATCATGACGGGTTACGATCTCGTCGATGTACAACTTTGCTAACCGCTCCAACGAGTAAAACTCTCGTATAGGTAGGAAGTGTGCCGACTTTGTGAGACGATCCACAATCACCCATATAGCGTCAAAACCTTTTGGAGTCTTAGGCAAATGGGTTACGAAGTCCATCGTAATCTGGTCCCACTTCCACATAGGAATCTCTAACGACTGGAGCTTCCCATACGGTCGTTGATGCTCAATCTTTACCCGCGAACAAGTCATACAGGTCTCTACAAGATGAGCTATGTCCTTTTTCATTCCCGGCCACCAATAGTCTCGACGTAGATCTCCGTACATCTTGTTAGTTCCGGGGTGGATCGTGTACTTCGATTTGTGAGCTTCTTCGAGAATCAGCCTTCGGAGTTCTCCGAGTTTCGGAACCCAGATTCTCCCATTCAGACATTTCACCCCTCGACTATCTTCCACTAACATGGACGCTTGCCTCACCATTCTCTCCTTCTTAAGATTTTTGGTTTCGAGCGCTTCAACCTGACATCTCTTTATTTCAGCTAACAGATTGAATGTGACCTCGGCCCTCATGGCCACAATCCTGGGGGTTTCACTTCGTTCCTTACGGCTCAAAGAATCCGCCACCACGTTTTCCTTCCCCGGATGATAATCGATCTTACAGTCGTAGTCGATCAACAATTCAATCCATCTCCTTTGGCGCATATTCAATTCTTTTTGATCGAAGAGATGACATAAACTCTTGTGGTCCGTGAAGATCTGGCACTTCGTCCCATACAGGTAATGTCGCCAAATTTTCAGGGCGAAAACCACTGCCGCCAGTTCTAAATCATGCGTAGGATAACGAGCCTCGTGATCCTTTAACTGCCGGGAGGCATAAGCGATCACCTTACCTCGTTGCATGAGTACGCAACCCAAACCAAGCTTCGAGGCATCGATGAAAACCACAAAATCGTTTGAACCATCCGGTAGTGACAACACCGGAGCGCTGCTCAGCATATCCTTAAGCCTTTGAAATGCTTCCTCTTGCTTCTCTGACCAAATAAACTTGGCATTCTTCTTGGTTAAGGCCGTTAGTGGCGTGGCGATTCGCGAGAAGTCCTTGATGAACTTTCGGTAGTACCCCGCCAGTCCGAGGAAACTCTGAACTTCTGACGGATTCCTAGGTTGCTCCCAATCTCGAATGGCTTCAATCTTAGCCGGATCAACCATGATCCCCGTCTCAGACACTACGTGCCCGAGGAACTGCACTTCCCTCAGCCAAAACTCGCACTTGGAAAACTTCGCATACAACTTCTCTTGCTTCAATAGATCGAGAATTGTACGAAGGTGGCTTTCGTGCTCCTCTTCCGATCTAGAAAATATCAGGATGTCATCTATGAACACTATCACGAACTGATCCAAATAAGGCTGGCATACCCTATTCATTAAGTCCATGAATGCTGCCGGGGCGTTGGTTAGCCCGAACGGCATCACCAGGAATTCGTAGTGTCCATACCTGGTCCGAAATGCAGTCTTCGGCACATCCTCCTTCCTCACCTTGAGTTGATGATTTCCTGACCTCAGATCAATCTTGGAGAAGTAGCTGGCCCCTTGTAATTGATCAAACAGGTCGTCAATTCTCGGAATCGGATACTTATTCTTGATCGTGACCTTGTTGAGTTCTCGATAATCTATGCACATTCGCATAGTACCGTCCTTCTTCTTCACGAAGAGCACAGGTGCTCCCCACGGAGACGTACTCGGTCTAACGAATCCTTTATCTAACAACTCCTGCAACTGAGTCATCATTTCCTTCATTTCGGACGGTGCTAGCCTATACGGCGCGCAGGCAATTGGTGCAGCTCCAGGCATCAGATCAATTCTGAATTCGATCTGACGATCCAGAGGTAGACTTGTTAAGTCATCCGGAAATACTTCCGGGTACTCGTTTACTATTCGCACATCACCCACCCCACGTTTCTCTTTCTTGGCGTCCAACACGTACGCCAAGAACCCTTGGCACCCCTTTCTCAAACACTTAGTAGCCCTAATCATGGAGATAAGGCTATTCTTTCTATTATGGCGGTCTCCATAAATCACAATGGGATTCCCGTCAGGTGATTGAATCCTGATCAACTTTTTGTTGCAAACGATATTCGCATCATTCGCGGCTAACCAGTCCATACCCAACACCACATCAAACTCTCCCATTGCCATGGGATATAATTTCATAGGCATCAACCTCCCTTCTAACTCTATGACACATCCTTCTACCACCTCCTTAACGTACACTAAACTATCATTAGCGGTTTCCACCTCTAGTGCCCTCTTCAAACGTCTAGGCCTCACCCCCAAACATTTCATAAAAGCATGTGATACAAAAGAGCGATTCGCTCCTGAATCAAATAACACCTTGGCACACAGAGAGTTCACTAGGAAAGTACCTGTCAAAACATCATGAGTTTCCTCCGCCTCCTCCGCAGTCATGCGGAACGCACGTCCCTTCGAACGCGCCGGTTCTGCCCCCTTGTCATTTCTTCCGTTCCCTTGTCGTTCCCCAAACTGGGCTGGTCCCCCTCTCTTCAGCTGAGGACAGTCATTACGCATGTGGCCAGTAGCCCCACATTGGTAACAAGTTTTTCCAATCCCCGGGCAATCCCTTGACAAATGATCGGGCAAGCCGCACCGGTAGCATGAGTTTGAACCTGCCATGCATTCCCCCCTGTGCACCTTGTTACACTTCGAACACTTTTGCCCAGTGACATCCTTGCTAGCACGGTTGCCTGGTCAGAACATTTTCCCTCTTCTTGGGTCATTACCCGGACCATCCCATTTGCGCTTCTCTCCACCCTTCTCAGTCGTTTGACGGTTCTTTTCTTTCTCAATCAGCTCGGCCGTATTGATGGCCGCCTGGAAGGTAGTGGGGTTCCTAGTCAGAACCAATTCCCGAATGCTGCTCTTCAACCCATGAATGAATCATTCTACCCGACGCTCTTCCGTCGGCACATACAAATCAGCAAAGCGAGACTTCTCAATAAACTTTGTAGTATACTCTCGCACTGTCATAGCTCCCTGATCCAGCCCCAAGAATTCTTCTTCCAATCTTTTTACTGCCGCAAACGGGCAGAACTGAGCCTTAAACCTGTCTACAAACGCTTCCCACAACATCCCCTTAGCCATTGCCGAACCCTTTCCCCCAGTCTCAGCCTCCCACCAGTAAACTCCATCAGATTTCAACATGGACAAAGCAAACATTACTCTGTCCCCATCAGCACACTTGCATGTATCGAAGACCAGTTCCATTTCCTTCACCCATTTCATTGCCAAAATAGGGTCATACTCGCCCTTAAAAGTAGGGGGCTTGCATGATGCAAGGCCTTGAAATTGCATCCCTTAGCTGCTAACTCATTCATCACTTGAGGGTTTGAATTCAAGTGACTCCTAGTACCGGTCACTAGTGGACTAGACAGCTACACACTTTCTCGGTTCTCACTTGCTTCCTTACTTCCTGAAGCTGACTCGTTCTGCTTAGTGAGGAGAGCCTGCAAGGTCTCTTGGATCTTACTCAATTCAGCAGCTAGATTCTCTCGAGTGACAAACGTAGATCCGCGACCTCGACCCTGTCCCCTTGGCTGAGTTACCCTCCTTGCAGAAGCTGAACTCTCCTGAAGAGAGTCGTCTTGATGAACAGGGGCTTCCACACTCCTTGTTCTTCTAGTTGCACGAGTCGTTCTCAGGTTCGGGTTTCCTCCATCCCCGGCCACTTGGGTGGCGGCCCGACGGGGTGTTCTTCCCCGACCCCTTCCACGACCCCTACCTCTTCCCCTTCCACGGGTAACAGTTGCCCTTGTCGGTTCCACTGGTCCATTCTCTAGTACCTCTTCGTCTTGGTTCCTTGGCACAACAGGTGCCGACCTACTCCTCAAAGTTCTCCCAGCCATTTCACTAAAGCTGAAAGAAAACAACAATTAACCTTTGCTAGATATGACACAACAATTTTTCTATATAAGGTAAGTTTAAGCACGCACGTGTACCTGTAAGTTCGTGATTACACTGGCTAGGTGTAGTTCCAAACTTACCTTACACGTTTGTCCTTCGCACCTTATTTCCTAGCGCATTTATAGTGATCGTTCCTAGAGGCAATCCTATGTCTCGGCTGTGTTTCTCATCTTACAGTTTAAGTTTAGGCCCTATTGGTCACCTAAATCCCTTAAACTAAGGCTCTGATACCATTTGTAACGTCCCAATTTCAACATTAAGCATTGACATAGATTAAGCATTCGAATTACATAAAACTTTGTCTTTACATCAACAATAATTCATGCTAAGAAAAATTGACAACGGAAGTCTTTTAAAAACCACAGCCGAGAACTATTCTATAAATATCATAGGCAAAATCTTGGAGACGCCCTAAGCTCCAAGTCCTTTCTATCGCCACCTAGTCCTTACTTGAAGAACCCATAGCACGCTTACCTGAAAATGGTTTAGTTTTGAAAAGCGAGGGTTAGACCATATGGTCTAGTGAATTCCCTCCGAAAACAACATATAACCAGTATAAAAGCATTTATGAAAATATCATCGTAACCCTTAACATACATCAAGCATGGAACTACACTGTATATAGGATCACATAAACATTCCGCGATCAGGATCCAAAGGACTACCCTCTCGCCCTCAACTGGAGCCTACGCAAACTCCCCTTCCCGGAGCTTACGCAGACCCCCATTTCTACTCGAAATAGGAGGAAACAAATTCCAACCTACCAGTCTGTCATAAACATCCAAGGGATCATCAGACCCCGAGGATCTATCTCTGATCCTACAGTGTAGACCGACTCCACATAGCACGTAATTCATTTCGTAAAACATGCACCTTTAAAACCTTAGTAAATCGTCATTCTCAGTTCATCATGTACAATACATTTTCTCAAGTAAAAATAGGTATTTCATGGAAAACATGCGTAACGGTTATAACATTTCATGCGCGTAAATGAAACCATAATCAGTCAAAATCATTTAACACTTTAAGTCGTAAAGGGTTTAGGGAACTCACCTTGCTTGACGTTCAACGCACTTCTTAATTACTTCCAAGCTAACACAAACGAACACCTAAGGCAAAAGATCCTCGTCAGATAAAATGGCTCAACCCACTGTCCAGCACATGATTTCCGGGTGCTGACTTGTCCGGATACCACATTTATCCGGATGCTACACCTGTCCGGATACCATACTTGTTCGGATACTACACTTGTCCGGATACTACACTCGTCCGGATGCCATACTTGTCCGGATACTACACTTGTCCGGATGCCATACGGAAAACCCCCCACCCGGAAACTACCTTAGAGCTTTACCCGGAAAGTAGCATCCGTATCCGGAAACCACCATATCATCATGAATTGAAGGTGTCCGGGTACGGCTGCTGTCCGAAAATAAGTTTCTTAAAAGTGATTTCTAACCCGATTTTAGCCATTAGGTTGATTAGATAACTTCAAGGGTTCATTCACTAACCCCAAATACCTAATTAATCCAACTTTAATCCCCTAAAATCGATTCATTAAGACAAAACCCATAAAACTTCGTTTTCAAGGAAAATGGTGAAACTCAAGAAATCAACAACATCAGACCTAAGGATTCATAACAATAAGAAGGAAAAACATTATCCTAATCAGATGAACGAATTCGGATGCAATACCTTTGCAGATTTTAGCTTGATCCTTCCTTTCTCTTGATTTCTCTTCAAACCTTTCTTTCTCTCTTTCTTTCTTCCTTAGCCGCCAACCCCAAGACCAAATACTGATTTTGTGATAATGAGGCTGTCCTAGGGATTTGTGCCCTACCCCTCTTTCACCAAATGACAATTCAGCCCCTCAAGAATACTTTCTTTTATTCCATATTGACCACCAAACTCCAAAACTCACTCTAATTTGGGTTGTTACATTGTGCTTGGTTCGGACTTGACTAACTGGTAGACACCGCTTCATTGCGCTTATGTACCGGTGTTGATATTCGGGGTTGGAGCTGTAAATACCAAGGCAGAAGGTCGGCTCGATTGTGCATAGCTTGTGGACGAACAACTTCTTCAGAGATTCCTGCAGGTGAGGAATAAATATCCTGATCTTCTCCCAACGGATTTGTTGCTGTTGAGGAGGAGGGAGATCAGAAGTTGTCGGTTGTTGAGGAGATGTCGGAATATGGGCAGTTGTAGTTTCGGGTCTTGTTGAAGTTTCAGTGGGTTGAGCAGAGTAAACGGGAGTCGCATACAAATTCTGGAGCAGGAACTGATCGTAGTCTACGTTGTCATCTTCATCAGTGGGGAAGACCAAATTAACCTGGAAATTTGTGGCACTGACGACTTTTTCATACCATGCATCTTCGGTTTCCGGGTTGGTCTCGCAGTCTGGATCAATCAAATCCAATATCGGTATATCTGATGAGTCAAAAGTATCCAGTTCCTGTTCTGTTCCCTCAGGCTTTTCAACCGTCGGGTCTTCATCATCCGAGATATCCATGTCAATTACCATCTCGGCTAAAGGTAACTCGGCTTCAGGTGCATCTTCGGTTGTCGTTGCCGCAGTTGAAGGTTCCTGATGAACCATGGTTGTAGTTTCAATGAGGATCAGGAAGGTCTCAGTTAGTCTTTGTCTTTTCTCCCCCTCACGGTGATCAGGATCATCCTGATCATCGTGATCGAGCTTCAGACCGCCTGCTTGACTCTTGCATGTATCTTCGAGTGAACGAACTCTCTCGGACAGAGTAGTGAGCACTTGTTTGAAGTCCTTAAGAGTCGAGTCAATGGTATCCAATCGAGTGGTAATGGATGATGAAGGAGCAGTGACTTATGATTTCATAACGGATATCAGGTCTGCTTCGGTTGAGGCGTTGGTTTCGGATTGTTGGAGTAGTTGGTCTAGAAGCATCGTCTTTAGGGTATCCACCGAATATGTAGGCTGAACAGTAGCCGGTGGAGCTGTATGGGCGGTTTCAGCGTCGACGATCTTCTCTTTTCCCTTGATTAAGCTCTTAATTTTGTTGAGCTCGGTGGCGATGTGTTGCTCCATTGCCTCGCGGACAGCCTTGAGGGTGCTGTCCAGGGACCCTTGTGACACAAAGTCGGGTAAAGTAACTCCGGGATCACTTAGATTTCCCGTTGAGACATCAACCTTAGAGGCAAAGCCACCTACGTTCACAGTTGGCAATTTGGTAGCTGTGGTAGGATTTCCGTCTGATCCTCGTGTTCCGCCCGACGGAGACACTACAGACGTTCCGATCGAGTCACAGAGAATCTCGATTTGGTGTTCCTCATCATGAGTCCTAGCCGAAGAGTGTTCAATTTCAAATGGCTCTAGACTCAATGGTGCACGAAATGAAGGAGAGACCGGGGGCTGCTGGTCTCTTATTTCAACACCAGAACTCTCCGAGTGACAGACCAGTGGAAGTCGTGCTAGATCCCCGTGAGAAACTGAAACATCCGTCTTTTGAGAGACGGATGAGTGGATAAGGAGGTTGTGCAATTGCTCCGCTGGGTCCACTGAGGCTTCTTCAATATCCTGTCCCAACAAATGAGACGGGATAGCAGATGTGGCTACCCGGATTACACTCGGTTGGGGTCGCTCAGGAGCCTCTTTATCTTTACGGCTCAATCTTTCCTGGTTCGCTTTCGAACGCAGTTCCCTCCTTCTCACATGTTCTAATTCATCACCTAATACTCCCTCGGGTCTCCTAGTATCTCCCATAGCAGGTTGAGAAGAAGTGGTAGGTGAGTCAAGTGGGATTCCTTCGGTAAAATCCGGGTTTGGTCCGATACCGTGAGGTATTAGTTTCAGGCGTATGTTCCGGTCCATATCAGATCCCGTGGAGTCAGATTCCACGTTCTCAACTTGTCGAGAGGGTGAAGGTGGGTCAGATAAATATGATTCGGAGTCATGGTGAAGCATCGGTCGTGAGGACGATGTTCCGGCTTCGCCTGTCGGTCAGGTGATAGGGATTCGATGTTGGCTAGTACTGGGACGCGTTTCCACTGCACCGCTCACTCCAGTTCCCCTCCCATGAACTCTCAACACACCCTGCCCGGGAGCCCCAGCTGCCCGGGCCCTTCCTCCTCTTACTCTTGGACCCTCACGTCTCTCGGGTCTATGTCCCTGGGGAGGTCCCTCCGGCGCTGGCTGGACCATAGGATTCCCTAGAGCTTCCCTATATGCTACTACACTCGGTGTAGTGGGATCCGCGTGTGCCAGAACGGCATCAGGTATGGGCATGGCTATGGCATTAGACGGGCTACGGATTACCATATATTGGAAGTGGTGATGAGGACATACCGGATGGTTTAGGCGTCGCGGTATGGCTGGATTGGCGTCCATATGTTGTCGCACAACCAGTGAAAGGAAACGAGGGTAGGGGAGGAATTTCTTTTGCTTAGTTCCTCCAATTTGACGGATAGCGGCAACTAACTCCCGCCAGATGATCATTGCAGCGTCGATGTGGTGGTTGTAACACACGGCATGAAATAATCTCAGGAAGTCATCGGTGCACTGGTCGATGCCCTTCCATCTGGATGACAGGCACCTATTCAGAATCATGAACAATGTGTACCAGATGGGGGCCAGGTACTTTCGGTTGAACGTGAACGGTCGGTCGATATCGTGGTTGTAGCCGAGTGCACGTATTTGAGCACAGAGCGTGGTGTCATTGACCGCGGGGTCGTATCATTGATGTCTGCCGGCGTTGGCTTCGGGAAGTGATAGTAGACGCCAGAAGGACTCAGGTGTCAGTGTGAAAGGTTGGTTATCGATCTGTGTTGTGATCATCTGTGAATTGGCCGCTGTGTTGACTCGTGCAGTGAGCCATACTTGAAGAACGTATAGTAGTGGGACGTCGGCTGTAGCAGTGAGAGCCTCATGGAGAGGGTGATGCAGGAGAATATCCATAAGCACACGGTGTTGTGGTTGTGGCCAGAACTGAGCCGGGTCCAGGTGATGGTTGTTTGGCTCTATATCAGTGCCATGGTTAGGTTCGACCAAGGCGTTATCAGCGGCCTCGTCAATGAATTCCTCTCGAGGAATTTGTTCTTCGGGGCGTTGTGGATTTTGTTGCTGATCCGCCATTGAATATCTGTAAAAATAGCGCAGTTAGTAACCAAGGCGGATGAACGAATGTCGGCGCGTACCTTTGCAATAAACGACTCAATCTGATACAGATTGAGGACCGTCAGTGACAAAACAGGTACTGGAATAATACACACATAGTGTCCAGATAAAACAAAGGAACTGCACAACTTTCTGGACAAACACAAGTATCCGGACAAAGGGGTCCGAATAACATAGGATTCCGGATAAGAAGAAAGTTTCCGGACATAATGAACAATCCGGACAAAGTGAGTTTCTGGATGACAATGGTTTCCGGTCAAATGGGGTTCCGGACACCTCAACAATCCGGTAGTTGATCTTACCAGAAACCCTGAGGTTTCCGGACAACTAGCTATCCGGGTGTTGAGTGTTTCCGGGAAAAATATCTACAACATGAGACTTACCGGATAAAACATCTTATTTATGAAGGTTTCCGGATACCAAGAATGATTCCGGACGAGATTCAAAAATGACAAACGTCCAAAATGGAGTGCCAAACATGTGTGTAAGCATAAATGTAGTATCTATTGACGCATATGAGCACACAGAATGGTCTAAGTCTACCAAAACCACATCGAAAGACCCAAAGTCGATTGGACTCTAAAATGGGTTTCAGACTCGTTCAAACAATCAAATCGATGGTCGAAATGTGTAACTGAGTCCGTAAGGCATACCTAATAACGATCGAGAGAGATTTTGGAACATCATACCTGATTTTCAGACTAAAATTGAGTGAAAATCGTGGAAACCGAGTGGAGCCGAACGAGAGAGAGAGAGATGTCGAGAGGTTTAGGGTTTATGGTGAGATTTTCCGGATAAATGAAAGTTGGGGATTCCAGACCGCTTATATGTGCACCCAAGAAACCGGATAGACACTCCGGATACTCATTCGGTCCGGAAAGTCATCCGGACTGATGAATGTCCGGACACTTTATGTTTAGAAAAAAATTCCATTTTTCAAAAAATATGAAACCCTTAGGATTTTGAAAAAAATGGATCTCTCGCTCCCTCTCAAACTGAGAATGGGGAAAAACTTGCTCCCCGTCGGATAGTGCAATGGAGAGTTCGACACAAAAAAACTTTTAGACACTTAAAGAGAAAAAACTGTGTCGCTCCCCCTCAAATGATGAACATAAGTCGAAATCCACATAGAAGAGTCCACACACAAAAAAACATTTTAACACATTTAAGAAAAATTGTGTGTGATGCTCCCCCTCAACAATTGAGTAAACTTACCTGATACCGCTGTGTGCTCCCCCTGAACACATGAACACTTCGTGAAAGCACAGATAGATACAGATAAAATAGGACGACAGTATGAAAGAAAAGGAAACACACGTAGAAAGAAAGGAAACAAGCGAAATCTACCTAATAAATACAGAGACTTAATCTAACTGTGTAACTGAGACAAGTAGAATACAAGTGCGAGAAAACGTGTGCTCAATCATCAGGAGTGTTAACACCGTATGATGAGTAGACAGCTACTCGTAGATGTATGGAACTTGTGACGGGCACACAATCGGATTAAGTCTTCAGATTTAGCATACCTAACTTGGACACAAGAGTATTAAAACGTTTTTCGTCCAAGGGTTTTGTAAAAAGGTCTGCTAACTGATGCTCACTACTTACAAAGTAGAGTTCGACTGTACCTCTTCCAACGTGATCCTTAATGAAGTGATACCGAACTTCGATGTGCTTGGTCTTAGTGTGTTGGACGGGGTTGCTGGATATGGAAATTGCGCTCTTCGAGTCGCAGTAAATGGGCACCTTGACATAGGTGAAACCGTAGTCTTTGAGTTGCGTCCGCATCCAGGTTACTTGAGAACAGCAGCTCGCGGCGGCCACGTACTCCGCCTCGGCAGTTGACGTAGAAACGCATTGCTGCTTCTTGGACACCCAACTCACCAGACTATCTCCCAAAAACTACACATGCCCCGACGTGCTCTTCCGATCCATCATGCTGCCCGCGTGGTCCGCATCAGAATAAGCGGATAGCTCAAAACCTGTCTCTTTCGGGTACCACAAGCCAAGATCAGCAGTACCACGTAAATAACAAAAAATACGTTTTACAGCAGTTAAGTGAGACTCTTTTGGTTTTGATTGAAATCGGGCGCATAGAAAAATTGAAAACATGATATCCGGTCTACTGGCGGTTAGATACATCAAAGAACCGATCATTCCTCGATATAGTTTAGTGTTCACATCCGTTTCGTTAAGATCGGCGTGAAGCTTTGTACTAGGCGCCATGGGAGTTTTCATGGGTGAGTACTGTTCCATCTGGAATTTCTTAAGAATATCCCGGATGTACTTAGCCTGGTTTATGAATATCCCGGTCGACAGTTGTTTAACTTGAAGACCAAGGAAGAAATTCATCTCACAAAGCATGCTCATTTTAAAAAATTTACCCATTAGATTGGGAAAGTTCTTAGCATATTGGGGATTAGTAGAACCGAATATTATGTCATCTACATACACTTGAACTAGAACGATGTGACCCTTTTCGTTTTTGATAAACAAAGTAGAGTCGATTTTACCTCGTATGAATTTGGACTTTATCAAAAACTCGGACAGAGTGTTGTACCAGGCTCGCGAAGCTTGCTTTAGACCGTAAAGCGCCTTGTCTAGAACGTAGACATGATCAGGCTTCGAATCGTCCACGAATCCTTCCGGTTGCGAGACGTATACTTCTTCCTTTATATCGCCGTAGAGGAATGCGGTCTTCACATCTATTTGGATGACCGTGAAGTTCTTGTACCCGGCGTATGCAAGAAACATACGTATGGATTCGATTCTTGCTACCGGAGCGTAGGCCTCATCATAATCGATCCCTTCTTGTTGACGATACCCCTTGGCTACGAGACGTGCCTTGTTGCGAACGACGATGCCGTCTCCATCCTTCTTATTTTTGAAGATCCACTTAGTGCCGATCACCGTCTTGTGAGATGGACGTGGGACTAGTCGCCATACCTTTAGAGCCTTGAATTGGTTGAGCTCTTCTTGCATAGCGATGATCCAGTCCGGATCTTCAAGTGCTTCACGTACGTTCGTCGGCTCGATCTTGCTTAAGAAGCCGGAGAAGAGACAGAAGTTGGCTGATGCACCTAGCGTTTGAACAGGAGTGGAGGGATCACCGATGATTTGGTGTAGGAGATGAGCTCTCGTCCACTTGGTGGTGTGTGGAAGCGGCTGTTGAGTAGAGTGAGACGTGTCTGGATCCACATAATCACCAGAGGGTAAGTCTTGAACTGTTTCAAGTGTAGCAGGTTGGTTTCTCGGAGGAGATGGGGGAGGATTCGCTGATGGTTGAACAACTTCTGGTTCCGAGGAGTTCAGATGTTGATCGTCGATTGTAGCAGAAGACGAATCATTAGAAGCGATCTCCGGGTTTATAACAGGTTCCTCCAGGGGGATAACAGTATCAGTAGAGGTTGATGATGACGGTTGAGCTGTCTCCACAGTGATAGATGTCGTGCTTGTCGAAGGAGGCGGACCGGATTGATTCGCCGAGTCCACGATACGAGCAGCTTCAAGTCTAGGTTGTGCTGAGACAGGAGGAGTAGAAGCATTAAATATGTCATCATAAAAATACTTAAACAATAAATCTAAATCAGAAGAATCAGCATTCGATGAAGATGCATGATTTGGATTTACTGTTGCTTGTGCAGATCTCGAACTTGGAGGTCCGGAAGCTAGCACGCCAGTTAAACAGGGTTCTGAACTGCTTTGTTTAGAAGCCAAATCTGCGGCTTCGTCGAATGTCACGTTTACACTTTCGACAACGGTTTTATTCTGTTTGATGTAAACGCGATACGCCTGAGCCTGCATGGAGTATCCGATGAAGACTCCTTCGTCCGCCTTGGGGCTGAATTTTCCGAGATCGTCCTTGTTGTTTAAGACGTAGCACGTGCATCCGAATGCATGGAAGTACTTGATGTTTGGAATGCGGTTGTTGATGATCTCATACGGCGTCTTGTTGAACCGCTTGTTGATGATGGAGCGGTTTTGCGTGTAACAAGCCGTAGACACCGCTTCGGCCCACAGAAACAGCGGCAGATTGGACTGAGAAAGCATGGTGCGAGCCATTTCTACTAGGGTACGGTTGCGTCGTTCCACCACTCCGTTTTGCTGAGGAGTGCGTGTGGCAGAGAAGGTGTGCGAAATGCCGACTGAAGTCAGATAGTCGTCCACAGTTTGATTCTTGAACTCCGTCCCGTTGTCTGTCCTTATAGTCTGAACTTGTTGTTGTTTGTTCAGTTGGATAGTCTTCAGGTGGTTAATGATCAGCTCCGGAGTTTCGTCTTTCGATCGAAGGAACTTGACCCATGTGTAGCGCGAGAAGTCATCCACTATCACCAGGACATATTTGCGCTTGTTGATACTCAGTACACGCATCGGTCCACACAAATCCATATGGATAAGTTCGAGGGACCGAGACGTGCTCGGAGCTACCTTCGGCTGATGTGGCACGCGCTTCATCTTTCCCATCTCACATGCCCCACATATACGATCTTTCACGAATTGAAGATCGGGCATGCCTTTCACGTGTCCGCCCAGCACCAATTTGTTGATACTCTTGAAGTTTAGGTGCGATAGTCTTCGATGCCAAATCCACGCTTGTTCGGAATTAGCCTTCGACATGAGGCAGACGGGGTTATCGGGTTTCAGGGCTACGAGGTCGATTGTGTAGAGGTTGGTCTGGCGTTTCCCAACCAGTAGCTCCTCTCCGTCGTCGTTGAGGATTCTACACTTTTTAGCTTTGAACCGGACCTCGAGATCTTTGTCGCAGAATTGACCGATGCTGAACAGAGTGTGTCCCAATCCCGCGACGTGTGATACCTTCTTGATTGTGATCTTATCTTGGACAATGTCGTCGTAGCCCACGATTGGTGCCTTGTCGTTGTTGCCAAATCTCACGTCTCCACCATATTCTTCTTTGTAGTTCGTGAGAAGCTCCCTCCTTCCGGTCATGTGCTTGGAGCATCCAGAGTCTAAATACCACACATGACCGTGCTGCAAAAACAAGTTTAACGGATTTTACGTACCCATATTTGCATGGGTCCTAGAGGGTTAGGTTTGGCACCTCGTGGAGGAACTTGCTTTGACACATATTTCCCCTTAGGTGTAGGTTGTACACAGTTTGCGGAAGCTGGTTTTGGCACAGATTGCCTCTTAGGTGTAGGATTTACACCTTTCGGAGGAACAGGTTTTGTAGCAGGTTGCCTCTTAGGGGCCGGTTTAACCTCAGTAGGAGCAACCCATTTAGGAATGGGTTTGGACTCCTGCTGTGGTTTAACCTCTGGTTGGTAACCCCGTTGTTTATAGTGTTTCTTCTTGTTATTATAGGGTTTGCGTTAGGGTGATGAATTATACATGTGATACGACCCAAACCAATCATTGTTATGAATGCCATCAAAATCATTCCAACCACAATTAGAACAACATAAACAATCACATGATAACTGAATCAATTGATGAACGAAATTAATTTTAACCGGAAAAGAAACTTCAAAAATATTCCAATGATTCCAAGCATAATCGTTTTTGTTTATCCTAGGATTAAAAGCAGTAGGGAAAGACTTTGATGCAGTATCCTTGACAGGTTCCTTGTTTAGCCACTTTGGTTTTTCTTGTTTTGCGCGACCATTTTTATCTGTAACAACAGGGACAACATGGTCAGTGACTTTTGAAGGAACAAGATTTTTGATAAGTGATCGCTCGGTCTTTTGTCTCGGCTGTGGTTGGTTTTGAGAAACAGGTTTAGATTTGGAAATCTTAATCACAGCTGGGGTCTTTGTGTTTGAACAAGCACCCTTTTTAAAGTTGACCAGTCGATTCACCACTGGTGATAGAATATTAGTATGACTCGGAAGAGGTTTGTCAAAGGGGAACAACTCAAACTCTCCATCAGAATTACCTTCGGAGTTCATGTATTCTGAAAAATCTATCTCCGGAATTTCAGGACTTGGATCAGTTGAGGAAGGCGAGGAACACGTTGTGCTTGTGTGTTTTGGGGAATTTGGTGCGGAAGCTAAGAAAAAATGAGAGTTCAAATTCCTTAAAACACTCTCATCTTGAGAATCTTGACCGTCTTGTGAAGTAGAAATCTTGCCTATGAAAGCTTTGCACGAAGATGTATAAGATGAACTTGAGGAAAGTTCGGGTGAAACCTGCTTTTCAGATTGGAGTTGGTCAATCTGCTCTTGGAGCTGACCATTCCTCGTATACTCTTGCATTCTGTTGCCAAGGCAGCCAGTTTTGATGTGAGCTTTGTGATTTCTCCCCAAAGGATTTCCTGTCCTTCATCAGACACAACTTCGGTTTTGACCGGTTGTAGATTCTCAAGTTTTGCAATTAATGCTTTCTTTTCCATTTGAAAAATTGACCTTTCTTTCTCGAGTGACTCCTCTAACTCGACTATCTTTGCTTCTAAGATGAAAGGAGGAACATAGAGTTTGTACTCGTTCGTCTCAGTCTTGGTTGCGGTTGCTTGGACTTCATCCTTTTTGGAGGAATCCTTGGGCTTTGCAACATTGTAGCAATCGAAGAAGTCATTCGAGAGATACTTCTTGTTCTTTTGATAAGAATAATTTAAAGGTTCATAACAAAATGGAAGTTGTAGTTTGGACGTGTGTGCTCGCTTGTATTCCTCAGTTTCCTCTTCCTTTTCAGGTTCAAGAGGACCAGTCCATTGTATGGCATATTCCGGGTATTTGTTGTCTAAACCAAGACATCCAAAGTCATACAGTGTAGGAGTTTTGTAAATACCCTTTTTCAAATAGTGAGGGTTATCGTATCCGATTCCCCATTCTTTGTTAAAGTATGTGAACTCCTTGAGTTTATTCATAAAGATGGTTTGATCAGTTTGACCCCTTTTGTGGAGTTTTGTTTCAAGATCGGTGATTTTATTAACAAACTCCTTGTGCTGAATTTGAAGAGCAGAACATTGATAAACAATTTCTGCTTTCTCATTCAGACACTGATCAAACTGAGACTGAAGTTCAGATAACTTGGCCCTTAAGTCCTTAGGTGCTAATGAGAGATTTTTGCATTTGTCTTTTAGATTAGCATTTTCAGACTTATATTTTTCAATTATACTCTTTTGAACATCTAGCTTTTCGGTTGGAGACCTAATCTCAAGCAATTGTTCTTTAGAGGTGGCCTTAAAGGAATCTGCATGTTCAGTAAGAGACTGCATTTGATTTAAGAAATCTTGTTGGATAGAGTCACATACCTGACTTGACGTTTCCTTTTCTTCATCGGCTGGAGAGTGATATCCCATGAAAGCATTAGCACCATCAGAATCGCTTTCATCATCAGAACGACCCAACCAGTAGTCGTTTTCCACAAACATAGCTTCTCCAGCTTCCTTCTGCTCAGCCAATGCGAGTTTTGCCTTGTAGTAGTGGGAATTCTTTACAACAGGCTTCTTACAATCTTTAGCGAAGTGACCAAGCTTTCCGCAATTGTAACAGGTCACTGGTTCATCTTTCCTCTTACTTTCAACTTTCTTCGTCTTCTCCTTCTTCTCAGACTTGTCTTGCTCATCAGCTTTCTTCTTTCCTTCATACTTGTCCTGATGATCATGGCGCTTGTTGGAGGAGGTGGAGTAGCGCTGATTATTGGACGATGGCTTCTTATAAAACTTTTGTTGTTGGAAAGATTTGGTAAGCAGGGCTATCGCTTTCTTGAAATCAGAGACTTCATCATCAGAATCACTGTCTTTCTTTTCTTCAGGTTCTGACTCAGAGGAGCTTTGCTTTTAAGCACGTTTGGAATGACGGCCCGAAGATTTCCCTTGTTTGGAGGAGATGAGAGCAATAGGATCAGAAGTTTGCTTGGTTGCATCTTTCTTCTCTTTCAGAATTTCCATCACTTCATCTTCGTCTTGAAGAAGAATCTCATACAGCTCGTGAATACCGACCTTCTCCATTAAGTGGTTGTACTTGACATGAGATGCAAACACTTTCCACTCAGGCCGAAGATTGTTAAGGAACTTCAGAGCATTTTCAGTGTTGGAACGAGTAATCTGGTTCTTGTGGAGCTCGTTAAGAAGGGAACATAATCGTTCATAAGTTTGAGATAGGGATTCACTGGTGCGCTGTTTGAAACTGTCAAACTTCGTTATTGAACTATTAATCTTCAGCTGATTCCCGACTTCACTTCCACGCATCATCTTCTCCACTTGATCCCACATACCGTTAGTTGTGTCTTTGTAGCTGTCGATTTCCGTATAGATTACATTGGGGAGGGCTTGAAAAAGATATCTCTTTGCATGCTTTTCTCCTTCAATCATGCCTCTTTTATCGTCAGTCATGTCGGCTAACGTCTTTTTCTCGCGACGAGCTCCAGCAGTTGCAGTTGCTGGTATCTCCTTCATGGGATCTGGAATAGGCCTATTTTCTAACGCTCGCCAAATGTACTCGAAGTTGTCCTTCGATTCGATGAAGATTTTAAACCTATCGCGCCACTGGATGTACTCACCTTGATAGAGGCAAGGTGGTTTGGTGTCGGTACCGATTGCAAGAGCGTTACGCGAAGACATCTTTGGTTGCACAGGAATGATCGTCAGACGAGGTGATCGATTCAAAGTTATAACCTAACGCAAGGCACTACGAGTGATATCCTAACGCAGGTTCTACAACTGATATGAACTAGGAACAGGTAAGAATTCAACAGGAATCAGCTTACCGGATAGGAATCCGAATAAGACGTCTGATCTAGAAGTGTCCGGATCAGATGAAGTGAAAAACGGTTAAAACTCAGAAGTTTCCGGATAACACAAAGAGTCCGGACAAACTATAGTTTCCGGATAACAAGAGGTTACCGGAAGACAATAGTTTCCGGATGGAAAAATAAACACAATAACTTACCGGGTGCAAGGAGTTTCCGGACGATAAAAATTAACACAGACTTACCGGATACAAAGGATTCCGGATAAGATGCTTTCCGGAAGAAATTAAATTTACCGGATACCTTGAGTTGTCCGGATAAAATGATTTACCGGACACTTTGGGTTTCCGGAACAATTTACCCGGAAAGATTAAGAAATAGAGAACTTACCCGGAAAATGAGTGGTGTCCGGAAAGAAATAAGGAACTTCCGGAAAGTGATGCTACTATCCGGAAAGTGCGGCTGGAGTGATGAAATCGATTGGGAATCGATTAGGGTTGCTTAAAAACGTTCCTGAAAGATTAGAAACACTTTTAAACACCAAAATAACACTACCCAAATCAATTTTGAAGCAAAAACAACAAGTTTTGATGGTTAAAAATATGATTTTTCTCAAGAACACACTCAAAACTTTTGATCTTAATTTGCTTAAAAACACACTCAAATGATCGAATTAGAGTACGAAAATTTGCAGAATCACTACTAACAATGATACTAACAATACCCAATAAACGAAATTGATCAATTTTAACAGAATCAAAAGGTAGAATGTCACTCAAGAACACAGCCGTATTGTTCAGAAAACTTACCAGAAATCGAATTGAACACTTTGAATCGATGTAGTCCGTCTGCTCTGATACCAATTGTGAGTCTCAGATCCGTGCAACGAACAATGAAATCAATAGATAAGAACAATGTTTATGATTTCAATTGGTCATCCATATAATGCTTTCAATGAGAGAGTTTACAATACAGAGTAGGAAAGCAAATGAACAACTTTGCCTCAAAAACAAAGGCAAGGAAACTATATATATAACGGGCCCGTGGTTAACAAGCCCACGGCCCGTTCACTAACTAAGCTCAAATAAAACAATTACAAAGTAAACCCTTGAACTTTAATACAACAAAATATTGACCCTAACAAGTTGTTCATTAGCAGTGGCCTTATAGGAATCTATCCGTTCAACAAGAGTTTGTGTGCGGTTATAAAGATCATGATAGATAGGTTCACATACCTGGCACAACTCTTCCTTTTCTTCATCAGCAGGAGAGTGGTATCCCATGAACGCATCAGCACCTTCAGAATCGCTTTCACTGTCAGATCAACCCAGCCAGTGGTCATCTTCAACAAACAGAGCTTGTCCTGCTTCTTTCTGCTCTGCCAGTGCAAGCTTAGCCTTGTAGTAGTGAGAGTTCTTCACCACTGGCTTTCTACAATCTTTTGCAAAATGACCCAATTTCCCGCAGGTGTAGCATGTCACGGGTTCGTCTTTCTTCTTTTCTGGCTTGCGGTCATCTTTCTCAGTTTTCTCCTTCTTATTAGACTGGCTGGGCTCATCATACTTCTTCTTGCCTTCATATTTATCCTGATAATCATGGCGCTTGTTGGAGGAAGTGGAGTAGCGCTGATTATTAGATGTGGGCTTCTTGTAGAACTTCTGTTGTTGGAAGGATCTGGAGAGCAGTGCCATTGCCTTCTTCACGACTGTTAACTCAGGATCAGAATCACTGTCCTCTTCTTCCTTAGGTTCTGGTTCAGATTCACTTGGCTCTTGGGCACGTTTGGAGCGACGACCGGAAGATTTGCCAGATTTGCCTCGTTTTGAAGACATAAGAGCAAGTGGATCAGCAGGTGGTTTTGACGCGGACTTCTTTTCGTTAAGAATCTCCAACACCTCATCTTCATCTTGAAGAAGCATCTCATAGAGTTTGTGTATGCCAACGTTCTTTATCAAGTGGTTGTGCTTGATGTGAGATGCGAATACTTTCCATTCAGGCAAGAGGTTGTTGAGAAACCTGAGCGCGTTCTCCATGTTAGATCGAGTGATGTGGTTCTTGTGAAGCTCGTTGAGAAGGAGACAAAAACGTTCATAGGTCTGGGAAAGGGATTCACCGGTGCGCTGCTTAAACCCATCAAACTTGGTGATGCAGCTGTTGATTTTCAGTTGATTCCCGACTTGGCTCCCGCGCATCATTTTCGCCACCTGATCCCACATACCCTTTGCTGTATCTTTGTAACTATCAATGGATGTGTAGATCGTGTTGGGTAGAGCCTGAACAAGATACCTCTTAGCATGCTTTTCTCCCTCAATCATGCCTCTTTCGTCGGCAGTCATATCGGCGTATGTCTTAACCTCGTAATGAGCTTGACCATTTCCTTCAGTTGCGGGTACAGTCTTCATGGGTGTAGGAATTGGCCCATTACTTAGAGCTCGCCAGATGAACTCAAAGTTGTCTTTAGACTCGATAAAGATTATAAATCTGTCCCGCCACTGGCTGTATTCACCTTGGTATAGACATGGCGGCTTAGAGTCGGTGCCAATAGCGAGAGCGTCGCGTGAAGACATCTTATGTTGCACTAGAGTGATCGTCAGACGATTGGTTCGATTCAAAGTGATATCCTAACGCAAGGCACTAAGAGTGAAGTCCTAACGTAGGTTTTAAGAGTGGTTTATGCTAAAAACATGTATGAAATTGACTAAGCAGAACTTACCGGATAGGAATCCAGATGAAAGCTACCTGATCTGGAAGTGTCCGGATCAGATTGTGACAGATAGGTAAATTTGCAGAGGTTACCGGATAAACTTGAGTTACCGGATACCTGAGGGTTACTGGATGAAACATGTTTACCAGATGAAGTAATAATAAGCAAAGATGAAACTTACCTGGGGGAAGTGCTTACCGGATGAAGGGCTTACCGGGTGTAGATGCAGTTACCGGGAACTTGTCTGGATAGATATGCTTACCGGATGCGAGGAATGACCGGTATCTGGGACTTACCGGGAGTGATGTCCGGTAAGTATTGAAATAGCCGGTAAGGTGTAAGGTTACCCGGTAACTTTGAGTTACCCGGTAACAAGTGACGAAAAAAGAAACTTACCCGGTAACACGATAAAGCACCCGGTAACCACGGCTGTGGTGTCCGGTAACTACGGCTGTGGTTTCCATGTCTACTGGAAATCGATTAGGGTTGCTCAAAACCGTTCCTGAAATGTTAGGAACTCGACCAAACACAATAATAACAATACCCAAATCGAATTTGAAGCCAAATAACAAGTTTTTGATAAGAAAGATTCGATTTTTGCAAGAACATAGACCAAAAACTTGAAAACTTTATTTTGCTTAAAACCAACTAAGATGATCGAATTAGACAATGAAAACTTACAGAATCGTTTATAATGATGGTGCTAACGGAATGAAATGAACGAGAATAAGTAATTTTCACATAATCAAAATATGGGTTTCAATGGCAAAAACACAGTCGAATATTTTGAGAAGAACTGTTACCAGAAATCCAAAAGTCACTTTGAATCGATTCATCCGTTTGCTCTGATACCAATTGTGAGTTCCAGATCAGTGCAACGAATCAATAGAAATCAATAGATATGAACAAGTATTATGATTTCAACTGGTCATCCAATTCACTTTCAATATAGAGAGAATTACAATACGTTTCTGAAAGTGGTAAATAGACAACTAGCTTATTTTCTAAAGCTAAAACACTTTAAATACTCTGGGCGCATGGCATGTAAGCCCATTGCCGTTTACACTATAAAGTCTCAATATAAGATAATTAACAGTTTAGCCCTTGAACTTCTATTAAACCTGATTTGACCCTAACAGAAGGCATTCCAAAAGTGTGAAGTAAAATGACTATCCCGGTCGGATACAATAGACAATGGCACTCCATGCCTCGAGACCACTTCGTTGATAGATAATCTTGCCAATTTTTCCAAGGGTAGTGTTTCCCGCATAGCCAAAAAGTGAGCGGTCTTGGTCATTCGATCCACAATTACCCAAATGGTGTCGTGACCCTTCAAAGTCTTTGGTAGCTTTGTCACAAAATCCATTGTAATGTGATCCCACTTCCATTCCGGTATTTCGAGTGATTGCAAACTGCCATAGGGTCGTTGGTGCTCGACTTTCACTAAAGAGCATGTAGTGCACTTCTCCACAACACCGGCCACATCAAGCTTCATGACCGGCCACCAATAATTCAATTTTAGATCTCTATACATCTTGGTACTCCCGGGGTGTATAGAGTACTTTGACTTGTGAGCTTCTTCCATAAGTAACTCCCGACACCCTCCGATTTTAGGCACCCAAATCCTTCCTTGGAAAAGTTTCAATCCTCTACCGTCTTCCGTCAATAAAAGATGGTGTTTCACCATAAATTCATTCTTGAGGTTCGCTTCAAGTAGTGCTTCGGATTGAGCGGTCTTGATCATATCCATTAGACTCGAGATGATTTCAATTCTTGCCAACGAAGTTTGCACTTTCTCGCTATACTCCTTCCGACTCAAGGGGTCCACCACTACATTCGCCTTGCCCGGATGGTACAATAGCTCACAATCATAGTCCTTAAGCAACTCTAGCCATCTTCGTTGTCGCATGTTCAACTCTTTTTGGTCGAAGACGTACTTTAAACTTTTATGATCGGTGTAGAGTGTGCATTTCGTGCCATATAAATAGTGTCGCCATAGCTTCAAGGCAAACACGACCACCGCCAATTAGAGATCCTGAGTTTGGTAATTCTTTTCGTGCTCTTTCAACTGTCTCGATGCGTACGCTATCACCTTCCCCCTTTGCATCAAGACACAACCCAAACCCATCTTGGACGCATCACTATACACGACGAAGTCTTCGGTTCCTTCGGGTAAGGACAAAATTGGAGCCTCACAAAGTTTTCGTTGTAAAGTCCGACATGCTTCCTCTTGTACATTAGTCCACACAAATTTTACGTTCTTTCGAGTCAAAGCCGTGAGTGACGAAGCAATCTTGGAGAAGTCTTGTATGAATCTACGGTAGTACCCGGCTAGCCCGAAAAGCTTCTAATTTCCGTAGGACTCCTCGGAGGCTCCCAATTCATCATTGCCTCAATCTTTGCGGGATCTACTTTTACACCTTCTTGGGTCACCACATGCCCGAGGAATTGCACTTCCATCAACCAAAACTCACACTTAGAGAATTTAGCATACAACTTCTCCTTTATTAACACTTCTAAAACTTCCCGAAGATGTTGCTCATGATCCTCTTCATCCATGGAGTACACCAAAATATCATCGATGAACACGATAACCGACTTATCCAAAAACGGTCGGCATACCCGATTCATCAAGTTCATAAAAATTGTCGGCATGTTCGTTAATCCGAAAGGCATGACTAGGAACTCGTAGTGCCCATATCGAGTCCTAAATGTCGTATTTGAAACGTCTTCCTCCCTAACTTTTACTTGATGGTAACCGGATCGGAGGTCAATCTTGGAGAAGCATCCGGCTCCTTGAAGTTGATGAAAGAGGTCATCTATTCGGGGAAATGGATACTTGTTCTTCACGGTCACCTTGTTTAACTCCCGATAGTCGATACACATCCGCATCGACCCATCTTTCTTCTTAACGAAAAGCACCGGAGCTCCCCAAGGCGATGAGCTCGGCGTCACGAATCCCTTCTCTAGAAGTTCTTGTAGTTGTGTCATCATTTCTTGCATTTCTGTCAGAGCGAGACGGTAAGGTGCGCATGCTATCGGTGCTGCTCCCGGAACCAAGTCGATCTTGAATTCTACTTGACGGTTGGGTGGCAAACCCGGAAAATCATCGGGGAATACGTCCGGATACTCCTTGACAACTTTTACGTCTTCCACTTTCTTTTTCTCAAGATTGGTGTCCACCACATACACCAAAAACGTTGGGTACTTCTTCATTAAGCACTTCCTCGCCTTGATAGAGGAGATGATGGCCACCTCGCCCTTACGCTTTTCTCCATACACAAGGACAAAGTATCCACTTAGGAGAGGTATCCTTATAATCTTCTTTGAGCACAAAATCTCCGCTTTGTGCTTGGCCAACCAATCTATTCCAATCACCATGTCAAAACTCCCAATAGATATAGAGAGTAGGTCCACTTCGAAAATTTCGCCACTAATCTCGAGACGACACTTTTCCAAGATTTCACGCAAGACTACATTTTCCCCATTTGCTACCTCAATGACTAAAGCATCTTGTAGTGTACTACTAGGCACGTTCAAAGACATGCAAAACACATTCGAAACAAACGAACAATTTGCACCCGAATCAAACAATACTAGCGGGTAAAGAGTTGAGTAAGAACGTACCCGACACCAGGTCGGTGGTTTCTTTCGCTTCTTCCTTCGTCATTTGGAAAGCCCTCCCTTGCGGTTTGGGAATGGCATCCCATCTCGATTGACTTCCCGAACCGGTCCCTCTTGAGTCTCTTTTCATCTTGGGAAAATCCCGGTTCACGTGCCCCATCTCCTTGCACTCAAAACAAATTGTTCCTCTAATATGGCACTCCAGACTAGTGTGCCCCGTCTTCCCTCACTTGTAACAAGTAATTTGGCCCGGATTGTAGGACCTGAAGTGCTTGCTCTTGCACTTAGGATACCACCTTGCCTCCCGGCGGTTGTCCCCTCCCCTACCACTTGGTTGAAATCTCGGCCTCTTGAACAAATTTTGTGGGCTCTCCCACTTCCTCTTCTCTCCCACCTTTGATTTCTCCTCTTTGTCTCTCGCGTAGACTCTTTCCATAATTTTGGCCTCTTCGATCGTCTCTCGAAGATTAGTAGCTTTAGAGTTCCGAACTATTGCCATCAAATCCGCCGACAAAACTTTCAAATATGCTTTCATCTCTTCCTTCCCAGTCGGGGCCACGTGCCCCACAAGATTCAGCTTCTCCATGAAGAGTCGGGTATATTCTTTAACCGACAAATTTCCCTTCTTGATTGACCGGAACTCTTCGTCGATCAAATCCATCTTTTGTTCGTTGCAATATTCTTCTAAGATCTTCTTCTTAAAAGTAGCCTAATTCATCTTGGTCAGAACAGAAGTCTCTATGGTAGAAGTGTAGACATTCCACCAAATCAAAGCCGAACTTCGGAGCATTTGAGAACCAAACTTCACCTTCTGATTTTCTTCACAGTCACAAGCCAGGAAGGTGCTCAATCTCCCGAATCCAATTCATGCAAGCAACTGGATTGTCAGAACCAGCAAACTCCGGCGGTTTACAACATAGGAAGGTTTTATAGGAGCATACCCTTCCTGTCGGCCTTGTCTCCAAAGTAACCAACCCATCAGTCCGGTTTTCATCACCGGTTCCCCCGAATCCCCCACCCATATTTTCTTCAATTGTCTCATGACGGCGCGGTTGAGCATCTCTATCCTCCAAAGGTTTCATGAACAATTCTTGTTGCTTAGCCATAGTATCGTTCATTTCCCACATCATGTCCATCATCTGAGTTTGAAGGGTCACTTCCGTTATGACCGGGTTGGTAGAGGCAATATTTCTTCTCGGAATCTGTTCCACTCTCCCGCCCAACAAAACTAGGAGTGGAGAAGGTAAAGCTGACGTGTCGATGTTTGGTTGATTGGTCGTGGATTCAACCACAACATTATCTTCCTGAGTTCTGCCCCGAGTATTTACCATTTCTGTCTGTCACATTCGAGAATAAAGATAAGAGCATAGAATACGAGATATACATAAAAGAAAGGTACTAGAACAATCATTGATCCTCATAATATTAGAAATCAAGCATGCTCACGTACCAATATATTCATAATAGCAGTAGCTAATTGAAATTATGAACATACTACATATAAGAATTCTCATTACCACTTTCATAATTCACAATAACGTAATTTTAGTCGACTCCGAAACGTCCCATCTTAGTGTTTCTACCCAATTCCTCACATTCCATCACCTAATGGTCTCAGCTTAAGTCTAGGCATCACACTAGCACACCTAGTTCACTTAAACTAGAGCTCTGATACCAACTTGTAACACCTAAAATTAAACACTAAATATAGGGAAAAATTCCGGAAAATGGGTAAATTTAGACTTCAAAATATAAGCCAACTAAAACCCTCAATGCAATGGGGTAGTTTGGACAATGTACAAATAAAGGAGTATTGAGACATAACGTACCACCTACTAATCTAAAATTTATGATGATCTATATTAATCCGGGTCACTATATCTCCAAAAAGTCTCTCATCTCGATTCCCAAAAAGCCCGTCTTTCACAAGCTCCTAAGCATGGACGGCAACACGACGATCTAGACGCCGCTAGGTGGAACCTGTAATCCACAGCATACACACAAGTGTTAGACCAAAAGTCCAGGATTTAAATACTTGAGCAATAACAAAGAACTATAACAATGTCGGAAGTACAGATACCGGCTTCACTTAATTTCCACATTACCAATTTTCCACAAGTTATTGTGATCCACATCTGTCATAAAATAAAAGAGGCAATTCTCCAAAACGGGGGAGACCCGTTACCATCTAGGTGACGAGAACACGTGAGTGAGGTCACCTTGACGTTGATGGATTACAACTCAAGTCCCGGTCTTAGTTCCCATGCCATATAGACATCACAACCTCAAACCATAAATAAATTGCCTTTATTGCATACCCCGTCGAGTTACACATCAAGGACTTACGGGGACCATATTGCATATCCATCCTAGACGAGTTACACCTCAAGGACGATTGTCCCTTATTGCATAACCGCTAGTAGCCACCAATGGCTTAACCGATACATACATATATTCCATAAAGGTCCAAATCCTCGTGCACAAGGAAATAGACCAATTCCAACCCAAATCACATCATAAATGCGTACTAGAGAAATTACATAAGTTAGCATGGCAAATGATTCGACATGATAACATAACAAGTTTTCCATGAAGCACACAAGGTATGTAATCCCATCACCATTCCTCTACAATTAAGCTACCAAATACATTTGTTCCACAAGCCATAAACATTGATAGGTGGATATACATATATACCTATATACATATTCACGTACATATATAAATATATATATATACAATCGTGCAAGAGACAAGTGTTGTGTGTATGTCTATATATATATATACATATATACATATATATATATATACATATATACATATATATATACATATGTACATTTTTGCATGTTTATGTTTTGTATCATACAAGAAGTATAAAAATCATGAATATGAACAAATATGCATACTTTCTCCAAGTACCAAATTAGGGGGAAAAACCCTAGCTTTCTAAATCAAGACCCAAATTATATTATACAATTTCTAGGTAGCATTAAGTATGAAATAAATGAGTTATAGAGGTCTAGACACTTACCTAAGGGTTCTTCCAAGAAAACCCTAGAGAGTTGAAATGCTTGGTTGTTGAAGAGAGGAACCTAGGAATGGAAGATATAACTCTCAATATAGCACCCTTACACAAAATGTAGGAGTATTGACATTAAATACTTACTTGAAGGTAAGAATCTCTAAATAAGGAACCTAGGCTTTGCAAGAAGATTGAGTAGAGCTTGACCCACTTTAACTTGACACACTCAAGATCCTTCCTTATACTTGCACCACTAAGCTCTAGGTTTAACCATTAAATGCAAGCATTCAAAGAAGCATGAATGAGGAGAGAGAGAAGAGAAAACGTCCAAGTAATAGAGAGAAAATCGGCTGTAGCAAGGAAAGAACAAATGATGCTCAAAACCCTAAAAATGACTCAAGTAGCAGAAATCCACGGGCAGGTCGCGACCATGCCCTCGCGACAATGCCCCGAGGCAAAGTCGCGAGGCATAGTCGCCCCACCTGACCCACCTACTGTTCGAATTCGGTCCATCACACCCCACCGCGAGATTGCCACATCGACTATGCCCCGGGCAAAGTCGTCGGGCATAGTCGCGACCCGTGCCCTTGCTGTTGTCCGATGCCCGAAACGATAAGCTACACCCTTGCCTTTCCGGTGAAGATCAAGCCACGGCATTGCATGAAATCTAAGCCCCAAAGTTTAACACACGGTCCATTTTACTCAATTCGTTCGGACGGTTCTAACGAGTCACGATAAGATTACATAATGAAAATATAGGAGTCGACTTTAAGAAATGCCGAGTGGTTTCACTTACTTGGGAAATTTGGGGTGTTACAAATGACAAAATTGACCTTGCAACAAATACAGTTATAAGAAGACAATGCTAATAGGGAAGGCTCAATTTGTTGCTTCGTTCTCGGGTCCATATGCTTTGCTCATTGATGAAAAATCTCTTTGCATAGTGTAATTTATATTTTGTTCCAACTTAAATATTGATTTTTTAATGAACAGTTGTATTATATTTCTATTCTTGGTTTACAATAAAAAGTAGCACATCCCCACTTTAATAACACCAGGCTTAATGAAAATTCCATTCTAAGCTAATTAATGGATCATTTTGGTATTTAATTTGAACATTAACACGTACTAAATAAAAGTGATCAAGGTCTAAAATCCAAATCCAAATTCCTTCTCACACTTCTCATCTTAACTCCTAATAGTTTCACACGATTCTTCGTCTCTATATATAATGAAAATATATCAATAAAGAGCTCACTACAATTCTAGGCAAACACATCGACTGCGTCGATATCGTGTCGTGTTATCCCTTTTCAACATGTCATCAAACTTCGTGTCATAAGTACAAGTTATGAAGTTAAGCATGGAATTGAACTTTGTAAATAGGCATACACAAAAATGCAACATACTTTATTCACATCTATAATATCTATAATTTTTGTAAAGCACTTTCAAAATCTTCATTTTAATATCTCAAATATAATATTTCAAATATTTAGAGCAAAATACATAACATAAATTAAGAATCATCCCAAAATATAAACTTATGTTGCATATGTCATATGTTTGGAAAAAAAACTTAAAAATTTACTACAACGAATATTTTGTTAATATTTTATATTTTTAAATAAGTTATTTTCTTTCTATTTACGTCACAATCAATATAATAAAAAACTTATTATAATGAGTTGGGTAATAAATCTAAAAAGCAATCATCAATCAATATATATATATATATAAAGAAGAATGTGAGATATTGAGTTAATAAGAAGCCACCATTGAGGTTTTAAAATTTTGTGAGATTTTTAAATTTTTTTAAATAGAAAATGTAGCATTTAATGTCTTCACCTTTTTATTTTCTATATTTTATTATTGATTTTAAATTAAAGTATTTATTTATTTAATCAAACCATAATTTAATAAATTCAACGTTCACATATTTTTTAAAATTATAATCACTATTTGATAACGATAATTATTTTTTTATTATTAATGTGTTTATTTATTTATATATTTTACTTTGTAAGGTTAAATGAGTGAAATATTATATAAATTTATTTTATTAAGATAGATAACAATCAGTATATCAATATATATATATATATATATATATATATATATATATATATATATATATATATATATATATATATATATATATAAAGGAGAATGTGAGATAGTGAGTTAAGAATAGGCCACCATTGAGGCTTTAAAATTTTATGAGATTTTTGAAAATTTTTTAAATAGAAAATGTAGCATTGAATGTCTTCACCTTTACATTTTCTATATTTTATTATTGATTTTAAATTAAAGTATTTATTTATTTAATCAAACCATAATTTAATAAATTCAACGTTCACATATTTTTTAAAATCAATATATATATATAAATATAAATAAAAAGGAGAATGTGAGATATTGAGTTAAGGAGAGACCACCATTGAGGTTTTCAAATTTTGTGAGATTTTTTAATTTTTTTAAATAGAAAATGTAGCATTGAATGTCTTCACCTTTTTATTTTCTATATTTTATTATTGATTTTAAATTAAAGTATTTATTTATTTAATCAAACCATAATTTAATAAATTCAACGTTCACATGTTTTTTAAAATTATAATCACTATTTGATAACGATAATTATTTTATTATTATTAATGTGTTTATTTATTCATATATTTTACTTTGTAAGGTTAAATGAGTGAAATATTATATAAATTTATTTTAGTAAGATAGATAACAATCAGTATATCAATATATATATATATATAAAGGAGAATGTGAGATAGTGGGTTAAGAAGAGGCCATCATTGAGGCTTTAAAAGAAACATAACAATACGTACATAGCATTAACTCATAAACATTATACCTCTGGGTCCTAAGATCTCGTTACATCATTCACAAGCTAAGGTTGGCGGAAACAACCTATACACAACTGAGAACAACTACATCTACAATGGCACCGACACTGTCTCTAACTGTATCAGTACTCTGTCATGCACTTGCTCACTTACCTGAGTCTCCTACTAAATGCTTACCTGAAAAGGGTTTAATTTTGAAAAGCGAGGGTTAGACCACAAGGCCTAGTGAGTTCCCTCCATAAACAGTATACATGAATGTTATAAAAATCATTTTATACAAAAACATTAAAATTCCCCACATAAGCATCATTCATGGCACCACACAATGTTAAGGATCACATCGTTAACCACGATCGGGGCCCAAGCAGACTCCCCTCTCGCCTCATATAGGGGCCCAAGCAGACTCCCCTATATCCATCCATGTAGGAAGGAAACGAATTCCCTCCTACAAGCTCATCACAATCCAAGTAGGAAGGAAATGAATTCCCTCCTATAAGCTTATCATAACAATCCAAGGGATCCTCGAATCTCGAGGACTACAGATCCCACTGGGCAGACCGACTCCACATAACATACACACAGTTCATCGTCATCATAAAACATGAAATCTGTCTAACACTTTACAATCCATTTCATGTTGCTGAACAATCTTTTCAGTAGAACATTCTTTTCATGGGAAAACATTCGTAAAAGCTCGTAATATATCATGCTCATTAACATACCCTGATCAATAACGTATTAAGCTTTCATTTACGTAAAAGTCATGTAAGATAGTAGGGCATATTCAGATAATCACTTTCCTTGGAAAACATGTAAGAGCACGTATTTTAGTTAGAAAAACTCACCTGGTGCGTTTAACATCTTGCTTTACTTTGCTCCTGACTTACAATCGGGTTACCTGAGAAATGGATGACATATCAACTGCTCAGACCCTAGTACCAACCTTCCGGACACTAACCAAACTCAACTTATCGGACACCCAAACTTTCCGGACACACATACTTTCCGGATACTAGCTTACCGGGTAATTCTTACCGGATACCTCAACTCGTCCGGACTCTTATGCTTACCGGACACTCATCCGGTAACCTTCAACACTAGAAGCTTTCCGGACGACGTGCTGGTACGAGTTCAGCAGCCGAAATCTCTATACACGCTCCTCAGACGGGACAATAAAGCGATCATTAACCACATAAACGTTCTATAACCATTTCTTGCTACTCAAACATAATTAGTTTGCTTAATCAATCTCTCTAGGCCTCATCTCAACTTTTAACTAAAAGAAAACTCAAACCAAACCAACAATCTAGCTGAACAACTAAGACAAGAATTGAAGCTTGGAAATACCTGTTAGAATCATTTGTAGGATCGAATTCCAGAACCCCATTCTCTTCCAAATTTTGTTGCTGGATGCTTCCTTCTCTTCAATATCACTTGAAACTCCAAAACACCTTTTCTCTTCTCTCTAATCCCTTCCAGCCGCCAATAACACCAAATGATTGGGAAAATAGGGTTTTGAGATCTATTTGCATCTTTCACAAATAGCATAAAGGCCCCTTGACTTATCTTTGAATTCTTAGACTTTAGACACCAAACTTTCAAAACCTACTAAAATTTTGGGTTATTACAATACTCCCTCCTTAAAAGAATTTCGTCCCCGGAATTCCTTATTGGGAAAAGATGCGGGTGTCTTGCCCACACCAAAACTGACACTTCTTCAGAGTAAGGCCACAATCTGACTCAGTCAACCACCTCACTAAATTCGCAACATGGAACAATGGGTGCATTCCCTTCAGTTCTTACGGTACTCTAACTTGTAGGCTACTGATCCTATTCGACCGACCTTGACACCCGAAGATTAACTAAGGCTTCTCACGCATCTATACTTCCTTTAAGAAGGAACTTGGCTGAATCCCCCGCTATAACACATGATTCATTCACCAAGAGACAAACACACACATGACAGCTTGGCATTGGGCCAAACCTGTACGTCCCGACAACTCACAACCCAGAGTTCCTTCATCGCAACACAGGCAATCCTAGATCACTTCTCCCAATCTAACAATCGTCTATGCAGATAACATTTCCCTTTTTCGGACCACCTCGACCACAGCTCAACACCCATCTCTCATATCCTCACCACTTCAACACTCCATACTTATATGTAACCAAGGGTAGGAACCTCCAAACCCATCGCCAAAGCATTTACCTACTCGAGTCACACTTATCCCGAAACACATCGTCAAAGCATTTACCTACTCGAGTCACACTTATCCTTGTAACAGAAAAATGTGACAGTTAAGGATATCACCTGAGAAGTATGAGTTCTAAACTGATTTGTTTAGAAGTCTTAGTCTTTGAAGTACGGGTCCTGAACTGAATTGTTCAGAAGCCATAGTCTTTGAAGAACGGGTTTTGAACTGATTTGTCCAAAAGCCAATGTCGTTGAAGCACGGGTTTTGAACTGATATGTTCAAAAGCCATTAATATTTGTCTCCCCCTTAATGGTACAAATATTTTTCAAAAAATACGCCGCTTCTCTTCTGTTTTCAGTCATGTGTGTGGTATGTATCTACAATTCAGTACAACACATGAAGAACCTGCAAAACAGATTAAGCAGATTTTGGTACCCAATGGCATTTGGGTCCTAGTGGGTTAGGTGTAGATCTCTTTGAAGGAATACTATAAGTACCGTACCAAAAAGAAGTATAATCTTTATGCACAAAATCATTTGAACCACAGTAAGAACAACAGATTTTCTTATGGGCCAACCTAATCAGATGATTTACATGATGAATAGGATTAGATTTAGAATAAGATTTACCTTTTGGCGTATTGTTCTTCTTTGCATTTGATGTGGATACAGATGATTTTGGCACTTCTTTCTTTGGAACTGTTGTGCCTTTTACTCTCCTTTTCCATCTTCACCCTCTTGAAGACTGGAACTTCTTCAACGACAATGGTTTCTAAACACATCAGTTTAGAACCCGGATTTCAACGTCATTGGCTTTCTTGTTAGGTCCATGATCTTCATACAATCCAAGTATTGTGTAACAAGATGATGAAGAACTTTATTGAAAAGGAAATCTAACCTTGAGAGAACACAAAGTGATTAGAGATCTACATCTTGTATTAATGAATTCACTTCTTACAAACTACAAGTAAAGACCTATTTATAGTCTTCATCACTTGCTACAACAATTAAGCATAAGCCCTTTAACACAGCTATTGCTTTACAAAACTTTCTATTATAAAGGACAACTTCAGTGTCCTAACATTCTCCCCCTAAAGTTTTGGAAAGCAAATCATCTTCAAATCATTAGCTCCTCTCCCCCTTGATTTCCTTGTAAAAACTTTAGCGGTGCATTCTTCAAATGTAGGCTTGGCTCCCCCTTGAATGTTGCTCTTAGCCTCGACTAAATGCACTAAAATCATCTTCAAAGTGTATGCATTTAGTGAAAAACAAAGAATCCGTCTTGCTTGAAGGAGGAACGGTAATAAGCACGCACTACTAGGTAGGGATGAGACGACCCAAGCAAATAACATTGTTCAGCAACTGTGGAGAAATACTCGTCTTCAAAATATTTCAAGCCACTGAATGAAGAGAATCCAGAACTTCAATCTTCAAGAAATAGCTGGATGATTATAAGCACTCAAAAGTCTGAATCACAACCAAAGCACCAGAACAATGATTGCAAGCACTCACAATTCTGATTGATCAGGTCAGAAGAATGATTAAGAGCATTCAACGGTCTAGCATCGTCAACAAAACTTCAGAATAATGATTGCAAATATTCAAGCGTCTCTTCCAATCCAATCAAAGACTAAACTCCAACAATCAACTTCTGAATATCTTGAAAGACTTGAGCTCTTTTAAACTTTGACAGTTGCTAAATGTATGTGGCACACTGAATATAAGAATGATGTCACACACGCCTTATGCTAACTTTCATGAACAATGTCCCCCTCCTGAGACTTAGCACGGGGGTTCCGCTAACCGGTGAATCCGGATTAAGTAGGGTGCGAATTCACTCAATTCGGATCATGTTGAGTGCGAATTCACTCAATTCGGATTAAGTAGGGTGCGAATTCACTCAATTCGGATCATGTTGAGTGCGAATTCACTCAATTCGGATTAAGTAGGGTGCGAATTCACTCAATTCGGATCATGTTGAGTGCGAATTCACTCAATTCGGATTAAGTAGGGTGCGAATTCACTCAATTCGGATCATGCTGGGTGCGAATTCACTCAATTCGGATCATGCTGGGTGCGAATTCACTCAATTCGGATCATGAAGGGTTCGAAATCATGGCAATTTCGTGTCATGTTGGATGCGAAACCATGCCTATCTTGAATAAATGGAATTCGAAACCATTAGAATGAGGATTAGAAAGATGCAAAGCCATCCATACCTTTGAACCTTTAGGTGTAAGCACATTCCGAAATTCAGAACTAAGATGACCAAATTCAGCAATATTTCGGACTTCACAAGATCCGAAACCAACAACTCTGAACAGTTCGAAACCATCTAAGCCATCCAAACAATAGTAGCATCCGAAACCATGAACAGTAAAGCATGAAGGATCCGAAATCATCAATGAACAGTAAACGATGAAGGATCCGAATTCATCAATGAACAGTAAATGATGAAGGATCCGAATTCATCAATGAACAGTAAACGATGAAGGATCCGAATTCATCAAGAATAATCCGAATTCATCAAGAATAATCCGAATTCAAGTAACAGCATCCGAAAATCACTAAAATCATCATAACTTCTTCAATTCTTGACCAATTTCAGTGATTCTTTCGCAGACTTATTCGAAAAATGAAGATGAACAGATTTCTAGTTGATCAAAACATGTAATTCGATCGATTTGGCATACTTTTGATCCAAAAAGTGAGTTCGACTTTTTCTTGAACAAACACCATAAGAGTCCGAAATCTGAGCAAAATAGGGCTAAAAACACTTGAATTGTGAAGATCCGATGATCGTATCGATGAAAAATTCTTCGATTTGGCTCTGATACCACTTGTTAGGTCCATGATCTTCATACAATCCAAGTATTGTGTAACAAGATGATGAAGAACTTTATTGAAAAGGAAATCTAACCTAGAGAGAACACAAAGTGATTAGAGATCTACATCTTGTATTAATGAATTCACTTCTTACAAACTACAAGTAAAGACCTATTTATAGTCTTCATCACTTGCTACAACAATTAAGCATAAGCCCTTTAACACAGCTATTGCTTTACAAAACTTTCTATTATAAAGGACAACTTCAGTGTCCTAACAGACTGCCACGCTCGTTCAGTCATATAAAACCTAACTCCGGTTATCCTCACCCAACTGGGAGGAGTGACCAGGGCCATACCATGCTATTTTCACTAGCTTAGTCACTACATGATCCAATTCACTTGAACATTTCTCACAACATTATCAACTCAGCCCATTACATTGCCCTATTTCCTTTCTTTCCCGTACTTAAAGCCTACACATATTCTCTTTCTCATACCCTTTCCAGGAGTTTGCACTCTTACCGATGGCAAACTTACACACATTACTCCACATCTCGGTGTTACTGTCAGGCTTACTACTTTCAACCTACTCACTTAATCCGACATACGATGTTCACCTCCCCACGCTAGCGTGGAGCACTGCCCACCACACATTACTTGTCCCTCTCTCCCGACCTTCCCACATGCTGATAACATTTTATCATTACTTACATAACCAAACAGTTGCATCGATATCCTAACTTAAGTCATTCAACCGTGTCGCCTTGAAACGACACTAGTGCTCGACGTCACTACACATTCTTTGATCTCCAACCTTTACTTCCTCGAATAATTATTTCACGCATAAGAAACAACTCACATTCTTTAAGGATTTCGCATCTACCACACTCCATTTTGACTAACACCCCATCATCTTATTAAAACTTCCAATGATCCTAAAATATGCTTACTTAGCGACTCTTACAACTAAAAACAATTGGTTTATCCTTTAGGTAAACACCCACCACCCCCTCCGTCATTCTATTCCGAACATAATCACGCCACGACGTCAACTTACACCTACGTGCTCCAACAATGTGGTTAAGAAATCGTACACCTCATCTGAAACCCTCAAAAGGCTTCTATCTGATGCTTCCTCTCTCTCTCTAACATCACATCACTACAACACTAGCTGGCACACTTAGCTTGACAATAACGGTCACTACACATCCGTGCACTCTTTGTCCATACCATTACACTGCAGACCAGATCTCTCATGATCATTCACACAATTCGAACTTGCCTTCACATCCTCCCGATACACAATCGAGTCTATCTCACTACTTAGTCCTTTCTCAATCTGTCGAACTATAACTCACGAGTTCCCAATTAGCTCAAGCACAAACATTCTAGCTATCTCTTTACGATCCGAGCCCTTTCATAGACACGGCACATTTCCTTACTGACTGCTCTACTCTACACCCACTCCGTTTGTGCTACCCACCTTATCCTTCTATGACCCTCCACACCTCGTGAATAGAACGCTTATTCAAAACAATAACTTCTTATCCTCTTAACACCCCTACAAGGTGTTCTATCAACTTTCAACCTTCTGGTTCAAGCCTTCGGCCTCGGCCACCTTACACAAATGTCGACTTCTACAACAACAGACAACCTGTAACTACTTTCTTAACTTATTCTTTAACATGGGTTCCTTACGGAACCTAATCCTTCCCACATATCATAATCAACTTCATAACCCGTCTCCCTTATTTCAAAACCAACTCATGTAACATCAAAATTTCAAGATCACCTTAAGACTCTTATTCGACATCGAGGATTTCTCATTTCTGCCTCAACACATTACTCATAACGAGTTGCTAATACCACACCTTGAAGGCTTTGTTGGTCCCGAAGGCCTATACAAGTTTGTAGAAGGGGGGGGGGGGTTGAATACAAACACACAGATTTTACTTTTCTAAATTGTTTATTGATAAATCATTAACAATTTACAGCTTGTTGCGGAAACCAGATTAAGGATAAACCTAAATCTAAACAAGTTGGAACACTAAGGTTTCTTGCACTAAGAGAGATAAGGAAATTACTAATAATAACCTATCTTGAGATAAGAGATTGAACTTGTCCAGAGTTAGCAAGTTACTTCAAAAGAAGTGGGTTCATCTCTTTATATACTGCATGCATTTAATACAAGTCAGTATACACTTTACACGTGTCATCAGCTGGTTGGTTGTATGTCATTGACCTTGGTTGACAACCTTAGTAGCCGCATGGATGAACAGTGTAGTATCAGAGTGGTTGTACGATTTCAGACAGTCGGAGGTTCTTTTCTGACATTTCGTACGGAGTCGTGCAAGGGGGGTTAAAACAAAAGTACTTTGTACGGAGGACTTCATGATCAGCTTTCGTTGATTCAGCGATTATCATTTTCTATTCAGCGAATGATAAAGTTCAGCGATAGCTGAAGTCTTGTACTTGATACTTCACGTTGAGTGGACAAATCTGAGTCTTCGCTGATCCGCATCAGTTCATTAGGAGACTTGTCGCTGGTTCTTGAGCTTGATCTTCGACTTCAGTGTAGAACCTTTGTTGACGTGAAACTTGTCTTCAGGAATCATAAGTAAACAACTAACTTATCAGCGATCATCATAATGACTGAACAGACTCAGAGCATTAATGATGAACAGTGTTCGCTGAATGTTTAATTTAAAAGAGCGAGAGTTCCTATCAGCGGTACTGTAAGATCTTAGTACTTATCAGCAATAGTGAAACTCTGATACATATTGTTTACTTACAATTTTCACTAAGTAGAAAGGAGAGGGTCATTATCAAATCACTGAGGGTTTGGATCAACAGGCTTCAAGTCCTTCCTCCGGACACAACCGTCCCTTGACAACCGTACTTCTAGTTACCGAACAAGGGTGCAAACCCTCCTACAACCGATACTATAATCCACTTCTGACTCTACCACTGTTCACCTTTCCTCTTGAACACAAATACTAACGCTACAACATTCTTTCCTGATTTGTCCGACGCTTTTCCACTCTTGAAGTTCTTCCTTAGCTTAACATGTAATAATCTATGACCTAGTGAGTTCATAGCCTTCATGCATGACGACGCGATAAATAAATCATTTCGTACATTTTATCCTTTTTAAATTAACAACATTTGGAAACAATTTGGGTACGCATGACCCCATTACTATTATAACTTCACTGCCCTGCACAACGATTCAAGAACCGCTTGCATGCATCTTCCCGTGAACCTCCATCTTACTCAATCTGAAAGAAGTTATTACGAGAGTAATACATTGCATGAAAATCTTTTCATATGACACAATTCTGAAAGGATTACCGACACAAGGTAAACCAGTCGGTTCTCCCACTCTTTTGTATGACATCAACATATCAATACCCATTTGATTGTAAACGTTTTGCTGGCAACGTTTTCTTGACCTTTTTGTAAAAATTTAACTTATCACTAAAAGTGTGAAATACTTTGCGAATCGTTAAGCTCAAAATTTCAATGTGCAATGTGAATGAAATCACCTTTTCTTTAAACATACGCGTGCACATCCTGACTCATTTTCGATCAAAATTTATATTTACATATTTAACTTAAATCGTGAAAATTTATGTTACATAAAAGAACGCCATGCATGAGACTCTACTTGCAAATGAAGGCTACTCACCCTAATAAGGTCAACCGCTTTACTTGCAAATGAAGGCTACTCATATTTATCTATGTTTTTAATAAAGTCGGAATTTTCACGAGGTAAAATCGATACAACTCTCTTTATTAAAAAGGAAAAAGGTCATATAGTGTTAGTTCAGGTGTATGTCGACGACATAACTTTCGGTTCTACTAACCCACAGTTTTCTAAGAACTTTGCCATATTAATGGGATTTTTTTTATAAAATGAGTATGCTACGTGAGATGAATTTCTTCCTTGGTCTTCAAGTTAAACAACTGTCGACCGGGATATTCATAAATCAGGCCAAATACATCCGGGATATTCTTAAGAAATTCTAGATGGAACAGTCCTCACCGATGAAGACTCCCATGGCACCCGGTACCAAGTTACACGCCGATCCTAACGGAAAGGATGTGGACACTAAAACATACCGGAGAATGATTGGTTCTTTAATGCACCTAACTGCTAGAAGACCGGACATCATGTTTTCAACATTTCTTTGCGCCCGGTTTCAGTCACAACCAAAAGAGCCTCACTTAATTGCAGTCAAACGAATTTTTCGTTATTTACGCGGTACTGTTGATTTTGGCTTGTGGTACCCGAAAGAGACATGTTTTGAGTTGTCTGCATATTCTGATGTGGACCACGCGGGCAGCGTGATGTGTTGGAAGAGCATATCGGGTCATGTGCAGTTCTTGGGCGACAGTCTGGTGAGTTAGGCATCCAAGAAGCAGCAGTGCGTCTCTACATCGACTGCCGAGGCAGAATACGTGGCCGCTGCAAGCTGTTGTTCTCAGGTGATATGGATGCACATACAACTCAAGGACTACGACTTCACATACACCAAGGTGCCCATCTACTGCGACTCAAAGAGCGCTATTGCAATATCCAACAATCCGGTCCAGCATACCAAGACGAAGCACATAGACGTTCGGTACCATTTTATCAAGGATCACGTTGAAAGAGGTACAGTCGAACTCTACTTTGTAAATACAGAACATCAGTTAGCAGACCTATTTACAAAACCCCTAGACCAAAAACTCTTTAATTATATAGTGTCCAGGTTAGGTATGCTAAATCTGGAGACTTGATCTGATGGTGCGCCCGTTACAAGTTCCATACATCTACGAGAAACTGTCTACTCATCGCCTGCTGTTCACACTGCAGATGATTGACCATACACTTTCTCGCATCTGTATTCTCCTTGTATCCGTCACATTGTTAGGTTAAGTCTCTGTATTAATAACGTAGATTTCGTTTGTTCAATTTCTTTTCACGTGTGTTTCCTTTTTGTTAATTATTGTCGTCGACTTTCCATAATTATATCCGTGCTTTCACGAGTTGTTCATGTGTTCAGGGGGAGCAAAACCAATGTATCAGGTAAGTACTTCTACTATTGAGGAGGAGTGTCACACAATTTTTTATCTGTAAAAGTTTCTTTTTTGTGTGTGAATACTCCAAGTGTGCTTCATTTCACTCTATGCGCACGTTCTGAGGGGGAGCATATACCTATATGTTCGTCATTTGAGGGGGCGCGAAACAACATTTTTTTTCTTTCACTGTGTAAAAGTTTTTTTTAGTGTTAGTCTCTCCATTGCACACACATGCATAATCTGAGGGGGAGCAGCGAAATCCCCATTCTCAGGTCGAGGGGGAGCGAGGAAAGGTTCTTTTAAAGTCATTATGCTATTTTTTTGAAAACTGGAAGAACAGGTGCATTTTTCTCAGAAACACTGAGTTACCGGACAGGTTTCCGGATACCCCTATCCGGATAGGTTTCCGGACCAGACACCTATCCGGACCGGATGGGTATCCGGATGACCCACCCAGAAAAATGGTCACCTATATAAAGTAATCCGGTCACACTCCTATTCTCTTTACCCGGATACTTCAAACCCACAAAAACCCTTTGCAAAACCCCTCGTCTTTTTCTCTCGTTCGGAAACTATCGATATCATCTCATTTTCGCACGATTTCTGCTCTAAATCAGGTATAATTCTCGATTCACTATCTCGATATTAACTAGACTTGTCTCACGCACTAAAATAAACTAATCGACCACTGATTTAGTCATTTCAGGGGTATCATAAACCGCTTTTCACGTCGACAATAGTTCAACCAATTTCAGTATGCTGTAGGTTGGTTTCCACACTCTCGTATGCACGTATACTCACATTGACTCTACGAGAATGTTTTGACACAAGTTTAGTGTTGTTGTTGGCACGATTGAATCCATCCGGATGTCCTCCGCATAGTTTCAAACTATCCGGACACATTCAAATCATCCGGAAACATTCATGGTCTAGATATTTTATCCGGACACCATCAACGTCCGGTAACCCTAGTTGTCCGGAAACCTAAGGGTTTTCGGTAAGTTCAACTATCCGGATTGTTGAGGTGTCCGGTACTCAAGTCATCCGGAAACTTATGCCATATCCAGAAACCACTTGTGTCCGGATTGATTGCTTTGTCCGGCACCGTGACTATGTCTGGAGACCTTGTCTGTCCGGATACCCTTATCCGGATACCCTGGTTTGTCCGGACACTTATAATTTCACCATTCCAGTACCTTGTTATCTCACTGCCGGTCCTCAATCTATTTCAGATTGATCCAATTATTGCAAAGGTACGGGCCGAAAATTGTTCATCCGCCAATTTGCTAACATTGACCTTTTTCAGGTATTCCAAATGGCGGATCATGAACAACAATAGCCACAGGAACAAATTCCTCCCCAAGAGGAATTCATAGACGAAGCAGCCGACAACGCCTTGGTCCAACCAGACCATGGCATTGAGATTGAAGCCAACAACCACCATCTGGACGTAGCCGAGTTCCGACCACAACATCGTGTGGTCGTGGACATCCTACTTGGCCACCCTCTCCGTGAGGCCCTCATCGCAACTGCTGACGTCCCCGTTCTATAAGTTTTCTAGGTTTAGCTTTCTGCCCAGGTCATCACGGCTGCCAATACTCAAACTATCACGGTGCGGATCGACAACCACCCTTTCACGCTTACACATGACTCGTTCCGCCGTCTACTATCACTACCCGAAACCACCGCCGGCGGACACCAAGGATACGACCCCGTGGTCAATGACGCAACACTGTGTGCTCAAGTACGCGCACTCGGATACACCCACGCCATCGACCGACCATCAGCCTTCAACCGCAAATATCTGGCGCCCATCTGGTACACGCTGTTCACCATCCTGAACAGGTGTCTATCATCCAGGTGGAGGGGAATAGACCAGTGCACAACCGACTTGCTACATCTATTACATGTTGTGTGCTACAATCGTCACATCGACTACGCCATGCTGATATGGCGAGAACTGGTTTAGGCGATCAGACAAATCGGGGGATCCAAGCAGAAGAAATTTTTCCCTTATCCGAGATTCCTCTCACTGGCCGTCAGACAACACATAAATGCGAATCCAGGGATACCGTGACGCATAAACCATCCGGTATGTCCTCATTTTCACTTGCAATATCTTGTGATTCGCAACCCATCAGTCGCACAACCCATGCTCTTACCTGAAGACCTACTGGCATATGCGGACCCCAATGCACCGAGTGTATTAGAGTATAGACAAGAGTTAGGTGCTCTCATGGTCCAGCCAGAGCCGGAGGGACCTCCCCAAGGACATAGAACTAAGGGACGTGAGGGTCCAAGGACGAGAGGAGGTAGGGTCCGGGTAGTTGGGGCTCCCGGACGGGGTGTGTTGAGAGTACGTGGGAGGGGAACTGGTGCGGGCGGTGCATTGGATTCGTGTGCCAGTACTACCCATTCCAGCCAGGCCGGAACTAGCCAACAACCCCCCATTCACACCACCCGGACCACGCCCGAAGCAGGACCGTCGACTAGACTACACGAGGTCCCGGTCGTCACTGAAACCGAAAGACCTTCGTTACACCGTGATACGGGGTCTACATATCTGACCCCCCTTCGCCGCCCAGACAGGTTGAAGACGTGGAATCCGAATCCACCGACTCCGATACAGACCGTGCTATACACGCATCCTTAATACCACATCGTATCGGACCATACCCACCGTTGACCGAAGGAACCCCATCTGACTAACCCACATCCCCACTCATCCCTACTACCCAGCCAATTACGAGAGATACAAGGAGAGCGGAGGGAGAATTAGTTGAAGAATTGGAACATGTGAGACGGAGGGAATTGAGATCGAAAATAACAATAAGAGAGCAAGCCTAAAGAATAAAGAGGCTAGATAGAGAATCAAAACCGGTGTCGCCCAGGTAGCCACATCTGCTATCCCGTCTCATCCTTTGGGACAGGGTATTGAAGAAGCCGCCATGGACCTAGCGGCGCAAGTGCACGACCTCCATAGCCATTCATCCATCTCTCAAAAGATGGATGTTTCAATTTTGCATGGGGACATAGCATAACTTCTACCGATCTCTCACTTGGAGAGTATTGGTATTGAAACAATAGACCAGCAACCCCCGATCTCACCTTCTTTCAGAGCACCATCGAGTCTAGAGCCACTTAAAATAGTACATTCTTTGGCTAGGACACAAGATGAGATTCTACAAATCGGTGCTCTTCGTGACCCGATCGGAACTTCCGTAGTGTCTCCGCCATTAAGCTGAATGCGAGGATCGGAAGGAAATCCTACCACATCCACACCATCGCCAACCGTGAACGTAGGTGGCTCTACCTCTAAGGTAAATGCTTCAACAGGTAATCTAAGTGATCCAGTGTTATATTACCCTACTTCGTGTCAAAGGGATATCTGGACAGCGCCCTAAAATCTGTCCGTGAGGCAATGGAGCAGCACCTCACCACCGAGCTCGACAAACTCAAAAGCTTGATCAAAGGTAAAGAGAAGGTAGTCGAAGCTGAAACCGCACCAACACCTCTACCGGATCCCATTCAGCCAACTTACACGGTGGACACCCTGAAGACTATGCTTCTAGCTCAACTGCTTCAGCACACCGACACCGATGCCTCTACTGAAGCAGACCTGATCTCAATTCTACGATCATAGGTAACTTCTCCTTCGTCATCCATAACCATCAGATTGGACCAACTTGACACGACTCTCAAGGACGTCCAACAAGCGCTCAAAACGTTGTTCGAAAGAGTCGGTTCACTCGAAGACACCTGCAAGGGTCAAGCTGGCGGACTCAAGAGACGGCACGATGACCAGGATGATCCTGATCACTGTGAGGGGGAGAATAAGAGACTATGATTGTCTGAGTCCGCCCCAATCATCCCGGAAACAACCGTGGTTCAACCGGAACCATCAACTGTGGCAATTGCAACCGAAGACGAATCTGAAGCCATGTTGTGCTTTGCCGAGATGGTCATAGACATGGACATCTCAGATGACAAAGACCTTACGGTTGAAAAGCCGGAGGGAGAAACACAGGAATTGGTCACTAATGATGCATCATATAGGACCACACTGCAACTGATTGATCCAGATTCCGAGATCGACCCCGAGACCGAAAATGCATGGTACGAAAAAGCCGCCAGTGCAATAAATCTCCAGGTAAACCTGATCTTTCCTACTGATGAAGACGACAACGTTGACTATGACCAGTTTCTGCTACAAAACCTATATGGTACACCCGTTCACACTACTCAGGCTCCCGAGACTTCTACGATACCCGAAACTTCAACCGCTGCAAATCCGACATCTCCTCAACAACCAACAACTTCAGATCATCCTCCTCCTCAACAACAACAAATCCGATGGGAGAAGATCATGATCCTTATTCCTCACCTGGAGGAATTACTGAAGAAGCTATACGTCCACAGGTTACGCCCCATCGAGCCAACTTTCTGCCTTGGGATTTCTCATTTCGACAAGGAATACCAAAGCCAGTACATAAATGGCATGAAGCGGTGTTTTCCAGTTAGCCAAGTCCGAACCAAGCACAAGATCTCTGAAGTGCTCAACATCCAAACCGACCGAATCCTTAGAGTCATGTTTCCAGTATTCACCGTCCGACACGAAGACGGTAATGAATGGAGAATTTCCGAAGCTGACTTTAAAAATCATAGACCGTTCGACTTCCTTGCTATTCTGAAAGACCTCCGAACCAGAACCATCCGACCGCTTCAAGTAACCAAAGCGCTCGAAGCTGTCCGTCGATTCCTGATTCACACAATCATGATCACTTACCTTACAGACTATCAAATAGGAATAGAGAACAGGGCAAAGAAGGTAAACCTGCTGAAACCGAACCTGAAAGCACACGAGCTGAAGATGTATCCCGATAACGCACTACTTCTAGAACCAGAATTTGGGATAGTATAGCTCAATGATCAGAAAGAAAAGAGGTTTCTTCGCTTCAGTCAGGTCGACAGATTCTGCGATGGCACACTCCTCAAAGTCAAAGATGCTCTTCGAAACATCATCACTCACGAATCCGAAAATAAAAGGTATTCGTATGTTCCCAACCCAAATGAGACAACCGAACGTACTGCATTAGAAATGATAGAAGACCTCATCGACTACTGCCGAGCCATCGGAATGTTCGAGATCCACTTTGCGCTACGAAAGAGATACGTCGAGAACTGGCGCGAACTCGAACTTCAATTCAAACGGGGAGATTGTTAGGGTCAAAATAAGGTTGAATAGAAGTTCAAGGGCTAATATGTAATTTATTATTTTGAGCCTTTATTGTGTAAATGGCCATGGCCTTACATGCCATGGGCCCATAGTATATAAAGTGTTTTAGCTTAGAATATTAAGCTAGGTGTCAATTTACACTTTCGAAATCACATTGTAATTCTCTCTACATTGAAAGTGAATTGGATGACCATTTGAAATCATACTGTATTGTTTCATATCTATTGATTTCTATTGTTCGTTGCACTGATCTGTAACTCACATCCTTCAGAGCATTGACCACAAGAATTCTAGCCCTCGAACACATCCAAGTAATCTTTCTTTCAGCATCATGTCTTTTGAGCCTTTGTTCGAGCTGTAGTCTAACAACCTTCAGTGTACCATCCGAGTACTTTGCTAATTCATCGATCCGTATGAATATCTTTTCTCCCCTATCATTTCTGAAAACAATCCCAAACTCCAGCTCTTCAATCACAGCGTAAAGAGGAATCCTCATCAATCCAGGCATCTCTTGATTCGGCCTTATCAGATTTACCATTGGTTGCTCACTTTCCACGGCCATCTGAAAGTCATGACACTACGTATACAAGATACGCCTTCTTAAAAATCTTTTGATGGCGTTCAATGCAAGAATCACGTTATCTTTCCTGATCTGAAGATCTCTGAAATGATGATACATGAATTCAAAGTCTTCGATGGATAAATGATAGAAATCCGCTTCTGAGAAAGTGTAGTTTCTACAATCTTGCCTTTGAACTACAAACTCTGGATACCGCATCTTGTAGAATAGCCTTGCTGTCACCTCCTTTATCGACACAATCAGCTTTTTACTTTTCACAAATCTTTCCTTTTGGCACTTTCCCCTTAGAAAATAAATATACTCAAATTTGTATTCGTCTGATTGATCTGTAATTCCCAACACGGCGTAGGGATTTAATATTAGGATTCTGTGAACAAACAACCTTCTTTCAGTATATTCCAAAAAGGGTGTTCTCAAGTATAATGTTCGTTGTCGTTGTTTCAATTCAGACAATCTTTTACGTCAGGAAGTTAATGGACCAGGTTGATCAGATATTGGAGGATTAGAAGGACCGGCTTCGTCATGTGAAGGAATGATAGGTGGTACAAAAGGTGTAGTGAATGGTGGTTCTGATTCTTCAGGTTTTGGTTCTTTAAAGAATGGATCATGAAAAGGTGTAGATTCATGATGAACTGGGATGGTTTCAGGAATTGATTCAGAAGATGGTATGGTGGATTGTGTTGAACTTTGTTGGCTAAGGTTGAAGGTTAATGGTGTAGTTTCAGGTTTAGCTGTCATCAAAGTGCTGGAAATGGGTTCGGGAGAAAGTATGAGGCTTACGGTTATTTCTTCAGGTGTCTTTGGCCCATATATTTCTGTAAGGAAATCAACTTCTTCTTGACTGAACCCAACACCTTGTTCAGCTGACTCATATGTAATCATTAACAACGTTTCAGTTTCCTCTTTTACTTTCCAATACTTTTCATACTCGCTTTCTGTTTCATCAGCCTCATCATCAGATCTGATATCAATAACATCAACAACTTCCACAAAACTGTCTACAACCTCCCTAATTTCCTCCTCATTTACCTCAGGCTTTTAAACCGTCGGCTCTATATTCAGATCCACGTATAACACAATATGTTTTCCGCTTTCTTTGCCCATTGCTCCGGATTCAAATAACTGAACAACTTCTTCAGTGGATAACGTTTTGCCCATACTCGGAGTTTCTGAATCAGACTTCCGCTTATTACTTCTCTCCCCCTCATGATAATGATCATCGGGATCCTGATCATGCTTTCGCTTAGTACCTTGGACTTGAGACTTACAATTTTGATTCAGAAATGCCACTTGCTTTGCTAACTCATCCATAGACTTCTTCTTATCATTCAGAGACTGTACAACCTTTTACTTGAAGGCATTGAACTCCATGGAAGTAACTGTATTTGGTGCGGGTGTTGGTGTAGGAGTAGGTGGAGCTGGTTGTGGATTAGATTGGAAGTTCTCGAGCAGTGATAATAACGTCTTGCTTTACTGATCGTCAGTACTAATAGAAAGCAGTTTAGCATAGAACAAGTCTTTCAGCTCATTAACGGATTGATCATTCGGATTTGTCTGAACTGGTGTAACTAGAGGTGGAGGTGGAGGCACTTCGGGCTCTTCAATCAACGACCCTTTACCTTTCATCAAATACTTAACTCCTTGATCAGATTTTTCTCAACAACCTTTAAGGCATCGTCGAGCTCTTTCCTTGTCACAAAGAATGGTAAATCACCTCCGGGACCACTTAGGTTACCCGTTGTCACAACAGTTGATTCAACTGTGTGGCCTACGTTCATCGTTGGAATAATGTTAGCGCTTGTAGCATTTCTGCTCAATCCTCGAAATCCTTCAGAAGGAATTACTCCGAGCGTTCCAGATGAGGCACGTAGACTCTCATCAGATGTTCCCAAAAGTGTCCTACACAAAGAAGATAATATATGACAAACTGGCACTAGACTCGATACTGGTGCAAAAATAAAGGTCGAGGACCAAGGAGGGAGTCACTCTATTTCAATACACAAACTCTCCAAGTGGGAGCTGGATAGATTATGTGCTATAGCCCCGTGAGAAAGTGAGATCAGTTCCTGTTGAGAGGAAGCCGAATGGCTGGCTGGGGTGTGCAATTGCGTTAGTGGGCTACTAACGACTTTTTCAACACCTGATCCGAACACATGAGATCTAGTGGTGGATGTGGCTGCTCATCTGGTATAGTAAGTCATGGTAGCACTCACACTCTCCATAGTTTTTTCTACATTTTCTCTCACAGGCTCACTAACATCTACAACTAATACTCCATCGGTTCTCCTTATGTCTCCTGTAACTATTTCAATAACAGTTTGCACATTTTCAGTATCTAGATGTTCCATGCGTGGAAAGTTTAAGTTTTGTGAAACATCACCAAAATCATTATCATCATTGTTATTGTCATCATCATTGTTATTGTCATAATCATCAGCACCATCATCATCATCATCATCAGCACCATCATCATCATTATCATCATCATTAGCATCATCTTTTTGATCCTCTTGTTCCTCCGCGAAATCAGACGCATTGTCAGACCCTGTACTATCACTAGAAGACTCAACCGAAGGAGCTCTTCCAACATGTAGAGGAATCAACTCATCGGTGTTTTGTCGTACACGGTCATCTAGATGCGTGTCCTCAGACGAAAACCGTGTATCTTCAAGTACAGGTGACTGACCCCCACCGGTTCCCCTCTCGGTATTTTCCCTCGGCGCTCCCTATTCAGTAGCCCTTGAATCCTGAACCCTCACTGACACCGCTCTCCTAGGTCTAGGGGTTGAGTCTTGGGTAGGTCCCTCCAGTTCTGGCCGGACCATAGACACTCTATATTCTATAACACACTCGAAGTTCTGATTCGCGTATCCAAGGAACCCTTCCGATAAAGGCATTTCATGATGAAAGTTGTGCTTTTGCCATTGAAGATACTGCATCGACTTTTCCGGTGTAGAAGGATGGTTCAATCTTCTTGGAATATCTCTGTTTGACCTCAGCATGCTATGTACGATAATCTGTAAGAACCTCATGTTGGGTACATAAGGTTTGCCTTTCTTCTTTTCTGTCTTCGACCCTTTGTTGGAGCTCATTCCAAAAGATAGCTGCATAATCTACATGTAGATCATACACTACCGCGTGGAATAGCTTTAGAATACTCAGACTTGCATTGTCAATTCCCGAATGCTTTGAAGTCAGACACCTGTTAATCACATAGAAGATCGTGTAATACAAAGACGGTAGATTTCCTTTGTTGAAGTCTTTGATTTGATTCAGTTCGCCAATGTATCCCATAGCCTTTATGCCTTCAAACGCTTCAGCTTCCGTTGCATAAGAATCAAATGATATTTTCCCAGGTCTGGAATCAGGCCTAGGAAGCTACAGAACTAGCCTTAATCTCTGAAAATCCAACTTCGTAATGTACTCATCTATTTGAATCAGAAAGATTGGCCTTCGGTTCTCCATGGTGAGTGTAATAGTCTTCCAGGCTTCTTGAAGATACAACATAGGTACATTGACTGTATGAGTCAATGCATATGCCAACGGGTGATTCTTTAGGATTTCTTTGATGATCGGATATATGTTGATGTGATCGAATTCAACATGATGGTTATTTGGCTTGATTTCCACATAGTCGCGTGGAAGAATGATGGTGTAATTTGGATTTCTGTTGGTCCCGAAAGGGTTATACAAGTTTGTAGAAGGGGGGAGGGGGTTGAATACAACCACACAGATTTTACTTTTCTAAATTGTTTATTGATAAATCAAACAATTTACAACTTGTTGCGTAACAAGATTAAGGATTAAACCTAATCTAAACAAGTTATGAGAAACACTAAGTTTCTTGCACTAGAATTAAGACAGAAAGGAGATAAGAATATTACTAATAATATTCTAACACAAAGTAGTAGAGAGAAGAAGAATGGTCGAGCACTTCATTTCTGAAGTTGGGTTCTTCTTATATACTGCATGCATTTAATGAACAACAGTATAACTTTACATGTGGCAGCAGCTGATTGGTTGCATGGTTTGACCTTTGTAGACAACCTTAGTAGCCGCATGATGTACAATGTAGAATCAGAGTTGGTTGTACGATAATAGGCAGAAGGGATGACCTTTCTGACATCTTCGTACGGAGGCATGCAAGGGGGTAAGACAAAAGTAACTTGTAGAGGAAGACTTCATGATCAGCGTTCGTTGAACAGTACTTTATCAGCGAGTGACAAAGCTCGACGATCGCTAAAGTCTTCTACTTGAAACTTCACTTTGAGTGGACAGGTCTTGGCTTCACTGATATCCGCATCAGTTCATTAGTAGACTTGTCGCTGGTTCTTGGGCTTGATCTTCGACTTCAGCGTAGAACCTTTGTTTACGTGAAACTTGTCTTCAGGGATCATAAATAAACAACTAAAACTATCAGCGATCACCAACAAGACTGAACAGGCTCATCGCTTTATTGAAGAACAGTTTCGCTGAATGTCTAATTTAAAAGCATGAGTTTCCTATCAGCGGTACTGTAGAGTCATAGTACTTATCAGCGATAGTGAAACTCTAATACATATTGTCTACTTAAAATTTTCACTAAGTGTTTCTTAAAGAGTCATTATCAAATCACTGAGGGTTTGGATCAACAATCTCCCCTTATTTTATTATGACTTAGCAACAAAAGAAAATTGCTAATTATGAAAACATAAGGATAAAAAGAACTCATAAAATATTTGTCCCTTTTACTGTTTTCTGGGATCTTTTGAGTACTGATGGAGTAAAGTACATTCACTGAAAATTTTCTTTTAACTTCGTATAAGTTACAGAGGGAAGTGGAAAAATTACAAGTACATCAAATAAATTTACAAGTACAAAAGATGTAAGCTGATAAAGATAGAATAATTACAAGGAAATCCTATCAGCTAAAAAGGTTCTTCCTTAATGAGAAGTTCATCAAGGGTTCTTGTAGAGGGGATCATCCAGTCAGGGACTGTTTCTCTAAGGTCCCGTCTGTTCTTTGCTTCAGTAAAGATCAGAGGCTTGAGATATTGTCCGAGAAGATCGTCTCTGAATTCACACCAATAGACGAGATCCCTGAGCTGTTCGATAGGAGTGATGGGAAGCTTGGAGACGCGTTGAAAGCGTTCTCGTCCATCATAGTCTTGAAAGAAGATACCATAAGGTTCGCTTAAGACTTTTCCAGGGATGAAGCGTTCACCAGGGGGCAGGGAGGTGTCAAGCGCTGAGAGGTCAGGTTCAGGACTAAGTACTTCAGCACGTGAGAAGCCAATACCTGTTTCGTTTCTGATAGGAGGGCCTGAGTCTGAGTGTATTATTTTTTTCTTTGGAGAGGCCCTTCTTCGTTGATCTGTATTAGGAGAAGGAGGAGGAATATCCACAGCAGAAGAAACCAAGTCGATCTGTTGACTGATCATTTGCTCGACATGGCTTTTGAATTGTGAGCGAGATCGCAGAATGGCTATTCGCATCTCCAACCACTCAGAGAGACCGTACTTCTTGATTGAAGAGGCGTAGATGGTTTCTTTTGTACCATTCTCTCTGAATAGATCAACCTCAACAACTGGAACCTTTATTGTTGATCTTCCCTTGATGTGTACTTTGTGGATTCTGGCTGGACGATATCGATAGTGCAGTCTTTCCTTGCACCATTCCAAGGTAGAGTCATATACCTTGGTCTTTTCTTCGATGATCTTCTTGGCGTCCTTCCACAACTGACGTTGGACATCAATGGGAGTTCTCTTTAGATCAGGGTCCTTTACCGATTGTTGGACAAGCTGGATGGCGTAGGCTTTATCTTGTTCTTCAGCTTTCCTTCGATCGGCAAGTTGTTTTTCACCTTTAAGATGTTCAACGAATTCCTTCTTTGATAGTTTGAACTTAGGGTCAGGGATTTTGTCACGAGGAAGGATGAGTCGCTGTTGATCCAAACCCTCGGTGATTTGATAATGACCCTCTCTTAAATACTTAGTGAAAATTGTAAGTAAACAATATGTATTAGAGTTTCACTATCGCTGATAAGTACTAAGACCTTACAGTACCGCTGATAGGAACTCTCACTCTTTAGATTAAACATTCAGCGAACACTGTTCACCATAATACTCTGAGCCTGTTCAGTCCTTATGGTGATCGCTGATAAATTAGTTGTTTACTTATGATCCCTAAAGACAAGTTTCACGTCAACATAGGTTCTACGCTGAAGTCGAAAATCAAGCTCAAGAACCAGCGACAAGTCTCCTAATGAACTGATGCGGATCAGCGAAGACTCAGATTTGTCCACTCAACGTGAAGTATCAAGTACAAGACTTCAGCTATCGCTGAACTTTATCATTCGCTGATATAGAATGATAGACCGCTGAATCAACGAAAGCTGCTCATGAAGTCCTCCGTACGAAGTACTTTTGCCTTAACAACCCTTGCACGACTCCGTACGATATGTCAGAAAAGAACCTCCTTATTGTCTGAAATCGTACAACCACTTTGATACTACACTGTTCAAACATGCGGCTACTAAGGTTGTCTACAAAGGTCAATGACATACAATCAATGAGCTGCTGCCACGTGTAAAGTATAAACTGCCATGCATTAAATGCATGCAGTATATAAGAAGGACTCCAGCTTCATTTTTGAAGCACTTGCTAACTCTGGACAAGTCATCTTTCTTATCTTGAGATAGGTTATTATTAGTAATTTCCTTCTCTTTCTTAGTGCAAGAAACATAGTGTTCCAACTTGTTTAGATTTAGGTTTATCCTTAATCTTGTTCCGCAACAAGCTGTAAATTGTTCATGATTTATCAATAAACAATTTAGAAAAGTAAAATCTGGGTGTTTGTATTCAACCCCCCCTTTCTACAAACTTCTATAGCCCTTCGGGACCAACAAGTGGTATCAGAGCGGATTTGTTTAATCTAATAAACAAGATCTAATCTATACTAAGATTTCTCTTCCTTGCTATTTCTGAAAATGGCTACCAACACAAACACAAACTATATTGACAATGGTTCTCTTGCAAAACCTCCTAGATTCTCCAGAGATAATTTTAATCTATGGAAAAATAGGATGATTCTCTTCTTAGAAGGTGTAGACCCTACTATGCCTTATTATCTTGAAAATGGCCCATATATTCCTGTAAGAATTGATGCTGCAGTTCCCGCCGCTGAGAATAGACCTGCTATTCCAGAAAGGCTAATTCCTAAAGAAATTCATATGTGGACTGATGAAGATAAGAAGAAAGTGGCTATCGACACTAAAGCCAGATCCATACTATCCATGGCTCTTCTTGACGAAGTCTACCATTCCGTCATAAACCTGAAAACCTCAAAAGCTATGTGGGACACAATCTGTGTTCAGTATGAAGGTACTTCTGAAGTCCAGGACTCTTGAAAGATTAACCTAGTAAGACAGTATGAAAGCTTCATTTGTGGTAAGAATGAAACTCTATCTGAAGTACACCAACGTTTTAACTGTTTAATAATAGATCTGAAAACTGTTGGTAAGGAATATTCTAACTTTGAAGTGCTGACAAAGTTCTTAGAATGTTTACCTGAAAGCTGGGACAATTATTCTATGTGTCTCAAGCTGTCAAAGGATCTAAAATCAATGACCCTTTCTACCTTATATGGCACGATGCTGAATCATGAGCAATCGAGTCATCTTAAGAAGAATCTTGTAAAAGATTCCAAAAGCACCCCTGTTGCTTTAATCTCAGAGGAACCTTCCACTCAGCGACCCTCGGTCACTATCACTGAGTTGGAGAGTAACTCCGAAAGGTCATCAGATTCTGACTCTTCAGATGATGATGATGAATCTTTGGCTCTCCTCACTAAAAAGTTCAGGAGATTCACCAAAAAGAAAATGTTCAGAAAGAATAAACCACCTTCCGTTACTGACAAGCCAAGATCATCAGCTCCTGTTGATAAGGCTACTGCTACTTCTTTTAACTGTGAAAAGATAGGACATTTCGCTAACGAGTGCAGGTCAAAGAAAGTTTCGAGAATCTCAGCGTTTCCCAAGAAAAACTTTATTCCCAGGAATAGAGATGACAAATACGCCAAGCTGAAAGAAAGGTATGCGAAGCTGAAAAGCTTTAAGAAGAAAGGCAAAGGCCTGATGGCTGACTATGATTGGGCTGACTCTGATGAGGAAGAATCATCTGACTTTGAAGATGATGAAGCCAATCTCTGTCTTATGGCCAAACTTGAAGACGAGGAAGACAATTCTGACATTCCTTCTACTTCAACCTCTGCAACTCAGGTATCACCTTCTTTCTTTACCAATATTGCAAATATTGATGAAGATGATAGTCTTCGTAAGATCGATCTCTTGACTAGAAGTTTATATGAAGCCATGAATGGCAAAATTGTTGTTGAAAATCAAAACCTTGATATCGCTGAAGAGCTTAAAAACTGTCACCTTCAAATAGAAAATCTTTCTAAAATTGAAGTAGATTTTAAAGATCAAGTGCACTTAAATCAGCTAGTCAAAATCGAACGAGAAGAAGCTATCGCTGCATTCAAAGCTGAAAAAGCTACTGTTGATGGATGGTATAATTCCTCAACAAAGATCACTGAGATAATTAAGTCTCAGATTCCCTTGAGTGATAAACGTGGTCTTGGTTACAAAGCTGATACTCTAGAACCAACCACTGATCGTTCCATGCTCTTATTTGGAACTTTCATATCCTCAGTCGCTGATATTTCATCCTCTCAGTGTTCCTCATCTAAACCGCCTATCCATGAGGAAATTTCTACCTTTTCAAAAGGTAAAGAGAAAATGGTTTATCCAAAACCTACCTCTGTCTTTAAAGATAAAGGTAAAGGAATTGCTTTTAACCAAAATCCTCAGAAGGGTATCTGTATACCTAAGCTGAATGCTTCAAAGCTTCAGTGACCTATCCCTTTAGATCAAGGAATCAGATCTCTGGATCTATTCAGCGTGGATATTTTCAGCGATCTACTCCTAGAATCAGAGTGGAGGTCTTTGGTAAGAAATCCGAAGAACTAAATGTTCCTCCCATTTCAAAAGCCAATAGCTTATTTGGTGCTGGTCCTTCTAATTCAAAATCAAAAGCTCAGCATGCAAATGGTCCTAGTAATAATTTTAGTTATAGGAAATGTTATCACTGTGGACTTACTGATCATATTGCTAGTAAGTGCCCCACAGCCACCAAAGCTGAAAAGATAGCTAAGGTGAAGATCACTGCCCCCAAGGCAAAGAAGACCACCGAGGTTAAGAAATTAACCAAAGTGAAGACTGACAAAGCTGAATCTTCAAATGCTGCGAAGACTGCTGAACCTTCCATTCCAACTACTTCCACTGACAAATGTGTACACATGGTTAAGTGGGTACCCAAGAAAAACTAATCTTCCTTTGTAATGCAGGTTAAGAAGGGTATCTGGTATCTTGATAGCGGATGCTCTAGACACATGACTAGAAAGAAAAGCCTGCTCACTGAATACAAGGAAGAGAAGGGTCCTTCAGTAACTTTTGGTGGAAACGGAAAAGGACATACCCGAGGGTTTGGTGTACTCTCAAATGGTACAACAACCTTCAGAAGAGTCGCATATGTTGAAGGGCTGAAGCATAATCTTCTAAGCATCAGTCAGCTTTGCGACATGGATAACAAGGTAATCTTTACCAAGGAGTCCTGCTTTGTCGCTGATAACAAGGAGAAGATAGCTCTCAGCGGTTATCGTTTGGAAAATGTTTATGTAATAAACAAGGACTCAACAACCATTGAGAACTCCTGTTTCTTCTCAAAGGCCTCATCCGATGTCAACTGGCTATGGCATGAGAGGCTCTCTCATCTAAACTTCAAGACACTAAACACTCTTTCTTCAAAAGAGTTAGTCACTAGTCTACCTCAGCACTCATACGCCAAAGAGTCCTTATGTTCAGCGTGTGAGAAAGGGAAGCAGACCAAAGCAAGCTTTAAGTCAAAGCAAGTCTCCTCAGTGTCATCTCCTCTACAACTTTTCCATATGGATTTGTTTGGCCCTGTTAACAAACAATCAATCGCTGGAAAGAAATATTCGCTGGTCATAGTTGATGAATTCTCTCGCTATACATGGGTAATGTTTCTCCGTTCTAAGAGTGACACCCCTGAAGAACTCATCACCTTTGTTCGGAAGATGGAAACCCTGAACAACTTGACCGTTCGCTCAATAAGGACTGATCATGGGACTGAATTCAAAAACAGTTCTCTTGATTCCTTCTTTGAGAGTAAGGGTATTTCTCACAACTTTTCATCAGTGAGAACACCGCAACAAAACGGAGTCGCTGAAAGAAGAAATAGAACAATTATTGAAGCTGCACGTTCAATGCTCAACGATTCTCACTTGCCTACTCAGTTTTGGGCAGCAGCTGTCAACACTGCTTGTTTTACGCAAAACAGGTCGCTGATAGTCAAAAGATTCAATAAGACAACCTATGAACTTTTTCATGGGAGAAAGCCTTCAATTAGCTTTCTTCACATCTTTGGATGTCAGTGTTTCATACTGAAATACAAAGATGCCCTTGGAAAGTTTGATCCTAAGGCTGATGATGGAATCTTTCTTGGATATTCTTCAATCTCTAAAGCCTTCAGAGTCTTCAATCGAAAAACACAAACTGTAGAAGAAACTATTCACGTCACGTTTGTCGAATCCCGTTCAGCGAACTCTAAACCGTCCGCTGATACCGAAGAACTGAATCAATGGATGTTTTCTCATCTTGGTGATTCAGAAGATATTCCCACTCCTCATACTCATACAGTTGAAGATGATAGTCCTACTATCATCCCAAATAAGCAGAATAGTGAAGCTGAAACATCATGGGTCTCAGCAGTTTCTTTAAACACTATACCTGCTTCTGAACCAAATGTCTTAGAAATTCCATCTACTTCTCAGCAATCAGTGAATGAAATGACATCTGCACCTACTCCTCTCTTGGCTGATATTCCAGAAGTTGCTGAAGCCTCATCTTCAGCTCCTCCAGTTCAAATTGAGTTAGCGACTTATGCTCCTGCTCAGCGATGGACTGTAAATCACCCAATTGATCAAATTCTTGGTGATCCAAACGCTGGTGTTCAGACAAGACGAAGTGCAGGTAATATTTGTTTATTTGTTAACTTTATTTCTCTGATTGAACCAAGGAAAATAGATGATGCCCTCAAAGATCCAAACTGGGTCAGCGCCATGCAAGAAGAGCTGACTGAATTCGAAAGAAACAAAGTTTGGAAACTTGTTCGAAGACCAACTGACAAAACAATGATAGGCACTAAATGGGTCTATCGAAACAAGTTGGACGAACATGGAACTGTAACCCGCAACAAGGCTCGACTTGTTGCTCAGGGATACAGACAAGAGGAAGGCATAGATTACGACGAAACATTTGCTCCAGTAGCAAGACTAGAATCTATTCGTCTATTCTTAGCATACGTTGTACACAAAGACTTCAAAGTATATCAGATGGATGTTAAGTCAGCGTTTCTAAATGGAAAGCTGAATGAAGAAGTCTGTGTGGAACAACCTCTAGGATTCTCAGATCCTAAGCGTCCAGGTTACGTTTATAAACTGGATAAGGCACTTTATGGCTTAAAGCAAGCTCCACGTGCATGGTATGACACTCTCTCTACTTATCTCCATATTGAAAAATTTGAGCAAGGTAAAATCGACAAAACTCTATTTTTCAGAATAGTAAAAGGTCATATTATTCTTGTTCAGATATATGTTGATGACATTATATTTGGTTCTACTAACCCTGATCTTTGTACTTGTTTCGCTGATAGAATGAAAGATGAGTATAAAATGAGCATGATGGGTGAGCTAACATATTTCCTTGGTCTTCAGATAAAGAAAAATGAAAAAGGAACTTTCATTAATCTGGGAAAGTATGTTAAAGATATGCTGAAGAAATTCGATTTAACTAATAGTTCAGCTATGAAAACCCCTATGGCACCACCGCTGACACTAGATAAGGATACTAATGGTATTCCTGTTAATGTCACGCTGTACCGTGGGATGATCGGCTCACTTTTGTATCTTACAGCTAGTCGACCCGATATTATGTACGCAACCTGTTTGTGTGCACGATATCAAGTTGAACCTAAGGAATCTCATATGATTGCTATAAAGCGAATTTTTCGATACCTTAAGGGTACTGCGAATCTAGGTCTTTGGTATCCCAAAGACTCAGGGTTCGATCTAATCGCCTATTCAGATAGTGATTTTGTAGGTGGCAAATTGGATAGGAAAAGCACCACAGGAGGCTGTCAGCTCCTGGGTGGAAAGCTGGTGAGTTGGACAAGTAAAAAGAAAAACTCAGTGTCCACCTCCACAGCTGAAGCTGAGTATGTAGCCGCTGGAAGCTGTTGTTCTCAGGTCTTGTGGATGAGAAATCAACTACTGGACTATGACCTACAGCTCTCAAATATTATAATCTATTGCGACAGCACAAGTGTCATCGCTATAGCCAACAATCCAATGCTACACTCAAAGACAAAACACATCGAAATCAGGTATCATTTTATCAGAGATCATGTGATGAATGGTGATATAGAACTTCACTTTATCCCAACTGACTATCAGTTAGCTGATCTGTTCACCAAACCTCTTGATGAGACAAGATTCAACTTTCTCATCAGCGAGCTTGGAATGCTGAACTTTGAAGAGTAAAATCTTCAGCGGTTCACATTTGATCAGCGATAGGATAAAATCAACGTGTATAACCCATTCTATCATTCTCTCTCTGAATAAACTTGATTCGCTGATGTCAAGGTATGTTTTTCTCTCGCTGACAATCGCATGTAAATGCAAGATTTCAAGACAAATTGTATAGCTGAATTTCTCTTCCTTAATCAGCGATACTTTGAAATTTCTAAAACCAACACTGATATTTCTATTCAGTGCTTCATGTTTTCAAAAGTGTTCCTGAGCTTTCAAAACCTCAGAGACAACCTAAAATATGAAAGGACATCCGTGATGTCATTGCAACGGATAAGCCCCGGCACGTTCATTTTCTGACACACGTTTGCACGTTTCGTTTACCTTCCAATCAAATGCAAACACGTGTCCGTGTCATGATGAAAAACTTTCCCGCTCTAGTTTTTCTCTCTCTCTAATCTCACTATATAAACACTTTTTGGGTTTATATTTTCCCTTTACGCGAAAAACTTCTCCTCCAAGCAAGAAAAAGATTTACTGTTGCATTTTTTGATCTCAAGTTTACAAGAACTGTTCTTCTTCTTCTTCCTTGACGAACCAGGTTAATACTCTTGTTACTTACCTACATTACTTGTTTATGATCTTCTCATTGTTTTTACAAGATCAAACAAAAGAACTTTTTCAAATGAAATCATTTCTTTCATGGTTTTATGAACACAACCTTTCATGGTTGTTCTTCAAATTTAATTGAAAATATCTTAAACTTGTTCTTCATACATTTTTCCAGAATCCTAATCCTCAAAGGAAACTGGAAAACAAGATCTTTTTATTGGGTTTGCATTTCGTTTTTCAAAAACAAGAAAACCCTAATCTTCATTAAGACATTTTTTTCTGAATGAAATGGACAAAATTCGAACCATCTTATTGGAAAATCTTTCCATATTAAGATTATTCTTATTTGTTATATCTTTGGTTGAACTGATAATACAAAAATGGCATCTACTGATATTCCAACTGCTGAGAACACGACTGCCGCTAAGGAACTGGAAATCACCAAGGCTCCTCAGGTCAAGTTCACACTTGAGGAACTGGATTGGACAAAAACAAACGACCTCTATGCGCTTCTCGAGTTTCCTCCTCGAAAGCAAGTCACACATCTGAATGATGCTGTGAAATTCTGTTAAACCAAGATCTTCAATGACGTGCTCTGATACCAATTGTTTAACCAAGATCTAATCAAGATAGAGAAGATATGAATCTGTCATCTATTTTACTTAAGAACACATTACAAGATTAGGAGTTCTGTACAAGTGTTTCTCTCTCTAGAATATAAGAATGTGAGTTAAGTATGTCTAGAGTCCTACCAACTAATACACAACAAAACCTATTTATACTAAACACTTTACAAGGTGTAAACAACACAATACAACTCAATACATTGACTTTGACTTTGACCTTTCTATATTTAAACCTTGAAGACATATTGCACTAACAATCTCCCCCTTGGATTCAAGGTTTAAACAAATGCGATCAGCAAGCTTTAGCTTTCTTGAATCTTCGGTCTTCATCAAAGCTTGTCAAAGTCAAAACGTCATCCAATCTTCAAACGGAAAATAACGAACTTCTTTCTTCGAACAGGAGAATAAGAATCTTCACACAAAGCTTTTGAATACAAATAAGCACAAGTTCAAGAAAAAGAGATCACATAATGGATCAATCGATTTTCCTCAAACTCTTGAAGAATTCTCCCCATTTCCATTGACTTAAGAATTTCATTCTTCAGTGTCGATCTTCATAAACGCGCGAGTTCAAAAGAAAGAGATCACTGAAATGATCAATCGATTTCTTAAAAACTCTTGAAGAATAAAACTCCCCCTATCATTTCTTGAAACGACGTCTTATTTCTACAAATCTCCCCGTTGACATTAAAACAAAACTTTGATTTTAAACTTTCTTTGACAGGAAATTGATGTAGACATTCTCCCCCTTTTTCGATGAAAGTGAGCATCACGAGCATCGAAAATCTTTTCAATTTCAGTCACGGACAATCTCCCTCTTCAAAAACATCTCTTCCCCTTGAAAAACACGAACAATCTCCCCATAAGCGAAAGATCTTGCTCCCCCTAAAAATAAGAATTGTAGAGCAAGTTGATTTTCTCCCCCTGAAAATTTGCATAAAAAGCATATAAGCGCACATTTTAACAAACTTATATAAAGAAAATAGAATTCATTGAACAACATTTTATTACTACTAACATTTAATCATTTGAACACCAAACAAAAGAAATTCAACTTAATGAAATGTAACAGATATTTCCATCAAGTGAAATCAAATGCATGTGTTTGGTTTCAAAAACAAGACATCATCGCATATCGAGTTACAAAAGTTCAATTTCAACTCCTTTATAAAATCTATTTGGTAGACTAGCATGCGAAATATGATTAGCAACAAGCAAATGCACCTCTAAAACCTATAAGAATACTTTGCTCTTACTCACACTATTTGTCCAAAAACAGAATTTTCACAAATTTACAGGTTTATCGCGACTTTGTATTTTCCCCAAGTTTCAAGAGATGTGTGCTCTTAGGCATCTTTTCATATTGTGCACATTGGCAACTTTTATTATGTGCTCATTGGCATCTTTTATAATCAAACAGTTTATTAAGACTAAGATACATCGTAAACGTAACTTTCTAACTGGTCCTATAGCAGGATTTGGGTCAGCCGATCCCAGACCAGTTGGCCTTAGGGGCTAGGTGACAAGCACCCCTTGGAACTTACTCTCCCGAACCAGAAAGGCTACATCGATATACCTTAATCCCATCTGTACCAGTAGAACATGGCTTTCTACCTGGTTCTATAGCAGGATTTGGGTCAGCCAATCCCAGATCAGTTGATCTTAGGGGCTAGGTAACGAGTACCTCTTGGGACTTAATCTCCCAAACCAGATAGGCTACAGGCACAGACTATCAAACTGAATGATTTTATTATATATGTATATATAATTTTTTTTTATTTTTTTTTTATTTTTTTTTTTTTTTATTTTTTTTTATTATAGCATCTCAATCACTTGGTTCAAAAAAAACGTAGTGCTTCCCCCATATTTTCGTTTCCATTCATGATTAAGACGAATAGGCTTTGTGAGCATTGTATTCTAAATAAGTCTAGATTTACACAATTTTGCGCTTATATCAAAATCTCAAACATGTTTCGCTGACCTTTCGACTTGTTTCAGAAGCGAAAGTACAAACAAATATAACTCTGACTATACAAAAATGCTCGTAAAATCATCCTTAACACACATTTTATTCATTGAATGAAAAATTGAAGAATTTTTCACTTCATTGAATTAAATTTGTGAAGGTTCAAACTTTCAACGTTAGTAGACATAAAATATAACACAATGTTACCTTTAAGCACATGTCCTCAAAATAGAAAGATATGACAGTGAAAGGATATCACCTGATAAGTACGAGTTCTAAACTGATATGTTTAGAAGTCATAGCCTTTGAAGTACGGGTCCTGAATTGATGTATTCAGAAGCCATTACCGTTGAAGTGCGGGTTTTGAACTGATGTGTTCAAAAGCCATTGTCTTTTATCTTTCTCCCCCTACAAAATACCAAAAGATTTGTCATTAATCACATGTATAAAAGAAAATAATAAACTCCCTGAAAATATGTGATGTTCAATATCTTCTTGAATGCACAAGTACTTCTTCTTCCGAGAGTTCAACACTTGTCTCTAAATCTGCAAAACAGATTAAGTAGATTTTGGTACCCAACGAGTCTTGGGTCCTGACACGTTAAGCGGAGCTCTATAAGAAGGAAAATGGTAAGTACCATACCAATATTGAACATAATTATTATTAACAAAATCATTATTTCCGCAATAGGAATTAACAAAAGAATTAACTTTCGTTGTAAAATTCTTATTTGGAAATGATGATTTTGGTACATCTTTTCTAGGAAATTTACCTTTTACCTTCCATTGCATGTTGACTCTTTTGTAGGAAGGAAGATCAGCATATGATTTGGAAGACTTATCCACATAATGCTCGTAGAAAATGTTAGAAGGACGCATCTGACATTCTGAAAAACACTCGGAGTTGTTGAACGACCTCACTTTGTCTTTTAAGGCATTTCGTTCCTTTGTCATCAACTCGAGCTTCTTCCGAATATCACAATTCACCCTCTTTTCCTTCATGATATCTGTAGATAAACCCGCCAAATTTTTCGTGAGTTTCTGAATTTCTTGCTGAAATATCTTCCGTTCTACAGAAAAATCATCCTTTACGCTCCTGGCTTGAAAATCAGCTTTCTTCATCTTTTCAAGCTCTTCACTTTCCTTATCTAACTCTTTTTGAAGCTCAGAAATTTTCTCTGACAGCTTTCCATTTATAGCTTAAAAATCTTTCCTTTTTTCTTCAAACACAAGTCTTTCCTTCTCCAATTTTTCTTTCTCTAAAAATAAGACTTTCTGAAAATCTGAGTTCTGCTTGGAAAGTCTTAGACATTTGAGTTCAACATCTTTCTTGTCATCAATTTCTTTAGTCTTTGACTTCAACGCCATTTCAAGTTCCGAAACCCTTTTAGCAAGGCCCATTCTTTCTTTCTTGAAATCTTCTCTTTCCATATTTAAAAGATTTTCCATCTCTTGCAACTCCTTTGTAAGTTCGTTAATCTTCTCTTTATCATCTTCCCTTTCAACTTTCTTCTCTTATTTTCTCTTGAATTCAACCTTTGATCCATGCATAAGCTTCGTTAATTCATTCCACATCTGCAAAGGGTAATTTTTATACACTTCAACCTGTTTGTAGATGTGAGGCGAAATTTTGAGAATAGCAAAGAGTAATTTTGACGAAGCATCCTTGTCTGCTTTCTTCCGTTTAATCTCATCTTCAGTAAAATCTTCCGCCCTTTTATGTATGATCAACGGACCTTCGGTGAAAGATTTTATCATATAATCTCCGTTTTCTCTCCTCGAAATAAAATCAATAAAAGAAATCGTCCATTGATCAAAATATGAATCTTTGATTAGCACCGGAGGACAATTAACTGAAACTTGATAAGCCATCGTGATCTAAAAAAATGAACTGTAAGAAGCGAGAAGTATAAAACGCGCAATAAAGGGTTGCGAAAAGCTGAGAAATTCACTTGGAAGAAAAAAAATGAAACTCTGAAACTTTTCTGAAAAAAAAAAAACGTAATTAGTTAGTAAGCAAGCAAGCAAGTAGCTTAAACTAATTAAGCAAGCAAACAACTAGGTGAAACTAATTCAAAGCAAGCAAACATGTAGGTGAAAATTAATTGAAGCAAGCAATCATGTAGCTGAAATTAACTAAGTCAGGAATTCAAGAAGCATTCATGTAGCTTGCGAAAACCAAGAAATTCGTAAGAAGCAAGCATTCATGTAGCTTGCGCAAATCTCATTCAGCGCATTTTTCATTTAGTTGCTTGCGAATTATATGGAAACACACACATAGACACCTCTTGCGATTAATTTTCTGCAAAATCACAAACTCAACCAACAAAATTAATATCACCAATTAATGATCAAACTAAGCAACAAACAACTTTTATCAACATCTCATTAACAGAAACAGATCAAAAACTCAGATCTGAATCATTTTATCAAGAACACCTCAAGAACATGAAGAACACCAAAAATTCAAATTTTCTAAAAATGAGATTTAGACATCAAGACTTGAATTTTATGGATGATTCATGTCCAAAAACAATTTTTAGGAAGGATTTTGCACAAAAACGAATCAAAACACCAACAAGTTGCAAAATCACACTTCAAAAAAAAATTCACAGACAAGATTTCTCAAGAACACAAAATTTTCTAAATCTTCAAATTGACTCTCAAAAACTTGAAATTAATCAACCAAAAGTTGAAGATATGTTAGAAAACAAGTTTCTAACACAAAGATGTAATCCAATTTCGCTGAAAATCACTGAATCAAAATCTGATAAACTGATCAGATTGAAAATGACGAACTGATCAGAATTCTTGAAATCCTTCAAATCGATCCTCAAAACGATGAAATTAGCCTTCGATCCTTGAACGAAAAGTGTTCCTCTATCAAAAACGAATCCAACGAACTAAATCTTGATCAAATTCGACCAAGAATCACACAAATTTGACAAAAATCCAAGAAAACGAGATTTTCTTGAAAAATCAAGAAAATCGATCAATTTCCTTGAGAATTCTGCAAATTTGATGTGTTAGATCAGTAGAAATTCTCCTCTAAATCTTGAACTGGCTCTGATACCAATTGTTAATCCAATATCTTCAATAACGTGCTCTGATACCAATTGTTAAACCAAGATCTTCAATGACGTGCTCTGATACCAATTGTTTAACCAAGATCTAATCAAGATAGAGAAGATATGAATCTGTCATCTATTTTACTTAAGAACACATTACAAGATTAGGAGTTCTGTACAAGTGTTTCTCTCTCTAGAATATAAGAATGTGAGTTAAGTATGTCTAGAGTCCTACCAACTAATACACAACAAAACCTATTTATACTAAACACTTTACAAGGTGTAAACAACACAATACAACTCAATACATTGACTTTGACTTTGACCTTTCTATATTTAAACCTTGAAGACATATTGCACTAACAAATTCCTTAAAACCTATTGCCTCTCTACAACCCTGACCATAACACCCCCTGCATATCAGCTACTACTATCTTAGTTCTGGTATTCTGCCAGATACACTCAGCTACCATCAACCAAAGACTCCACAAAGAAAAACGATTGCATCCTCTGTGACACTGATTTTGGCACCATAAAAATCACCCCTGCCATTATCCGAAAAGCACTGAGCCTTTCCATCGCCACAAAAGAAAAACCTTTGTTCCTCTCCCTGACCACAAGAAACATGCTGATAGGGAAGCCATCACTGCATTCTTTGATGCAATGGGCTATGTATGGGAAACTGGAAGGGACAAGAAGCCTAAGAAGAAACTGACCCTCATCAAGAAGTCAAAAATGCCCAGCGAGATGAACTTCATCATCGCTCACTTGATAAGCTGCATGACTGCAAAGACCAGCTCCTCTGATCAAGCCGCTCAACCTCAGCAAGCAATGGGATATGCTTTGCTGAAAGGTCTTCATATTGACTGGGCATCGATAATCTACGACGACCTTGTGCTCAAACTAGACTCTGCCGCTGACTGACCATCATGGGTTCCTTATCCTAGATTCATCAGCGCCGTCTTCCAAACTGGCCTGAAGGACAACTACCCACAAGTAGGAGACCTGAAACTCTATCAGGTTGTCCCTAAGGTACTCGACTTCAAGCCTGTGGAAAACGAGGTACGTCTCTCTACACTTTTAACTCTTCTCAATCCTTCTTCTTCTACTTCTGTAGCTCCTTCAGTGGACAAACCCACCGCTGATACCCCAGCTGCAACCTCCATTCCTTCTAGAAAAACCAAGGAGCAACCCCAACAATCTCATGCTGAAGACTCCTCAGCTCATCTTGAAGAGCTGAAGGAAAGTTCAGTGGTACGCTCTGCCACAGCTGAACAAGCCACCCACTCCATCCCAGCTCCAGTGTCTCTAAATGCTGAAGTTATAAACTTGGAATCTACCCAACCTCCTTCAGTCTCTCTACATACTGAAGAAGTTATTCTCAGCGGATCCAACGCTGAACCCCGCACCCAACCATCATTCCCAACCTTCGCTTCCCTCTCTACTCCATTGGACTCTAATCCAGTTTTCACCACGATCACTGGAGAACCCGTCATTCCTCCAGAAGCTAAAGATGATATTTTTCAAGGAATGATGGATGCAGGACCTGCAGGAATGTCTGTGCGTACACGCACTCTAGCTGACGACATGGAACTCTTTTCAGGACACAAAAGTTTTGACGACTTCACAAACCCTCCTGCATGTATACACCAACCCATATACACTGTAACAAAACCCGAAACTTCTGAGCTTTCCTTTGTTCACAAGTACTTGTATGTTACAGGTCCTAATTTAGGAGACATCAACGCATCTCTGAAGAACCTGGATACAAAGCTGACAGGTCTCACCACTACTCTCTCAGACAACTCTTCAGCTGTAACAAACGCTGGAGAGAATCTCAACAAGCTGACAACAGTGGTTGAACAAAATGCCTCCAAAGCTGATTTGGAGAAGGTTGATAGAACTCTTGGTGACTTTGCCAACGTTATTGCTGACATCTACACAGACTACACCTCTCTCAAAACAACAGTTCAATCCATGTCCAGCGAATTCATAACGCTGAAGACATCGGTTGGAAATCTTCAGGGAGAGATGACTGTTGTAAAGACTGACGTGAGTTCTGTAAAGACTGACATGAGTTCAGTAAAGACTGAAGTAATTTCAGTGAAGTCAATGGTGCAGCAGATCCTGAATCACATGCCCGCCCCTGTCCCTGCACCTTCGCATTTTACTCCGGCAGATCATGTAATAATAACTTCCATAATACAAAATGTAGCTCTTAAACACTTTTATGTTCTCTCTCTAGATTAGATTTACTTTTCAATAATAAATAGTTCTCTCCTACCTCATCTTGTTACTAGATCTTGAATTGTTGCAGATCATGGGTCTCACAATTGGTATCAGAGCAATTGTGAGACCCATGATCTACAACAATTCAAGATCTAGTAACAAGATGAGGTAGGGGAGAACTATTTATTATTGAAAAGTAAATCTAATCTAGAGAGAGAACACAAAAGTGTTTAAGAGCTACATTTTGAAACTCTAAAAAAAAGGTTTTCGATGATTATGATGCTCACTATCATCGAAAAAGGGGGAGAAATGTTTAATTCAATTTCATGTCGAAGATAATTCAAGATCAAAGAGATGAAGATACTAAGTTCAAGAAATCATTGGTTTCAGATCATGTGAAGTCTGAAATGTTGCTGAAATTGGTCATCTTAGTTCTGAGCGTTTCGGAATATGCTTACACCTAAAAGTTCAACAATATAGATGATTTCGCATCCTTCTTGGTCTGAGATCTGATGGTTTCGCATCCTTCTTGTTCCAAGTTTGTCAAAGGCTGATAAAGTTGCAAAGATCTGTTTTTCATATACAAGACTTGAAGATGGTTTGACAAAGTGTCTGTTGGAGAAGATTGACTTTACAAAGAGCTGAAGACTGCTGTCATATTTTTTTTAAATCTTGAATCCAAAGGGGGAGATTGTTAGAGCATTGTTGTATTCAAGATTTACTGTAAAGTCAATGTACTGTATGAGTATATGCAGTATTGTGAATGCCCTTATACCTTGTATGTTATGGGTATAAATAGGCATGACTAGTTAGACAGCAATTAACAATCAACTAGTTAGAAATCACTTGAAACACTTTTAGCATTTTGTCATTTTTACTCTAAAGATCAATACATGGATGACTTGTGCACTCTAGATTTTCTCTCTAAATATCTCTGCTAGATTCTGGGTTTCACAATGCTGAACTTTTCAAGATCACTACTGCTATTACTGTCCTAGAAGACAGAGTAGCAGCGATTGAAAACCCTGAGGGAACCGAGAAGCTTACCTTTGTATCTGAGGGGGAGCAACTCGAAGAAGATGCTGAAGAATCTGAATCTAAAGCTGAAGATGAAGAAGCCATCGATTTATCTGATGATGAACCATCCTCTTCTCCAATGAATGATGATGATGATGTTGACTCCTTTATCGTCAAGCCTGCTCAGAGGACTACAGCTCTTAAAGGGATCTTGATAAAAGAACCTTCAGGGGAGCGGACCAAGACAAAGCCTTCAGCGTCTGAAGCTGTCAAAGGCAAAAACAAAGGCCTCGCTGAAGATGACAATCTGACGATCTTGCTTAAAAAGTCGGTTTGTTAGGTACACTACATCTTACTTCCTTACACTGCATCCCTCCTCTATCTATACACATTATCAGCTCTCCTCTCCATAAAACCTCTATACACTTGAACCCATTTCTTTTCTCTATTCTACCTAAGTTCTTATTCGTACGATCGCTGTGTTTCAGCTAGTCCTCTCCCCTGTTTGAGGATATCGCTGAAGTTTCTACAGCTGCGACTTCACCAACAATAATCCCAGCTCCCAACGCTGAAGAAGTAATCCCGGTCTTGGATTTGATCTTTGAGACTGATGAACCCGAAGAACAGCTGCTCTCTCACAAAAACAAACCTTCCTTGGCTCCTCAAAAGCTGAGTGAAGAGGATCAGAAAAAGAGAGATGCAATGATCAAGAGATTCGAAGATCAGCGAATCATCCTGAAGCGTGATCAACTTCCTTCTATTCCTCCAAAGTTCAGACTTTCACAAAAAGAATACAAGGATCACCTCAGAGCTGAATGTCTAATCGCTGAAAGAAGGGAAGCTGAAGAAAAAGACAGAGAACTCGCCATCCAGCTTACCCAAGAATCAGTCGAAGACCCCAAGCTGAAACGAGTTCCAATCGAAGTTCAACATCAGCTATGGGAAGACGCCAAGAAGATCGTTAAAGAAAAGAGAACTGTGTCTCAATCTACTTTAATCTGGTGCAAAGAAAAGGTACACTTCAGATATCGACCTGCCAAAATCAACAAGGTACTTATCACTGGAAGATCAACCCTCAAAGTTTCAATCGCTGAAATCGAGATATTCAGAGAGAATGGACAGTACGAAAAATTCTATGCTGAAGCCATCACGAAGTACGGTCTCCCTGAATGGTTGGAGATCAGATTAGCCATCCAAAAGTGTCAATCTAAGTACAAGGATCATGTCGAAAAGCTGATAAATAAACAGATCGACTTAGTCTCTTCTTGTGTGGATATTCCTCCTCCCCTTCCTCTTGCAAATCAGAAAAGAAGGGCCTCTGCAAAGAAAAAGTCTAAACCTTCAGACTCAGGTCCTCTTATACTGAACGAAATAGGTATTGGTTTTTCTCGTGCTGCAGTTCTTGGTCCAGAACCTGACCTTTCCGTACTTGACACATCTCTTCCTCCTGATGAGACTTTCATCCCTGGGAAAGTCATAAGCAAACCCTATGGGATATTCTTTATTGACTATGGTGGATGAAAACGTTTTCAACGTATCTCTGAACTACCCATCACTCCCATCGAACAACTGAAAGATCTCATCTACTGGTGTGAATTCAAACTCGACATTCAGGCACAACATCTTAAACCCTTGATTTTTGAAGAAGCGCTGAACAAAAGAAATCAAGAAGTAAATGTCCCTGACTGGATGATTCCCACATCAAAGACCCTTGATGAACTTCTCATTAAGGAAGAACCTCTATAAACTGATAGGATCGCCTTATTCTTCGATTGTATCAGTTATTCTTTTGTACTTGTAATTTATTTCGCTTGTACTTGTAATCTTTCCACTTCCCCTTGTAATCTGATAGGAAGTTTTAAAGAAAGATTTCAGCGAAAGTACTTTACTCCATCAGTACAGAAAAGATCCCAGAAAACAGTAAAAGGGACAAATATTTTATGAGTTCTTTTTATCCTTATGCTTTCATTATATAGCAATTTTCTCTGTTGCTATGTCATAATCAAATAGGGGGAGATTGTTGATCCAAACCCTCAGTGATTTGATAATGACCCTCTCTTAAATACTTAGTGAAAATTGTAAGTAAACAATATGTATCAGAGTTTCACTATCGCTGATAAGTACTAAGACCTTACAGTACCGCTGATAGGAACTCTCGCTCTTGTAGGTGTTTTTAGTAGAAAACATTTCCAGAGAATGTGTTCAGAATCACATTTCAAGTAACCCTGTAAAATTTCATTGCAAAATTCTGATTTTTGAGCAAGTTATGGGCATTTGAAGTTCTAAAAGTTCGAAAATCGCAAAACCCAAGTTGTAAAACGATTTGTTGACTGCTGTTTGCTGTTAAATGATTTTATCAAATGTTTGTTGTTGTAATAACAGATTTAATGTTTTTATAACAATTCATTTGTGCAGGTCACAGATAAGCCATACAGACCTGCAGTGCTTAATGTGTAAACACACCTTGAAGTGTTAATCTGTTTTAGCTGTTGTTGGTTATAAAGAAATCAGACCTCTGTTGCTGTCAAATCAACAAAAACAACCTTTCAAGAGGACAGACTTCAATCCAGACCTGTTCATAACTGATTAATTGTTGTTGGTGGCTGCTGTCCAAAACAGAAACAAGAAGTTGTTTGTCTATTCAAAGTTGTATGCAGACCTCTTTTCAGCTACAAATCAGAGATCAGACCAAGCTGCTTACACAGACCAATCTGTCCCAGATCTGTGCAGATTCAGTATAGGCAGAAAGTCACTACTTATGAGATCTGTCCAATAAAAAAAATTGCAGCAACTAAGCCTGATAACTATGTGAAAACAGATTGAAAATTCTGTTAAGCCGTGCTTCTACTATTTTGATAACCCAAATTTTTCTTATGCTTAAAAAGTATTCAAAAGGTGCAGCAACAACAGTCACAGTACCTGCAGATGACAGCAGAACCTCCTAAATACTCTGCAGAAAAATCAGCTGCTGTCAGCACATTCGAGACTTCAAATTTCGATCACAGAAGATGTTTAATGCTGCTACAGCCGTGGGGAATCTAACTCCAGGCTGCTGTGATGGTTCTGTGATCTCAGAAGATCAACACAGAAGCTGAATCTGCTCAGAATTGGAGGAGTTACTAGTAGATTTGCTTAAGCATTTTTTATTTTCTCAAGGAAAACATTTTCAAACAGAAACCCGATGTTGTATTGTTGCAAAGCTATTGCTGTCGTGGCTGTCTTAAGTTGCGGCTGTCTTAAGTTGCTGTTGTGAGCTCTAAATATTATGATCAAATTTGAAATGGAGCAGCAGACTTTGATTAAGACAAAAAGTTGGCACAACAGATTGCTTAACAGATTCAGCAGCAGCTTGTCAATCCACACATCAGAAAATTGTGAATGGTCTTGCAAAGCAGCTCTGACATATCGAGACTGTAGAAGAACTCGTTATTGAGTATACGCAGAATCAGTTCAGGAGTATTGGCTTCACAACAGATTGGTCAAAAATAAAATTGGAGCCACATAAGGTCACGGTTTTGCAGATCAGAAGCCACCCTCTGCACAAATACAACCTTTTAATCCATGCTTCTGTGGATTTGAGATTAAGAGAGAATGATACAGAGCTCAAAGGCTGCAACCATATTATTTTTAGAAGGGTTCTGTGGTTGTGCAGAAGTAGATGGCACACACAAAACTTAACAGAGAGACGCGAGCAAGGGCTGTCCATTGAAGTATAGAGGCACAAAAACAAGCCAAATCTGTACAGAGCTTTATGAAGACTCTTATCATTGACAGGGAGCTACTGTCAATATTCTTGCTGTTTGGTTTCCAGATCTATGCAGAAGCAGATCACAGAAGCTTCTCGTTTACAGAATTTGATTAAATTCAGTCAAACAGAAGAAGATGTTCTGAAGTAGGAATTGGCAGAGAGAGTCCAAAGTTCTTATAGAGCTTGTACAACAGAAAGTTGCTATTATGTGCAGATTTTGAAGTGTGCAGATTAGTCTCAAAAGAGTTCATACATCAGAATTTGCACCGAAGATGTAGGGTGGTTGGTTGTTAATCAAATGTGTGTTATCATAATACAAAGGCATGAGCAGAGACTTTGTGCAAAAGTTCAGAATATGCTCTCTGCAGAAGCTGTGCAGAAGTGGTAAAGGGCTATAGAGCCTCTTTGGATGTGCACCAGAGGTACACCAGACCACAGGTACACCAGAGTTAAAGTCGCGACCAACCTCTGCCGCCAAACCTCTGTCGACCACTCAGACCAACTTCTGGCGACAACATACGCTTTGGCTCAGAAATTTGCGACCACCTTCTGTGGTACTGTTCACCACAGAGCCTCTGTGAAACCCGACAGAGCCTCTGTGGACTGAACCTCTGCGACCGAACCTCAGAGCCCGTAGACCAACGTCTTAGTACTTGCTGTCAGCTTTGCGCTGCTTCAGAAACATGCGCATAACTTTTGACTCGGTGCTCCAAATTACACGAGTCCAGTTGCATTGGAAAGATAATTCACAGACGCACGACTTTGATGTTCTGAGTTTTCTCAAATTCAGTGATCTGATATGCCTAATTCACTGTCAAAGTTAGCGGATACTTGCTGGATCGAAAGCAACACTTCACTCTCTCCATTGCCATAATCAGATCAGATTGAGGTTGCTTCTATACACATCAGTATAGAACCAAGACTTAAACTGAATGTTGTTTCTACATACATCAGTGTAGGACCAGTACCTCAACAGATCAGACTTTGACTGATATTTCTAAATCTCTAACCCCCAGCACCATGTTTCCTTTTTTGATTTGAATTAACTGTGCTTCTGGATATTCCTAACAAATGTGGAATCATCAAAGATGATTACCAACACTTTTTGATTCTTACAGGATATCTGATTACATGTTGAACCTAAATGAGATTTATTGCTCAATTTGAGGGGGAGAATGCCAATCTGACCATATTCATGCAAAGGTAAAATCTCTAAACCTTTCATCATTTTTAGAGAATGGCCATCTTTAAAATGATAAAACCTCTTTCAAATGGTCAAACCACTTCTAGATGCCAAAATGCTTTTTCAAATATAGAAGTTGGATTTTAAATGTTTTTCTGAGACTACAAGTAGTCAGTGTGTGGAACAATCCAACCTCTAGGACAACAATTTCATGTGATCAATGTGTGAGCTTTATAGAACTTCTATGGATCACTTAAACCTGTGTTTCCTACCAAAGAAGTAAACCTTGAGTGTTTGAGAGGTGAAGGGTCTACATCAAAGAGTGGGGGAGATAACTATATGAGTTTTTCTCATTGTGCTTAAGAGGTAAAATGTAAAAAGAGAGTTTGGTTAGATGTGAGCTACATGATAAAAAGAAAGAGGGTGTGAGAACAGAGTCAAAATAATTATACAACTCTGCACCATCTCTTTTCTGAGCCAGGCAAACCACATTTCTGATTTATCACAAATTTTTGGTGATTGTCATTGAAACAGGCAGTGAGCCCATGCCAACTCTTGTCTTAACCCCACCAGCTACTCACTTCCTTTTCCACAAGGAACAGTTTCATTTTTCCACGGGGAAGCAGCACATATGCTATCTGGTCTTTCTTTGGAAGGTTGGATATTGAAAAGAAGGAAAGTTGCCCCACCTTCACACTTCACTCATGCACATTGAGTCTGTGGAAACCTGTTATGTCCAAACAGTTTACACACTTTTGAGCTTAATAGATAATATTCTATTTTTCTTCCACACAATATCACGAATCTTCGTGATTCCATATGCTTATTTATCTATGTGATATTGCCAAGAACAGTTTGAGAAGTTTATTTTTTAATTTACTTCAATGATAACTAGAAGTCCTGTCAGAGCTTCATCATTGCCAACTCTGAGCATAGGCCACACAATTTTTTTTAAATTGTTGTGATAATAGTTGCTATTGTGCTTCTATGTTAGATGATTACCCCTGGTTACTTATTCTTTAATGCAGATTCTCATGAGCAGAATGTATTTGCTACTCTTCATCTCATAGTTGTTTATCTACTATCGGTTACTACTCAAACTGGTTATACAAGCTTCCGCACATCAAATCGTTCTCTGATCGTTTGAGAGATAACTGAGACCAGAAAAGTAATGCAACAGTCAAGGGGGGGTACGCAAAGATCAAGGGGGAGTTAAAAATGAACTAAAGCAACTGACATTGTGGAAGATCAGGAAAAGAAGACTCACAAGACTTGAAGATTGACACACCAACGCCTCTAAAGAAAGCAAGGGGGAGACTACAAGATGATGATTTCTTTATAAAACATTAGGGGGAGATTGTTAGCTTTAATTAGCCCCTAATTAAATGAATGGTTTATAAAGAAATAGTGTCAAGGACTTATTTGTATTTGTTGAGTGTCAAGGGCTAAATTTGTAAATAACCAATTGTAGTATTGGTTATAAAGTCTTGTTTGATAGATATTTTAGGTTAAGCCTCTATTTCAAGTTTCATACGTAAAGTGAGAGAAAGCTTCATTTTGTAAGAGAGTGTTCTTCAATCTTATCTTGTAATCTCTCAATCATTCAATATATTGCTATTATTATTGTTTCTCAACGACCTTCAACCTGAATGGAAGGGCTTTGTTCTACACGTTCGCCACAACCGTTAATTAGAGAATGTTCCGCTGCATGAGATATACGAGATGTTGCTCCAAGATGAAGATGATGTAAGTGAGTTGATGGGAGATCAGAAATCCAATGAGAAGACAAAGGAAGATCCCCTTGCCCTCATGACTCACAAGAAGGAAAAGCAAGCTCATCGCAGTTCGCATCGAGAAGAAGCGCCAAGTGAATCTTAACACGAAGATGACAAACCAGAAAGTGATTCTGATTTCGAGCTTGAGAGGCACAAGAAAGTTTTTGCCTTACTATCCCGGGAGTACGTGCGGAAGAAGTTCTTCAAGAAGCCGACTAACAACAACCAGCGGTACTCCACAAACACTAAGCGTCGGGACTACAAGCACAAGTACGAAGGCAAGCGAAAGACTGATAACAGGAGAAAGAGAAATGATGAAGGGAAGCGATCTAAACGGATATCTGATGATAGGGCTGATGATGAACCAGTTAAATGTTATAACTGCGGAAGGCGCGACCACTTTGCTAAAGACTGCCGGAAGCCTATAGTACGTAATGCTGAGTACTACAAGAACAAGATGCTCCTGTCAAGGCAGAAGGAAGCTGGCAAAGCGTAACTGGTGGAAGATGATCATTGGCTCCTAAAGACTGATGATGAGACTGAAGATGATGAAGCACATATGTTTTATACTGGCCTCAATCCGGAAGAATCTGATTCCGAAGATGGCTTTTCCGAGAAGAAGAAAGACAAGCACGAATGCCAGGTATGTGGTTCCTCCAATGCTAATCTAATTAATCAAATGCATGAAATGGTGCGTACTCTAGATTCATTCAAACATAAAGTTAAGACCAAAGACACCCACATCTCTAAGCTAGAAGGCGAGGCTAAGATCAAATATGATACCATAGGCAAGCTAGCTATTGCAAAGGCTGATGACATATGTGCGATAGAAAACTATCAAACTGAGTGTTCGACCATTTCAAAACGAGCTGAAGTCCTTGAGACCCAAATATCTGAATATACTCAAAAGTTAGAGAAGTCTCAGGAGGAGTATTCTAAAAGTGTTTTAGTTCAAGAAAATGTTTTAAAAGATAATGAGAAGTTGACCACCAAGCTTAAGGATCTTGAATCCAAACTTTACAAACTTGGTCAATCTAAACAAATCATCCACTTGAACAAGCCTAAGGAGTTCAAATATTACAACTCACTTTGGGGACTCGGATATGATAATTCGTGCTACCCAAAGAAAGTCTTGTCTAAGGTCCCCACTCTTTATGAATTTGATTTCATGGGCCTAGATAAGATATATCCCGAGTATAAAATTAAGTGGACTAAGGCATCTCCGGATGTAACGACCCGATATCCCATGACATACATAATATACATCAATTAACATATTATACATAACGTCGTTACATTCATAACCAAAGATACATAGTAATTCACATACGGTCCCATAGTCTCAAACTAAAAAATACAAAATATAAGCATTTCCTAATCTTCGCCAGCTATCAACCGCATCCTACACTTTATCCTTCCCTTTATACCTTCCTAAACCTGGAATACATATTTTTGAAAATAAAATGAGGGTTAGACCAAACGGTCTAGTGAGATAATCCCTGTCAATTTAGTAAACCTTTTTGTAAAACACAAATATACAACAAGTACTAAAATACCAAGCAAGACTCGTGTACATCTCATCATTCCCATGGCCAAATTAGTTGGTTGCAAGCCAACTAATCAATTACTCCACCATACGACAATTACAGCCAACACCGTCGTACGACAATTACAGCCAAATACTCCGCCGTCATAGTCCGGCCAAAGTGCTCTCGTGTAGTAAAATATTTATATAAACACAATATATATCTCAATATATCATATTGTCATTTATAAACACATCATCACGTTCCTACCACATATCCATCTCATATATATATATATATATACTAGTGGTGTACCCGCGCGATGTAGCGCGGGTGAATCACAATTGCGAAACATTAGTTTAACCCTGAATCATGTTTCTTTATCACTTTCGATTTTATTTCATGAGTTTACGTGGTTAATTTGCAAATCAACTAATATGTAAGGTTGAAGGTTAATATTGTTTATTAGTAAGCTCGAATGGAAAATAACGTATTAGGCTTCTAAACCTATAAACTCAAAACTTATTACAAAACTTGAAAATATTGATTGAACAAAGAAATACAATCATTTGTAAATAATGCTCATCCGTATATCCAGAAAGCTGTTTAGTTTCAGTGATGTACTCATCCGGAGAACTTCCTGCAAAAAACGTGCAATGATTTTAATATAAATATATGGTACCAAATGTGTAATAATACAATTGTTGATTATACCTTATTCATCACGTAAAACTTCTTGATAGACGACGTTTGAGGTGTAGACTCCGACACGATTGAATTTTTTCACAGGCTTCACTAACACCTTCGTATTGCCCCGTGATATCCCTCTTGACAACGCCACGTAAAGTTGCCCGTTTGAGAATACTGATTCCGGTAGATAGACACCTACATTAGGAATTGTTTGGCCTTGAGATTTATTGATTGTCATAGAAAAGCTAAGCCGAATTGGAAACTGTTTTCTCTTTAACTTAAATGGGAACATGTTATCTTCAGATGGACATAAGGGAATTCTCGGAAGAAATACTCTCTTTCCAGCATGCTGACCAACAACTATTTCTGCATCAATGACGTTTTGTTGAAAGCCCCTGCATATCAATCTACTGCCATTACATAATCCATTTGAGGGATCGATATTCCGCAACAATATTATTGGGCATCCAATCTTGAGACGAAGGTAATGAGGAGGCAAACCACTAACAGTTAGAGAGTTTAAGAACTCCATCGGATAGATGTTATTCTTATCATCTTCTGCTTCGTCGAAACTGTAGTATATTTTTTCATCCCCATAAAACTTGTCGATCAACTGATCATTAATCTCATCGACATTCTCATTTTTAGTTGATAGTATCGCCCTCGAAATGATATAATCCGAATCAGCTCCGTTGATTTGCAGAGATGGAAAGATTGCGTCAATCAAAGCATCTTTTGATTTAACTTTATCAGTATAGGGAATGGTCATGTCATCCGATATGCGAATAAAGCTTTCATCCACCGCTTCTTCATCTCCATCACCAACTCGTAATAAAAAATCTGAAAACCATGGATCAGTGCGTGCTCTCATATTGAGCGTTAACCGTATCTTTTTAATCGTGGGCCAAAGAGGTGACATCCGTAGGCTATAATCTACAATATGTGCTCGGGTTCCACGCCTCACGACCGGTAATACTTGTCTAAAATCACCCCCCAAAACCATTATCTTTCCACCGAATGGGAGTGCCACCCCTATGATGTCTTGCATTGTTCGATCGAGCGCCTCCACCGCCTGCCTCTTTGCCATTGACGCTTCGTCCCAAATGATTATTTTTGCATCTCGAATCAATTGGGCAGCCCCACTTTGTTTTTTTATGTTGCACATTGAGTTATTATCAAGGTTGAGAGGAATCTTGAATCTAGAGTGAGTTGTTCGACCTCCAGGCATATTATTGGCAGCAACACCCGACGAAGCGGTTGCGAGAGCAATAAGACCACGATTACTTCGAATGCCTATGTAGGAAAAAAATCGTAATTTCAAGGAGATTTTAATTAATAAAATTGGTAAAAAAATTAATAAATGCACGATTTTACCGTTGAAGTTTTCATGTGTCAACTCCGAACATATTGGAGTCGTTCATTCTTTGCGTGTAACACTTGTTCCTTGTGTGTTAACACTTGTGCTTCCTATGTTATTTTCTTTATTTCGATGATAATAATTTTTGTTCCAAATTTTTCTCTTTTCAGCAGTCACTGCACTAACAGGGGTTGTTTCATTGACGTTCACGTACGACGTCTCAATAAGTGTTGTAGATTGACTACTTCCTTCATTGTTAGCTATTTTTCTCATTTTGTTCTTCTCCTTTTGTCGTTCATAATATCGTCTGTTGTATTCCTTTCTTTTTTCTGCAACGATATTATTTTAGATAAATATATATACTATGAGTGACTATATCACGAATTAATACCATATATAATGATATTTACAGTGAGTATTCCATATACCTTTTGCTATATCTTCATCAACTTGCGTTACATTACCATTTGTAATTTTGTCATCACTCATCCTCATTGGACACTGTAAAATGATGGCCATAGGATATTGTTTTATCTATAAAATGATGTGTAAATGGTGGAATTGGAATGAAGTAAGTTAAATCCATTTATTAACTTGTCATCCTTGTTATTTACCTTGGTTGTTTGGATAAAAGTTGATTTGATAGAAATTTTGTTCACGGAACACATCACTCATTCTTTTTTTTTTATATCTAATAATTTCGTTAGTCAGTTTAATTAACAATTGAAAATATATCATTATTAGACAACAAAGAGACAACAATTTAACTTAAACCGCCATACATATAAAAGATACATACAAGTTCCCAACTCAAAAATATACCAAAAATACATAATAATACTAATCCACTTAGCCTTCCAATGTTTTTATGTCATCATAATTCTAACGGCATCTGCTTCCGGCATATGTGGTTCTACCACAATTGTAGTTAACTCCGTAGAGCTCAAAACATTATCTGAAAATAGTCGCATATACATTTTTAATAAAATACAATATGTAAATAATAAAATAGTTTATTAAATAATAAAAGTAACTTGTTACGTACTTGCGTGCAAATGGATGAGTTTTACTCGGGATGCATATATTATAGATTCATTTACGATTGCACGAGCTATCTCCGTAAAACGAGATGGTGTCGAATCATACAACCTCGTCTTTATAATATTTCCCCTATTATGAGTAATAAAAATGTTAGTTACTAAGATACTTTTTTTAATACTTTATAATATAAAAACTTACGGTCCGTCTTGGAGAAATATTTCAAAGCATCCAAATTGCAAAAAACCATGATTTCGGAAAGATCCTCTTCGCCGACCCGCGATGATTTGTCCAACAACATCTAGAACAAAAATTACCATTTTTTAAAATTAGAATCGTTTTATCAAATATGATTTTATTGTTTTAGAAATATAAATGTAACAAATAACTTAAATTTACAGATCATGGATTTTCGCCTACTACGATCTTCCACAAGTGTTCTTATAGAATGTACCAATGGATAGAACGGAAAGTCAAATTGGACATCCATCATCAATGGTATGAAGGTTGTGTATGGTTCAATTAGGATTGTCCATTCACCGGAGGCGAAACCATAACCTTCATACCTCCAGTCATTGAGATTATGTCCAAGTCTGAAACGATTCATTTGGAAAACGCCTCCCACCAAGTTCATTTGTGTGTATATTCGAATTAACCGAATATGATGAACAATTGCTACCATTTTTGTTCTCTAACATACAATAAAATACCAGTTAAATAGATTTAAAAAAATGAACACTCTTTGTTCCCTAACATCTTCCCAAACGCACTCCACACGAACACTTGTCCAGCTCCATGTTGCATGTACGTCGTTTAGCGATGAAAACGCGTCAATATTATATGGAGAGTCCATTTTCTACAAGTTTTGTAACACTAATTAGATACTATTTGAAATACATAGTATATGGAGCGTCAATTCACGTTTAACATCACAATGTTTCACTCCTTATGGCGATAAGAACATAGTATGTATGTATTTATATATTATTTATATATACAAATAGGGATGTAACCACATATGCCGGGACGTAAGGGTATTAACGCAACAATATTCCAATCACACAATTTATAAGTTAGGGCTCTTAATGGTTCTAAACCATTCAGCAAGGGGCTGTTTGGTAGTTGCTGAATGGTTTAGTGCAGAATGATCAAGTGGTCAGAATGATTAAGAGGCTCCTATGATATAATACAAAATGAAATTTGGTAATTATTCAGAATGAAATTAGGGCTCTGAATGGTTAAGGGAGGCCCACGATACAAAATTATTCAGAGGGTTTTAGAATCATTAAGAGGCAGACCTTTTTTTTTGCCAAACAAGATTCACCTCTTAATGGTTCTAAAACCCTCTGAATGATTTTGTATCTTGGTTTAGTGCAGAATGATCAAGTGGTCAGAATGATTAAGAGGCTCCTATGATATAATACAAAATGAAATCTGGTTGTTTGGTAATTATTCAGAATGAAATTAGGGCTCTGAATGGTTAAGAGAGGCCCACGATACAAAATTATTCAGAGGGTTTTAGAATCATTAAGAGGCAGACATTTTTTTTGCCAAACAAGATTCACCTCTTAATGGTTCTAAAACCCTATGAATTATTCAGAGGGTTTTAGATGGGTGTAGCAATCAAAGAGTAAACGATTCACATACCTGCAGGTCGAGATTGATGGCAGAAATGAGAAACAGAGCTCTGGCTGAGAATCCGATTTGCTCTAATTAGGCCAGCTATCTAAACGAATGATATCCGAGGCCTACATAAAACATTTAAAGTCCATATAAGAAAAGTTTTCACGTTCTCTACATAAAACATTTAAAGTCCATAATGGTATTGCAAAAATGAAAGGCCAGTCAAATGTATTTAAGAGGTTCGGTAACCACTTCTATTAAGCAAGCTTGCTCTTACTAAGGGGTTGTTTGTTTACCTCTTAATAGTTCTATTAAGAAGCAACCTCTGAATCGCTAAGAGGTGAATCTTGTTTGACAAAAAAGAAAAGTTTGTCTCTTAATGGTTCTAAAACCTTACCGAATGATTTTGTATCTTCGACCTCCCTTAACCATTCAATGTCCTAATTTCATTCTGAATAATTACCAAACAACCATATTTCATTTTGCACTATATCATAAGAGCCTCTTAATCATTCTGCACTAAGGGGCTGTTTGGTAGTTGCTGAATGGTTTAGTGCAGAATCATTAAGTGGTCAGAATGATTAAGAGGCTCCTATGATATAATACAAAATGAAATCTGGTTGTTTGGTAATTATTCAGAATGAAATTAGGGCTCTGAATGGTTAAGAGAGGCCCACGATACAAAATTATTCAGAGGGTTTTAGAATCATTAAGAGGCAGACCTTTTTTTTGCCAAACAAGATTCACCTCTTAATGGTTCTAAAACCCTCTGACCTTTTTTTGCCAAACAAGATTCACCTCTTAATGGTTCTAAAACCCTCTGAATGATTTTTTTGCCAAACAAGATTCACCTCTTAATGGTTCTAAAACCCTCTTAATGATTCACCTCTGACCACTTGATCATTCTGCACTAAACCAAGATACAAAATCATTCAGAGGGTTTTAGAACCATTAAGAGGTGAATCTTGTTTGGCAAAAAAAAAGGTCAGAGGGTTTTAGAACCATTAAGAGGTGAATCTTGTTTGGCAAAAAAAAAGGTCAGAGGGTTTTAGAACCATTAAGATTTTTATTCACTTACATTTGATAACAGAGAAAAAAAGGAAATAAAGGAAAATGAAACAACACATATATAAAGCATTTCAAATTTGGTTCGTTTAGTGGTAACATATAACATGTTTATAGTTTAGAAATTTAACTTAGCCCTACTATGTGCAACTTGTGCAAGTCTGAATGGTTAAGAGGTGAATCTTGTTTGGCAAAAAAATCATTCAGAGGGTTTTAGAACCATTAAGAGGTGAATCTTGTTTGGCAAAAAAAAAGTCAGAGGGTTTTAGAACCATTAAGAGGTGAATCTTGTTTGGCAAAAAAATCATTCAGAGGGTTTTAGAACCATTAAGAGGTGAATCTTGTTTGGCAAAAAAAAAAGGTCAGAGGGTTTTAGAACCATTAAGATTTTTATTCACTTACATTTGATAACAGAGAAAAAAATGAAATAAAGGAAAATGAAACAACACATATATAAAGCATTTCCAATTTGGTTCGTTTAGTGGTAACATATAACATGTTTATAGTTTAGAAATTTAACTTAGCCCTACTATATGCAACTTGTGCAAGTCTGAATGGTTAACAGAGGCCCACGATACAAAATTATTCAGAGGGTTTTAGAATCATTAAGAGGCAGACCTTTTTTTTGCCAAACAAGATTCACCTCTTAATGGTTCTAAAACCCTCTGACCTTTTTTTTTACCAAACAAGATTCACCTCTTAATGGTTCTAAAACCCTCTTAATCATTCTGACCACTTGATCATTCTGCACTAAACCAAGATACAAAATCATTCAGAGGGTTTTAGAACCATTAAGAGGTGAATCTTGTTTGGCAAAAAAAAAGGTCAGAGGGTTTTATAACCATTAAGAGGTGAATCTTGTTTGGCAAAAAAATCATTCAGAGGGTTTTAGAACCATTAAGAGGTGAATCTTGTTTGGCAAAAAAAAAGGTCAGAGGGTTTTAGAACCATTAAGATTTTTATTCACTTACATTTGATAACAGAGAAAAAAGGGAAATAAAGGAAAATGAAACAACACATATATAAAGCATTTCCAATTTGGTTCGTTTAGTGGTAACATATAACATGTTTATAGTTTAGAAATTTAACTTAGCCCTACTATGTGCAACTTGTGCAAGTCTGAATGGTTAAGAGAGGCCCACGATACAAAATTATTCAGAGGGTTTTAGAATCATTAAGAGACAGACCTTTTTTTTGCCAAACAAGATTCACCTCTTAATGGTTCTAAAACCCTCTGACCTTTTTTTTTGCCAAACAAGATTCACCTCTTAATGGTTCTAAAACCCTCTGAATGATTTTTTTGCCAAACAAGATTCACCTCTTAATGGTTCTAAAACCCTCTGACCTTTTTTTTGCCAAACAAGATTCACCTCTTAATGGTTCTAAAACCCTCTTAATCATTCTGACCACTTGATCATTCTGCACTAAACCAAGATACAAAATCATTCAGAGGGTTTTAGAACCATTAAGAGGTGAATCTTGTTTGGCAAAAAAAAAGGTCAGAGGGTTTTAGAACCATTAAGATTTTTATTCACTTACATTTGATAACAGAGAAAAAAAGGAAATAAAGGAAAATGAAACAACACATATATAAAGCATTTCCAATTTGGTTCGTTTAGTGGTAACATATAACATGTTTATAGTTTAGAAATTTAACTTAGCCCTACTATGTGCAACTTGTGCAAGTCTAATTGTTGCACTCCCAACAATTTCCTCTGTACCTACACCACCATGAGATTGTTGTCGAGTGGGAATTCATAACAATATGAATCTATTCGATCAATGCGTTAGATGGCTAGATTTTCAGATTCATTACCCCACGACCCTACCATGTTTTGGCACTACTAAGAGATGAAAAGGGGCTGTTTGTTACATCTTAACCACATTCACTGATCAAAATCAGAGTATTTCTTTGAAAACTTGTACAACAGAAGTATTAAAGGGGCTGTTTGTTTAAAAAAAACCTTAATACCTCTAAAGTCTGAATCGGTAAGACATTTTTACGTTCAGACCATTTTTTCCAGATTTTAGAGGTTCTTAAGTCTGAAATACATCTTATTAATCAGAAGTGAAATAAGACTTCCGACCTCTTAAAAAACACCTTAGTATAACTTAACCAATTAAGCTAACCACCCATTAAGCTTGTTAAGTTGAAACCAAATGATCGAAATCTAAAATTTTCAAAGTAAAAATCACTTTTAATACATTTGAGGCCAAAGTTGCACCACCTACTTACCAGAGTAAATAATCAAAACTGATAATTTGAAAACGTAATTACCACAAAAACTAATTCAGTCTAAAAGCAAAAATCAAAACTAATTTACTCCAAGCCTACCACTATTCCAGTGTGTTATTGTTATTGGCTTCTTGCAGTTAGAATATTATGGATATTGGTCATGGGTTAAAGTTTGTGTTTAAAGTTTGTCAGCTAAAAGTCTAAACTACCATGTTTTACCAGAAAAGAGAACAAGAAGACATCAAGCAACTAAGCAAGTAATTTATCATAACCGAACAGACCTTTCTCCCTCAATTAGTCCACTGGAAAAATCTCATCATCAACTGACACCTTGATTATTATATACAATCTCTCATGATGAAGAATCAGATAAACATGTAGGATTCACGTTATACCTAGATCATGGTTTAATGAGAATGTGGAACAAATAAAGAAACATATTTTTCTTTTCCAATTATGAGATATGCTTTTCTGGATCACTTGGTTCATATGGAACGTGGAACAGTTATACTTCACATGTGCATATAGAGATCCAATACATATATGTGTAGACTCCGAGATACATCACAAGCATAGAGAATATCATTAAAGCCAAAGAAAATTTCCAAGTTAAAATAAAAAGGGAAATCAACCCTTGAAAATAATTTTAAATTTTCCAATTGTCTTCTCTTCATAAAAACCTAAGAATATTTTAGGCCTACCAATGAGAACAAATTACCTGACTTACTGCTGCTGGAAAATGAATCAAGTTCTTGCTCACACGTATGCCCACTCACGACCTTCACAGGATAAAGCAATGAAATTTGTGACACCACTCACGACCTTCACACGACCTTCACGTATGTCCAGGTCGATCCTCTTAACAAAATCAAAATCAAAATGTATTTGCTATGGAGGTTTACCAGGTCGTGAAGCAGAGACCAAATTATGAACCGAAACCCAAATAAAAAAAAATCAAAATCGTTTTAGGGATAGAGAAATAGATAGCACACCTCAAAGAATTCGGTAGGGTTTTGAAGAAGCTGTGTACAAATTGTGATTCACACAGGGCTGATTTATACGGGAGAATTCAAAGAATACCTCAGTTGTGAGGTCGTCGTCTCGGGAGCCAGCAGCAGGAGAAACTTGATCTCGTATCTTCCATTTTGATGATTAAAGAGCATGTAGCAGGAAGAACAGGAATAAAGCATTCTTGGGAGAAATCGAAACAGGTTTGTGACAAGAGAGAAGACCTGAAATTAGAAAGGAGAAGCGATCGATGGGAAAATGTAAAGGGTGCAGTGTCTCTGTTTGGTATTTAGTGTTGACCGGTTTGAAACACTTCCAATTGTGTGCTTGAACCTGTTGTACACCATGCTTCCTTACTTGTAATTAAGAGATTTCTTAAATTTGTGCTTTAAAATGTTGTACATTATGCTTCAAGGATTGTAATTAAGAGTTTTGATTAAGATGAATATTAAGGTAGTATAGATATAGATATAGATATAGATATATATATAGGCTGGGTATCTTTTGCAAACCAGTGTATTTGTACAAACTCGTACAAACCATACCTACCTTCATGATTTTGTAAATTTGGCTTCATGAATATATTTATATATATTTTGGCTTCATGAATATATAATTTGGCTTCATGAATATATCATTTGGCATTTTTAACTAATTTTTTTCGGTGGAGCCCTAAAATACCCTTATTTTTGTAAACAAATTAGTTAAAAATGCCAAATGATATATTCATGAAGCCAAATTATATATTCATGAAGCCAAAATATATATATATATATATAAATATTCATGAAGCCAAATTTACAAAATCATGAAGCTAGGTATGGTTTGTACGAGTTTGTACAAATACACTGGTTTGCAAAAAATACCACCCCTATATATATATATATATATATATATTCCAGTTTGAAAACCTTTTTAAAGTAAAACTCACCTTGATCGCTTATCCAATAACACTTCCAAGCCTTTTCCAAAAGATTAGTCTTTCACCCGAAATTCACAGAATCTGAAACAGATTAAATACAAATATCCCCTTACTAAATGAACACATAAGACTTACTAGTAGGCTAAGGACTCTAGATAACTCAAATCCTCAAAAGTGACCAAACAGCTAAAGTATCCGAACACCTCAAACTACCCGGACAACACGACTTCCTGGACAGCATAACCAATCCGGACAACCTGACGTTTCCGGATAACACAAATAATCCGGATAATACCCGGACACCAAAGCAATCCGGACACTATCCGGTATCTCATTTTAACCGGAAACTTATGGTAAAGAGGAACTTACCTGGATAAAAACCCCATCCGGACACCTTTAGAACATTATCCGGACACTATCAACAAAACCACCCGGACACATTCAACGTGTCCGGAAACCTCTGACTGTTCATGTATTTTCTACCCAGATTCGACTGTAATTAACCCCAGATGTGAAATCAACGATTCTACTCCGATGGAAACTATCTATTACCAATTACAAACATAAAATACAAAGCAACATACATTGAATTCACTTCCAACAATCCAATTTGAAGCCTTAACCCTTCCTTTCTTCTTTTGCTACTTTTCTCCCCAAAACACACACACACACAATTCTGGATATTTTTGCCGTTTGAAAATATCTAAAGAGGTTAGGAGATAATATCAACCTAATTTACCCATTTAGACCTTAAACTTCTCACTAAAGGCCAAAACACCCTTAAACTTATAATTTCACCTACACTTACCTTAAACTTCCATTGTAAAGTTAATTAAATTTAACGGAAGTAGATTTTTAACTAACGAACTTACCCGGGGTATTACACCGGAAGATGAGGAGTTTGAGGATTTTAAACGAAAAACAGGTATACCTCTACCACCAATAGAGGCAAAACCTAAAACTGATAATCCTACTTCTGAAAATAACACGAAATCGGATGATGTGCCGCCTAGGAAGAACAAAAATGTACAGATCCCTTTCGTGTATGAAACGCTTAATGCGTCAAATTTAAAAAGCAAAATTCCTTATCTCCCCAATAATTACTTCGACATCTGTTCGCTCGCCAAAATGGTTGAAACTCTGCTTCCCGTACCGGCAACAACAGATGTAGATTCTAACGATAAATTAGAGTTAAAACGTTATGTTCCACCTCTGATTTTGGAAAACATCATTTTCAAACTTGAGGAATCGATTGCGAGAGATAAGGTCATTTATTGGATCAAACAAACTTGTATTCAATCAGGAACAGATTACAGATCTAGAGAGAGAATCTCTCTTAGATTACAAAAGTGAATACAAAGTTATGAGGGAAAGTTAGTTAGCTTAACAGTGCTAACTTCTATATATACTGTAAGGAAATGCTAAAGCCAAGAATTCGGATCAAGTTGGATGCGAAAGCACGGAATCCGGATGTATAAGGATCCGAAACAAAGGAATTCGGATGTATAAGGATCCGAAACCAAGGAATTCGTATGCTGAAGGATCCGAACCCCCAGATTTCGTATGCTGAACGATCCAAAACCCCAGATTTCGTATGCAACAGAATGCGAAACCACTTGAATTCGGATTAAACAAGATCATAAACGAACGATTTCGTATCCTAAATGATCCGAAACCCAAACTTGTGAAAGTGTCTCTTTTCACTTTGAGATCCGAAACCAAGCTAGACAAATCAGAAATCCTTGTGTATTATCCTATGAATGATCCGAAATCTCTATGAATGATCCGAAATTCTTATGAACAATCCAAAACCTTCACTCAAACCCAAAAATCACTGATTCGGCCATAACTTCTTCAATTCTTGATCAATGAACACGAAACTATCACATATTTGTTCGAAATCAAATTCCACACACTTTTCAATTTGATCACAAATCCTAATTCGATTGATTTAATCGAATTAAGATCCAAAAACAGTAAGAATAGGGTTTTCGTACAAAACTGTGTAAAATGATCAAATTCGATGAATTTTGTGCAGAAATTGGTAGTAATCCAAGAATTAAAGATGATCAGGGATGTAAATCAAGTGCTATGATGGCAAGAATCAATCAAAAAAAAATCAAAAAATGGTAGAAAATGTGAAATCTGGATGAACAGTGATCGTAGAAGCATCAGAAATCTTCAAGAACAATGATCGATGAAGGATCTGAATCCATCAAGAACAGTGTAAAAAATCTTCAATTTGGTCTAAATCTGCTTGAATTTTCTGTTTAGCTCTGATACCAATTGATAAAACCCAGATCTAGCAATGAAATATGAACAAGTATAGAGAGAATCTAGAGAGCAAATGTGTCATCCATATATTTAACATATAAGTACAAAATGACGTTAGCATGAAGTGTTCTAGATTGATACTAGCTAATGTACTAGACATGCCTATTTATACTTATAACATACAAGGTATAAATGCATTTACAATACAATATGAACTAATACAGTACATTGACTTTACAGTAAATCTTGAATACAATAATGCTCTAACACTAATAGAACTATTACACATGTCCTATTTAACTAACATAATATAAATGAAAATATCCTATCATAAGTTCTGAACATTCTTCTGACTAAGCACATCAGAACTTCCTTCAAGCACTTGGACGTTTTCCAACTTCATCTTCAGAGGTTCTGAGTCTCCTACTCAGAACTTTGATCCTTCTGTTCAGACTTTCACACTTGTAATCTTTTCAAGACTTCTCAGCCAGAGCTTCTGACTCTTCTTACTCAGAACTCTGAGTCTTCTATCCAGATCCAACACTTGTAACTTTTGACAAAACTTCAGATCTAACAATCTCCCCCTTTTTGTCAAACAGTCATGTACTTATCAACATTGAACTCTTTCAAAGCAGGTACAATCTTCAAAAGAATTACATTTCTCAGATTAAGCCTTCTTTCAATCTTTTCTATGATCTCTTGTATTTCTTCAACTTGTTTTCCTCTTGTTAACTTTTTCTCCAAGCTGTGTTTGATCAACCTTAGAGTTCCAGAACAATATTTTGCTACTTCTTCTGGTCTGAAGAAAATCTTTTATTTTATGTCATTCCTTAAGAAAACTCCCAACTCTGGATGTCTTACAACATTTCCACTCTTCAGAAGATTCAATTGTTCATGATCATTGTTTGGCATGGAAAGATATACACATGGTCTTTGTATATATAGAGCAATCTGAAAATCTGTATATGCATACCATCTCAGAATGTAAAACATAGCATCTCTCACTGCAGCCAATGCTCCTCTCTCCTTTTTATATTTACTACATTCTTTATTTGACAAAAGACTATACAGCCTGTAGAAATCTGTTACTGAGATCTTGTCAAAGTCTGCTTCAGTGAAGTACTAGACTTTTCCACCTTCTCTTAATACTTTAAACGAATAATACTCATGTTTTTTGAACTTCTTAACACTCAATTCTCTTATTCCAGTGATTAAGAAATCTGAGTACACTGCCTCTTTTGGTTTTGCTAAGCATCTTGACATCTCTCCACGAAGCCATTTATGTACATATGTTCTGTCATGATACACACTTAGAAAGTTGACTTCTCTTGGTTGAAAGAAGTTAGGAAGAGCATACTCTAGAAAGTAACCATTAACATCAACAGGTATTTCTTCTTCATTAGCCTCAGACTTTTCTGGTTGATCTGCATCTTTCATTTGAACATCTTGTGAAGACACATCAGGAATATCTTCTTCAACTTCTTAAGAATAAACTCCATTTACTTCATACTCAACAGGGAATACAAAGTCTTTGTCTAATAGTTTCTTTGGGTTTTCTTCTGAATGTAACCATTCACTTCAGTTTCTGATTTTATTCCTGAGCTCTAATCTTTCATTTACACATCTGATACACTTTTCTTTTACAGAAGTTCTGTCATTTTCAACAAAAGCCTTCATCTTTGATACTGTTAACTTCAGAGTAGCATCACTGTATTTTACTAAATCATTCAATCTGAAAAGAATGACTTGGTTGAATTCTGAATGAATCAACCTTTCATTTCCTACTTCTTCACTAACAAACCCATCAAAGTTGTTTATTACCTGCAGAGTTCTGATTGGACTTATCAAGTTACACTTCTCTTTTCTTGACTCAATTGCCATCTGAAAGTCATATAAGTACATATTTCTGACATATATCCCCAGAACTCTTCTGCATTCAAGTTCTATTTAAGTCTCTTCAGTGCCAACAAAGAACTTCACCAATAAAATTTGATCATCCAAAAACAATCTATGGAAGTCAAAACTAGTTATGTTCACCTTCAAGTTTCCTTCTTTCAAGACATTCATGTTAACATATTTCAGACCATCAAATTCTTCAGTCAGAAAATCTAACACCTTCACAATTCTTTTCTGAACAAGTAACTTTTCATCAGGTTTTCTTAATTTGTTTGATGCTTCTGTATATATCATCTGAACCTTTTCATCCAAAAACCAATCAATGAAGTTTTCAATGTCAACATGCTCATCTTCTTTGCAATAGACAGACTCATAGTTGTCTTCAGGATAAACATTAACAAAGTACTTTCTTGCCAGTGGTGTATCTTCTCTTTCAACAATAAAGTCACACAATGGTTCTTCACGAACTAGCAAATCAATTCTGGGAATAATAATTGGACTTCTGTATGTATAAGAAGGCATAACAAAGTTTGCAACTTTTACAAGATCTTCTTCTGACACATCTTCAAAGAAATAATCTGCTATATCTTTTTCAAACTTTCTTGAATATCTGACTGTTTGATCCTCTTCTCCCAACAAATCAATAGGCCTCACTGTTCTGATAACTCTTTGAACTTTCTGAACATTAAGAGCTCTGACCAACTCACTATGCATTCTCCTTATTAGAATCTCATTGAACCTTCTTTCTTCCATCTCAGAGTTAAGAAGCTCAACTCTGGTATAAGGAACAATTTCTTTACAAGTATTCACTTCAGAACTTTCAATCAAACTTTCCTAAAAAATATCTGCCATATTGATCTCGCAACCTTCTTCAGAAGAATCTGTCACTACTTCTTCTGCAATCACATTCTGATCTGTCACTATAACCTCATCTGATCTAAAAATGCTTGTTACAACTGCATTAAAATTCTGACCTGTTATCATCATATCAACTGTTTCAATATTTTCATCAGCTATAACCTCCTTATCAGCCATAAGTATTTCAGTCTCAACAGAGTTTACCTCCATCTCAGTATTTAACACCAATTCCTCTGTTTTATCAGTAACATTACCAGAAGAGTTTTCATTTCCCTCATTCTCAGTTTCCATAGCATTTTCAGTATCTGAACTTATTTCATGAACCTCCACTGATTTTTCTACATCTGCTAATTCATCAACCATCTTTCCAATATCTTGTGAATTCTGAACATTCTCTGAAATCTGAACCTATGAATTCTGAACCTCTACATCTGCAAGCTGCACATCTGCAAACTCAAAATCTGCTAACTCAATATCTGCTGACTTTTCAACATTTTCTATCTCATCAGTGCTTTGATTTTCAACCTCAGTACTTTGCTTTTGCCTTTTCTCCCCCTTTTGATGATCATGAGGATCATTATCAGCAAACTTTCTTTTTAAGTGTTGAGTTGATTCTGATTCAGGTTCAGCTACAGATACAGGCATAATGGCTAATGGCTTTGAAACACTAGCCAAAGTTGAACTGACATCTTGTAACAATGAAGATTTCAAATCCTCCATATTCTTGAAAAGCTTCCTTTGAAATTCTGACATTTCATCCTTGATCTCCTTTTTGTGAGCATCCAAGGATTCTTTCATTTTATCCACTTTTGTCTCAACAGAATTTGCTTTCCCTTCCAACATAATTTTGAGCTCCTTCACCTCATTTTTCAAAGAATCAACAGTACTCTCCAATTTTTCAACTTTCTCCCCCAACACCTGATTTTGTTTCTGAATCTTTTCAAATTCAGAATTTTCTAACAGTGAACCTGAAACAACAAATGTTCCAGTTATCATGTGCTCAGGGAGCTCATGGCCTGTAGATGCCACAAAGACATCATGTACAACAGATGCACTGTGTAAGGAGGCTTTTAGGATGTTCACCTCCCCAGGACTTCCATCCAATCCTTGACAACCAATATTAGGAGTGTCTATGGATGTTGTTACAGGAATACGAAATTCCTGTGATGTGCTAGTGTTGAAAGGATTTTTAGGCCCAAAATGGATATCACTGTGCAATCCAGACTCAAAGTGTTGAATAAAATATTGGGATTTATCACCCTCCTCTAAATGAGTTTGGGATGGTTCCCCTGTTTGTTTTGAAACAGTAGCACGTTGAAATGCTTCTGAGTGGCTAGGGATGGGTTGTTCAAGTTCCACCACGGGCTCCATGGTGTTTTCTTCAATGTTGGTCACCAAAGGGTTGTGAACCAACAATAGATGTGGTTGCCCAGATTAAGTTGGCTGGATCAGAATTACCTCTTTCTGTTTCTAATTCTGTTAACAATTTCTTAGCCTCGCTTCTCTCTTTCTGTTTTTCAACTTCCATACTAACCAATCTCTCTGAATTTTCCCTCTCTAATCTCTCAGAATGATCTCCCCCTTGAACATTCTCCCCCTCTTTATTTTGATTAGACCCCTCACCTCTCATCTCAGGTTGTTCCTCATGGGTAGGGGCTTGAGGTTGATCAAGTCCCCTTGAGGTGCAATATGCTTTTAATATCTCACTCTCCCTTGGAATGTATTGCCTAAGTGACTTTGGAAGAGGTCTGTGATTTGGAAAATTTTCAAGTTTCAGAGCAGAAATCATTTTACCCATATAGAAGATTGGCCCATGCTCCTCATTTGATCTTCTTGGAATGTTTCTGTCTTGATCCATTGCATGCCAGATCACCAACTGCTAATGCCTCTGATAAGGTATATACGTGAGTATCCTATCCTTTGTTCTTCCTTCTTTTGCCTTCTGATTCCTCTCAAAAGTATTCTTCATATCTTCCCATAGAATAGAAGTATAATCATAATGCCTATTTTTCACTAACCCATGAAAGATCTGCAAAATTTGCTTTGAACCTTGATCTAGTGAACTGTTCTTCCCAGAAAGACATTTGTTGATTATATTGTGTAACGTCCCAAAAATTACAAGCAAATTTAAATTTTTAAATAAACAAATTATTTATAACAACTCATTAATTGATACCAACGTTTCGTTTGCAAACACATAATTAACATCCTTATAAATTAAAATCAGCGGAATAAACGTTTAATTATTATAATCATAAAACAACCAGCTCTCCTCGCGCGCCAGTGTGTACTCGTCACGCCTTGGAGCCGCTAGGACCTGAAACCACAGTTCATGGGAAAGGGTAAGCACGAAGCTTAGTGAATTCCAACACATGCGCAGATAGGAATTATATACACATCACCCCTATCCGCACATAAGCAATAACATCACAGTTACATAAAACGAGTAAACATCTACAAGTAATTATGTATCCAACACCTCAGTACCATCGAGGCCTCGGTCCCACCGAATTGTAATGTATCCAACACCTCAGTACCATCGAGGCCTCGGTCCCACCGAATTGTAATGTATCCAACACCTCAGTACCATCGAGGCCTCGGTCCCACCGAATTGTAATGTAACCAACACCTCAGTACCATCGAGGCCTCGGTCCCACCGAATTGTAATGTAACACATTTATACCAAGCATTCAAACCAATCAAATATTACACACCACAAACAACTAGTTCACACCACAAAGACAATAGTACATACAAACTATTATGACATGCATACAACCCCTAACTACACAGTGAGAGAACTCACCTCGAATGCGCGCCCAGCTTAACAACACAATTCAAGCTCCACAATTACGGTCACTTCCCATCACCTAAACGCATGTTAAAACGTGTCAATACGAGACCCGGACCCTATGGCATGACACACGCTTAAACCGTCACTAAAACTATTTTCCGTTCCCACTAAACAGGTCTGTTCGGGACCTGTTTCGACCCCTTTAAACCTAGAAAATTCCCAATATTATTTCATGACCAGAAAGTACTCTGAGTTAGGGTTCCAAGGACATATTATACGCCTCCTAACGATTTTTCTCCAATTTACTACGGATTTTACAAAAACAGTTTCCGGAACAGCGAAATTCAGTACCTTTCAGTATAAAACGACAAATCGACCCAAGCTACGTCCCGAACTGGGTTTTGCACAAAACACAGAAAAGTTTCTAGACTCAAAAAGGGAACTTTTGACACCGGTTTCACCCCAAACCGAGTTACGAGCAGAAAGTTATGATTTTCGCAAGATCAAGGCAGATTCCAGAAGTTTTCACATGAAATGACGAAACACCGAACTTGCGACCACTTTTTCGCCCAGTTAGAGACCGAACCAGTTTTTCGCTAAAACACGGAAAACGTGCTCGACCCTGAAATTGAACCGTGGGCGCCAGTTTCGGCTCAAACGGGGTTACGACGGAAAAGTTATGGTTACATGAAAACTGGACAGAAAACTAATTTTCACATAAAATGACGATTGTAAATACGGTTACGCGATTAAGGTTACGGGTTGGGGTTTAGCTAACAATGGTTTACGAAAACTGGACAGCACCCGGCACCACCCACTGCCACCTCCGGCCGTGGTGGTCACCGGCGGCGGCGGTATTTCCGGTGACTCTTATATACACGCACACGCACGCACACCCTCACGCACACACCACTCCATCCTCACACCACCGCTCTCCTTACTCCCGATCGTCCCACGCAAAATGACACATACACCCACACAACCCGCCGCCCACCCACGACCACCACAGCGGCGGCGTGCGGCGGTGGTTGTTCCACCGGAAAAACGAAAAGGAAAGGGAAAGCGAAACGAAATGAAGAAACGACTTACCTTACGACGTCTACCCTCTTCCCCTCGACTTCTCCGACGAAAGGTGGTGTTGGCGGCGACCTCCGGCGGCAGCAGCGACGATCCTCCGGCGTCTCTCTCTCTCTCTTCGTTTCTCTTGTTCTCTTCCTCTCTCTCTTCTCGCTACCTCTCTCTCTCTCTCTCTCTCGTCGTTCCTATCTCACGAACACTCTTTCTCTCGATGATCCTCTCACCCACGGCCGTTCACACCAGGAACAAGAAGAAAGAGTTGTAGGGTTAGGATAGTTTTGGTTGATTGGCTTACAAGGAAAAGAAGAAAAACGCAAAGCAAGGGGGTTCGGCCTTTTTTTTCTTGCATGGGCCGAACCATGCCCAATTTTGACTAAAACTCAAGATTAGCCCCTCAACTACACCTCATCTCACAATCTACCTCAAAACGACACGTAAGCTTACATTTTTTTTGTCCTTCTTGACACCAAACCACTAACCCAAAAACAATTAAAGGTAAATATTTTAAATTATTAAAATTAATTAATAAACGTACCGGGACACGGGCTTTACAACTCTCCCCCACTTGAATTAGACTTCGTCCCCGAAGTCTACGTCCGCAAACAGCTCCTAATAACTCTCTCGCATTTGATGATATCCCAATCTCAATCCACTTTCAAGCTCTAAACATTCTAAAGCTGCTCACTAGTATACCCTACAGGATACTCGATTACGATCCCTCCTATCATTAATTGACGATTAACTTCTATGAATTCTGATAGACTCCAAAGAGTTTCCATAACTTATATTAACAAAACATCGACCCCCTGCCGAACATCGGTCCAACCGATTACATTAACAAACATCGGCCACCCGCCGAACATCGGTCCAACCGATTACAATACCAAACATCGGCCACCCGCCGAACATCGGTCCAACCGATTACAGTCACAAACATTGGCCACCCGCCGAACATCGGCGTGGTATTATCCTAGACACCAACACAAATAGATATCCCCCACAATCAAGTCAGTTAACACACACGTAGGTCATTCCACCATAACCATCCATCACAAGTGATCATTTCAGGGTTACTACTACCATCACCATGATTATCTTAAAATCGGCTACAACTCTCCGATTAAACTAAAGATGTTTGGCCTCAAGCCCAAAAGTCGACACCTAAATATACTACTTACTTCAAAAAGGTTACTATGCATTTATTCTCTTAATTACAAAGGGCATCAATCCTTTAACCGATACCATTCGGCCTACAGTACCAACGCGCGTGGAATACCTACCTTCCACCGTCGACGTATCATCCACACTTGCTCTACGAAGCCAAGTCACACCGTATCGAGGATACACCTTGACGTCTACCTCCCAGGTAACGCCTCAAGACCCAGCACACCGGAACTACCCCCCAGGTAAGTGCCCACAACTATATCCTCCTAGTACCTACTGGAAAGTCTAGGTTAGAACACATGAATACTGGGGTCCCACCCCGAGATACCCAACCGACCATTACCAACGACCGATTAACGTGTCTAAGGATCCAAAGCAAACAGCCTACCAACAACATGCCTATTTCTGATTGACTCACTCACCCAAACATGTAAACACTCAACGTGCAAAGAATGCCAAACGGTGCGACAAAAACAACTCATCAACTAGACTCCACATCGAGCCATTAAACCCGGGCAATAGGCCCATGACTAACTCCAAGTCAAAACCGAGCAAAATGCTCCACGCTTGCTAGACCCATAGGTCGGAAAATGCGTTTAAACAAAGTTTAAGCAAGCAATACTCTGAAATCAACCTTAGTCCCAGACTCAACACGGGTTAAACAAAAGAGTTTTCCAAAAGGACTCACACCCTTAAAATTCTCGAAATGACACTTAAAAGCACATTTCCCCCAAATGGTTTACAAAATCATTTACCAAAAATTTTCAACATCAGGATTTTCATCTCAAAAAGATCGTATATAATAAAACTACTATTACCAGATCGATAGTTACGCAAAACTGGACACGCTCGTCCCATATAGGAAAATCATGTTGAAAATCGTTCCATTGCAGTTCGGTTTACTCACACGAAAGCAAAGCGTAATAAATAATTTCTTTAAAATGAACCGCCTCGATTCCAGTATGGATTGACTCATGACATGCACTTAAGGTAACCGCTGACCTTAAACAGGGTCCGACAAAGGTGTGCACATAATTCAAAATAAGTTTCACGACGTTTGATTCAAAAATTCCTCTTTTTAATCATAAATGACGTGGCACAGGGTTCGCCACAAATTTTTCGCGCGTCAACTAGTCACACAAAACGATGACACGGTTTACAAATATATTTTTGTTAAAACACAATTGTCTCGTGTAAGTTGCAAACTTGAAGACAGAAACCAGTCCGCTTCTAATAATTGGAAATATCGACTAAAAACCTCGTAAAATCTCAAACTGGGGGCAGACATGCAAGCTTGTAACACTTCCTCAAGTTTCGTACTTGGGGCATATAATGTCAAAACATTATAGTTTAAAAAAAATGTATTTATCGAAAATGCTCAAAATACTCGTTTCCTCCAAAGCAAAAGTTTTTAATTTCCCAAAAAAAAATGAACGGTAATTCTAAATTAACCGAATGTCAAAAATCTACGCCTTTATATTTCCAAAATATAACACATTGTAATCGTATGCATGATGTTTACAACATTAAAACACTCCTTGGATCAAATGGTCTTTCATTTCGACAAAAAGGAACTAAAGCATTTTCTTGCACGACTCGTTCATCAAAATGCCGAGAACAAAGGTTACCCCAGTATGCATACCCCTAAGTCGATAAATCGCATTTTCATGAAAATGTCAATAAAACCTTTAGCTGACTAAAAAGCGCACTAAACAACTCCTTATGAAATGTTACCAAATTCCTCCATGCATCACTTATGTCACGCATGAATCAATCCACACACTGAACTATTTGCAAAATAAACACTTAGTAACACAAACTCTCGAACGAAAAGTTAAGCGACACTAGAATTCCAAACTCATTTTAGACAAATCACCAAAATAGCCTTTATACAGACATCGTGGAATGTAACTTTTCGTCTCAACTCTAACACATGTGGAGGAGTTCCAATGTTAGAGTCTCAATCCGTAGTCACTTACCCAACATCTTAACCACCACAAAACACGGATAACATCGTATCCGAAAGAACCGTTGGAAAAATAACAAAAATGAGACGAATTCTAACAAAGTTTGCACTCCCGTGATAAAACGATTTCGTACACTTTCAAAACCATATTTCAAAATCTTGTGCGTGTGCTGAGCAGTTCCCAAAATTTCAAAACACCGTCCATACAAAGATTTGAAACACAAGAATTTGTTAATGCAATCTTATTTTCAAAATAACTTCGTGCATGACTCATTCGGCATTCAACGTCTCGACCCCTACTACTCCGAAACTCTCCGGTCTACTATTGTCATCCAGACATTTAAACCTCTTAAGGCAAGTTGGGAAATCACATCAAATCATCTTACGGGTTTTCCTCAAATCAAAGTCGGCTCTATGAGCCTATGACTCTAGCAAAATCTCCCATCTTGGCCCGAAATGATCTGCTTACAACAAATATCATCCTTATCGTCACTCCAAGTGACTAATACTATAATCGTCTTTCTATTCCAACGACTACTAGTTTAGAACCTTCGACACTACCCCAACGATCATCCCATCAAAGCAAGTCAAATACACCATGTACCAGTGGATCTACTATATTTGTCTCTCCTCGTGACGGCTATTCAGGGTAGATAATACAACGCGTTATTAGCACATAACAACGCACACTAACAACACTCGCGCCCAACTCCTTGGATTCCTCGTGACTTCCCCGACTCGAGCATTGATCCTGTGCTTCCGGTAGTAGGAGCTCTACTACTACCATCCACGCCTATCATTGCCCGTTCCGAGTCCCATCCCGAGGGTCCAAGTAGTTTCTCGCCGAAACTATACACATAAAATATATAATCCACACATGCCAGTTCAAGAACATATCCTAAACAGGCAACTCATACAACTACTGTATATATAAAACCACCGGTCTCCCCGATCAGACAGCCACAAATGTATACTTAATAAACCATCGGTCACCCCGATCATACAACAACAATTAAATATATAATTAACCATATGCCTGCACCAGCATATATATACATCCACCCTTCCTAGCTCCCTAGGAATTTCCTCTTATCCCACTACCCTTGCTACTACCGAATCCCTACTAATTATGACGAGTGACCTCGCGAATACCCGATTTTATGCAGTGCGAAATAAATAGACAGTCGAATACAAGACTCTATCCTAGAACGGTTGGACTCAAACAAGAGCTGCGCAATAGAACTAAATCGAATATTCTAAGGCTATAAATCTCTTACTGCATACAACCTAGAGGGCATCCACTTAGTAACCTATCATAGTTAGCATAAATTCTTAATAGCAAGTAGTTCAACATACAGCATAGTGTCCACAACAGGCAATCTAGCATGCATACTCTATGATCTAGAAAGCAATAAAACACTAAGTACTGTACCTTTCCCCATTGGCTCCGGCTGACTGTACACACTGCGCCTCCGATCACCGTTCCTCGAACGGGTCTTGACTTTTTCTTTTGTTTCCAAAAAGATTTAATAAAGAATTTGAAAATTTCCCAGCCGCAACTTGAGACCAAACACACCGAGGTGCGTTTGATTCACTCAAGCTGTGCTCTGATACCAAGTTGTAACGTCCCAAAAATTACAAGCAAATTTAAATTTTTAAATAAACAAATTATTTATAACAACTTATTAATTGATACCAACGTTTCGTTTGCAAACACATAATTAACATCCTTATAAATTAAAATCAGCGGAATAAACGTTTAATTATTATAATCATAAAACAACCAGCTATCCTCGCGCGCCGGTGTGTACTCGTCACGCCTTGGAGCCGCTCGGACCTGAAACCACAGTTCATGGGAAAGGGTAAGCACGAAGCTTAGTGAATTCCAACACATGCGCAGATAGGAATTATATACACATCACCCCTATCCGCACATAAGCAATAACATCACAGTTACATAAAACGAGTAAACATCTACAAGTAATTATGTATCCAACACCTCAGTACCATCGAGGCCTCGGTCCCACCGAATTGTAATGTATCCAACACCTCAGTACCATCGAGGCCTCGGTCCCACCGAATTGTAATGTATCCAACACCTCAGTACCATCGAGGCCTCGGTCCCACCGAATTGTAATGTAACCAACACCTCAGTACCATCGAGGCCTCGGTCCCACCGAATTGTAATGTAACACATTTATACCAAGCATTCAAACCAATCAAATATTACACACCACAAACAACTAGTTCACACCACAAAGACAATAGTACATACAAACTATTATGACATGCATACAACCCCTAACTACACAGTGAGAGAACTCACCTCGAATGCGGGCCCAGCTTAACAACACAATTCAAGCTCCACAATTACGATCACTTCCCAGCACCTAAACGCATGTTAAAACGTGTCAATACGAGACCCGGACCCTATGGCACGACACACGCTTAAACCGTCACTAAAACTATTTTCCGTTCTCACTAAACAGGTCTGTTCGGGACCTGTTTCGACCCCTTTAAACCCAGAAAATTCCCAATATTATTTCATGAACAGAAAGTACTCTGAGTTAGGGTTCCAAGGACATATTATACGCCTCCTAACGATTTTTCTCCAATTTACTACGGATTTTACAAAAACAGTTTCCGGAACAGCGAAATTCAGTACCTTTCAGTATAAAACGACAAATCGACCCAAGCTACGTCCCGAACTGGGTTTTGCACAAAACACAGAAAAGTTTCTAGACTCAAAAAGGGAACTTTTGACACCGGTTTCACCCCAAACCGAGTTACGAGCAGAAAGTTATGATTTTCTCAAGATCAAGGCAGATTCCAGAAGTTTTCACATGAAATGACGAAACACCGAACTTGCGACCACTTTTTCGCCCAGTTAGAGACCGAACCAGTTTTTCGCTAAAACACGGAAAACGTGCTCGACCCTGAACTTGAACCGTGGGCGCCGGTTTTGGCTCAAACGGAGTTACGACGGAAAAGTTATGGTTACATGAAAACTGGACAGAAAACTAATTTTCACATAAAATGACGATTGTAAATACGGTTACGCGATTAAGGTTACGGGTTGGGGTTTAGCTAACAATGGTTTACGAAAACTGGACAGCACCCGGCACCACCCACTGCCACCTCCGGCCGTGGTGGTCACCGGCGGCGGCGGTATTTCCGGCGACTCTTATATACACGCACACGCACGCACACCCTCACGCACACACCACTCCATCCTCACACCACCGCTCTCCTTACTCCTGATCGTCCCACGCAAAATGACACATACACCCACACAACCCGCCGCCCACCCACGGCCACCACAGCGGCGGCGTGCGGCGGTGGTTGTTCCACCGGAAAAACGAAAAGGAAAGGGAAAGCGAAACGAAATGAAGAAACGACTTACCTTGCGACGTCTACCCTCTTCCCCTCGACTTCTCCGACGAAAGGTGGTGTTGGCGGCGACCTCCGGCGGCAGCAGCGACGATCCTCTGGCGTCTCTCTCTCTCTCTTCGTTTCTCTTGTTCTCTTCCTCTCTCTCTTCTCGCTACCTCTCTCTCTCTCTCGTCGTTCCTATCTCACGAACACTCTTTCTCTCGATGATCCTCTCACCCACGACCGTTCACACCAGGAACAAGAAGAAAGAGTTGTAGGGTTAGGATAGTTTTGGTTGATTGGCTTACAAGGAAAAGAAGAAAAACGCAAATCAAGGGGGGTTCGGCCTTTTTTTTCTTGCATGGGCCGAACCATGCCCAATTTTGACTAAAACTCAAGATTAGCCCCTCAACTACACCTCATCTCACAATCTACCTCAAAACGACACGTAAGCTTACATTTTTTTTGTCCTTCTTGACACCAAACCACTAACCCAAAAACAATTAAAGGTAAATATTTTAAATTATTAAAATTAATTAATAAACGTACCGGGACACGGGCTTTACATATTGAAAAAGCATGACCAAATTGGTGGCAATTTATTCCTTCTGAATAAGCTTAGAGTCTTCAATTCATCATTATACCCTAATCTTCTAAATTCAGCCAATAATTCCTTTGTTAATGGAGAATCTTCAAAATCTGATCTCCCCTGTAAATCATCCTTTTCTGGTAGCCTTAGCATTGTTCTCACAAACTGTATATTTAAAGTTACAGTGACTCCCCTTATTTCAGATACAAAATTGTTACCTTCTAACTCTAAATGCTTCCACCACTGTTGGATATACTAAACAGGAACCGATTTCTTCATTGTAAACCATTTCTTAAAAGGATGGTACTTCAGCAATTCTATGATTATCCTATGTTCTTTCTTGAATCAAGTTTCATCAAGTAGTAACACAAAGTTATTTTCAATCAACTCCAAATACTCACTCTCAGGAACAATCCTCTCACCAGAATTAGATCTTCCAGACATTACTGACCTAACCTCACTTTGTTCATGTTGAATGTTTTCATTTCCCCCATCTACATCTCCTTCAGATTCAACCATATGCTCATCCCCTGCTTCTTCTTCAACATTTTCGAGTACAGTGTTTTCTCCTATTGCCCCTTCTTCTACAACTCTATTTTCAGGCCTCTGTACTTCATCATCCTCTGAATCGGACGAGGATTCCATCAATGATTTTACAGAGTGTAAGGAAATAGGCTTACTTCTTCTCGAACCAGACATGATTGTGATATAGAATATCGAAATAAAACAAGATCAAAGAACTCTGGATTTATGCGTATCTCACTTTTCGCTCTTGGAATTCAAATGAATTTGAAAGAGGGATTTTAAGGTCTATTTAAAATCCGCGAAGCTGAAAGGTTTCAAATGGTGAAAAGTTGCTTTTTATCAGAGTTATAACGGATTCGAACACTGTGAAGTACCACAAAGAGGTATTAAATGAAACGTGGCATCATCAATTGTATAAGAAGCTGACACATGTTATTGGATAGAAATTAACACAAGTTAAAAGTTCTGAATAACACGCTCAGAGTTCTGAGAATGCATACTCAGAAGTTCTGAGTACACAGTTCAGAAGAAAACTCCCTTGGAGCAAAATTTCATTTAAAATCAACTTCTGATTAATATAAAACATTTAATCAACCAGAAGTAGTTTGAACAGATAGAAAATTATTTTATCATCAAAATTATGTCCTTCTTTTGATGATTTGGAATTTCTGGAAAACATTTAAAATCTAACATCTGACCTTGAAAACCATTTTAAGGGTTCAGAAGTAGTTTGAACAAGTGAAAAAGGTTTATCATTGAAAGCTTGTTCCCCTTAGAATGATTAGTGATGAGAAAAGAATATACAAACCTTATAAGCACCTGAAAATGATATCTGAATGATTTCAATGCTCCCCCTTGACTTTAGCATATACTTAAACACATATTAGACATAAGGAAAAAAAATTAAAACAGAAAGAACTTAACAACATATTGAAACATTTGTAATTCTCAGAAATGTGTTCTGAAAGGTAGTCAGAAGTTCTGATTAACCTAATCAGAAGTAAAGAATTTGAAGTCAGATTTCTGAAGTATTGACTCAAAAGTTCGGAACTCAAGACTCAGAAGTTCTGAACTCAAGAGTCAGAGTTCTGAGTACACTACTCAGAAAATCTTACTTAGAAAAATTTTCATTTCTGAAAAAATAACAAATATACTCAATTATTTAGATTAAGCATCCCTATTTTACATATGAGAAAAGTGAACCTTTTGTGGTCAAGAGGCTTTGTGAACAAGTCAGCCAATTGATACTTTGTATGCACAAAGTGCATTTCTATTGTTCCCTTTTCCACATAGTCCTTAATAAAATGATACCTTACATCAATATGCTTGGTCATTGAGTGCTGAACAGGATTCTGAGTAATTGCAATAGCACTTTCTGAATCACAATATATGGGAATTTTGTTGAGTTGATATCCATAATCCATAAGTGGTGTTCTCATCCACAAGGTTTGAGAACAACAGGCAGCATCAGCTACATACTCTACTTCAGCAGTGGATGTGGATACACAGTTTTGCTTCTTTGAAGCCCAACTCACTATCTTGTCTCCCAGAAAGTGACAAGCACCAGAAGTACTTTTTCTGTCCAATCTACTTCCTGCATGATCAGCATCAGTAAAAGCAGTCAGTTTGAAATCAGTTTCTTTTGGATACCAAAGGCCCAAATCAGGTGAACCTTTGAGATATCTTAAGATCCTTTTAACAGCTAGCATATGAGATTCTTTTGGATTAGATTGATATCTAGCACATAAATATGTAGCAAACATGATATCTGGACTACTTGCAGTCAGATAAAGCAAAGAACCAATCATGCCCCTATAAACCTTGTTATCTACTGAAACTCCAGAGTGATCAGCATCTAACTTGACATTTGTTGCCATTGGTGTTCTCATAGCAGCACAATCAGACATCTTAAACTTTTTCAAAATATATTTTACATATTTTCCTTGATTTATGAAAATTCCATTTGACAATTGTTTTACTTGAAGACCAAGTAAAAAGTTCAATTCTCCCATCATGCTCATTTCAAATTCTGATTCCATGACTTTTGAGAATTCAGTACATAATTCTGCACTTGTAGAACCAAATATAATATCATCTACATATATCTGAATTAAGATCAAATCATCACCTTTTTTCTTTAGAAACAGAGTAGTGTCAATTTTACCTTTCTTGAAGCCAGAGTTTAATAAATGTTGAGTTAGAGTGTCATACCAGGCTCTTGGTGCTTGTTTTAGACCATATAATGCTTTATCTAAAACATAAACATGATCTGGGAATTCAGGATCAACAAAACCTTCTGGTTGATAGACATAAACCTCTTTATTAAGTATACCATTCAGAAAAGTTGATTTGACATCCATTTGGTACACTTTGAAGTTCTTATGTGCAGCATATGCCAAGAATATTCTGATTGCTTCTATTCTTGCCACAGGTGCAAATGTCTCATCATTATCTATTCCTTCTTCTTGAGAATATCCCTTTGCAACCAATCTAGCCTTATTTCTGACTACAACACCTGACTCATCTTTCTTGTTTCTGAATACCCATTTTGTTCCAATAACAGATTTTCCTTTAGGTTTTGGAACAAGTCTCCAGACTTTGTTTCTTTCAAACTGTAGCAATTCATCATGCATTGCTAAAATCCAATCTGGATCCTCTAGGGCTTCATTGGCTTTCTTAGGTTCATTCACACTTAAAAATCCTGCAAACATTGCTTCATTTGCTGTTGCTGATCTAGTGTGCACTCCCACTGATGGATCTCCTATCACTTGATGAATAGGATGGTCTTTTGTCCATTTGTTTGAACTAGGAAGCACATCAATCTCTGAAAAATTGTTGTTTGTATCATTCTCATCTATAATAGCTTGTAATTCTGAACTGTCCCCTTGTTCTGGTATTCGTTTAGGTGAAACATCCAAGTTTGGATTCTGAGTAGTAGAGTCAGAATTCTGATTGACTTGCTCAGAGTTCTGAGTCTCTGGACCAGAAGTCTGATTACATTGTTCAGAATTCTGATTGTCTTGTTCAGAATTCTGAGTTCCTTGTCCAGAATTCTGAGTACTAGGCTCAGGAGTTTCATCACTTGTATTGATCAAAGTTGGACATTCCTCAGATGGACCAGTATCAGAAATTACAGTTGTTTGAACCACTTCTGAAGTTCCCTTCTTTATTTCTTGAATCATTTTTGGATTCTCAAAATCTGCATAAGATTCAGAAGTTAGTTCCTGAAATGCATCCTTAAACAATAAATTGAGTTCTGAACTGTTAGGATTAGAAGCTGTTTCAGAAGTCATTTTTGTCTTTTCCTGTTTGAGTTCTAAATTGTTTTGTTCAGAAGTCTTCATTCTTGACTCATCAAATGTCACATTAATGCTTTCCATTATCCTCTTGGTTCTTCTGTTGTAGAGTCTGAATGCTTTGGAAGTTAGTGAATAACCAACAAAATTTCCTTCATCTGCCTTTTTATCAAATTTGCCAAGATTCTCTCCTTCTTTGAGAACATAGCATCTGCAACCAAAAACATGAAAAAATTTAATCAGTGGTTTTCTTTTGTTAATCAGTTCATAAGCAGTTTTATTCAATATCTTATTAATCAAAGTTCTGTTCTGTGTAAAACAAGCAGTAGCAATTGCTTCAGCCCATAGGAAGGTTGGAAGATTTGAATAAGCCAACATGGTTCTTGCAGCTTCAACCAGAGTTCTGTTCTTCCTTTCAACAACACCATTTTGTTGAGGAGTTCTGACAGCAGAAAAATTATGAGAAATTCCAGAGCTTTGTAAAAAGTTCTGAAGAGTCTCATTTCTGAACTCTGTTCCATTGTCACTTCTGATTTTCTGGACTGGAAGTTGTAAGAATACTTGAATTCTTTTGATGAAATTAATCAGTGTTATAGCAACTTATGACTTTGAAATTAAGAATTCAACCCATGTGTATCTTGAATATTCATCCACAATGACAAGTATATATTTCTTTCCTCCCATTGATTGAACTGAAATTGGACCACATAGATCTGTGTGAATCATTTCTAATGGTGACAAGCATGAAGAATCCATTTTCATCTTATGAGAACTTTTCTTCATTTTGCCCATTTCACATGCTGAACATAATGATTCCTTCTCAAACTTGATCTTTGGTAACCCTTTAACTAGATGTTTTCTAACCAGATTGTTCAGATCCTTAAAATTCAAATGAGAACATCTTCTGTGCCAGAGACAACATTCATTTGCCACAGCATTTCACAATAGACATACTGGAGTTAAAGCTTGAATCTTTGAAAAGTTAACCACAAATAAGTCCATATGTCTTTTGGCCCAAAACACCTTTATATCTTTCTCAGTTAGAATTAAACAACCTGTTATACTGAACTTGATTTGGCAAAAACTGTCCAAACTGTCCAAAACTAACTTATGCTGAAGAAATTATGTTGTAAGCCTTCCACATAGAAAACCTTTTGAATAGTCAGATCTCCCTTTGTTAAATCCCCATAACCTCTAACCTGTCATTTACTGTTGTTACCAAAGTTTACTGCTCCTCCAGCCTTTTCTGTGAAATTTGACAGAGAAGACTTATGACCTGTCATGTGTCTTGATGCTCCAGAATCTAAAAACCACACATGACAGCCCTGCAAAAACAATCAGTTAGATTTAGGTACCCATTTTGGAATGGGTCCATCTTTGTTAGCTTTGGTATTTGATTTAACAAAAGCTCCTTTGACTTTCCATTCAAAATCTTCTTTTAAGCACCACTTTCCTTGTACTTTTATGAAGTCAGAACATTTTCTATTCACAAAATTGTTTCTTTTCTTTTTGAAAACTTTTGATTGAGACTGAGAAACATTTTCAGTCTTATTTTCTTTAGTTTCAAACATATTTTCATTCTTCTTTTCTTTTGAATTAGACTGAGAAATGTTTTCAATCTTCTTTCCTTTTATCTGAGTTTGAGGAATCAAAACAGTTTTCTTTTCTGAATTGTGATATGCTTTGTTTATATAAGAAACAGATGTTATTATAACTTTACTTTTCTGAGATGATTGAAATGAATGACTGCCACCTTGAACACATTTGAGATTCTTTCTTGCAAGAGACAATAAATATGAAACACAAGTCTTATCACTTTTATTTCTGGTATTCAAATTACAATTGCATTTAATACAAGAACTATTGACTTTAGGTTCAACAGTAGTATTCATCTCAATCTCCTCAGATCATCTTTCCTTTTGCTTTCTTCTTTTTCTGAAACATTCAACTTCTCAGAATTAGTAGATGATTTGGATGATTCACCATTCTCAAATGTACTTGATTCATTAAAGAATTTCTTATTTTCTTTTAAAGCATTAATCTTGAAAAGATCATACTCAACCTTTAACTTCTCAAGCTCTGTTATTTTCTGAACATAAGTGTTGTTTTCCTTTAAAACTTGGTCCAGTTTAAAATCTACATCACAGTAATCATTTTCAAGCTCATCAAAAGTTTTCCTTAAGTCCTCGATTTCTTGACTAACAAGATTAAACCTCTTTTCAAGTTCTGAAAAACTTTCTGAAGTAAATTGAGAATTTTCAGTTGACTCAGAGTTCTGAACTTCAGACTCAGAGTTCTGACTAATGGAGTCAAAATTCTGACTAGAAGACTTAGACTTCTGACTGACTGTTTCAGAAACCTTACTTTCATCAAATATACTTTCAATGTCAGGATATGAAAAACTTGGTTGTTTATTTTTGTAACTGACATTCAGAGAGTCATATTTGAATTTAGCATCATTATATTTTGGTTTCTCTTCTGTTGGTTTAGAAATTTCTTTCTTAACCTTGTCAATTGAAACTTCTGATTTCTCAGTTTTTGATTCAGAAGTTGTTTCCTTTGCTTTTACAGGACTTGATTTTTGCAAACTATCTGAACTTGTTATAGAACTTGCAGGTCTCACAAAAACTTCAACAATTTCTGGGATTTGTGGTTTAGGAACTTGTAGTTTATCAAAATCATAAAGATTTGTTGGTGCTCTTTTCAAAACCACATTTTCCTCCAAACCTAATCCCATTTTTGGATTATAAAATCTTGTGTCTTTAATATTGCTTGTGAGAAGATTCAAGGTTTGTTGAGTTTGACCTCTTTTCAAATTAAGGTCTTCCAACTCTTTGATTTTTGTGTACAAATTCTTTCTTTCCTCAAATAACATATCAAACTTAATTTGTAAATCACCCTTTCCATCTTTAACTTCTGTAAGTTCACTTTTCAATTCAGAAATCTTTTTCAAAAGATCAGAATTCTCATTTCTGACTTTTTGTTTCTCAACCTCAGATTCTTCAAATTGTTCTTTAATTATTTCTTTTTCTGTTCTGAATTTGTTTACCAAAATCCTTTCACCTTTTATCTGTTTTCTGAGTTAAACAAATTCATCATTCATATTACCAATCTGAGTCATTAAATCAATTTCAAGGGCTGAATGTACCTCAGTTGAAGATTCAGAACCTGCATCCTCATAGTCAGAATAATCTTCATTCTTCATCTTATCCATATAGCTTTGCATCTGAGAAAAATGAATGAAATCTTCCTCATCAAAAGAATAGTATAGCCAGTTCTCTTGTTCTGCTAACATTGCAATTCCACTATCTTTGGTTTTAGCCAATTGAGCCTTCTTTGTATAGTACTCATAATCTTTAACTACTTTCACTCTGCAATCTCTGGCAAAATGTCCAGGTTTTCCACACTTGAAACAAAGATGTTTTTCTTTTCTTTCTTCCTTCTCCTCTTTCTTCTCATTCTTACTTTCTTCTCTATCTTCCTTCTTCTTGTAATTCTCTTCTGAACTCCCCTGTTGTTGATCCAAACCCTCAGTGATTTGATAATGACCCTCTCTTAAACACTTAGTGAAAATTGTAAGTAAACAATATGTATCAGAGTTTCACTATCGCTGATAAGTACTAAGACTTTACAGTACCGCTGATAGGAACTCTCACTCTTTAGATTAGATATTCAACGAACACTGTTCATCATCATATAGCTCTGAGCCTGTTCAGTCTATGAGATGATCGCTGATAAGTTAGTTGTTTACTTATGATCCCTGAAGACAAGTTTCACGTCAACCAAAGTTCTACGCTGAAGTCGAAAATCAAGCTCAACAACCAGTGACAAGTCTACTCATGAACTGATGCGGATATCAGCGAAGCAAGATCTGTCCATTCAACGTGAAGTATCAAGTAGAAGACTTCAGCAATCGCTGAACTTTATCATTCGCTGATAAAGATCTGACTCAACGAATGCTGATCATGAAGTCTCCATGCATGTTACTATTCTCTCACCTCCCTTGCACGTCTCCGTACGAACTGTCAGAATGGACATCGCTTTTGTCTGTAATCGTACAACAACTCTGATTCTACACTGTGCACCATGCGGCTACTAAGGTTGTCTACAAAGGTCAATGACATGCAACCACTCAGCTGCTGCCACGTGTAAAGCCATACTGCCATGCATTAAATGCATGCAGTATATAAGAAGAACCTTACTTCAGTTTTGAAGTGTGCTCGGACCACCTTCTTATTTCTTATTGTTAAGTTATTATTCGTAATTTCTTTAACTCTTTCTAGTGCAAGAAACATAGTGTTCTTAACTTGTTAAGATTAGGTTTATCCTTAATCTTGTGCCGCAACAAGTTGTAAATTGTCTTGATTTATCGATAAACAATTTAGAAAAGTAAAAACGTGTGTTTGTATTCAACCCCCCCCCCCCCCCTTCTACAAACTTGTATAGCCCTTCGGGACCAACAAGTGGTATCAGAGCGGATTTGTTTAATCTCATAAACAAGATCTGATCTATACTAAGATTTCTCTTCCTAGCTATTTCTTAAAATGGCTACCAACACAAACACAAACTATATTGACAACGGTTCTCTTGCAAAACCCCCTAGATTCTCCGGAGATAATTTTAATCTATGGAAAAATAGGATGATTCTCTTCTTAGAAGGTGTAGACCCTACTATGCCTTATTATCTTGAAAACGGCCCATATATTCCTGTAAGAATTGATGCTGCAGTTCTAGTCGCTGAGAATAGACCTGCTATTTCAGAAAGGCTGATTCCTAAGGAAATTCATATGTGGACTGATGAAGATAAGAAGAAAGTGGCTATCGACACCAAAGCCAGATCCATACTCTCCATGGCTCTTCCTGACGAAGTCTACCATTCCGTCATGAACCTGAAAACCTCAAAAGCTATGTGGGACACAATATGTGTTCAGTATGAAGGTACTTCTAAAGTCCAGGACTCTCGAAAGATCAACCTGGTAAGACAGTATGAAAGCTTCATTTGTGGTAAGAATGAAACTCTCTCTGAAGTACACCAACATTTTAACTGTTTAATAATAGATCTAAAAACTGTTGGTAAGGAATATTCTAACTTTGAAGTGCTAACAAAGTTCTTAGAATGTTTACCTGAAAGCTGGGACAGTTATTCTATGTGTCTCAAGCTGTCAAATGATCTAAAATCAATGACCTTTTCTACCTTATATGGCACGATACTGAATCATGAGCAATCGAGTCATCTTAAGAAGAATCTTGTAAAAGATTCCAAAAGCACCCATGTTGCTTTAATCTCAGAGTCACCTTCTACTCAGCGATCGACTATCACTGTCACTGAGTTGGAAACTAACTCTGAAAGATCATCAGACTCTGACGTTTCAGATAATGATGAAACTCTGGCATTCCTGGCTAATAAGTTCAAGAGATTTGCTAGAAAGAGTAATTTCAAGAACAACAAACCTCTTGCTATTACTGACAAGCCAAGATCATCAACCCCTGTTGATAAGGCTACTGCTACTTGTTATAACTGTGAAAAGACAGGACATTTTGCTAGCGAGTGCAGGTCAAAGAAAGTCTCTAGACCCTCAGCTTTTCCCAAGAAAAACTTTATTCCCAGGAATAGAGATGAAAAATATAAAAAGCTGAAAGAAAGGTATGCAAAGCTGAAAACCTTTAAGAAGAAAGGCAAAGGCCTCATGGCTGACTATGATTGGGCTGCCTCTGACGAAGAAGAATCATCTGACTCTGAAGTTGATGATGAAGCCAATCTATGTCTCATGGACAAACTTGAAGATGAGGAAGACAACTCTGACATTCCCTCTACTTCAACCTCTGCAACTCAGGTATCACCTTCCTTCTTTACCAATATTGTTAGAGCATTATTGTATTCAAGATTTACTGTAAAGTCAATGTACTGTATTAGTTGCTAATGCCTTTATACCTTGTATGTTATGGGTATAAATAGGCATGTCTAGTTCTTAGTTAGAAAGTGAATCTAGATCCCTTGTATAACTTCTTGAGCATTTTGTCATTTGTACTTTAGAGATCAATATATGGATGACAAGTTTGCCTTCTAAATTCTCTCTACATTTGTTCTTCACATATTGCTAGATTTGGGATTTCACATTTGGTATCAGAGCTAAACAGGAGATTCAAGCAGATCAAAGACCAAATTGAAGATTTTTTACACTGATTTGAAGAATTCGGATCCTTCACTTGTTACTGTTCATCTTATCACCTATCATTAAGACATGAATTTTTTTTTCTAGATTTTGATTTTTTGGATCATTTCTTGGCATCACTGAACTCGGATTTGATTCCTGAACACATTTAATTCTTGGATCATCATCATTTACTGCACAGATTCATCTTATTTGATCGATTCATGGATTTTTGTTCGAAAACCCACAGTTCACTGTTTTGGATCATAATTCGTTTAAATCGATCGAATTGCGAGTTATGATCAACAAGAAAAGTGTGCGGATTTTGATTACGAACAAATCGATATAAGTTTCATCTCATTTGATCAAGAATTGAAAGAGTTATGGCAGAATCAGTGATTTTCGTGTTCAAAGTGAAGAATTCGGATTGTTCTTGGTGAATTCGGATCATTCATACGGAATTCGGACCATTCAAGGGATTTTCTACTTGATTTCGGACAATTCGGAGTGTTGTTATTTTTTACAAGTCTTGAATTCGAACCCTTCTGCATTCGAATTGATTGAATTCGAACCCTTCTGCATTCGAATTCCTTGAATTCGAATCCTTCAGCATCCGAATTGATTGAATTCGAACCATTCTGCATTCGAATTGATTGAATTCGAATCCTTCTGCATTCGAATTCCTTGAATTCGAATCCTTCAGCATCCGAATTGATTGAATTCGAATCCTTCTACATCCGAATTCATTGATTTCGGATCCAACTACATTCGAATTCATTGATTTAGGATCCTTATTCATCCGAAATCTTAAAAAAAAAATTAATCCGAAATTTTTCTATAGTGTATTTCATACTCTGTAAGAGCTTTCAAGAAAAAATTTTATATAAATTTTTTATATAAAATTTTTTGTATAGTGTATTTTCATACACTTTCTGCTTGATCTTCTAAACGATCATTTTCTAGCAATATTAAATATGGGTTTGAAGCAAATTATTATAACAGAAATACCTTCAACTCCACAAGTTTCTGTTAAACCAAATAATGAAAGTTTGAAACAATATATTGCTAAAGATGTTGCTTCAAGTCCTTCATTTTCTGATTTAAATAAAGCATTGGAGGAAGAAAATGTTGATCTAAAGAGACAGATTTTAGACTTCTCTTCTTCAAATGCTAAACTTACTAAAAGAATTACTGATCTTGAAGTATATATTGCAGGTCTTGAAACAAAGAAAGACAAAGACAACTCAAGTCTGCACGATCAAATCGAGAAACTTCAAGAGAAAGTAACAACACTTCAAAAAGAAAATGCTGATCTGAAGAGCATTGAAGACAAGAGAGAGAAGATTCTTAAAGAAAAGGAAGTAATTGAACTTAATTGTATAAAACTTTCAAAACAAGTTTCTGACTTTGAGAAAGTTTTATTTTTTGAAAAAGAGAAGCTCGAAAAAGAAAGAGCTATTTTTGACACTAAACGAAAATCATTTGAGATCAAAAGTTCTGAACTTTCCGTGAAAATCTCTGAACTAGAAAAGATTTTGGAAAAAGAAAGGAAAGATTTCACGGAAAAGAAAAATCTCTTTGAAAAGGAACGTAAAACCCTTAAAAAGAAAAATATGGAAATTTTCAAAGAGATTACTGATAAAAGAAAGTTTTTGGAAAAAGATTTTGAATCGGAACGCGAATATTTTGAAGATACGATTCTTAATCTTACCAAAAGATTATCTGGTTTATCAGCTGACATTATGAAGGATCAATTGATAAAATCTGATCTCCAAAAGAAATTTGATCTAATTTCTAAAGAGAAAAATGTTTTGATAAACAAAGTCAAAGAACTTGAAGACGTCATTTTTTAATTTGATGTCTCAAAGCAGACTAGTCATAATTCTATCTTTCAAACTCCATTTGTTAATACAAATGATTCTGAATGCTCTTTCAAAACTGCTTCAAGTTCAAGTTTTAAAAACATTTCTTCTAAACAATTTAATAGATCAACCGATTTCTCAAAAGATCAGATTCGTTCAACAAATCTCTTCTATAATCCTCTGCTTGATAAACCAGATAACAAAACAAATGTGCCTAAAGTTAATACTTCCAAACCTGAAGAAGTTCCAGTCTTCAAAAAGGTGAAGATGGAATGGAGAGTCAAAGGCACAATAGTTCCAAAGAAAGATGTGCCAAAATCATTTGTCTCCATAACAAATGCCAAAAAGAACAATGCTCCGAAAGGTAAATCTTTTGTTCAACCTAATCCTATTCATTCTGTAAATCATCTAATTAGGTTGGCACATAAGAAAATTTGTTGTTCATACTGTGGTTCAAATGATTTTGTGCATAAAAATCATACTTCTTATTGGTACGGTACTTACAATATTCCTTTTAAGAAATCTACACCTAACCCACTAGGACCCAAGTGCCGTTGGGTACCAAAATCTGCTTAATCTGTTTTGTAGGTTCTTCATGTGTTGTACTAATTTGTAGATCCATACCACACACATGACTAAAAACAGAAGAGAAGCGGCGTATTTTTTGAAGAATATTTGTACCATTAAGGGGGAGACAAAGACCTATGGTTTCTAAACATATCAGTTTAGGACCCGCACTTAAAAGAGATTATGGTTTCTGAATACAACAGTTCAGGACCCGTGCTTAAACATTTTTTGGCTTTTGGACATATCAGTTCAAAACCCGTTCTTCAAAGACTATGGCTTCTGAACAATTCAGTTCAGGACCCGTACTTAAAAAGACTAAGACTTCTAAACAAATCGGTTTAGAACTCACATTTCTCAGGGAATATCCTTAACTGTTCTATCTTTTACTTCAAGGAACAAGTGGTGAAAGGTAACATTGAATTATATTTTGTTTCTACTACTTTGAATACTTGAATCTTTAACAAATTTAATTCAATAACATGACATTTTCAATCTTCACTCAATGAATTAAATGTGTGCTAAAAGATGATTTTACAAGTATTTTTGTTTTATCCGAGTTATATTTGTTTCAATTTTCACCTCTGAAATAAATCGAAAGATCAGCAAAACATGAATGAAATGATGTTGAATGCTCAAAGTTATGTGAATCTGGACTTATATAGAATATAATGCTCAAAAAGCCTAAATGTCAGAATGATGGATGGAAATGAAAATATGGGAAAAGCACTATGTTTTAGAACCAAGTGATTGAGATAAATTGTTGTACTATCATTTAGTTTGAATGTTTGTGCCTGTGGCCTTTCTGGTTTGGGAGAGTAAGTCCTAAGGGGTGCTCGACACCTAGTCCCTAAGATCAACTAGTCTGGGATCGGCTGACCCAAATCCTGCAATAGAACCAGATAGAAAGCCATGTTCTACTGGTATAAATGGATTTAAGATATATCGATGTGGCCTTTCTGGTTTGGGAAATTAAGTTCTAAGGGGTGCTCGTCCCCTAGCACCTAAGGCCAACTGGTCTGGGATATGCTGACCCAAATCCTGCTATAGAACCAGATAGAAAGTCATGTTTAACGGTGTATCTTATTCTTACTAAACTTTTTGATTAAAAGATGCCAATGAGCACAAAATCAAAGGATGCCAATGAGCACAAAATCAAAGGATGCCAATGAGCACAAAATCAAAGGATGCCAATGAGCACAAAATCAAAAGATGTCAATGTGCACAAAATCAAAAGATGCCAAAGAGCACACATCTCTTGAAACTTGGGGAAAATACAAAGTCGCGATAAACCCGTAAATTCATGAAATTCTGATTTTGGACAAATAGTGTGAGTAGAGCAAAGTATTCTTATATGTTTTAGAATTGCATACGCTTGATGCTAATCGTATTTCGCATGCTAGCACACCAAATAGATTTAATAAAGGGGTTGAAACTGCACATTTTTAACTTGATATGCAATGATGTCTTGTTTTTGAATCCAAACACATGCATTTGATTTCATTTGATTGAAATATTGTTAAATTTCATTAAGTTGAATTTCTTTTGTAAAGCTTTCAAATGATCAAATGTTAGTAGTTATAAAATGAAGTTCAATGAATTTTATTTTCCTTGTGTAAATTTGTTTTAAAATTTGTGCTACAATTTCAAATACTGTACGTTATTGAAATATATGCATACTTTCAGGGGGAGAAAACAAATTGCTCCAGAATTCTTATTTTGAGGGGGAGCGAGGTTATCCACTAAGGAGGAGATTGTTAGTAATACTAAGAGACGCGACTGAAATTGAAGAAGGTTTTCGATGATAATGATGCTCACTTTCATCGAAAAAGGGGGAGAAATGTTTAATTCAATTTCATGTCAAAAAGCTTTCAAGTCAAATATATTTCAAGTCAAAGATTCGTGAACAAAGACTGAAGATCAGGGGAAGAAGGATCATGTGAAGTCCAAATGTTGCTGAATTTGGTTATCTTAGTTCTGAGTGGTTCTCGGAATGCGCTTACACCGAATTTGGTTATCTTAGTTCTGAGTTGTTCTCGGAATGCGCTTACACCTAAAAGTTCAAAATGGTGGATGGTTTCACATCTTTCTGATCCAAACTCTAATAGTTTCTGATTCCTCTTGTTCCGAATTGATGGTTTTATATAAAGATTTGTTTTTCATATACAAGACTTGAAGATGGTTTGACAAAGTGTATGTTGGAGAAGATTGACTTTACAAAGAACTGAAGACTGCTGTCATATTTTTTTTAAATCTTGAATCCAAAGGGGGAGATTGTTAGAGCATTATTGTATTCAAGATTTACTGTAAAGTCAATGTACTGTATTAGTTGCTAATGCCTTTATACCTTGTATGTTATGGGTATAAATAGGCATGTCTAGTTCTTAGTTAGAAAGTGAATCTAGATCCCTTGTATAACTTCTTGAGCATTTTGTCATTTGTACTTTAGAGATCAATATATGGATGACAAGTTTGCCTTCTAAATTCTCTCTACATTTGTTCTTTACATATTGATAGATTTGGGATTTCACAAATATTGCAAATATTGATGAAGCTGATAATCTTCGAAAGATCGATCTCTTGACTAGAAGTTTATATGAAGCCATGAATGGCAAAACTGTAGTTGAAAATCAAAACCTTGATCTCGCTGAACAGCTTAAAAACTGTCACCTTCAAATAGAAAATCTTTCTAAAATTGAAGAAGATTATAAAGATCAAGTTTACCTAAATCAGCTAGTCAAAATCGAGCGCGAAGAAGCTATCGCTGCATTAAAAGCTGAAAAAGCTACTGTTGATGGATGGTATAATTCCTCAACAAAGATCACTGAGATAATTAAGTCTCAGATTCCCCTGAGTGATAAACGTGGTCTTGGTTACAAAGCTGATACTCTAGAACCAACCACTGATCGTTCCATGCTCTTATTTGGAACTTTCGTATCCTCAGTCGCTGATACTTCATCCGTCACACCCCGCTAAAGCGGAAACACGAGGTATAACATCGTAGGGTTTCATTCAAAAGGTAACAGACAACACCAACCACAACATTCAATACAATAGTTCAAAATATTACATTACAACGTCTTAAGCAAATTGTTTCAAAAAAAAGACGTCGGATACAAAAATTAACAGTAGAAATTTTAATGTTCTTGATGTTGATGTCATCATGCAAAATGCACCCTACACCTTCACTTACTTGTTAGCACCTGAAAAGCATGATGAAAGAAAGGGTCAACTACAAAGAGTTGGTGAGTTCACAGGTTTTCGTATGCACTAAAAATAAATTTGTATGCAAAAATTGTTATTATGAAACGTTTGTTCACACGAAGTTTACGTAACCAGTTGTTCGAGTATTTGCACGAGGTATAATGTATGCAATGATGTCATAGCATTGAGCCACTACCAAACCTTCCGACAAACCAACGCCCCTTATATTATTCACGTCATACCTCAGCGGTGGATTAATTCCACATGGGTAAGACCATTATTGTTATTGGTAAAGTGCACTTCTAGCTCGTCATCTTAAAGTGGGGTTGTCAATCCAAATAGCGCTACCCACAAATACCATTGGCTCATAATGAGTTAATAAGTAGTGTCTAACAAGTGGGGACTTTTTCATTTAAAACTCAAGCACATCAAAAAGTATACATACCTTAGTGCAAAACAATTAAATTTAAGGTTCAACATTTCATAGCGTAATTCAATCAATTTGAAATTCAATATCATGCTTTTCACCCCAAATTGTAACAAAAGAGTAAAAAGGGGCTGTGAAAACTCACGATGTTCAGCAAGGATTTCCAAGGGTTGCCGCACGGTTGCACAGTTTCTCGATTCTAGGTCCTTCCTAAGGAAGTGAAACACATTATCAGTTTCGGTCTAACTCTTATGGCTAAAGCATTGTTTAGCCCATCATGTCTTATAAAATGCCTTAGTGTCACGGACTTGTCTCTACAAGATCGCGTGCGGCCTTAGTTCTCGAACTAAGTCAGCCAAACTCCCGAAACAACCAACGATTAAGGCAAGTAAAGAGAACACAAGAGATTGTTGGAATGCCAATGAAACTTATATTGCTTAAGAGAACTTACAAGAGAGCTTAGAAGAATGTTTCTGAGGTGTCTTGTGCCAAATGAGGCCACCACCTATTTATACCACTAAAGGGAACATTCTAGAGAACAACTATCTAGATATGTACATGGAGTATTCTAGATATATCTAGTAAAGTGCTATCTACAAGAGGCTTCTACCTCCTTCCATGGAGAGTCTTCTAGAAAGGCTTCCACAAGTTCCTCCATGCTTCTTGGGTAGTGTAGAAGGTTCCAGATTCCGGTGAACCTTCGGGAAATCCGTCTCATGCTTGGTGGGTCGTCACATTCTCCCCCACCTAAGCTCGCGACGTCCTCGTCGTGCCATCTTCATGATACTTCTTGATCTTGTCCGCGAATTGCCACAATGTGTCTTGAGCTTCCCAACTTGCTTCACTATCGGGCATGTTTCGCCATTTGACCAAGTACTCTGTGTAGCTCGACACTCCTCGTCTCGACACCTTTCGATCCGAAAGAATCTCCTCACCCTCCCGATCGAAAGAAGTCACAACCGCAGTCGGTGCCCTTTTGGACACTCCCCGTCCCGGGTCTTCCATATCCTTGTGATAAGGCTTGAGAAAATTTACATGGAAAACCGGATGAATCTTCAACTTGGGCGATAGTTGAAGTCGGTATGATACCTTCCCAACACGTCCAATCACCGGGAAGGGGCCTTCGTACCTTCGTATCAACCCTTTGTGCACTTTCCTCAACGATTTGAATTGTTGAGGTAGGAGTTTCACCATCACTTGGTCCCCAACCTTGAACTCGACGTGTCTCCTCTTCTCGTCCGCCCATTTCTTCATCTTCCTTGCCGCTTTATCTAACGAAGCCCGCGCCATGTCTGCTTGCTCGTGCCATTCCTTCATGGTCTTGTATGCGGCCGGACTATTCCCATCATAGGACGCGGCTAAGGCATTCGGGGTTAGTGGTTGCCACCCCGTAACCAACTCGAAAGAACTCTTCCCGGTAGCCTCGGTTCTTTGCATGTTGTACGAAAATTGTGCAACGTCAAGAAGTTTCGCCCAATTACTTTGGTTGGCACTCACGTAGTGTCGAAGGTAGAGTTCCACCAAAGCGTTCACTCTTTTTGTTTGCCCATCGGTTTGGGGATGGAAGCTCGTAGAGAAGTTCAAATCTGTCCCCATGATCTTGAATATCTCCGTCCAAAATCTTCCCGTAAACCGTGGGTCTCGATCGCTCACGATCGTATGTGGCACACCCCAATAATTCACCACATTCTTGAAGAAAAGCTTTGCCGTCTCTTCCGCGGTACAATCGGGTGGCGCGGCTATGAAAGTTCCGTACTTTGAGAATTGATCCACCACCACAATTATGCTTCCATAACCTTCCGTCTTTGGCAAGCAAGTGATGAAGTCCATGGAAACACTCTCCCATGGTCCCTTGGGTGTGGGTAATGGCTCTAATAATCCTCCTGGTTGTCGTTGCTCTATCTTGTCTTGTTGGCATACTAGGCACGTTCGAACGAATGTCTCTACATCGTCCCCCAAACTTGGCCAATAGAACGTACCCTCTACCAGTGCTAGTGTCCTCTTGATTCCTGGATGACCCGCCCACTTCGAATCATGACACTCCTTCAAGATAGTCCTCCTAAGGTCGCCCCATTTAGGTACGTACAACCGATCTCCCTTGGTGAATAAAAGATCTCCTTTGAGCCAAAATCTTCCTGTCTTTCCGTCCCGAGCCAATACCACAAGGTTCTTGGCCATAGGATCATGCTCCAATCCCTCCTTGATTCGGTCTTGAAGAAAGAATTGGGGTTGAGTGATAGCCGCAAATTCCGCCTTGCGACTCAACGCGTCCGCTACCACGTTAGCCTTCCCCGGCTTATACTCCAAGTGGTAGTCAAACTCAGCTAGGAAGTCTTGCCACCGTGCTTGCTTAGGACTTAACTTCTTTTGGGTTTGGAAGTAACTTGTCGCCACATTGTCTGTCTTGATCACGAACTTCGACCCCAAGAGATAGTGTCTCCATGTCCTCAAGCAATGTATGACCGCCGTCATTTCCTTTTCTTGCACCGTGTACCTCCTTTCCGTATCATTCAATTTTCGGCTCTCGAATGCTATCGAATGTCCCTCTTGCATTAGAACTCCTCCAATGACAAAATCTGAAGCATCCGTGTGTAACTCGAAGGGCTTGGTCATGTCCGGTAGTCTCAACACCGGTTCCTCGGTCACCGCATCCTTTAACTCGTCAAAGGCTGTTTGGCACCGCTCATCCCACTCCCAAGCCTTCGTCTTTTTCAATAAGTCCGTCAAGGGTGCCGCCTTGGCCGAATATCCCTTGATAAAACGCCGATAGTAGTTCACCAAGACAAGGAAGGACCTGACTTCCGTAACCTTGGTTGGCGTCTCCCAATCCCGGATAGCTTTGACCTTTGCTTCATCCATCATTAGGCCACCGTCTCTGAGCTTGTGTCCCAAGAATTCTACCTCCTCTTGAGCAAACGAGCACTTCTCCAATTTCACATAGAGTTCGTTGTCTCGTAACACTTGGAACACCTGTTTTAAATAAGACACATGCTCTTCCAAGGTATGACTATAGACGACTATATCGTCTAAGTATACTACCACAAACTTGTCAAGGAATGGGTGAAAGAGCTTGTTCATTAAAGTACAAAATGTAGCGGGAGCATTGGTCAAGCCAAATGGCATGACTAAGAACTCGTAAGAGCCATACCTCATGACACATGTTGTTTTTGCTTCATCTCCCTCGGCTATCCGTACTTGGTAGTATCCCGATCTCAAATCCAACTTGGTGAAGTATCTCGCCTTCCCCAATTGATCAAACAAATCCGCAATAAGAGGAATTGGGTATTTGTTTTTTATCGTTACCTTGTTTAGCGCCTGGTAGTCTATGCACATTCTTAAGGACCCGTCCTTCTTTCTTTGAAATAGTACCGGCGCACCATAGGGAGCTTTAGAGGGTCGGATGTATCCCGCATCAAGTAGCTCCTTGAGTTGCCTCCGCAACTCTTCTAACTCCGGTGGAGGCATTCGATATGGTGCTTTGGAGGGTGGCTTCGATCCCTGTTCCAACTCTATCGCATGGTCCACCTCCCTCCTAGGTGGAAGTCTCTTTGGTAGCTCTTTGGGCATCACGTCCTTGAACTCAACAAGGACCTTCTCGACCTCTTCCGGTACCTTCTCCGTGCTTCTCCCACTATCATCCCCTTCCCTTGTAACCGCCAAGTAGCAAGGCTCGCTCTTGTTGTATCCCTTCTTGAATTGCATGGCTGATAGGGCCTTGGCGCTACTCTTAGGCCCGCGTTCCGTATCCACCATACAAGTCTTTCCCCCATCTAGGATACATAACGAATTAGCGAATGGCATAGGGAAAGCGCGTACCTTATCGAGGAAGTCTAACCCGAGTACCACTTTGAAGTCATCTATAGGAACCACCGAGAAATCGATCTCTCCTTCCCACTCACCGATCTTTACTCGCACCGCTTTGGCTACACCATTGATTGGTTTCGCCGTAGAGTTCACCGTTTTGATAGTGGCACTCCCTTTTGCCGCCTTAATCCCAAGCCTTGTGGCTTCCTCAATAGACATGAAGTTATGAGTAGCACCCATATCGACAAGAGTACGTACCTTATTTCCATTGATGATAGCTTCAACGAATTGCAACCCCTTGTTGGCTATCTTGGTCACCTCCGTTTTGCCTTTGATTGCGTTTAAGATTCGCATCGACCCCATGCATTCATCCCCGTCTTGAGAGCAACCCTTATCTCGAGTTATGGCATGAAGCTTAGCTTTGCTCGGACAATCTCGGGCTCGGTGTGGTCCATCACAAAGGAAACATCCACTGTTCTTGTAGGCCGTCTTCAAGTCTTTGTTCTTCCCGATTGGTGGCTTCCGTACATCATCATTTCTTGCTTGGGTGGACTTCTCTCCCCCACCTTTCTCATGGTTACCCTTTCGATCCTTTGGCTTCGATGGTTCCTTTTTGCTAAAATCGATCAAGGCCTCTGCCTCGGCGATAGCCGTTGCAAGATCTTGTACCCCACGTCGCCTCAACTCCGTCTTGGCCCATGCTTGCAAGCCATCAAGAAAGTAGAAGAGATAATCTTTGTCGGAAAGATCCGGAATCTCCAAGATAAGATTGGTGAAGTCCTTCACATACTCCCAGATCGTTCCCATTTGCTTGAGTTTACGAAGACGACTCTTCGCCTCGTCCTCGGCATTCTCCGGATAGAATTGCTTCTTAAACTCGCGAATGAAATCGCCCCAAGTAGAAATGTTACACGTACCTTTTTCGATATCTCCGTGTCGACGTCGCCACCAGAAAGCCGTGGCATCCTTCAAGTACCTCGTGGCCGTCTTGATCTTCATCGCATCCTCCACGATGTTGACCCCATCCATGTATTGCTCCATTTCCCATAGAAAATCATCAACCGCCCTAGCTTCCCGCTTTCCCACAAACGGTGATGGTTTCAGAATCTCAACCTTTGGAGCATGGTTGCTAGTGTTGCCAACTCCACTAGCCATGGCCCGTTTAGCCAAACTTAAGTCGGCTTGGATCTCCTCCAAACCTTGGTGAATTGTGGAGATCTCTTCTTCCACCTCACCTCGAAGCTTAGTTAGCTCGCTCATGAACATACCTCTTAAGTCATGAAGCTCGCGTCTCAAGTCGCCACCCAAGACATTGAGGGCGCTCTTGAAATCATCCCGCATGTCGGCAAAGTCGGAGTCCAAACCTTCCACATGTTGGTTTACCTCCTCAACTTGTGCCTTCATCTCAGCCACGGATGTCTCTACATCCGTCATTCTCATTTCCAAGCTAGAGAGCAAATCTTTGGACTTACCTCGTTTCTTGTTAGTTCCTTCTTTGCGAGAGTCTTCTCGGCCACGGTTTTCCTCACCAACGGATGTACCAACATCGTTCTTATTGGACTCCTTTGCCATGCCTTCAATCAACCTGGCTCTGATACCAAATGTCACGGACTTGTCTCTACAAGATCGCGTGCGACCTTAGTTCTCGAACTAAGTCAGCCAAATTCCCGAAACAACCAACGATTAAGGCAAGTAAAGAGAACACAAGAGATTGTTGGAATGCCAATGAAACTTATATTGCTTAAGAGAACTTACAAGAGAGCTTAGAAGAATGTTTCTGAGGTGTCTTGTGCCAAATGAGGCCACCACCTATTTATACCACTAAAGGGAACATTCTAGAGAACAACTATCTAGATATGTACATGGAGTATTCTAGATTTATCTAGTAAAGTGCTATCTACAAGAGGCTTCTACCTCCTTCCATGGAGAGTCTTCTAGAAAGGCTTCCACAAGTTCCTCCATGCTTCTTGGGTAGTGTAGAAGGTTCCGGATTCCGGTGAACCTTCGGGAAATCCGTCTCATGCTTGGCGGGTCGTCACATTAGTATCAGTTACTAGGTTTAAGTATTATTTCGCATTGTTGTTTATATGTTATTTATTGGTTTTAAAAAGGGTTGTAGGATTTTATTGTTACATAATTAAATTTATATGTTATATATAGTATTTAATCATTTGTACCATGTTTTATAATTCCTTATTTACCTTGTGTTTTAATCCAAGTTCAAATTCTTATAAACTTCTTACTTATTAAGGCATCATTTATACATTCATATACATGTATATGTTGTTTTCATTTGGTGTTTTAACAAATTCTACAATTAATATGCTTTTTAACTTTTAATATTCCTAACAATCTCTTTTTCTTGAATTAGGGTTTTTACCTTTTCTGATGGCAGATATTTTAGGTCCACAAATGGTCATAATTAAGTATTTTCTGGAATAGTTTACTTAACCAAATTTTTATATATATTATTTTAATGTCTTGGGGAACTTTTGACATAGATATAACCATTTTTAGAGGTGGTTAGGGATTTTAATCATTCCCAATAAGTTTAAGTGTCACAGCTATCAAGGCAGTCTGCACATTCTTTTTGTCACTCCCATTTGGAGGGTCAAATCTCAACATTTTTTAGTGATTCAAATTGGGTTTTAAACTTAAATCACAGATGTATCTTCCAGAAACATTTCATCATTCTTGGTTATATATTAAGGGATTTATGACTGTTTTAAGATAGAGACTTTACCATGCCAGATTCTGGTTTCTTGCACACTTATCTTGGTTTAAATGGTTGAGACCTCAAATCTTAAATTTTTTTTGTGAATCCACTTTTATTTGAAAGATAACTCATTAAAACAAATTCCAGAAGAAAAATAAAGAATTTTAGTGGAATAATAAGAGAGTTATGAGTGATTTAAGTAGAGATTTTTCTCTGTCAGATTGTCTTTGCACTCTTTATTTGATATGGGTAGATGAAGGGTCAAATCTCCGAGTTTTTACATGAAACCACTTGGGTTTGAAACATAACTCAAAAAAGAAAGCTCCAGAAGAAGAATCATATCATTTAGTTAATTATTTTACAAGATATGGTCGGATGAAGTTCATGCATGTAATCTGCCAGAAACTAAAAATGCTATTTCATGAAAAATGAGTGTTTTTAGTTCTTTATTTTCACTTATATGATTTTCTTTGATTTGAAAACTTATTTACCATTACTTTATCATAGATTTTTAGGTCAAAATCATCCTTTAACTTGTATGAACACATGCATGAACTCACACATCTCAGATTATAGCAAAATCCACATGCATGTAGTCAAAACTTCATTTTCTTGAGTTCTAGTTGTATGGATTTTGGATTATCACCATTTTCTTGACATTTAACATGTCATTGGTGATTAATCTACCATTAAAAGGTCCATAAAGGTCCTATTTTCCAGAACTTAAGAGTCATGAAGATAACGTAAGAAAAGGAGGAGAAACTACAAGAAAAAGGAAGAAAGTGAAGAAGAACACAAGGGAGATGACTTTACTCACACTAGGGTTGATGTTTACCTTCAAAATCTTCAAAGATTGGATGATTCTTGAGAGATTTTGGGGCTGATTTCGGCAGAAACTAGAGAGGAAAAGAGAGAGGTGAAAGTTTGAATATATAGAGAGAGAATGGTAAGGCAAATGAGGAGGTTTTCTTGAGAATGAGAAGATTATAATGAGAGAGTTGGTGGCCTTAATGAGGGGGCAGAATTTTGGGCCTAATTTTCTGTTTTAATTTTTATTTTTAAAATGTTAATTAATATTGTATAAGTAGATATTGTATGAAATTTTATAAAAAGATTCATTTAAAGTAGCTAAAATCTCATTTATCTACTCAATTTTTGGTTTGATTATTTAAAGTTTTAAAACTTAGATTTGGGTATATATATAAACTATATATTTACTCCTCTTATTATTATTATTGTTGAATTTAAATGTTAAATGTTTCAATCGGCATTTATAAGACAGCTTAAGCGGTTACGTGCGGTAACAGGATTTTCTAAGCGTACTGTCGGAATTCTTAGGAAACTAAACCTTAGCTATCATAATTAAGTCATAATGAGTTATTTCTACTTGTTAAGACATGTATTATGCTATTCAGTTGCTAACCTGAGTGTTTTGGTTTGACGGGTGTCACATCATCCTCTCAGTGTTCCTCTTCTAAACCGCCTATCCCTGAGGAAATCTCTACCTTAACCTCTAAAGGTAAAGAAAAAGTTATTTATCGAAAACCTACCTCAGTCTTTAAAAACAAAGGTAAATGAATTGCTTTTAACCAAAATCCTCAGAAGGGTACCTCTGTACCAAAGCTGAACGCTTCTAAAGCTTCAGTGACTTATCCCTCTGATTCAAAGAATAAGATCTCTGGATTTATTCAGCGTGGATCTATTCAGCGATCTACTCCTAGAATCAAAGTGGAAATTATTGGTAAGAAATCCGATGAACTAAATGTTCCTCCCATTTCAAAAGCAAATAGCTTACTTGGTGCTGGTCCTACTAATTCAAAATCAAAAGCTCAGCATTCAAATGGTCCTAGAACTATTTTTAGTTATAGGAAATGTTATCACTGTGGACTTACTGATCATATTGCTAGTAAGTGCCCCACAGCCACCCAAGCTGAAAAGATAGCTAAGGTGAAGATCATTGCCCCCAAGGCAAAGAAGACCACTGAGGTTAAGAAATTAACCAAAGTGAAGACTGACAAAGGTGAATCTTCAAATGCTGCGAAGACTGCTGAACCTTCCACCTCTTCTTCTACCCCCACTGACAAGTGTGTGCACATGGTTAAGTGGGTACCCAAGAAAAACTAATCTTCCTTTGTAATGCAGGTTAAGAAGGGTATCTGGTATCTCGATAGCGGATGCTCTAGACACATGACTGGTATGAAGAACCTGCTCACTGAGTACAAAGAAGAGAAGGGTCCCTCTGTAACTTTCGGTGGAAACGGAAAAGGACATACCCGAGGGTTTGGTGTACTATCTAATGGTACAACAACCTTCATAAGAGTCGCATATGTTGAAGGGCTGAAGCATAATCTTCTAAGCATCAGTCAGCTTTGCGACAAGGATAACAAAGTAATCTTTACTAAGGAATCCTTCTTTGTCGCTGACAAAAAGGAGAAGATAACTCTTAGCGGTTATCGTTTGGAAAATGTTTATGTAATAAACATGGACTCAACAACCACTGAGAACTCCTGTTTCTTCTCAAAAGCCTCATCTGATGTCAACTGGCTATGGCATAAGAGACTCACTCATCTAAACTACAAGACACTGAACACGCTTTCTTCAAAAGAGTTAGTCATTGGTCTACCTCAACCCTCATACGCCAAAGAATCCTTATGTTTAGCGTGTGATAAAGGCAAGCAGACCAAAGCAAGCTTTAAGTCAAAGAAAGTTTCCTCAGTATCATCTCCTCTACAACTTCTCCATATGGATTTCTTTGGCCCTGTTAACAAATAATCCATCGCTGGAAAGAAATATACGCTGGTCATAGTTGATGAATTCTCTCTCTATACATGGGTTATGTTTCTCCGTTCTAAGAGTGACACCCCTGAAGAACTCATCACCTTTGTTCGGAAGATGGAAACCCTGAACAACTTGACCGTTCGCTCAATAAGGAGTGATCATGGGACTGAATTCAAAAACAGTTCTCTTGATTCCTTCTTTGAGAGTAAGGGTATTTCTGACAACTTTTCTTCAGTGAGAACACCGCAACAAAACGGAGTCGCTGAAAGAAGATATAGAACTATTATTGAAGCTGCACGTTCAATGCTCAGCGATTCTCACCTGCCTACTCAGTTTTGGGCAGAAGCTGTAAACACTGCTTGTTTTACGCAAAATAGGTCGCTGATTGTCAAAAGATTTAATAAAACAGCCTATGAACTTTTTCATGGGAGAAAGCCTTCAATTAGCCTTCTTCACATCTTTGGATGTTAGTGTTTCATACTGAACAACAGAGATGCCCTTGGAAAGTTTGATCCTGAGGCTGATGATGGAATCTTTCTTGGATATTCTTCAATCTCCAAAGCCTTCAGAGTCTTCAATCGAAGAAAACAAGTTGTTGAATAAACTATTCACGTCACTTTTGACGAATCCCGTTCAGCGAATTCTCGACCTTCTGTTGATACTGAAGAACTGAATCAATAGATGTTTTCTCATCTTGGTGATTCAGAAAATATTTGTTAGAGCAGGTTTAATGTTGATTTAAAGTTCAAGGGTTAAACTGTATTTGATTAAATTAGAGCTTATTAGTGAACGGGCCGTGGGCTTGTTAACCATGGGCCCATTGTATTTAATGATGATTAGCTTGGAAAAAACAAGCTAATCATCTCTTTTACTTTCAACACTGTATTGCAAATTCTCTCTGAAAGATTAATGAAAGGGATGACCAGTTGAAATCATATTACTTATTGCATATCATATTCGATTTATGTATTGTTGCACGGATCTGGATTCTACAATTGGTATCAGAGCAGACAGACGGATTCGATTCAAAGTCTCATTCATTGATTTCTGGTTAGTTTGACTTTTCCACGTCTGACTTTTCTTGATTTTTCAAATCTGTGATTCTGCTTAAATTGTTCAATTTTGCTTGTTGGGTTGTGTTAGCATCATAATTATAAGTAATTCTGCAAATTTTCACATCCTAATTCGTTCGTTTGGTTGGTCAATTTTCCAAAATAAGTTCAAAGTTTTTGGTAGTGTTCTTTATCAAAAATCGAATCTTTATCATCAAAACGTGTTCTTTTTTGCATTGAAATCGATTGGATTTGTGTTATTTTGTGTTTGGCATTGTTACTAATCTTCCAGGATTGATTTTGGGCAACCCTAATCGAAAATCCAATAGAATTGAGCAAACAGCCGATTTGTCCGGACAACTCAGCCGCGTTTTCCGGATAGAATCAAGGTTCCCGGATAATTGTGTTAATTTCATCCGGGATCTTCCAGCCATCCGGACTCTCGAATCTTCCGGGTAAGTCATCCATCCGGGTAAGTCTCTTAATCTCAAACCTATCCGGGTATTATTGTTCCGGATAACTTAAAGTATTCGGAAATCTATTTTACCCGGAAACTTCGTAGTATCCGGAAACCCCACAGTATCCGGAAACTCCATTGTACCCGGAAACTACACATCCGGAATCAGTTCACATCCGGTAACCTCAATTATCCGGAAAGTGTGTGGTATCTGTTATCCGGAAAGCTTACTCTGTCCGGATTCTTTCGGATATCCGGACTCTTACAGATATCTGGATAATTCTATTATCCGGTATCCTCATTTTATCCGGATACTTCTGTTTTTGGTTATTGATCCATTTGCATCAAAACTGATCCGAACAATTCCAGATCAGATCACATATTTGGATTCCTATCCAGTAAGTTCAGGTTAGTCAAATCACTCGTAGACCCTGCGTTAGGATTTCACTTTTAGTGCCTTGCGTTAGGTTTACCCTTTGAATCAATCTACACGTCTGACGATCACTCCGTTGCAACCGAAGATGTCTACTTCTCGTGATGCTCTCGCAATTTGCACTGACACCAAGCCACCGTGTCTCTATCCGAACGAGAACAGCCAATGGCGAGATAGGTTCATGATCTTCATGGAGTCCAAGGACAACTATGAGTACATCAAGAGAGCTCTGGATCATGGCCCAATTGCCCATCCAATGAAGGACATAGCTGCGACTGCAACTGCAATAGCTCGACGTGAGAAGAAGACTCTTGTTGAGATGACAGAATTTGAAAGAGGCATGACTGAAGGTGAAAAGCATGCAACGAGATATCTGATTCAAGCCCTTCCTAATTCTATCTACACTGCCATAGACAGTTACAAAGACACGGCTAAGGGCATATGGGACCAAGTAGCCAAAATGATTCGAGGGAGCGTTGTAGGAAATCAACTGAAGATAAATAGCGCGATAACCAAGTTCGATGGGTTCAAGCAGCGCAACGGTGAATCCCTTACCCAGACCTATGAACGTTTTTGTCTACTCCTCAATGAACTGAACAAGAATAAAATTGTTCGTTCCAATACTGAGAATGCTCTAAAGTTCCTCAACAACTTGCTACTTGAATGGAAAGTGTATGCTTCTCATGTCAAGCACAACAACTTGATAGAGAACATCAGCATCAATGAACTGTATGAGACACTTCTCCAAGACGAAGATGAAGTAAATGAGCTTCCGGGAGAGAAGAAGAATGAGCCAAAACCATCTGCTGATCCGATTGCCCTCATGACTTCCAAACAAGGGAAATCTTCAAGCAGTCAATCCAGACGCGGTCCACAGCAAAGCTCCTCCGAGTCAGAACCTGAAGACGAGAAAGACGGTGATGATGACGATGATGAAGCATCAGACTTAATGAAAGCTATTGCCCTTCTGACTAAATCCTTTCAACAACAAAAGTTCTACAAGAAGCCGTCTTCCAATAGTCAACGCTACTCCACCTCCTCTAATAAGCGTCACGACTATAAGGATCGGTATGAAGGAAAGAAGAAGGTAGAAGAGCAAGATAGATCTGAGAAGAAGGAGAAGACAGAGAAAGGTGACCGGAAGAAGCGTGATGAACCTGTGAAATGCTACAACTGCGGGAAACTCGGTCACTTCGCTAAAGACTGCCGTTAACCTACAGTGAAGAACTCTCACTATTATGAGGCTAAGCTTGCACTGGCCAGACAGAAGGAGGCTGGGGAGGTAATGTTCACTGAAAATGAGTACTGGCTAGGCAGATCTGATGATGAGGAAGATTATGAAGGTTTCGATGCTTTCATGGGATATCAATCGTCTACGGATGAAGACAAGGCAATAGCAAATCAGGTATGTGACTCTTCCTTACAAAACTTCATACTTCAACTGCAAACCATCACCGAAAAGGCAAACTCCCTCAAGGCCACAAATGAAGAACAAAAGCTTGAAATTATTTCAATAACTGAAAAGATTAATGTTCAAATGAAATTAACTGAGAAGTATAAGTCTGAAAATGCTGATTTAAAAGACAGATGCAAAATCCTTTCATTAGCACCTAAAGACTTAAGGGCCAGATTATCTGATCTCCAACGTCAGTTTGATCAGTGCTTGAATGAGAAAGAAGACATTACTTATCAATGTTCTTCTCTTCAAATTCAACACAAGGAAAATGTAGCTAAAATTCTAGATCTTGAAACCAAACTCCACAAAAGGGATCAAACTGATCAAACCATTTTTTTGAACAAACCCAAAGAGTTCACGTACTTCAACAAAGAATGGGGAATCGGATATGACAACCCACATTATCTGAAAAAAGGGAAGATATCAAGTCCCTACTCTGTATGATTTTGCTTGTTATGGATTAGATAAAAAGTATCCAGAGTACGCAATTCAATGGACTGGTCCTCTTGAACCAGAAAAGGAGGAAACCGAGGAACATAAACGCACACACAAACGAGGTATTCAACTTCCATTTTGTTATGAACCTTTAAACTACTCGTATCAAAAGGACAAAAAGTACCTTTCCAATGACTACTTCGACCCCTACAAGGTAGCTACACCCAAGGATTCCTCCAAGAAGGATGAGGATGTAGCACCTGCAACCAAGACTGAGACGGATGAGTTTAAACTCTATGTTCCCCCTCTCATCTTGGAAGCAAAGATTGTCGAGTTGGAGGAGTCGTTTGAGAAAGAAAGGTCTAATTTTCAAAATGAAAAGAAAGTGCTAATCTCTGAGATTGAGAAACTCAAATCTAAGAAATCCGACGGTGTGTCAAGTGAGGAAAAGGAAAAATTTCAGTGGGAAATCAATACGCTCTCCTCAAAACTCTCTGAAATGACAAGAGAAACGATGAAAGAGCATATGATAAATAGTCAACTCCAAGTGCAGCTTGACTTGCTTCAAATTGCGAAGCAATTTTCACCTGAACTTTCCTCTAACCTTTCTGACACATCCTCGTGTAAAGCCTTTATAGGAAATATCTCTTTGCAAGAAAATGAAGTTTCTCAAAATGAGTGTGTTAAAAGGAATTTAAATTCTGATTTTTCATACGCTTCCGCACCGAATTCCCCAAAGCACACAACCGAAAGCACAAAGTGTTCCTCGCCTTCCTCACCTGATCCTAGTCCAGTACTTCCCAAGATAGATTTTTCAGAGTACATGAACTTCGAAGGTAACTGTGAAGAAGAGTTTGATTCGTTTCCCTTCGACAAACCTCTTCCAAGTCACACTGATTTTTTATCCCCCGTGGTCAATCATCCGGTTAATTCTTTACAAGAAAGTTGTTATCCAACCAAAACCTCAACTGTGATCAAGATTTCCCAGTCAAAACCAACCTCGAAATCTGTTTCCAAAAGGCAATCACAGCCAAGGCAAGCCACCGGACCATTGACTGCCAACACTACTATTTCCCCAAGTCAACCTGATTTTCTATCTCCAGTGGTTAATCGTCCGGTCAATTTTCTAAAGGGCGACTGTTCTCAACCCAAGACTCCGGCTGTGATCAAGATTCTTAAAAATGTTTCCAATTCTCAAAAATAGTCACAGCCGAAGCAAAAGACCGAACGACCGACCACTAAGACTCCTGTTTCCTCAAAAGTCACTGATCATACTATCCCTGCTGTTTCAGATAAAAATGGTCGCGCTAATAAAGAAACACCAAAGTGGCTAAAGAGGGAATCTGTCGAGAAGGATGCGTCAAAGTCATCCCCACCTGTTTTAAATTCTAGCATAGACAAAGACAATTATGCTTGGAATCATTGGAACCATTTTGATGTTTCTTTTCCTGTTAAAGTTAAATCACTTAATCAATTGATTCAGTTATCGCATGATTGTTTATGTTGTTCTAATTGTGGTTGGAATGATTTTGATGATATTCACAATAATGATTGGTATGCGCCTTACTTTGTTGGTAACCTATTTCATAAGCGCAAACCCCATAATAACAAGCAACAACATCATTTTAAAAGGGGTTTCAATCAAACGGTTAAACCACAACGGGAGACCCGACCCATTCCTACACGGGCTGCTCCTACTGAGGTTAAACCGGCACCCAGGTGGAAATCTGCCCCAAAATCTGTTCCTCCAAAAGGTGTAAATTATGCACCCAAGAGGCAACAAGTGCCAAAACCAGTTCCCTCCAACGGTGTAAAATCTACACCTAAAGGGAAAGCTGAGTCAAAGCATATTTCCCCAGGCAGTGCCAAATCTAACCCCCCAGGACCCAAACAAATTTGGGTACCTAAACGTCACTAATCTTGTTTTTGCAGAACGGTCATGTGTGGTACTTAGATTCTGGATGCTCCAAGCACATGACCGGAAGAAGGGAGCTTCTCACGAATTACAAGGAAGAATACTGCAGAGACGTGAGATTTGGGAATAACGAGAAGTCGCCGATCGTGGGCTATGGCGACATCGTACAAGACAAGATAACAATCAAGAAGGTATCCCACGTTGCAGGATTAGGACACAATCTATTCAGCATCGGTCAATTCTACGACAAGGATCTCGAGGTCAGCTTTAAAGCCACAAGGTGTAGAATCCTCAACAACGACGGAGAGGAACTTCTGGTTGGAACTCGCAAGACCAATCTCTACACCATTGACCTCGTCGCTCTCAAGACAGACAAACCAGTATGTCTCTTGTCAAAAGCCGACTCCGACCAAGTGTGGCTCTGGCATAGACGTCTTTCGCACCTCAACTTCAGAAGTATCAATCAACTGGTGCTAGGCAAACACGTCAGAGGCGTGCCCCAACTTCCGTTCGTGCAGGACCGTCTCTGTGGAGCATGCGAAAAGGGAAAGATGACGCACGCATCACATCTGCCGAAGGCAACTCCAAGCATGACCCGGACACTCGAACTCATTTATATGGATTTGTGTGGTCCAATGCGTGTTCCGAGCATCAATAAACGCCAATACGTGCTTGTGTTGGTGGACGACTACTCGTGCTACACTTGGGTGAGGTTCTTACGCTCGAAGGACGAAACTCCGGAGCTAATTATTGATCACCTGAAGACTGTCAAGCAGAACAAGCTTCAACACGTTCAGTCCATCAGAACTGACAACGGGACGGAGTTCAAGAATCAAAAAGTGGATGACTATCTGAGAACGGTGGGCATCACACACACTTTCTCTGCAGCACGCACTCCACAACAAAACGGAGTGGTGGAAAGACGGAACCGTACCCTCGTTGAAGCTGCTCGAACAATGCTATCCCAAGCAAATCTACCGCTGTATCTCTGGGCTGAGGCGGTGTCTACGACATGCTATACGTAAAACCGCTCTATCCTTCTCAAGCGGTTCAACAAGACACCGTACGAGATCATGAATAATCACGTTCCAACCATCGGCTACTTCCATGCATTTGGATGCACTTGCTATGTGCTAAACGACAAGGATGATCTTGGGAAATTCAGCCCCAAGGCGGACGAAGGAGTTTTCATCGGATACTCCATACAGGCTAAGGCGTATCGCGTTTACAACAAACGGACCAAATCCGTTGTTGAAAGCATAAACATGACATTCGACGAAGCCGCAGATTTGGCTTCTGAACAACTCAGTTTAGAACCCGGTTTAACTGGAGTGCTAGCTTCCGGACCTTCGAGTTCGGGATCTGCACAAGCCACAGTAAATCCGAATCATGCATCTTCATCGAATGCTGACTCTTCTGATTTAGATTTACTGTTTCAATATTTTATGATGACACTATGAATTCTTCCACATCTGTCTCAGCGCAACTGCGACTGGAAGCTGCTCGCAATACGGATTCGGCCGCTTTATCTGGTCCGCCCCCGTCTACGAGTACGCCGTCAACATCTATAGAGATAACTCAACCGTCATCATCTGATACGACTACGCCTGGTATTGTAACCCCCCGGAGGAACCCATACTCTCGGAGATCGCTCCTACTGATTCGTCATCTGCTACAATCGATGCTCAACCTCTGAACTCCTCAGAACCAGAAGTTGTTCAACCATCGACGAATCCTCACCCACTTCCTCCAAGAAACACGACTGCTACTCTTGAACAAGTTCAAGACCTTCCATCAGGTTCGTACGTGGATCCGTACACATCTCACTCTACACAGCAGCCGCTTCCGCACTCCACCAAATGGACGAAGGCCCATCCCCTACATCAGATCATCAGTGATCCCTTGACTCATGTTCGTACACGAGGCGCTTCCACCAACTTCTGCCTATTCTCCGGCTTCTTTAGCAAGATTGAGCCGACGAGCGTACGCGAAGCGCTCGAAGATCCAGACTCTGATCATGTCTACATCTTAGACAAGGCACTATACGGCTTGAAGCAAGCACCACGAGCATGGTACAACACACTATCAAAGTTCTTGTTAGAAGACGAGTTCACTCGAGGTACAATTGATTCTACACTGTTTATCAAGAACGAAAAGGGCCACATAATTCTAGTCCAGGTATATGTCGATGACATCATTCATTTTTGGTTCTACTAGTCCTTTATATGCAAAGAACTTTGCCACTCTCATGGGAATTTTTTTTAAAATGAGTATGCTTTGTGAGATGAACTTTTTCCTTGGTCTTCAAGTTAAACAACTGTCGACAAGAATTTTCATAAACCAGTCCAAACACATTCGGGATATTCTTCGGAAATTCCAATTGGACCAGTCCTTACCAATGAAAACTCCCATGGCAACCAATACAAAGCTTGACGCCGATCCTAACGGAAAGGCTGTCAACGCCAAATTGTATCGGGGAATGATCGGTTCTTTAATGTACCTCACTGCCAGTACACCGGACATCATGTTCTCGACATTTCTTTGCGCCCGTTATCAGTCAAACCCTAAAGAGTCTCATTACAATGCTGTTAAACGAAGTTTTCGTTATTTACGTGGTACTGCTGATCTTGGCCTTTGGTACCCGAAAGAGACAGGTTTTGGCTAATCCGCTTACTCTGATGCGGATCACACGGGATGCATGTTGGACCGCAAGAGCACCTCAGGACACATTCAGTTCTTGGGAGATAGCCTGATAAGTTGGGCTTCGAAGAAACAACAATGTGTTTCAACATCAACTGCTGAGGCGGAGTATGTAGCCGCCGCAAGTTGCTGTTCCCAAGTAATCTGGATGAGGATGCAACTCAAAGACTACGGCTTTACGTATGTCAAAGTCCCGATCTACTGTGACTCGAAGAGCGCAATTGCCATATCCAGCAACCCGGTCCAACACACCAAGACGAAACACATCGACGTTCGATATCTTTTTATTAAGGATCACGTCGAAAGAGGTACAGTCGAACTCTACTTCGTAAATACGGAACATCAGTTAGCAGACCTTTTTACCAAAGCCTTGGACGAAAAATGCTTTAAAACTCTTGTGTTCAAGCTAGGTATGCTAAATCTGAAGACTTAATCCGAATGTGTGCCCGTTACAAGTTCCATACATATACGAGTAACTGTCTTCTCATCATCCGGTGTTTACCCTCCTGATGCATGAGCACACACTTCCTCGCACTTGTATTCTACTTGTTATAGTCACACCGCTAGATTTAGTCTCTGTATTTATTAGGTAGATATCGTTTTTTTCATTCTTTCTCCGTGTGTTTCTATTTTCTAATACTGTCGTCTAAATTTTCTTTCACTATCTTTGTGCTTTCACCAAATGTTCTCGTGTTCAGGGGGAGCACAATGCAATATCAGGTAAGTTTCCGCATACTTTGAGGGGGAGCGTCACACACAGTTTTTCTTAAATGTCAAAAGTTTTTTGTGTGTGGGCACTCCTATGTCTAAGTTATGGTCATCACTTGAGGGGGAGCGACACAGGTATTCTCTTAAAAGCTTACAGTTTTTTGTGTGTCGGACCCCTCCACTGCACACCCTACTGCACTATCCGAGGGGGAGCAATGAAAACCCCTGCTAAGTTTGAGGGGGAGTGAGAGAAAGATCCCTTCCAGTTCAGTTTCCTACAAAATTCATAGAATCAGGGCTGTTTTGAAGTATCCGGACAGTATCCGGACACCCCATGAGATCCGGACAGTATCCGGACAAACCTCATTTCCGGACACTATCCGGACCGGATGTATACGGGTTGGTCAAGAACCCGGACATCACCCGGTTTATATAAGCCACCCGGACCCCTCTACTTTCGATATCCGGAGATTTGCTTCAAAAACCCTAAACCGTCGTTCTTTTCTCTCTCGCTCGGACATCTCACCTAATCGCCGATTCACACCCGCATTCAATCCCACACTCAGGTATGTTGTTCGCACCTCCTTATCGATCATTACAACTCTGTTTTTGTTCACATTACCTCCCAAACAGTCCCCGATTTGGTCGAGTTCTTTGGATCCGAAACCCAGTTTCGGGTCCACACGATTTGTGGTTCATTAGTTGTAATTTAGATAGGATAAGCTCACTGTGGAGTCTAGAATGATACTTGTCACATATATCTGCACTCACACTGGCATTGAACCAAGATTTGCTCGATTATTCGATAAAGGGTTTCGTCCGGACACATTCATCGTGTCCGGACACATTCAACATCTATGATGTCTTATACGGACACTCAACTCCCGGATACCTAGTTGTCCGGAGACCTTAGGGTTTCCGGTAAGTTCAACTACCGAAAATTCAGTATATCAGGGAACCTCTGTCCGGATAATCCATTTTTATCCGGACACTTGCTTATCTTATCCGGAAAACCCATTTACTCGGACACCATGTATTGTCCAGACACCTTGGCATTTTCATCCGGAAAACTCTGCTATTGTGTCCATTCCGTACCTGCCTCATCCATACCAGTCCTCGATCTGTCTCAGATTGAGCCATTCAACGCAAAGGTACGCACCGACATTTGTTCTTCCGTCTAAGTCCCTAACTGTGTGCTGTTTTGACAGATATATACATGGCGGATCAACAAAACCCAGAGGACCATATTCCTCAAGAGGAGGAAATTATTGACGAAGTTGCAAATGCTGCCTTGGTTGACCCTGACCATGGCATCGAATTGGAAGCGAACAATCATTACTTGGACCCGGCGCTGTTCAGACCCAACCCACAACACGTGGTCATTCTAGACATTCTGATGCGCCATCCCATCCGTGAGGCACTCACTCGCACCGCCGACGTTCCTTTTCTCTACGTTCTACAAGTCTGGCTGACGGCCCAAGTCCGTACGATTGGCAACACACAGACTATCACGGCGCAGATAGACAACCACCCATTTACTCTGACGCCTGATTCCTTTCGCCGCCTACTTTCTCTACCGGAAGCCACTGCCAACAACCATGAACGGTACGATCCTGCCGTTAACGATGTCACACTATGCGCACAAATGCGTGACCTTGGTTACAACTCCGACCTTCAGCGACCATCAGTCTTCAATCGCAAGTTCCTGGCGCCAATTTGGTACACGCTCTTCACCATACTCAACCGCTGCCTATCCGCCCGATGGAAAGGTATTGATCAATGTACCGGCGACTTCCTGGGACTTGTTCACTCCGGTGCTACAACCGCGTCGACTTCGCCATGATCATCTGGCGTGAACTTGTGACCACCATTCGACACATCGGCGGAACCAAACAGAAGAAGTTCCTCCCATACCCGCGTTTCCTATCGCTCGCAGTTCGTCAACACATGGATGCGAATCTTGCCATTCCAAGATGTACAACACATCCGGTATGCCCCATTAGACACCTCCAGTTCATGGTTATCCGCAACGCTTCAGATGCGGTAGCCATCCCCATCCCTGAAGCCCTACTGGCCATCGCCGACCCCACTGCACCAGGGGTAGTTGCATATAGGGGAGAGTTAGGTAATCCCATAGTCCAGCCAGAGCCGGAGGGACCTGCCCAGGGAGTTAGACCCGAGAGACGTGAGGGTCCAAGAGTAAGAGGTGGAAGGGCCCGACAAGCAGGGGCTGTCGGGCGGGGAACGTTAGTTGTGAGAGGAAGGGGAACGAGAGTAGGTGGTGCAGTGAAATCGCAACCCGGTTCTGAAAGAACAGGATCTAATCTTACAATCAATATAGAAAGCAATAATTGAGAAGTTGTATGATCAAGCCCAATTGTATTCAATGATGAACAGGATTACAAATCTAAGAGAGAGAGAATCTCAAAGATTACAAAGAATGAATACAAAGATATATGGAAAAATCAATCAGTTAGCAACGTAGAGCTAACTACTATTTATACTGCAACGGACATCTTAAAGCTACAGTACAAATAAGAAGGACTAATAAGAACATAACACGTGTCCTAATTAGTTTATAAAATACTAAGTAAAGTATCTCGTCATAAGTTCTGAACAGATAGTTCAGAACTTCTGAACATTCTTCTGATAACGCTTTCTCAGAACTTCTGACTCCTTAACTCAGACATCTGACTTCTCTTCCCAGACTTCTGATTTCTCTTATCAATACTTCTGAACTTTCACAGTCAGACCTCTGACTTCTCTACTCAGAACATCTGAGTCTTCTTATCAGATCTTCAACACTTGGTTTATTGACAAAACTTCAGATCTAACAATCTCCCCCTTTTTGTCAAATAAACTTAATCTTTGCATCATCCAGTTCTTTCAGAGCAGGAACAATTTTCTAAAGTAGCACATTTCTCAGATTAAGCCTCTTATCAATTTTGTCAATGATTTCTTGAATAATTTCAACTTGCTGATTGATTACTTCTTGAGTCATGTTTGCTTCCTTCACTTTCAGCATCTTTTTCTCCAAATTATGCTTTATGATTCTTAAAGTTCCAGAACAGTATTTTGCAGTTTCCTTTGCTCTGAAGAAGATCTTTCCACTTTTGTTTTTCAAAAATACTCCCAAATCTGGATATTTGTGAACACTTCCAGTCTTTAACTCCTTTTTCTGTTCATGATCTGTGTTGGGATTTGCCAGATAAACACATGACTTTTGTAAGTACAGAGCTATTTGAAAATCTGTATAACAGTGCCACCTTAAGATGTAGAACATAGCCTCAATTACCACACTTCTTGCCTTCCTTTCATTTCTGTCTTTGCTCGACTCTTTGAAGCATAGAAAGCTGTGTAATCTGTAAAAGTCAACCACTGATAGTTTCTCAAAATCTGCATCAGTGAAGTAATAAACCTTGCCATCTTCTCTCAGAACTTCAAAAGATAAGTACTCCATCTTTCTGAATTTCTTAACCCTCAATTCTCTGATTCCAGTAATTAAAAAATCTGAGTAAACGGCTTGCTTTGTTTTGCCAAGACATCTTGATTTTTCAGCCAACCAGATCTGAGTCTCCTTAGGTCTATCATAATACACATCCAAGAATTGTACTTCTTTTGGTTTGAAGAACTTAGGCAAATCAAATTCAATAAAGTATCCATTTAGATCAATGGATATTTCATCTTCTTTGGGTTCAACCTGTTCAGCTTGATCAAAACTAGTTATCTGCACATTCTGAGATGTTGTGTTCTGCACTTCTTCAACTTCATCTGACAGAATTTCATTCACTTCATACTCAGCAGGAAACACAAAATCATTATGTAGAATCTTTTTGGAATTCACCTCAGATAACAACCATTCACTATTGTTTCTGATTTTTCTTCTAAGATCCAACCTCCTCTTCACACAGTTTATACATCTCTTCTTTAAACTCTCTCTTTCAGTTTCCACACTTACTTCCATTTTAATCAATAACCAATTCAGAGTTGCATCACTATACTTCACCAACTCTTTTAATCTGAACAATTCAAGCCTTTCGTGAACTGTATATGTGAACCCTTCTGTCTCCATTCCTTCATTCACAAATCCCTTCAAATGCAAACCAACTTCTGTATTCTTTGTGGGAGAACTCAGATTACACTTTTCTTTTCTTTCTTCAATAGCTAATTGGAAGTCATACAAGTATATATTTCTGACATAGATACCCAGAAGTCTTCTGCATTCAATTTCTATCAAGGCTTCTTCGGTGCTGGCAAAGAACTTGACTAAAAAGATCTGATCATCAAGAGTCAATCTGTGAAAATCAAAAGTAGACATGGAAACCTTTGTATTTCTTTCTTTCAGTACTTCCATTCTAACAAACATTAAACCATTGAATTCATCTTGTTGAAACATCAGAACTTTCTTAATTCTTTTCTGAATATGCAGTTTTGAATCAGGAACTCTGAACCTGTTAGAAGCTTCTGAGTAGACCATCTGAGCTCTGTCATCCATAAAACCATCAATGTTACTTTCCAAAGGCTCATACTCCCCTTCTGTGTAGTAGAGATTATCATATATTTCCTCAGGAAAAATATCATCATGAAATTGTCTGGCTAATGGCACATCACTTAACTCTAGAATGAAATCACATACAGGTTCTTCTAGTCTTTGCAAGTTAATCTTTGGGATCTCAATTGGTTTTCTGAATACATACTCAGAAGGCATAAAGAAGTCTTTTACTTTCACATACTCTTCTTCTGTATTTAACTCATCACAAAAGTTAAATATAAAATCATCTTCAAAATCCTGAGTATAATTCACAGTTCTGTCTTCTTCTCCCATTAGATCAATAGGTCTTACCATTTTTATTCCTTGCTGAACTTTTTGAACATTCAAAGCTCTGACTAAATTATTATGCATTCTTCTGATCAACTCTTCACTTAACCTCCTTTCTTCTAATTCAGAATCCGTCATATTTTCTTTGTTATACACCACAATATCTGTACACATGTTGACCACTTCACTTTCCACTGTCTTTTCTGATCTTAATACAGATTCCTCAATAGCTTCAGTTTCATCTGAGTTTCCTTCCTTTTCTATGTCTAAGTTCAATTCCTCTGTTTTATCTGAATCACCACCATCTGTACTTTCCAACTCCATTTCCTCTGTATCTGAGCTATCAATCTGAACTATCTGAGTTATTGCCTTTAAATTTTCCTGTGTCTGATCTTCTGAACTTTTTGTACTAGCTAATTGCATATCTGCCATCTCAAAATCTTCTATGCCAATATCATCATCAGAACTTAACCTTTGTCTTTTCTCCCCCTTTTGATGATCATGAGGTTCATTATCATCAAACTTTCTCTTCAAGTTCTGATTAGAAGTACCTTCAGGTTCAGTTTCTGCAATAGGAACAAGATCAAGAGGCGTTGAAGTAGAAGCCAATGATACACTCAGTGCTTTCAGTATAGATTCCTGCATCCCTTGCATTTGTTTTAACATATCTTTTTGAAAACCAGACATTATATCCATGATCTCCTTTTTGTGAGAATCCAAGGATTTCTTTACATCATCTACTTTGGTTTCAACAGAAATCAACTTTTTCTCCAACACAACTTTCAAATCTGACATCTCATCATTCAAATCCTCCACCTTCTTCTCCAAATTTTCTACTTTTTCCCCCATCTCCTTGTTTTGTTTCTGAATCTTTTCAAATTCAGAAGTTTCTAACAGTGAACCTGAACCAACAGATGGTCCAGTTTTCATGTGCCCAGAGGGCTCATGGCCTGTAGATAACACACAGTCATCTTGTACAACAGATGTACGTTTGAATGAAGCTTTTGTAATGTTCACCTCACCAGGACTTCCATCCAATCCTCGACACCCAACATTAGGTATGTCTATGAATGTTGTTTCAGGAATACGAAATTCCTGATTTGTGCAAGTGTCAGAAGGAATTTCAGGCTCAATATGAATAGGCCTGTGATATTCAGACTCAATGTGTTGAAAAATAGATTGGGATTTATCACCTCCCTCCAAATGAGTTTGGGATGGTTCCCCGGATTTGTGTGACACAGTAGCATGTTGAAATGCTTCTGAGTGGATATGGATGGGTTGTTCAAGATCCACCACTAGGTCCATGGTGTTTGTTTCAATATTGGACACCAAGAGATGTGAACCAATAGCATTTGTGGTTACCTGGTCAAGATTAGCTGGTTCAGAGGCATCTCTTTCTGTTTGAACCTCTGTTGACAATCTCTCATCCTCATCACTCTCATTCTGTTTTCCTCACCAAATCTAACCAAGCTCTCAGAATTTTCCCTCTCAAGTCTCTCAGAATGTTCACCCATCTGAACATCCTCCCCCTCTCTAATTCGACTAGACCCCTCACCTCTCTTCTCAGGTTGGTCATCTTGGGTAGGGATTTGAGGTAATTCAATTCCCATAGAGGTGCAATAAGCTTTTAAAATCTCACTCTCCCTTGGAATATAATTCCTAAGTGATTTTGGCAACAGTTTATGATTGGGATAGTTTTCAAGTCTTGTTACCGAGGTCATCTTACCCAAATAAAATGTAGGACCATCCTTTGTTTTCTTCTGAATTGCTTATATAAGGAATGTATGTCAAGCCAGTACCTTATATAAGGAATGTATGTCAGTGGAGCATCCTTTGTTTTCTTCTGAATTGCTTTCTGATTCTTCTCAAATGTATTCTTCATGTCTTCCCAAAGTATTAAAGTATAGTCATAATGCCTATTCTTCACTAAACCCTGAAAGATCTGAAGAATTTGTTTAGAACCTTGATCAGCAGAACTATTCTTCCCTGACACACATTTATTTACCACGTGAAAGAAGCAAGCCCAAATAGGTGGTAATTTGTTTCTTCTGAACAAACTGAGAGTCCTCAATCCTTCATTGTATCCCAACTTCATAAACTCTGCTATTAATTCCTCTGTTAAGGGTGAGTCCTCAAAATCTGTCCTTCTTTGTACATCATCTTTCTCTGGTAAATTCAGCATTTCTCTTAGTGCAGAGATAGATAAGGCAAATGGCACTCCTCCAATTTCAGACACAAACTTATTATCTTCTAACCTAAGATGTTTCCACCATTGTTGTATGTACTGAACAGGCACATTTTTACTTCGTGTAAACCATTTTCTGTACGGATGGTGTTTGAATAACTCCATGATAATTCTGTGTTCAGGCTTAAAACGGCATTCCTCAAATAATATAACACAGTTATTTTCAGATAATTTCAGCCATTCACTCTCAGGAACAATTCTTTCCACTAAAATAGGTCTATCTGACATAATAGAACCTGCAGCACTCTGTTCATGTTCAATATTAACGTTTACCTCATCCGCATTTCCTTCAGATTCATCCATTTGTTCATCTTCTCCATCATTTCTTATTGCTTCTTCCTCTACAGCTCTATTCTGTACTTCATCATTATCCGAATCAGATGAATCCATTATCGATTTTGTAGAGTGTAGCGAAATTTGACCACTCCTTCGAATTCTAGACATGATTTAAGAAGAAAACAAATTCAAAGAACTCTGGATTTGATTCGTATCTCACTTTTCGCTCTGGAATTTGAAAAGATTTGAAATAGGGATTTTAAGACCTATTTAAAATCCGCGAAGTTGAAAGGTTTAACGGAAAAGCGAAATCAATGTTATAACGGAGTCAACACATTTGAAATGCCACAGAGGATTTAAATGAAATGCGTGGCATAATCAAACAAATATGAAGCTGACACGTGTTAGTGGATAAAATTTTGACTCAAATCAAAGATCTGAATAACACGCTCAGATGTTTTGACTTTTCTTTATCAGATATCTGATTGTTCTTCTCAGAAGAATTTTACCTTGTAACCAAAATGTCATTTAAAATCAACTTCTGACAAATATAAAACATTTTGATTATTCAGAAGAGGTTTGAACAGATAGAAACACTTTTTATCATCAAAATTCTGTTCATATTATGATGAATTAAAAAATCATTTAAAATCTTATATCTGAATATGAAAAAAAAATTTAATTCAGATATAGTTTGGATAACAACAAAATTTATCATGAAAAGCTTGTTCTTTTTTTTAGAATAATCAGAGATGGAAAATGAAAGCAAATCTTTTAAGCATCACAAAATGATTTCCAAAAGAATTTTGATGCTCCCCCTTGACTTGAGCATGCATTTGACTATTAATGATACATAAAGATGAGATAAAAAGATAATAGAAGAAGCATAATCCACTCGAGCCGTAAAGATAACGAGGCTCATGAGCGACCCTAAACGAGCGATATCCGGGTAGCCACATCTACTACACCGTCTCATCTGTTGGGAGGGGGTATTAAAGAAGACTCCGTGGACCCAGCGGATCAATTTCACGACCTCCTTATCCACTCATCCGTCTCACAACAGACGGATGTTTCAATATTACACGGGGAACAAGCACAACTTCCACCGGCCTCTCATTCGGAGAGTGCTGCTGTTGAAATAAGAGACCAGCAGCCCCCGGTCTCGACTTCATTTCGTGCACCATCGAGTCTAGAGCCACTTGTAATAGATCAATCTTTCGCTAGGACACTTGAAGAGGTACAACACCAAGTCGAGAATCTTTGTGACTCGACCGGAACCACCGTAGTGTCTTCACCTCGTGGTGAAACACAAGGATCGGCGGGAAATCCTACCACAGCTAACATCACGCCAACTGTGAACGTAGGTGGCTCTACCCCTGTGGTAGACGCCTCTACGGGTAATCTAAGTGATCCCGACGTTAATTTACCTGACTTCGTGTCACCAGGGTCTCTGGACAGCACCCTTAAGGCTGTCCGCCAGGATATGGAGCAACAGATGCAGCAACATGTAGCCACTGAGCTTGCCAAAGCAATGTGTGCTATCAAAGGAAAGGGCCACGTTGTCGAACCCGAAACAGCCTCTGCACCTCCACCGATTCAACAGCAACCAATATATTCGGTGGAGACCCTGAAGACAATGTTGTTGACCCAGCTGCTCCAGGAATCCGACACCACCGCATCTACCGAAGCAGACCTGATCTCAGTTCTCCGATCACAGGTCACTGCTCCGTCTTCATCCATTACCTCTCGCCCGACTCCATCGACTCGGCCCTCAAACTACAACAAAGCGCTAACCACGCTCTCTGAGAGGGTCCACTCACTTGAAGACACTTGTAAGAGTCAAGCCGGCGGTCTCAAATGCAAGCACGATGACCAGGATGATCCTGATCACCGTGAGGGGGAGAAGCGTCTACGCCAAACCAAGACCGTCCAGATCATGACTGCCGAAACTTCAACAGTGGTTCAACAGGAACCCCCAACTGCGGCAACTACATCAGAAGCATCCGAAGCCGAGTTGCCACTAGCAGATATGGTCATAGATATGGATATTTCAGATGAAGAAGACCCGACGGTTGAAAAGCCCGAGGGTTCAACACAGGAGCTGGTCGATTTTGACTCGTCAGACAGACCGATACTGGACATGATAGATCCAGAGTGTGAGACCAACCCGGAGACCGAAGATGCATGGTACGAAAAAGCCGCCAGTGCCGTAAATCTCCAGGTAAATTTGGTCTTCCCTACTGATGAGGACGACAATATTGACTACGATCAGTTCCTGCTCCAAAATTTATATGAAGCATCCCCCGTTCACTATGCTCAACCCGCCGGAACACCATCAACAAGACTCGAGTCTACTACTTCCGATCTTCCGACAACTACTCCTCCCACGACAGCTTCTGATCTTCCTCCTACTCCTCAACAGCAACAAATCCGTTCGGAGAAGATCATGGTACTAATCCCTCATCTGGAGGAATCTTTGAAAAAGTTGTTCGTCTACAAGCTTCGCCAGATCGAGCCGACCTTCTGTCTAGGTATCTACAACCTTGACCCAGAATTTCAACGCCGATATATCAGCACAATGCAGCGGTGTCTTCCAGTCAACCAGGTCAGAACCAAACTTCGAATCACAGAGGTAATTAGTATCTATTCAAGACGTATTATGAGAATCGTCTACCCAGTTTTCATTGTTCGACGTGAAGATGGGAACGAATGGAAATTTTCAGAAGCTGATTTCAAGAACCTCCGCCCACTCGACTTTCTGGTTATTCTGAAAGACTTACGTACAAGAACCATCCGACCGCTAGAAATTACAAAGGCACTCGAAGCTGTTCGTCGATACCTGGTCCGCACCATCATGATGTCTTATCTAACGGACTTCCAAATGGCTATCGAGAACAAGGCGAAAAAGGTAAATCTGATCAAGCCGAATCTGAAAGCACCTGAGTTAAACATGTATCCCGAGAACGCTATGCTTCTGGAACCAGAATTCGGGATTGTTTACCTCAACGAGCAAAAAGAGAAGAAATTTATGCGCTTCAGCCAGGTGGAAAGATTCTGCGACGGCACACTTCTAAACGTCAGAAATGCTCTTCGAAAGATTATTCAGCACGATTCTGAGAATCCAAGGTATTCTTTTGTTCCGAATCCGAATGAAGTAACTGCTAGGAATGCCTTGGAAATGATTGAAGATCGCATCGACTATCGCCGCGCCATCAGATTGTTCGAGGTACACTTCGCGCTCCGCAAAAGATATGTCTTCAACTGGAGAGATATAGAGCGCCAACTCGAACTTCAAATCAAAGGGGGAGATTGTTAGAGCAGGTTTAATGTTGATTTAAAGTTCAAGGGTTAAACTGTATTTGATTAAATTAGAGCTTATTAGTGAACGGGTCGTGGCCTTGTTAACCACGGGCCCATTGTATTTAATGTTGATTAGCTTGGAAAAAACAAGCTAATCATCTCTTTTACTTTCAACACTGTATTGCAAATTCTCTCTGAAAGATTAATGAAAGGGATGACCAGTTGAAATCATATTACTTATTGCATATCATATTCGATTTCTGTATTGTTGCACGGATCTGGATTCTACAATATTCCCACTCCTCATACTCATACAGTTGAAGATGATAATCCTACTATCATCCCAAACATGCAGAATAGTGAAGCTAAAACATCATGGGTCTCAGTTGTTCCTTTAAACACTATACCTGCTTATGAACCAAATACCTCAGACATTCCATCTACTTCTCAGCAATCAGTAAATGAGATGACATCTGCACCTACTCCTCTCTTGGCTGATATTCCAGAAGTTGCTGAAGCTTCATCTTCAGCTCCTCCAGTTCAGGTTGAGTCAGCGTCTCACGCTCCGGCTCAGCAATGGACTGTAAATCACCCAATTGATCAAATTCTTGATGATCCAAATGCTGGTGTTCAGACTCGACGAAGTGCAGGTAATATTTGTTTATTTGTTAACTTTATTTCTCTGATTGAACAAAAGAAAATAGATGATGCCCTCAAAGATCCAAACTGGGTCAGCGCCATGCAAGAAGAGCTGACTGAATTCGAAAGAAACAAAGTTTGGAAACTTGTTCGAAGACCAACTGACAAAACAGTGATAGGCACTAAATGGGTCTATCGAAACAAGTTGGACGAACATGGAACTATAACCCGCAACAAGGCTCGTCTTGTTGCTCAGGGATACAGACAAGAGGAAGGCATAGATTGCGACGAAACATTTGCTCCAGTAGCAAGACTAGAATCTGTCCGTCTATTCTTAGCATACGCTGTACACAAAGACTTCAAAGTATATCAGATGGATGTTAAGTCAGCATTTCTAAATGGAAAGTTGAATGAAGAAGTCTACGTGGAACAACCTCCAAGATTCTCAGATCCTAAGAGTCCAGGTTATGTTTATAAACTAGATAAGGCACTTTATGGCTTAAAGCAAGCTCCACGTGCATGGTATGACACTCTATCCTCTTATCTCCTAATTGAAAATTTTGAGCGAGGTAAAATCGACAAAACTCTATTTTTCAGAATAGTGAAAGGTCATATCATTCTTGTTCAGATATATGTTGATGACATTATATTTGGTTCTACTAACCCTGATCTTTGTACTCGTTTCGCTGATAGAATGAAAGATGAGTATAAAATGAGCATGATGGGTGAGCTAACATATTTCCTTGGTCTTCAGATAAAGCAAAATGAAAAAGGAACTTTCATTAATCAGGGAAAGTATGTTAAAGATATGCTGAAGAAATTCGATTTAACTCAGAGTTCAGCTATGAAAACCCCTATGGCACCACCGCTGACACTAGACAAGGATTCAAATGGAATAGTTGTTAATGTCACGCTGTACTGTGGGATGATCGGCTCTCTCTTGTATCTTACAGCTAGCCGACCCGATATTATGTACGCAACCTGTTTGTGTGCACGATATCAAGCTGAACCTAAGGAATCTCATATGATCGCTGTAAATCGAATATTTTGTTACCTTAAGGGTACTATGAACCTAGGTCTTTGGTATCCCAAAGACTCAGGGTTGGATCTAATCACCTATTCAGATAGTGATTTTGCATGTTGCAAATTGGATAGGAAAAGAACCACAGGAGGCTGTCAGCTCCTGGGTGGAAAGCTGGTGAGTTGGACAAGTAAAAAGCAAAACTCAGTGTCCACCTCAACTGCTGAAGCTGGGTATGTAGCCGCTGGAAGCTGTTGTTCTCAGGTCTTGTGGATGAGAAATCAACTACTAGACTATGACCTTCAGATTTCGAAAATTCCAATCTATTGCGACAGCACAAGTGCCATCGCTATAGCCAACAATCCAGTGCTACACTCAAAGACAAAACACATCGAAATCAGGTATCATTTTATCAGAGATCGTGTGATGAATGGTGATATAGAACTTCATTTTATCTCAACTGACTATCAGTTAGCTGATCTGTTCACCAAACCTCTTGATGAGACAAGATTCAACTTTCTCATCAGCGAGCTTGGAATGCTGAACTTTGAAGAGTAAACTCTTCAGCGGTTCACATTTGATCAGCGATAGGATAAAATCAACTTGTATAACCTATTCTATCATTCTCTCTCTGAAGATAATTGATTCGCTGATGTCAAGGTATGTTTTCTCTCTTACTCGCTGACGTTCGCATGTGAATGTAAGATTTCAAAACAAATTGCATCGCTGAATATCTCTTCCTTAACAACGATACTTTGAAATTTCTTAAACCAACACTGATATTTCTATTCAGTGCTTCATATTTTCAAAAGTGTCCCTGAGCTTTCAAAACCTCAGAGACATCATAAAATATGAAAGGACAGTTGTGACGTCATCGCAACAGATAAGCCCTGGCACGTTCTTTTTCTGACACACGAATGCATGTTTCGTTTACCTTCCAATCAAATGCAAACACGTGTCCGTGTCATGATGAAAAACTTTTCCGCTTGAGTTTTTCTCTCTCTCTCTACTCTCTATATAAACCATTTTGGGTTGATATTTTTCTCTTTACGCAAAAAACTTCTCCTCCAAGCAAGAAAAAGATTTACTGTTGCATTTTGAGCTCTCAAAATTTCCAGAAACTGTTCATCTTCTTCTTTGACGAACCAGGTTAATACTCTTATTATTTACCTACGTTACTTGTTTATGATCTTATTCTTTGCTTTTAACAGATCAAACAAAAGAACTTTTATAAAATGAAATCATTTTCTGTTCATGATTTTATGAATACAACCTTCATGGCTATTCTTCAAGTTTATATCAAAACTCGTAAACTTGTTCTTCATATGTTTTTCCAGAATTCCTTCTTCAAATGAAAACTGGAAAACACATAATCTCTACGTTTTGTAACTCTTTCTCAAAACAAGAAAAACCCTAATCTTTCTCAAAGGGATTTTTGGCTGAATGAAATGGACAAAATTCAAAAACATCTTATTGGAAAATCTTTCCACATTAAGACTATTTGTTTTGTTGATCTTTGGTTGAGCTGATTATAGAAATGCCTGCTCCTTCTACAGCTGAGAACACTCATGGTGTTGAGGAACTTGAAATCAACAAGGCTCCTCAGGTCAAGTTCAAACTTGAGGATATCTCTTTTACAAAATCAAACAACCTCCATGCGCTGTTCGATTTTCCTCCGAAGAAACAAGTCAAGCATCTAGACGACGCTGTGAATTTTCTGAAAACCTGTTGCCTCTCTACAACCTTGACCATAACACCCCCTGCTAATCAGTTACTGTTATCTAAGTTTTGGTATACCGCCAGACACACTCAGCTACCATCATCCAAATACCCTACCAAACTACTTGATGTCATCCTATGTGACACTGATTTTGGCACAATCAAAATCAACCCTGCTATCATTCGGAAAGCACTGAATCACCCTATTGCCACCAAAGACAAACCATTTGTTCCTTTCCCTGACCCCAAGAGACATGCTGATAGAGAAACACTCATTGCATTCTTTGATGCAATGAAGTACGTATGGGATCAAGGCAGAGATGAAAAAGCCGAAAAGAAACTGACTGCAATCAAGAAGTCAAAGATGCCCAGCGAGATGAGCTTCATCTACGCACACCTGATAAGCTGCATGACAGCGAAGAGTGGCTCCTCTGATCAAGCTGCTCAACCTCAGCAAGCCTTGGGCTATGCATTGCTGAAGGGTCTCCATGTTGACTGGGCCTCAATAATCTACGACGATCTTGCTCTCAGAGTAGATTTTGCTGATCGACCATCATGGGTTCCATACCCAAGATTCCTCAGCGCCGTCTTCCAAACCGGCCTTAAGGATAACTACCCAAAAGTAGGATACCTGAAACTCTCTCAGGTTGGCCCTAAGGTGCTCGACTTCAAGCCCCTACCAAACGAGGTACGTCTCTCTACTCTCTTATCTATTCTAAATCCTCCTTCTTCTACTTATGCGGCTCATTCAGTGGAAATCCCCACCGCTGATACCCCAGCTGCAACCTCCACTCCTTCTTGAAAAAGGAAACAATCTACTACCCAACTTGGTTCCAAAAGAATCAAGAAAACCAAGGAGCAACCCCCCAGCATTTACATGCTGAAGACTCCTCAGCTTATCTTGAAGAGCTGATGGAAAGTTCAGTGGTACGCTCTGCCACAGCTGAACAAACCACCCCTTCCATCCCAGCTTCAGCGTCTCTAAACGCTGAAGTTATAAACTTGGAAATGAACCCACCTCCTTCAGCCTCTCTACAGACTGAAGTGATTCTCAGCGGATCCAACGCTGAACCCCGCACCCAACCATCATTCTCATCCTCCATTCCTCTCACCTCTTCTTAGGTCACTCAATCTATTCCCCTATTCTCCTCAACAACCGTCATCCTCAGCGACACTACTGCTGAACATTTTCAGAGGATGATAGGACACACCACGGGACATGCAGGTACTTCCAGTCGTCTAGGAAATATTGAAGACGACTACGAAACTTTTTCAGGACATCAAGGTTTCGACAACTTCGCCAACCCGCCTGCAGGTATACACAAAATCCCACACACTTCTCTCTCTCAACCCCAAACTTCTGAGTTTTACTCTGTTCATAAGTTTATAACTTTTTCAGGTCCTAATTTGGGGGATATCAACACCTCCCTGATGGCCCTGGAAACAAAGATGGAGTCTTTCAACAAAACTCTAACTGCCAACTCTTCAGCGGTTACAAACGCTGGAGAGAACTTGAAGACTTTGACCATTGAGGTCGAAAATAAAGCCTCCAATGCTGATCTGGAGAAGGTGGATGGTAGCATTGCTAAATTTGCTACCACCCTCGCTGAAAACTCAACCGCCACAACCACTCTCTCAACAAACTTCACCTCTTTGTCCAATGAAGTCACATCATTGAAGACAGAGGTTGGTTCTCTTAAGAGTGAAGTTTCCACGATCAAGACTGAAGTCTCTGCGGTCAAAGAGATTGTTCAGAAAGTGCTCGATCACCTGAACACCCCAACTTCTCATTTCACTTAGGCCGATCAAGATGATCTCAAAAAGATCAGTCCTGCTATTACTGGCCTAGAAGACAGAGTAGCAGGGATTGAAAACTGCATATGAATTATTGGCCAAGAAGACAGTAATCCTATTGCTGTTGCTGTTGAAAAGTCCGTTACCTCCCCCAACCATGATGTGGAAGAGGGGGAGAAGCCTAAAGAAGACCTTCCCCATAATGATGAAGGGGAGAAGAAAAATAAAGAAGACCTTCCCCATACTGAAGGGGAGGGTATTGAGACTGAAGATGATGCTACTTCTTCAAAACCTCAGGGAGTTGAAAACCCTGAGGGAACCGAGAAACCTTCCTCTGTATCTGATGGGGAGCAACTCAAAGAGCAGAACATTGAAGCTGCTGCTGATGTAACCTCATCCTACGCTGACGAGGTTGAATCTGATGAAGACGAAGCTGAAGACGATGAAGTTGTCGACATCTCTGATGATGAACCATCTTCTTCTCTAAAGAATGATAATGATGACGATGATTACTCCTTTATCGTCAAGCCTGTTCAGAAGACTACAACTCTCAAAGGTATTTCGATAAATGAACCTTCAGGGGATCGGACCAAGACAAAGCCTGCAGCGTCTGAAGCTGACAAAGGCAAAAACAAAGGCCTCGCTGAAGAAGACAATCTGACGATCTTGCTTCCAAAGCCAGTTTGTGAGGTACACTACCTTCTATTCCCTTACACTGCATCCCTCCTCTATCCCTTCTCAATCTCAATCCTTCAATCCATAAAACCTCTATACACTTAACCACATTCTTTTCTATATCTCTTTCTTCCCCAACTCTGCTTACTTAAACGATCGCTGTGTTTCAGCTAGTCCTCTCCCCTGTTTGAGGATCCCGATGAAGCTCCTTCGACTACACCAGGGATAATCCCAGCCACAAGAGCTGAAGAAATAATCCCAGTCTTGGATTTAACCACTGAGACTGATGAACCTGAAGAACAACTGCTCTCTCACCAAAACAGACCTTCCTTGGCTCCTCAAAAGCTGAGTGAAGAGGATCAAGAAAAGAGAGACACAATGATCAAGAGATTCGAAGATCAGCGAATCATCCTGAAGCGTGATCAACTTCCTTCTATTCCTCCAAAGTTCAGACTTTCACAAAAGGAATACCAGGATCACCTCAGAGCTGAATGGTTAATCGCTGAAAGAAGGGAAGCTGAAGAAAAAGACAGAGAACTCGACCCAGCTTGTCCAACAATCGGTGAAAGACCCCGCGCTGAAAAGAACTCCCATTGATGTCCAACGTCAGCTATGGGATGATGCCCAAAGGATCGTTGAAGAAAAGACGAAAGTATCTGATACGACTTTGAAATGGTGTAAAGAAATTCTGAATTATCGATCTCGACCATCCAAAATCATCAAAGTAAACATTAGAGGAAGACTGTTCGTTGACGTTCCTGTTGTTGAAATTGATGTATTCAGAGAAGACAAAACCAAGCAAACCTTCTATGCTACTACTTTAGAGAAGTTTGGTTTCTCTGAATGGTTGGAAGTGAAATTAGCCATTTAGGGATCGCGCTCAAAGTTCAAGAGCCATGTAGAGAAAATTTTAAATACTCAGATCGACTTGGTTTCTTCTGCTGTGGATATTCCTCCTTCCACTCTTCTTCCTCCTCAACAAAGAAGAGTCTCTGCAAAGGAAAAGAAAGTCTCAGACTCAGGTCCTCTTATACGGAATGAAACAGGTATTGGTTTCTCTCGTGCTGAAGTTCTTGGCCCTGATGCTGATCTCTCAGCGCTTAACACCTCCCTACCACCTGGAGAAACTTTCATTCCTGGCAAAGTTGTAAGTGATCCTTATGGTATATTCTTTCTAGACTACCAAGGAAATCATCACTTTCAACGCATCTCTGAGCTTCCAATCACTCCCATCGAACAACTCAGAGATCTCATATACTGGTGTGAAGTCAGACGCGACATTAAAGCTAGACACCTGAAGCCCTTGATTTTTGAAGAAGCTCTGAACAAAAAGAATCAAGGAGTAAATGTCCCTGACTGGATGATTCCCACATCAAAGACCCTCGATGAACTTCTCATCAAGGAAGAACCTTTTGACGGATAGGATCGCCTTGTAATTCTTTCTATTCTTATTTGTCTACATCTTTTGTACTTGAAATTTTATTTGTTGTACTTGTAATTTTTCTACTTCCCTCTATAATCTTTACGAAGTTTAAAGAAAAATTTCAGCGAATGTACTTTACTCCATAAGTACTGAAAAGATCCCAGAAAACAGTAAAAGGGACAAATATTTTATGAGTTCTTTTTATCCTTATGTTTTCATTAAATAGCAATTTTCTCTGTTGCTATGTCATAATCAAATAGGTGAAGATTGTTGATCCAAACCCTCCGTGATTTGATAATGACCCTCTCTTAAACACTTAGTGAAAATTGTAAGTAAACAATATGTATCAGAGTTTCACTATCGCTTATAAGTACTAAGACTTTACAGTACCGCTGATAGGAACTCTCACTCTTTAGATTAGATATCCAGCGAACACTGTTCATCATCATATAGCTCTGAGCCTGTTCAGTCTATGAGATGATCGCTGATAAGTTAGTTGTTTACTTATGATCCCTGAAGACAAGTTTCACGTCAACCAAAGTTCTATGCTGAAGTCGAAGATCAAGCTCAAGAACCAGCGACAAGTCTACTCATGAACTGATGCGGATATCAGCGAAGCAAGACCTATCCATTCAACGTGAAGTATCAAGTAGAAGACTTCAGCAATCGCTGAACTTTATCATTCACTGATAAAGATCTGACTCAATGAAAGCTGATCATGAAGTCTCCCTGCATGTTACTATTGTCTTACCTCCCTTGCACGTCTTTGTACGAACTGTCAGAACGAACATCCCTTTTGTCTATAATCGTACAACAACTCTGATTCTACACTGTGCACCATGCGGCTACTAAGGTTGTCTACAAAGGTCAATGACATGCAACCACTCAGCTGCTGCCACATGTAAAGCCATACTGCCATGCATTAAATGCATGCAGTATATAAGAAGAACCTTACTTCAGTTTTGAAGTGTGCTCGGACCACCTTCTTATTTCTTTTTGTTAAGTTATTATTCGTAATTTCTTTAACTCTTTCTAGTGCAAGAAACTTAGTGTTCTTAACTTGTTAAGATTAGGTTTATCCTTAATCTTGTTCGGCAACAAGTTTTAAATTGTCTTGATTTATCAATAAACAATTTAGAAAAGTAAAAACGTGTGTTTGTATTCAACCCCCCCCCCCCCCCCCCCACCTCTACAAACTTGTATAGCCCTTCGGGACCAACACCAGTTCTCTTCTGTACTTGCCCTGAAACTTATTCTTCCCATATCTCTTATTGAAAGTATTGGTCAATAAGGCCAGTTTCTCAGCAATCAGCTTGATATTAGCATCTTCATCAGATTCCTCTTCCTCAGCAGACTCTTCCTCTATCTTTGGAATTTCAGACAAAAACCCAGATTTCATGGATATTTTGGATGATTTGGTGACTTTGGATTTTGAAAGCAAAGCTAATTGATCAGAAATACTTTTCTTTTCCTCAACCACTTGCTTAACAGAATCCTCATGTTGATTCAGAACACAAAATAGATCATTTAGATCTTCCTCACACATATCCTTGTTCATCTGAAGACTAATTGCAAAAGACGACCACTCTGAATTAAGACTATTTAGAAACTTGTAGTTTATCTCAGACTTAGTCTTCTTCAGCCCATTCCTCCTAAGGTCATTCAATATTGTGCAAATTTTACTGTAAGTTTGGGTTAAACTTTCTGACTCCTTTGCTTTGAATCTTTCATAAGCATTGCTGCTTTGATTCAACTTTGCTTGAATTGATTTGAGAGTACCCAACATCTGCTTTTCCAGTTCCTCCCACATTTCCTTTGCAGATGTTCCACTATCACATCTATTGAAAACCTCATTAGGAACTGCCAAAGTCATCAAAGTAATAGCTCTTTTGTCTATTGCATGTCTATGTTTATGAGCTTCTGTATATTGTGAGAAGTTCTTCTTCACCCTGGTAGTAGGAATCTCCGGAGTAGTATCAGTTGCAAGTGAAGCAGCAACATCCACGTAGACTTCAATTGGACCTTCGTGAATAGAAATCATCAAGTTCTCATCAATGTTATCCAAGAATTGAATCATATGAATCTTCCATTGCTGATATTCTTCCGGAATAAGAACAGGTGGCTTCGTTTCCCATCCCATAGAGAGAAATTCTTTCGAAGACATGATTTGTAAAATTGAATTGAATCGATTCAACAGAAAGACAAATTCAAATTTCTTTAATCAAAACAGAACGAATTCAAGAATTTCAAGTAGCAGCGGAATCAATTGACGAATTGATCAAGAAATCTTCAAGAACACGATCAGGAACCTTCACAATCACGATCTTGAACAAATTTGTTTGTTGATTCGCTCTGATACCAATTGTAAGTCCAGGATTCAATCTTACAATCAAATATGAACAATCAAATAGTAAATGATAGAGAATTGGATCAAACAAACTTGTATTCAATCAGGAACAGATTACAGATCTAGAGAGAGAATCTCTCTTAGATTACAAAAGTGAATACAAAGTTATGCGGGAAAGTTAGTTAGCTTAACAGTGCTAACTTCTATATATACTGTAAGGAAATGCTAAAGCTACAGTACATATAACTGAAAGACTAATAGAACTATTACACGTGTCCTATTTAACTAACAGAATATAAAGGAAAATATCCTGTCATAAGTTCTGGACATGTTGTTCAGAACTTCTGAATATTATTCTGACTAAGCACATCAGAACTTCCTTCAAGCACTTGGACGTTTTCCAACTTCATCTTCAGAGGTTATGAGTCTCCTACTCAGAACTCTGATCCTTCTATTCAGACTTTCACACTTGTAATCTTTTCAAGACTTCTCAGCCAGAGCTTCTGAGTCTTCTTACTCAGAACTCTGAGTCTTCTATCCAGATCCAGCACTTGTAACTTTTGACAAAACTTCAGATCTAACATTTATGAAACCGTAAGGATTGTACTTTTAGATTCTATCCAAAAGCTCAAACAGACCAAACCCGAGACATTACCCGAATTTGAAAGAGCGACGTATCGAACCGAGATTGCTAAGTTGACCTCTCAACTGTCCGCGTTGTCGGCAGAAGCTTTAACGCTGAGAATGGCTACGGAGAATTCTGTGGATACTCCAATGACGCCGGTCACTCCTGAAACAATCTCGTTTGACTATGCTTCGATCTATTCGAATAGTTCCTCGTGCAAAGCGTTTATAGGAGTGTCTGATGACACAAATGAAAAAGATTTGAGCTGTAAGGATAAAGGTAAGGCCATCGAATCTGATTCTGTTCAAAAGAACCTTTTTCCGATTTTTGATAATCCGTTTGCGGATACCTCCTCATCTGACTCTGATGGCGACACTCCACCTGATTCTGCACGCAGATTTTCTGAGTTTATGAATTCCACTCCTTGTCATGAAGATGATTTTTCTAAGATTGATTTTGCTCCTAAGCTTACTAGTCACACTCAATTTTTAGAAATAATGTCCGAACCGGTTAATTTTGAAAAGGGCGAATGTTCAAATTCTAAAACCGTTTCTAAGACCACTTCTAAACCCAAATCTAAACGCCGGTCTAAGAAACGCGCTAAAACCGGTAAGAGCTCTTCGAAACAAACAGTTTACTCAAACTCCTCTGACGATAAATCTAATGTAATTTCAGATAGTACGGGTCGGGGGAAAAGCAGTTCGAAGAGAGTGGGTAGAGAAGAAAGCTAAGACGCGCCCTGCGAAGAACAAGTCATTTAATTCTGCTTTGGATAATAGGAATAATAACAACAAACATGGTTTTGATTTGAATAACTCTGTTGAACATGGATTGAAATTTCCCGTTAAACTTGACAATGTTCATCAATTGATTGGTTTTTCGCGTGATTATGTTTGTTGTTCTGTTTGTAGTTTAAATGACTTGTTTGACTCTAAACATGCATCTGATTGGTTTGGTACATATCTTGTGTTTAATTCTAATACTTCTCGTAAATCCAAATGAAAAAGACCCAACTCTAAACGGGTCTCAAACAAAGGTGATGCACCTAACACCCAAGGACCCATTTACAGATGGGTACCTAAACATCATTAATCACTGTTTTGCAGCCAGGTCATGTGTGGTTTGTTGACTTTGGATGCTCCAAGCACATGACTGGTAAAAGGGAGCTACTCACCAACTTCAAGGAGAAGTACTGTGGTGATGTACGATTTGGCAACGATAACGTGGCTCCGATCATGGGTTACGGAGACTTGGTTCTGGACGACCTCACGATCAAGCGGGTGTCCTACGTTGAAGGTCTTGGTCACAACCTCTTCAGCATCGGCCAGTTTTGTGACAAGAATCTTGAAGTACGGTTCAAGGCGAGGAGATGCAGTATTCGAGCTGACGATGGAACGAAGATTCTCACCGGTACTCGACGGACGAACCTTTACACCATCAACCTTGCCACCGTCAAGACCGACAAAGTCGCATGCCTTATGTCCAAAGCCACTACTCAACAGAACTGGTTGTGGCATCGACGGCTATCGCATTTGAAATTCAAGAACATTAATAAACTGGTGCTGGGTGGACTCGTCAAGGGTATGCCAGAACTGAAGTTTGCTAAGGAACATCTCTGCTCCGCATGCGAGATGGGAAAGATGAATAAGGTGTCCCACAAGCCGAAGCCTATTCCTGGCACGTCAAGACCATTAGAGCCTATCCACATGGATCTATACGGCCCTATGCGCGTTCAAAGTATTAGCCACAAGAAGTACGTGTTGGTGATGGTGGACGACTACCCAAGGTACACCTGGGTCAAGTTCCTTCGTTCAAAGGACGAGACACCCGGTGTCATAGTCAACCACCTGAAGGGAGTTCAGAATAACCTACAGCTGACCATAATCACGATTCGCACGGATAATGGAACGGAGTTCAAGAATCGCATCATCGGAGATTTTCTCACATCAGCGGGGATTTCACACAACTTCTCGGCAGCCAGGACTCCACAATAGAACGGCGTAGTGGAACGTCGCAACCGCACATTGGTGGAAGTGGCACGCACTATGCTAGCTCAGTACGGACTTCCTATGTTTCTATGGGCTAAAGCCATCGCGACGTCGTGCTACACACAGAACAGATCTATCGTCCACAAGCGTTTTAACAAGACGCCATATGAGGTCATCAACAAGCGCCCCAACATCAGCTATTTTCACGCTTTTAGGTGCAAGTGTATTGTACTGAATGATAAGGATGATCTCGGCAAGCTCAAGTCGAAGGCGGACAAATGGATCTTCATTGGCTACTCGACATCTTCGAAAGCATACCGAGTCTACAATAAAAGGACTAAGAGCGTGATCGAGAGTATTAATGTGCCTTCGATGAATTGGTCGATTTGGCTTCTAGGCATAACAGTTCAGAACCCGCGCTTACTGGAGTGTTGGCTTCTGATCTCTCTAGATCGGAATCCAAGCACACAACAGTAGACTCTTCATCGTCCAATACGTCAAAATCACAATCGTCTGAGTTAGATCTACTGTTTGAAAATTTTTATAATGACTTTTATCTTCCCCAAGATTCTTTTGATGCTTCTTTAAATGCAGATGGAGCTATAGTGGTGTCGACCAACATCTCCGGTCCTCCTCCAACCCCAAATGTTACATCATCAGAGGACTCGCCCACTTCACCTGTGTTAGCGGCGACGCCATCTTCAAGTAATCAATCGGTGACCGCGTCTCCCTCACCAGTGGTTCAATCCACTTCATCTACTCCCGGAGCACGCAACAGTTCCGACGCAACTGCCACATCCTCGTCAACTGCTGTTGTTTCCCAACCTGCGGCCGCCACACATTTACATCCGGTTCCTTCACTTGAAGCAGTTCAGAATCTACCCCTTGGGTCCTACATCGACGCTGATAATTCAGAACCTCTATCGAACCCACTACCTCACACTCGGAAATGGACTCGAGCGCACCCGCCTGAGTAGATCATTGGAGATCCATCAGCTCCTGTTCAAACTAGAGCAACGACGGAAGCTGAAGACGAAGCCGCCCCTGCACTGCTAAGTAATCCTCAACAACGGGCGGCAATCGGAAATGAGTGCCTCATCTCCATTTTCCTGAGAAATGTCGAACCAGCAGTGGTGAAAGATGCCTTACATGACCCGGACTGGATAATGGCCATGCAAGAAGAGCTGAACGAATTGGAGAGTCTTAAAGTATGGCGTCTGGTCCCTCGCCCGAAGAACCGTACCATCATCGGCACGAAATGGATTTTCAAGAATAAGAAGGACGAGAATGGTGTCGTGGTTAGAAACAAGGTTCGTTTAGTCTCTAAGGGGTATCGACAGCAAGGGGGGATCGACTACGAAGAGACGTTCGCACCTGTTGCCCGAATCAAAGCTATTCAGATGTTCCTCGCGTACGTCGCTCACAAAAACTTCACCGTGTATCAAATGGATGTGAAGACGGCGTTCCTTAATGGCGATCTCAAAGAGGAAGTATACATCTCCCAGCTAGAAGGTTTCGTAGATCCGGATCACCCCAATCATGTGTATCGACTCGACAAAGCGCTATACGGACTCAAGCAAGCACCGAGAGTCTGATATGATAAATTATCGACTTTTCTCATCAGTTCCGGCTTCTCGAAAGGTAAGGTGAGCATATTTTATTAATTCAATGTATGTCGATGACATTATTTTCGGCTCGTCAAATCCTCAATATTGTCGCAACTTTTCACTCCTCATGAAAGAATACTTTAAAATGAGTCTGATGGGTCAGGTGAATTTCTTTCTCGGTCTTCAAGTTCAACAACTGTCGACCGGGATATTCATCAATCAATCTAAGTACATCGCGGATATTCTTCGGAAATTCAAGATGGAACAGTGCTCACCCATGCGTACTCCCATGTCACCGGGTACGTAGTTACACGACGATCCTGACGAAAAGGCCGTGAACACTACTACCTATCGAGGTATGATTGGTTCGCTGATGTATTTGATGGCAAGTCGGCCGGACATAATGTTCTCAACCTTTTTGTGTGCTCGGTTTCAATCTAATCCAAAAGAGTCACACATGATAGCAGTTAAACGTATTATTCGTTATTTGAAAGGTACTGCTAATCTAGGTCTTTGGTACCTGAAGGATACAGGTTTCAAGCTTATGGCGTATTCTGATGCTGATCATGCGGGAAGTTTGCTTGACCGGAAAAGCACGACGGGTCACGTCTAGTTCTTGGGCGACAAATTGGTTAGTTGGGCCTCCAAAAAGCAGACTTGCGTCTCCACCTCCACGGCGGAAGCGGAGTACGTGGCCGCAGCTAGCTCTTGTTCCCAAGTGATTTAGATGCGGAAACAACTAAAGGACTACATGTATAACTACTTGAACATCTCGATCTACTACGACTTCAAGAGTGCGATAGCCATCACGAGCAATCCGGTGCAACATACAAAGACGAAGCATATAGACGTGCGCTACCACTTCATCAAGGATCATGTGGAGAAAGGTACGGTAGAACTCTACTTCGTTTGTACAGAAAACCAACTTGCAGATTTGTTTACCAAGGCGTTGGACGAAAAACGATTCCTTGAACTCGTGTCCAAACTTTGTATGCTCAATCTGAAAGTTTGAGTCCCGATTAAACTTGTCACACCTTTCCTACACTACGGGATAATTGTATCTTTAGTAGTTACACTTGTCTCGCAACGTGGTTTAGGTGTTTCACGCATATCGGTGACATGTTCTCTGTATTTTCGTATCTGGTGTTTCTATCGTTTTCGAGTTTTCCATGTTTCTTTAATTTTCTTCGTCTAGTCTTTGTTATTCCCGTGCTACTAACCATTTGCTCTTCAAGCTGTTTCTTCGAATGTCAAGTCCCGAAGGTATGTTTTTCTTGATTCTGTGAGGGTAGCAATTTTTGAGAAATTGAGGGGGAGAAATGTCAGTTTGACAAGTCAAGGGGGAGCGTTATCAATTTTTCACGTTTGAAAGGGGAATTTTTGTTTAGTTTTGTTCATGTTGTGTGCTATTTTTGAAAACCTAAGGAGGAGAGTCAATTTTTCGAACTGTTGAGGGGGAGAAGTGAAATTTTCAAACATGAGGGGCCAAAAGTGTAAATGTTAAGTTCAGGGGAATTTTTGAAAGTTTTTCAAACTTCATGGGTATTTTTCGCCAATTGCCCAAAGTTGAGATAAATTGGTTCCGAGAGAGTTTAAGGCGTCCGGTACTGGATTCGCTTCCGGTATCGACCGGTATAAATACCAGATTTTTCTAAGTGTTATTCATAATTTCAAATTTTCTCGCGCCAAACTCTCTCAACCCAACCTCTTCTCACTTGCTTTCATCTGTGTTGTTTTTGCTTAAATCGACCTCAGATTCTCATCATATTCCAGGTATGTTCTCTAAATCTTAACCTCGTTGTTTTCATTCGACGAGATCATTCACATCAGCCCCACACTCGATCGATTTGATCGAGTTCTTGAGGCTCGGCGCTGGTTAGGGTTTCGAAGAACCCTTCGGCTGTGAAATCGTCCCTAAATCGACCACTCAATCATCGATTTCGACTTTATTTCGCATGCATTATGTTTTATACTTATCGATTGTGGGTTTGATATTGTCAATTTTGAGTTTAATTTATCTGAGGACCGATCATTTTTTAGTTCCGAAGTTGGGTTCCGGTACCTTAGAGTACCAGTATTTCCCAACTTTCAGAATTCGTTTTTATGGGTTCCGGTAATAAAACTTTTTCAGTTCCGGAAGTGCCAAGTTCCGGAATTCGTTTAGATAGGTTCCTGTATTAAAACTTTTTCAGTTCCGGAATTCGTTTAGATAGGTTTTGGTATTAAAACCTTTTCCGTTCCGGAAGTGCCAAGTTCCGGAATTCGTTTAGATAGGTTCCGGTATTAAATGTTTTTATCAATTCCGGAAGTGTCTCATTCCGGAACCCACCCTCTTTCGGTACTGTTTCAATTCCAGTATTAGTTACTCTCGGTTCCGGATCTGTTGTCCCAACCATTCCGGATTTAGTCACTGTGCTCTTCCGGATGTTGACTTCCGAATCATGGTTTCACCCATTCCGGAAGTCCTGTTCATTTGATTTAGTCTACTGTTTCACTGAACTTAATTGGTTTTTGAGAAGGTGTTCACTCCCAAATGCCATGAATGCACTCACTATGCACATATATGCACAAATTCAACTCGGACTCATTAAGATCCGAGTGGTGCTTAGTTTCGGACCGTTATCGACCCTCGGTTTTTCAAATCCAAGAATTCGGACCCCGAAACTTGTTTTTGCTTCACACGAGCCATGCATACTCAACACGATTCTCTTTTGACAGGAATATGGCTCAACTGAATCCTAATCCGCCTCAAGGCAATTCCCCGCTCCTTCCCAAAGGTCCGAACCTTCCTTTGGTGCCAAACAACTTCCACCTGGACACGATAACCCTCATTTGCCAATGTCCAGTCATCGTGGAGATTCTGAAGAACCACGCACTTAACCGAGCACTAACGGCTAATGCACCAGTTCCTGCAGTCTACGTACACCAATTATGGCGGTCTCTCACCCCTGTCGAACACGGCCAGCATTTCATACTTCGCGGCCGTATTGGCGATTCAAACATTGTCATTACTCGACACATATTCTGACGTATCCTCAAACTGCCGGAAGTGAACGCAATTCCCGGACGTGTCGCCTACGATGCTTCAGTCATCGATGAAGTTCTTTGTCGAGACATTCGTGATCTCGGATATGTCGGCCAGCTTATACAGCCATCGCATTTCTCGCGGATCTATCTACAGCCGGTCTGGTACACGATGTTCACGCTCTTGAGCAGGTGTCTATCAGCCGTGAACAGAGGCATAGATCAGACGATGATAACACCACTTTTTGGCATTTTTTTCAGGCCACAAACCAATGAGATTGGCTTGTGTTGAAGCAAAAAGGCATAATTTTATGGTTTATCGAGTGAAATGTGCAGGTAATCCGAAAGAAGACAAGCGTCGAGAAAAGCAGCGAAAAAGAGCCAAAAGAGAGTCCTAAACGAAGCCCAACGGAAGCCCAAGAACCATACCCAGATCCATGAACCAGACCTGACCCGGACATCTCAAGAAAGCGTGCGGCTTTCCCCGCGGCCTGAAGCTGCGAGACAAACCGCGTATGTCCCTGGTCGGTTTCTATAGTTGGTGTTTTCTAGATTTTAGGTCATCACTTCGACACGTGCGACAGTAGGCTACGAGGGGACGTTTTTCAGAGCTGTTTCACGTACTTTGGAGCCACGATAGAGGATTGATTGAAGAGAGTTAACCACGCAAAGCGGATTAGAGCCGGGAGAAGGGGTTTCATTAGTACATTCTTTACATTTACGATCACGATGTTTTCATACACCACTTTATACCCTTTTTCTTGTGTTTTTATCTACCCCAACATGAACTAATCTTTAGATGTTGGGGGTTAGAACAACTATGGTTCTTATGATGGATGACGTGTAACCGAAGGATTATTTTTACTTGATTTGATCTATGAAGCATTTGAATTTAGTTTTCATTATCAATTGTAGCTTGATCACCTTCAATTTACTTTCTTGGTTTTTGATTAAGTTTGAGAAAATTAATTAAAAGCTAGATCAAGTAATCAAGTGCAGGAAAGGAGATTCGGATAGAGATAGCCGAATCACTTTCTGCTCAGAATAGTTTGACCTAATGTAATTTAAAACCCTAGGTGTAGATCGAGAGATAAAACCTACGAGTCTTGAAATAAAATTTGTTATTGCTTGAGAAAGAATAACAGTGAATTTTTACAAACTAGGGTTCATAGAAATAATCGGTAATAATCATTGTTCGGGTATTCGTTCATGAGTAGTATAACCATAGGAAATCCAACCCTCAACCTTTTCTCTATCAAAGTTCTTTCAAAACCTTTCGTTAATCGATTCTAGTCTTATTTAGTTTTTAAACAAGTTATAAACCACAACTCAAAATTGCAATCGTTCAGTTAGTAGATCTTATAGTCATTGTGATACTTAGTTCCTAGTTCCCTATGTTCGATACTCGTACTTCTGTACTATTACTTGATTTCGACACCATACACTTGCGGTTAGATTTAGGGGGGTGTAAACCCGCCTATCAAGTTTTTGGCGCCGTTTCCAGGGAACTAGTTGCAACTGATAGCACTACCAGCTATAAGCGCTTTTACATTGAACATTTTTATTTTTGTTATTTTATTTCATCACTTTTAGTTTTTGGATTGCTAATTTTGTTTACTTTCCGTTTCAGGTACTAATTGGTTTATGCCAAGGAAAACCCGAGGGAAGGAACTCGAACCGATCGATCCAAAAATCGAAAGAACCGCCCGTCAGTTACGAAAAGAATCTAAAGCTAAAAGACATCCGAAGATCGAGATGGGCGACGAAGGTCCTCCTGAGAGACTCCCTATGCGGTCGTTTGCCGATCCGAATGTGGCAGCCGCACGCATAGGCATCCAACCGCCCACTACCGGGGCGAATTATTTTGAGATCAAACCAAGTACCATCGTGATGGTACAGCAGAATCAGTATGGAGGAGCCCCAACAGAAGATCTTCATGCACATCTCCGGGCATTGAAACGGATTTGCAATACGTTCAAGATTAATGGGGTGAACGAGGATGCCATCAAGCTGAGACTGTTCAGCTTTTCACTCAAAGGCAGAGCCGTAACTTGGACAGAAAGTATCCAACCGAATTCGATCACCACCTGGGCGCAACTGAAAGCGGCCTTCCTCCAGAAATTCTTCCCACCAAGCAGAACCGCCCAACTTATGGCTGAAATCACCCATTTTGCTCAATGGGATCAAGAGACATTGTATGAAGCTTGGGAGAGGTACAAAGATATGATCAAGAAATGCCCTCATCATGGGTTACAAGGTTGGGACATTATCCAAATGTTCTTCAGTGGACTTCACCCGCAGTTCAAAAACGACATCACATCTGCAGCGGGTGGAGCCCTAATGGATAAGTCTTATGAGGACGCATGCGAGTTGATCGATAATCTGGCCGAACATAGTTTTTCTACTACAAGATCAACAGTTAGAAGAGTTGCGAGTGTGAAAGGGAATGATGAGTTCAAGGCCATCAAAGCTCAATTAAACGCACTCACGGGTCAATTGAAGGGATCTTCTCTTCAATCAGCATTTATGATGGATAAGGGTATGCCGGAGATGGCACCACCCATGAACGAGCCGGAACAAGTTCAATTTCTTCAAAATCGGAACAATCGGCCACGGAACGATCCGTTCTCGAACACATACAATGAAGGTTGGAAGAAGCACCCGAATTTCTCATGGAGTCAACCGCAAGGGCAACCAAGGGAAACCATGGCCCAACAACAGCAGCAGCAATACGGTAATAACTCCAACTTTTCTAATTCCTCTAATACTAACAATGCCTATCGTCCTCTAGGTTACAACCAACGGAAATTTGATAAAGGACAATCCGGAGAGAAGAAGCCGGGGCTATAGGACATGTTGATGAAGTTCATGTCTAAGATGGATAGCACGGTCGAGGGATTAGCCGGTACGGTAGGCACAGTCAAGGCAACTACTGATCAGAACACGACATCCACAAAGCTCCTTGAAAGGCAAGTGGGGAAATTTTCTGAAGCCCTACAAAACCGAGCTCTCGAAACCTTTCTGAGTCAAACCGAAAGGAAAACCCAGGAAGATTGCAAGGCCATTCATCTGAGAAGTGGCAAGGAACTAATTAGAGACCCGACCCGAGAATTATCAAAGGAAACCGAGCCCAAAAGGCAAGATGTTGAGATCGTAGATATGGATGAGTTGGAAGTCGATGAAGATATTGTGATTAAGGAGAACTCGAAGAGTGAAGAGAAGAAGCAAGAGCAGCCTACCATTCCAAAGCAACCACCGGTCAAGCCGACAGCACCAAGAGTGCCCTATCCGAGCAGGCTTAAAGCGCATAAGGATGAAGTTAATTTTTCTAAATTTCTTGAAGTATTTAAAAAGTTACGTATTAACATTCCTTTTGCAGATGCTTTGGCACAAATACCCTCATATGTGAAATTCTTGAAAGATATCCTTTCTAAGAAAAGGAAGATTGAGGAGCATGCGACAGTTGCACTTACTGAGGAGTGTAGTGCAATCATCCAGCATAAGGTTCCCCCGAAGCTTAAGGATCCAGGAAGTTTTACTATCCCTGTTCATATAGGCAATTCTGAATTTAGTAAGGCTTTGTGTGATCTTGGAGCAAGTATTAATCTAATGCCTTTGTCTATTTTCAGGAAACTTGGACTTGGGGAGGTACAACCAACTAACGTGACATTGCATCTTGCCGAAAGATCCATCAAGTACCCGTATGGTGTAATAGAAGATGTTCTGATTAAAGTGGATAAGTTCTACTTTCCGGTAGACTTTGTGGTGCTTGACATGGATGAGGACAAGGAAATTCCACTGATACTTGGCGGACCCTTTTTGGCCACGGGAGGAGCACTTATCGACGTGAAAGGAGGAAAGCTCACCTTGAGAGTGGGTAACAAAGAAGCTGTCTTCAATGTTTTCCGGGCAGCCAAGCAAAGCATGGGACCGAACGACTGCTACCGGGTAGATGTGATGGATTCCTTGATGAGAGAAACATGTGGCATGCAAGTTTCTGAAGACCAATTGAATAATGTTTTGATGGGTACCGATGATGATCCGGAAAGTGAAAGTGTGATAATTTTTTTGTTGAGATTTGTTTGTTGAAACTGTTACAGTTCAGTTCGTCTTCAAATTTCCAGCATACAACAACTTCCAGGTTTGAAAATCGGTGAGAAATCGAGGAGTTAAGGAGTTACTATTCCTCGCCGGAATCTGGAATTAACTTGCCGGAAAACTCTAAACTGATTTGGTTGTTTCTAAACATTACAGAACTGCTCGTTTTGAAACATCGAGCAGGCTAGTGTTTTCAGATTTGAAATTCGTCAAGAAAACAACAAGTTTCGTGGGTTGAATGAGATCGCCGGAAAACCGAACCTTCGCCGGAATCTGGAAAACAACGACGGAATTCAAAACTGTCGCATGTTCAAAACTGTCGTATACGTTTTATACGACTAGTTCTTAACTGTCGTACATCACACACTATCATAACTGTCGTACACCGCTGCATCCATAACTCTCGTACGATACTGCTAGTCGTATAACTCTCGTACAAGACATACCAAACTGTCGGACAACCCTCTAGTCGTACACAACTGTTAGTCGGTCAAGTATCGCCCGACAAGAATTTTTAGTCGGACAAAACTAAGAAATTCTTGACTGAAAATCTTCCATCGCCGGAAAAACGTGGTGTTCATCGGAGTTGTTCAAGCTCACATCGTTGTAATTTCTGTTTGCATGATCATACAATTTACGTACAATTCGATTTTGTTTTGATTGTGGAACACGTAGAAACAAAAATCATCGATTTTGATCGAGTTTTGAGCAAGATATCATAAACTGAAATCGATCAGTTCAACGTGAAAAGGAAGATGAACAGTGAATTAACGATTCAGTTAGTGTGCCGTTAGTATTCTAACATTTTTGGTCCTTTCCCGTTAGTTCTGTTAGCACAGTTAGTTCGTTAGTTTTGTTAACATTTTTGATCCTTCTGTTAGTTTTTCAGTTAATCTTGTTAAGTCATTTTAGTTAGATTTAGGCTTATTACAATTTAGGTCCTTGTAGTTTAAGTTTTAGTTTTTAACAATTTTAGCCCTTCTAATTTTAGATTCAATTTGTTTCATTTTTAGTCCCTAGACTTCTAAGTGTTTTAGAGTTTTTCATTTTTAGTCCTTTGAGTCTTGAGTTTTAGACTTTGTCTTTTATAAGTCTTAGTATTTTACACTTTTAGTCCTTATTTTTCGTTTTAGTTTCGTATTTTGTCATTTTTAGTCCCTATTTTTAGTATTTTTTCATTTTTTTGTCCGTTTTATCAATTTTTACCTGCTTTTGCACGAAATTGATATATTTTTCTTATCTTTTGCAGGTTTGCCGATTTAAAGTCCAGTATTCCGCATTAATTTTCGGAATTAATTTTTGAACGACAAATTTATAATTTGTTATTCAAAATTTTAATTTTGAAAACTTTTCTGACTTTAATCAATTTTTCTCTGATTATCGTGTGTGCATAATTCTACTTCTCACGAAGTATCTGACAACGACCATTTTTAATCTTTTCAGGTAACAATGGGTGAAAGAAATACGAATAATGAAGAGATTTCTCAATAACCAATTGCACTTAAAGCCGAGATGCAATCAACCAGTTTTATTGATGAGTTTGGAGTGTTTCATACTGGTTACAAGGGTAATATTGATGATGATGGTGTTGAACTACATAAACATTTGGTTCTTCTCACAAAGCACTTTCAAAAAAAGTTTGCCAAACCACTGTCATCAAACAATAATCTGAGGAAATCATTTGAGGAGAAACGGTTTGAAGATGTTGAGATAAAGGAGAGAAAGGAAAAAGCATAGGCTTTGGGGGATACTCTTCAACTTAAGATTTCTAAACTTGAAAAGAACATCTCTAAATTACAAATGGAGATTGGACAAGAAAGAATGATTTTTGAAAATGAAAAAGCAAGTTTAGAAAAGAAGAATGTTGATTTGTCAAAAGCTTTAAATGATTTTAAAGAAGAGATGATAATGAAAAGACATGTCTTTGAAAAAGAAAGAAATACTTTTGAAACCGAAAGAAAATTTTTTCGAGAAAAGTTTTCTGATTTTTCAAAGAAATGTGTCAAGGAAAAGAAAGTTCTTGAACTAAAATGTATCAAACTTTCAAAACAAATTTCTGATTTTGAGAAAGTTTTGTTTCTTGAGCATGAAAAGTTTGAGAACGAGAAAGATATTTTTGAAACTGAACGCATATCTTTTAAAATGAAGAATAGTGAGCTATCAAAGAAAATATCTGAGTTGGAAATAATGTTGGAAAATGAGAGAAAAGATTTTGTTAAACAGAGAGATATTTTTGAAAATGAAAAGAAGTGTTTTCAAAAGAAAAACATGTAAATTTTCAAAGAAATATCTAAGAACAGTATTGATGAAGAAAGAGACATCTTTAAGGCTGAAATTACAAAGCTTACAAGGAAGTTATCTGCTTTAGCAACTGAGGTTATGAAAGAGCAGAAGATCAAGTCTGATCTACAAAAGGTATTTGACCTGACTGTTCAAGAAAGGAATGTTCTATCCGATAAAGTTCAGAAGTTGGAAGCAATTAAGATAAGAGTTAAATCATCTGAACAATTTAGTGCCGATACTATTGTTCAATCGCCGAATGATGGTTCAACTAATTCTGATTGTTCATCAAAGACTGCTTCTAGTTCTATTCATGAACGTTCTTCTATTTCTTCGACAACGTCTGTCAAATCAAAAGATCAGATGCGACCTTCAAATGAGATCTACAACTGTGATGCTACCAGTTCAGATACACCTATCTTTAAGCCTGTAAAGATGGTTTGGAAAGTTAAAGGATCTACTCCGGAGAAAGATGCCCCGAAATCATCTGTTCCTCCACCGAAGGTAAAGAAGAAGCACAATGCTCACAAAGGTAAGTCTTTCGCTAAACCTAATCCTATATATTCTGCAAATTATTTGATTAGGTTGGCACAAAAGAAATTGTGTTGTTCTTCTTGTGGAACTCATGATTTCATTAAGCAAGAAAATGTTCATTTTTGGTACGGTACTTATCGTATTCCTTCAAAGAGATCTGCACCTAACACACTAGGACCCAAGTCCCATTGGGTACCAAAATCAGCTTAATCTGTTTTGCAGGTTCATCATGTGTCGTGCTGAATGTTACATATATATCACACACATGACTGAAAACAGAAGAGAAGCGGTGCAAATCTTTGAAGAGTATATATACCATTAAGGGGGAAAAAAAGAACCTATGGTTTCTAAACACGTCAGTTTAGAACCCGTACTTCAAAGAAACTATGGTTTCTAAACACATCAGTTTAGAACCCGGATTTCAAAGAAACGATGGCTTCTAAACATATCAGTTTAGGACCCGTACTTCAACGAGTTTGACTTCTAAACACATCAGTTTAGAACTCGTATTTCATTGTTTTATACTTTGACTGTTTCATATACTAATTTTGTTTCATTAAGATTTTTTGCAGATTTTGAGGGGGAGCTTATGTGTTTGTTAATCAGTCTGTCATGATTTGAGGGGGAGCTTAAACATCTTATTGTAAGTATCTTCTGAACTTAATCTGAGATTGTTTGAAAGAAGAACGACTTTCAAGCATGGAAAACGTGTTCTTAAATGTTCAAACCACTTCTTGATTCTCAAACAGTTTTTATGAATTTAGAAGTGTGATTTTAAATGTTTTTCATATATATATTCATATATATATAGATCTCGGATTCTCGTTACATCATTTCTGACCGTGTGTTTCTAAAGATTAATACTTGTGTATTATCTTTTCTATACTTTCAAGTATTCACACACACCGGTTCAGCTTCATATTGACTTTGTTATTACCATGTCTCAAAATGAAACATTTTTCGATGGTAATACTCCCGTTTGTTTTTCAAAGTTTGTTGAACATAATATTCATTTCAGCGTAAGAACTTAAACGTTTCATTCAAAGATTGTTTATATTTGTTCATATAAACAAAATATCCAATTCTTTGATACCCTTAACCTTACATGATTATCCTTCATGAATATAATTCATTTTTGATCTGATTGATACATTGTCAGATTCTCAAACAAGTCTTTCAAATCCATTTCATTCTTTCAGTATTCTTGTTGTGAGAAATCTTCAAAGATCAAATGCTCAAATCTTCATGATATTATTGAGGAGAATACATTCTGATGACAATGTTAATCAAATGCCGATATTCTTATTTGTTCAAGCTAAACTGTTGAACAACACATCATTTTAGGACAAAATTTCATGGGAATCAGTGTGAGGATTTACAAAACTTCTATGGATCCACGTTAACCAGTGTTTCCTACCCAAGAAGTTATCCTTTAGTGATTGAGGGGTGAGGGGTCGAAATCAAAGAGTGGGGGAGATTACTCATACGGTTGAGTATCTCATTGTGCTGAGGTAAAATGAAAATGAGAGTTTGGTTAGAAGTGAGCAGATTAAAAACAGAAAGAGGGCGTGAGAACAGAGTTAAAAGAATAAGAGAACTCTGCACCATCCATTTTCTGAGCCGGGCAGCCACATTACTGATTGGTTCACATTCTTTGGTGACCATCATTGAAACATGCAACTAGCCCATGCCAACTCTTGCATTAACCCCACCAGCTACTCGTTTCTTTCTTAACAAAGGAATGTTTCATTTTTCTTGGGGACGCAGCATATCATCTATCTGATCTTCACTCGGAAGGTCTAGATATTGAAAAAGAAGGAAGTTTGCCCCACCTTCGCTCTTCATTCATGCACATTGAGTCTGTGGAAAACTTGTTGTTGTCTCAACAGTTTACACACTTTGAGCCTATTATTATTCAAGCATATGTTGCTTCATTCTTTCTACACTTGCACGTACACACAAGGAATATGTTTTCTTGTCACAACGTTCATAGAAATTCCTATGTGGTTTTTCGATAATTGAATGGAAGCCCTGGAGGAGTGAACATCAAAAAGCTCCTTTCCAAAGTGCATTCGTTGTACTAAGTGGCTCCGTGCAACTTACAGGCATTTTAACTGATTCATTAGTTGTTTCAGGGTTACCACGTTACTATTGTCTAAATTTGAAAAGATTCGGATAAATATTTTTGGAATTGACGGATATTCAGATAAGAAGGAGGAGATTGTTATTGGTATATTCAAGGATTGCTGAAATTGAAAAGAGAATTTTGATGATCATGATGCTCACAATCATCAAAAAGGGGGAGAAACTATGAAAGTCTCAATTTCAAGATATAGAGAAGTTTTGTTAAAGTCAAGAAGCTAGAATTAAAAAGTTCAAGATGTTTTCAAGATACTTCGAGATGATTCGACAAAGATTCAAAATTCAAAGATGTCCATTGTTGAAGAAGTGAAGATACACAGTTCAAGATATTCAAAGCCCGTTAAAGCTCAAAACCCGTTAAAGCTCAAAAGCCATTTCATATTCAAAGACTGAAGATATTCTCAAAGATGCAAAGATCCGTGCTACGATGTTTCAAAGATTCGTGTTACAAAGACCAGTGATACGAAGATTCTAAAAGATGAAGATTCTGTTTGAAGACTTTGACCAACACCACAAAGATTTGAAGATTGTGTTTCAATAATTTGATGACTATTTGAATTTGAAGATCCAGTTGAAGACTAAAGCTGTCAGATTGGATTTTTGAAGACAACGCCTACTTGAAGATTCTTCAGAGTTATTTTTCGAAGATTGTTCTTCCTTCAAAGCGAAGAGGGAGATTGTTCAAAATGCTTAAAGTGTTGAAGATTTGAAGATCACAAAGAGCTGAAGACTATCGTCATCAATTTTTTAAATCTTGAATCCATAGGGGGAGATTGTTAGTGCATAAAATGTATTCAAGATTTAATATGCATTTGTATTAATTGTAAAGAGTCAAATGTATTTGTCAAAGTCAAAGTAAGGGCTTTAAAGGTCAAAGTCAAAGTAACTAAAGGTGATAGTCAAAGTGTATAAATAGGATTTGTAAAGAGGAAGTCATGAAGGAGTCTCATTCTAGCAATTCATACGTGAGAGAGAAATAGGAAGTGTGTAGTGAGAGGGATGACTTCTAGAGAGAGAAGTTAGAGAGAGAAAGTAGATCTCAACTCAAATCTTGTATTCTTTCTCTAATTCAATGAAGATCTAAGTGTGTTCATCATTGTTACTTGATTAGATCCGGGATTACACCATCATACAAGGGGCCTCGACGACCCGTGGTTGAGGATTTGGGAAATACTATTCCAAAGTCTTAACTGTCATCGCATACAACACCGCAACTTGAGCTCAAACCGTTGCCATCACATCTAGAGTATGTGTACTTGGGAGATAAGGAAACACTGCCGGTAATCATCTCATCCAAATTGAGTCCCGAGAATAAAGAGAAGTTACTAAGGGTTTTGAAAGACCATCAAACTGCGATTGGATGGACGACAGCCGATCTCAAAGGTTTGAGTCCAACTTTTTGTTCACATCGAATCAATCTTGAAGAAGGGCATAGACCGGTAGTTTAACATCAATGACGACTCAACCCAAATATGAAATAAGTGGTCCGAAAGGAGGTTCTAAAACTCCTTGATGCTGGAATTATCTATCCAGTTCCGGATAGTCCGTGGGTGAGCCCGGTCCAAGTAGTGACAAAGAAGGGTGGTATAACCGTTGTCTGGAACAACAATAATGAGCTCATTCCGTCCCGAACAGTTACCGGTTGGAGGGTGTGTATTGACTACCGAAAGCTGGATGATGTAACAAAGAAAGATCACTTCCCTCTTCCATTCATTGATCAAATGTTGGAGCGGTTATCCGAGCATGAATATTATTGTTTCTTAGACGGGTATTCGGGGTATAATCAGATACCAATAGCACCCGAGGATCAAGATAAGACGACCTTCACATGTCCTTATGGCACGTTTGCTTATCGGAGAATGCCATTCGGTTTATGTAATGCTCCAGCAACCTTTCAGAGGTGTATGATGGCTATCTTCTCAGACATGGTGGAGAGGACGATTGAGATCTTTATGGATGATTTTTCAGTGTTCGGACCTTCATTCGATACATGCTTACAACACTTGGAAGTCGTCCTTAAAAGATTCAAGGAAACGAGTCTGGTATTGAACCGGGATTGAAGTGGACAAGGCAAAGGTGGCGGTGATTGAGAATCTTCCTTACCCGAACTCCATCAAGGGAGTCCGAAGCTTCTTGAGGAATGTCGGGTTTTACCGGCGGTTTATCAAGGATTTTTCTAAAATCACTAAGCCTTTATGTTCTTTATTGCTTAAAGATGCTAAATTCGATTTCACTGATGATTGTATATCTGCTTTTGATGGGTTAAAGAAGGAGTTGATATCCGCACCGATTCTCACGGCTCCCGATTGGAGTTTGCCATTTATTTTGATGTGTGATGCGAGTGACACTACTCTTGGAGCGGTATTGGGCCAAAAGAAAGATAACCGGATGCATGTGATCTACTATGCGAGTAAGACTTCGGATGATGCTCAGCTCAATTATGCGACTACCGAGAAGGAACTGCTAGCTGTTGTCTATGCTTGCGAAAAGTTCCAGTCATATCTAGTGGGGGCCAACGTAATTGTGTACACTGACCACTCTGCCTTAAAATATCTGATGGCCAAGAAAGATGCCAAACTGAGACTCATCCGGTGGGTGCTGTTGCTCCAAGAGTTCGACTTGTAGATTTTGGACAAGAAGGGTTCAGAGAATACTGTGGCAGATCACCTCTCGAGACATGAGGGAGTTGAAGAACAAAGCAAGGACAAGACCCTCATCAACGATTCATTTCTGGATGAGAAGCTCTTCAAGGTTAGTCATTCTGAGCCTTGGTTCGCTGACTTGGTGAATTATTCGGTGGGAGGAGTAGTGCCATATCAGATGAACTCCCACCAAAAGAAGAGATTTCTCTTTGAAGCCAAAAGATATTATTGGGACGAACCGTACCTTTACAAGATGTGTGCCGACGGTATGATCCGGAGATGTGTCCCGGAGGAAGAGAAGGCTGGCATTTTAAACCACTGCCACACCTTGGAATGTGGGGGCCACTTTAGCACCGATAGAACAGTGGCAAAGGTTCTTCAGTCGGGTTTCTTTTGGCCATCTATGTTTAAAGAGACTCACAAATTCATCTCTAATTGTGATCAGTGCCAAAGAACGGGAAACATGTCCAAGAAAGATGAGATACCAAAGCAGATTTTCATGGAAGTCGAACTCTTCGACGTGTGGGGGATAGATTTCATGGGACGGTTCCCGAACTCGTTCCGGAATGAGTATATCTTAGTAGCAGTGGACTACGTGTCTAAGTGGGTGGAAGCGATCGCGACTCCTATAAATGATTCTAAAGTAGTGATTAATTTCCTACGGAATAATATCTTTACAAGGTTTGGAGTTCTGAGAGAACTGATTAGCGATGGTAGGAGTCACTTTTGTAATCGATATTTGGAAGCAGTTTTAAAGAAATACTCGGTGAAGTATAAAGTCACTACACCATATCACCCATAAGCCAACGACCTAGCGGAGGTTTCCAATGGAGAACTGAAACAGATCTTGGAAAAGACAGTGAATTCATCACGGAAGGATTAGTCGTTAAAGTTGGATGACGCATTGTGGGCATACCGGATGGCATACAAAACCCTGATTGGCACCACACCATACCGGATAGGGTTTGGGAAGTCATGCCATCTACCAGTGGAACTCGAGTGTAGAGCATTCTGGGGAATAAAGAAGTTGAACAAGGAGTTGGATGCAGCCGGAAAAAGGAGATTACTGGAACTGTGTGAATTAGAGGAAATCCGGCTGGATGCATTTGAAAACGCCTTAATCTACAAAGATCAGACCAAGAGATTCCATGACCAGCGAATTCGTGAGAAGGTACTTGTTCCAGGTATGAGTGTTTTACTATTTAACTCACGTTTGCGTTTGTTTCCAAGAAAGTTGAAGTCCAAGTGGTCTGGACCGTTCACCGTCAAGGAGGTATACCCATATGGATTGGTTGAGCTACAAGGAAAAGATGGGGCGACATTCAAAGTGAACGGTCAGAGGGTGAAACCCTACTACAAGGGAGAAACGCAGGTAACCGACACCACGTTTCTAGAGGACCCGAAGGAGTGAAAGGAAGGAAGGTCAACCACGACCGAAACCGAGACGCTGGGTGGGAGGCAACCCACTGAGGTTTGTTTTTGTTTTTAAGTTTGGTTTTTGAGTGATTTTATTTACAAAAAAATATATATGCTGGAACAGGGACTTACGCGGGCTAAGCCGCAGGCTAAAGCCGCGGGAAAAGCCGTGTAAGCCTCTGGATGTTTTGAGGAACTGAGGGTCCCGCAGTCTAAGCCGCGGCTTCAAGCCGCACGCCAAGTCGCGGGTGTCTCTGGAAGGGTTTCGTAAACAGGCCGATACGCAGTATACTACGCAGTTTCAAAACCGCGCGCCAAGCCGCGCGTTCCCCTTTTCAGCCCTGGTCGATTAGGGTTTCGTGTACAGTACCTTTTTGCTTTATGTCATTTCATATGCTTTATTTCTTTCTTCTTTCCTTTCTTTTTCTATCTTCTCCATTTTCCCTGCACTCTCTCTATCTCTCTCTTCTCGAAGCACTTCCTCCCTCTCATGATTTCAAGAGCTTTCCATCTCCATTTTCAGTTTTGTGCTCCATTTTCAAGACCAAGGTATGTAATTCCTTCTTATTTCTTTTTGGTCTTCATGTGCGATGATGTGGTGTAGGTATAATCCTATTTCTTCCATTCTTGCTTCCAAGTGCGTGTAGGTTTATTCCTCCATTGTTCTGATTTCATGTTTAGATTGTGACTACATGCTCGTTGTACGCTTAGATTATGATATTATGCCTATATGCAACTGAGTATGTAACTTTTGTGGGATTATGTTCTTAATATTTCTGATAGGGAATTTTTGGGAAGTAAAATGTGGAAAGTGTTGGTATGTAAGATCTGTGGTTTGTTGAATCCCTCCCACTTTTGTGCATAAATGATACGTTGGGGATTTCTTGGCAACATGAAGTCCCTACGTCATTTTTGTGGGTTTTTGTCTTTTAGTGCAAGCATAGCCAAACCTATGTTTCACTTAGGTTTGGGGTTCGATTTATTGTCCAATGGTGCAAACTGTTGCTGGGTTTTTAGATGTATGCACTAGGGAAGTATGTGGTGATTTTTGGTCAAGATGCATGAGCTAAACAATATTTTATTGGTAATCTGCATGCATGGAAATTGTGAGTTGTATCTATACGTACACGTAAAGGAAAGGAGATGCAACAAACCTAAGGTCACTTAGGTTTGGGGTGCCTTCCTTTTCAACATTCACACACTCACATTTAACTCTTTGCAAACCTCGGTTTTACCGAGGTTTGGGGTGGCTATGAGCGGGATAACTCACTTGAGTTCACTTATTTTTGCAGATAATGAGGACCCATCTAAGCACTTACCTCTCCTTCTCGGAATACGAGCGCATTCATCCAAACAACCGACGGCAGATGTTTGATCACGAAAACCTGGATAAGGACAATCGGCACGCACAAATGATAGATAACGGGTGTCAACCCTTCGGGAAAAGGGGTATTATGCTTGATGACTTACCGACCGGATCAAGGGTGCCGGTCATCATACGCCAGCACTCATGGGAGAGGTTCATCCAAACCCCTCCCATATACTGTATTAAAACAGTCAAGGATTTTTATGCGTGTATGATACCGGCTATATACCACGACCGATACGTGGTAAAGATGGGTGACAAGGACGTTCGGATCTCACCGGACGACATATGTGCTTACCAACATGCTCCCCGCCGGCCCGGATTGAGCGCGACCTACGGATTATCTCCTAACCCGGCCTTCCGGGTGAGATTGAGTCCATCCATCGCCGGATCACTTCGGCGGGACGGGCGTACGGGATGGGACAAGACGGATCAACACATCTTGAAAAGTGAGATGCACACTGACATTGCCTTCCTCATGCTATTTGTCAAAGCCTCCCTTAATCCATCTTCCCATAACACCACCGCCGATAGTCAAGTGGCGGAAGTCCTCTACTCCTTGCACAACAACCTCCCGATGGACATCGGGCACATTATATGGATGGAGATTTTAGATGCAAGTATGACCCTCGACGGTATCTTACCATTCCCTTGTCTTATAACACATTTTTGCAGGGAAACCGGTGTCCCGATAGGACACCTCACCGCATCAAAAGGGGATTTCCGGAAGACACAATACAATCACCAAATCATGGCGGCGGTAAAATTAGAGGCGAGAAGGCGAGCGGATCCAGATTATCAGAGACGACGACTCGCCATGCCAGTCCATGACTCGTCTGAGAGTGCCTGGGACAGTGATCCCGATTACGACCCGGATGCACCACCAGCGGAGGCGGTCGAGCACAACGGTGACACGCCTCCTTACATGCGCCGATTTGCTGATCAGATAACAGCCGGGATGAGGGGAATGAATGAGCGGATAGATAGTGGGTTCCAAGGCATGAACCTACGTATGGATGGCTTCGACGCACGTCTCACCACCACAAGCACCACCAGTGCCGCCCCAAGGCCGAAGGAGAGTAAGGGGTCGACAGTCGGGGGGCACATCATCTTCATCTCACCAATAGTTGGGTTTGTTTTTCGTGCTCTTTTGTTTTTGATATGTTCTTGATGCTGTACTGTACTGTTTTATTTGTTTCTGTCGGATGACTGTAATAACGCACAACAATATTTGTCACTTTTTGTACCACTTACCTGCACATTGGGAACAATGTGTGGGCAAGGTTTGGGGTTGCCAATCGGGCCCCCGTTTATGCACGTTGATGTCCCACACTTCTGAATGGTTAGATCATTTTAGCGAATTTTTTTGTTTTGGATGATTGAGATCGACCACTGTGGGGAGAATCTTGTGATAGTAACGTGACCATTAGGGAAGGACCGGGAAAATACATGACTAGGGACATTAGTGGAGACCACCCAATAGCGAGATTTGAGCATAAAAGACGTACTTCAGTTCGAGGGATTTAAACACGAAATTCATATACACTTTTTCGAATTCCTTGTTGTAATTATAGAGTGATCTCGCTATAATATTGCATTGAGTAGCAAAGACGGCCATCGGGATATTGGGTAAGGGTGTAGTAGACCATATCGTGTGGACCTTAAGAGATGATTCCAGGCATTGTGTGCACTTTTAACCCATTTTTTCTATCGTCCCTTTTGACCCCTTATGTGTGTATCCATAACCCATTTTGCAGCCAAACACTCACCCTATTCATTTAGAACCCACCATTAAACCTTAACCAAAAGCGTTAGCCAACCCTTATCCGAAAGTGTGTCAATCAGAGGTGGTAATGAATAGCGGAAGATAGAGCAGAAAAGAAAGAGTACAGGCCAGTCATGAAAATGCATTGGGTCATTCTAACCCAAGAGCTAGAAAAGAGGGTCAATGCAGCCCCAATCAAATAAAGAGGGCCAATGATGCCACAAAAAAAATTATAAATATAAAAAAATAAATAAATACAGTTAGTTAGATAGTATTTACAGCAGCTAAATAAAAGAGTCAAAGCGACTCCAGTAGTGACAAAGAGGGCCAAGTGATAGAAAGTGAAGTCAAGAAGTCTAGAACTGCTAATGGTTGACACACCGAGGACCTTTGATCCGCTTACCTTTCATTTCTCAACCATGACCCTAGCCTCGTTACAACCCTTGAAAAGACCTGGATGATCTTCTGGAAAATGTGATTAGGGTATGCGACCACTTTTACCAATATTCCCTGTCTTGCTACTTGATTCCTTTCTGAGATCGACTTTTTGGACATTTGTGCTTCTTTCATTAGAGTTGTCATGTAATTCTTGAGTATCATTGTACATAACTTCCTTATACATGACAACATGTTCGACAACCTAGGTTCGAGTGAAATGAGAGTATCCCGTGAGGTAGGGTCGAGGCAAAATGTTTTCCCTAGTATGTGTGGACCTAGTACGACCTTAATGTAATCGGAGCTATCACGAGTTCAACTCACAATGGAAGGCCATAGATCAAACAGAATAAGGATGAGGCGAGGGTGAGATAAGACTTCACGGGTATGGGAAATCACCAGTGCATTACGTGGTACCGATTGAGAGTTGTGCTGTTATTATTTCACTGATATACGCTTTTATTCTATTTTATCGGTATTTTGCTTGAGGACAAGCAACGCTCGGTTTGGGGTTGTTGATAACGCCACTTTTTGGCGTTATTTTCAGGCCACAGACCAATGAGATTGGCTTGTGTTGAAGCAAAAAGGCGGAATTTTATGGTTTATCGAGTGAAATGTGCAGGTAATCCAAAAGAAGACAAGCGTCGAGAAAAGCAGCGAAAAAAGCCAAAAGAGGGTCCTAAACGAAGCCCAACGGAAGCCCAAGAACCGTACCCAGATCCATGAACCAGACCTGACGCAGACACTTCAGGAAAGCGCACGGATTTCCCCGCTGCCTGAAGACGCGAGACAAACCGCGTATGTCCCTGGTCGATTTCTATAGTTGGTGTTTTCCGGATTTTAGGTCATCACTTCGTCACGTGCGACAGTAGGCTACAAGGGGACGTTTTTCAGAGCTATTTCACGTACTTTGGAGCCACGATAGAGGATTGATTGAAGAGAGTTCACCACGCGAAGCGGATTAGAGTCGGGAGAAGGGATTTCATTAGTACATTCTTTACGTTTACGATCGCGATGTTTTCATACACCACTTTATACCCTTTTTCTTGTTTTTTTATCCACCCCAACATGAACTAATCTTTAGATGTTGGGGGTTAGAACAACTATGGTTCTTATGATGGATGACGTGTAACCGAAGGATTATTTTTACTTGATTTGATCTATGAAGCATTTGAATTCAGTTTTCATTATCAATTGTAGATTGATCACCTTCAATTGACTTTCATGGTTTTTGATTAAGTTTCAGAAAATTAATTAAAAGCTAGATCAAGTAATCAAGTGTCGGAAAGGAGATTCGGATAGAGATAGCCGAATCACTTTCTGCTCAGAATAGTTTGACCTAATGTATTTTAAAACCCTAGGTGTAGATCGAGAGATAAAACCTATGAGTCTTGAAATAAAATCTGTTATTGCTTGAGAAAGAATAACAGTGAATTTTTACAAACTAGGGTTCATAGAAATAATCGGTAATAATCATTGTTCAGGTATTCGTTCATCAGTAGTATAACCATAGGAAATCCAACCCTCAACCTTTTCTCTATAAAAGTTCTTTCAAAACATTCCGTTAATCGATTCTAGTCTTATTTAGTTTTTAAACAACTTATAAACCACAACTCAAAATTGCGATCGTTCAGTTAGTAGATCTTATAGTCATTGTGATACTTAGTTCCTAGTTCCATGTGTTCGATACTCGTACTTCTGTACTATTACTTGATTTCGACACCGTACACTTGCGGTTAGATTTAGGGGGGGGGTGTAAACCCGCCTATCAGACGACAGTCAACCTACTCGGGCTATTCCATGCAGTCATCTACAGTCGACATGTCGACTACGCAACAATACTCTGGACGGAGCTCGTTGCACAAGTTCAAAAGAAGCGAGGAGGCGGCAAACGCCTTACCTTTATGCCATATCCACGGTTTCTCCAGCTGATAGTCGCGCACTTCATGGCAACCGACCTCACCATACCTCGACGCGCCGATCATGGGGTACTCTTATCTACTCGAATGACTAGAATTCAGAATAAACTAGTCATAGAAGACCTAGACCCTATGGTGATTCCAGCAGACTTACTTGCTATCGCGGATCAAACGGCAATGAGTGTGATAAAGTATAGGAGAGAGAATCACCTAGACGCACCGATGGACCAGCCAGATTTGGCTGGACATGCCCAAGAAGCGCAACCCGAGCGACGTGAGCGTCCACATATGCGAGGAAGAGGGGGTCCGACAAGCAGTGGCTATCGGATAGGGCGTGATGAGAGAAAACATTGTGAGGGAAAGAGGCGTGGGCAGTGCCGGGAGGTCAACACGCGATGCTAGTTTGTCCCAACCCCAATCCACTCGACCTAGAGACGAAGCTGCTGCTCTACATGATGTGGTCGTGGAAGGAGTCTCACGAGAACATGTAGCTGAAGAGGCAGCCTCCTCTTCCAGCTCCGAGTCTGGCTCAGCCTCCGGAACAGCTTCCGGTTCTTCTTCTGGCTCTGAATCAGGGTCCGAATGTGAGTCTCCATCAGGCTTGGCTTCCGGTTCCCAAGAAGAGTCAGCGGAATCCGGAAGTGAGGCAACTGAGTCGGATGATGAAGACAATGATGATGACACACCTAACCCCGAAGCCTTAACTGGAGAGAAAAGGAGAGCGGAGGGAGTTATAGTTGAAAAAGAAAAGACAAGTGAGGTGAGAGAAAGGCGAATCAAGCAAAAACATGAGAGTGCAAGAGTGATGGAGCAATCTTCACAGGTTGCTCCCAACCAGCCTACACCGTGCCAGGCAGCCACATCTGCTATCCCTTTGCATCCGTTGCATCGGGGTATTGAAGAAGACGTCGCGGGCCTAGCGACGCAAATGCACACCCCCTAGCCACTCCGTCTCTTCTCAAAAGGAAACAATTTCATCTTCTCACGGGGATTCAGCATAACTTCCACGGGTCTCTCGCTCGGAGGGTACTGGTGTTGAAACAAGAGAACAGCCTTCCTCGTTCTCGAGTTCTTTGGATGCACTATTGAGTCTAGATCCCTTTGCTGCAAATATTCCTTTGGCTAGGACACGAGTCGTTACTTCTGCTAATGTCGAGAGTCTTGGTGCCTCGACCGGAACGCCCAGAGTGAGTCTACCTTTTGGTAGCTCGCAAGGACAGGGTGAATACCTAACATGGCTACAATGAAGCCAACCGTGAACGTAGGCGGTACTGCGGTGCAATCCACCACAGCTACTACAACGGAAAGGCTAAGTGCCGCCAGAGTTACTCACCCGGAGTTCGTCTCCAAGGAGCAAATGGACGACGCCTTAAACGTTTTCCAAACAGCGATCATGAAGCAGCTTGCTGATGATATGGCCTTCATCAAAAGGGCCGTCGCGGGTAAAGGTGTGGCTACCGAAGTCCCCCCAGTGCAACCACATATCAGAATGCAACCGCCATCTCATACCCCGAGTATTCAAAATATGAGCGTCGAGGCTCTCAAAGCCGCTTTATTGGATAAACTGTTGTCCCAATCCAACGTCGACGCCTCATCAGAAGCTGATCTAGTGAGCATCCTACGCTCGCAATCCCAACCAACGCCCCCGGCCACATCGACAGATGCCCGACTTGATACTCTTATATCGACACTAACCGACGTAAAGAAGGCCCTGAACGCTCTAACCGAGAGGGTTTCCAACCTTGAAGACACTTGTAAGGGTCAGGTACAGGGTACAAAGAGAAGACATGATGATCAGGACGATCCTGATCAGCGTGAAGGGGAGAAGAGAATGAGACTGAACGAGTTGTCAACCGCAACGATAGAAGCTACAACCGCAACACCAGCTGAACCAGAATCACAACAACAGCCAACAGACTCCGAGATGGTTCAAGACATGGAGATATCTACACCGGTCAGGGAAACGACAACAGAGTCAGCAGATCCAACAGTTGAAAAGCTCGAGGATCAATCTGAAGACATATTAGTGCTGATGGTTCCGAAGCGGCCTGTCCTAGAGTTGATTGATGAGGACTCCGCCGGCGATCCGGAACTTGAGACAAAATGGAGACACAAAACCATAATTGAAATACAGTCAGAAACATATGTTTTGTGGGATTTTGCTGGCAAAGACGAGTTTATGGATGATGCTGACTACGACCAGTTTCTTCTTAAATACGAACAGGTCTCGATTTCTCAGCCAGATATACACGACACTGCCAGTACTTCAGAACTTCCAACTCCAGCCCCAGTTCCGGCTCCGGCTCAACTTGCTCTTCCAGTTTTCACAGTCAAGCGAGAAGACGGTAAAGAATGGGTATTCTCAGAAGCCGACTTCAGGCATTTACACCTAGACGACTTCCCGGTTCTACTAAAAGAGTTGAAGACCCGCACCATCCAACCGCTACCTATCACCAAAGCCCTCGAGACGATCAAAAGGTTCATGATGTGCACGATAACTCTCGCTTACATCAACGACTTTCAGTTAGGCCTCGAAAGTAACCAGAAAAAATCAACACCTTGAAGCCTAATCTGAATCTTCCCGAAGACGTACATGTAAATTCCATACTATCCAAACCAGAAATAGGTATAGTGTATCTGGACAACCAAGGGGAGAAAGGGTTCTTGTGAATCAGTGAAGTGCACAAGTTTAGTGAGGGTACGTTGATGAAGATTCAGTCTGAGCTGAAGAAGATAATCGAAGAAGATAAGAAAGCATCACCAGAAAGCTAAGTCAATGTCAGGAAATACCTAGCTGAGGATCTACTCAAAGCAATCGAAGACCGGCTAGAATACAGAAACTCCATTCGACGTTTTGAAATGTTATTCGCTATCCAAAAGCGATTCGTCCCTAACTGGCGTGACATTGAACTTCAATTCCAAGGGGGAGATTGTTAGGTCACGTTAGTAGAATGTGAAGTACAGGGACCGTTTATGACAGTTTGTGTAAATACCATGTTGGTATAAATAGTTTGCTAAACCTTGTGTTTAGGGTTAATGATCATAATTAGATTTCTTGTTTACAGTGTACGGCTATTGCCTCTGAACTCTTTCTGTTCAATCTATTGAAGTGAGATTTGTGACTTGTTGTTGATTGTGTTGATTACATTGTGATTGCTTCATTGAATCTGGGATCCACATAGTGTTAGACTCATTTTAAACTTATTGACAAGACGATTGTAATAATATAATTTGTACTAAAGAAACTTATATTTTAATGTATTTTAGTTCATGTAGAATTACTTATGTTAATATAATAAGAGTGTAAAATGAAAAATAAAAAGGTAAAGTATATAAAATAAATTAAATAAACAACTATAATAGTATAAAATGTAAATATTAAAAATAATTGCATATTTATGATATTTAATACTATGATTAAATCCAAAAATGTTTAATATTAGATTATGCACAATGTGTAAATGAAAATTGAAAGTAAATGATATATAAAAGAAAATTAAGTAAATTACTATAAATAAAGAGTAAGTATTAAAAATAACTTAAAAGAATTTATAATATTTATTAAAATAATTGCGATTAGAAAATGTTCAATATTTGACTTATTTTAAAGAGATTAATGAAACAATTATAACGATTCAACTTATAGTGAAGGAAGTCGTATTTTTCAATTTATTTTAATTAGTATAGAATTATATATTTTATAAAATAAAAATATAAAATATAAATATAAAAATAAGAAATATAAAACAAATTAAAATAAAAAATTATTTTATTGGATAAGAGCTATCGGTAACCGATCTACACACAACCAGGTGAGTCTTCGTGAGATTTACACTGGGATGCATACATATGTACAAATTTATTTTGTGCATTAAATGATTTTTTATGGTGAATGTTATGCATGATAATGATATAAATACACGTCATCGGTGTATGTTTACATGTATGTAGAGTTTTGTGGACCCTGCATGCTACTTGTTTTTTGGTTTTTAAACATATTTAACATGCTTGAGTTTTCAGTTGGTTTATATTGTACAGATGGTATATGGTTTGGAGTATGAGATGTCAGTTTGGTTTGTCACACTTAAGAGGAGACACGACCCCAAAATGGTGGCAGAATTAAATTGTAAGAAACAAATTTAGAAATAATTTTCATATAATAAATATAGATATGGTGGTTAGTTTTTTACTTTTCAAATACGAGGTCTCAAGTTCGAGTCCTGTTAGGACAATTTTTTTACAAATATAATAAATATGAAATTAAAAACCAAAGTTACAAAAATGATTCTTACAAGATTTGAGCCCAGGTCTAAAGTAAAATAAAAGTCTTCCAAACAAACTCTACCAAATAAAACTTTTATTTTAATTGTAGTTTTAATATATATATATATATATATATATATGATACCACAAAACAAATTAATACAGTTGCCCCTGTAAGTCTAACCGAACAGAAAACTTTTATTTTAATTGTAGTTTTAATATATATATATATATATATATATAGAGAGAGAGAGAAAGACTATTTTGCAACCCTTAAAAAGGTTGAAACCATTGCAACCCTCATCATCACCGTTGATTAGATCTTGATAGATTTTCGTTAATTAAATTTAATATTAAATTCGCAGGGGCAAGTTAGTCTTTATGTAATTTTTTTAAATCATTAATTTAAAAGATTTAGTGGAATCTTTTTCTAAAATTATGGTAACTTCGATTTTTTTTGAATCCGATCCTAAAAATATGGGTAACGTGTCAATGTGTCAACTAACTATGTAATGTATGTGCAGGTTTTTTTTATGGTTCATCATCTTTCCTAATTTCTAGTTTAATTATCTTTTAGTTTTTATTGATTTTAACTTGGTCTTATATTGATTTCTTTAATGGGTGTTCTTGGGTTTTTAAATTGAATTTTGCAGGTAATGATCGTCTTATAGATAATATTGATGTATTAAACTTTTTCGTTTTCATCTTTCAATGTTAGAAGTGACCACCGTCACATACCCCTAGGTGGTTTTATTTTAAGTGTTTTGGGGTATTTCACTTTTGTAATACATCTTCTTCTCCTCACTTCTGCAAAAAAAAATCTCATCTCAAAAATGGAAAACTCCATTTCATCATCATCCGTGGGTTATCTTGAAGAATCGTCGAAGGTTTGTTGTCAGAAGAAGAAGGATTCCGTTGACCTCGTCGATGAAGAAGGTTTTTTTTTGTTGGATTAGATATTTCCACTTATTTTTTTTCCCTTCATATTGGATTCATCAGATGCTTATTTTTGGGATGAATTGTTGATTCATGTTTGTTGATTCATGCATTTAAATTCATGAATGAAATGTTGATTTCTGAAGTTAAATTCATTAAAACTGTTTTCATGAAAGAATGAGATGGGATGAATTGTTGATTCATGCATTTAAATTCATGAATGAAATGTTGATTTATGAAGTTAAATTCATTAAAAAAAAATCATGAAAGAATGAAATGGGATGAATCGTTGATTCATGCATTTAAATTCATGAAATAATTATATGTATGTCTCAGGTGTGGAAGATGAACCAGACTGCAAAACAACATAAAACATCACATGTAGAAGAAAAACATGAAGAAGATGAAGAATTTTTTTGTAGAAGAAAAACACGAAGAAGATGAAGATTTTTTTTTTTGCAAAAATTTGGTTTGGTTAGTTTTTGAGATGAAATGGAAATCAACTGAAAATGGGCGAGAATTTCGGTGATTCCATAATGACGTCAGTTTCACTAAATTGTTTTTTTCCAGAAATGCCCCTTGGCCCGTATTATATTTAAATAGAAAATAGGATTTTTTATTATTAATTAAATTCTAGCCATCAGAAAAATATGGGCCGTGGATTGAATGATTAATGGCTAAGATGTGGGTTGTAATGGTTTCAATCTTTTCAAGGGTTGCACATTATAGCACCCCTATATATATATATATATATATATATATATATATATATGATACCACAAAACAAATTAATACGGCAGAAAACAATACATTAGCACGTGCCACCTATGACACTTAACTAGTTCGGCGGGTATGAATTATTATAGGAGTATGTTTAGCAACTCCTTATTAATGTTTTCATATATCCTATAATATAATCGTGGTTTAAAACGTATCGATTAGCAGAACATATATATGAGCAGAACTCCCATTTAAGATACACAAGTATCACTAAATTATAACTTTATTATAAATTAAGTAGTTACAAACCTAAATCTAAAGATAAAAAAAATGTTGTGGTTAATAATTATGGTATGATTGTGCTTGTGTGGGCTACCATATTTCTTAGTTGGGTGCCTTATGTTCGATGATGGCTGTCATAATTTATATAACAGAATCTGGCCGACACTTGATGAATTGTTGAATTGACAAGAGCTCACTCTTGTGTTTTTATGGAGTCCAACGTGGTTTCCTCTTCATGGGTTTCTTCACTGATTTTACCTTCAACTTCTCTGTTCTTTCCCCAGAGTACGCAGTACAATCCTCCTGCTAGTAACGCAGCCCCACAAACACTGCGAGAAAGGACTAACTTTGTTAGTGTTTCTTTTTGGTTTCATGATATCTATTCTTTTATGATTTAGCAAGGGTCACTTATAGTATACATGTGCAGCGGCGGATCTAAGATTTTTTCCTTAGTGAGGACACTTTGTAAGGTAGATTAAATGCCCGCAAATCGTCCGATGTATTTTTAGCTTAAATCCACCGTTTTGCTTGATTTTGAACAGTTTTTTTGTTGATTTCAAGAAATTTTTAAGTTTTTTTTTTGTCAATTTCGACGGATTTTTTTTCGGGTTTTTAGTTGATTTCGAGAGTGTTTTTTGGTTGGTTTCTATGCATTTTTTTGGTTGATGAGGTCCAGACGAGAAATTACCGAGGGAAAACTAAGGTAGAAAACCAAAAAAATTTGTGTTTTACCTACGAAATTTCCCATTTTTTTAGATCCGCCCCCTTGTACATATGTGATATGTTCATTTATCTTCTCACTATATTTAATCTTTTTATTTGAACCTACCATTTGTTAGTAACAAATACCACATCCGAAATCTAAAAACAAAGGGTTTCAAAAAGTCGTTTAGGGTTTAAAGTAATAAATTAGGGTCTATTAATTAGGGTTCTAGAGAAAGACTTTAAAAATAGTGTACTAGGAGCACTTTTGTTGCAAGTATAGTCTTATACAGTGATTTTCCTCGTATGTTTTTTTGTTCAAAATCAAATATTAGAGCTTCCAAAAAATAGGGTTTATGTGAACCACAAGAGTTGTGACGTATTGGTTAAAGCCCTGGGGATGTGGTGGAGTATCCCATCTGCTCGGTACTACAAAACAAATAACTTTTACTCACAAAATTTACCCAGAGAAATTTCCATCGGTGATTACCCATGAATCAACCAGAAAATACCAATAGTTCGGTAGAATTTGAAGTTTTTCGAAAAAAATACTCATGGATCACCAAGAGAATCTCTGGGTAGTTTGTCACTGATTTGCATTACCCACAAAAAATTTACCCACCAACTTTTGTGACGGTTTTTTGACGAATCACCCTTTAACGATAGATTTCTCAGGCAAAAGTTTGTAGGCAAAAGTCTTTCGTGAAGTAGTGCAGGGTTCGAATCAAGGCGTACACAACAATTGTGACGACTGAGGTTTAATCATGGCTGATATCTTATAGTCATAATTTGCAAGAATTAGTCTAAGCATAGCCTTGGACACCCTTTAAAAAAACGGTTTATGTGGATTCTCAAAATTAATGTCAAAGACAAACCTCCCCAAGTAAAGGGTTTCCTTCCACAAGAATAATGATACAACGGCAGTGATGATGAGCGCCAAAGGAGTGAACATGGCAGTGAAGACAGGCCCTCTCTTCTCTATTGCCCACAGTTGCAACCAATATGTGAATGCTGTCACAATTACTCCCTGCCACCAATATGAAGTAAATTATAGGCTTATAGCTCCAAAATAGAAGTGCAAGTGGCAATTAACTAAAAACAAAACATGTAAATAAATACTTTAATTATGGGAAGAATAAAGTAGTGTCAGTTTGCATGCATGAGAACCACTTTTGTGTTTGGCCCCTTTGGTTGGCTTTTATTATATACCCAAAAGCCTAAAATTGTGGACCGTGGGTTTGGTGTCATAAATCAAGTGGGATACCTTTTGATTTATATCAAGTGCTGTGTAGGTGTTTTTATGTGTAATTAATGAATTTAGGATTGTGGATAAAGAAAGCAAAGTGAGAAACACTATTGATATCGAATCCAAGAGTTGTTTCGTGCAACCTGTACGGAACAACTCTGTTAACCGAATCAAATCTCCTACCCATAACCCGTTCGTGCCCATTAGTGCTTTATGTATTATAGGCCGTTTAAAATAAACAAACATTCTATTAGGGTGTTTTATAAAACAAAAAAAACGTCGTATTTAAAAGTGTTACAAAACCTTTATAGGACGATTTTGGGCGTCGTAACAAGTTTTTTAGAACATTTTTCAAATAAAGCATACCATTAACTATTTTATAGAACAATATTTGAAAAGGTGTCCTATAAACACAAGTGTCGTCTAAAAATATGGGTTTATAGAACACTTTTCAAAAGCGCCATATAAAATTAGCTAATTAATACGACACTTTATTTTGAAAATGTTCTAAAAACGTTATTACGACGCTCAAAAGCGTCCTATAAACTTATGGTAACACTTTTAGATATGACGTTTTAATTTTGGTCCTATAAACTAAGGTCCTATAAAACACTCTATTAGGACGTTTATTTGACGACTGTCCAATAAACTTAAATTTGTTGTAGTGTAATTTAGTTAGCATGAAACCATACGCTTTCTTGTATGTTAAAAGAATTCATTGCAAGTCTTTTATCCGAAAGTTGCTTTATATACTTGAATGTTCCAAATTGGACTGAAGTTCCATTAATTAATATACAAGTATTTAAACTCGATCATGATCACGAGTAGTTGAGCCAAATCAATCAGAGTGATCAACTTACATATATTGTGGGAATTGAAAAAGAAAGATATTGAAGTGCTAAATATTTGAATGGAACGTTGAAAATGTAAATTATTTTTTATTTCTCCTGTTCAACTTCTTGTCGTAAAATAAATCTTTAAAATAAAATATCCTGTTTTATGGTAGCTAAAATAATTCAATTATTCAAATGAAAATATTATGTATTAGATGAAAAGAACATTGCTTACACAATAGGCCACTGAAAGCAGGCTAACATCCCATCCAAGCTTCCATGAAGATAGGTTCCTTTCAATGGATACTGCCCCAACTGTTGATTGTATCAAGCTAAAAAAACATTGAAGAGTAATTAGTGATAGCTTTGCTGGGAATTCTTTCATAATAGGTGCCTGCAAAAAACAGAGAAATTCTAATAAGAATCTATCTCAAAAGTCCCAACACTACAAAACAAATATATTTTACCCACAGAAATTTATGTCGGTAATTATCCACGGATCACCCAGAAAATACCAATGGTTTTGTGATGTTTTTAGAGAAAATACTCATGGATCACCCAAAGAATTCCAGGGTAATCCGTCACTGATATGCATTACCCACAAATATTTTACCCACCAACTTTTCTGACGGTTTTGTGACGAATCACCCTTTGGCGACAGATTTCACTGGAAAAAGTTCGTAGGCAAAAGTATTTCGTGTATTAGTGCAATTAACGAAGGTGATTACGAACAACTAGCTAATTGTTAACTAACCTGCATAATGCTCCAACATGACCAAAGAATGTTTGCGCAAAGAATTGTAAGAGGGCCTTTAACGAACTCCGATTTTGAACTAAATTGATTCGTTGTTGAGGCAATTTCACCACCCTCCCCTGATGTATACCAAGCCATGAAGTTCAAAGTTGGTCCTTTAATAAAAGCAAACACCAAAGCCCCAGAAAGAGAAGCTATTGCTCCTGTTAATTTAGCCCAACCATGCAATTCTTTTATGTACATTCTCTCAATCCTGCAAATTTTCATTTCAAAAGTATGGGTCATAACTTAACATTTTTGTGTTTGTAATCTATGGATTTAATTTAATCACTACAAAATAAATGATGTTTACCCACAAAATTTACCCAGGGAACGAATCACCCAAAAAATACCAATGGTTTGGTAGAATCCGATGTTTTTCGAGAATGGATCACCCACTGGGTAATCTGTTACTGATTTGCATTACCCACACAAAATTAACCTACCAACTTTTGTGACAGATTTGTGACGAATCACCATTTAGCGACAAATTTTCTCAAGGAAAGGTTCGTAGGTAAAAGTGTTTCGTGTAGTAGTGAATAAAACGACTGAAATTGCTAATGAAATTTGACCATATATACCTTAGAATAAGAGCTATGACAAAAGTAATAGCTGGAATCAGGTTAGTCGTGGCCGCAGCAAACGTTGCAGATGTATGATTGAGCGCATGATAGTACATATTCAAACAGATGGTAATCCTGAAGAAATTTTAGTACAGATTTGAGTATAAATAAATCAAATCATGGTAGGAAAATTATTGAAAGATTAGCCAAATTTTGAGACTTTTTTTATAACTACCCAATCAAAGAACTAAAGAAAATCTTCCATATCAAGGTGTAGGATAGCTGAGGTACATTCTTCCTGCACAAATTTACCAAAGGGGTGAAAACTTATAAGTTTTGGATTAGAAATTACTTCAAATAAAAAAAAATGAATATAAGTTTGGACCTTTCAAAGAAGTATGCTATTGGGGCTAACGACAGAGTCGCGAAGGCTTGACGATAGACAACGAAAATGGCAGGATTCATTCCCGATGAAATGGATGCTTTAGATAACAAAGCCATGCCTGCATATATTACTTGAACCAGAAGCATTGCTATGTAAGGTTTATAACTCTCATAAGCCTGTACAAATCTCAGTGAATTCATCATGTCTATGCTTGAATATTTTGAAATTTTCTTGGCCAATCTTTATGTCCTCTGGACTCAGAAAGCTTTGTTATCTTTATATAGAAAAACCTATACACGTACGACCATCAACTTTGCTTTTGACACTTTTGAAATATGATATGATATGTAAGCAAGTTATTTGACACGTGTAGATTGAATGGATTATGATATTTTCATATGTAGATTGTGCATATTTTTTCTTTTGGTGTACGATTTTGTGTTGAATTAAGTAAGAATGTCTGAGTGGGACATTAATTGACAGTTACGTTAACAAAATTAGGTTTATAGAACATCTTCAAATTCTAAGCATTCTAATATACTGGTTTATAAGACTTAATTCATTTTTCCTGGAACAGCAAGGAAGGAATTTAATAAAACCGAAATCTTGCAAGACGCTAGATTATAAAGTTGTCCGAAAAACATAAAATAGGATTACAGCTCCAAATTTTACACCTAGTTTTCTTCCCCGGCTTGACTTTATTTTTAATCCACGGAAAGGAAAATAACTGAACCTCATTTGCAGGGTCGACTATATCTTGCTATCGTAAACTTTCCATTCCGATTCCTCCAAAGCACCCATGAGGGACCACTAGACAGATCTCATACAACATCAATTTTGATAGTTTCTCTCCGGCCGGGTTTATATCAACTTTGTAACCTCCTCGAAAGATGACGGTGTTGATGGGATATCGGGCCACCATTGATGCAGAAGAACCCACAACTCTTTTGCTGATGAACAATCAAACATATCCATATGAATAAACCCAAGGAGTTCACGTATTTTAACAAGGAATGGGGAATCGGATATGATAACCCACATTATTTAAAAAAGGTTATATCCAAAAGACCTACACTGTATGATTTTGGTTGTTTTGGAATAGAGAAAATATATCCGGAATATGCTATAAAATGGACTGGTCCTCTTGAACTTGAAAAGGAAGAGGAAACTGAGGAATACAAGCGCGCACACACGTCTAAAATGCAACTTCCTTTTTGTTATGAGTCTTTGAATTATTACTATGAGAAAAATCAAAAGAAGTACCTCTCGAATGACTACTTCGATTGCTATAAGGATGTAACGCCCAAGGATTCCTCCAAGAAGGATGAGGTCCAAGCAACCGAAACCAAGACTGAGACGGATGAGTTCAAGCTCTATGTTCCCCCTCTCATCTTGGAAGCAACGATAGTTGAATTGGAGGAGTCACTCGATAAAGAAAGGTCGAATTTTCAAAAGGAAAAGCAAGCGCTAATCAAGGAACTTGAGAATCTAAAATCGGTCAAAACCGAAATTGTTTCTGATGAAGGACAGGAAATTCTTCGGTGTGAAATCAATATACTCACATCAAAACTAGTTGCCTTGGCAACATATGCGATGAAGGAGCATACGAGAAATGGTCAACTCCAAGAGCAGATTGACCAACTCCAAACTGAAAAGCAGATTTCACCCGAACTTTCCTCAAGCTCATCTGACACGTCTTCGTGTAAAGCTTTCATTAGCAAAATATTTTCAACACAAGACGGTCTAGAATCTCAAGATAAGGGTGTTTCAAGGAATTTAAACTCTGATTTTTTCCTAGCTTCCGCACCAAATTCCCCAAAACACACGAGCACAAAGTGTTCCTCGCCTTCCTCGACCGATCTAAGTCCTGTAATTCCGGATATTGATTTTTCGGAATATATGAACTTCGAAGAAAATTCTGATGAAGAGTTTGAGTCATTCCCCTTCGACAAACCTCTTCCAAGCCACACTGATTTTCTGTCACCAGTTATCAATCGACCGGTCAATTTTCTAAAAGGTGACAGTTCTAAAACAAAGACCCCAGCTGTGATTAAGATTTCTAAAACGAAGCATGTTTCTCAAAATCAATCACAGCTGACGCAAAAGACCGGTCAATCAACTGCTAAGATTCTTGTTACCTCAAAAGTCACTGACCATGCTGTCCCTGTTGTTTCAGATAAAACCGGTCGCGCTAAACAAGACAAACCAAAGTGGCTAGCTATGGAATCTATCGAGGATGTTGCATCAAAGTCTTTCAATACTGTTTTTTATCCTATAATGAACAAAAACGATAGTGCTTTGAATCATAGGAATGATTTTGTTAAACGTGATGTTAATTTTCCAATTAAGTTTTATTCCATTCAACAGTTGATTCAATTATCGCATGATTGTTTCTATTGTTCTAGTTGTGGTTGGAATAACTTTGATGATATAAATAATAATGATTGGTTAGGGTCATATCACATATATAATCATACACCCAAAAGCAAACCCCATAAAAACAAAAAGAAACACCATAAACAACGGGGTCCCCAATCAGAGGTTAAACCCACACAGGAAAGGAAACCCACTCCAAAACGGTTTCCTCCTACTGAGGGTAAACCAACACCTAAGAGGCAACCTGCTCCAAAACAAGTCCCTCCAAAAGGTGTAAACCCTACACCCAAGAGGCAATCGGTTTCAAAGCAAGTTCCTCCGAAAGGTGTCAAACCTAACCCTCCAAGACCTATGCAAATATAGGTACCTAAAGTCCGCTAAACTTGTTTTTGCAGGACGGTCAGGTGTGGTACTTAGACTCTGGATGCTCCAAGCACATGACCGGAAGGAGGGAACTTCTCACGAACTACAAGGAAGAATATGGCGGAGACGTGAGGTTCGGGAACAACGACAAGGCGCCGATTATGGGCTACGACGACATTGTCCAAGACAAGATCACTATCAAGAAGGTACCACACATCGCGAGAATAGGATACAATCTGTTCAGTATCGGCCAATTCTGCGACAAAGATCTCGAGGTCAGATTCAAAGCCAAAAGGTGTAGAATCCTCAATGACGACGGAAAGGAGCTCCTAGTTGGAACGCAAAAGACCAACCTCTACACCATCGACCTTGCAGCCCTGAAGTCCGATACATCTGTCTGCCTGATGTCAAAGGCCAATTCCCAGCAAGCATGGATTTGGCATCGACGTCTCTCGCACCTGAACTTCAAAAGTATCAACAAACTGGTGTTGGGCGGACACGTGAAAGGCATGCCCGATCTAGAATTAATGAAAGATCGACTTTGCGAGACATGTGAGATGGGAAAGATGAAGCGATCAACGCACAAGCCAAAGGCCGCTCCGAGCACGTCCCGGTCCCTCGAACTTATCTATATGGATTTGTGTGGACCGATGCGTGTTCAGAGCATCAACAAGCGTAAATACGTCCTAGTGATGGTGGATGACTTCTCACGCTACACATGGGTCAAGTTCCTTCGCACGAAAGACGAAACTCCGGAACTGATCATCAAGCATTTGAAGACCATCCAGCTGAATCTTCAAAGTCAAGTTCAGACTATCAGGACCAACAACGGGACGGAATTCAAGAATCAAACGGTGAACGACTATCTGACTTCTGTCGGTATTTCGCAAACCTTCTCGGCAGCTCGCACTCCTCAACAAAACGGAGTGGTGGAAAGGCGTAATCGTACCCTGGTCGAAGTGGCTCGCACGATGCTTTCTCAATCCAAATTGCCGCTATTTCTCTGGGCCGAAGCGGTGTCTACTGCTTGTTACACGCAAAACTGCTCCATCATCAACAAGCGGTTCAACAAGACGTCGTACGAGATCATGAACAAACGCGTTCCGAACATCAAGTATTTCCATGCGTTCGGATGCACGTGCTACGTCCTGAATGACAAAGACGATCTCGGCAAATTCAGCCCCAAGGCAGACGAGGGAGTCTTCATAGGATACTCCATGCAGGCTAAGGCGTATCGCATTTACAATAAACGGACTAAAACCGTTACCAAGAGTGTAAACGTGACATTCGACGAAGCCACAAATTTGTCTTCTGAACATATCAGTTCAGAACCCGGTTTAACTGGCGTGCTAGCTTCTGAACTTCCACGTTCGGGATCTGCAGAAGCGACAGTAAATCCGAATCACGCATCTTCATCGAATGTTGATCTGTCAGATTTAGATTTACTGTTCAAATACTTTTATGATGACATATTTAACGTTTCTACCCCTCTATCCGGTCCGCCGCCTTCGATAAACACGCCTTCCATCACTATAGAGACATCTCAACCGTCATCATCAACTTCATCTGATACTACTACCCCTCTGGAGGAACCTGTACTACATCCGGAGATTGCTTCGCATGATTCGTCATCTGCTACAATCGATGATCAGCCTCTGCATTACTCAGAACCAGAAGTTGCTCAACCCTCGACGAATCCTCCCCCATCTCCAACGAGAAACCAACCGACTACACTTGAAGCGGTACAAGACCTTCCATCTAGTAACTATGTGGATTCGGATGCCTCACATTCAACTCAGCAGCAAATGGACGAAAGCTCATCCCTTACACCAGATCATCGGTAATCCCTCCACTCTGGTCCAAACGTGAGGCGCATCGGACAATTTATGCCTCTTCTCCAGATTCTTAAGAAAGATCGAGCCTACCAACGTCCGCGAACCACTCAAAGATCCAGACTGGATCATAGCCATGCAAGAGGAACTCAACCAATTCGAGGCTCTCAAGGTATGGCGACTTGTTCCATGTCTAACTCACAAAACGGCGATCGACACTAAATGGATCTTCAAGAACAAGAAGGACGAAGACGGCCTCGTCGTACGTAACAAGGCACGTCTTGTGGCCAACGGATACCGTCAGCAAGAAGGGATCGACTATGATGAGACCTATGCTCCGGTGGCAAGGATAGAAGCTATACGTATGTTCTTTGCATATACCGCACACAAGAACTTCACGGTCTTCCAAATGGATGTGAAGACTGCATTCCTCTATGGCGATATCAAGGAAGAAGTATACGTATCGCAATAGAAAAGATTCGTGGACGATTCGAAGCCTAATCATGTCTACGTTCTATACAAGGCGCTTTATGGTCTAAAGCAAGCTCCACGAGCCTGGTACAACACTCTGTCCGAGTTCTTGCAAAAATCAGAATTCACACGAGGTAAGATAGATTCAACTATGTTTATCAAGAACGAAAAAGGTCATATTGTATTAGTTCAAGTGTATGTCGATGACATAATTTTTGGTTCTACTAATCCTCCGTATGCAAAGAACTTTGCCAAACTTATGGGACAATTTTTTAAAATGAGTATGCTTTGTGAGATGAATTTCTTCCTTGGTCTTCAAGTTAAACAACTGTCGACCGGGATATTCATAAACCAGGCTAAGTACATCCGGGATATTCTTAGGAAATTCCAGATGGAACAGTCCTCACCAATGAAAACTCCCATGGCACCCGGTACAAAGCTTTACGCCGATCCTAACGGAAAGGATGTGAACACTAAACTGTATCGGGGAATGATCGGTTCTTTGATGTATTAACCGCAAGTAGACCGGATATCATGTTTTCAACTTTTCTATGTGCTCGATTTCAATCAAAACCAAAGGAGTCTCATTTAATAGCCATCAAACGAATTTTTCGTTATTTACGTAGTACTGCTGATCTTGGCTTGTGGTACCCGAAAGAGACAGGTTTTGAACTATCCGCTTATTCTGATGTGGACCACGCCGGCAGCATGATGGATCGGAATAGCACATCGGGGCATGTGCAGTTCTTAGGTGATAGCTTGGTGAGTTGGGCATCCAAAAAGCAGCAGTGCGTCTCTACGTCGACTGCCGAGGCAGAATACGTGGCCGCCACGAGCTGCTGTTCCCAAGTGATTTGGATGCGGACCCAACTCAAGGACTACAGATTTACATACGTAAAGGTGCCCATCTATTGCGACTCGAAGAGCGCCATTGCCATATCAAGCAATCCGTTCCAGCATACGAAGACAAAGCACATAGACGTTCGGTACCATTTCATCAAGGATCACATTGAAAGAGGTACAGTCGAACTCTATTTTGTAAATATCGAGCATCAGTTAGCAGACCTATTTACAAAACCCTTGGACGAACAACGTTTTAATACTATCGTGTCCAAGTTAGGTATGCTAAATCTGAAGACTTGATCTGTTTGTGTGCCCGATACAAGTTCCATACACCTACGAGAAACTGTCTACTCATGATGATTGAGCATACACTTTCTCGCACTTGTATTCTACTTGTATCAGTTACACAGTTAGGTCGAGTCTCTGTATTTATTAAGTAGATTTCATTTGTTTCCTTTCTTTCTACGTGTGTTTCTTTTATTTCATATTGTCGTCTAGTTTATTTAGTTTTATATCTGTTCTTTCACAAGTGTTCATGTGTTCAGGGGGAGCATGATCAGCTATCAGGTAAGTTATTCTACTGTTGAGGGGGAGTGTCACACACGTTTTTCTTTAACTGCCAGAAAAGTTTTTGTGTGTGTGTGTGGATACTCCGTGTGCACTTCACACTATGCGCACATTCTGAGGGGGAGCATATAACTTTATGCTCATCATTTGAGGGGGAGCGACACAACATTTTTCCTTTCACTGTGTAAATTTATTTTGTGTGTTGGTCTCTCCGTTGCACACATTTGCACTATCCGAGGGGGAGCAAAGAAGTCCCCATGCTCAGTTTGAGGGGGAGCGAGAGACGGTTCTTTCAATCTCCTAAGAGCACTATTTTTTGAAACTTGAAGGGACAAGGGATTTTTTTCTGAACTCTCAATCTATCCGGATAGGTTTCCGGATAACACTTTCCGGACCGGATGGGTATCTGGATGACCCATCTGGACACTCGGTCCACTATAAAAGGATTCCGGACTCTACGTCTCTCATTTACCCAGATTCCACAAAAAACCCTTAAACCCCTCTCGAACTCTCTCTCACTCGTACACTCACGTACTCGACGATTCTCACTCGTTTTTCTTTACACAATCAGGTATGTTCTTCATTTCATCATTTAGATCATTCGTAGCCGAGCTTCCTGCGTTTAATCACATGGTTCGACCACCGATTTAGTCTCAACAGGGTTTCCGAACCCGCATTTCACGTCGACCATTGTTCGACCAATCTCAGAGTGTTTTAGGTCGAATTAAACACTCTGGCATGCTTACACACACACATAGAAGCTGATATGATGATTGGAAACTTGCCTATGGATGTATACGGGCCTAATCGATCCATCCGATCCTCGTCCGGACACACTCAAATCATCCGGACACACTCATCCAATCCGGAAACGTTCATGGTATAGATATTTTCTCCGGACACCACCATCATCCGGTAACCCTAGTTGTCCGGAAAACTAAGGGATTCCGGTAAGTTCAACTATCCGGTTTGATGAGTGTCTGGTATACAACAACATCCAGAAACACATATTTGTTCCGAAAACCTTTTTTGTCCGGAATGTTACCCAGTCCGGAAACCATCTTCACGTCCGGATACCTTGGTTGTCCGGACACTCTTGTCCGGACACTCTTGGTTGTCCGGAAACTTTGGATACAATTGGTTTTGTCCGAACACCCCTGTGCTCATACTCCAGTACCTTTTATCTCACTGCCAGTCCTCAATCTAACTCAGATTGAGCCAATTACTGCAAAGGTACGCACCTCCACTTGTTCATCCACCTTGATTACTAACTGTGATTCGTTTTTTCAGATCTTTTACATGGAGGATCAAGAACAACAACAACCACCACAAGAGAAAAATCCTCCTCAAGAGGAATTTATCGACGAGGCAGCCGATAATGCATTGGTCAACCCTGACCATGGCATTGAGATAGTAGCCAACAATCATCAATTGGATGCCGCTGAGTTCCGACCACAGGAGCAGCATCGTGTGGTCGTGGACATCCTACTAGGTCACCCTCTCCGTGAGTCCCTCACTGCCACAGCTGACGTCCTGGTACTATATGTATATCAAGTGTGGCTCTCTGCCCAGGTAATCACGGCTGGCAACACTCAAACCATCATGGCACGGATCGACAACCATCCCTTCACACTCACACCTGACACGTTATGCCGCCTGCTATCCCTACCAGAAGCCAACGCCGGCAGACACCAAGGCTACGACCCCGCGGTCAACGACACGACCTTGTGTGCTCAGGTTCGCGCACTCGGATACAACCACGCCCTTGAGCGTCCTTCAGCCTTCAACAGAAAGTAACTTGCGCCCATCTGGAACACGTTGTTCACCATACTGAATAGGTGTCTCTCTTCCAGATGGCGGGGCATCGACCATTGCACAACCGACTTCTTGTGCCTGGTCCATGCAGTATGCTACAACTGGCATGTAGACTTCGCCATGATCATCTGGCACGAACTGGTGCAGGCTATTCGGTACATCGGCGGGTCGAAGCAAAAGAAGTCCTGCCATATCCTCGATTCCTCTCACTAGCCGTCAGACAACATATGGAGGCGAATCCAGCAATACCGCGATTCCTCAACCATCCGGTTTGTCCTCATTTCCATTTACAATATATGGTCATTCGGAACCCGTCCAACGCCATAGCCATGCCTATACCTGAAGCCGTCCTGGCACACGTGGACCCCAATGCACCGGGTGTGATAGAGTATAGGAGAGAGTTAGCTGCTCCCATGGTCCAGCCAGCGCCGGAGGGACCTCCCCAGGGAGATAAACCCGAGAGACGTGAGGGTCCTAAGACAAGAGGAGGAAGGGCCCGGGCAGCAGGGGCTCCTGGGCGGGGTGTTTTGAGAGTACGCGGGAGGGGAACAAGCGAGTACATTGGATCCACGAGCCAGTACTGCCCGAGCCGAAACAAGCCAACCTCCTATTCCCATCACCCGAACATCGACCGAAGCTGGTACATCGACTAGACCGATGCTTCACCATGACAATTGTTAATGCTACTTTTAGTGTTGTAATCAAGGCTTATCTATTTTAAGCTTGTAATAAGTCTAGTTTGACTTTCTATAGTCAAGGGTATATAAACCCTTGTGTTAGCTTTTGTAAACAATAGTTCATATTTTGAGAGTAACAGATGGCATATTTCTCTCTCTAGATTCTCTCTCTCTAATCTTGATAGATCTTGGTTTATCAATTGGTATCAGAGCAGATTCAAGATATAGTGAAGGATTTCTAGTGATCAAACACAATTTTTTGTTGATTACACAAGAAGATTTGATCGATTTCCTTGAATTTTTTCAAGAAAATCTCATAAGATCAAAGTCATGAATGATCTTCATAAGATCAAAGTCACGAAGACTGAGTTAGAGGCAAATTTGAAGTTTTTGAATGCACTTCAACTAGAATGGAGCAAATCATGTCATAGGCTTCGAAATGATGTGCGAATTTCCTCGATGCAGATTCAAGAGCTCTATGAAATTCTGATGACTGATGAAGATATGGTCAAAGAAAAGAAGGCCAAGTTAGATAAGAAAAACAAGGTCAAGGCAATAGACCCGATTGCTTTGTTGGCAAGTCAGTTAGCCGAGAAAAGTTTGATAGATAATGCGTTTGATAGATAATGCGTTTGATGGAAGTGTTGAAGATGATGGTGAAGTGTTAGAGCAAGCTATGATACTTCTTACTCAACACTATCAAAAGAAGTATCACAACAGATCGGGGTCGAACAATCTGAGATTTTCTTCGGTCTCTAGAAAAGTAGATCAAGAAAGTGGTGGTACGAAACCCTTTGTCCCAAAATTTGTAGCTACCAAACAAGAGGAGAAAATGAAAGAAGATGACAAGATGGTAGTTACTTGTTTTAAATGTGGGAAAACGGGACATCTGGCTAGAGAATGTAAAGTCAAAGTGGTTCGTGACTCATCTTACTACAAGAAGAAATTAGATTTGGCTGAGAAGAAGGAGAATGGAACGATTTTGCTTGTTGAAGAGGAATATTTTTTGGATTACTCCGATGATGAAACCCAGAATGAAGAAACTGCTGATATGTGTTTCATCGGAGATGATGCAAGTGATGATGAGGCTGATGATCAAGAAAGTGCAATCGACGAATCTGAGGTACCTTCTCAATTTGATTATGATTTTATTTTATCTCAGATGAACATAGTCACAAATGCTATTTGTATGCTTCGTTCAAAACTGTAACGACCCTCCCTCCCACACATAGTTCAAATAGCATACATTGCATAACGTCATTAAAACAAGAGATATAATATATATGAAATACGGTCCCTTAGTCTTTTACAAACATTCATTACATCTTTACAAACGTTTACATAGTAATTGACATTACTAACAACATGCCATATCTACTAAACACATCATAGTCTTCCAATACATAGTCTCCCCAAAAGCTATTCTTGGTTTAACCTCCTTATTTGCTCTTACATGATCCTCGACCTGGAATACATATTTAAAACAAAATGAGGGTTAGACCTAATGGTCTAAGTGAGAAAATCCCTGTTTCTTTGAAAATCCTTTGCACACCAACATTCACATAATACAAGCACAATTATCAATCATAACTCACTCATCGCGTAATTCCCCTGTTTTCCTTCCCATGGCCATATTAGTTGGTAGCAAGCCAACTAATAAACAACGCTATACAACAACTACAACCAATCAACATTGTACAACAACTACAGCCAACACACCGGTCCTATGCCCGACCAACGTATTATAACATAATATAATACTCACGTAATTACAATATCTCAACATATTATAATTCACATATAAACATAGTCACACCATTTATCACACATCTAATACACACATATATGTATTCCAGTTGAATTTTTTTTGAAGTAAAACTCACCTGATTGCTTATCAACACGTTTCCAAGCCTTCTAAACAGTTTCAGTCCTTTACTCAGGATTCACATGATCTGTAACAAATAGACACAGATATCTCTTTACCACATAAAACACATAGGTCTTACTAAGGCTAAGAACACTAAAGAACTTAAATCCTAAAATGTTGCCCCCAAACCCGTACTCAAGTCAAGACCACAGAATAGTCAGTCCTCATTCATTCCCTATCTAATGGTTAACAAAATACAGGTTACTGGATACTCGACAACATCTTAACTCTCAATAATGGCCAAACAGCAAAAGTATCCAGATACCATAAGTTATCCGGACAACATGACTTTTCCGGACAACATGACTTTTCCGGACAACCTATACAATTCGGACGTCATCCGGACACCAAAGCAATCCGGATACCATCCGGTATCTTATTCTATCCGGAAAACATAGGAAAAAGGAACTTACCTGGATACAGAACCCGTTCGGACACCTTTATAAAACCATCCGGACACCACCAGCTAATTTACCCGGACACTATCAACAAACCACCCGGACACCTTCATACTGTGTCCGGACACCTCTGTCGGTTTCTTCAATTTTGACCCAGAATCAACAGATATTACTACTGGTCGTGTAATCGGTTATTTTACTCCGATATAAACTATCTATTGGCAATTATAGACATAAAACACATAAGGAACATACCTTAAATTGCTTCCAAGCAAATCAATTGATTCCTTAACCTAGCTTTTTCCTCTTCTCCTCTTTTGCTCCTAAACACACACATACATACTGAATTCTCTGGTGTTTGCTGATAATGGAAATATCTGAGTAGCTTAAGGGATAATATCTAACCATATTTACCCTTTGGATCCTAAGCTATTCATTAATGTCCCAAAGTATCCTTAACTCCTAATTTAACCCAAACTTACCCTAAACATCAATTATAACGTTAAATAAATTTAACGGAACTAACATTTAACTAACGAACTTACCCGGGGTATTACATCATCTCCCCCTTAAAAGAATTCTGTCCCGGAATTCGGTTAGGCAAAAAGGTGAGGGTATTTGGTTCTCATTTCGGATTCCGATTCCAAAGTAGCATCATGCCCTCTATGATGTCTCCATTGAACTTTCACTTGTCTGATCTCTTTATTCAACAATACTTTAACTTTGTGGTCAACTATGGCTTCCGGTTCCTCCACATAATTCAGCTTTTCATCCACATGTATATCTGGTAGAGAGATGGCCTGATCTGGCGTAACCAAACACTTTCAGAAATTGGATACATGAAACGCATTATGAATCCTGCTTAACTTTGGTGGAAGATTCAACCTGTAAGCAACTTCACCAATTCTTTCTGTGATTGCAAACGGTCCAATGTACCTCGGGCTCAGCTTACCTTGTTTACCAAATCGGATGACTCCTTTCCAAGGTGAGACCTTTAACATCACAAAATCTCCAACTTGGAATTCTAACGGCTTTCGGCGTCGGTCAGCGTAACTTTTCTGTCTGTCTTGAGCTACTTTCAAACGTTCCCGAATATGAGAAATCTTATCTGCGGTCAACTAGACTATATCTGGCCCTGCTAACTGTTTCTCTCCCACTTCGTTCCAACACATAGGCGTTCGGTATTTTCTACCATACATAACTTCAAACGGTGCCGCTTGTATGCTGGAATGATAACTGTTGTTGTAGGCGAATTCAATCAGTGGTAAGTGCTTATCCCACGATCCCCCAAAGTCAACAATACAAGCCCGGAGCATGTCTTCTAAGGTCTGAATCGTCCGTTCACTCTGACCATCAGTTTGCGGATGATATGATGTACTCAACTTTATCTTTGTCCCCATCTCTTTCTGAAAACATCTCCAGAATCTTGAAGTAAAACGACTATCACGATCAGAAATGATCGAGATTGGAACTCCATGTCGTGTTACTATTTCGTTGATATACAGTTTGGCTAGTCTTTCCAATGAATAGGTTTCCTTTATTGGTAGGAAGTGAGAAGACTTGGTCAACCTGTCAACGATCACCCAAATAGCATCAAATCCTTTTGCAGTCCTTGGTAACTTTGTGATAAAATCTGTAGTAATTTGATCCCACTTCCACATCGGTATTTCTAGACGCTGTAATTGCCCAAACGGCTTCTGATGTTCAATCTTCACCTTCTTGCAAGTAGTACAACCTTCTACATACTGAGCAATGGTTCTTTTTATTCCCGGCCACCAGTAAAATTGTTTTAGATCTTTATACATCTTATTCGTACCTGGATGAATAGAAAATCGAGATTGACGAGCTTCTTGTAGTACACGATCACGTAAACCACCCAAACGAGGCACCCAAATTCTGTTCCCTAGACACAACAACCCACGGTCATCTTTTACTAGCAATGCTGATAATCCCACTAACCGTTCTGATTTCAAACATTCTTCCTGATAGGCTTCTATTTGACACTTCAGCAATTCGTCAAAGATATTAGGTAGGAGTTCAGCTCGTAGTGCAATAGCCTTTATTGTTCCACTTCTTTCATGACGACTCAAAGCATCGGCTACTACATTCGCCTTTCCCGGATGATAAAGGATTTCACAGACGTAATCATTCACCAATTCTAGCCATCTTATTTGCCTCATATTTAGTTCCTTCTGTTCGAAAAGATGTTGGAGACTCTTATGATCGGTAAAAATTTGACATTTAGAACCGTAAAGATAATGTCTCCAAATCTTCAACGCGAATACAACTGCTGCCAGCTCCATGTCGTGTGTAGGGTACTGTCTTTCATGATCCTTTAGTTGACGAGAAGCATAAGCTATTACCTTTCCACGCTACATTAGTACACACCCCAATCCCAATTTGGAAGCATCACTGTAAACAACAAATTCCTCGGAACCTTCTGGTAATGACAAAATAGGCGCGCTGCACAGTTTCTCTTTCAGTATCCGGAATGCTTCATCCTGTTCTGCTTTCCATTCAAACTTTAGATTCTTCCGGGTCAGCTTAGTCAAAGGCGTCGCGATACGAGAGAAGTCTTTTATAAACTTTCGATAATATCCGGCTAAACCCAGAAAACTTCGTACTTCCGTTGGCGTTCTCGGCGGTTCCCACTTTTCAATTGCTTCAATCTTAGTCGGATCAACTTGAATACCTTTCTCAGAAACTACATGTCCGAGAAACTGAACTTCCCGTAACCAGAATTCACATTTGGAGAACTTTGCGTATAACTGTTCCTTCTTCAACAATTCCAGAATTAAACGAAGATGCTGTGCGTGATCCTCTTTGGATCGGGAATAGATAAGTATATCATCGATAAATATAATAACAAATTTATCGAGATACGACTTACATACCCGATTCATTAAATCCATAAAGGCAGCTGGAGCATTCGTCAGTCCAAATGGCATCACTAAGAATTCGTAATGACCATACCTTGTTCTAAAAGCAGTTTTCAGAACGTCTTCTTCTTTAACCTTCAGCTGATGATAACCAGATCTTAGATCAATCTTGGAGAAATAACAAGCTCCAACTAATTGATCGAAGAGGTCATCAATTCTGAGAAGCGGATACTTGTTCTTGATTGTGCGCTTATTCAGTTCACGGTAGTCAATACACATTCTCATCAATCCATCATTCTTTTTCACAAACAGAACCGGTGCTCCCCATGGCGAAGAACTGGGTCTGATGAAGCCTTTATCTGAAAGACCCTGCAGTTGTGTCATCATCTCTTTCATCTCTGGAGGTGCTAAACGATACGGTGCACGGGCAACAGGAGCGGCTCCATGAATAAGATCTATACCAAACTCTACTTGTCTAACGGGCGGAAGGCTAGTTAGATCTTCTGGAAAAACTTCCGGAAATTCACGAACAACCGGAATATCTCCCAGCTTATTCTTTTCTAGTTTAACCTCTATCACATAAGCCAAGTAACTTGAACAGCCTTTATTGATACACTTACGAGCTTTCAACAAGGAGATAAGGCAAGACTGGTGATTTCTACGATCACCATAAATCACTACTGGTCCCTTCTCAGGTAAGACAACATTTATCAATTTCTTATCACAAACTATATTAGCCTGATTGTCGGCTAACCAATCCATTCCCACTACTACATCAAACTCGATCAAGGCTATAGGAAATAACTGAATAGGCACCCCACACCCATCTATGTTTATCACACAACTATCAAATACCTCACTAATCGGTACTTGATTATCATTAGCCGTATCTACCATTAACGCATGATCTAACACTTTAGGCTTTAAATGCATGCAAGCAGCAAAAGAAGGCAACACAAACGATCGGTTTGCACCGGAATCAAATAACACTTTAGCACATGTAGAATTTATTAAAAATGTACCTGTAACCACATCAGAAGTCTCATCTGCTTCTTGCCCGGTCATCTGGAATGCACGGCCTCTTATTCTTGGTGGCTCTAGTCTTGGTACTACCGGTCTGACAACCGCTGGTTTCCCTGACGTACCCCCTTGTTGTATTCTTCCCTTCGGACAATCGGACTGTATGTGATCCGGAGAATTACATGAAAAACAGAACTGCGTTACACGACAATCCTTAACAACATGCCCAGTCTTTCCACACCTATAACAGACCCGCGAGTCACCCTGACAATTCCCTTGGTGGACACGGTTGCATTTCAGACAAGGTCTTTCCGTTGGTCGGAAATGTGGACGGTTATCGTATCTCTGAAACCTGAACTTCTTTGGATCGTGTTGTGGTCCTTCCCACTTCCTTTTTCCTGTACCTTTGTCGCTAGTATTTCTTCCTTTATCCTGTTCCACGGTTTCTGCGGCATCTACTGCAATTACCAAACTCCTGACTTCTGCATTCAATCCGAAGATAAACCTTTCAATCTTCATGGCCTCCGTGGAAACATAATATTCTGCAAAACGAGATTTTTCCAGAAAACGAGTAGTGTAGTCCCAAACAGATAAATTTCCTTGTTGCAAGTTCATAAACTCACCCTCTAGTTGTTTAACCGCTGCATGAGGGCAGAACTGCTTCCTGAAAGCTATAACAAATTCTTCCCACGAGAAGGTAGAATATATGTCAGAACCTCTCGAAGAAATATGAGCTTCCCACCAGTATAAAGCGTCACCTTTCAACATTGTGGCCCCATAAAGTACCCTATCCTCTTCCGCGCACTTACTAGTCTTGAAGATAGCTTCTATCTCCTTCAGCCATCGTATAGCTTTCACTGGATCCCGGTCTCCTGAATAGGTCGGAGGCTTACAACTGAGAAACATTTTATAATCACACTTTCTCATTTCTGGTTCGACAGTAGGAGTAATAGGCATCTCTTCTTCATGTGAAGGATCTGGTCTATCTGTTTCAGTATGATGAGTTTGGTTGAACATAGCTTGGATATTGGCTTGTAATCTTCCCATTTCGGCCGCTAAGTCGTCTCTCGTAACAAACTCCGCACCACGACCCTGAGCTCTGCCCCCAGTTCTGCCTCTGCCTCCTTCTCCCCCTCTTCCCCTTACTCCGGCTATTGGATTGGTTCTATTCGGGTTTCCTCCTCCTTCCCGATTCGTTTGTCTCGTACCACTTGCCATTCTGTTGATTCAGACTAGGTTAATATACACATAAGCACATACCCCATATAATAAGATATTCCAGTTCAAACATGTACTTGTAAGATCACATTTACACTGGCCAGGTGTAATCTGAAATTACCTTACATGATGTTCCTTCTACCTTTTTATATTTAACATCCCAATGTTCTACAATAATAGGGACATCCTACTTCACTTGCAGTTTAAGTCTAGGTACAGATACTAATACCTAAATCCCTTAAACTAGGGCTCTGATACCATCTGTAACGACCCTCCCTCCCATACATAGTTCAAATAGCATACATTGCATAACGTCATTAAAACAAGAGATATAATATATATCAAATACGGTCCCTTAGTCTTTTACAAACATTCATTACATCTTTACAAACGTTTACATAGTAATTGACATTACTAACAACATGACATATCTACTAAACACATCATAGTCTTCAAATACATAGTCTCCCCAAAAGCTATTCTTGGTTTAACCTCCTTATTTGCTCTTACTTGATCATCGACCTGGAATACATATTTAAAACAAAATGAGGGTTAGACCTAATGGTCTAAGTGAGAAAATCCATGTTTCTTTGAAAATCCTTTGCACACCAACATTCACATAATACAAGCACAACTATCAATCATAACTCACTCATCGCGTAATTCCCCTGTTTCCTTCCCATGGCCATATTAGTTTGTAGCAAGTCAACTAATAAACAACGCTGTACAACAACTACAACCAATCAACATTGTACAACAACTAAAGCCAACACACCGGTCATATGCCCGACCAACGTATTATAACATAATATAATACTCCCGTAATTACAATATCTCAACATATTATAATTCACATATAAACATAGTCACACTATTTATCACATATCTAATACACATATATATGTATTCCAGTTGAAAATGTTTTGAAGTAAAACTCACCTGATTGCTTATCAACACGTTTCCAAGCCTTCTAAACAGGTTCAGTCCTTTACTCAGGATTCACAGGATCTGTAAAAAATAGACATATATATCTCTTTACCACATAAAACACACAGGTCTTACTAAGGCTAAGAACACTAAAGAACTTAAATCCTCAAATGTTGCCCCCAAACCCGTACTCAAGTCAAGACCATAGAATAGTCAGTCCTCATTCATTCCCTATCTAATGGTTAACAAAATACAGGTTACTGGATACTCGACAGCATCTTAACTCTCAATAATGGCCAAACAGCAAAAGTATCCGGATACCATAAGTTATCCGGACAACATGACTTTTCCGGACAACATGACTTTTCCGGATAACCTATACAATTCGGACGTCATCCGGACACCAAAGTAATCAGGATACCATCCGATATCTTATTCTATCCAGAAAACATAGGAAAAAGGAACTTACCCGGATATAGAACCCGTTCGGACACCTTTATAAAACCATCCGGACACCACCAGCTAATTTACCCGGACACTATCAACAAACCACCCGGACACCTTCATACTGTGTCCGGACACCTCTGTCGGTTTCTTCAATTTTGACCCAGAATCAACAGATATTACTACTGGTCGTGTAATCGGTTATTTTACTCCGATAGAAACTATCTATTGGCAATTACAGACATAAAACACATAAGGAACATACCTTAAATTGCTTCCAAGCAAATCAAATGATGCCTTAACCTAGCCTTTTCCTCTTCTCCTCTTTTGCTCCCAAACACACACATACACACTGAATTCTCTAGTGTTTGCTGATAATGGAAATATCTGAGTAGCTTAAGGGATAATATCTAACCATATTTACCCTTTGGACCCTAAGCTATTCATTAATGTCCCAATGTATCCTTAACTCCTAATTTAACCCAAACTTACCCTAAACATCAATTATAACGTTAAATAAATTTAACGGAACTAACATTTAACTAACGAACTTACCCGGGGTATTACAAAAACTTCTTTCTGAAAAAGAAATTAATCATGATAAATCAAAATCAATTAAAAAGCTTCAAATAAATATTCAAGATGAAAAGACGATTTTGATAGACACAAAAGATAAATTTCAAAAGAAGATAGAAGAATTAGAAGAAATGAAAAAATCTTGTCTTGAATCTTTGAACTCTATGACCGAGGTAAAAGATATATTTTCTGATAAAATCACAGAATTAGAAGAAAAACTATATTTAAGAGGTCAAACTGAACAAACAGTTTACTTAAATAAACCAAGGAGTTATATTTCTATAAAGGAGAAATGGGGACTTGGATTTGAAAATCCACATTTTTTAGAAGAGGCTAAAACGAAAGTTCCTACTTTATATGAATTCGATTTTTTACATCTCGCTAGATATGCTCCTCATTTTAAGATTAATTGGACAAATGATGAGGAAGTTTTAAAATTAGAAGAAGAGAAAAGGAAACTTACTACTAAAATGCAACTTCCATTTGTTTATACTCGTGAAAATGCGAAGTACATTTCTAAATCTAAAAATTCCAACAAATATTCTTTATCAAACGATTATTTTGACATATATGCTAATAATACTAATAAGGAGAATAAATCCAAAGTATTGTATGATACTAAAATATATATTCCTCCTTTAGTATTAGAAGCTAAAATCGTTAGTCTTGAAAATAAAATCGTTGATCTTGAATCTAAGTTAGATTTTTAAGAAGATCAAAACATCTTGTCTGAGCTAGAAAGCAACATATTCTCTATATGTATGGATTCTAGTCTTAAAGATGATGTAAAAGTCAAACAAGATTTTGTTGATAAAGATAAAAGGAATGTACAAGCAGATTTTAAAGATGATAAAATGGATGTTGAACAAAACCAAAACTTTTTCTCTTCTAATATTGAAACTGATTCTGAGTCTGATAAATCTGAAAATGAAAAAGAAAATAACTCCGAGGGAAAAGAGAATGAAATTGTTTCAAAGATTGATGTTTTAAATAGAGTTCTTTCTTCGGAGTCTGAAATCAAAACGGAGAAAATAGATGATACTTTTACGATAAATACAAATTTTTATAAAACTAAACGTCGTAAAAGAAGAAGGTCAAAGAAGTCAAAGAATCAAACTTCAAATTCTAAAAATGTCTCTGATTCTTCTTATTCTATTTTTTCAGATAGGGTTATGAAGAAGCGGCCAAGGCAAATATGGAAAATCAAAAGCATACCTCCAGAAATATCAACTTCTGAGTCGAGCGACGTAGACGACAAAGTTTGTAATAAGAATACATTTGCTTGTAATAAAGAGAATTTTAATAATTCTTTGCGTTATTCAATAAAGCAAATGATTCATTTTGCAAATGATGGTTTGTGTTGCTCATCAAGTTGTAATTCTGGTGGTAATTTTTATTCTTCCGATACTGATTTTGTTCATGATTCGTTTTATAATTCACATGCATATTATAATAATAAAGACTTTAAAAAGAACAGGACTAACAAGAAAGGACCCAAATCCATATGGGTACCTAAATCTGTTTGATGTGCTTATTTGCAGCCAAGTCGTTTGTGGTATCTGGACTCTGGATGCACCAAACATATGACTGGCAATAAGTCTTTATTATCTAACTTTAATGAAAATTCATGTGGACGTGTCAAGTTCGGAAATTGCGCAACATCACCTATTCTTGGATATGGAGATCTCGTCCAAGGAAACGTTATTGTGAAAAGAGTGAGCTACATTGAAGGTCTAAGCACAATCTATTCAGCATTGGACAGTTTTGCGACAAAGAGTTAGAAGTTAGCTTCAAGTCCAAAAGAGTTGCTGTGAAAAATGACAACGGAAAAGAGTTATTAGTTGGCAAAAGGAGATCCAATTTGTACACCATAGATCTCTCAACTATTAACACCCCCTCGGATATCTGTCTTTTGTCAAAAGCAACAACTTAACAAAGCTGGCTATGGCATAGAAGACTGGCTCATCTCAACTTTCGATACATGGATAAATTAGCCAAAGATGAACTAGTTCGAGGTCTTCCATCTCTGAGATTTCAAAAAGATCATCTCTGCCAAGACTGTGAAAAGGGCAAAATGAAGAAAGTTCCTCACAACCCGAAACCTGGTTTTTGCACGAAGGATATTCTTGATATTTTACATGTCGATTTGTGTGGGCCAATGAAGACTAAAAGTATTGGGAAGAAAAGGTACGTTTTGGTGGTGGTTGATGATTACTCACGATATACTTGGGTGAAGTTTCTGAAGCCAAAAGATGAAACTCCAGAAATCCTTATCAATCTCATCAAGACCATTCAGACTAATAAGCAAAAGGCAGTGAAAGTCGTCAGATCCGACAACGGTACGGAATTCAAGAATAGTATTCTACAAGCATTCTATGAAGAAAATGGTATTACTCAACAGTTTTCTGCCGCAAGAACACCTCAATAGAATGGTATTGTGGAGAGACGAAATAGAACCTTGGTTGAAGCTGCTCGTACTATGCTTGCTTATTCAGGTCTTCCTTTATCTCAATGGGCTGAGGGAGTGTCTACGGCATGTCACACGCAAAACAGGTCTATCCTTCATCGACGATTCAACAAAACTCCTTATTAGCTTATGAACGGCATCAAACCAAATGTCAAGTATTTCCGAGCTTTTGGTTGCAAATGTTTTGTGTTGAATGATCGAGAAAATCTGAACAAGTTCAGTCCGAAAGCAGATGAAGGAATTTTTCTTGGTTATGCTCTTACTTCTGCCGCATACAGAGTGTATCTAACTTCAGCTAGAAAGGTGGTGGAAAGCGTAAATGTAAAATTTGATGAATCTGAATAAATGGTTTCCGGCCAAACAGGACCAGAACCCGATTTAACAGGAATTTTAGCTTCTGGACAAATCGGTTCAGAACCTGTTCCACAACCGACAACTTAGGATCCGAATTTGATTTCTAATATGCTTTCTGATCTTGATTTATTATTTGAGCATTTTTATAATGATGTGCCTTCTACTAATACTGATGTTATTTCTAATGTGTCAAATCAGGAAACTGTGAATGCATCTACTTCCAATTCCGCTGCAACTAACTCTGTCAATGATGTAGTTCCAGTCGTTCCTGAATACGAGGCAACTGAAGATCAAGCAGTGGTTACTGAAGAACCACATGTGATATCTGAAATCGTGGAGCCGGTGACAATCGATGAAATGAATTCATCTCAGATTCAAGAAGAAACTGAAGTTGTTCAACCTAATGAGAAAGTAAACCAAAATCCGATTGTTAATCAACCGTCAGTTAAAGAATCTAAATCTGAGAGTGTAGTTGAGTTATCTCCTCCAACTCCAGAAGTGATACCTGTTTCTTCAAGTGAAGCAGAAATACCTGAACCTCCTTCTCAAGTTTTGGAGAGTGTTCAAGAGACAGTTGATCCCCTCCCTCACTCAGCAAAATGGACAAAGGCTCATCCAATTCATCAAATCATTGGTGATCCTTCTGCAAATATTTCTACAATATCCAAGTCCGCGACGTCAAATGAATGCTTATTCGCTTGTTTTTTAAGCAATGTTGAACCATCGAAGGTATCCGAGGCAATGAATGATCCGGATTGGATTATTGCTATGCAGGAAGAGTTAAACCAGTTTGAAGCATTGAAAGTGTGGAGACTTGTTCCAAGGCCTAAAGGAAAAAGTATAATTGGCACTAAGTGGATTTTCAAGAACAAAAAGGACAAAGATGGTATTGTTGTGAGAAATAAAGCTCATTTGGTAGCAAAGGGTTATCGACAACAAGATGGCATAGATTACGATGAAACATTCATGCCGGTTGCAAGATTAGAAGCCATCAGAATGTTTCTAGCATTTGCAGCATATCGAGACTTTACCGTATATCAGATGGATGTAAAGACAGCTTTTCTGAACGGGGTACTTAAAGAAGAAGTATATGTATCTCAACTAGAGGGGTTTGTTAACAAAGACAGACCTGATTATGTGTATCGTCTTGACAAAGTTTTGTATGGCTTGAAATAAGCACCGCGCGCGTGGTACGATGAATTATCAGCCTTTTTGCTTGAATCCGGATTCGTCAAGGGAGCTATAGGCACAACTTTATTCATTTATCGTGAAGATCATGATATTTGCTTAGTACAAATTTATGTTGATGACATAATTTTTGGTGCTACTAATGCTTCTTTGTGTACATGGTTTTCTGATCTCATGACCTCCAGGTTTCAGATGAGCATGATGGGAGAAATAAAATTTTTCCTAGGACTTCAAGTTAAGCAATTACCTGATGGAATCTTCATCAACCAGTCAAAATATGTCTTTGATATTTTGAAGAAATTCAAAATGGATAAGAGCACTACAATTCGCACTCCGATGGCTCATGGTGCGAAGATTGGTTTACATCCAGATGGAAAAGCAGTTGATGTTCGAACCTACCGAGGGATGATTGGATCATTAATGTACTTAACTGCTAGTAGGCCTGATATCATGTTCTCAACATGTTTGTGTGCCAGATTTCAGGCTAATCCCAAAGAATCTCATCGGATGGCAGTCAAACGAATTTTCAGATATCTGAAAGGAACTCCATATCTAGGTTTGTGGTATCCAAAAAGTTCAGATTATAAACTAACTGCTTTTTCTGATGCAGATTATGGGGGAAGTTAACTGGACCGGAAAAGTACATCAGGTCATGTACAATTTCTAGGAGATAGGCTGATTAGTTGGACGTCAAAGAAACAAAACTGTGTGTCAATTTCAACGGCTGAAGCGGAATATGTTGCCGCCGCCAGTTGCTATTCTCAAGTTCTTTGGATGAAGACATAGTTACAAGATTATGGGTTGTTGTACAAGACAATTTCGATATATTGTGACAGTAAATCAGCAATTGCTATTTCGGTCAATCCGGTTCAGCACACAAAGACTAAACACATCGACATGCGATATCATTTCATAAAACATCATGTGGAGAACGGTACAATCGAATTATATTTCGTACCTACTGACTATCAACTTGCCGATCTTTTCACCAAGGCATTGGATGAAAAGCGTTTTAATTTTCTTTTATCAAAACTCGGCATGTTGAACTTGAAAGTTTGAACATTCACAAATTTAATTCAATGAAGTGAAAATATTTTTATTTTCATTCAATGAATAAAATGTGTGTCAAGGGTGATTTTACAAGTAGTTTTGTGATATCTGAGTTTTATTTGCTTCAACTTTCGCTTCTGAAATAAATCGAAAGGTCAGCAAAACATGAATGAAATTTTGATATATGCGCAAAATTGTGTAAATCTAGACTTATGTAGAATACGATGCTCACAAGGCCTAATTGTCAGAATGAAGAATGGAAATGAAAATATAACCAAGGGGTACATCAGGTCATGAAAATATAACCAATGAAGAATAGACTTATAACCAAGTGATTGAGATGCAATAAAAAAAATAAAAAAAATCATTAGGTTTGAAAGTTTGTGCCTGTGGCCTATCTGGTTTGGGAGATTAAGTCCCAAAGGGTACTCGATACCTAGCCCCTAAGATCAACTGGTCTGGGATTGGCTGACCCAAATCCTGCTCTAGAACCAGATAGAAAGCCATGTCCTACTGGTACAGATGGGATTAGGATATATCGATGTAGCCTTTCTGGTTTGGGAGAGTAAGTTCCAAGGGGTGCTCGACACCTAGCCCCTAAGGCCAACTGGTCTGGGATTGGTTGACCCAGATCCTGATATAGAACCAGATAGAAAGTTACGTTTATGGTGTATCTTAGTCTTAATAAACCTTTTGATAAAAAGTTGCCAATGTGCACAAAATAAAAGATGCCAATGAGCACACATCTCTTATATCTTGGGGAAATAACAATGTCGCGATAAACTTATAAATTTGTGGAAATTCTGATTTCAGTCATATAGTGTGAGTAAGAGCAAAGTATTCTTATAGGTTTCAGAAGTACATTTGATTGTTGCAAATCATATTTCGCATGCTAGCACACCAAATAGATTTAATAAGAGGTTGAAACTGAACAAATTGTAACTTGATATGCAAGCATGACTTGTTTCTGAATCCAAAAGCATGCATTTGAGGTCATTTGCTTGAAAAACATGTCTACTTTCACTGAGTTGAATTTTATTTGTTCGGTGTTCAAACACTCTATAGTTAGTAGTTATGTTATATAATTTAATGTATTTCAGTTTCCATTACTGATGTTTTACGTGAAATTTTTCATACTGTGATGTGTGGAGTTATGCTGATTTTGAGGGGGAGCGATTTCAAAAGTTAAGCTAATTTTGAGGGGGAGAGAGTTCATGAGTTGTTATTTTGAAGGGAATAAATATCATAGGTTCTCTATTTGAGGGGGAGCACATTCTGCTGAATGGTACGTATCTGTCAGTACAAAGATTGAGCAGGTATGGGTTTCTGATATTTTCTTCAGAAAAGTTCTACAAATGCTATTTTAATCTGAGGTTATCTAATGCATTTGTGTAGGGGGAGTGAAAGGAGTCTAAAATGAGAAAACTCATTTTTTTTTTTTTTGAAAAATGCAAAAATACGTTCAAGTCTAATTTGCGCTTCCCTTAGTGGCGCAAATCAAGATTTGCGCGACCTTAGGTGGCGCAAATAACATTAATTCAGTATTTTTTAATTTTTTTTAAAAAAAAGATGGTTTTCAAAGGGTTTATAAGAGTTTTGACCATTTTTTGACTTTCATTTCACTTTACTTGCGTGTTCTCCCTGGTATTTCTCTCTCTTTCACTCTCCTATTCGATTCAAATTCTGGTGATTGGGTATTGTTCATCGATTCAGGTATGTTTTTCGAATCTCTATTAATTGTTATTTCTTCATTTATTAATCGATTTCATACTTTGTTCCATGTATTTCAATCAATTTGTGAGGATTAGTCAAATTTTGAGTGCAAACTGTTCATATTAATCGGTTATTCGATTTTAGTTTTTCGAGAAATTAGGGTTTATGTTAAGCTTGTTTGGGATCGATTCTTGCTTAGAATGTACTTACATGATGAATCGATGCCTTTGTATATCTCTTGTTTGTCTAATTTTTGGATTTGATTCGATATGACGAATGTCGTGTTTTTTCAAAATCTGGTTCAAGTGAGAATTGCGCCTCTGTCTTTTGCGCAATTCCGATTTTGCGCTAGTGCTTATGGCGATTTTCTACTGATTTTTGTCCATCTCAGTATTGCGCCTCTTCAGCTCGCGCATTTCATACTTTGCGCCACTTTCTTTAGCGCATTTTAGACTTAGAAATTTTTTTTATCACAATTTTTTTTTCTATTTTCTTTCATAGTGTTTCTTCCTTATGTTTTATACTTTGTTTGCATATTTCTTAGGGGATATATGGATCCAAATGATGATCAGAATCCTCAAGTTCAGGAAGATGAGAATCAACCATCGGATCATGCTTCTCGAGATCAACCTCTTCCTTCAGTTCGTTCTTCGAGAGCTAATTTGTCTGCCAGAAGGAGTTCACCGGAAGATGTTTTCCCACACAAATTATATGTTTTGCCTTACAAGCCAAACAATTATTTTGTCAATATTGACAGAGTGAGAATTCATCCGATTATACGTGCTATTCTACGAGGTCATCCAATTAATTATGCACTTTCGGGACGTCATGGAGTTCCTGAGGTTTATCTGCAACAAGCCTGGCCTACAATCAGAAAGATTGATAATATTTCCCATCCTCGATTCGAGATTCAGATCGATCAGTTCGAGAGTTTTCTGGATTATCATCGTCTTCGGTTATTACTTCGTCTACCAGAAGCTGATTCGAGACCGGGTCGTACAGAATTTGATGATTATCCCCAGAAGAAGATATATTGGCTGGAATTCGAGCACTGGGATATGTTGGTCCTTTGACTATGGTTAGTCGATTTGAGAAGGCACGTCTTCCACCAGTATGGTATGCTTTGAGCTCAATTATCAACAGATGTTTGACATCCAAACATTCTGGTACCGATAATTCAAGTCTGCATTACTTACGACTTTTCCATGCAATTATATATGATTTGCATGTGGATTATGCTCTTATCTTCTAGATCGAATTGTCTGAGCTTGTGTATGCCAAAAGTACGAACAAAGATCGCAAGTTCGTGCCATTCATTCGATTCTTGGAGCTTATTGTCTGGAGCATGCTTAGAAGTAATAAAGACATTCCAAGAAGACATAACTGGGTTCCAGCTCCTGATTATGAAATGGGTTACATCAACAGGCAGAAGCGTACGTTTGATAATTTTTTGCCTATTCCTCTAGAGCTGATTCAGAATTATGCAGATCCAGAAGATGAAGCAGTAATTGATTATTGTGAAGAGCATGGAATAGAAATTCAAGAACAGAATGTTTAAGAAGAGACTGAACAAGAAGAACAACAAGCACAAGGTAAAGATGATGCTGACTCAAGTAGTTCTGAAAGTGATGATGGTGATGACGGAGTGGATGATACAGATAATGATGATGATGATGATAATGGTGGAAAGGATGCTAATATGAATTTTGGAGAATCTGTCTTAAGAGAATCTGAAGTGGAGGCCACACATGTTTATGAAAGATTGTTGTCGGAAAGTAATACGGTTGACATTTCGGATACCGTTCCGATAAACACGAATGTGGCAAATATTGAGGTACATGAACTTGATCTTCGTTTTGCCAGGCCATCTACTAGGAATGTAGATACTCAGGTTTCAGCTCCTTTGATTTCTTCTAGTGTAACAGTTCTTGTAGAATCCAGATCCGTGCAACAATATATGAAATCGAAATATATGAACAATATGCGTAATGATTTCAACTGGTCATCCCTGTCATTCACTTTCAGAGAGAATTTACAATACAGTGTTTGAAAGTTAAAAGAGATGATTAGCTTGTTTTTCCAAGCTAAACAACATTAAATACAATGGGCCCGTGGTTAACAAGCCCACAGCCCGTTCACTAAAAGGCTCAAAATAAACTATTACAAAACAACCCTTGAACTTTAAATCGACTATTAAAACCTGCCCTAACAATCTCCCCCTTTGATTTGAAGTTCGAGTTCGCGCTCTAGCTCTTGCCAGTTGAATACGTATCGTTTGCGCAACGCGAAGTGAACCTCAAAGAATCTGATAGCACGGCGATAGTCGATGCGGTCTTCAATCATTTCCAAAGCTTCCCGAGCAGTTGTTTCATTAGGGTTTGGGACATACGAATGCTTTGGATTCTCAGACTCGTGTTGAATAATCTTTCAAAGAGTATCTCTGACTTTTAGAAGCGTGCCGTCACAAAATCTGTCTACCTGACTGAAACGCATGAACTTCTTTTCGTTCTGTTCGTTGTAGTAGACTATCCCGAATTCAGGTTGTAGAAGCAGAGAGTTCTCAGGATACATCTTCAGTTCAGGAGCTTTCAGATTTGGTTTTATCAGATTGACTTTCTTAGCCCTGTTCTCGACAGCCATTTGAAAATCCGTTAGGTATGACATCATGATAGTACGGACCAGGTGTCGACGAACGGCTTTGAGCGCCTTTGTAATCTCTAGCGGTCGTACGGTTCTTGAACGTAAGTCTTTCAGTAATACCAGAAAGTCGAGCGGTCGGAGGTTCTTGAAGTCGGCTTCAGAGAATCTCCATTTATTACCATATTCGCTGCGAACGGTGAAGACTGGATAGACGATCCTCATGATGCGGCGTGAATGGATGTTAAGAACCTCTGTGATCTGATGCTTTGTTCTGACTTGACTGACTGGAAGGCACCGCTGCATTGCAAGTATATAACGCCGTTGGTATTCGGGGTCGAGGTTGTAAATACCAAGGCAAAAGGTTGGCTCGATCGGGCGAAGTTTGTGGAAGAACAGCTTTTTCAAAGATTCCTCCAGATGAGGGATAAGTACCTTGATCTTCTCCCAGCGGTTTTGTTGCTGTTGAGGAAGGGGAGGAAGATCAGAAGCTGTCGTTGGAGGAGTAGTTGCCGGTTGATCAGAAGTAGTAGACTCGGGTCTAGTTGATGATGTTCCGGCGGGTTGAGCATAGTGAACGGGAGTTGCTCCATATAAATTTTGGAGCAGGAACTGATCGTAGTCAATATTGTCGTCCTCATCGGTAGGGAAGACCAAATTTACCTGGAGGTTTACGGCACTGGCGGCTTTTTCGTACCATGCGTCTTCGGTCTCCGGGTTGGTCTCACACTCTGGATCTATCATGTCCAGAATCGTTCTGTCTGACGAGTCAAAATCGACCAGTTCCTGTGTTGAACCCTCGGGCTTTTCAACCGTCGGGTCTTCTTCATCTGAAATCTCTATATCTATGACCATATCTGCTAGTGGCAACTCGGCTTCGGGTGCTTCTGATGTCATTGCCGCAGTTGGGGGTTCCTGTTGAACAACTATTGTAGTTTCGGCAGTCATGATCTGGGCGGTCTCGGTTTGGCGTAGACGCTTCTCCCCCTCACGGTGATCAGGATCATCCTGGTCATCGTGCTTGCGTTTGAGACCGCCGGCTTGACTCTTACAAGTGTCTTCTAGTGAGCGGACCCTCTCAGACAGCGTGGTGAGTGCTTTGTTGTAGTCGTTGAGGGTCGAGTCAATGGCGTCAAGGCGTGATGTGATTGATGAAGATGGAGCAGTGACCTGGGATCGGAGAACTGAGATCAGGTTTGCCTCGGTAGAGGCGGTGGTATCTGATTCCTGGAGCAGTTGAGCCAATAGCATCGTCTTCAAGGTATCCACCGAATAGATAGGTTGATCAAATGTCGGTGGATGTAGTGGTGCGGTTTCGGCTTCAACGATCTTTGCTTTGCCTTTGATGGCTTTGGCGATCTCGTCAGTGACATGCTGTTCTAGTGCATCGCGGACAGCCTTGAGGGTGCTGTCCAGGGACCCTTGCGACACATAGTCGGGGTGAATAACTCCGGGACCACTTAGGTTACCCGTTGAGGCGTCTACCACAGGGGTAGAGCCACCTACATTCACATTTAGCGTGATGTTAGCTGTGGTAGGATTTCCCGCCGATCCTTGTGTTTCACCAAGAGGTGAAGACACTACGGTGGTTCCGGTCGAGTCACGAAGATTCTCGACTTGGTGTTGCTCAGCTTCGAGTGTCCTAGCCGAAGAATGTTCAATATCAAAAGGCGCTAGACTCAATGGTGCACGAAATGAAGGCGAGATCGGGGGCTGCTGGTCTCTTATTTCAACACCAACACTCTACGAATGAGAGGCCGATGGAAGTTGTGCTTGTTCCCCGTGTAATATTGAAACATCCGTCTGTCGTGAGACGGATGAGTAGATGTGGATCTTCGAGATGGTGTAGTAGATGTGGCTACCCGGATATCGCTCGTTCGGGGTCGCTCAGGAGCCTCGTTATCTTTACGGCTCAATCTTTCCTAGTTCAACTTTGAACGCAGTTCTCTCCGGCTCGCATGTCCTAACTCCTCTACTTGTTCTCCCTCAGATGTCCTAATGGGTTCGGGTCCAGTATGTGGATGTGAAGCAAGTGGGATTCCAACGGTAAAATCAGGGTTGGGTCCGATACCGCGAGGTATGTGTGTCAGGCGTATGGTACGGGTGGTATCGGAGTCCGTGGATATACGACTCGGTCGAGTGATGTAGTATCGGTCTAGAGGATGGACCGGCTTGGGCTGAGCTGGAACCAGGTTGCGATTCCACTGCACCACCTACTCTTGTTCCCCTTCCTCTCACAACTAACGTTCCCCGCCCGACAGCACCTGCTTGTCGGGCCCTTCCACCTCTCACTCTCGGAACCTCACGTCTCTCGGGTCTAAGTCACTGGGCAGGTCCCTCCGGCGTTGGCTGGACCATGGGATTACCTAACGCTTCCCTATATGCTACTACCCCTGGTGTAGTGGGATCGGCGATGGCTAGTAGTGGTTCAGGGATGGGCATTGCTACCGCATCAGATGGATTGCGGATAACCACGAATTGTAAGTGGTGATGGGGACATACCGGATGGTTCAGGCGGCGAGGAATGGCAGGATTCGCGTCCATGTGTTGACGCACAGCCAGCGAAAGGAAACGCAGATACGGAAGAAATTTCTTCTGTTTGGAACCTCTGATTTGGCGAATAGCCGCGACGAGCTCCCTCCAGATAATCATCGCAAAGTCTATGTGGCTGTTGTAGCACACAGCATGAACTAGGCGCAGGAAGTCGTCGGTGCACTGATCAATGCCTCTCCATCTCGATGAAAGGCAGCGGTTTAGGATTGTAAAGAGTGTTTACCATATCGGAGCGAGGTACTTGTGATTGAAAGCGGATGGCCGGTTTAGTTCATGATTGTATCCAAGTGCACGAATTTGAGCGAAAAGCGTATCATCATTTACGGAAGGATCGTACCGTTCACGATTGTTGGCGGTGGCTTCCGGAAGAGACAGAAGGCGGCGGAATGAGTCCGGTGTGAGAATGAACGGTTGGTTATCGATCTGAGCGGTGATCGACTGCGAGTTACCGGCTGTGACGACTCGGGCGGTGAGCCATACCTGTAGAACGTACAGAACTGGGACGTCGGCTGTGCTGGTAAGGGCCTCACGGAGAGGGTGATTCGTGAGAATGTCCAGGAGCACTCGTTGAAGTTGTTGGGGCCTGAACAAGGTCGTGTCCAGGTGGTGGTTGTTGGCCTCCAGTTCAGTGCCATGGTCAGGGTGAACCAGCGCAGCATCGGCTTCCTCGTCAATGACATCCGCCTCTTGAGGTACTTGCTCTTGAGGAGGCGGTTGTTGGTCTCCTGGTTGTTCGTGAGGGTGTTGTTGTTGATCCGCCATAGATAATCTGTGGAAAACAGCACAGTTAGTGATTAAGTTGGAGAAACAAGTGACGGCGCGTACCTTTGCTGTGATCGGCTCAATCTGAGATAGATCGAGGACTGGCAGTGACAAAGCAGGTACGGAAAGGACCATCACCAGTGATGTCCGGACAACTCAAAGTGTCCGGACAATGCGAAGTGTCCGGATAACAAGATGGATTTTTCTAAAAAATGTCCGGACAACACAAGCTTCCGGGTGGTCAAAGAGCCCGGATAAAGATGATTAATCCGGACAGAGGTTTCCGGGAACACTATTTTTCCGGATAACATTAGGGTCCGGACACCAAACTACCCGGTAGTTGAACTTATCGGAAACCCTAAGGTTTCCGGACAACTAGGTCTTCGGGTGATGGTAGTGTCCGGATGGATCATCATGTAGTTGAATGTGTCCAGACACGACGAATGTGTCCGGACGAAGACTTAGTTGCTCAATGTGCTAAGTAGGAGATCCCACGCTAGTGCTAAGGTGCGGAAGGGATGTCCAGAGGCAAATGTTAGCTTAATGGAGTGAGGTCGACCCTTGAATCGTACCCATTGAAGCGAAAACGACGAAGAAACCCGTAAGGGTGTCGGTTACTGTGGGAACGACCCAAGCATGGGTCGGTTTGTGGTGCAATGTGTGTGAAACGTGCGGATAGTTGACTAGAGGTGACAATCGAGGAACATACCTAAATATCGAGACTAGAAACACCGTGAATCGAGAGCGAGAGTAGATTCTGAGCGAGAGAGATATAGAACTGGGTTTGGGGTTTTGCGCGATTTTCGGATATGGGATATAAGTGAGTCCGGATACGTATATATATACGTGGGTGGAGTCCGGGTACTAGACGACCCGGATATCTACCCGGTCCGGATTAAGTCCGGATGCGAGAGTTGTCCGGGTGCTAGAGTTGTCCGGATGAGTGAGTTGTCCGGATGCGGGAGTAGTCCAGATAACTCTGAGTAGTTCTGTTTCGTGAAGGATTTCACTGATAGTACTGGAAAAGAACTTCCTCTCGCTCCCCCTCAAACTGAGCATGTGGATTTATCGCTTCCCCTCGGATAGTGCAGTAGAGTGTAGTGGAGGAGTCCGACACACAAAAACTTGTAGACGTTTAAAGAGTTAAAAAAAAGACTGGTGCCGCTCCCCCTCAAATGATGACTATAACACACACACACGCAGGAGTGCCCACACACACAAAAACTTTTGACATTAAAGAAAACTGTGTGTGACGCTCCCCTTCAAAGTATGAGGAAACTTACCTGATATTGCATTGTGCTCCCCCTGAACACGAGAACATTGGGTGAAAGCACAGAGATAGTGAAAGAAAATATAGACGACGGTATGAAATAATGGAAACACACGAAGAAAGAATGAAAAACAAACGAGATCTACTTAATAAATACCTAGACTAAATCTAGCTATGTAACTAGAACAAGTAGAATACAAGTGCGAGGAAGTGTGTGCTCATGCATCAGGAGGTTAAACACCGGATGATGAGTAGACAGTTTCTCGTATATGTATGGAACTTGTAACGGGCACACAGTTGGATTACGTCTTCAGATTTAGCATACCTAGCTTGAACACAAGAGTTTTAAAGCGTTTTTCGTCCAAGGCTTTGGTAAAAAGGTCTGCTAACTGATGTTCAGTATTTACGAAGTAGAGTTCGACTGTACCTCTTTCGATGTGATCCTTAATAAAATGATACGGAACGTCGATGTGCTTCGGTTTGGTGTGTTGGACCGGATTGCTCGATATGGAAATTGCGCTCTTTGAGTCACAGTAGATCGGGACTTTGACATACGTGAATCCGTAGTCTTTGAGTTGTGTCCGCATCCAGATTACTTGGGAACAGCAGCTTGCGGCGGCCACATACTCCGCCTCGGCCGTTGACGTTGACACGCATTGCTGTTTCTTTGATGCCCAACTCACGAGGCTGTCTCCCAAGAACTGAATGTGTCCCGAGGTGCTCTTGCGGTCCATCATGCATCCCGCGTGATCCGCATCAGAGTAAGCGGAGAGGCCTAAACCTGTCTCTTTCGGGTACCAAAGGCCAAGATCCGCAGTACCACGTAAATAACGAAAAATTCGTTTAACAACATTTTATTGAGACTCTTTAGGGTTAGACTGATAACGGGCGCAAAGAAATGTCGAGAACATGATGTCCGATCTACTGGCAGTGAGATACATTAAAGAACCGATCATTCCCCGATACAATTTGGCGTTGATAGCCTTTCCGTTAGGATCGGCGACTAGCTTTGTATTGGTTGCCATGGGAGTTTTCATTGGTGAGGACTGGTCTAATTGGAATTTCCGAAGGATATCCTGAATGTATTTGGACTGGTTTATGAAAATTCCTGTCGACAGTTGTTTAACTTGAATACCAAGGAAAAAGTTCATCTCACAAAGCATACTCATTTTAAAAAAATTTCCCATAAGAGTGGCAAAGTTCTTTGCATATAAAGGACTAGTAGAACCGAAAATGATGTCATCGACATATACCTGAACTGGAATTATGTGACCCTTTTCGTTCTTGATAAACAGTGTAGAATCAATTGTACATCGAGTGAACTCGGCTTCTAACAAGAACTTTGATAGTGTGTTGTACCATGCTCGCGGTGCTTGCTTCGAGCCGTATAGTGCCTTGTCTAAGATGTAGACATGATCAGGCTTCGAGTCATCTACAAATCCGTCGGGTTGCGACACGTAAACTTCTTCTTGGAGGTCGCCGTAAAGAAAGGCTGTCTTCACATCCATTTGGAAGACTGTGAAGTTCTTGTGCGCAGCATAAGCGAGAAACATACGGATTGCCTCGATTCGCGCTACCGGAGCATAGGTATCATCATAGTCAATCCCCTTTGTTTTCGGTACCCTTTGGCCACAAGACGCGCCTTGTTGCGAACAACGATACCATCTTCGTCCTTTTTATTCTTGAAGATCCATTTGGTCTCGATTATCGTCTTGTGCTTAGGACGTGGAACCAGTCGCCATACCTTTAGAGCCTCGAATTGATTTAGCTCTTCTTGCATGGCGATGATCCAGTCTGGATCTTCGAGCTCTTCGCGTACGCTCGTTGGCTCAATCGTGCTCAAGAAGCCCGAGAATATGTAGAAGTTGGCGGAAGCGCCTCGTGTACGAACAGGAGTCGAGGGATCACCGATGATCTGATGTAGGGGATGGGCCTTCGTCCATTTGGTGGAGTGCGGAAGCGGCTACTGAGTAGAGTGAGATGTGTCCGGATCCATGTATGAACCTGATGGAAGGTCTTGAACTTGTTCAAGAGTAGCAGTCGTGTTTCTTGGAGGAAGTGGGGGAGGATTCGTCGATGATTGAACAACTTCTAGTTCCGAGGACTTCAGAGGTTGAGCATCGGTTGTAGCAGATGACGAATCAGTAGGAGCGATCTCCGAGAGTATAGGTTCCTCCAGGGGGGTTACAGTACCAGGTGCAGTCATATCAGATAATGACGGTTGGGTTGTCTCTATAGATGTTGACGGCGTACTCGTAGACGGGGGCGGACCAGATAAAGCGGCCGAATCCGTATTGCGAGCAACTTCAAGTCGCTGTTGCGCTGAGACAGATGTGGAAGAATTAATAGTGTCATCATAAAAATATTGAAACAGTAAATCTAAATCAGAAGAGTCAGCATTCGATGAAGATGCATGATTCGGATTTACTGTGGCTTGTGCAGATCCCGAACTTGAAGGTCCGGAAGCTATCACTCCAGTTAAACCGGGTTCTGAACTGAGTTATTCAGAAGCCAAATCTGCAGCTTCGTCGAATGTCACGTTTATGCTTTCAACAACGGATTTGGTCCGTTTGTTGTAAACGAGATACGCCTTAGCCTGCATGGAGTATCCGATGAAAACTCCTTCGTCCGCCTTGGGGCTGAATTTCCCGAGATCATCCTTGTCGTTAAGCACATAGCAAGTGCATCCAAATGCATGGAAGTAGCCGATGGTTGGAACGTGATTATTCATGATCTCATACGGTGTTTTGTTAAACCGCTTGAGAAGGATAGAGCGGTTTTGCGTGTAGCATGCCGTAGACACCGCCTCAACCCAGAGATATAGCGGTAGATTTGCTTGGGATAGCATTGTTCGAGCAGCTTCAACGAGGGTACGGTTCCGTCTTTCCACTACTCCGTTTTGTTGTATAGTGCGTGCTGCAGAGAAAGTGTGTGTGATGCCCACCGTTCTTAGATAGTCATCCACCTTTTGATTCTTGAACTCTGTCCTGTTGTCAGTTCTGATGGACTGAATGTGTTGAAGCTTGTTTTGCTGGACAGTCTTCAGGTGATCAATGATGATCTCCGAAGTTTCGTCCTTCGAGCGTAAGAACCTCACCCATGTGTAGCGCGAGTAGTCGTCCACCATCACGAGCACGTATTTGCGTTTATTGATGCTCGGAACACGCATTGGACCACACAAATCCATATGAATGAGTTTGAGAGTCCGGGTCGTGCTCGGAGTTGCCTTCGGCGGATGTGATGCGCGCGTCATCTTTCCCTCATGAACGGAAGTTGGGGCACGCCTATGACGTGTTTGCCTAGCACCAGTTGATTTATACTTCTGAAGTTGAGGTGCGAAAGACGTCTATGCCAGAGCCAAACTTGGTCGGAGTCGGATTTTGACAAAAGACATACTGGTTTATCTATCTTGAGAGCGGCGAGATCAATGGTGTAGAGATTGGTCTTGCGAGTTCCAACCAGAAGTTCCTCTCCTTGGTTGTTGAGGATTCTACACCTTATGGCTTTAAAGCTGACCTCGAGATCCTTGTCGCAGAATTGACCGATGCTGAATAGATTGTGTCCTAATCCTGCGACGTGTGATACCTTCTTGATTGTTATCTTGTCTTGGACGATGTCGTTGTAGCCCACGATCGGCGACTTCTCGTTATTCCCAAATCTCACGTCTCCGCAGTATTCTTCCTTGTAATTCGTGAGAAGCTCCCTTCTTCCGGTCATGTGCTTGGAGCAGCCAGAATCTAAGTACCACACATGACCGTTCTGCAAAACAAGATTAGTGACGTTTAGGTACCCAAATTTGTTTGGGTCCTGGGGGGTTAGATTTGGCACTGCCTTGGGAAATCTGCTTTGACTCAGCTTTCCCGTTAGGTGTAGATTTTACACCGTTGGAGGGAACTAGTTTTGGCACTTGTTGCCTCTTGGGTGCAGAATTTACACCTTTTGGAGAACAAATTTTGGGGCAGATTTCCACCTGGGTGCCGGTTTAACCTCAGTAGGAGTATCCCGTGTAGGAATGGGTCGGGTCTCTCGCTGTGGTTTAACCGTTTGATTGAAACCCCTATTGAAATGATGTTGTTGCTTGTTATTATGAGGTTTGCGCTTATGAAATAGGTTACCAACAAAGTTAGGCGCATACCAATCATTATTGTGAATATCATCAAAATCATTCCAACCACAATTAGAACAACATAAACAATCATGTGATAACTGAATCAATTGATTAAGAGAGTTAATTTTAACGGGAAAAGAAACATCAAAATGGTTCCAATGATTCCAAGCATAATTGTCTTTGTCTATTCTAGAATTGAAAACAGGTGGGGAAGACTTTGACGCATCCTTCTTGACTGATTCCCTCTTTAGCCACTTTGGTGTTTCTTTATTAGCGCGACCATTTTTATCTGAAACAGCAGGGACAGCATGATCAGTGACTTTTGAGGAAACAGGAGTCTTAGTGGTCGGTCGTTCGGTCTTTTGCTTCGGCTGTGACTGTTTGTGAGAATTGGAAACATTTTGAAGAATCTTGATCACAGCCGGAGTCTTAGGTTGAGAACAGTCGCCCTTTAGAAAATTGACCGGACGATTAACCATTGGAGACAAAAAATCCGGTTGACTTGGAGAAATAGTAGTGTTGGCAGTCAATGGTCCGGTCGTTTGCCTTGGCTGTGATTGCCTTTTGGAAACAGGTTTCGAGGTTGGTTTTGACTGGGAAATCTTGATCACAGCTGAGGCCTTTGGTTGAGAACAACTTTCTTTTAAAGAATTAACCGGATGATCGACCACGGGGGATAAAAAATGAGTGTGACTTGGAAGAGGTTTGTCGAAAGGAAACGAATCAAACTCTTCTTCACTGTTACCTTCGGAGTTCATGTATTCTAAAAAATCTATTTTTGGAATATCCGGAATGGGATCATGTGTGGAAGGCGAGGAACATTTTGTGCTTTCGGTTGTGTGCTTTGGGGAATTCGGTGCGGAAGCGTATGAAAAATCAGAGTTTAAATTCCTTTTAACACACTCATCTTGAGAAACTTCATTTTCTTGCAAAGAGATATTTCCGATGAAGGCTTTACACGAGGATGTGTCAGATGAGTTAGAGGAAAGTTCAGGTGAAAATTGCTTCGCAGTTTGGAGCAAGTCAAGCTGCACTCGAAGTTGACTATTTATCAAATGCTCTTTCATCGTTTCTCTTGTCATTTCAGACAGTTTTGATGAGAGCGTATTGATTTTCCACTGAAATTTTTCCTTTTCCTCACTTTACACACCGTCGATTTTCTCAGATTTGAGTTTCTCAATCTCAGAGACGAGCACTTTCTTTTCGTTTTGAAAAGTGGACCTTTCTTTCTCAATCAACTCCTCCAACTCGACAATTTTTGCTTCCAAGATGAGAGGAGGAACATAGAGTTTAAACTCATCCGTCTCAATCTTGGTTGCAGGTGCTACATCCTCATCCTTCTTGAAGGAATCCTTGGGTGTAGCAACCTTGTAGGGGTCGAAGTAGTCATTGGAAAGATATTTTTTGTCCTTTTGATATGAGTAGTTTAAAGGTTCATAACAAAATGGAAGTTGAATTCCTCGTTTGTGTGTGCGTTTATGTTCCTCGGTTTCCTCCTCCTTTTCTGGTTCAAGAGGACCAGTCCATTGAATTGCGTACTCTGGATACTTTTTATATAATCCATAGCAAGCAAAATCATACAGAGTAGGGACTTGATACCTTCCCTTTTTCAGATAATGTGGGTTGTCATATCCGATTCCCCATTCTTTGTTAAAGTACGTGAACTCTTTGGGTTTGTTCAAAAAAATGGTTTGATCAGTTTGACCCCTTTTGTGGAGTTTGGTTTCAAGATCTAAAATTTTAGCTACATACTCCTGGTGTTGAATTTGAAGAGAAGAACATTGATAAGTAATGTCTTCTTTCTCATTCAAGCACTGATCAAACTGACTTTGGAGATCAGATAATCTGGCCCTTAAGTCTTTAGGTGCTAATGAAAGAATTTTGCATCTGTCTTTTAAATCTGCATTTTCAGACTTATGCTTCTCAGTTAATTTCATTTGAACATTAAGCTTTTCAGTTATTGAAGTAATTTCAAGCTTTTGTTCTTCATTTGTGGCTTTGAGGGAGTTTGCCTTTTCTGTAATGGTTTGCAGTTGAAGTATGATGTTTTGTAAGCAAGAGTCACATACCTGATTTGCTGTTGCCTTGTCTTCATCCGTAGACGAATGATATCCCATGAAAGCATCAGCACCTTCATAATCTTCCTCATCATCAGATCTGCCTAGCTAATACTCATTTTCCGCGAACATTACCTCCCCAGCCTCCTTCTGTCTGGCCAGTGCAAGCTTAGCCTCATAATAGTGAGAGTTCTTCACTGTAGGTTGAAGGCAATCTTTAGCGAAGTGACTGAGTTTCCCGCAGTTGTAGCATTTCACAGGTTCATCTCGCTTCTTCCGGTCACCTTTCTCTATCTTCTCCTTCTTCCCAGATCTATCTTGCTCTTCTACCTTCTTCTTTCCTTCATACCGATCCTTATAGTCGTGACGCTTATTGGATGAGGTGGAGTAGCGTTGACTATTGGAAGACGGCTTCTTGTAGAACTTTTGTTGTTGAAAGGATTTAGTCAGAAGAGCGATAGCTTTCATTAAGTCTGATGCTTCATCATCTTCATCATCACAGTCTTTCTCGTCTTCATGTTCTGACTCGGAGGAGCTTTGTTGTGGACCGCGTCTGGATTGACTGTTTGAAGATTTCCCTTGTTTGGAAGTGATGAGGGCAATTGGATCAGCAGAGGGTTTTGGCTCATTCTTCTTCTCTCCCAGAAGCTCATTCACTTCATCTTCGTCTTGGAGACGTGTCTCATACAGTTCATTGATGTTGATGTTCTCTATCAAGTTGTTGTGCTTGACATGAGAAGCATACACTTTCCATTCAGGTAGCAAGTTGTTGAGGAACTTTAGTGCATTCTCAGTATTGAGGAGTAGACAAAAACGTTCATAGGTCTGGGTAAGGGATTCGCCGTTGCGCTGCTTGAACCCATCGAACTTGGTTATCGCACTGTTTATCTTCATCTGATTTCCTACAACGCTCCCTCGCATCATTTTGGCTACTTGGTCCCACATGCCTTTAGACGTGTCTTTGTAACTGTCTATGGCAGTGTAGATAGAATTAGGAAGGGCTTGAATCAGATATATCTTTGCATGCTTTTCACCTTCAGTCATGCCTCTTTCAAATTCTGTCATCTCAGCAAGAGTCTTCTTCTCACATCTAGCTAATGCAGTTCCAGTTGCATCTATGTCCTTCATTGGCTCAGCAATTGGGCCATGATCCAGAGCTCTCTTGATGTACTCATAGTTGTCCTTGGACTCTATGAAGATCATGAACCTATCTCGCCATTGGATGTACTCGTTCGGATAGAGACACAGTGGCTTGGTTTCAGTGCCAATTGCGAGAGCATCACGAGAAGTAGACATCTTCGGTTGCAACGGAGTGATCGTCAGGCGTGTAGATTGATTCAAATTTTAAAACCTAACGCAAGGAACTAAGAGTGGAGACCTAACGCAGGTTCTATGAGTGGTTAGACAATAACTTAGTTTACTGGATAGGAATCCAAATAAGTGATCTGATCTGGAAGTGTCCGGATCAGAATTGAAGAAAGCAATTCCATTTAGAAGACCTACGGGTGTTAGTATTCGGGAGCCTTCAAGTCGACCAGTTTCTCAACCGCCAACTCAACCGCCAATTCAACCGTTCTCCGTACACGTTCCACCTACATCGCAACAGGGTATTCAGGATATTCCGATTTAAGAACTTTCTGATATGCTCTACGCGCGATTATTATCTATGTCGCCTCCGGAGCATCAGGATAAAGATCTTATTTCTCTGCTTCGAAATTTTCAACCGACTCCGTTTCCGCTCTCCACTCCTACTCCGGTCTCAGTTCCTGATTCTCGTGTATCTTCGTTGGTGAATGAGCTCCAGTCTTTCAGGACCGAGGTTCGAAATAGTTTTACTGAAATTCAGAAGGGGTTAAATTTGATGACAGAAGCTCTTTCTACGCTTTCTGAAAGAGTGGCTAGACATGAAGAAACTTGCCAATCTGCCACCGGTTCGTCTCTTAAGCGTAGACATGACCAAGATGATCCGGGTCATCAAGGTCATGAGGGGGAGAATTCTAAGAGACGAAGAGTTGAAGAAAGTGTGAATGAAGAATCTACTGAAAATGTCAATGAAGAAAGGGCAAATGAGGGAAGAGCAAATGAAGAAAGAGATCCGGAAAACTTAGTTGATGAGTTGTTGAATGAAGTTGATTTGACGGCTATGGCTTCGGAGATTAACTAAGTTGAGCCCGGGAATGCGAACAATCTGCAACTAGTCGTTTATGTTGACCCAGATTCTGCACCTGTTTCAATTGGATGTCCGGAGACTTCTAATGTGCATGAGTCTGAAGAATTTGAAGATATGCGTAACTTCTTTTCTAACTATGTTGAGATTGATTCAGATGATGATGTTCAAAGAAAGTTTGATAAGTTTTGGAAGATTAAAGAAGAAGATCAAGATGATATTGTTGTTATATCTGATACAGAAGTTGAAGTTGATATAGATGAAAAGGATATTGAAGTTGTTAACATGCTTTATGGAGATATTTCAGACAATGAAGATTTTGGTCATCAATCTCCATTAGCACATTCCCCTGTTCAAGAACAAGAAGTTCCAGTCCAACAGAGTCCTCCGGTTGTTCCTATTGTTCCAGCTCCGACCACCACTACTACTGAAAGTACGTTTGTTCAGGGTGAGTCGTCCAGAGCTAACTCAGAGGTTCCTGATCCAATTCTGAATATTTCATCTAGCATTTTACAACCAGGTCTCGCATTGGATAGATAGCAAAGAATGAATAGGCTTGAAGCAAGATACCAGGTTACCAGAATGAGATCCGCTTTTCTTGAAGACACTGAACGAAATTTCTATGTCAAGAAAAGAAGAAGAGTGAATATCAATGCTATTCTGGGGATTGAAAAGGAACCTGCTTGGTATCAATATGAGTACCTGATGTTTATTAAATGTCTATGACAAGGAAGATATCTGGTATTTTCTAAGCACGGCATTGTAAGGGTACTTAAGGTGGAAATAGCCAGTTTTGTCAGAATTTGGTATCCGATATTCTATGTGGAACGTCAGGATTGTCAGACTTATCGGTTTACTGAAGCAGACTTCAATGAACTTTCTATCGATGACTTTGAGGTAGTTTATCATCAATTTCGTGATATGGCTATTCGTACTGATTATATCCTCAGGGCTTTGGAAGCAGTCAAGCGTTTCTTACGAAGACAAGTTAGATTTTATCGATGCTTTGACTTCCAGCTTGTTGTTGAGAGCTTCCAGCCTGTAGTCAATGTGAGAATACCAGATAGAGAATTGCCAAACATTGACAGCTATCCACTATTTTCTGTTGTAGAAGACCCTTATGGGATTGTGTATAGAGATCAGTCAGGTGTCAGACGTTTCCTCGGATTTCATGAAATCGGTAAATATTCTGATGGAACTTTGAAGATCATCCGATTTCAGCTAGATCACATACTGAAGGAAGCTATGAAGAAGTTATTGGAAACAAGGAGAAGTCTTTACCAGGTTGATAATGCTGAGATCAGACTCTTGAGGAGAGCAATAGAGACAATCGACACAAGGCTGAACTTCCGGAAAACACTAAGACGCTTGGAGATCTTAATTGGCAAGAATCGTCAACACAGAAGATTCGAGCGCCCTTGATTACAAAGGGGGAGATTGTTAATGCTACTTTTAGTGTTGTAATCAAGGCTTATCTATTTTAAGCTTGTAATAAGTCTAGTTTGACTTTCTATAGTCAAGGGTATATAAACCCTTGTGTTAGCTTTTGTAAACAATAGTTCATATTTTGAGAGTAACATATAGCATATTTCTCTCTCTAGATTCTCTCTCTCTAATCTTGATAGATCTTGGTTTATCAACACCGAGCCTTACATATCTGATCCTCCCTCACCGACCAGACAGGTTGAGGATGTGGAATCTGACTCCACCGAATCTGATACGGACCGTACTATCCGGGCAACATTAATCCCTACCCGTATCGGACCTAACCCAGACTTTACCGAAGGAATCCCATCTGACTCACCAACACCCCCACTCTTCCCTACTACCCAGCCTGATACGGGAGATACAAGGAGAGAGGAGGGAGTCTTAGTTGAAAATCAAGAAGAGTTAGAACATGTGAGAAGGAGGGAATTACGGTCAAAAACGAACCAAGAAAGATTAAGCCGTAAAGATAAAGAGGCTTCTGAGCGAATAAAGCCAACTGTCATCCGGGTTGCCACATCTACTATCCCGTCTCATCCGTTGGGACGGGGTATTGAAGAAACCGCCGTGGACCCAGCGGCGCAATTGCACAACCTCCAAAGCCACTCATCCGTATCTCAAAAGACGGATGTTTCATTTCTGCACGGGGATATAGCACAACTTCTACCGGTCTCTCACTCGGAGAGTTCTGGTATTGAAATAAGAGACCAGCAGCCACCGGTCTCGACTTCTTTGGATGCACTCTTGAGTGTAGAACCATTTGCTAATATTACTTCTTCGGCTAGGACACAAGATGAGGAAACGAACATCGGTGCTCTTGGTGACCCGATCGGAACCTCCGTAGTGTCTCCGTATTTTAGCGGAACGAGAGGATCGGAGGGAAATCCTACCACAGCTACCCCTGTGCCAACCGTGAACGTAGGTGGCTCTACCTCTAAGGTAGATGCCTCAACGGGTGCTCTAAGTGACCCCGGAGTTATTTTGCCCGACTTTGTGTCAAAGGGATAGCTGGACAGCGCCGTAAAGGCTGTCCGCGAGGCCATGGAACAGCGCTTCACCAACGAGCTCAATACCCTAAAAAGCCTGATTAAAGGTAAGGAGAAAGTCGTCGAAGATGAAACCGCACCAACACCTCCATCGGCTCCCATTTAGCCTATCTATACGGTGGATACCTTAAAGACGATGCTCCTCGCTCATCTGCTCCAACAATCCGAATCTGATGCCTCAACCGAAGCAGACCTGATCTCCGTTCTACGATCCCAAGTCACTGCTCCATCGTCATCCATCACTACAAGAGTGGATCAGCTTGACATGACTCTCAAGGACGTTCAACAAGCGCTCAGAACGCTGTCCGAGAGAGTCGCCTCCATGGAAGAAACCTGCAAGAGTCAAGCAAGCGGTCTAAAGCGAAGACACGATGATCAGGATGATCCTGATCACCGTGAGGGGGAGAATAAAAGACTAAGATTGTCGGAGACCGCCCATGGTTTTTATGTACTGATCGAGATGTGTTGAGGGTCAATCAGAGCGAGCATTGTTCTTGGTACTCGTCTGATAAAAGCATATTCACCTGAAGTCGTGGGAAGGAACTTGGACATTACCCAAACAGGTGTAGATTTTCCCTGATGAGTCAATTGCAGTCTGTTGAATGCTCTTCTTATTACCAGACTGATGAATCGAGGAAACTTGATTGACTTCAGAAATTTGTGGGTTCCAACGACTCCTCCTCTCGCTATGGATGAGGTCTTTGTATTGACAGCGGCAAGAAGGTCATTGTACAGAATGTTGGCGTATCGAAGTTTCTGTTGAAGAATAATCCATACATTATCTGTAGGATTTCTGTGCTAGCTTGGTCTTGACTACCAGATTTGCTAGTAAGGGTTCTGTTCAATGTGGAGAACATGAAGTTCCACATTGTAGGTAGATTCTGTCTTCTGAACTCTCCTATTCTGTTCTATTCTTTGTTGTAACCCAAGAATTTCATGAATTCAAGAAGAATAACAACTTTGGGGGGGTTTTCATAGGCTTCTATTCCAAGCTGTCTTTTGGTCTTCATTCTGAAGATTCTCCTGAACGTGCTTGCACGAATGTGGATTGTTCCTGCTCCTCCATTTCTTGAGTTTACATTGCCAATGATTCCATCATGTTCTTCTGCGTTCTGGCACGTAGTCCACCATTGTTGGACGTAAATCGCAGGAAGATGATCGTCGAACTCTGTTAGGGCTCTAAAGACTTCAGAGTTTCTGAAAAACTCAATAAATATGTAGTACAGGGGTAGATAGAGTCCTGGGTTAGGGTCGAATCGGTAATTGTTGTCAGCTAACTCGTATGGGAGGATAATGATTTCATCGACGGGTCCTATTCGGCTTTAATCAGCAGAGTTTTGTGGTTCTACCATTTTTGCAGGTTAGGGTTTTCTTGAAGAACTTGAAGGTTTTGAACTTTTGAGAGGGAAAGATGAAGGGTTTTTGAATGATCAGAAAGCGTAAGAAAAGAAATGGGTCATGGTAATGGATATTTATACGCTAAACATGTGGCTGGGTGAACGTCGTAGGTACTGTAGGCACTCGAGTGTCAGAAGGTGGAGTAGCCTAAACAGTGTATCGTGGGAACAACTAGTGGTTTGTCTTTCAATCAGAGAATGCCACGTAGATCTAATTCCGACAACTTTCGGGCAAGCAAACCGTCACGGTTAGAGATGTGCGAGTGACCAGTGGTTGACGCTTAAAGAATGACCCGCATCTTTGATGACGTGTTTCTGATGACGTGGAAAAAAAACCGACATAGCTCTGGTGGAGCTCAGCACAGTTTTGTCTATGTTGAGTAACTTTTTCCATTTCGCTCAAGTATCCCATAAATGTTTCACCTTTACCCAAAACATTTAAAATTTTTGTATCTGATGTGAAAAGTAGTCAAAGAACGAATAACAAAATTAACTTAGAAATTTCACAGAGTTCTGATGATGATCAACAGAGGCTCTGGTGAAATTTCAGAGTTCTGTTAAGTTCTTGACTTTTATCAAAGATTTTCATCAGAACAGGTTTTCCCTCTTTCTTTAAAAAGATTTTTCTTTCCAGATCAAAGAGCAAAGTCATTTTGAATTTGGAAATGTGATTTTGATTTGCTCTCCCTAAAACCATGCACAATTTCTCTTAATCTCCCCCTAGACAAATGGGCTAAAAAAAACTTTATACAAAAGAAAGAAAAAAAATTACAAGCAAGAAATTTTAAAAGGAGTATGTACAAACAAATTCACTGAGCTTGTTGAAAAAAGTATGCACGACAGAGTTCTGGTGAATGTCAAAGGCTCTGTTGAACTATCCTACCCAACTATTTGACAGAGCTCTGGTATAATCATTAGAGGCTCTGTTGATTTTTCAATAGAGTTGGGAGGACATGTTCAGCATACCCAATTTGCTGATTAAGAAATTGAATCTCTTTTCATCAAGAGCTTTTGTAAAAAGATCAGCCAATTGGAAGTCGGTTGAAACAAAGTACATTTCAATCGTCCCTTTTTCAACATGATCCTTTATGAACTGGTACCTTATGTCGATATGCTTCGTCTTGGAATGCTGAACTGGATTAGCTGTGATTGATATGGCACTCTTGGAGTCACACAAAATTGGAATTTTATTGTGCCTCATACCATAATCTTTGAGTTGAGTTTTCATAGATGTCCAACTCACCCGTTTATCACCAAGCAATTGGCAGCTACCAGAAGTACTTTTTCTGTCATTCTTGCATCCTCCATAATCTGAATCTGTGTATGCAATAAGCTCGAAACCAGAATTAAGAGGATACCAGAGACCCAGAAATTGAGTCCCTTTCAAATATTTAAATATGCGCTTGACAGCAGAAAAGTGTGATACTTTAGGATTTGCTTGAAATCTGGCACACAGACAAGTTGCAAACATTATATCAGGTCTGCTAGCAATTAAATACAGAAGTGACCATATCATGCCTCTGTAGTTCTTCACATCTGTAGGTTCACCTTTAAGGTCAGAGTCAAGTTTAACTCCAGTGGCAATAGGAGTTTTCATTGGATTTGAATTGTTGAGCTTATATTTTTTCAAAATATCAGAGATATATTTGGACTGACATATGAAAGTCCCTCTGATGGATTGTTTTACTTGTAAACCAAGAAAGAAAGAGAGTTCTCCCATCATGCTCATTTTGAATTCACTTTTCATCAAATCCTCAAACTTATCACAGTACTCTTGCCGTGTAGACCCAAAAATAATGTCATCAACATATATTTGCACCAGAAGTATATCATTCTTATACCTTCTAAAGAAAAGAGTTTTATAGACAATACCTTTTTCGAAGTGATTAGTCAACAGAAAGTTTGACAGAGTTTCATACCAGGCTCTGGGAGCTTGCTTAAGCCCATACAGAGCTTTGTCTAATTTGTAAACGTTGTCTGGAAATCTGGACATTCAAAATCTGGTGGTTGCTGAACATACACTTCTTCTTGTAGTTTACCATTCAGAAAAGCAGATTTGACGTCTATCTGGTAGACCTTGAAACCCTTGTGAGCAGCATAGGCTAAGAAGATTCTGATTGCTTCTAGCCTAGCCACAGGTGAAAAAGTCTCGTCATAGTCAATGCCTTCTTCTTGGCAATATCCCTTAGCAACCAGACGGGCTTTGTTTCTGATGATAATCCCATCTTCATCCTTCTTGTTCCTAAACACCCACTTGGTTCCAATGGCAGCTTTGCCTTTTAGGAGTGGAACCAAGGACCAAACTTTGTTTCTTTCAAACTCCAGAAGCTCCTCTTGCATAGCTTCGATCCAGTTTGGGTCTTCAAGGGCTTCAGTGATCTTCTTCGGTTCAATCATGCTCAAAAAGTTGACAAAGTAAGCTTCATTGATTGTGGCCGATCTTGTCTTCACACCATCTTCAGCAGCACCAATAATAAGATGATGGGGGTGATTCTTTGTCCATCTTGTCATGGGAGCATGGACAACAGGTGTGGTTTGTGCTTCTAATGGGAAAAGACGATCTTCAGCATCCGAGCTCTGTGGATTGGCACCAAGGCTCTGTGGCACACAACTCTGAAGAGTGGCCTCATTGCTCTGTGAGTTGCCAACAGGGCTCTGTGAAGGTGAGCTTTCAAATAGGGAATCTCTCCCAATATGAGTTAACAGAGGTGATGATGGCTCTTGCTCAGGTTCTCTTTGTGGTTCCTTATTTCTCTGAATAAAACCTGTAGATAGAGAAGTAGATGGTGAAGTATTGGAGGGACTAGTAAGAGTTGTACATGTCAGATTCTGTTTTGTTGAATTCTGAGCGTGGTCATCTTTGTTGATCTTGACAGATGAATCATCATCATCGAAGAAATCATCGAACATGAGATTGATATCTTCTTCCCTTGTTTTTGAAGAACTTGGCTTCTTCTGTTCTGTATGTGTCCCCTCTGTTGATTTGGGATCAGAGGAACTTGATGTATTTTCATCAAAGGACACATTTATACTTTCTTGAATAACACGGGTTCTGGTGTTGTAGACTCTGTAGGCTTTAGAGGTTAAGGAATAACCAATAAAGATTCCTTCGTCCGCCTTCTTGTCGAACTTACCCAGCTGTTTTCTGTCATTCAAGATGTAGCACTTGCAGCCAAAAATGTGAAAATATTTCACATTTGGCCTTCTGTTGTTGATGAGTTCATAGGGAGTCTTCTTAAATCTTTTCACTATTATAGCTCTGTTTTGGGTAAAACAGACTGTTGAGACTGCCTCTGCCCAGAAGTTGATAGGAAGGACAGAACTGGCCAACATGGTTCTTGCGGCTCCTACCAGAGTTCTGTTCTTTCTTTCCACTACACCATTTTGTTGTGGAGTTCTGGCAGCTGAGAAGTTTTGGGAAATTCCTTCTTCTGAGAGATAAGCATCTATTCTGGCATTCTTAAACTCTGTCCCATTATCTCTTCGCAACTTTTGAACTTTAAGTCCTAACAAAACCTATATCCTTCTCAACAAACTTATTAGAATTCTGGGACATCAGATTTTACTCTGATGAACTTGATCCAAGTATATCTAGAGAATTCATCAATAAGCACAAGAATATACTTCTTACCCGATAGACTTTGCACATAGATTGGACCACAAAGATCCACATGAAGCATATGCAAAGGTCTAGGGCAATTGTGATCACTCTTAGTTCTGTGTGAAGATCTTTTCATCTTACCCAATTCACAGGCAGAACAGAGATGGTCTTTGTCAAATTTTAACGAAGGCAGTCCTTTTACTAAGTTCAATTTCACGAGCTTGTCAAGATTTGAAAATTTTAAGTGGGCAAATCTTTTATGCCAGAGCCAGGCATCTTCATTTTTCAAAGACACTAAACAGAGTTTCTCTGTTGTAGAGTTTTGATTAGGTTTGAAATTCATTTTATATAGATTGCCTTTTCTGTCGGCTCTTAACAGTTCTTGACCAGACTCGGAAAGTAACAAGGAACAATACTTCTTCCTAAAATTGACATCGAATCCATGATCACAGAGTTGACTTATACTGAGAAGATTATGGTTTAATCCTTCAACATAAGCAACCTCAGAAACTGAAACACCACCATTAACTAAAGTACCATATCCTCTAATATGTCCACCATTGTCTCCTCCAAAGGTTACTACACTTGCCTTCTTGTTCTTGAAAGAAGTCAGTAGCTCCTTATTGCCCGTCATGTGTCTGGAGCATCCGGAATCTAAATACCAGGTCTGCACATGAGGTTTCTGCAAGACAGATTAGTTTCTTTTAGGTACCCATTGCATGATGGGTCCTTTCTTGTTAGGCTTTTGGGTGTTATCAGTCTTTCCTACTGGCTTTCCATTCTTTGATGGCGTGCCATAGGTCTTTCTCTGTGTATTCTGAACAGTCTTGAAATACTTCTTTTGAGATGACTGATGCAGAACACAGTGGGGACAATTCATATGATTTTGCAGTTTTAACAACAGTTGAATTCAATTGCAGTTGATAGAACATGAAGATAATTGATGCACATTGCTGTTTTTGTTCAAAGACTGTTGTTTGAATGGTGCTTGGTTCTGAAAAACTTTAAGACCATACATTCTGTCCTGATTTTGCTTGAAAGAGTTATTTTTCTTTGGAACAGACTCACTTTTCCAAAAAGAATTTCTTCTTTGATTTACACCAGAAATGGGAACAGGTCTGTCATTGACTATCCATTTGCCCTTCTGTTCTGGTGTAAACCTGACTGGTTTAAAAACATGGGGTACAGAGGTGTTGTTCACTGGAACATTTCTTGCATTCTCTCTTTTCTTATCTTCTATTGTGTTAGAAGCAAGAATCCTAAAGCTTTTGTTATCAAACTCAGTTACCGGTATAAATCTAGCTTGTTTCTTAAAGAATGCGACATCCTTTTTCAAATCGAAACATCCTGCGGGCATCTGCTTTGGTTTATGCAAAACTTTCTTTTGAGTACAGAAAATTTGCTCATCTACCTCAGAGTCAGAGTCACTGTCAGAGCCTAGAAAGTCTCTGGTGGCTCTGTTGAGGGTGTTAGACTCGGGGGTTATCATTGAGATATTGGTTTTGACAGACTTAAACTTCCTCAACTTGGGTTTTGATGCATCAGAAACAACATTTTCCTCAAGAATTCTTTTAATATCCTCTTCAAATGATGTTCAAATTGATTCAGAGGAAGGAGAGAAGACTGATGCTTCTAGGTTAATTTTGCTTTGTGAACTTTCAACAGAGGACTCTTCCACATAAGTAACAGACTTTTGTCCCTTAAAAGAGTTGAAATTAAAAATCTCTTTTGGATCCAGACTATTAACAGAGTTAGGAAGTATGATTCTAGCTCTTCCTTGATCAAGAATAAACTTTGAAGATGGTTTATTAACCTTTTCATGATTCAAGGAGTCATAGATAACATTCCTGTAGTCAAGTCTTCTGGTTCTTTTGAAAACATCTGAGGTTTTGATTCTTTTGAAAGCAGCAGTACAAGATATCACATCCTCTTGGATTTTCCCAACACAAAAAGCAGAGGACAAAGATGTCTTCTTCTTTTCATTATAGGGAGCAAGGTCAGAGAAACCGAGACCTTGCGTATCCATCTGTGAGTTTTTCTTAATATGCACATCTTGTGCATCTTGGTACTTCTTGATTTGAATTTCCTTTCTCTGTAGGGATTGATGTAAAACCTCCCTTTCTCTTTGAAAATAATCTTTTAAAGCAACAGAGTTAAGTCTTTCAGTTTCAGACTTCTTAACCTCTTCAGACTTTTGTTTCAAAACATTTTCAAACTCTTTAATCTTATCAGAAAAAATGCTTTCCTTCTTTTGTCATAAGATCTCTAGCTCAGATTTCTCTTTGAATATTTCTTCCTTTTCCTGTTCCAAGAGAGTTTTCTCTCTCTTGTAGAAGGACAGATCCTTCTGAGCTAGCTTTCTTAACTCTTTTTCCTCAGAAAGCTTTTGTTTTAAGAGTTGAAACTCCTCTGTTAGCAAAGAAACATGCATTTCTAACTCTGAGTCAAACTTTGACTCAGATGAACATACCTTGGCACTGGGTCTGGTGATCTCCAGCGCTCTGTTATCTGGCTCTGTTACGGTAAGAGCAAATGCATGAGCTATATCTTCTTCTTCAGACCTTTCTATCCTTTCTCCGGTCATCCAATCAACTTCTCCCAAACTTTCATCATCCACAACAACATTGGCTTCCTCTGGTTCATCGTCAGAAGATGAATCAGAAATCCAATTCTCCATCTCACCAACGTAGCTTCTTTCTCTGTAATTGTACTTATATTTGTTCTTGTAGTAATCCTGGTCTTTTATCAGTTTACCTCTGCAATTTGCAGAGAAATGGCCAGGTTTGCCACATCTAAAGCAACGTCCATCGTTCTGTTTGATGGGTTGGGCAACATCAGCTTTTTGTGGAACTGGAGCATTATACTTCTGTTGAGTTTGTGGTTGCGGTCTCTGTTCTGTTGGAGCTCTGTTCTGGTGGTTCTGTTGTTAAGGTGCAGCATAACCTCTTTTCTCATCTTTTCCTTCTCTCTCGTATCCACCTCTTCTGTCAAATGCTCTGCTACCAAATCTCTTGTTAAATTGTTGAGTTATTAAGGCAAGAGATTTAGCAAAAGCATTTATATCGTCATCTTCATCTGATGAGCTCCCTTCAGCATCACTTTCAGCTACCAGACTCTTCTTACCCTTCTTCTTCTCTTTCTTCTTATCTCTGCTGGAGCTTTCTCTGTTGGATTTTCCTTCTGTTAGATTCTTTGAATCAAAAATCAAGGCGATTGGTCCTGCAATGTTGGATTTTCATTTCTGTTTGACAACATCCTTCTCTTGTGCAGCAAGAGTCCCATACACATCAGTAAGAGACCAAGCATCTAGATCCTGGTTAGCTTGTAAAGACATGGACAGATTTAACCATTCATCATTCAAACTTTTCAAAAACAGAACATTGTTGTCTTCCTTCGACCTAACAACCCCACACTTTTTACATTAGTTGATTAGAACATTGAATCTGTTGTAGGTTTGTTGTAAGGTTTCCTCAGGAAGTGCCTTGAAATCGTTGTATTCATTTATACATTGGGTCCTTCTATTCCTTTGGGTCTTAATTCCACCCTCAAGTTGATTTAGAAGTGTTGGTTCCCGTTTTGCTTTAAACAAGATTATCAGATCTATTAGTTCAAGTTAATGTTTGATGCGGAAGCGTATTTGAAGAACTAACAGATAAGTTTGATAGATTTAGACCAAAATATAAATAAACAGTGAACAAAATATTATATCTTAAAGTTTACTGAATATATAAAATAAGAACAGGTTTAAGAACTGTGAGTAAGAAAAGCTTCAAAACAGATATGACTTTTAAGGTGAATAAGCTTTTGTGTTCTTGTGATGTTTGATTTATATGTGATAAGGAAGAACTCAACATGAGTCTTCCTTATATACTACTCTAAAAGGGACCATAAAGCATATGCTACTATTCAGACGGTACTGATGAATAGTTGAACGGATGTCGTGAACAGTTGCAAGTGTGGCATGAACAGCCAGACGTGCTGTATTGCATTTAATGCAGCAGACGTCTATTATGTACTAAGCCCTATTGAATCCAATCAGAGTTTGACATGTCGACGTTGGACAGGGCATGCTACCATGCAAGTTGATGAACAGGTCCTGTAACAGTAGCAAGATATTGTAAATATCTTTAAGTCTTACTGTGAGGACCACAGAGGCTCTGTAATGAGTTACAGAGGTTCTGTGGTCTGGTCCTCTGTGGAACAGTCTTCCCCGGATTCCGAGTTATTGATCTTCTTTGCGCGTATGACAGAGCTTCTGTAGCGCGCCTCTTTAGCTTCTGTAGATTCTTGATCTTGATCTCTCGGTAAGTCCGGCAGAGCCTCTGTAAGAGGCTTTCTTCACTTAGCCTATTTTTCACTACTTCTAAATACTTCTTTGATTAGGAAGATTGAAGCTAACAAGAAGCTGATCCCAGATTTCTTTGGCTGTAACACATGAATCTAGTTCTTGAAATATCTCGTTTGGAATGGCCATTATCAGAAGTCTTACTGCCTTAAGGTCATTTTCCATTTGAAGTTTCTCTTCATCAGTAAACCCGGTGGTTTTAGGTTTAAGATAAGTAGGAATCTCAGCAGTAGTTTCTGTTGCAGGTACACGTGGAACCAAAACCATGGGTTGGCAAGGTCCATTCGTGACAGAACGCATTAAATCTCTGTCCATCCCATCAAGGAAGTTAACCATCCTAATCTTCCATTGAGGATATTCATCTCCCAGAAGAGTAGGAGGCTCGGTTAGAGAACCAGCGGTATAAATGGCGTTGATGTTATTTGCCATTTTTCAGAAAAACAGAGTATATCGGTTTTCATAGATTTTCAAACTGAAAGTGAAGAGTAACCAATGGAACAATAGAGAAGATCTTTAAACTAGACTGGTAAGCGTAAAACAGTGATAAAGTAACTTTTAAACTTTAAACTGTAAAACAGAGTATACTAGGAAACACACACACAATCAACAACAGCGAATCAACCTTGGTAGATTGGATGCATTGATTTGAGCAAATCAAGCAAGCTCTGATACCAACTGTAGGTTCCCAGATTCACGTTGTATCACAATAACGGTAAGAAAATAGACAGCGGAAGCATATTAAATAAAGCCATTTATGTGAGTGATTGTGCAAAGATAATGTAACCGTGAGAATTAAATATAGAACAGGAATAATGATAACAAGATCAAGTATAAAACGCTGCTCGTATATTGATAATGAATCACACCAAGAACACGTTCAAGTGTGTGTTCGGAAATCTCACAGGGAACAATATCGTACGGAGGTAGTGCTCGGGATTACTGCAGTGTGTGCTTAAACAATTGTGGAAAACTATTCTTACAAAAGCTTACAATCGTTTGTTCCACTACCTCACTATTTATAGCCCTGATAAAGTGTAGACAGTGTACTATCGTACCCTGGAATGACACGTGGAAAGTGTGTTTCCCTTCTTTAGGGCATACATGGAAAGTATGGACACGTGTCTAACACTTAGGATTTCTTACGAGACTTAGGCATCACAGAGGTCTTCACTTCAACGGATCTCATAGACCAGAGCTCTGTTGGTCTTTGGATATGAACAGTTCTTCTGTTGATCTTCTGCCAGAGCTCTGTTGAGCTCTGTTGGTTCCACCAAAACTCTGTTAAGTTCTGTTGGTCTTCTTGTTGCTTTTCTTCTGAGTCTTCTGCTGCATCTCTGTTGGTTTTCTGACTTGATAATATTTTCAATACTTTTACATAACAAATAGTTGGGGCTAACAATCACACTTCTGAATTTATAAAATCCGTTTGGAATTGAGAAGTGGTTTGAACATTAAAAAAATGTTTTTCATGCTTCAAAGTCGCTCTTCTTTCAAACAATCTGAGATTAAGATCAGAAGATACTTACATTCCACAATATTTGAGCTCCCCTTCAAATCATGAGACAAAGATTTAGAATCAAATAAGCTCCCCCTTAACATGTGCATATGATCTTTGTCAGAATAAAATCTGCACAAATAACAAGAGTTGGATCTAAATATCCTTAATCATTAAAACAAGTTCTGAATTATAAGCATTTAAGTTAAATTCAGAAGTAATAGTCATTGAAGACCGAGTCCTGATCTGATATCATCAGAAGTCAAAATATTTGAAGTACGGGTTCTGAACTAATTTATTCAGAAGCCAATTTTATCTTGTACCCCACTTAAAAGCACAGGTGCTCTTCTTCAAAATTTTGCACAAATTCTCTTATGTTTTCCAGTCATGTGTTTGTTATACTTATAACATTCAACACTACACATGATAAACCTACAAAACAGATTAAGCAGATTTTGGTACCCAACGGAACTTGGGTCTTGATTTGTTAGGTGCAATTTTATTTGAAGAAATCCTATAAGTTTCGTACCAATATTGAATATAATCCTTATTAACTAAATCATTAGTTCCACAATAAGAACAACAAATTTTCTTTGTGCTAACCTGATTAAATGATTTACAAAATAAACTAAATCATATTTAACAAAAGGCATACCTTGAAAAACATTGTTCTTCTTGGCATCTGAGTGGGAACAGATGATTTCAGAACATCTTTCTCAGGAGTTGTGCCTTTGACTCTCCAAACTATTTTCACTTTCTTGAAAATACTTTTATCTTTAGGCTTAGAAAAATTATTATCTGAACTATCAACAGATTCATTGAAAAGGTTTGAAGGACAAATCTGATTTGTTGAAAAACTTTTTGATTTGACGAAAACCTTTGCTTTAAGTGAACTTGAAGCAATTTGAAATGAATGTACAGAATCAGTTAAATCATCATATGGAGGCTGAACAATAGTATTCGGACTAGCTTGTTCAGATAACTCAACTTTAAAATTTATATCTTCAATTTCTTTGACTTTGTTAACCAAATAATTTTTCTCATCAAGAATCATATCATATTTCTTTTGAAGATCAAATTTTACCTTTTGCTCCTTCATACACTCCGATGCTAATTCAGATAATTTTCTTGTAAGTTTTGAGATCTCAGCCTCAAAGAATTTTCTTTCATCTCAAAAATCTTTTTCTAAACTCTTCCTTTTATCAGATATCTCGTTAAAAATCCCAACATTCTTTTTCTCAAAGATTTTCTTTTCATTATCAAAAATGATTTTCAGTTCTTTAAACTATTTTCTTTCTTTTTCCAAAATCTTTTCCAAATCAGAAATCTTACTTGAAAGCTCAATAGACTTTTCTTCAAAAGATTTTCTTTCAGTTTCTAAAGCCATTCTTTCTTTTTCAAAATTAGTTCTTTCAATTATTAAAGCTTTCTCGAAGTCAGAAACTTGTTATGAAAGTTTGATACATTTTAGCTCAACAACTTTCTTTTCTTCAAAAAAATTCTTTGAAAAAATTGACAACTTATGTACAAAACCCTTTTCAAAGTGTTAATTTTCTTTTGCAAATTAGTTTCAAGAACAGAAAGTTTCATTTTCAAATCAACATTCGGATTTTCCAAAGTTGTTTCTTTATCTTGAAGCTTTTTCAATTTATCCTAAAGACTTGAGGTATCCTTCTCTTTAGTGGCGTCTTTCGTTAGATCGAAAAGTTGTTGCTCGAGAGCCACACTTTTATCTCTATATTCGAGATAAAGATTGATGTACTGAATTGTCATTGGATCAGTAATCACATTTGACATCTTGATTTAATCTGTAAAAAAAATACTAAAATCAGATTAAAAATATGAATAGAAATATTACCTAATAGAGTGATTGTCAAGAGAAACTTCACTTAGAAGTTGAATTATGTGCACACTCGTAAAAATATAAAATCAGAGAAACACAATTAAAGTCAGAAAAATGTTCAAAAATTAATATTTGAAAAACAATTTGTAAATATGTCTTCCAAAAATTAATTCTGAAAAGTCAGCGCAGAAATATTGAACTTTAATCGGTGAACCTGCAAAAAATAAGAGAAAATGTATCAGATAAGAATAAATGCAGGTACAATTGACAAAATTGACAAAAAAATGACTAAATTGAAAATTAAACGAAAAACAAGATAAAGGGTGTAAATTGTCAAAACTGCTAAAAAACTGAAAAATACAACTAACCCGAAAAATGACAAAATATACAACTAAAAAATGACAAAATATACAACTAAAAATGACAAAATATACAACTAACCCGAAAAATAAGAACTAAAACTGAAAAATACAAAGACTTGACAAAACTGTTAAAAACTTAAAACCTAAAGTCTAGGGACCAAATCTGCTAAAAACTTAAACACAAACTACAAGGACAAAAACGGACACAACCTGAAACTATAAGTCCAGGGACTGAAAATGTTAAATCTGAAAAGTGAACTACAGGGACTAAAACTGTAACTCCTAACGGACTTAACGAAAATTAATAACGGAGAATTAAAAATGTTAAGAAACTAACGGAAAAATCTAACTGACCGTTAAAAAATAAGACTATCGGGACTAACTGAAACTTAATAGAAATAAGACTAAAAAGTAATGAAACTAACTATTCTAATTGAACAGAAACTAACGGATCCTAACGAACTAACGACAAAACGACCAAATTTGTCAGAAAATTAACGGAAAATTAACGAAGATTCGTTAACTTTTACTGTTCATCGTGACTTTCACTTCGAAGAAACTGCACGTTTTCAACTCGAATTTCTTCTTTGTTTCACGTTGACATCGACTTCATTTGATTTCTAAATGTTCTTAGAACAGAAACAACACATTTCCATGAGAAATTGTAAGATCATGCAACAATAAATCGATGGAATTGGAGTTTGAGTTTTTCCGGCTAGGTCGCCGACGAAGGTGAAAACTTTTCGTAACATGACCCTTGCGAAAAGTTTTTTCTTGTTGAAGAGCCCTGCGAAAACCTTGATCAAGTTGATTGCGAAAACCTCTGATTCAATACCTTGCGAAAACTTTTCTAAAAAAATCTTGCGAAAACATTTTTACAGCAGCTTGCGAAAACCTCATTTGATGTGTCTTTTGCTTGCGAAAACCTCGTTTGATATGTCTTTCAAAAGGTTTTCTGAAAGATCTTGCGAAAATTTCATAAATGAAGAACTCCGGCGGAGTTTTGCAGATTCCGGCGAGAGTCATTTTCCCGGCGACGTGTTGGAGCAGCTCGAAAACCTTGTTTTCTTACTGTTTTTCGATGCGAATTGTTGCAATGTAATCGGAATCTCAAAATGAGTCGATCTGAAGAGAATTAACTCGACCAACTCAACATCTCCGGCGAATCTCCGATCAAAATTGTTTTTTCGGTAAACTCAAACAACACTCCGGATTCACCTTTTTGTCGATGGATTTCACTTATGTAAGTCAATATACGATCGATATGTCTTAAGTAATCAATCTGAACTAGTTTTACATCAAAAACTCCAATGAAAACTCCTTTTACATCAAAAACTCTAACTTCATAGCTAGCCACCAATAATGTAGCTTCAGATCCCTATACATCTTAGTACTCCCAGGATGTATAGAACACTTAGACTTGTGGTCTTCTTCGAGAATTAACTCCCAATTTCCTCCCACCTTTGGATCCCAAACGTGGCCTTGGAACAGTTTGACCCCACGACTATCTTCAGTCAGTTGAAGACGTTGTTTGACCATGACTTTCTCGTTCAGATTTTCTTCCAATAATGCTTCTGCTTGAGGCTCTTTAATTCTTTCAATCAAACTTGATGTTACATCAATCCTGGCGTTAGTTATTTTCAAGCATCCATTATATCCTTTCTACTTAAGGCATCAGCCACAACATTTGCTTTACCGGGATGGTGAGGGCGTTCATGAGTTCAAAGCGTCTGAAGAACTCGAGAATGATGTGGTACACGGGTTCGTAACGGGTTGGGGTAAGATCAACTAAGAAGTTATTGCTATTGAGTTGGAATGAAATTATCTTGATGTGATCAACAAGGGCGACTCGACTCGATTCAATAGAATTCTGGGGTGCGGCCATTTTTCAGGAGGATTTGAAAGCGTAATATTGAAATGAGATTTTATTTGTGTAATAACCGGGTACGTTATTGGTTTATTTAATTTTATTATTTTGATTTTTAGGTAAGTTTGGGATTAGTTTTATGGAGTTATAAGTTAAGGGGTAGACTTTAATTTTAAATTATAAGATAAAGGGTGTAAATTGTCATTTGATGATTCTTGAGGGGTTAGTTGGTAAATTGGTAGATGAAGTGTCTCACTTAGGATTAAATAGATGAGATAATATCTTATCTCATTTGGAAAGAGATATTTGTTAGTTTAAGTGTGTGTGTTTGTTTGTGGTGTTTCACGAAAAGAGAAAAGAGAGAAAAGAGAGAGATTTGAGAAAGAAAGGTTAAGAAGAAGAAGGAAATCATATCATTTGCAGCTGGAATTGTAGAGAAACAACTCAAGAAAACATAAGGTATCAATCCTACATAAACTCCTTCTTTTATGTTAATGTTTAGTTTTCAAAGAAGGTTTAGAAATGGGTTTTGGTGAAATATGGATGTTTTTGGAAAACTAAGTTTATGGATAGTTGTTATTTATGGTCTTAAACATATCTCCAAAATATCATAAACATTCATGGCTTAAAACTAGAGATTTCTGGGTTTTTAGGTTTTTCAGTTAGTTGAGACATGTATGAACTCAGTGGATTGCGACATGTATGAACACAGTTGGTTGCGATATTGAATAGTGTAATGTCTCAACAGTTGGTTGCGATATTGAATAGTGTCATGTCTCAACAGTTGGTTGCGATACCAACCGAGGATTTTGTATTATTTAAGATTCTTAGTCTTTAAGAAATACTTGTATTTTAATTGTTCCAGATTCGGTAAACTTTGAATGAAAGATTGGATTTCTCGAGAAAAGCTAAGAAGGAAATTCAGTAACCAATCGAGGTGAGTTTTACTTCAAAATGTTTTCAACTGGAATACATATATGTGTGTATTGGATATGTGATAAATGGTGTGAATATGTTTATGTTTGAATTATAATATATTGAGATATTGTAATTACGTGAGTATTATATTATATTATAATACGTAGGCCGGGCATAGGACCGGTGTGTTGGCTGTAGTTGTTGTACAGCGTTGTTGGTTGTAGTTGTTGTACAACGTTGTTGGCTATAGTTGTTGTACAGCGTTGTTTATTTATTAGTTGGCTTGCAACCAACTAATTTGGCCATGGGAATGATGTGAAGGATGTGAAGGATGAGTGGTACACGATGCACGAGTCATGTGTGATATTTAGTTTTTGTGATATATGTGCGTTTATATAAAGGATTTTATATAAATTGGTTTTATAACGATTTTGAAATGACAGGGATTATCTCACTAGACCGTTTGGTCTAACCCTCATTTTGTTTTCAAAAATATGTATTCCAGATCGAAGATCTTTTATTGGCAAGGATGTGGTTGATAGCTAAAGAAGATTAGGAAATACTAATAATTTGTATTGTATAGTTTTGAGACTTTCGGACCGTACGTGACTTATTATGTATTTTCTTTTATGAATGTAACGAGGTTATGGAATATATGTTATTTGAAGCATGTTTGGGAAATCGGGTCGTTACAGATGGTATCAGAGCCCTAGTTTAAGGGATTTATGTATTTTGGATCCATACCTAGACTTAAACTGCATGTGAAGTAGGATGTGCCTATTATTTTAGAACCTTGGGATGTTAACTATAAAAAGGTAGAAGGAACATCATGTAAGGTAATTTCAAATTACATTTGGCCAGTGTAATTGTGAACTTACAAAGTACATGTTTGAACTGGAATACCTTGTTATATTGGGTATGTGCTTATGTGTATATTAACCTTGTTGAATCGACATAGTGGCAAGTCGGACTCGATGTATGGATAGAGACGAAGACAGGTATATTTCTATAAACTCTACACGTGCTAAAGTGCTATTTGACTTCGGTGCAAACCGATCAACTGTGTTTCCATTCTTTTGTTGCTTATTTGCATTAGAAAAGAACTTGATAATTGTGTTGGCGATATAGATGGGTGTGGAGTGCCTATTAAGTTATTTTCGATAATCTTGTTGGAATTCGAGGTAGTAGTAAGCATAGGATGGTGTTGGAACTTGATCTTGTTAAAACTTTTGATTAGGTAATGATAAGTGATCCTCGGTAATTCGGTATGAGAAGATAAAGTTGATATACTGGAATAAGTGAGGTTATGATGAAAGTAAGGAATTGTTGGGGGGGTTGATTTAAAGTTTTCGATTGTTAGCAAATTCAATTGGAAGTGTAAAGGAAGAGTTGCAGCATGGTTTGAGTCATATTCTTCAAGGTTTAATTTCTTCTGGTTGGGGATTTGATAATCCAATTATTGGTTGAGTTTTAATCCATAAGAAAGAAGGCAAATAATTTTGGGATTGATTTCCTATGAATTTTGATCAAATCAGTAAGAAGCTTCATTATGATTGCTTGATAATCTTCATTTTTCCATGGATTGAGTTTTTGAGTTTTGGAGTTAAAAAAAAAGGTGAATCATTAGATGGATTGGATGGGTTTTTATGTCGTTTAAAATGATGGTTATTGGTTCTTAATATTTATGGTATCTAAAATATCGATTTATGAGCCTTAGAACTGATTTGGGAATATTTTGGGGATTTAATTAGATAGTTTAACACCATTTTTGGTGGCGCCAATTTAGGTGTTCGGTTTGAACTAAAGTTGTTAGCTTTAATTAGCCCCTAATTTACATGAATGTTTTATTAAGAAATAGTGTCAAGGACTTATTTGTATTTGTTGAGTGTCAACGGCTAAAAGTGTAAGTAACCAATTGTTGTATTGGTTATAAAGTCTTGTTAAAAAGATATTTTAGAAAATATCTCTAAATATCTCAAAGTATCTCTTTGTTAGTTTATATATACGTACAAAAAGAGAGAGTGAAAAAAGTTGTAAGAAAGAGTTGTTCTTCATTTCATATATTGTAAACTCTTCTCTTTATCAATCAAATACAAGGATTATTGCTATTATTGTTGTTACTTGTTATATCTGGGTTCCTACAATTGGTATCAGAGCAGAATCGGTGATTTGAAGAAATCGAACGAAAGCAGAAAAAGCAAGAAATTTCGTACTGAATTTTCTGGAAAACGCAGCGAACCGATTTGGCTTTTCCCAGAGTTTGCACCGTCAGATCGTCGCGATATTTGGACAACAGCTTTACGACACTCTATTCTACACTCTGAACGGTGGGATTAATCGTTTGAGGTCCGGAAGGTATCGTTTTTATTTTCGTCGTAGTGCAGTAACTTTTCGGGTGAAACAATCATCAATCGGTTTTAATTTCTGATTTTTCTTCAGCAAGTTTTATTCATCAAAGTAACACCGATCAACGATCATCTTTCAAGTAACAATATGTCAAGACTAAGATTTAGTTGTGATGCAGATTATATATACTATTCTAAACTTAGTTCCAACTTTCACAAAATTATTCCTAATCTTAAGAAAGAGTTGGAAGAAAAGAACAAAAGTATTCTGATTGATTCAGAAAAGATTGCTAAGCTTGAAGAATCAGGTAAACACCTAAATTGTGAAAATCTTGAACTGAAAAGGAATTTATTTGAGTCTGAAGAAGAGAAGAAAAGCCTTGAACTTAAGTGTCTAAATTTTTCTAATCTGATTTCTAATTTTGAAAAGCTTGTAATCAGTGAAAGAGAGAAATTTAAAAAGGAGTGGAAAGAGCATGATTTTGAAAGAAAAGAGTCTGAAAAGTTGAGGGTTGATGGATTTCAAACAAAATATTTGAAAGATGATTTTGAGAGAGAAAGAAAGGTTTTTAAAGCTGAAATGTCCAAATTGACAAAAAGACTATCTGATTTGTCAACCAAGATTATGTTGGAGAAGATTTGTAAATCTGATCTTAAAAAGATGTTTGATATGAATTTAAAAGAAAATGATGTTTTAGCTAAACGGCTTAAGGACCTTGACTTAGCAAACTCTCGTGTTGATAATACAGATAATCTTGTTTTCAAAAGAGTGAAAATGGTTTGGAAAGTCAAAAGCTCTACTCTTGTCAAAAATGCCCCAAAGCCATTTGTTTCTGATAAGCATTCATCTCTTCATTCTCATTACTGTAAATTCTTTGATCTTATGTTTAAATTAATGAACCATTTCTCTAATTCAAACTGTGTTCATAGTGGGTCATTTCAAAAAGAAAATTCAAAGACCCATAGTATGAGATTTCCTAGGAAGAAACCTGGCAAACCAGAGGACCTGAAGACAGCTCCAAATCCTAACAAAATAGGACCCATTTGGAAATGGGTACCAAAAGTTCTTTGATCTGTCTTGCAGGTACATGGACTCCTTAATACATCTGTTAAGGACTCACACTTCACTGGACATTGGACTCTTAAACACTCAGTTTAAGACTCATCCTTCAAAGGCAATTGATTTCGGTGCACAACAATCAAGTACTATGACAGCATGCTGGCAGATTTGCGATGCCGTAGTAAATTGATCATATCTCACTTATTAAGACACCGATTGATGAGATTCAAAAGGCCCTGGATTCCTAAGACACAGATGAACAATTTTTGTGTTTTGAGAATTCAGAGATTCGAAATTTATAAGGGCCATATGCATCGTTGAAGTAGACAACAGTGTGCTGATGGAAATCTGATGGACAGATCTGCGCGACTGTGGTAAATCAACCATATCTTTGTCGTACGAGCTCGAAAAGAGGTGATTCAAGATGATCTAAATATATAACAAACAAATAAAAAATGTTTGTTTTTTGAGTTCTTGCAAAATCCAGAGGTAAAATGGTCTAAATCAGTGTCAAAGTAAGTGTAACACTTCTGTTAAGCTTCTGCCGAGCGGCGACCAAGCCTCTGCCGCACGCGACCAAGACTCTGCCGCACATGACCAAACCTCTGCCGCACGTGACCAACCTCTGCCGAGCAGTGACAACCTCTGTCGAGCCGCGACCAAACCTCTGCAGAGCCTTTGTCAAGCGTTTGTCAAGCCACGATCATTTGTTTTCGACCACTCAGACCAACTTCTGGCGACAACTCATACTTTGGCTCAGATTTTTGCGACCACCCTCTGTGGTACTGTTCACCACAGAGCCTCTGGGAAACCCGATAGAGCCTCTGTGGACTGAACCTCTGCGACCGAACCTCAGAGCCCATAGCGCAACGTCTTAGTTCTTGCTGTCAGCTTTGCGCACCTGTCGGATTTTCAACAGAACTCCCTCCTCGAAGCTCCAAATTTGATGAGTCCAGATGCGTTGGATTTCTAAGACACAGATGAACAATTCTCGTGTTTTGAGATTGGTCTGAATCGGTGTTCTTCTTGGTCAGAACCTCTGCTAAAGTCAGTATACATCTGCTGGACAGAGGTGTTTCACTAAAATCATCATCAAAGCTCCGTCGGCACTACGATCAACCTCTGCCGCCAAACCTCTGCCGACCAACCTCTGTGGTACTGTTCACCACAGAGCCTCAGTGAAATCCGATAGAGCCTATGTGGACTGAACCTCTGCGACTCAACCTCAGAGCCAGATTTTTGTTTACTTGCTGTCAGCTTTGCGCTGCTTCAGAAACATGCGCATAACTTTTGACTCGGTGCTCCAAATTACTCGATTCCAGTTGCATTGGAAAGATAATTCACAGACGCACGACTTTGATGTTTTGCGTTTTCTCAAATTATGTGTGCTGATATGCCGAAAATAGCTTCAAAGTCTGTTGTAAGGTGCTGGACCGAAAGCATTGCATTTAATTCATGCTCCTTCCGCTTTCAAGAACGGTGTTCTCTCGATGCTTCTACACACAGCAGTGTAGAACCAGTACCTCATCGGAATGTTTGTTTCTACACACAAAAGTGTAGGACCAGTACCTCAACAGATCAGACTTTGACTGGTATTTCTAATCTCTAACCCCAGCACCATGTTTCCTTTTAATTTGAATTAACTGTGCTTCTGGATATTCCTAACAAATGTGGAATCATCAAAGATGATTACCAACACTTTTTTCTTACAGGATATCTGATTACAAATTGAGCCTAAATGAAATTTACTGCTCAATTTGAGGGGGAGAAAACAAATCCGATCTGACCATGTTCGTATAAAGGTAAAATTTCTAAACCTTTAAACTCATTATCATTTTTAGAGAAAGGCCATCTTTAGAATGATAAAACCTCTTTCAAATGGTCAAACCACTTCTACATGCTAAAATGCTTTTCTGAGACTTCAAAGAGTCAGTGTGTGGAACAATACAATCTTTAGGACAACAATTTTCACGGGATCAATGTGTGAGCATATATAGCACATCTATGGATTCACTTAAACCTGTGTTTCCTACCAAAGAAGTAAACCCTGAGTTTTTCTCATTGTGCTGAAGAGGTAAAAATTGAAAAGAGAGTTTGGTTAGATGTGAGTTACATGATAAAAAGAAAGAGGGTGTGAGAACAGAGTCAAAAGAAATATACAACTCTGCACTATCTTTTTCTGAGCCGGGCAAGCCACATTACTGATTTATCACGACTCTTTGGTGATTATCATTGAAACAGGCAATTAGCCCATGCCAACTCTTGTATTAACCCCACTAGCTACTTATTTCCTTCTCAACAGGGAAATACTTCACTTTTCCACGGGGAAGCAGCACATATGCTATCTGATCTTTATTTGGAAGGTTGGATATTGAAAAGAAGGAAATTTGCCCCACCTTCACACTTCACTCATGCACATTGAGTCTGTGGACACCTGTTATGTCCAAACAGTTTACACACTTTTGAGCCTAATAGATAATATTCTATTTTTCTTCCACACAATATCACGAATCTTTGTGATTCCACATGCATATCTATGTGATATTGCCAGAACAGTTTGAGAAGTTTAATTTTATAATTCTACTTCTATGATAACTGGAAGTCCTATCAGAGCTTCATAAATGTCAACTCTGAATATAGGCCACACAATTATTTTAATTGTTGTGATAACAGTTGCTATGTGCTTCTGTGTTAGCTGTTACCCCTGGTTACTTATTGTCTTTTGAAAGCAGATCTTCATGAGCTGACTATGCTTGCTACTCAACAACCTTATCAGTTTATCTACCAACGATTTTTACTCAAGCTGGTTATACAAGCTTCCACACTTTAAATCGTTCTCTGATTGTTTGAGTTTAATCTATGGGAGATAACTGGGATCTGAAAAGTAAAGCAACATTCAAGGGGGAGTAGGCAACGATTAAGGGGGAGTTAAAGAAAGAATTCAAGCAATTGAAATTGTGGAAGATCAGGAAAAGAAGACTCTTACAAGACTTGAAGATTGACACTCCAACGCCTCTAAAGAAAGCAAGGGGGAGACTACAAGATGATGATTTCTTTATAAAACATTAGGGGGAGATTGTTAGCTTTAATTAGCCCCTAATTTACATGAATGTTTTATTAAGAAATAGTGTCAAGGACTTATTTGTATTTGTTGAGTGTCAAGGGCTAAAAGTGTAAATAACCAATTGTTGTATTGGTTATAAAGTCTTGTTAAAAAAATATTTTAGAAAATATCTCTAAATATCTCAAAGTATCTCTTTGTTAGTTTATATATACGTACAAAAAGAGAGAGTGAAAAAAGTTGTAAGAAAGAGTTGTTCTTCATTTCATATATTGTAAACTCTTCTCTTTATCAATCAAATACAAGGATTATTGCTATTATTGTTGTTACTTGTTATATATGGGTTCCTACAAAAGTGTATCCCGGAGCGTGTGTCGAAATGCTTAGGCTAAATGTTAGAGCATTATTGTATTCAAGATTTATTGTTAAAGTCTTGTAATGGTCAAACAATGTAAAAGTCAAAGATAGTCAAAGTCAAAGTAGCTTTAATTGAAAAGTCAAAGTAGATTAGATTTAATGCTTTGTAATCCTAGGTATAAATAGGATTAGTTAGCTTAGATGTTAAGTAAGTCTCAAGAAAGTCAAAAGAAAGTAATTCATTAGTGATCTTAATTGTAATATTCTAGAGAGAGAAGTGAGAGCATTCTAGAGAGAGAAAGTGCATAATTCCTATGTAAATCTCTATTATGTTCAAGATCAATGGATGATTTGATGATTACCTAATAGAAACTGGTTCATCAATTGGTATCAGAGCTTTGTGAGATTGAATTGTGTGCAAATTCGTCCAATTTCTTGAAGATTTGAAGATTTTTTGAAGATTTTTGAAGAAAATCTCCATTCTTGAAGAACTTGAAGAACACAAATGGGTTATAGATTTTTAGCTCGTTTTTGTGTTTGATTTTGATTGCAAAGTGTTTCTCCATCATTCTAAACAAGTTTAGAATCATCAATTTTGCAAAATCATGCCAAGATTTGATCAATTTTAAGATTTTGTAAAATTTGGTGTTCTTGAGAAAAAGTTCTCTGTCAAATTTTTAGAACATTGATTTTGCAATTTGGTGTTAAATTGATTGATTTTTGTGCAAATTCGTGTTCAAAAACAGTTTTCAGACATGAATTAACCATAAAATTCAAGTTTTGATGTCTAAATCTCATTTTTAGAAAATTTGAATTTTTTGGTGTTCTTCATGTTCTTGAGGGTTTCTTGAGATATTCATATTAAAAGTTTAGATCTTGAATTTTGATCCATTTTTGTTGTTAAGTGTTGTTAGAAATGTGTTTTTGAATTTGTTTGATCTTAAAATCTAGATTTAATATTTGTTTGTGAGTGTTTGTATGTGCAGAAAATCAACAGAAGAAAAGAAAAGAAGAAAGCTGATTGTGTGTGTGCTTATTAGAGGAATTCAGACCCTTCTTGACCAAGAATTCGAACCCTTATAGATTCGAATTCCTTGAATTTGAACCCTTCTGCATTCGAATTCTTTGAATTCGAACCCCTCTAGATTCGAATTCATTGAATTCGAACCCTTCTGCATTCGAATTCCTTGAATTCGAACCCTTCTTCATCCGAATTCATTGAATTCGAACCCTTCTGCATTCGAATTCCTTGAATTCGAACCCTTCTTCATCCGAATTCTTTGAATTCGAATCCTTCTTCATCCGAATTCATTGATTTCGAATCCTTCTTCATTCGAATTCATTGATTTTGAATCCTTCTTCATTCGAATTCATTGATTTCGAATCCTTCTTCATCCGAATTCATTGAATTCGAATCCTTCTTCATCCGAATTCATTGAATTCGAATCCTTATACATCCGAAATCTTGTGAATTTTTTTTATTCGACTTGTGTCAACTCATCAGTGTTGAAAAAAAAATTTATTCCGAAATTTTTTCTATAGTGTATTTCATACACTGTAAGGGCTTTTCAAGAAAAAATTTTATATAAAATTTTTTAAGAGTGTGCACATAATTCTAACTTCTAAGCGAAGTTTCTCTTGACGATCACTCTATTAGGTATATTTTTGTTAATATTTTTTGTGTTTCTTTTCAGGTTTTCTTCAAGATGTCTACTTATACAGAAGATGGGGTTTTAAGATTGAAGCAAACTATTATAAAGGAGATACCCCCAATTGCAAAAGTTCTGGTTAAATCATTAAATGAAAGTTTGCAACAAACAATTTTGCAACAATTTATTATACCAGAAATAACTCCTAAACCACAAGTTTTTGTTAAGTCAAATAATGGAATTTTGCAACAAGTTCTTTTAACAGAAACATCTCCAATATCACAAACTCCTATTAAAGACAATGCTTCAAATTCTTCAACTCCTATTTCAAATCCTTCAGTTCCTATTTTAAATAAAGCATTGGAGGAAGAAAATGTTGATCTGAAAAGACAAATTTTAGACATTTCTTCTTCAAATGATAAACTTACTAAAAGAATAACTGATCTTGAAGTTTATATTGCAGATCTTGAAACAAAGAAAGACAACTCAAGTCTGCACGATCAAATCGAGAATCTTCAAGAGAAAGTAACAACTCTTCAAAAAGAAAATGCCGATTTGAAGAGTAGAGAAGAAAAGAGAGTGAAGTGGAACTTAAAGTTACATACTCAATTAAAAGAAGTTCAAGATAAAGAAAAGAATTTGGAAAGTGAAAATGCCAATCTAAAGAGAAAACTGTCTAATTTTTCTTTTGAAGAAAAGAAAGTTTTTGAAGAAAAGAAAGTACTTGAACTGAAATGCATAAAACTTTCAAAACAAGTTTCTGACTTTGAGAAAGTTTTATTTCTTGAAAAGGAGAAGTTGGAGAAGGAAAGGGTCGAGTATGAAAAAGAAAGGAAAAGCTTTGAAGCGAAGAATGCGAAACTGTCAAAGAAAATTTCTGATCTTCAAAAGGACTTAGAACAGGAAAGACAAGAGCTAGATAAAGAAAATCAAGAGCTAGAAAAGATGAAGAAAGTTGACTTTCAGGCTAGGTGCGTTAAAGACGAATTTTCTAAAGAAAGGAAGATATTTCGGCAGGAAATTCATAAATTGACAATGAATTTGGCTGCATTATCGACTGACATCATGAAAGAGAAGAGGGTCAAGTCTAAGATTCAGAAGAAGCTTGATTTGGTGACCAAGGAACGGAATGACTTATCTTACAAAGTGAAGTCATTTAACAAATCCAAATGCTATTCAGAATGTCTGATTCGTCCTTCTAATCTATTCTATGATCACTCGGTGGATAATTCTTCCAAGTATCAATATGATGATCTTCCTTCATATAAGAAAGTCAACATGCAATGGAGAGTAAAAGGTACGTCTACTAAAAAAGGTGAGCCTAAATCCTCTGTTCCCAACAAGAACACTAATCTGAAAGGTAAATCTTTTGCTAATCGTGATTCATTCTATTCCGCAAATCATTTAATCAGGTTAGCACAAAAGAATTTTTGTTGTTCTTATTGTGGTACTAATGATTTTATTAAAAATGAGAGTGTTCATTATTGGTATGGTACTTATCATTTTCCTTCCTATAGAGCTCCGCTTAACAAGCCAGGACCCAAGACACGTTGGGTACCAAAATCTACTTAATCTGTTTTTGCAGATTTAGAAGCAAAGTGTTGAACTCTCGGAAGAAGATTACTTGTACCATTAAGGGGGAGTAAAGAGATATTGGCTTTTGAACATATCACTTCAAAACTCGTGCTTCAACGACATTGGCTTTTGAACATATCAGTTCAAAACCCGTGCTTCAACGACTATGGCTTCTGAACAATTCAGTTCAGGACCCGTACTTCAAAGACTAAGACTTCTAAACAAATCAGTTTAGAACTCATACTTCCCAGGTGATATCCTTTAACTGTCATATCTTTTTAATTCAAGGAACAAGTGATGAAAGGTAACATTGGATTATATTTTGCTTCTACTGCTTTGAAAACTTGAATCTTTACAAATTTAATTAAATGAGATGAAATTTTCAATTTTCATTCAATGAATTAAATGTGTGCTAAAAGATAATTTTACAAGAATTTTTGTATTATCTGAGTTAGATTTGTTTCAACTCTCACCTCTGAAATAAATCGAAAGGTCAGCAAAACATGAATGAAATTATGCTGAATGCTCAAAGTTATGTGAATCTGGACTTATATAGAATATAATGCTCAAAAAGCCTATATGTCAGAATGATGGATGGAAATGAAAATATGGGAGAAGCACTATATTTTAGAACCAAATGATTGAGATAAAATTGTTGCACTATCATTTAGTTTGAAAGTTTGTGCATGTGGCCTTTCTGGTTTGGGAGAGTAAGTCCTAAGGGGTGCTCGACACCTAGTCCCTAAGATCAACTGGTCTGGGATCGGCTGACCCAAATCATGCAATAGAACCAGATAGAAAGCCATGTTCTACTGGTACAAATGGGTTTAAGATATATCGATGTGGCCTTTCTGGTTTGGGAAATTAAGTTCTAAGGGGTGCTCGTCACCTAGCACCTAAGGCCAACTGGTCTGGGATCTGCTAACCCAAATCCTGCTATAGAACCAGATAGAAAGTCATGTTTAACGGTGTATCTTATTCTTACTAAACTTTTTGATCAAAAGATGCCAATGAGCACAAAATCAAAGGATGCCAATGAGCACAGAATCAAAAGATGCCAATGAGCACAAAATCAAGTGTCAATGTGCACAAAATCAAAAGATGCCAATGAGCACACATCTCTTGAAACTTGGGGAAAATACAAAGTCGCGATAAACCCGTAAATTTGTGAAAATCCTGATTTTGGACAAATAGTGTGAGTAGAGCAAAGTGTTCTTATATGTTTTAGAATTGCATATGCTTGTTGCTAATCATATTTCGCATGCTAGCACACCAAATAGATTTAATAAAGGGGTTGAAACTGAACATTTTTTTTTAACTTGATATACAATGATGACTTGTATTTGAATCTAAACACATGCATTTGATTTCATTTGATTGCAAAATCTGTTAAATTTCATTAAGTTGAATTTCTTTTGTAAAGCTTTCAAATGATCAAATGTTAGTAGTTAAAAAATGAAGTTCAATGAATTTTATTTTCCTTGTGTAAATTTGTTTTAAAATTTGTGCTACAATTTCAAATACTGTACGTTATTGAAATATATGCATATTTTCAGGGGGAGAAAACAAATTGCTCCAGAATTCTTACTTTGAGGGGGAGCAAGGTTATTCTCTAAGGAGGAGATTGTTAGCAATACTCAAAGACACGACTGAAATTGAAAATGGTTTTCGATGATTATGATGCTCACCATCATCGAAAAAGGGGGAGAAAAGTTTAATTTCAATTTCATGTCAAAGAGCTTTCAAATCAAAGATATTTCAAGTCAAAGATTCATGAACAAAGACTGAAGATTAGGGGGAGAAGGATCATGTGAACTCCAAATGTTGCTGAATTTGGTTATCTTAGTTCTGAGTGGTTCTCGGAATGCGCTTACACCTAAAAGTTCAACAATGTGGATGGTTTCACATCTTTCTGATCCAAACTCTAATTGTTTCTGATTCATCTTGTTCCGAATTGATGGTTTTATACAAAGATCGGAATTTCATGTTCAAGACTTGAAGACAATCTGTTGAAGATTTTATTCAAGAAGGTTGCCTTTTCAAAGAGAAAGACAAAGACTTTTCATGTTTGTCTGAAGATTCTTCAAAGCTGAGTTCTTAAAGAGTGTCAAAGCATAGAGTTCGCCGTGAACTAGTGGAGATAAAGCTATTTGAAGATTATCTGAGCCTCAAAGTTTAAAGCGGTCAAAGATAAAGTATTGAAGATCAAGTACTGAAGACTACTGTCATATTTTTAAATCTTGAATCCAAAGGGGGAGATTGTTAGAGCATTATTGTATTCAAGATTTATTGTTAAAGTCTTGTAATGGTCAAACAATGTAAAAGTCAGAGATAGTCAAAGTCAAAGTAGCTTTAATTGAAAAGTCAAAGTAGATTAGATTCAATGCTTTGTAATCCTAGGTATAAATAGGATTAGTTAGCTTAGATGTTAAGTAAGTCTCAAGAAAGTCAAAAGAAAGCAATTCATTAGTGATCTTAATTGTAATATTCTAGAGAGAGAAGTGAGAGCATTCTAGAGAGAGAAAGTGCATAATTCCTATGTAAATCTCTATTATGTTCAAGATCAATGGATGATTTGATGATTACCAAATAGAAACTGGTTCATCAATAAAACTTTAGGGGGAGAATGTTAGGACACTGAAGTTGTCCTTTATAATAGAAAGTTTTGTAAAGCAATAGTTGTGTTAAAGGGCTTATGCTTAATTGTTGTAGCAAGTGATGAAGACTATAAATAGGTCTTTACTTGTAGTTTGTAAGAAGTGAATTCATTAATACAAGATGTAGATCTCTAATCACTTTGTGTTCTCTCTAGGTTAGATTTCCTTTTCAATAATGTTCTTCATCATCTTGTTACACAATACTTGGATTGTATGAAGATCATGGAACTAACAAGTGGTATCAGAGCCAAATCGAAGAATTTTTCATCGATACGTTCATCGGATCTTCATAATTCAAGCGTTTTTAGCCCTATTTTGCTCAGATTTCAGATTCCTATGGTGTTTGTTCAAGAAAAAGTCGAACTCACTTTTTGGATCAAACGTATGCCAAATCGATCGAATTACATGTTTTGATCAACTAGAAATCTGTTCATCTTCATTTTTCGGATAAGTCTGCGAAAGAATAACTGAAATTGGATCCGAAACCATCAGAATTCGGATGTAGGCAGATTCGAAACCATGGATTCGGATTAAGTAGGGTGCAAAATCAGCTCAATTCGGATCATGTTAGGTGCGAAATCAGGGAATTCGAATCATGTAGGGTGCGCAATCAATGAATTCGGATCGTGAAGAGTTCGAAATCAGGACAATTCGGATCATGAAGGGTTCGAAATCACTCAATTCGAATCATGAAGGGTTCGAAATCACTCAATTCGAATCATGAAGGGTTCGAAATCAAGACAATTCGAATCATAAAGGGTTCGAAATCAATGAATTCGAATCATGAAGGGTTCGAAATCAGGACAATTCGAATCATGAAGGGTCCGAAATCAGGGCAATTCGAATCATGAAGGGTCCGAAATCAATCAATTCGAATCATGAAGGGTTCGAAATCAAGACAATTCGAATCATAAAGGGTTCGAAATCAATGAATTCGAATCATGAAGGGTTCGAAATCAAGACAATTCGAATCATAAAGGGTTCGAAATCAATGAATTCGAATCATGAAGGGTTCGAAATCAGGACAATTCGAATCATGAAGGGTCCGAAATCAGGGCAATTCGAATCATGAAGGGTCCGAAATCAATGAATCCGGATCATGTAGGGTTCGAAATCAAGCCATTTCGTATCATGTTGGATGCGAAACCATGCCTATCTTGAATAAATGGAATTCGAAACCATTAGAATGAGGATTAGAAAGATGCGAAGCCATCCATACCTTTGAACCTTTAGGTGTAAGCACATTCCGAAATTCAGAACTAAGATGACCAAATTCAGCAATATTTCGGACTTCACAAGATCCGAAACCAACAACTCTGAACAGTTCGAAACCATCTAAGCCATCCAAACAATAGTAGCATCCGAAACCATGAACAGTAAAGCATGAAGGATTCAAAACCATCAATGAACAGTAAATGATGAAGGATCCTGTTGATCCAAACCCTCAGTGATTTGATAATGACCCTCTCTTAAATACTTAGTGAAAATTGTAAGTAAACAATATGTATCAGAGTTTCACTATCGCTGATAAGTACTAAGATCTTACAGTACCGCTGATAGGAACTCTCGCTCTTTAAATTAAACATTCAGCGAACACTGTTCACCATTAATGTGCTGAGTCTGTTCAGTCATTATGGTGATCGCTGATAGGTTAGTTGTTTACTTATGATCCCTGAAGACAAGTTTCACGTCAACAAAGGGTCTACGTTGAAGTCGAAGATCAAGCTCAAGAACCAGCGACAAGTCTCCTAATGAACTGATACGGATCAGCGAAGACTCAGATTTGTCCACTCAACGTGAAGTATCAAGTACAAGACTTCAGTTATCGCTGAACTTTATCATTCGCTGAATAGAAAATGATAATCGCTGAATCAACGAAAGCTGATCATGAAGTCCTCCGTACAAAGTACTTTTGTCTTAACCACCCTTTCACGACTCCGTACGAATTGTCAGAAAAGAACCTCCGAATATCTGAAATCGTACAACCACTGTGATACTACACTATTCATCCATTCGGCTACTAAGGTTGTCAATCCAAGTCAATGACATGCAACCAACCAGCTGATGACACGTGTAAAGTATATACTGACTTGCATTAAATGCATGCAGTATATAAAGAGATGAACTCACTTCTTTTTGAAGTAACTTGCTAACTCTGGACAAGTTCAATCTATTATCTCAAGATAGGTTATTATTAGTAATTTCCTTATCTCTCTTAGTGCAAGAAACCTTAGTGTTCCAACTTGTTTAGATTTAGGTTTATCCTTAATCTTGTCTCCGCAACAAGCTGTAAATTGTTAATGATTTATCAATAAAAAATTTAGAAAAGTAAAATCTGTGTGTTTGTATTCAACCCCCCCCCCCTTCTACAAACTTGTATAGGCCTTCGGGACCAACAAGTGGTATCAGAGCGGATTTGTTTAATCTCATAAACAAGATCTAATCTAAGATATTTCTCTTCCCTGCTATTATCTGAAAATGGCCACCAACACAAACACACATTATATAGACAATGGTTCTCTTGCAAAACCCCCTAGATTTTCCAGAGACAACTTCAACTTGTGGAAAAATAGGATGACACTCTTCTTAGAAGGTGTAGACCCAACTATGTCTTACTATCTTGAAAACGGCCCACACATCCCTGTAACAATTGATCCTTTAGTTCCAGCCACTGCAACTAGACCTGCTATTCCAGAAAGGCTGATTCCTAAGGAAATACACATGTGGACCGATGAAGATAAGAAGAAAGTGGCTATAGATACAAAAGCCAGATGCATACTATCCATGGCCCTTCCTGACGAAGTCTACCATTCCGTCATGAACCTGAAGTCATCAAAAGCCATGTGGGACACAATATGTGTTCAGTATGAAGGAACGTCTGAAGTCCAGGACTCTAGAAAGATCAACCTAGTAAGACAATACGAAAGCTTCATTTCTGGTAAGAATGAAACTCTCTCTGAAGTTCACCAACGTTTTAATTGCTTAATTATAGATCTAAAAACTGTTGGTAAGGAATATTCTAACTTTGAAGTGCTGACAAAGTTTCTAGAATGTTTACCTGAAAGCTGGGACAATTATTCCATGTGTCTCAAGCTGTCAAAGGATCTTAAATCAATGACCCTTTCAACCTTATATGGTACATTGTTGAATCATGAGCAATCTAGCCATCTTAAGAAGAATCTTGTAAAAGATTCCAAAAGCACCCCTGTTGCTTTAATCTCAGAGGAACCTTCTACTCAGCGACCCTCGGTCACTATCACTGAGTTAGAAAGTAACTCTGAAAGGTCATCAGACTCTGATTCTTCAGATGATGATGAATCCTTGGCTCTCCTAACTAAAAAGTTCAGGAGATTCGCCAAGAAGAAAATGTTTAGAAAGAACAAACCTCTTTCCATAACTGACAAGCCTAAATCATCAGCTTTTGTTGATAAGGCTACTTCTACTTGTTTCAACTGCGAAAAGACAGGCCATTTCGCTAATGAGTACAGGTCAAAGAAAGTCATGAGACCTTCAGCTTTCTCAAAGAAAAACTTTGTTCCAAGGAATAAAGATGACAAATACTCAAAGCTGAAGGAGAAGTATGCAAAGCTGAAAAGCATTAAGAAGAAAGGAAAAGGCCTGATGGCTGACTATGATTGGGCTGCTTCTGATGAAGAAGCATCATCATCTGACTCTGAAGATGATGAAGCAAATCAATGTCTCATGGCCAAGATTGAAGAAGAGGAAGAAAGTTCAGACATTCCCTCCACTTCAACATCTGCCATTCAGGTATCACCTTCTTTCTTTACCATTATTGCAAATATTGATGAAGCTGATAGTCTCCGTAAGATCGATCTATTGACTAGAAGTTTATACGAAGCCATGAACGGCAAAACTGTGGTTGAAAACCAAAATCTTGATCTCGCTGAAAAGCTTAAAAACTGCCACCTTCAAATAGAAAAGCTTTCTAAAATTGAAGATGATTTTAAAGATCAAGTCTATTTAAATCAGCTAGTCAAAATCGAACGAGCAGAAGCTATCGCTGCATTAAAAGCTGAACAAGCTACTGTTGAAGGATGGTGTAATTCTTCAACAAAGATCACTGAGATAATTAAGGCTCAGATTCCTCTGAGTGATAAACGTGGTCTGAGTTATAAATATGATACTCCAAAACCAACCACTGAACGTTCAATGCTTAAATTTGGAACATTCGTATCCTCAGTCGCTGACACTTCATCATCTCAGTGCTCCTCGTCCATTACACCAATCCCTGATGAAACTCCTACCTCCTCAAAAGGTAAGGAGAAAATGGTTTATTCAAAACCTACCTCTGTCTCTAAAGACAAAGGTAAAGGAATTGTTATTTATCAAAATCCTCAGAAGGGTACCTTAGTACCAAAGCTGAATGCTTCTAAAGGCTCAGTGACCTACCCCTCTGGATCTAGAAAGCTGATCTTTGGATCTATTCAGCGATCTACTCCTAGACTCAGAGTGGATGTCCTTGGTAAGAAATCTGAAGAACTAAATGTTCGTCCCATTTCTAAAGCCAATAGTTCACTTGGTGCTGGCACTTCTAATTCGAAATTAAAAGCTCAGCATACAAGTGGTCCTAGAACTACTTTTAGTTATAGGAAATGTTATCACTGTGGACTTACCGATCATATTGCTAGTAAGTGCCCCACAGCCACCAAAGCTGAAAAGATAGCTAAGGTGAAGATTGCCCCCAAGGCAAAGAAGACCAACCCCGATGAAAATCAGGTCAAGGTGACTCCTACCACTGAAGTTAAGAAATTAGCCAAAGTGAAGAAAGACAAAGCTGAATCTTCAAATGCTGCAAAGACCGCTGAACCTTCTATTCCAACTAGCTCTACTGACAAACGTGTATACATGGTTAAGTGGGTACCCAAGCAAAACTAATCTTCCTTTGTAAATGCAGGTTAAGAAGGGTATCTGGTATCTCGATAGCGGATGCTCTAGACACATGACTGGAAAGAAAAACCTGCTCGCTGAATACAAGGAAGAGAAGGGTCCCTCTGTGACTTTCGGTGGAAATGGAAAAGGACACACCAGAGGGTATGGTGTACTTTCAAATGGTACAACCTCCTTCAGAAGAGTCGCATATGTTGAAGGGCTGAAGCATACTCTTCTGAGCATCAGTCAGCTTTGCGACATGGATAATAAAGTGATTTTCACTAAGGAATCCTGCTTTGTCACTGACAAAAAGGAGAAGATAGCTCTCAGCGGTTATCGTTTGGAAAATGTTTATGTAATAAACATGGACTCAACAACCACTGAGAACTCCTGTTTCTTCTCAAAGGAATCTTCTGATGTTAACTGGTTATGGCACAAGAGGCTCTCACATCTAAATTTCATGACACTGAATACTCTTTCCTCCAAAGAGTTAGTCACTGGTCTACCTCGGCATTCATACGCCAAAGAGTCTTTATGTTCAGCGTGTGAAAAAGGGAAGCAGACCAATGCAAGCTTCAAGTCAAAGCAAGTCTCCTCAGTGTCATCTCCTCTACAACTACTCCATATGGATTTGTTTGGCCCTGTTAACAAACAATCCATCGCTAGAAAGAAATATACGCTGGTCATAGTTGATGAATTCTCTCGTTACACATGGGTAATGTTTCTCCGTTCTAAGAGTGACACCCCTGAAGAACTCATCACCTTTGTTCGGAAGATGGAAACTCTGAACAATATGACTGTTCGCTCAATAAGGAGTGATCATGGAACTGAATTCAAAAATAGTTCTCTTGATTCCTTCCTTGAGAGTAAGGGTATTTCTCACAACTTTTCGTCAGTGAGAACACCGCAACAAAATGGAGTCGCTGAAAGAAGAAATAGAACAATTATTGAAGCTGCACGTTCAATGCTCAGCGATTCTCACCTGCCTACTCAGTTTTGGGCAGAAGCTGTCAACACTGCTTGTTTTACGCAAAACAGGTCGCTGATAGTTAAAAGATTCAAAAAGACAGCCTATGAACTATTTCATGGGAGAAAGCCTTCAATCAGCTTTCTTCACATCTTTGGATGTCAGTGTTTCATACTGAACAACAGAGATGCCCTTGGAAAGTTTGATCCTAAGGCTGATGATGGAATCTTTCTTGGATACTCCTCACTCTCCAAAGCCTTCAGAGTCTTCAACCGTAGAAGACAAACTGTAGAAGAAACTATTCACGTCACATTTGACGAATCCCGTTCAGCGAACTCTAAACCGTCCGCTGATACTGAAGAACTGAATCAATGGATGTTTTCTCATCTTGGTGATTCAGAAGAAGTTCCCACCCCTCATGCTCACACCATAGAAAATGATGGTCCTACTATCATTCCAGATATGCAGAATAGTGAAACTGAAACATCTTGGGTCTCAGCTGTTCCTATAAACACTATACCTGCAGTTGATCCAAATATCTCAGAAATTCCATCTATTTCTCAGCAATCAGTGAATGAAGTGACAAATGCAAACATTCCTCTCTTAGCTGATAATCCAGAAGTAGCTGAAGCCTCATCTTCAGTTTCTCCAGTTCAGACTGAGTCAGCGACGTATGCTCCGGCTCAGCGATGGACTGTAAATCACCCAATCGATCAAATTCTTGGTGATCCAAACGCTGGTATTCAGACTCGTAGAAGTGCAGGTAATATTTGTTTATTTGTTAACTTTATTTCTCTAACTGAACCAAAGAAAATAGATGATGCCCTCAGAGATCCAAACTGGGTCAGCGCTATGCAAGAAGAGCTGACTGAATTCGAAAGAAACAAAGTTTGGAAACTCGTTCGTAGACCAACTGACAAAACGGTGGGTCTATCGAAACAAGTTGGACGAACATGGTACTGTAACTCGCAACAAAGCTCGTCTTGTTGCTCAGGGATACAGACAAGAGGAAGGCATAGATTATGACGAAACATTTGCTCCAGTAGCAAGACTTGAATCTATTCGTCTTTTCTTAGCATATGTTGTACACAAAAACTTCACTGTACATCAGATGGATGTTAAGTCAGCGTTTCTAAATGGAAAGCTGAATGAAGAAGTTTATGTGGAACAACCTCCAGGATTCTCAGATCCTAAGCGTCCAGGTTATGTTTATAAACTGGACAAGGCACTTTATGGCTTAAAGCAAGCTCCTCGTGCACGGTATGATACTCTCTCTACTTATCTCCATATTGAACAATTTGAGAGAGGTAATATTGACCAACGTCTCGATCATCATCTTCATAGAACCAACGTCGGTCTTTACAGAGCCCAAGTCGGTCTTGACCGCTGACATATCACCCTCGAGTTTTCCAACCGATGTCTTCAGCGTTGTTACTTCGCTGGACACGGTCGAAACTGAGTTTTTGAGGCTTGTGTAGTCAGTGTAGATGTCAGAGAGCACCTTGGCAAAATCGCTGAGCGTCTTATCAAGGCCCTTAATGTCATCTGTGGAAGCCTTCTTCTCCACCACCGTAGTCAGCTTCGTCAGATTCTCTCCAGCGTTTGTTACAGTTGTAGAGTTGTTGGAGAGTGTGGTGGTGAGATCAGTCAGCTTAGTTTCCACGGACTTCAGAGACTCGTTGATGTCTCCCAAATTTAGACCTGTAATACATAAGTACTTGTGAACAAAGGAAAGCTCAGAAGTTTTAGGTTTAGTTACAGTGTCTATGGGTTGATTTGTACCTGCAGGAGGATTGATGAAATCGTCGAAGTTGCGGACTCCTGAATAATGTTCCATATCTTCTTCTAAAGTACGGTGAGGTATGGTGATCTCTGCAGGTCCTTTCTTCATCATTTGTTGAGAAGCGTCAGCGGTGGCTTCTGGAATGATGGCATCTCCAGTGTTCTTTGGAGGAGTGTCCAAGTGAGTGGAAGGAGAAGCGAAGGATAAGATTGGGGTTCGGGTTCTGAGTTCAGCGTTGGAATCGCTGACAATCACTTCATCAGTCTTTTGAGAGACTAAGGGAGGTTGGGTAGTTTCCAAGTTTCTAACCTCAGCGTTTAGAGATGCTGAGGTCGGGATTGAACGGATGGCTTGAATGGGTGTGGCAGAGCGTACCACGGAACTTTCCTTCAGCTCTTCAGAATGAGCTGAGGAGTCTTCAGCATGGGATTGCTGGGGTTGCTCCTTGGTTTTCTTGATCCTTTTGGAATCAAGTGAGGTGTGAGAGTGTTTCCTTTTCTTAGAAGGAGAGGATTGTGTGGCCGGGGTATCAGCGATGGGTATTGTCGCTGAAGGAGCCACAGAAATCGAAGAATTAGGGTTAAGAAGAGAGAGAAGGGTAGAGAGACGTACCTCATTGTCGACAGGTTTGAAATCGAGCACCTTAGGGCCAACCTGAGAAAGTTTCAGGTCACCCTCTTGAGGATAGCTGTCCTTCAGGCCATATTGGAAGATGGCGCTGATGAATCTTGGGTAAGGAACCCATGCTGGTCGGTCAGCGGCAGAATCCACGCGTTGTACTAGGTCATCATATATAATAGAGGCCCAGTCAATGTTTAGACCTTTCAGCAGTGTGTATCCCATAGCTTGCGTAGGTTGTGCGGCTTGATCAGAAGAGTCGGACTTCGCTGTCATGCAGCTGATCAGGTGAGCGAAGATGAAATTCATCTCGCTGGGCATTTTGGACTTCTTTATCAGCGTCAGCTTCTTCTCGGGCTTCTTGTCCCTTCCAATGTCCCAGGTGTAACCCATTGTGTCGAGAAAAGCAATGATGGCATCTTTGTCAGCTTGCTTCTTATGGTCAAGGAATGGAACGAAGGGTTTTTCTTTGGTGGCATTGGGAAAGTTCAGGGCTTTTCGTATGATAGCGGGGGTTATCTTAATTGTACCATACTCAGTATCGCTGAGTATGCAATCGATGGTTTTGGATGCATCTTTGGCGGAGGGTAGCTGAGTGTGTCTGGCAGAGTACCAGAACTGGGATAGTAGTAGCTGACTTGCGGGAGGAGTGATGGTCATGGCTGTTGAAATGCAGCAGTGTTTCAGGAAATTCACAGCATCATCCAGATGTGTGACTTGCTTTCGAGGAGGAAACTCGAGAAGCGCAGAGTGGTTGTTGACCTTAGTCCAATCTAGTTGATCCAGCTTGAACTTAACCTGAGGGGCTTTGATGATGTCCACTTCCTCAGAGTCAGCGGAGATGGACTCAGCGGTGACATTGATCTTTGAAGATGCCATTTCTCTGTATTATCAGTTCAACCAAAGATGTTAACAAATAAGAATTGTCTTAGTATGGAAAGAATTTCCATTAAGATTGTTCGAATTTTGTCCATTTCATTCAGACATAAATGTCTTAATGAAGATTAGGGTTTTTCATGATTTTGAAACGAAATGTAAAACCCATAAAGTCTTGTATTCCAGTTTCTAAAAGAAAACTGGATACGAATGAAGAACAAGTTTTTAAGATTTAGATTTAAAACTTGAAGAACAACCATGAAATGGTTGTGTTCATAAAACCATGAAAGAAATGATTTTATTTTACAAAGTTCTTTTGTTTGATCTTGTTAAAACAATGAGAAGATCGAAAACAAGTTATACGCATTTGATAATAGATAAGAACATATTAACCTTGATGTTTTGATGAAGAAGATGATGAACAGTTCTTGAGGTTTTTGAGAGCACAAATGCAACAGAGGATTCTTTCTTGCGGAGGAAGATTTGATCGCGTAAAAAACAAATATAAACCAAGAGTTTGTTTATATAGAGAGTTTTAGAGAGAGAAAACCTTGAGCGGGAAAAGGTTTTCATCATGACACGGACACGTGTTTGCATTTGATTGGAAGTTTGAACGAAACGTGCAAACGTGTGTCAGAAAGAAATCGTGCCTAGTGTTATCCGTTGGAATGACGTCACAACTGTCCTTTCACATTCTTTTAGGATGTCTCTGAGGTTTTGAAAGCTTAGGGACTCTTTTAAAAAAACATGAAGCACCGAATAGAAAATATCAGTGAAGGTTTAAAGAACTTTCAAAATATCGCTGTTAAGGAAGAGATATTCAGCGATGTAATTTATTTTGAAATCTTGCATTTACATGCGATTGTCAGAGAGAGAAAACATACCTGGATATCAGTTTAACCAAGTTTATTCAGAGAGAAGATGATGAAATGGATTATATGAGTTGATTTTATCCCGAAGGCTATACAAGTTTGTATAACCGTATCGCTGATCAAATTTGAACCGCTGAAGATTTTACCCTTCAAAGTTCAGCATTCCAAGTTCGCTGATGAGAAAGTTGAATCTTGTCTCATCAAGAGGTTTGGTAAATAAATCAGCTAACTGATAATCAGTTGGGATAAAATGAAGTTCTATATCACCATTCATCACATGATCTCTGATAAAATGATATCTGATTTCTATGTGTTTTGTCTTTGAGTGTAGCACTGGATTGTTTGCTATAGCGATGGCACTTGTGCTGTCGCAATAGATTGGAATTTTGGAGAGCTGAAGATCATAGTCTAGTAGCTGATTTCTCATCCACAAGACTTGAGAACAACAGCTTCCAGCGGCTACATATTCAGCTTCAGCTGTGGAAGTGGACACTGAGTTTTGCTTCTTACTTGTCCAACTTACCAGCTTTCCACCCAGGAGCTGACATCCTCCTGTGGTGCTTTTCCTATCCATTTTGCAACCTGCAAAATCACTGTCTGAATATGCGGTTAGATCGAATCCTGAGTCTTTGGGATACCAAAGACCTAGATTCGCTGTACCCTTAAGATATCGAAATATTCGCTTTACAGCTTTCATATGAGATATCTTAGGTTCAGCTTGATATCGTGCACACAAGCATGTTGCAAACATAATATCGGGTCGGCTAGCTGTAAGATACAATAGTGAGCCGATCATCCCACAGTACAGCGTGACATTGACAGGAACACCTTTTGTGTCCTTATCAAGTGTCAGCGGAGGTGCCATAGGGGTTTTCATAGCTGAACTTTCAATTAAGTCGAATTTCTTCAGCATATCTTTAACATATTTTCCCTGATTTATAAAGGTTCCTTTTTCAGTTTGCTTAATCTGAAGACCAAGGAAATATGTTAGTTCACCCATCATGCTCATTTTATACTCATCTTTCATTCTATCAGCGAAACGAGTACAAAGCTCAGGATTAGTAGAACCAAATATAATGTCATCAACATATATTTGAACTAAAATGATATGACCTTTCACCTTTCTAAAAAATAGAGTTTTGTCAATCTTACCTCTATCAAATTTTTTAATATGGAGATAAGTAGAGAGAGTATCATACCATGCACGAGGAGCTTGCTTTAAGCCATAAAGTGCCTTGTCCAGTTTATAAACATAACCTGGACGCTTAGGATCTGAGAATCCTGGAGGTTGTTCCACATACACTTCTTCATTCAGCTTTCCATTCAGAAACGCTGACTTAACATCCATCTGATGTACAGTGAAGTTTTCGTGTACATCATATGCTAAGAAAAGACGAATAGATTCGAGTCTTGCTACTGGAGCAAAAGTTTCGTCATAATCTATGCCTTCCTCTTGTCTGTATCCCTGAGCAACAAGACGAGCTTTGTTGCGAGTTACAGTACCATGTTCGTCCAACTTGTTTCGATAGACCCATTTAGTGCCTATCACCGTTTTGTCAGTTGGTCTACGAACGAGTTTCCAAACTTTGTTTCTTTCAAATTCAGTCAGCTCTTCTTGCATAGTGCTGACCCAGTTTGGATCTCTGAGGGCATCATCTATTTTCTTTGGTTCAGTTAGAGAAATAAAGTTAACAAATAAACAAATATTACCTGCACTTCTACGAGTCTGAATACCAGCGTTGGGATCACCAAGAATTTGATCGATTGGGTGATTTACAGTCCATCGCTGAGCCGGAGCATACGTCGCTGACTCAGTCTGAACTGGAGAAACTGAAGATGAGGCTTCAGCTACTTCTGGATTATCAGCTAAGAGAGGAATGTTTGCATTTGTCACTTCATTCACTGATTGTTGAGAAATAGATGGAATGTCTGAGACATTTGGATCAACTGCAGGTATAGTGTTTATAGGAACAGTTGAGACCCATGATGTTTCAGCTTCATTGTTCTGCATGTTTGGAATGATAGTGGGACTATCATCTTCTACTGGATGAGCATGAGGAGTGGGAATATCTTCTGAATCACCAAGATGAGAAAACATCCATTGATTCAGTTCTTATGTATCAGCGTTCGGTTTAGAGTTCGCTGAACGGGATTCGTCAAACGTGACGTGAATAGTTTCTTCTACAGTTTGTCTTCTACGATTGAAGACTCTGAAGGCTTTGGAGATTGAGGAGTATCCAAGAAAGATTCCATCATCAGCCATAGGATCAAACTTTCCAAGGGCATCTCTGTTGTTCAGTATGAAACACTGACATCCAAAGATGTGAAGAAAGCTGATTGAAGGCTTTCTCAAATGAAAAAGTTCATAGGCTGTCTTTTTGAATATTTTAACTATCAGCGACCTGTTTTGCGTAAAACAAGCAGTGTTGACAGCTTCTGCCCAAAACTGAGTAGGCAGGTGAGAATCGCTGAGCATTGAACGTGCATCTTCAATAATTGTTCTATTTCTTCTTTCAGCGACTCCATTTTGTTGCGGTGTTCTCACTGACGAATAGTTGTGAGAAATACCCTTACTCTCAAGGAAGGAATCAAGAGAACTGTTTTTGAATTCAGTTCCATGATCACTCCTTATTGAGCGAACAGTCATATTGTTCAGAGTTTCCATCTTCCGAACAAAGGTGATGAGTTCTTCAGGGGTGTCACTCTTAGAACGGAGAAACATTACCCATGTGTAACGAGAGAATTCATCAACTATGACCAGCGTATATTTCTTTCCAGCGATGGATTGTTTGTTAACAGGTCCAAACAAATCCATATGGAGTAGTTGTAGAGGAGATGACACTGAGGAGACTTGCTTTGACTTGAAGCTTGCCTTGGTCTGCTTCCCTTTTTCACACGCTGAACATAAAGACTCTTTGGCGTATGAATGCTGAGGTAGACCAGTGACTAACTCTTTGGAGGAAAGAGTATTCAGTGTCTTGAAATTTAGATGTGAGAGCCTCTTGTGCCATAGCCAGTTGACATCAGAAGATGCCTTTGAGAAGAAACATGAGTTCTCAGTGGTTGTTGAGTCCATGTTTATTACATAAACATTTTCCAAACGATAACCGATGAGAGCTATCTTCTCCTTTTTGTCAGAGACAAAGCATGATTCCTTAGTAAAAATTACATTGTTATCCATGTCGCAAAGCTGACTGATGCTCAGAAGATTATGCTTCAGCCCTTCAACATATGCGACTCTTCTGAAGGAGGTTGTACCATTTGAAAGTACACCATACCCTCGGGTATGTCCTTTTCCATTTCCACCGAAAGTCACAGAGGGACCTTTCTCTTCCTTGTATTCAGCGAGCAGGCTTTTCTTACCGGTCATGTGTCTAGAGCATCCGCTATCGAGATACCAGATACCCTTCTTAACCTGCAATACAAAGGAAGATTAGTTTTTCTTAGGTATCCACTTAACCATGTATACACGTTTGTCAGTGGAAGTAGTTGGAATTGAAGGTTCAGCAGTCTTTGCAGCATTTGAAGATTCAGCTTTGTCTTTCTTCACTTTGGTTAATTTCTTAATCTCAGTGGTAGAATTCACCTTGACCTGATTTGCACCAGGGTTGGTCTTCTTTGCCTTGGGGGCAATCTTCACCTTAGCTATCTTTTCAGCTTTGGTGGCTGTGCGGCACTTATTAGCAATATGATCGGTAAGTCCACAGTGATAACATTTCCTATAACTAAAAGTAGTTCTAGGACCACTTGTATGCTGAGCTTTTAATTTTGAATTAGAAGTGACAACACCAAGTAAACTATTGGCTTTAGAAATGGGACGAACATTCAGTTCTTCAGATTTCTTACCAAAGACATCCACTCTGAGTCTAAGAGTAGATCGCTGAATAGATCCAGAGATTAGCTTTCTAGATCCAGAGGGGTAGGTCACTGAGGCTTTAGAAGCATTCAACTTTGGTACTAATGTACCCTTCTGAGGATTTTGATAAATAACAATTCATTTACCTTTCTCTTTAGAGATAGAGGTAGGTTTTGAATAAACCATTTTCTCCTTACCTTTTGAGGAGGTAGGAGTTTCCTCAGGGATTGGTGTAATGGACGAGGAGCACTGAGATGATGAAGTGTCAGCGACTGAGGATACGAATGTTCCAAATTTAAGCATTGAACGTTCAGTGGTTGGTTTTGGAGTATCATATTTATAACCCAGACCACGTTTATCACTCAGAGGAATCTGAGCCTTAATTATCTCAGTGATCTTTGTTGAAGAATTACACCATCCTTCAACAGTAGCTTTTTCAGCCTCTAATGCAGCGATAGCTTCTGCTCGTTCGATTTTGACTAGCTGATTTAAATATACTTGATCGTTAAAATCTTCTTCAATTTTAGAAAGCTTTTCTATTTGAAGGTGGCAGTTTTTAAGCTTTTCAGCGAGATCAAGATTTTGGTTTTCAACCACAGTTTTGCCGTTCATGGCTTCGTATTACGGAGACTATCAGCTTCATCAATATTTGCAATATTGGTAAAGAAAGAAGGTGATACCTGAATGGTAGATGTTGAAGTGGAGGGAATGTTTGAACTTTCTTCCTCTTCTTCAATCTTAGCCATGAGACATTGATTTGCTTCATCATCTTCAGAATCAGATGATGATGCTTCTTCATCAGAAGCAGCCCAATCATAGTCATCCATCAGGCCTTTTCCTTTCTTCTTAAAGCTTTTCAGCTTTGCATACTTCTCCTTCAACTTTGAGTATTTGTCATTGTTAGCTTTATTTAGCCCCCAATTTATATGAATGTTTTATAAAGAAATACTTTAAAGTAGTGTAAGGGCTTATTTGTATTTGTTGAGTGTCAAGGGCTAATATTGTAAATAACCAATTGTTGTTTTTGGTTATAAAGTCTTGACTTAGAGTTTATTAGGTTAAGCCTCTCTTTTACATTTCATACGTTTACTGATAGAGAGAAAGCTTCAAAAGAGAGAGTGTTCATCAATCCTATCTTGTAAACTCCTCTCAATCATTCAATATATTGCTACTATTATTGTTACTTGATGTATCTGGGTTCCTACAATTGGTATCAGAGCAAAGACAATTATTGATTCAAAGTCCAGACACAACCTCTTCGAATTCAGCCCCTGATCAGTTCAATAAACGCAGAAGTAAGAGGAAGCTCAATTCGATTTTTGCTACTTCATCCCAGAATCTGTCTACAGCAGCCCTGGTAAGCGCGAACAGTAGATTTCTAGGCTGATTCATCACAGGTTCGAACTTTTGAGTTTAACTCTTGAATTCTTATGTTCAAATAAGTTAACCTAAACTGCTGAGTTTGACCTAACTGTGTTTAAAAAGTCAGAAATTAATCTGTGTTTGAACTGTAAATTTGAACCTTTGTGATATCAACATTATATCTGTGTTTTAAACCTTTGAATCACCATTAAAATTGTCTCACGATCTCTCAAGTAACATTTTTAAAAGAGTGCTTATCTTTTTATTCCCTGTTTTCATTTAAATGGCAGACTCTAAATGCTCCACATCAGGTCGTTCTAATATTCTTGATCTCAATTTCTATATAAGAGAATGTGGACTTTTGACTCAGGAGAAAGAAAAGCTTATTCTTGAAAAAACCAAGCTTGTTCTTGAAAAAGACAAGAGGGATAAGATTAGAATTGCTGAAGTAAGTATGCCAAGACTAAGATTTAGTTGTGATGCAGATTATAAACACTATTCTAAACTTAGTTCCAGCTTTCGCAAAATTATTCCTAATCTTGAGAAAGAGTTGGATGAAAGGAACAAGAGCATTCTGATCGATTCAGAAAAGATTGCAAAGCTTGAAGAATCAGGTAAACTCTTAACCCGTGAAAATATTGAGCTGGAGAGAAAACTGTCTGGTTCAGAAAAGTTTTTTGAAAAAGAGAAAAATAGACTTGAACTTAAATGTTTAACATTTTCTAATCTGGTTTCAGATTTTAAAAAGGTTGTGGTCTGTGAAAGAGAGAATTTTGAAAAGAAGAAATCTGTTTTTGAAACAAAGTCTGTGGAGTTTTCTTGCAAAATCTCAGAATTACATAAAACTCTTGAAAAAGAGAGGAAAGTGTCTGATTTTGAAAGAAAAGAATCTGAACAGTTGAAGGTTCAAAGATTTCAAGAATTAAGTCAAAAAGATGACTTTGAAAGAGAAAGAAGGATTTTTAAAACCGAAATATCCAAACTTACAAAGAGACTCTCTAATTTGTCAACTGAGATCATGTTGGAAAAGAGATGTAAATCTGATCTCCAAAAGATGTTTGAGGTAAATTTAAAAGAAAAGAATGATTTAGCTAAAAGGCTCAAGGAATTTGACTTTGCAGACTCCAAGTGTTCACTTAAAACAACTTATTTTTTCCATGATCGTAGGCTAGACAACTCAGTTAATCAAGCTTTTAGAAGAGTGAAAATGGTTTGGATAGTGAAAGGCTCTAAACTTGTTCAAAATGTTCAAAAGCCATTCATTTTTGTTGCGTATGACAAGATCAACAAAGCATTTCATGCAAATTCTAACAAAATAGGACCCAATTGGAAATGGGTACCAAAAATTGTTTGATCTGTCTTGCAGGTACACGGACTCCTAAACACATCTGTTTAGGACTCAATCTTCAGTTGAAATGGACTCTTAAACACTCAGTTTAAGACTCATCCTTCAAAGGCAATTGATTTCTGTGCACAACAGTACAGAACTCAGTCCTAAATGGCTTATTGGATCTTTTGCACATATCTGGATTCAGATCAAGACAGGGTTTTATTGTTCATAATTGTTTATAAATCAATTTGTTGATTTTGAAGAAATTTTTTACGAAAAAGTTCAGTTTACTGTGGTGTGATCGAACTCATAGTTCTAGGTGTTTTTAGTAGAAAACATTTCCAGACAATGTGTTCAGAATCACATTTTGAGTAACCCTGTAAAATTTCATTGCAAAATTCTCATTTTTGAGCAAGTTATGGTGATTTGAAGTTCTGAAAGTTCAAAAAATTCACAAAACCCAAGTTGCAAAATTTCGTTGCAAAATTCTAAGTTTTGAAAGAGATTTCATGTCTAATCTAAGCTTAAGCTGAGAAGGAACAACAGCTTAACAATGTACAGAGCTTAACAGACAAGCTGCTGTTCCATTCAAATCAGAAAAGTGAATTCAAAGCTTAACAGATTCATGTCAATTTTTGTGCAGACTTGAGTCATCAGAACGTCATCAAGGCTGTGCAGACATCAAGATTTGCTGATTCAGAGTTTGTATCTGTAATTAAGAAGTTTTATGCAGACATAACAGTTCTCAGTGTTTATTTTGTCAATATCTGCTACTGCTATGTTTGATGCCTCTAGTTGATGCTTATCGATCTTAAAAGTGTGCTATATCTGATTTTAAATGGATGCTTAATCTGATGCTGTTCATGCTTAATCTGCTGGTTAAGCTGCTGCTATATGTTGTGTGAAAACAGGAACACATCAGAAGATCTGATTGGGCTCAATCAAAACTCATATCAGAATGTGTACAGCTATTTGATCAAAATTTGACTCTGTACAGATTTTAATTGCTTGTACAGCTGCTGTGTAGAATAGGCTTAATGCAGAAACAACTCACATCTTTGCTTAATCTGATGTCAAGTGCTTAATCATACCTCATTTTCTACTTCAAACTCTAAATTAGCTTTTTCATGTGAATCTGATCAGGTTTTGCTTTCAAACAGATCGGAGAATGCTCAAATATGCTAATCTGTGTGCTATCATTAACTTTCAGACTTTTAAGACCAGAAACATGTTGTGCTGACTTCTTAATCCATCCAAACTAAGCAGGCCTCTATAAGCTGATTGATGTTAAGTAGCTGAATAAGCAGCTATGAAATTGTTTGCTGCTACTGATTTTTTTGTCTGCTTATGCTGTATCCAAATAGTCCAGATGAGCAGAATTTTGAAAAATTGCAGCAAAGTGTTTCTTTTTAAGCCTGGTTCAGAAGTCTCAAAAGTGCAGCAGATTAAGATCAAGAGTGCTGAACTCAAATCGTTGTTGATTAAGCTCGGATTAAGTTGCTGCTGCTATTAAGCACACCTGCTGCTGCTGCTGTTAAGCACTATTGCTGCTGTTAGATCAGAAGTGTATTAATCAATTGTCAGAAGGAAAGGAGCTGCTGAGTTATTTTTCAAAACAGAAACCTCATAGTTGCTGTCAAAAATAGAAAAAACTCGATCAGAAAACCATTATAGATGCTGGTGATGCTGCTGCTGAACGTACTAAAACTGCAGCATTGAAGGAGCAGAAGTCTGCCGCAGTTAGAGAGAAAATTATTGGTTCTGCAAAGTTATAGGACAGAATACTCTATGCTGTCGATATTGTTTTTGTGCAGAGATTATATGGAATTCTTCAACCTGTCCAGAGCTTGATCAGACTATGCAGAACTACCTCTGTAAATCTAGAATGCAATGTCAAAAGGTAGTGCAAATTTTATACAGAGCCTCTGTAAGGCTCTGCAGAAGCAGCCGTAGTCCAGAAGTTCACAGAAAGCAATCCAAAAAGTTCAGAATCTATGCACGCCTATTATGACGTGTTCTCTGCTGCATACAGTGGCTGCACAGAGCCTTTGTGACTGTTTATTGGCTGTCCAGAAGCAATCCAGCAGAAGCAGAGCACATAAGATGTCAAGAAGCTGATCCAAAGCTTCTGTAAGGTTGTGTAGAGGCTCTGCAGAGGCAGTACAGAGGATGTGCAGCACGATATCGAAGTTCAGATCTGTGTATTTGGTAGAATTTTGGCAGAGGTTACTCTTCAACACATTGTAACATCTTTGGCACGACTTCGATAGTAGTTAAGAGGCCGTCGTGGACTGTTATCCATAGCTATTGCTACTGTCCATCTGCTGCTTTGGCAGAGGAAATGCAGAGTCTCAGAGAGGCTGGTTCAGAAGCTCTGCTGGTCAAAGAAGCTCTCCATATTGACAGAAGATCTGAAGTTGCTGCTAATTTGATTCAAACTCTGCATTCCAAACAGAAAATCGCTATAGATTGTGGTAAATCAGAAATATGCAGAAGTACTAGCTTCAAAATAGATTAGGTGAAGTTCATTATGAGAATTTGGTGCTGATCAGAGATTGATTGAAGTAAAGATGATCTTTACAGAAGCAGAAGGCTGCACAAGCTAAAAACACAGAGCCTCTATGAAGTCTCACAGAGCCTCTGTGCTTACAAAGAGGTTGTCCAAGTGCAGAGATCGATCAGAAGCAGATTAGTCACTGATTTTTTATAGTCCAGGAGCAGATCCACAGAAGAAGAATCAGCTCTCAGTAGAAGCACATCACAGAAGAGCCTCTGTCGCATAGAGATCAACCTCTGTCGAACAGAGCACATCACAGAAGAGCCTCTGTCGCACAGAGATCAACCTCTGTCGAGCCTTTGTCAAGCGTTTATCAAGCCGCGATCATTCTTTGTCGATCTCTCAGACCAACTTCTGGCGACAGCATAAGCTTTGGCTCAGATTTTTGCGATCACCCTCTGTGGTACTGTTCACCACAGAGACTCTGTGAAACCCGACAGAGCCTCTGTGGACTGAACCTCTGCGACCGAACCTCAGAGCCCATAGACCAACGTCTTAGTACTTGCTGTCAGCTTTGCGCTTCTTCAGAAACACACGCACAACTTTTTACTCGATGCTCGGATTCGCATGAGTCCAGTTGCGTTGAACTCATAAGACAAAGATGAAACTTTTTCATGTTTTGAGTTTGGTCTGAATCAGTGTGCTTAATTGTCAGAATCTGTGTCAAAGTCAGTAGATACTTGCTGGATAGAAAGCATCACTTCACTATCTCCATTGCCATAATCAGATCAGATTGAGGTTGCTTCTATACACATCAGTATAGAACCAGGACTTCAACTGAATGTTGTTTCTACACACATCAGTGTAGGACCAGCACCTCAACAGATCAGACTCTGACTGGTATTTCTAAATCTCTAACCCCTAGCACCATGTTTCCTTTTAATTTGAATTAACTGTGCATGTGGATATTCCTTACAAATGTGGAATCATCAAAGATGATTACCAACACTTTCTGATTCTTATAGGATATATGATTTCAAATTGAGCTTAAATGAAATTTACTGCTCAATTTGAGGGGGAGAAAACAAATCAGATCCGACCATATTCGTGTAAAGGTAAAATTTCTAAACCTTTAAACTCATCATTTTTAGAGAAAGGCCATCTTTAGAATGATAAAACCTCTTTCAAATGGTCAAACCACTTCTACATGCTAAAATGCCTTATCTGCTATAGAAATTTGGATTTTAAATGCTTTTCTGAGACTACAAGTAGTCAGTGTGTGGAACAATCCAACCTCTAGCACAACAATTTCATGGGATAAATGTGTGAGCTTTATAGAACTTCTATGGATCACTTAAACCTGTGTTTCCTACCAAAGAAGTAAACCTTGAGTGTTTGAGAGGTGAAGGGTCTACATCAAAGAGTGGGGGAGATAACTCATCTGAGTTTTTCTCATTGTGCTTGAAAGGTGAAATTTAAAAAGAGAGTTTGGTTAGATGTGAGCTACATGATAAAAAGAAAGAGGGTGTGAGAACAGAGTCAAAAGAAATATACAACTCTGCACTATCTTTTTCTGAGCCGGGCAAACCACATTTCTGATTTATCACAAATTTTGGTGATTGTCATTGAAACAGGCAGTGAGCCCATGCCAACTCTTGTCTTAACCCCACCAGCTACTCACTTCCTTCTCCACAAGGAATTGTTTCACTTTTCCACGGGGAAGCAGCACATATGCTATCTGATCTTTCTTTGGAAGGTTGGATATTGAAAAGAAGGAAAGTTTCCCCACCTTCACACTTCACTCATGCACATTGAGTCTGTGGAAACCTGTTATGTCCAAACAGTTTACACACTTTTGAGCTTAATAGATAATATTCTATTTTCTTCCACACAATATCACGAATCTTTGTGATTCCACATGCTTATCTATGTGATATTGCCAAGAACAGTTTGAGAAGTTTATTTTTTAATTTACTTGAATGATAACTGGAAGTCATGTCAGAGCTTCATCATTGCCAACTCTGAGCATAGGCCACACAATTTTTTTAATTGTTGTGATAATAGTTGCTATTGTGCTTCTATGTTAGATGATTACCCCTGGTTACTTATTCTTTAATGCAGATTCTCATGAGCCGAATATGCTTGATACTCAACCATCTTATCAGTTTATCTACCAACGACTATTACTCAAACTGGTTATACAAGCTTCCGCACTTTAAATCGTTCTCTGATTGTTTGAGTTTAATCTATGGGAGATAACTGGGATCTGAAAAGCAAAGCAACATTCAAGGGGAGTATGCAACGATCAAGGGGGAGTTAAAGAAGAAATTGAAGCAACTGACATCGTGGAAGATCAGGAAAAGAAGACTCTTGCAAGACTTGAAGATTTACACACCAACGCCTCTAAAGAAAGCAAGGGGGAGACTACTAGATGATGCTTTCTTTATAAAACATTAGGGGGAGATTGTTAGCTTTATTTAGCCCCCAATTTATATGAATGTTTTATAAAGAAATACTTTAAAGTAGTGTAAGGGCTTATTTGTATTTGTTGAGTGTCAAGGGCTAATATTGTAAATAACCAATTGTTGTTTTTGGTTATAAAGTCTTGACTTAGAGCTTATTAGGTTAAGCCTCTCTTTTACATTTCATACGTTTACTGATAGAGAGAAAGCTTCAAAAGAGAGGGTGTTCATCAATCCTATCTTGTAAACTCCTCTCAATCATTCAATATATTGCTACTATTATTGTTACTTGATGTATCTGGGTTCCTACAGTCATCTTTATTCCTTGGAGCAAAGGATTTCTTTGTAAAAGCTGAAGGTCTCATGATTTTCTTTTACCTGCACTCATTAGCGAAATGACCTGTCTTTTCGCAGTTGAATCAAGTAGCAGTAGCCTTATCAACAAAAGCTGATGTTTTAGGCTTGTCAGCTATGGAAAGAGTTTTGTTCTTTCTAAACATTTTCTTCTTGGCGAATCTCCTGAACTTTTTAGTTAGGAGAGCCAAGGATTCATCATCATCTGAAGAATCAGAATCTGATGACCTTTCAGAGTTACTCTCTAACTCAGTGATAGTGACTGAGGGTCGCTGAGTAGAAGGTTCCTCTGAGAATAAAGCAACAGGGGTGCTTTTGGAATCTTTTACAAGATTCTTCTTAAGATGGCTAGATTGCTCATGATTCAGCAATGTACCATATAAGGTTGAAAGGGTCATTGATTTAAGATCCTTTGACAGCTTAAGACACATGGAATAATTGTCCCAGCTTTCAGGTAAACATTCTAGAAACTTTGTCAGCACTTCAAAGTTAGAATATTCCTTACCAACAGTTTTTAGATCTATAATTAAACAATTAAAACGTTGGTGAACTTCAGAGAGAGTTTCATTCTTACCAGAAATGAAGCTTTCGTATTGTCTTACCAGGTTGATCTTTCTTGAGTCCTGGACTTCAGACGTTCCTTCATACTGAACACATATTGTGTCCCACATGGCTTTTGATGATTTCAGCTTCATGACGGAATGGTAGACTTCGTCAGGAAGGGCCATGGATAGTATGCATCTGGCTTTTGTATCTATAGCCACTTTCTTCTTATCTTCGTCAGTCCATTGATGGATTTCTTTAGGTACCAGCCTTTCTGGAATAGCAGGTCTATTCTCAGTGCCTGGAACTGCAGCATCAAATCTTACGGGGATGAATGGACCATTCTCAAGATAGTAAGGCATAGTAGGGTCTACACCTTCTAAGAAGAGTGTCATCCTATTTTTCCATAAGTTGAAGTTATCTCTGGAAAATCTAGGGGGTTTTGCAAGAGAACCATTGTCTATATAATTTGTGTTTGTGTTGGTGGCCATTTTCAGATAATAGCAGAGAAGAGAAATATCTTAGATTAGATCTTGTTTATGAGATTAAACAAATCTGCTCTGATACCACTTGTTGGTCCCGAAGGCCTATACAAGTTTGTAGAAGGGGGGGGGGGGGGGGGTTGAATACAAACACACAGATTTTACTTTTCTAAATTGTTTATTGATAAATCATTAACAATTTACAGCTTGTTGCGGAGACAAGATTAAGGATAAACCTAAATCTAAACAAGTTGGAACACTAAGGTTTCTTGCACTAAGAAAGATAAGGAAATTACTAATAATAACCTATCTTGAGATAAGAGATATGAACTTGTCCAGAGTTAGCAAGCTACTTCAAATGAAGTGAGTTCATCTCTTTATATACTGCATGCATTTAATGCAAGTCAGTATATATACTTTACACGTGTCATCAGCTGGTTGGTTGCATGTCATTGACCTTGGTTGACAACCTTAGTAGCCGTAAGGATGAACAGTGTAGTATCAGAGTGGTTGTACGATTTCAGATATTCGGAGGTTCTTTTCTGACATTTCGTACGAAGGCGTGCAAGGGTGGTTAAGACAAAAGTACTTTGTACGGAGGACTTCATGATCAGCTTTCGTTGATTCAGCGATTATCATTTACTATTCAGCAGATGATAAAGTTCAGCGATAGCTGAAGTCTTGTACTTGATACTTCACGTTGAGTGGACAAATCTGAGTCTTCGCTGATCCGCATCAGTTCATTAGGAGACTTGTCGCTGGTTCTTGAGCTTGATCTTCGACTTCAGCGTAGAACCTTTGTTGACGTGAAACTTGTCTTCAGGGATCATAAGTAAACAACTAACTTATCAGCGATCATCATAATGACTGAACAGACTCAGAGCATTTATGGTGAACAGTTTCGCTGAATGTTTAACTTAAAGAGCGAGAGTTCCTATCAGCGGTACTGGAAGATCTTAGTACTTATCAGCGATAGTGAAACTCTGATACATATTGTTTACTTACAATTTTCACAAAGTATATAAGAGAGGGTCATTATCAAATCACTGAGGGTTTGGATCAACAAGCATGCTCTTCCTTGGATCGGGAATAGATAAGTATATCATCGATTAATACTATTACGAATTTATCAAGATATGGCTTACACACCCGATTCATTAAATCCATAAAGGCAGCTGGAGCATTCGTCAAACCAAACGGCATCACTAAGAATTCATAATGACCATACCTTGTGCGAAAAGCAGTCTTCAAAACGTCTTCTTCTTTAACCTTTAACTGATGATAACCGGATCTTAGATCAATCTTGGAGAAATAACAAGCTCCAACTAACTGATCGAAGAGGTCATCAATTCTTGGTAACGGATACTTGTTCTTGATCGTACGCATATTCAATTCTCTGTAGTCGATACATATTCTCATCGAACCATCCTTCTTTTTCCCAAACAAAACTGGCGCTCCCCACGGCGAAGAACTCGGTCTAATGAAGCCTTTATCTGAAAGATCCTGCAGTTGAGTCATCATCTCTTTCATCTCTGGAGGGGCCAAACGATAAGGTACACGGGCAACAGGAGCGGCTCCAGGAATCAGATCTATACCAAACTCTACTTGTCTAATGGGCGGAAGACTATTCAAGTCTTTAGGGAACACTTCCGGAAATTCACTAACAATCGGAATATCTTCCAACTTGCTCTTCTCTAGCTTAGTATCTATCACATAAGCTAAGTAACTCAGGCAACCTTTATTAACACACTTACGGGCTTTTATCATAGATATAAGACTAGACTGATGATTTCTACGATCACCATAAATCACTACTGGCCCCTTCTCAGGTAACACAACATTTATTAACTTCTTATCACAAATTATGTTAGCTTGATTCTCGGCTAACCAATCCATTCCCACTATCACATCAAACTCGACCAGGGCTATTGGAAATAACTGAATCGGTACTCCGCACCCTTCTATATCTATCACACAGCTATCAAATACTTCTTTAGCCGACACTTGATTATCATTTGCAGTATCTACCAGTAAGGTATGTTCTAACATTTTAGGCTCTAAATGCATGTGAGCAGCAAATGAAGGAGACACAAAAGATCGGTTTGCACCAGAGTCAAACAACACTTTAGCACGTGTAGAGTTTATGAAAAATGTACCTGTAACCACATCCGGAGTTTCCTCCGCTTCTTTAGCTGTCATTTGAAATGTACGACCCCTTGTTCTCGGCGGTTCTATTCTTTGAACTACTGGTCTAGCAATCGCTGGTTTCCCTGATGTGCCACCTGTTGTATTCTGCCTCGCGGACAATCTGACTGAAGGTGGTCCGGAGAATTACACAAGAAACAAAACCGCCTTAATCGACAATCTTTAATAACATGCCCGGTCTTCCCACACCCATAACAAACCCGCGATTCAATCTGATAGTTTCCTTGATGTATACGGTGGCACTTCGGACAAGGTCTTTCCATTGGTCGGAAAGGTGGACGATTATCGAACCTCTGAAACCGGGACTTCCTCAGATCATGTGGTGGCACTTCCCATTTCCTTTTCCCCGTACTCTTATCTCCGGCATCCCTTCTGTTGTCTCGTTCTAAATTTTCAGCAGCGTCCACTGCGGCTGTAAAGGTATCTGGCCTTGTTGCAGTCACTAATCTTCTGACTTCTGAATTTAGCCCATAGATAAATCTATCCATCTTCAGTTTCTCCGTAGCAACGTAATATCCCGCAAAACGAGATTTTTCTAAGAAACGATCAGTATAGTCTCTGACTGACAAATTCCCTTGTTGTAGGCTCATAAATTCTTCCTCCAATTGTCTAACGGCTGCTTGTGGACAGAATTGTTTTGTGAAAGCTAAAACGAATTCTTCCCAAGAAAAAGTAGAATATATGTCCGATCCTCCCGATTCAATATGAGCCTCCCACCAGTACAAAGCATCACTCTTTAACATTGCAGTTCCATAAAGTACTCTATCCTCTTCAGCACATTTACTCGTCTTGAAGATAGCTTCTATTTCTTTCAGCCATCTCATCGCTTTTACTGGATCCCGAACTCCTGAGTACGTAGGGGGCTTGCAACTAAGAAACATTTTGTAATCACACTTTTTCATTACCGGTAAGACAACAGAGTTGATTGGCATTTCGACTTCAGGTTCCGGATCTGGTGTATCAACTTCATTATGAAGACTTCGTTCAAACATGGCTTGTGGGCTAGCCTGTAGTCTTCCCATTTCCGCAGTCAGGTCATCCCGTGTAACAAACTCTGTACCTTGTGGTTGTGTTCTACCCCCAGTTCGGACCCCAATTCTACCTCCGGTTCTGCCTCCACCACGATCTCCTCCTCTTCCCCCTATTCCTACTGGTGGGTTCTCTCCACCCGAATTCCTTCCTCCCCTTCGATTCTTTTGTCTAGTTCCACTTGCCATTTTGTAGATTCAAACAAGGTTAATATACACATAAACACATACCCCATATAACAAGGTATTCCAGTTCAAACATGTACCTGTAAGATCATAATTACACTGGCCAGGTGTAATCTGAAATTACCTTACATGATGTTCCTTCTACCTTTTTATACTTAGCATCCCCAGGTTCTAAAATAATAGGGACATCCTAATTCACATGCAGTTTAAGTCTAGGTACAAGTACCAATACCTAAATCTCTTAAACTAGGGCTCTGATACCATCTGTAACAACCCGTATCCATATATACAAATAACATACATTTCATATCATAATATTCAAAAGATATATCATATTTCGTATTCGGTCCCATAGTCTTGCTAAACATAATAAGTGATTCAGTACAAACTTTTCGCAAAGTAATTTACATTATGACTAACAACAAAGTCATAAGTACAAAAGTCTACACCAAAGCTATCCATCAATTATCCTATTCACTGGCTCTTACCCGATCCTCCATCTGGAATACATATTTTTAAAACAACAATGAGGGTTAGACCTAATGGTCTAGTGAGAAAATCCCTGTCAGTTTAGTAATCCCTTTGTATCAAAACCATTTATATAAAACATTTCATATACATCCATATACTACACGTATATCAATACCATTCAAGACTCGCACTTCTCGTCCCACCTTATTCCTCCACAACTGGCCATATTAATTGGTAGCAAGCCAACTAATAAATAATCAACGTTACCGGTCCGCACACCGGAACCCGGCTACCCATCGGTCCGCACACCGGAACCCGACTAACGTACACTTGTATAGTGTAATGCACATATGAATATAATATCTTACTATATTATAAACACATATTATTCACACCTTAATCATATATCCATTCCACACATATATGTATTCCATTTGAAAACATTTTAAGTAAAAACTCACATGATTCGTTTAATTTCCAAGATCTTCCCACGCTATTATCAAGTACTTCAATATCTGCAGTCCCGTTTCACGGAATCTGTACCACATAAATACAAATATTTCTTTTAAAGACTAACATCTCTAAAATCCTGAAATCCTCGACTCAAGTCGCAATCAACTACTGAAATACCCCATGTCGCAATACACTACACTAAGTCGCAACCAACTACTATGACACAGTACCAAGTCGCAATCAACTACTGCGACATAGTACCAAGTCGCAGTCAACTACTGCGACTTCTCCCCCATGTCGCAACCAATTGTTGCGACAACACTCAAAAGTCGCAACCCACTATTGCGACTTCATGAGCAAGTCGCAACTCAAGGTTGCGACATTCATGAAGATCACCATATTCAACCATGTCGCAACCCACTGTTGCGACTTGCTTGAATATCTCAGTCCACTGTGTTCATCTAAACCCAGAAATCTAATCTTTTAAGCTATGCATGTTACTGTAATTATGCATATATGTTTAAGACTGTTAACGTAACCTACCCATATGCTCAGATTTTCGAAAACATCCCTTAATCAACAAAACCCATCTAACAACTTACACAAAACTTTATCTAAACAAAAGGGTATATTAAGAGGTTACATACCTTTAATCTTCAGAAGATGAACCTTCCAATTTCAGCAACAATCTTTTCCTTCTCTTCTTTTCCTTTCTACGACTCTCTCTCTTCTTTCTCTCAACCGAAACACACACACACACACACACACACACTTTAGAGTTTTGCTAAATGTGTCTCAACGAGACACCTCCTTCTTGCTTAACACAACAAGTCGGTGGTGGGGTGGAGTTTGGTAAGAAAAAACAAACAAACCCCAAACTTATCTTATTTGGCAAAACTTACCCCTAAACTTCCATTATAAAATTAAAACTTAACCCTTAACTTCTAACTTCGTAATATTAATTAAAATAACACCTTTAAATAAACCAATAATATACCTGGTTAATACATCGTGAAAGGCTTATGGAGTTAAAAGTAGTATCAGCGTGGTAAATGTTCCGAGTAAACATAAAATGTTGTGTCATTTGATTTAGTTTCATGTGAGTATAAGTTAATTCTTTTGTGTTATAAGTGATCTATCGAGTTATTTTGAATATTCAGGGGATTTGATTATTGGGTGATTCGGCAGAAAATTTCGATTATGGTTATTATAAGATTTGGATCGACTTTGTGGAATGGATTAATTGAGTAAATTGCGGACGATGTGTGTAAAGTGGTTAGTATTAATAAGTTGGTGGTTATCGTTGTTTTAAAGGGGCGGAAATTTTTGTGTGGAATTAAAATTCTTGATGTTTTGGTAATATTGAGAATAATGTGTTGTATGAGTTTGAAAGCAATTTATGGTAATTAATTACTCTCGTTTATTGTTTGAATGAATTCCGGGACAGACTTCTTTTAAGGGGGAGATGTTGTAATAACCGAGTACGTTATTGGTTTATTTAATTTTATTATTTTGATTTTTAGGTAAGTTTGGGATTAGTTTTATGGAGTTATAAGCTAAGGGGTAGACTTTAATTTTAAATTATAAGATAAAGGGTGTAAATTGCCATTTAAGGATTCTTGAGGGGTTAGTTGGTAAATTGGTGGATGAGGTGTCTCACTTAGGATTAAATAGATGAGATAATATCTTATCTCATTTAGAAAGAGATATTTATTAGTTTAAGTGTGTGTGTGTTTGTGGTGTTTCACGAAAAGAGAAAAGACAGAGATTTGAGAAAGAAAGGTTAAGAAGAAGAAGGAAATCATATCATTTGCAGCTGGAATTGTAGAGAAACAACTCAAGAAAACATAAGGTATCAATCCTACATAAACTCCTTCTTTTATGTTTATGTTTATTAGTTTTCAAAGAAGGTTTAGAAATGGGTTTTGGTGAAATATGGATGTTTTTGGAAAACTAAGTTTATGGATAGTTGTTATTTATGGTCTTAAACATATCTGCAAAATATCATAAACATTCATGGCTTAAAACTAGAGATTTCTGGGTTTTTACGTTTTTCAGTTAGTTGAGACATGTATGAACTCAATGGGTTGCGACATGTATGAACACAGTTGGTTGCGATATTAAATAGTGTCATGTCTCAACAGTTGGTTGCGATATTGAATAGTGTCATGTCTCAACAGTTGGTTGCGATATTGAATAGTGTCATGTCTCAACAGTTGGTTGCGATATTGAATAGTGTCATGTCTCAATAGCTGGTTGCGATACCAACCGAGGATTTTGGATTATTTAAGATTCTTAGTCTTTAAGAAATACTTGTATTTTAATTGTTCCAGATTCGGTAAACTTTGAATGAAAGATTGGATTTATCGAGAAAAGCTAAGAAGGAAATTCGATAACCAATCGAGGTGAGTTTTACTTCAAAATGTTTTCAATTGGAATACATATACGTGTGTATTGGATATGTGATAAATGGTGTGAATATGTTTATGTTTGAATTATAATATATTGAGATATTGTAATTACGTGATTATTATATTATATTATAATACGTAGGCCGGGCATAGGACCGGTGTGTTGGCTGTAGTTGTTGTACAGCGTTGTTGGCTGTAGTTGTTGTACATCGTTGTTTATTTATTAGTTGGTTTGCAACCAACTAATTTGGCCATGGAATGATGTGAAGGATGTGAAGGATGAGTGGTACACGATGCACGAGTCATGTGTGGTATTTAGTTTTTGTGATATATGTGTTTTTATATAAAGGATTTTATAAAAATTGGTTTTATAACGATTTTGAAATGACAGGGATTATCTCACTAGACCGTTTGGTCTAACCCTCATTTTGTTTTCAAAAATATGTATTCCAGATCGAAGATCTTTTATTGGCAAGGATGCGGTTGATAGCTAAAGAAGATTAGGAAATACTAATAATTTGTATTGTATAGTTTTGAGACTTTGGGACCGTACGTGACTTATTATGTATTTTCTTTTATGAATGTATCGAGGTTATGCAATATATGTTATTTGAAGCATGTTTGGGAAATCGGGTCGTTACAATTTGGGTTTTTATATTCGAATTAGGATAAGAATTAGGAAGGTACTCAAGTGTCAGGTTAGTGGATAGACGTCTAGGAGAGACGTTGGTACAGCTGCATGTCAGTTGGCCAATCGGGTAATGCCACGTGTGTCTTAGGACTGCCAGTTTTCTGAGATAGAACCGTCACGGTTGGGTTTCAGCAGGCGACAGGTGGGTCATTCTCAGAAATAACCCGCATTCAGAGTCAAAGTTATTTCAGAAAACGTACAAGTGTTTCAGAAACAACAGAGCTCTGCTCAGTATTTCTTCTGATAATTGTATAAGTAACCCTTCTCAACATGTTTCACCTTTGACACCTAAATTCAATTAAAAATTCTAATTCTAATATAGAAGTAATCAAAGAACTCTTTAAACAAGGATCAGGTTACTGAAGGTGTTTTACATATGTTCTGATGGTATGATTAGAGTTTCTGATGAAGTTTCAAAGATCCAAATCTGAATGAGGAGTTCCGAGATATATTCAAAAGTATTTTTATTAGAATAGGGTTTCCGTTCTCAAAAATGTTTTCTTCATGATTATTTCCTGCCAAGTCAGAATATTCAGAGATTCTGAGATATTTGACTTGCTCCCCCTTAAATGATGAGCTGAAAAAAACTTTTGAGCTCCCCCTTGAAGTATGTAAGGTTTTAAATAGAAATAGTTACAGAGTATACATCAAGTGAGATGAATCAAGATAAAGAGGCTCTAATGGACAGATCAGAGGCTCTGAGAAACAAGAACTGTTGAAAGTATGCTAAAGTAACTCTGATAAGAACAACAGAGGTTCTGACAATATATACTACCTAATAACTTAATCAAAAGCTCTGAGATGGATGTTAGAGGCTTTGATCTTTTATCTTGAGATTAGGAAGACATATTGAGCATACCCAACTTGCTGATTAGAAAGTTAAATCTCCTCTCATCAAGAGGTTTTGTGAACAAGTCAACAAGTTGAAAGTCAGTTGAGACAAAATACATCTCAAGTGTGCCTTTCTCAACATGATCTTTGATAAAGTTGTACCTTTTATCAATGTGCTTTGTCTTTGAGTGCTGAAATGAATTTGCTCTGAATGCAATGGCACTCTTGGAGTCACAGAGAATTGGAACTCTGTCAAACTAAAGACCATAGGCTCTGAGCTGAGTCTTCACTCAGATCACTTGTGAACAACACCTAGTAGCAGCCACATATTTTGCTTCTGCTGTAGAGGTTGACACACAGTTTTGGTTTTTGGATGTCCAACTCACTAACTTGTCTCTAAGTAGTTGACTGTGATCCCAGAATATCATCGACAATTCAAGATTAATTGAGAGATCGAGATACAAACGTCATCCTCATATTAGATTCAATATCATTTTAGTACAAGATGGCTCTCTCTTTCTCTCACAAGATTAGCTCTCTACATTGTGCCACCTTTACAAAATGACCTTACCACCACTATTTATAGACAAAACAAGGCATAACAAGCTTTTCACAAGCTTTACAAAACTTTCATATAATAAGTACATTTTTGGTACTAACATTCTCCCCCTAAAGTTTTGTATAGCAAAATCATATCAATCTACAAAAGCTTTAGCTCCTCTCCCCCTTGATTTTCTTGGAAAACTTTAGCGATGCTTTTTTCTTCGAATGAAGTCTAGGCTCCCCCTTGAAAGAAGCTCTTACCCTTTTAATTTTCAACCACGAAAAACCGGATTCGATGTACGCCATAACCTCGACTGGATGCAGGAGCACATCTTCAAAAAGTAGAAACTCGATCTCGTTCCGATAAGCCCACAAGAAAGATAACGAGAGAGTTTTGAGTGACAAACCGAGTGCAATCACAGTGTATAACAAAGAATCCGTCAATGAACCGCGGGTTGAGTAGGAATTCGGCTTAAGAGCTTGGTTCGGATTTGCTCGAAAGAAGGAAGCGTCATGTAGCATCCACGCTTTATGATCAAATCCAAGAAAAATGTCCCCCTCCCGAGACTTAGCACGGGGGTTCCGCAACCCGGTTATTTTTGGTACTAACATTGACAGCTACCAGAAGTACTTTTTCTGTTATTCTTGCATCCTCTATAGTTTGAATCTGTGAATGCTACCAGCTCAAAGCTAGAGTTAAGAGGATACCAGAGACCCAAGAATTGAGTCCCTTTGAGAGATTTGAAAATCTTTTTGACAGCAGACAAATGAGATTCATTTGGATTGGCTTGGAAATCTTTCAGGAAAGTTTTTGTCAACCCTAATCGCATTCCAGTCGATCTATTGAACCTCAGCCGCGGTTTTCGGACAACAACAGAAGCTTCCGGAACTTCCTTAAAACTATCCGGGTATGTCATTTTCTTTCGTATCTTTCCGGACGAATCATCCGACAACAAAGTTTCCGAAAATCTATCCGGAATACCCAAGTATCCGGACAAGTTATCCGGACAGCTTCATCCGGATTGTACTTTCTTTCCGGACACAATTCCATCCGGTAACCCAATACTTTTCGGACACTCAGCTATCCGGTAAGTACATTCATCCGGTAAGTTTTTGTCAATTTCATTCAGAAACTTTCATTTTATCGGGTAACTTCCTGTTATCGGGTAACTTCTGATTACCCGAACACTTCTACTATCTGAACATTTTCACACACGTCTAATCCGGACACATCCAGATCAGACACTATTTCATTCGGATTCCTATCCGGTAAGTTCTGATTAGCTAGTTTCTTACCTGTTTAGTCTACATCACTCTTAGAACCTGCGTTAGGACATCACTCTTAGTGCCTTACGTTAGGTCTACACTTTGAATCGAACAAGCGTCTGACGATCACATTAGTGCAATCAACAAAGATGTCTCGTGATGCACTTGCTATCGGCACCGACTCCAAGCCGCCGACTCTCTACCAGGGAGAATACAGCCAATGGCGGGACAGATTCGTTATCTTCATCGAGTCAAAGGATAACTTCGAGTTCATCTGGCTCGCTTTAACTAATGCCCACAACCTAAACCCATGAAGACTGTACCAGCAGAAGAAGGTGGTCAAGTTCAGTATGAGGCCAAGACATACTCAGAGATGAGCGAGGACGAAAAAGGGCATGCATGATGGTGAAAAGCATGCCAAGAGGTATTTTATTCAGGCCCTACCGAATCCGATCTATACAGCCATAGATAGCTACAAGGACACATCAAAGGCATGTGGGATCAGGTGGAGAAAATGATGAGTGGGAGCAAATTCGGGAACCAACTGAAGATCAATAGCTGCATTACAAAGTTTGACAACTTCAAGCAGCGCGCCGGCGAATCTCTCTCCCAGACATATGAACGGTTTTGTCCACTACTGAACGAGCTCCACAAGAACAAAAACAATCGCTCAAATACGGAGAATGCGCTCAAGTTCTTGAACAACCTCCTTCTTGAATGGAAAGTGTTTGCTTCTCACGTCAAACACCACCACTTGATGGAGGACTTCCCAATTCACGAACTCTATGAGATGCTTCTCCAAGATGAAGATGAAGTGATGGAGATTTTGAGCAACAAGAAGTCCGCTCCGAAGTCACCTGCTGATCCACTAGCTCTTGTTTCTTCAAAACGAGGCAAATCCTCCAACCGTCGTTCCAAACGTGCCCAAGAGCCAAGTGAATCTGAGCCTGAATCTGAGGAAGAAGATGACAGTGATTCTGATCCTGAATTGACTGTTGTGAAGAAATCAATGGCCCTGCTCTCCAAATATTTCCAGCAGAAGAAGTTCTTCAAGAAGCCTACATCCAATAATCAGCGCTACTCCACTTCCTCCAACAAGCACCATGATTATTAGGATAAATATGAAGGCAAGAAGAAGACAGATGAGCACAAGCAGCCTGGCAAGAAGGGGAAGGATGAGAAAGAAGACTGCAAGCCCGAAACGAAGAAGAAGGACGAACCTGTCACCTGCTACAACTGCAGGAAACTGGGTCATTTCGCAAAGGACTGTAGGAAGCCTGTCGTGAAGAACGCACATTACTACAAGGCCAAACTCCTACTGGCAGAACATAAAGAGGCACGAGAAGCTCTCTTAGTCGAAGATGACCATTGGTTGGCTCGTTCTGATGAGGAAGCGATTCTGAAGATGCCGACGCTTTCATGGGCTACCATTCTCCTCCAGAAGAACAAGCAAAGCTGTGTCAGGTATGTGACCCTATTTATAAAGGCTTAATCAAACAGTTTGAACCTATAGTTGAACGAATAGATTCCTATAAGGCCATCACTAATGAACAACTGCTTGAAATCCAATCATTAACTGAAAAGCTAGATGTTCAAAAGAGAATAACTGAAAAGTATAAGTCCGAAAATGCTAATTTAAAAGAAAAATGTACAAATCATTCAATAGCACCTAAGGACTTAAGGACCAAAATATCTGAACTGAATTCATAGCTGGATCAGTGTAAGAATGAGAACACAAAGATTGTTTATCAATGTTTTTATCTTCAAATTCAGCACAAAGAAATGGTTTCCAAAATCACAGATCTTGAAACCAAACTCCACAAAAGAGGTCAAACAGACCAGACCATTCACATGAATAAACCCAAGGAACTTACATACTTCAACAAGGAATGGGGAATCGGATACGACAACCCTCAGTACTTGAAAAAAGGTATGTCTAAGAAGTATGCCAAAAGACCGACACTTTATCACTTTAATTGTCTTGGTATGTCTAAGAAGTATCCTGAATACCAAATCAAATGGACTGGTCCTCTTGAACCATAGAAAGAATAGGAAACTGAGGAATACAAGTGCAAATATACCACCAAAATGCAACTTCCTTTTTGCTACGAGCCTATGAACTACTCGTACAAGAAAAATCCAAAGAAATACCTTTCGAATGACTACTTTGATGGCTATAAGGTTGTGACGCCCAATGATTCCTCCAACAAGGATGAGGCCCCAACACCTGAACCCAAAACTGAGATGGACGATTTTAAACTCTATGTCCCACCTCTCATTTTGGAAGCAAATATAGTCGAATTAGAGGAGTCACTCGAGAAGGAAAGATCATGTTTACAAAAGGAAAAGCAAGCGCTCATAACCGAACATGAGGCACTTAAATCCGCAAAAACCGAGTCTGTGCCGGATGAAGGACATGAATTCCTTCGGAACAAAATTGATCGGCTTACATCAAAACTGTCTGCTTTGGCGACAGAAGCAATGAAGGAGCATGTGAGAAACGGTCAACTTCAAGAGAAGATTGACATACTCTGTGAAATCCCAAATCTAGCAAGTAATCAAGAATGATGTAGAGAGAGAATCTAGAGAGAACTTGTCATCCATATATTGAACTCTAAAGTGTAAATGACAAATGATCAAGAGGTTCCTAAAGGATCTAGATTCTCATCTAACAAAGAACTAGACATGCCTATTTATACCCATAACATACAAGGTATAAAGACACAGCTAACTAATACAGTACATTGACTTTTACAGTAAATCTTGAATACAACAATGCTCTAACAATCTCCCCCTTTGGATTCAAGATTTAAAAAAATATGACAGCAGTCTTCAGCTCTTTGTAAAGTCAATCTTCTCAAACAGACACTCTATCAAACCATCTTCAAATAGCTTTATCTCCACTAGTTCACGGCGAACTATATGCTTTGACACTCTTTAAGAAATCAGCTTTGAAGAATCTTCAGACAAACATGAAAAGTCATTGTCTTTTTCTTTGAAAAGACAACCTTCTTCAATATAATCTTCAACAAATTGTCTTCAAGTCTTGAACATGGAACAAGATGAATCAGAAACGATTAGAGTTTGGATCAGAAAGATGTGAAACCATCCACATTGTTGAACTTTTAGGTGTAAGCGCATTCCGAGAACCACTCAGAACTAAGATAACCAAATTCAGCAACATTTGGACTTCACATGATCCTTCTCCCCAATCTTCAGTCTTTGTTCACGAATCTTTGACTTGAAAACTCTTTGACATGAAATTGAAATTAAACTTTTCTCCCCCTTTTTCGATGAGGGTGAGCATCATAATCATCGAAAACCATTTTCAATTTCAGTCGTGTCTTTGAGTATTGCTAACAATCTCCTCCTTACAGAATAACCTTGCTCCCCCTCAAAATAAGAATTCTGGAGCAATTTATTTTCTCCCCCTGAAAGTATGCATATATTTCAATAACGTACAATATTTGAAATTGTAGCACAAATTTTAAAACAAATTTACACAAGGAAAATAAAATTCATTGAATTTCGTTTTATAACTACAAACATTTGATCATTTGAAAACTTTACAAAAGAAATTCAACTTAATGAAATTTAACATATTTTTCAATCAAATGAAATCAAATGCATGTGTTTGGATTCAAGAACAAGTCATCATTGTATATCAAGTTAAAAACGTTCAGTTTCAACCCCTTTATTAAATCTATTTGGTGTGCTAGCATTGGAAATATGATTAGCTTCAAGCATATGCAATTCTAAAACATGTAAGAATACTTTGCTCAAGTCACACTATTTGTCCAAAATCAGAATTTTCACAAATTTACAGGTTTATCGCGACTTTGTATTTTCCCCAAGTTTCAAGAGATGTGTGCTCATTAGCATCTTTTCTTTTGTGCTCATTGGCATCTTTTGATTTGTGCACATGGCATCTTTTGATTTTGTGCTCATTGGCATCTTTTGATCAAAAAGTTTAGTAAGAATAAGATACACCGTTAAACATGACTTTCTATCTGGTTCTATAGCAGGATTTGGGTCAGCATATCCCAGACCAGTTGGCCTTAGGTGCTAGGTGACGAGCACCCCTTAGAACTTAATTTCCCAAACCAGAAAGGCCACATCGATATATCTTAAACCCATTTGTACCAGTAAAACATGGCTTTCTATCTGGTTCTATTGCAGGATTTGGGTCAGCCGATCCCAGACCAGTTGATCTTAGGGACTAGGTGTCGAGCACCCCTTAGGACTTACTCTCCCAAACCAGAAAGGCCACAGGTACAAACTTTCAAACTAAATGATATTCTATATAAGTTCGGATTTCCATCACAAAATATGAATGATATCTCAATCACTTGGTTCTTAAACATAGTGCTTCCCCCATATTTTCGTTTCCATTCATCATTCTGATAAATAGGCTTTTTGAGCATTATATTCTATATAAGTCCAGATTCACATAACTTTGAGCATTCAGCATAATTTCAATCATGTTTTGCTGACCTTTCGATTTATTTCAGAGGTGAAAGTTGAAACAAATCTAACTCATATAATACAAAAATACTTGTAGAATCATCTTTTAGCACACATTTAATTCATTGAATGAAAATTGAAAATTTTATCTCATTGAATTAAATTTGTAAAGATTCAAGTTTTCAAAGTGGTAGAAACAAAATATAATCCAATGTTACCTTTTACCACGTTCCTTGAAACAGAAAGATGTAACAGTTAAAGATATCACCTGAGAAGTGTGAGTTCTAAACTGATTTGTTTAGAAGTCTTAGTCTTTGAAGTACGGGTTTTGAACTGATATGTTCAAAAGCCAATAACATTGAAGCACGGGTCCTGAATTGATGTATTCAGAAACCAAAATCTTTTTTAAGTGCGGGTCCTAAACTGATATGTTTAGAAACCATTGTCGTTGAAGCACGGGTTTTGAACTGATATGTTCAAAAGCCAAAAACATTGAAGCACGGGTCCTGAATTGATGTATTCAGAAACCAAAATCTCTTTTAAGTGCGGGTCCTAAACTGATATGTTTAGAAACCATAGACGTTGAAATCCGGGTTCTAAACTGATGTGTTTAGAAACCATTAATGTCTTTGTCTCCCCCTTAATGATACATATACACTTAAAAACAATTCACCGCTTCTCTTCTGTTTTCAATCATGTGTGTGGTTTATGTTTCCAAATCAGCACCACACATGATAAACCTGCAAAACAGATTAAGCAGATTTTGGTACCCAACGGGACTTGGGTCCTAGTGTGTTAGGTGTAGATTTCTTAGAAGGAATACTATAAGTACCGTACCAAAAAGAAGTATAATTTTTATCCACAAAATCATTTGTTCCACAGTAAGAACAACAAATTTTCTTTTGAGCTAACCTGATTAATTGATTTACAGAATAAACCAAATCAGGTTTGACAAAAGATTTACCTTGAAATGTATTGCTCTTCTTGGCATTTGATGTGGAAGCAGATGATTTTGGTACTTCTTTATTCGGAATTGTTGTGCCTTTGACTCTCCATTCCATCTTCACCCTCTTGAAGATTGGAACTTCTTCAGATTTGGAAGTATTAACTTTAGGCACTTTTCTTTTGTTATCTGATTTATCAAACAGAGGATTATAGAAGAGATTTGTTGAACGAATATGATCTTTTGAGAAACCAGTTGATCTATTAATATGTTTAGAAGGAATGTTTTTAAAACTCGAACTTGAAGCAGTTTTAAAAGAGCATTCAGAATCATTTGAATTAACAAATGGAGTCTGAAAGATACTTTCAGGACTTACCTGCTTTGAGACATCAAATTTAAAAATGATGTTTTCAAGTTCCTTGACTTTGTTTATTAAAACATTTTTCTCTTTAGAAATTAGATCAAATTTCTTTTGGAGATCAGATTTGATCAACTGATCCTTCATAATATCAGCTGATAAACCAGATAATCTTTTGGTAAGATTAAGAATCACATCTTCAAAATATTCGCGTTCCGATTCAAAATCTTTTTCCAAAAACTTTCTTTTATCAGTAATCTCTTTGAAAATTTCCATATTTTTCTTTTTAAGTGTTTTACTTTCCTTTTCAAAGAGATTTTTCTTTTCCGTGAAATCTTTTCTTTCCTTTTCCAAAAGATTTTCTAATTCAGAGATTTTCACGGAAAGATCAGAACTTTTAATTTCAAAAGATTTGCATTCAGTTTTAAATTCATTTCTTTCTTTCTCTTGCTTCTCTTTTTCAAGATATAAAACTTTCTCAAAATCGGAGATTTGTTTCAAAAGTTTTATATATTTTAGTTCAATTATTTCCTTTTCTTTAAGAACTTTATTTGAAGAAGGTGACACTTCTTCACGTTCAGAAAGCTTCTTCTTCAATTCAACGTTTTCACCTTCCAACGTTGTTGTCTTTTCTTGAACTCTTTTTATTTGATTTCGTAAATATGAGTTCCCCTTTTCACTCTTGTCTTTCTCACTCTTCATATCAGCATTTTCTCTTTGAAGAGTTGTTACTTTCTCTTGAAGTTTTTCGATTTGATCGTGCAGACTTGAGTTGTCTTTGTCTTTCTTTGTTTCAAGACCTGCAATATATACTCCAAGATCAGTAATTCTTTTAGTAAGTAAAACATTTTGTTCTTCAAAAATAAAATTTTCATTTGAAGAAGAAATGTCTAAAATATGTCTCTTCAAATCAGCATATTCTTCCTCCATTGTCTTTATACTCCCTTGAAGCTCCTTCATGTTATCTTGATGAGTTGAAATCTCAAATGTCTTATTTTTCTCTTGAGTAACTTCAAGCACTACAATCTTGTCATTCAAATCTTTCGGTTCGGACTCAAGAGAAGAGACTTTGTCTTCTAATAAAGCTTTCTCAGACTTGAGCTTTGTAATTTTTCTTGCATCTTCATTAGTATGTGTTATGTATCTATCAATAAAACCTTCAAGACGCTTGATCTCATCTTTAGCTTCAGAAAGAGTCCATTTTCTCTCTTTTCCTAACTGATACCATATTCTCCCACTTAAATCCCGTATGTCAGACATCTTTTCAAATAGCTAGAATAATTGATTGTTCAGAAGATCAAGCAGAAAAATTTTTTCTTGAAAAACTCTTAAAGTGTATGAAATACACTATAGAAAAAATTTCGGAATAAAAAATTTCCTCAAAAATTTCGGATTTTTTTTTTATAATTCACAAGAATTCGGATGAATAAGGATTCGAAATCAATGAATTCGAATGAATAAGGGTTCGAATTCAATGAATTCGGATGCTGAAGGGTTCGAATTGAATGAATTCGGATGCTGAAGGGTTCGAATTCAATGAATTCGGATGAAGAAGGATTCGAATTCACCCAATTCGGACTTAACTGGGTTCGAATTCTTTACTTGAAAAATTAAACCAACTCAGATGAATCCTCAACTTCTCAATTCGAATCTAACAGGGTTCGAATTCAACTCAATTCGAATCCATAAGGGTTCGAATTCAACTCAATTTGAATCTATAAGGGTTCGAATTCAACTCAATTCGAATGCTTCTTGAGTCGAATTCTATACTTGTGATGCCAAGAACACTCCGAATTCCCTTTGAATGATCCGAATTGTGTATGAATGATCCGAATTCACCAAGAATGATCCAAATTCTGCACTTCGAACTTAAAAAACACTAAATCAGCCATAACTTTTTCAATTCTTGATCAATTGTTATGAAATTTGCACAGATTTGTTCGAAATTTGATTCCACACACTTTCTTAGTTAATCACAAATCCTAATTCGATCAATTTAATCGAATTATGATCCAAAATAGTAAGAAAACGTTTTCGAACAAAAACAGATATAAAATGATCAGATCTGCAAATTCTGTGCAGATTTTGGTATAGATCCTTGAATTAAAGATGTTCAGGGATGAAAATCGAGTGCAATGATGTCAAGAATCAATCCAAAAGATCAAAAAATGAAAAAAAAATGATGATTCTAGATGAACAGTAAATGAAGAAGGGTAAGAAATCATCATGAACAGTGATGAATGAAGGATCCGAAATCTTCAAGAACAGTGTAAAAAATCTTCAATTTGCTCTTTGATCTGCTTGAATTTTCTGTTTAGCTCTGATACCAAATGTGAAATCCCAAATCTAGCAAGTAATCAAGAATGATGTAGAGAGAGAATCTAGAGAGAACTTGTCATCCATATATTGAACTCTAAAGTGTAAATGACAAATGATCAAGAGGTTCCTAAAGGATCTAGATTCTCATCTAACAAAGAACTAGACATGCCTATTTATACCCATAACATACAAGGTATAAAGGCACAGCTAACTAATACAATACATTGACTTTTACAGTAAATCTTGAATACAACAATGCTCTAACATACTCCAAGAAGAAAAGACGATTTCACCCGAATCTTCCTCAGACTCGTCTGACACAACCTCGTGCAAAGCTTTCATTGGCAAAACATCTTCACCAAACGGTAAAGGGTCTCAAGATGAGTGTGTTTTAAAGAATCTTAACTCTGATTTTTTCTTAGCTTCCGCACCAGATTCACATAAGCACACATACACAAAGTGTTCCTCAGCTCCCTCGACCAATCCAATTCCATCAATTTCGGATATAGATTTTTCCAAATTTATGAATTTTGAGAGTAGTTCTGATGAAGAGTTTGAATCGTTTCCATTTGACAAACCTCTTCCAAGTCATACCGACTTTCTTACGCCAGCGGTAAATCGCTCGGTTAATTTTCAAAAAGGCGAATGTTCTACAAACCCAACGACCCCGGCTGTGATTAAGGTTTCTAAAACTGATTCTTGTTCTAAAAACAATCACAACCGAGGCAAAAGACCGGTCGATCGACTGATAAACGTGTTGTCTACTCAACCTCTGTTGACCATACTGTTAATGATGTTTTAGCAAAAAATGGTTAGGCTAAACAAGACAAACCAAAGTGGGTAGGAAAGGAATCTATCGAGGAAAATGCAGCATCAAAGTCATTTAACACTGTCGTTTATCCTAGAATGAAAAGAATGACTGTGCTTTGAATCATAAGAATGACTTTGTTGAACAAGAAGTTTATTTTCCTATTAAACTTTATTCTATTCAGCAACTAATTCAATTATCGCATGATTGTTTGTGTTGTTCTAGTTGTGGTTGGAAAGACTTTGATGACATTAGAAATTCAACTGATTGGTTTGGTTCTTATCATGTCTACAATTCAAAACCAACTCGCAAACCCCGTATAAATAAAAAGAAGTCCAATTCAAAACGGGGTCCCCAATCAGAGGTCAAACCTAAACAAGAAAGGAAACCCATTTCAAAACGGGTTCCCAAAACAGAGGTTAAACCTACACCCAAAAGGAAACCTGCTTCACAACAGGTTCCTCAACCAGGTGTCAAACCTAATCCTCCAGGACCCTTTTTCAAATGGGTACCTAAAGTCCGTTAATATTGTTTTTACATGACGGTCATGTGTGGTACTTAGATTCTGGATGCATCAAGCACATGACCCGGAGGAGGGAGCTGCTCACGAACTACACCGAGAAACGACGACAAAGCGCCGATTTTGGGCTACGGTGACATTGTCTAAGACAAGATCACTATAAAGAAGGTTTCATACGTTGCGGGATTGGGACACAACTTGTTCAGGATCGGCCAATTCTGCGATAAAGATCTTGAGGTCAGATTCAAAGATAAAAGGTGTAGCATCCGCACTGACGACGGAACCGAACTGCTGGTTGGAACGTGAAAGACCAACCTCTACACCATCGGAACCTGAAGACCGATGACTCTGTCTGTCTGATGTCAAAGGCCAATTCTACGCAAGCATGGATTTGGCACCGACGTCTCTCGCACCTGAACTTCGACACGAGAAAGGCATGCCCGAACTTCAATTAGTGAAGGACAAACTCTACGGGGCATGCGAAATGGGGAAGATGAAGCGAAGGACGCACAAACCGAAGGCTGCTCTAAGCACGTCCCGGTCCCTCGAACTTATCCATATGGATTTGTATGGACTGATGCGTATTCAAAGCATCAATAAACGAAAGTACGTCCTGGTAATGGTGGATGACTTCTCAAGCTACACTTGGGTAAAGTTCCTGTGCTCGAAGGACGAAACCCCGGAGCTGATTATCAACCACTTGAAAACCATACAACTGAACCTTCGATAGCAGGTTCAGACCATCAGGACCGACAACGGGACGGAATTTAAAAATCAAACGGTGAACAAATACCTGACATCCGTCGGTATCTCGCAAACCTTCTCGGCCGCACGCACTCCTCAGCAAAACAGAGTTGTGGAAAGACGCAATCGTACCCTAGTCGAAGCAGCTCGCACGATGCTGTCACAGTCAAAGTTGCCTCTATTTCTCTGGGCTGAAGCGGTGTCAACTGCATGCTACACGCAAAACCGCTCAGTCATCAGCAAGCGGTTCAACAAGACGCCGTACGAGACCATCAATAACCGCATCCCGAACATCAAATACTTCCACGCGTTCGGATGCACGTGCTACGTCCTCAATGAAAAGGATGATATCGGGAAATTTAGTCCAAAGGCAGATGAAGGAGTCGTCATAGGATACTCCATGCAGGCTAAGGCGTATCTCGTTTACAACAAATAGACAAAAACCGTTCTCGATAGTGTAAATGTGACATTCGACGAAGCCGTGGATTTGGCTTCTGAACAACTCAGTTCAGAACCCGGTTTAACCGGCGTGCTAGCTTCTGAACTTTCTCGTTCGGGATCTGCACAACCCACAGTAAATCCGAATCATACATCTACGTCGAATGCATCTCGTAGATCAAACTCTGAATTCCCCGGAACCAGAAGTTAATCAAACTTCGACGAATCCTGCCAAGTCTCCTCCGAGAAACCAACCTGCTACACTTTCAAGTTGTTCAAGACCTTCCAACTGGTGGCTACGTGGATCCGAACACCTCACACTCAACTCAACAGCCGCTTCCACACACCACCAAATGGACAAAAGCTCCTCCCCTGCACCAAATAATCGGTGATCCCTCTACACCAGTATGCACGCGAGGCGCATCGGCCAATTTCTGCCTATTCTCTGGATTCCTGAGTAAGATCGAGCCTACAACCGTCTCAGAAGCATTAGAAGATCCGGACTGGGTCATGGCCATGCAAGAGGAACTCAATCAATTTGAGGCCCTCAAAGTATGGCGACTTGTCCCACGTCCAACGCACAAGACGGTGATCGGCACTAAATGGATCTTCAAGAACAAGAAGGACGAGGATGGTATCATTGTACGGAAAAGGGCGCGTCTTGTGGCTAAGGGATACCGCCAACAAGAAGGGATAGACTATGACGAGACATACGCTCCGGTTGCCAGAATCGAAGCAATACATACGTTCCTTGCATACACCGCGCATAAAAACTTCACGGTCTTCCAAATGGATGTGAAGACTGCTTTCCTCAACGGCGAGATCGAGGAGGAAGTGTACGTATCGCAACCGGACGGTTTCGTGGACGAAAAGAAGCCTAATCATGTCTACATTCTGGACAAGGCGCTATACGGTTTGAAGCAAGCTCCATGGGCCTGGTATGATGCGTTGTCTAAGTTTTTAATAAAATCGGGATTTTCAAAAGGTAAAATCGATACAACCCTATTTATTAAAAACGAACAAGGTCGTATAGTGTTAGTTCAAGTGTATGTTGATGACATCAATTTCGGATCTACTAACCCACTGTTTTGTAAGAACTTTGCCACGTTACTGGGACAATATTTTAAAATGAGTATGTTGTGTGGGATGAAGTTTTTCCTTGGTCTTCAAGTTAAATAACTGTCGACCGGGATATTCATTAATTACGCTAAGTACATCCAGGATATTCTTCGGAAATTCCAGATGGAACAGTCCTCACCAATGAAAACTTCCATGGCACCCGGTACAAAGTTACACGCCGATCCTAACGGAAAGGATGTGGACACATAAACGTACCGGGGAATGATTGGTTCTTTAATGTACCTAACTGCTAGTAGGCCGAATATCATGTTTTCGACATTCTTTTGTGCCTGGTTTCAGTCAAAACCTACGGAGTCTCATTTAATAGCAGTTAAACGAATATTTCGTTATTTGAGAGGTACTGCTGATCTTGGCTTGTGGTACCCGAAAGAGACAGGTTTTGAGCTTTTAGCATATTCCGATGAGGACCACGCGAGCAGTATGATGGATCAGAAGAGCACATCGAGACATATGCAGCATTTGGGCGACAGTTTAGTGAGTTTGGCATCCAAGAAGCAACAGTGCGTATCTACGTCGACTGCCGAGGTGGAATACGTGGCCGCCGCAAGCTGCTGTTCACAAGTTATATGGATGCACATGCAACTCAAGGATTACGGTTTCACGTACACCAAGGTGCCCATCTACTGCGACTCAAAGAGCGCCATTGCAATATCCAGCAATCCGGTCCAGCATACAAAGACGAAGCACATAGACGTTCAGTACCATTTTATCAAGGGTCACGTCGAAAGAGGTACAGTTGAACTCTACTTTGTAAATACAGAATATTAGTTAGCAGACCTGTTTACAAAACCCCTGGACGAAAAACGCTTTAATTATCTAGTGTCCAGGTTAGGTATGCTAAATCTAAAGATTTGATCAGATCGTGTGCCCGATACAAGTTCCATACATCTACGAGAAACTGTCTTTTCATCATCTGTTGTTTATACTACGGATGATCGAGTACACACTTCCTCTCATCTGTATTCTACTTGTATCGTAAACGCTATTCGGTTAAATCTCTGTATTCATTAGGTAGATTTCGTTTGTTTACTTTCTTTTAACGTGTGTTTCCTTTTCTGTTTATTGATGTCGTCTACTTTCTGTGATTATATATGTGCTTTCACAACATTGTTCATGTGTTCAGGGGGAGTACGAACAAGTCTCAAGTAAGTATATTCTACTTTTGAGGGGGAGTGTCACACAACTGTTTTTACTTCCTAAAGATTTTTGTGTGTGGCAACTCCACTGTGCTTCATATCACACTACTCGCACATTATGAGAGGGCGCAAATTTCTATTTGTTCATCATTTGAGGGGGAGCGACACACAGTTTTTCTTTAAATATGTAAAAGTTTTTATTTGTGTTCGTCTCTCCATTGCACTCACATGCACAATCCGAGGGGGAGCAGAGAAATCCCCATGCTCAGTTCGAAGGGGGCGAGAAAATGGTTTTTCAAAGTCAAACTGAAATTGTTTTGGGATTTTTGATAAAACCAGGGGCCAAATATGGAAAATTTTCAAACTTTCCGGACAAGTTTCCGGATACTCCTATCCGGGAAGTGTGACCATATATAAGCAATCCGGAAACCTAATTATTCATTATTTCCGGAGATTTCAAAACCCACTCAAAACCTCTCGTATTGTCTCTCGACCGGAAACCCTCGACTATCAAACTTTTTCATCGATTTCGACACTCATATTCTCAGGTACGGTTCTTACTTATGTATCGATCTCGTATATGCATATCTTACATCATCTCTCACATGAATCGACCGTCAACCATGTCGATTAAGGGTTTCCAAAACCCCATTTTCGCGTCAATCAAAATTCAGCATATTTTACTGCAATTTAGGTCAATTGAAATGCCTTTATGTGCTTATTTACTATATTCGATGCCTCTAGATTACTGAGATTCATTTTTAGGCTTGTTTCTAGGCGATTTTATTCGAACCGGATGTCGACAGAATAGTTATAAACTATCCGGACACGTTCAAAACATCCGGAAACCACCATAAGCCTAGATATTTTGTCCGGACACTCAAACACCCGGTAACCCTAGTTGTCCAGAAACCTTAGGGTTTCCGGTAAGTTCAACTATCCGGATTGTGAGTGGTGTCCGGTGACAATTGTCATCCGGTAACTCAAGATTTGTTCGGATACATTTTGTCCTGACACCCCATTCATCCGGAAACCTGGGTTTGTCCGGATCCCATTTTGTCCGGATAACATGTTGTCTGGTAACTTTGTGTTTCAATTTGATTTTTGTCCGGACACTTTCAACAGTCCAGTACCCTGTTTTCCACTGCCAATCCTTAATCTGTTTCAGATTGAGCCGATATTTCGCAAAGGTACGCACCGACTATAATTTGATTCGTCTACTCATTAACACAATATCTTTCAGGTATACTAATGGCGGATCAACAAGAACAACCACCACAGAATATTCCTCCTCAAGAGGAATTCATTGACGAGGAAGCTGACAATGTTTTGGTCCAATCAGACCATGGCATTGAAATTGAGGCCAAAAATCACCAGTTGGACGCTGCCGAGTTCCGACCACAACACCGTGTGGTCGTGGACATCCTTCTTGGTCACCCTCTCCGCGAGGCCCTCACTGCAATGGCCGAAGTCCCAGTCTTATACATCTATCAAGTATGGCTTTCAGCCCAATTCGTCACGGCTGCTAATTCACAAACGATCACGGCGATGGTCGACAATCAGTCTTTCACGCTCACACCAACATCCTTCAGACGACTCCTATCACTACCTGAAGCCACTGCCGGCGGACATCAAGCTTACGACCCCGCGGTCAATGACACGACTCTCTGCGCCGAGATCCGAGCACTCGGCTATAACTACGCACTTGACCGCCCCTCAGCATTCAACCACAAGTATCTAGCGCCCATCTGGTATACGCTGTTCACAATACTGAACAGGTATCTCTCATCCAGATGGTGGGGCATAAATTAGTGTACCGGTGACTTCCTACGGCTCTTCCATGCCGTATGCTACAATCGGCACATCGACTACGCGATGGTGATCTGGCGCGAATTGGTTCAAGCCATCAGACTGATCGGAGGGACAAAGCAGAAAAAGTTCCTACCATATCCACGATTCATCTCATTGGCCGTCAGACAAAATATGGACACGTATCCCAACATACCACGATGTATTAATCATCCGGTATGTCCTCCCTTTCATTTACGATATCTAGTGATTCGCAATTTGTCCAATGCCCAACCAATGCCCTTACCTGAAGCTCTACTGGCACATGTGGGCCCCAATGCACTGAGTGTGTTAGAATATAGGAGAGTGTTAGGAGCTCCCATGGTCCAGCCAGAGCCAGAGGGACCTCCACAGGGACATAGACCTGAGAGGCGTGAGGGTCCGAGGACTCGAGGACGTAGAGTCCGGGTAGCTGAGGCTCCCAGACGGGGTGTGTTGCGAGTACATGGGAGGGGAACAAGCACAGGCGGTGCATTGGATATGCATGCCAGTACTACACATTCTAGCCAAGCCGGAACTAGCCAACAACCTCCTATTCACACCACCCGAACAACGACCAAAGCCGGACCGTCGACTATATTACACGAGGTCCCGGTTGTTACTGCCACCCCATTGCTCGAAGAAGACCCCGACACAGACACAACTGAGCCGATACCTCCATTCACCAAGCTCGAAACTGTCGAATCCGACAGCACAAACACCGATACGAACCAAGCCATCTGTGCATCTCTGATTCCACACTGTATCGTCCGTCAACCTCCGATGACCGAAGGATCGCCCTCTGACTCACTCGCAACCCCTATCATTCCTACATCCCAGCCTATTATGGGAGACACAAGGAGAGAGGAGGGAGTATTAGTTGAAAATCTTGAACAGGCCAGTCGGAGAGAATGGAGATCACAACAAAATCAAGAGAGAACGAGCATTAGGACTAGAGAGGCTCGTGAGCGACCCCAAACCAGCGTCCGCAAGGTAGCCACAGATGGGTGTTTCACTTTCGCATAGGGACTTAGCACAACATCTACCGATCTCTCACTCGGAGAGTATTGGTATTGAAACAAGAGACCAACATCCCCCGGTCTCGACCTCTTTCGATGCACGTTCGAGTCTAGAGCCACTTGATATTATACGTTCTTCGGCTAGGACACAGGACGAGACACCACATATCGGTGCTCTTCGTGACCCGATCGGAACTTCTGTAGTGTCTCTGCTTTTGGGTGGAACACGAGGATCGGAAGGAAATCCTACCACGACCACCCAATTGCCATCCGTGAACGTAGGTGGTACTACCTCTGCGGTAGGTACCTCAACGGGTAATCTAAGTTACCCGATGTTTTGTCAAGGGAATCATTGGACGGCGCCCATCTTACTCTCGTTCAGCCATCTTACTCGGTGGATACTCTAAAGACGATGCTTCTAGCACAACTGCTTCAACACACTAACACCGACACCTCTACTGAAGTAGACCTGGTATCAGTTCTACGCTCCCTGGTATCTGCTCCAACCTCATCCTTGACTAACCGCTTGGACCAGCTTGATTCGACTCTCAAGGACGTTAAGAAAGCCTTAGACCTTCTGTCCGAAAGTGTCACCTCACTCGAAGACACATGCAAGAGTCAGGATGGCGGACTCAAGAGACGGCACGATAACCAGGATGATCCTGATCACTGTGAGGGGGAGAATAAGAGACAGAGACTGTCTGAGTCCGAGCCAATCCTCACGAAAACAACAGTGGTTCAACCGGAACTATCAACTGTGGCACAAATCGTAACCGAAGACCAACCTGAAGCCCAGTTAAGTTTAGCTGAAATGGAGATAGACATGGAAATCTCAGACGAAGAAGACCCAACGGTTGAAAAGCCCGAGGGAGACTCACAGGCGCTGATTGTATACACTGCACCAGAAGGGGATGCTCTTAGCCTGATTGATCCCGATTCAGAGATTGACCCGAAAGCCGAAAACGCATGGTATCAAAAAGCCACAAGTACGATAAACTTCTAGGTAAATCTCGTATTTCCCACCGATGTCGAAGACGATATCGACTACGACCAGTTCCTGCTACAAAATATGTACGGTACACCTGCCCATACTTCACAGAACCCCGAGACTTCTACTGCTATGCCTCCGACATTTCCTCAACAACCGACAGGTTCTGATCAACCTCCTCCTCCACAGCAACAAATCCGATGGGAGAAGATTATGATCCTTATTCCTCACCTAGAGGAATCTCTGAAGAAGCTATTTGTTCACAGGTTACGCCCGATCGAGCCAACTTGCTGCCTTGGGATTTCCATGTTCGACAAGGAATACCAAAGCCAATACGTAAATGAAATGAAGCTGTGTCTGACAGTTAGCCAAGTCCGAACAAAGCACAAAATCACTGAAGTGCTCAACATCCAAACCGGCCGAATTCTTAGAGTCATGTTTCCAGTATTCACCGTCCGACGCGAAGACGGAAATGAATGGAGATTTTCCGAAGCTGACTTTAAGAACCTCAGACCGTTCGACTTCCATGATATACTGAAAGATCTCCGAACCAGAATTATCCGACCACTTCATGTTACCAAAGCGCTAGAGGCTGTCCGTCGATTCCTACTCTACAAAGTTATGATTTCATACATCACAGACTTTTAAATGGGAATCGAACACAGAACAAAGAAAATAAACCTGCTGAAACCGAACCTAAAAGCACCCGAGCTGAAAATGTATCCCGAGAACTCACTGCTTCTAGAACCAGAATTTAGGATAGTATACCTCAACGAACAGAAAGAAAAGAGGTTTCTTCGCTTCAGCCAGGTCGACAGTGAAAAATCCTAAATCTCTAGCAATAAGATATGAATGTAGTGAGAGAGATTCTAGAGAGCAAATATGTCATCCATGTATTGAGCTCAAAGGATTACAAAAGGTTTCTAAAAGATTACAAAAGCTTTTGAAGTGTTTTTAAGTGTTACTAACAAATGGTCTAGACAAGCCTATTTATACCCATAACATACAAGGTATAAAGGCATTCACAATACTGTATAGACTCATACAGTACATTGACTTTACAGTAAATCTTGAATACAACAATGCTCTAACAATCTCCCCCTTTGGATTCAAGATTTAAAAAAATAACAGCAGTCTTCAGCCTTTTGTAAAGTCAATCTTCTCAAACAGACACTCTATCAAACCATCTTCAAATAGCTTTATCTCCACTAGTTCACGGCGAACTATATGCTTTGACACTCTTTAAGAACTCAGCTTTGAAGAATCTTCAGACAAACATGAAAAGTCATTGTCTTTTTCTTTGAAAAATCAACCTTCTTCAATACAATCTTCAACAGATTGTCTTCAAGTCTTGAACATGGATTTCATATCTTTATATTGAACCATCAATTCGGAACAAGATAAATCAGAAACGATTAGAGTTTGAATCAGAAAGATGTGAAACCATCCACATTGTTGAACTTTTAGGTGTAAGCGCATTCCGATAACCACTCAGAACTAAGATAACCAAATTCAGCAACATTTGGACTTCACATGATCCTTCTCCCCAATCTTCAGTCTTTGTTCACGAATCTTTGACTTGAAATATCTTTGATTTGAAAATTCTTTGACATGAAATTGAAATTAAACTTTTCTCCCCCTTTTTCGATGATGGTGAGCATCGAAAACCATTTTCAATTTCAGTCGTGTCTTTGAGTATTGCTAACAATCTCCTCCTTACAGAATAACCTTGCTCCCCCTCAAAATAAGAATTCTGGAGCAATTTATTTTCTCCCCCTGAAAGTATGCATATATTTCAATAACGTACAGTATTTGAAATTGTAGCACAAATTTTAAAACAAATTTACACAAGGAAAATAAAATTCATTGAATTTCATTTTATAACTACAAACATTTGATCATTTGAAAACTTTACAAAATAAATTCAACTTAATTAAATTTAACAGATATTTCAATCAAATGAAATCAAATGCATGTGTTTGGAATCAAATACAAGTCATCATTGTATATCAAGTTAAAAAATGTTCAGTTTTAACCCCTTTATTAAATCTATTTGGTGTGCTAGCATGGGAAATATGATTAGCTTCAAGCATATGCAATTCTAAAACATATAAGAATATTTTGCTCTACTCACACTATTTGTCCAAAATCAGAATTTTCACAAATTTACGGGTTTATCGCGACTTTGTATTTTCCCAAGTTTCAAGAGATGTGTGCTCATTGGCATCTTTTCTTTTGTGCTCATTGGCATCCTTTGATTTGTGCACATTGGCATCTTTTGATTTTGTGCGCATTGGCATCTTTTGATTTTGTGCTCATTGGCATCTTTTGAACAAGAAGTTTAGTAAGAATAAGATACACCGTTAAACATGACTTTCTATCTGGTTCTATAGAAGGATTTGGGTTAGCAGATCCCAGACCAGTTGGCCTTAGGTGCTAGGTGTCGAGCACCCCTTAGAACTTAATTTCCCAAACCAGAAAGGCCACATCGATATATCTTAAACCCATTTGTACCAGTAAAACATGGCTTTCTATCTGGTTCTATTGCAGGATTTGGGTCAGCCGATCCCAGACCAGTTGATCTTAGGGACTAGGTGTCGAGCACCCCTTAGGACTTACTCTCCCAAACCAGAAAGGCCACAGGCACAAACTTTCAAACTAAATGATATTCTATATAAGTTCGAATTTCCATCACAAAATATGAATGATATCTCAATCACTTGGTTCTTAATCATAGTGCTTCCCCCATATTTTCGTTTCCATTCATCATTCTGATAAATAGGCTTTTTGAGCATTATATTCTATATAAGTCCAGATTCACATATCTTTGAGCATTCAGCATAATTTCATTCATGTTTTGCTTACCTTTCGATTTATTTCAGAGGTGAAAGTTGAAGCAAATCTAACTCAGATAATACAAAGATTCTTGAAAAAAAAACATCTTTTAGCACGCATTTAATTCATTGAATGAAAATTGAAAATTGCATCTCATTGAATTAAATTTGTAAAGATTCAAGTTTTCAAATCAGTAGAAACAAATATAATCCAATTACCTTTTGCCACGTTCCTTGAAACAGAAAGATGTAACAGTTAAGGATATCACCTGAGAAGTGTGAGTTCTAAACTGATTTGTTTAGAAGTCTTAGTCGTTGAAGTACGGGTCCTGAACTGAATTGTTCAGAAGCCATAGTCTTTGAAGAACGGGTTTTGAACTGATATGTCCAAAAGCCAATTACATTTAAGCACGGGTCCTGAATTGATGTATTCAGAAACCATAGTCTCTTTTAAGTGCGGGTCCTAAACCGATATGTTTAGAAACCATTGTCGTTGAAGCACGGGTTCTAAACTGAGATGTTTAGAAGCCATAGAATTACGCCGCTTCTCTTCTGTTTTCAGTCATGTGTGTGGTATATATGTAACATTCAGCACAACACATGATATACCTACAAAACAGTTTAAGCAGATTTTGGTACCCAATGGCACTTGGGTCCTAGTGGGTTAGTTGTAGATTTCTTACAAGGAATACTGTAAGAACCATACCAATAAGAAGTATAATCTTTATGCACAAAATCATTTGATCCACAGTAAGAACAACAGATTTTCTTATGTGCCAACCTAATCAGATGATTTACAGAATGAATAGGATTAAGTTTAGCAGAAGATTTACCTTTTGGCGTATTGTTCTTCTTTGCATTTGATGTGGATACAGATGATTTTGGCACTTCTTTCTTTGGAACTGTTGTGCCTTTTACTCTCCATTCCATCTTCACCCTCTTGAAGACTGGAACTTCTTCAGGTTTGGAAGTATTAACTTTAGGCACTTTTGTTTGGTTATCTGATTTATCAAACAGAGGATTATAGAAGAGATTTGTTGAACGAATCCGACCTTTTGAGAAATCTGTTGATCTATTAAATTGTTTAGAAGAAATGTTTTTAAAACTTGAACTTGAAGCAGTTTTAAAAGAGCATTCAGAATCATTTGAATCAACAAATGGAGTCTGAAAGATAGAATTATGACCAGTCTGCTTTGAGACATCAAATTTAAAAATGACGTCTTCAAGTTCTTTGACTTTGTTTATTAAAACATTTTTCTCTTTAGAAATTAGATCAAATTTCTTTTGGAGATCAGATTTGATCAACTGATCCTTCATAATATCAGCTGATAAACCAGATAATCTTTTGGTAAGATTAAGAATCACATCTTCAAAATATTCACGTTCCGATTCAAAATCTTTTTCCAAAAACTTTCTTTTATCAGTAATCTCTTTGAAAATTTCCATATTTTTCTTTTTAAGGATTTTACTTTCCTTTTCAAAGAGATTTTGCTTTTCCGTGAAATCTTTTCTTTCCTTTTCCAAAAGATTTTCTAATTCAGAGATTTTCACGGAAAGTTCAGAACTTTTGATCTCAAAAGATTTGCGTTCAGTTTCAAATTTAGCTCTTTCTTTTTCGAGCTTGTCTTTTTCTAAAAATAAAACTTTCTCAAAGTCTGAAACTTGTTTTGAAAGTTTTATACATTTCAGCTCAGTCTCTTTCTTTTCTTCAAAAACTTTCTTTTCTTCAAAAGAAAAATTAGACAGTTTTCTCTTTAGATCGGCATTTTCACTGTCCAAAGTTTTCCCTATATCTTTAACTTCTTTTAATTGAGCATGTAACTTTAAGTTCCACTTCACTCTCTTTTTATTCTCTACTCTTCAAATCGGCATTTTCTTTTTGAAGAGTTGTTACTTTCTCTTGAAGATTCTCGATTTGATCGTGCAGACTTGAGTTGTCTTTCTTTGCTTCAAGATCTGCAATATAAACTTCAAGATCAGTTATTCTTTTAGTAAGTTTAGCATTTGAAGAAGAAATGTCTAAAATTTGTCTTTTCAGATTAACATTTTCTTCTTCCAATGCTTTATTTAAAATAGGAGTTGAAGAATTTGAAGCATTATCTTTAACAGGAGTTTCTGATATAGGAGATGTTTCTGATAAAATAACTTGTTGCAAAATTCCATTATTTGCCTTAGCTTTTTCAAGTGGCTTTGGAGGTGTTTTTGTTATTATGACTTGTTGCAACACTTCATTATTTGGTTTAACAAATACATGTGAATTAACAGATGTTTCTGTTATAATGACTTGTTGCAACTTTACATTTGGTTTAACAAAAACTTTTGCAATTGGAGGATTCTCCTTTTTCAGAGTTTGCTTCAAATCTTCACCACTGCTTTTAAGAATAACTTGTTGTAAAACCATTTTGAATATTGCTAGAAATTGATCGTTCAGAAGATCAAGCAGACAGTGTATGAAAATACACAAAAAAAATATATAAAATTTTTTCTTGAAAAGCTCTTACAGTGTATGAAATACACTATAGAAAAAATTTCGGGATAAAAAATTTTCTCAAATTTTTTTTTTTTTTTTTTCACAAGAATTCGGATGAATAAGGATTCGAAATCAATGAATTCGGATGAAGAAGGATTCGAAATCACTCAATTCGGACTTAACTTGGTTCGAATTCTATGAATTCGGATGCTTAAGGGTTCGAATTCTATGAATTCGGATGCTTAAGGGTTCGAATTCTATGAATTCGGATGCTTAAGGGTTCGAATTCAATGAATTCGGATGCTTAAGGGTTCGAATTCTATGAATTCGGATGCTTAAGGGTTCGAATTCAACACTTGTATTTCCAAGAACACTCCGAATTCTTCTTTGAATGATCCGAATTCACCAAGAATGATCCGAATTCACCAAGAATGATCCGAATTCTGCACTTCGAACACGAAAATCACTAAATCAGCCATAACTTTTTCAATTCTTGATCAATTGTTATGAAATTTGCACAGATTTGTTCGAAATTTGATTCCACACACTTTCTTAGTTAATCACAAATCCTAATTCGATCAATTTAATCGAATTAAGATCCAAACAGTGAACTTGAAGTTTTTGAAAAAATATTCAAGAATCGATCAGATCTGTCAATTCTGTGCAGATTTTGATGTTTATGCAAGAATTAAATGTGTTCAGAATCCAAATCCGAGTTGAACGATGCAAAGAAATGATTCAAAAACTCAAAATCTAGAAAATCTTCATGTCTGAATGTTAAGACTTCAGATGAACAGTAAACTTCTCTTGGTCCGAATTCTTGATGAACAGTGTAAAAATTCTTCAATTTGCTCTTTAATCTGCTTGATTCTCCTGTTTGGCTCTGATACCAATTGAAAAATCCTAAATCTCTAGCAATAAGATATGAATGTAGTGAGAGAGATTCTAGAGAGCAAATATGTCATCCATGTATTGAGCTCAAAGGATTACAAAAGGTTTCTAAAAGATTACAAAAGCTTTCTAAAGTTTTTTGAAGTGTTACTAACAAATGGTCTAGACAAGCCTATTTATACCCATAACATACAAGGTATAAAGGCATTCACAATACTGTATAGACTCATACAGTACATTGACTTTACAGTAAATCTTGAATACAACAATGCTCTAACAGACAGATTTTACGATGGTACGCTCCTGAAAGTTAGAGATGCTTTTCGAAACATCATCACCCACGAATCCAAAAATCGAAAATCGTCTTTTGTCTCCAATTCAAACGAGATAACCGCACGAGAAGCCTTAGAAGTGAATGAAGACCGCATCGACTACCGCCGAGCCATCCGAAGTTTCGAGATCTACTTTGCGCTCCGAAAGAGATACGTCAAGAAATGGCGTGAACTCGAACTTCAATTCAAATGGGGAGATTGTTAGGGATAAAATTTGTTGAATACAAGTTCAAGGGCCTATTATGTAAAAGGTGTATTCTGAGCTTAATTGTGTAAACGGGCCATGGGCCTTAGTGTATTAGGCCTAGATATAAATAGCCTATTTTGTTTAGAAAAATAGGTTAATCGTCATTATCATTCATAGTATCATATTGTAATTCTCTGAAAGCATTAAGCAATATATGGATGACCAGTTGAAATCTTATTGATTGTTTTTACTTATTGATTTCTACTGATCGTATGCACTAATCTGGAACTCACAGTGCCTCTGATAGTTTGTTTGACTTGCAATCCTAGGAAGAATGAAAGTTCTCCCATTATGCTCATCTTAAATTCACTTTTCATCAACTCTGAAAACCTTTCACAATACTTTTGATTAGTAGACCAAAAAATAATGTCATCGACATATATATGTACTAAAAGAAACTCATGTTTGTCTCATACTAGGCTCTATGAGCTTGTTTAAGGCCATACAGAGCTTTGTCAAGTAGGTAAACATGGTCTGGAAACTCTGATCTTTCAAATCCAGGTGGTTGATGGACATAGACTTCTTCATGCAATTTTCCATTCAGAAAAGCAGCTTTGACATCCATTTGATATACTTTGAATCCTTTGAATCCTTTATGGGATGCATAGCCTAGAAAGATTCTGATTGCTTCTAGCCTTGGAACTGGAGCTAAGGTTTCATCATTATCAATGCCCTCTTCTTGGTAATATCTTTTGGTAACTAGCCTAGCTTTGTTTCTGATAATGACTCCATCATCATCTTTCTTATTTTTGAATACCCACTTGGTTCCAATGGCAGATTTGTCTTTGGGTAAAGGAACCAAGGACCAAACTTTGTTGCTTTCAATTTCTAGAAGTTCTTCTTGCATTGCTTCTTTCCATTTTGTATCATCAAGGGCTTCAGAGACCTTATTTGGTTCTCTGACACTTAAAAAGTTCACAAAGAAAGCCTCATTGATTGTTGTTGACCTTGTCTTCACACCATATTCAGTAGCACCTATGATTTGAAGATGAGGATGATCCTTTGACCATATTCTCATTGGAGCATGAACATGTGGTGGAGTCTGTGCTTCTGGGAGACGTTAGGATACAACAGCTTCATGTCTCTGATGTATGGTTTCATGGCTCTGAGGAACACTTCTCTGGAATGTAGGTTCATTGCTCTGAAGGGTACCATCAGGGCTCTGTGAAGATGTGCTGTTGTATATGGAGTTTCTTCCAATGTGTGTCAAAAAGGGTGATGATGGTTCAGGTTCCTCTTCTTTTGACTGCTGATTTGAATTTTGTTGATTTGGACATGTAGTTAGAGAAGTAGAAGGTGAAGTATTTGAAGGACCAGACAGAGATGTACTTGATTTTTGTTGTCCTTCAGAACCTTGAACTTGATTTCCTCTATTTATGAGTTCATATGAATCTTCATTATCAAATAAATCATTGAATATCAGATTAAGTTCTGATTCTCTTGATTTTGAGGAACTGGGATCCTCTCTGATGCGTATCCTCTCTGATGTTGGAATTTCAGAGATATTTGATGCTCTGTTCTCAAAGGACACATTGATGCTTTCCAGAATAACCTTTGTTTTTAGATTGTAGACTATGTATCCTATTGAAGTTAGAGAATATCCAATGAGTTTTCCTTCATCAGCCTTTTTGTCAAACTCTCCAAGTTGATCTCTGTCATTCAGGATGAAACATCTGCAGCCAAAAACACGAAAGTACTTCACATTTGGCTTTCTGTTGTTGATGAGTTCATAAGTAGACTTCTTAAATCTTTTGACAATGATAGCTCTATTTTGGGCGAAACAGGCTGTTGAAACTGCTTCTGCCCAGAAGTTGGTTGGTAGATCAGATCCTGCTAACATTATTCTGGAAACCTCTACGAGAGTTTTGTTCCTCATGTCAACAACACCATTCTGTTGAGGAGTTCTTGCAGTAGAGAAGTTCTGAGAGATACCTTCCTCTATAAGATATGATTTAAGCCTTGCATTCTTGAATTTTGTTCCATTGTCACTTCCCAGCTTTTGTACTTTTAGGCTAAGCAGTACCTGAATTCTTTTCAACAGATTTATTAGCACCTCTGGGACATCAGACTTTGCTCTGATGAACTCAACTCAGGTATATCTTTAATACTCATCAATTAAAACAAGAATATATTTCTTGCCAGATAGACTTTGCACTAAAATGGGATCACAGAGATCCATATGTAATATATACAAGGGTCTAGGGTAATTGTGATCACTATTTGTTATAGTATGAAGCTTTCTTGAGCTTACCCATTTCACATGCAGAATAGAGATGATCTCTGTCAAACTTAAGAGTTGGTAAACCTTTTACCAGGTTTATTTTCACAAGCTTGTCAAGAGTTGAAATTTTTTAATATGAAAATCTTTTATTCCAGAGCGAGGCATCTTCCTTGTTCAAAGAGACTAAATAGAGTTTTTCTATGTTAGAACTTTTGTTTAGATTGAAATTCATACGATAGAGGTTACCCTTTCTATCAGCTCTGAGCAATTCTTGACCAAAATCTAAAACTAACAGTGAACGATATTTCTTCTTTAAACTTGACATCCAAACCATGATCACAGAGTTTACTTATGCTAACCAAGTTATGATTTAACCCTTCTACATAAGCAACATTAGAAACTAATACACCTCCATTTGTCAATACTCCATAGCCTCTGATCTGTCCATGCCCATCTCCACCAAAAGTTACTGCACCTCCCATTTTGTCTTTGAATGAGGTAAGCAACTATTTGTTTCCAGTAACGTGCCTTGAACATCTACAGTCCAAGTACCATATTTGCACATGTTGTTTTTGCAAGACATATTAATTTTTCTTAGGTACCCATTTCATAATGGGTCCTTTTCTGTTAGGCTTAGGAGTGTTTGATTGACCATCTGGATTTCCAAAATGTGATGGTTTGCCAGAGGCTATTCCTTGCATTTTCTGAGACTTGGTCTTTGTGTTGGTCCCGAAGGGTTATACATGTTTGTAGAAGGGGGGGGGGGAGGTTGAATACAAATAAAGGTTTTTATCTTTCTAGATTGTTTATGATATATATCAAACAATTTACAGTTTGTAGCGGAAGAAGATCAAGTTAAAAACCTAATCTAAACAAACTATGAGAATCACACAGATTTCTTGCACTAGAACAAGATAAGAGAGAAAATAAGAAAACCTAAGGAGAGATTTTCTTGCACAAAGAGGTTCAGCGTGGAAAGGCTAGACTCTTCAAAAATGAAGAAGAGTTTCCTATTTATACTGCATGCATTAAATGAAAGTCAGTACAACTTTACGTGTGGCAGCGTCTGGTTGGTTGCATGTATTTGACTTTAGCAAACATCCTACTGGCCGCATGATGAACAGTGTATTTGCAGAGTGGTTTGTACGATCCTAGACAAAAGGGATGACTGTCTGACAAATCGTACGGGGAGTGCAAGGAGATAAGACAAAAGTAACTTGTAGAGCAAGCTTCATGATCAGCGCTCGCTGAATGGATCTTTATCAGCGAATGATAAAGTTCAGCATTCGCTGAAGTCTTTTACTTGAAACTTCGCATGAAATGGACAAGTCTTGTCTTCACTGATATCCGCATCAGGTCACTAGTAAACTTAGTCACTTGTTCGTCTGCTTGGTCTTCGATTTCAGCTTTGAACTCAGTTGTCGCGAACCTTGTCTTCAGAGATCATAGGCAAACAATTTCAAAGGAAACTATCAGCGATCATCAGTGAGATTGAACAGGCTCAGGGCTCATTGATGTACAAGCATCGCTGAAGTATAAATTAAAGCATGCGTTTCCGATCAGCGATACTAAACAAACTTAGTATATTTTTCATAGATGGCAAAACATTAATACATATTGTTTACTTACAATTTTCACTAAGTAGTTTTAAGAGTCATTATCAAATCACTGAAGGGTTTGGATCAACAATCTCCCCCTATTTGATGATGACAAAGCAATAAAAGAAAATTGATAAGTTAAAAATATAAGGATAAAAAGGACTCATAAAGTGTGTGTCCCATTTACTGTTTTCAGGGATCGTTTCTAGTACAGATGGAGTAAAGTACTTCACTGAAATTTCTCAATACTTCGTAAATACAAGATTACAAGGGAGTTGAAAAATTACAAGTATAGTGAAAATAATTACATGTACAAAAGTTTACAAGATGATAAAATAGAAGAATACAAAAGGCGATCTTATCAGCTATTCAGGTTCTTCCTCGAATAGAAGTTCATCAAGGGTGTCAGTCTGTGGAATCATCCAATCAGGGACTGTTACTCCCTGATCCCGTCTTCGTTTGGCTTTATGGTAGATCTGGGGCTTGATGAATCTTCCAAGGAAAGAGCAATCACACCAATACAAGAGGTCTCTGAGTTGTTCGATATGATAGATTGGTGACTCAGATATGCGTTGAAAGCATTGGCGACCATAGTAGTCAAGAAAGAATATGCCATAAGGTTTACTGACTACCTTTCCAGCTTCGAAACCTTCAGCGGGAGGCAGTGAGATGTCAAGTACTGAAAGATCAACATCTAAACCAAGTACAGCTTCACGAGAAAAGTCAACACCAGTCTCGTTCCGTATAACATGGCCTGAAGATTGCGCAAGGTTTTTCTTTAGAGCACTTCGTTTTGGTTTGATGGCTGGAATAGGCAGATTGACAGCTAAGGAGACTTGGTCGATTAGCTTATTAATAGCGTTTTCAACACAAGACTTGTAGCTTGATCGAGTTCGCTGACTTGCGACCCGAATTTCCAACCATTCGTTCAGCCCAAATTTTTCCAACCCTGAGATATAACAAGTTCTTGACACTCCATTTTCTCTGATCATCTAAACATCGACAATAGCAACACCTCTGACAGTCTTCCCCTTCAGATTTACCTGTTTTATTCTTGATGGTAATAACCTAAAGTGGAGTTTCTTCTTACACCAGGCAATGGTGTCGTCGCTGACCTTCCTTTTCTCTTCTTTCTTCTTGCTAGCATCTTTGATTAGTTGTTGCTGGAATTTGAAAGGAAATTTCTTCAGCTGAGGATCCTGTACTGAACTTTGAGTAAGTTTAATAGCAAAGGCCTTATCAGTAACTTCAGCCTTATGGTGTTCAACGAGAATCTTCTCAGCCTTGAGAGCTTCAGCGATTTCCCTTGGAGAATGGCAACTTAGATGGGCAGGAATGAGTCGCTGACTTTCGATCTGTTGGATCATCGTGTGAAATCCCAGATCTAGCAATGTAACACAATCACATGTAGAGAGAATCTAGAGAGCAAAGTAGTCATCCATATATTGAATATCAAAGTACAAATGACATAGGCTTGAAAATGTTTCTATAAGTTGTTGATTGTTACTAGCTAATCAACTAGACATGCCTATTTATACCCCATACATACAAGGTATAAAGGCATTTACAATACAGTATAGACTATTACAGTACATTGACTTTACAGTAAATCTTGAATACAATAATGCTGTAACAATCTCCCCTTTGGATTCAAGATTTAAAAATATGGCAGCAGTCTTCAGCTCATGATCTTCAAAACTTTAACTTTGACCGCTTTGAACGTTGAAGCTTTGGCACTCTTCAAACAGTTGAATCTTCACAAGTTCACATTGAACTTTGATGCTTTGATAGTCTTTAAACTCTCGTCTTTGATCAGTCTTCAGTCAAATATGAAAAATCTTTGTCTTCTTTTAGAAATGTTAATCTTCATGAAATGTAATCTTCAACAAATTATCTTCAAGTCTTGAACGCGAATTTTAGATATTTGCAGCTTTGAACTTTGTAGCTTTGAAATCTTTGAACTTTGAACTCAAACATTGAATGATTTCTTGAAATTTGTATCTTCATCTCGGAACATCTTCTTAATCTTTCATCTCGGAACATCTCGGAACATCTTCTTAACTTTGACAAATCATTTCTCCCCCTTAATCTTTCATTGACAAATCTTACTTTTCTTCAGGGTATTATTTCTCCCCCTGATCTTCAGTACACTATTTCTCCCCTTTTTTGATGATTGTGAGCATCATGATCATCAAAACCTTCATCAAGTTCAGCACACTTTTTGTACACTACAAGTAACATTCTCCTTATTTTTATCTGATAAACCGTCAATTCCGAAAGATATTTATCCGAATCTTTTCAAATTCAGATAAATAGAGAGTGGTAACCCTGAAACAACGGATGAATCAGTTAAAATGCCTGTAAGTAGCACGGAGCCACTTAGTACAACGGATGTACTTTGGAAAGGAGCTTTTTGATGTTCACCCCCCAGGTCTTCCATTCAATCCTCGAAAATCACAAAGGAAATTATATGAACGTTATGACAAGAAAACATATTCCCTGTGTGTACGTGCTTGTGTAGAAAGAATAAAGCAACATATTCTTGATAATAGGTTTAAAGCGTGTAAACTGTTGAGACAGCAATAATTTTCCACGGACTCAATGTGCATGAATGAAGAGCGAAGGTGGGGCAAACTTCCTTCTTTTTCAATATCCAAACATTCCGAGTGAAGATCAGATAGATTATATGTTGCGTCCCCAAGAAAAATGAAACATTCCTTTGTTAACAAAGAAATGAGTAGCTGGTGGGGTTGAATGCAAGAGTTGGCATGGGCTAACTGCCTGTTTCAATGATGGTCACCAAAGAATGTGAACCAATCAGTAATGTGGCTTCTCGGCTCAGAAAATGGATAGTGCAGAGTTCTCTTATTCTTTTAACTCTGTTCTCACACCCTCTTTCTGTTTTTAATCCGCTCACTTCTACCCAAACTCTCATTTACATTTTACCTCAGCACAATGAGATACTCAACCAGATGAGTAATCTCCCCCACCCTTTGATGTAGACCCCTCACCCCTCAATCACTCAAGGATAACTTCTTGGGTAGGAAACACTGGTTAACTTAGATCCATAGAAGTTCTTTATGCTCACACACTGATCCCATGAAAATGTCCTAAAATGATTTGTGTTGTTCAACAGTTTAACTTGAACAAATATGAACTTCAGCATTTGTATGACATTGTCATCAGAATGTATGCTCCTCAATAATATCATGAAGTATTTGAGCATTTTACGATGAATGATTTCTCAAAACAAGGATATTTGAACGAATGAAATGAATTCGAAAGACTTGTTTGAGAATCTGACAATGTATCTATCAGATCAAATATGAATGATAATCATGTAAGGTCTAGGGTATCAAAGAATTGAAATTTGTTTATATGAACAAATATAAACAATCTTTTAATGAAATGTTTAAGTTCTTACGTAGAAATGAATATGATGCTCAACAAATTTGAAATGCAAACAGGAGTATTACCATCGAAAAATTGTTTCGTTTGGAGACATGGTAATAACAAATTCAAAATGAAGCTAAACCGGTGTGTATGAATACTTGAAAGTATAGAAAAGATAATACACAAGTATTAATCTTTGGAAACACACGGTTAGAAATGATGTTACAATAATCCGAGATCTCCATGAAAAACCTTTAAAATCACACTTCTAAATTCATAAAATTTGTTTGAGAATAGAGAAGTGGTTTGAACATTTAACGAAAAATGTTTTTCATGCTTGAAAGTTGTTCTTCTTCAAACAATCAGAGATTAAGATCAGAAGATACATACAGTTAAAAATATTTGAGCTCCCCCTCAAATCATGATAAGATGATTTAAAAACATATAAGTTCCCCTTTAACATGTGCAAAAGATCTTTATGTAAAATTTTCACAAAGAACAAGACTTGGATTAAAGTATCCTTAATCATTAAAACGAGTTCTGAAATACCAGGATTGAAGTAAATTTAGAAGTCATAGTCGTTGAAGAACGAGTCCTGATCTGATATGATCAGAAGTCAAAAACTTTGAAGTACGGGTTCTGAACTGAATTAGTCAGAAGCCATTATCTTTGCTCCCCCTTAATGGTACAAATATTCTTCAAAAAAAAATTCACCGCTTCTCTTCTATTTTCAGTCATGTGTGTGGTATATATGTAACATTCAGCACAACACATGAAGAACCAAAGAAACAGATTAAGCAGATTTTGGTACCCAACGGGACTTGGGCCCTAGTGTGTTAGGTGTAGATTTCTTAGAAGGAATACTGTAAGTACCGTACCAATAAGAAGTATAATCTTTATGCACAAAATCATTTGAACCACAGTAGGAACAACAAATTTTCTTATGTGCCAACCTAATCCGATGATTTGTAGAATAAACAAGATTAGGTGGAACAAAAGATTTACCTTTTGGAGCATTGTTCCTCTTTGCATTTGATGTGGATGCAGATGATTTTGGCACATCTTTCTTTGGAACTGTTGTGCCTTTAACTCTCCATTCCATCTTCACCTTCTTGAAGACTGGAACTTCTATAAGATTGGAAGTATTAACCTTAGGCACTTTTGAATTCTTATCCGATTTATCAAGCAAATGATTATAGAAGAGATTTGTAGAATGAATCTGACCTTTTGAGAAATCAGTTGATCTATTAAATTGTTTAGAAGAAATGTTTTTAAAACTCGAACTTGAAACAGTTTTAAAAGAGCATTCAGAATCATTTGAATCAACAAATGGAGTCTGAAAGATAGTATCAGTACTGACCTGCTTTGAGACATCAAATTTCTTTTGGAGATCAGATTTGATCAATTGATCCTTCATAATATCAGCTGATAAACCAGATAATCTTTTGGTAAGATTAAGAATCGCATCTTCAAAATGTTTGCGTTCCGATTCAAAATCTTTTTCCAAGAATTTTCTTTTATCAGTAATCTCTTTGAAAGTTTCCATAATTTTCTTTTAAGGATTTTATTTTCCTTTTCAAAGAGATTTTTCTTTTCCGTGAAATCTTTTCTTTCCTTTTCCAAAACATTTTCCAATTCGGAGATTCTCTCGGAAAACTTATTACATTGGAATAAAAAATACTCTCTTGATTTTACAATTATGAACTCTCACTAATGACTTTCTTTAGACTTGCTTGACATCTAAGCAAATTAAACTTATTTATACCTATGAATTACAACACAAGTATTTCTAATTACAATGACTTTCTAACTAAACAACTTTGACTTTGACTATCTTTGACTTTTAAAATGTTTGACTATTACAAGATTTTACAATAAATCTTGAATACAATAATGCTTTAACACATCGCTGCGTTCCTTCTTTGTTCATCTTCAACTGACCTTTGAAGAGGCAGAGAAGGTCTTCTGGGATGGGAATTGGATCTGTTGGTTCAAACCGCACTTTTGAAGTTAACTTTTAAAATGTAATTGGATTAGTTACCAATCTCTTAAGTTTGCATTACACTATTTTTAATTACGCATTTTGTATGTATTAGAACTTTTTTATTGTATGGAGTACAACAAATGGCATTATTGAATTTATTTTGAAGTTGTGATTTTATAATTAATGGAATAAAGTGCGTTAAGTATAAACCGCACCACACCTCACGACATTTCCTTTAAACACGCATATGCGGTGCGGTTTGAGGTTTGGCTCTAAACTGCACCAAATCGCACCGTGAACACCTTTACATAAAAGATCGGTTAACTGATTTGAAACACCAAGGACTAAGCGATCTAAAATTAGTCCGGTTATAAAAAGTTCGGCACAAAGACCGGTTAAAAAGAATCGTTGGTTTGGACAGCCAAGGGCAGTCTATTGGCTCATTGGTTTGGACAAATTAAAAAGAATAAAATGTGTAGTTTGGGCTTTACCAACAAGGGAGGGCAAACTAAAAGGAAAAATCATGGGATCAGTTTTAAGCGTGGTCTAACACGCAATGAATTTTTAATTTTGGGAACATGCAAGTGGATGGTAGATTATAGTAAATGTTGTTTCAATAGGTGAGATGACTCTTTAGTGGTCGGTTGATAGAAATTTAAAACTTCTATAGTAATTTCCCTTAATAATACTCAAACTAAAGATTCTACTTATGGATGATTGACTTTACAAAAAATGAAAGAGGGTCGCTCTATGCGCCTTCAAGATAGACACTTGCAGGGCGTTCTTATGGTTTCTGTAGATTTTGGAACTCATACCGGAAACAAATCTATATGTGTGTGTATAAATGTTAGATCTGAAGTTTTGTCAATAAACCAAGTGTTGAAGATCTGATAAGAAGGTTCAGAAGTTCTGAGAAGAAGAGTCAGAAGTTCTGAGAAGAAGAGTCAGAGATCTGAGAAAGAGAAGTCAGAAGTTCTGAGAAGCGTGATCAGAAGAATGTTCAGAAGTTCTGAACTACCTGTTCAGAACTTATGACGAGTTTCGTTATTTAGTAATGTGTAAACTAATTAGGACACGTGTTATGTTCTTATTAGTCTTTCTTATTTGTACTGTAGCTTTAAGATGTTTGTTGCAGTATAAATAGAGTGGTTAGCACTACGTTGCTAACTGATTGATTTTCCCATATTACTTGTATTCATTCCTTGTAATCTTTGAGGTGATCTCTCTCTTAGATCTGTAATTCTGTGCATCATTGAATACAATTGGGCTTGATCATACAATTTCTCAATTACTTCTTTCTATATTGATTGTAAGAATAGATCCTGCACTTTCAATTGGTATCAGAGCCAATCAACAAACAAATTCGTTCAAGATTGTGATTGCGAAGATCGATTGATCAATTTCTTGAAGATTTCTTGATTCATTCAAAATTCGATTCCGCTGCTAGGGCTAGTTCTTGAATTCTTAGCAATTCTTGAATTACCTGCTACTTTTCGATCAAGAAAATCGAATTTGTCTTTCTGTTGAATTTTCTTACAATCATGTCTTCTAAAGAATATCTAGCCATGGGATCCGAAACCAAACCGCCTGTTCTTATACCAGAAGAGTATCAGCAATGGAAAACTCGTATGATCCAATTCCTTGACAACATCGATGAAAATCTTATGATTTCTATAAGAGAAGGTCCAATCGAAGTATATATCGATGTCGCCGCAACCCCTGCTACAGAGACAACTCCAGAAATTCCAGCGACCAGAGTAAAGAAGAATTATTCCCAATACACTGCTGAACAGAAAAATAGGCATGCTATTGACAAAAGAGCAATTACTTTGATGACTTTGGCTGTCCCGAATGAGGTTCTTAACAGGATTGACAGTGGATCATCAGCTAAAGAAATGTGGGACGAATTGGAAAGGCAAATGTTAGGAACTGTGAGATCTATTCAGGCAAAGTTAAATCAAAGCATAAATGCTTATGAAAGGTTCAAAGCAAAAGAGTCAGAAAGTTTGACACAGACATACAGTAAATTTTGCACTATTCTAAATGACTTGAGAAGAAATGGACTGAAGAAAACAAAATCAGAAATAAATTACAAATTTCTGAACAGTCTAAATTCAGAATGGTCATCATTTGCCATAAGTCTGCAAATGAACAAGGATATGTGTGAAGAAGACTTAAATGATTTGTTCTGTGTTCTTAATCAACATGAAGACTCTGTCAAGTTAGTTGTGGAAGAAAAGAAAATTGTTGCTGATCAGTTAGCGTTCTTATCAAAGTCCAAAGCAATCAAAGCACCCAAAAAGACTGCATATCTATCAGAAATACCGAGTCTGGAGGAATCTGACAAAGAAGAAGGATCAGAAGATGATGAAGATATCAAGATAATGGCTGAAAAGCTAGCTTTGCTGACAAATACTTTCAACAAAAGGTATGGGAAGGGCAGATTTCAAGGAAATTATAAGAGAGCTGGAAGTTCAGATTATAAGAAGAAAGATGACAGAGAAGAAAATAAGATTGAAAAGAGAATAGAGAGAAGTGAAGAAAACAAGGAAGAGAGAAAAGAAAAGAATCTGTGTTTCAAGTGTGGAAAATCTGGCCATTATGCCAAGGATTGCAGAGTTAAAGTTGTGAAAGATTATGAATACTACACGAAGAAGGCTCAGCTTGCAAAGAAGAGAGATGACGAGAGTGCGCTATTGGCTGAACAGGAGAATTGGCTGTACTACACTTCTGATGAAGATGATCATATCAACTTTCCACAGATGCGAAGCTATATGGCAAAAATGAGGAATGAGGATGATTCTGATTTTGAAGATGCTGATTCTGAGTCATCTGCTGAGGTACATTCTTCACTTGAATTAGAGTTAATGACACAGATTGGTGAAATGAAAACTGAATTTGCTAACCTAAGAAAACAGATAAAAGGAGAAAGAACTTTGGTTAACAAATTCAGAATTGAAAAAGAAGTAATAAACGAACAATATGAAGAATCTGAGGCTAAGAAACAGAAAGTTAAAGATGAAAATTCTGAATTGATGAAAAGGCTTTCTGAACTAAAAGTTGAGTTTTCAAAAATAAAGGATGAAAAAGGTGATTTACAAATAAAATTTGATATGTTATTTGAAGAAAGAAAGAATTTATACTCCAAAATCAAAGAATTGGAAGATTTGAATTTGAAAAGAGGTCAAACTCAGCAAACATTAAATCTTTTATTAAGCAATGTTAAAGATACAAGATTTTACAATCCAAAGAAGGGATTGGGATTGGAAGAAAATGTCATTTTAAAAAGAGCTCCAATACTTCAAGTTTCTAAGCCAAAAATCCCAGAAATTGTTGAAGTTTTCATAAGACCTGCTAGTTCTATAACAAGTTCTGACAATTTGCAAAGACCAAACTCTAAAAAGTCAGATGAGACAATTTCTGAGTCTAAAACAGAAAAGTCAGTTGGTTCAGAAGAAAAGGTTAAGAAAGAAGTTTCTAAACCAACAGATGAAAAGCCAAGATACAATGATACTAAATTCAAGTATGATTCCTTAAATGTCAGCTACAAAAATAAACAACCAAGTTTTTCATATCATGACATTGAGAGCATATTTGATACAAGTAAAAATTCCGAAACAGTCAATCAGAAGTCTGAAACTTCTAGTCAGGATTCTGAACTTTGTAGTCAGAATTCTGAGTCTAAAGATCAGACATCTGAGTCTGTAAATCAGAACTCTGACTCAGGTAGTCAGAAGTCTGATTCAACTGGATTTTCTGAAACAAAATCAGATGAATTTTTGCAACTTGAAAAGAGATTTAATCTTGTGAGTCAAGAACTTGAGGATTTAAGGAAAACTTATGATGAACTTGAAAATGATTTCTGTGAGGTGGATATTAAACTTGAAGAAGCTTTGAAAGAAAAGAATATTTTTATTCAGAAAATAACAGAGCTTGAAAAACTGAAGACTGAGTATGATCTTTTTAAAATTAATGCTTCAAGAGAAAATGATAAATTCTTTAATGAATCAAGTACATATGAAAAAGGTGAATCATCTAATTCTTCTAACAAAAAGAACTTGAATTTTTCAGAAAAAGAAGAAAGCAAAAGGAAAGATGATCTTGCAAAGTTGAACGATCTGAAAAGGGAACTTGAGAAGCTTAGAATGAAATCTACTTCTGAACTAAACGCTAGAAATTCTTGTAATAAGGGCAATTGTACTCTGAACAGTATAAATAAAAATGAAATGATCTATGTTTCAGATTTATTGTCACTTGCAAAGAAAAATCTTGTTTGTGTTAGATGTAAAAATGATTCATTCCAATATTCTCACAAATGTCAAGTCAAAATAACTTCTGTTTCATACATAAGAAAAGATATTCAGAAAGTTTCTGTTTCTCAAAATACAGAAAAGAAGAAAATTTTTGTTCCTCAGACTCAGAAGAAAGAAAAGATAAAAGAAAAGAAAGTTGAAAACATAGCAAAACCAAAAGTTACAACTCTCAAAAAGAATTTGAACAAACTTGTAAGCAGAAAATGTTCTGACTTCATAAAAGTTCAAGGAAAGTGGTGTTTGAAGAAAGATTTTGAGTGGAGAGTAAAAGGTACTGATGTTAAATCCAATGACAAAGCTAACAAAGATGGACCCATTCCAAAATGGGTACCTAAACCTAACTGATCTTTTTGCAGGGCTGTCATGTGTGGTTTTTAGATTCAGGAGCTTCAAGACACATGACAGGTCAGAAGTCTTTTCTAACAAACTTCACAGAAAAGGCTGGAGGAGCAGTAAACTTTGGAAACAATAGCAAAGGTCAAGTCAAAGGTTATGGGGATTTAACTAAAGGGGATCTAACTATCCAAAAGGTTTTCTATGTTGAAGGATTACAACACAATCTTTTCAGCATAAGTCAGTTTTTAGACAGTCTTTGTCAAATTAAGTTTCAAATAACAGGTTGCATGATTCTAACTGAAAATGATGTCAAAGTCTTCTGGGCCAAAAGACATATGGACTTATTTGTAGTTAATTTTTCAAAATTGAAAACATTAAATACAGTTTGTCTTTTATCAAAATCAACTGCAAATGAATGCTGGCTTTGGCACAGAAGATGTTCTCATCTGAATTTCAAAGATCTTAATAATCTTGTTGCAAAACATTTGGTTAAAGGCTTACCAAAGCTTAAATTTGAAAAAGAATCATTATGCTCAGCTTGTGAAATGGGCAAGATGAAAAAGAGTTCTCACAAATTAAAAATGGACTCATCTTGCAAAGCACCATTAGAAATGATTCATACTGATCTTTGTGGTCCAATTTCAGTTCAGTCGATGGGAGGAAAGAAATATATGCTTGTGATTGTTGATGAATTATCCAGATACACGTGGGTTGAGTTCCTAAGAGCTAAGTCAGAAGCTGCTACTACATTGATAAATTTTATCAAAAGGATTCAAGTTCTCTTACAACTTCAAGTTCAGAAAATCAGAAGTGATAATGGAACGGAGTTCAGAAATGAGACTCTTCAGAATTTTCTAGAAAGTTCTGGGATTTCTCACAATTTTTCTGCTGTCAGAACTCCTCAACAAAATGGTGTTGTTGAAAGGAAGAATAGAACTCTAGTTGAGGCTGCGAGAACAATGTTGGCTTATGCAAATCTTCCTACTTTCCTATGGGCTGAAGCAATTGCAACTGCTTGTTTTACACAAAATAGAACTTTAATCAATAAGAGATTAAATAAGACTGCTTATGAACTGATAAATAAAAGAAAACCATTAATCAAATTCTTTCATATTTTTGGTTGCAGATGCTACGTTCTCAGAGACAGAGAAAATCTTGCCAAATTCGATAAAAAGGCAGATGAAGGATACTTTGTGGGTTATTCTTTAACTTCCAAAGCATTCAGAATCTACAATAGAAGAACCAAGAGGATGATGGAAAGCATAAATGTAACTTTTGATGAAGCCAGAATGCGGACTTCTGAACAAGACAGTTCAGAACTCATGCTGAACAAGACAAAAATGACTTCTGATACAAATTCTAATCCTATTTGTTCAGAACTCAATTTACTGTTTAAGGATGCTTTTAGTGAACTAATTTCTGATTCTTATGCAGAATATGAAAACCCAAAGATGGTCAAAGAGATGAAAAATAAGACTCCAGAAATAGTTCAATCAACTGTAATTTCTGACAAAGGTCCATCAGAGGAGTGCCCAAATCTAATAAATACAAGTGGTGAAAACTCTGAACCTTGTAATCAGAATTCTGATTCTTGTACTCAGAACTCTGAACAAGTCAATCAGAACTCTGACTTCATTAATCAGAACTCAAACTTGGATGCAACTCCTACTCATACGTCAGAACAAGGTGACAGTTCAGAATTACAAGCAATCATTGATGAGAATGATGCAAACAACAATTATTCAGAGATTGATGTACTCCCTAGTGCTAACAAATGGACTAAAAATCACCCTATTCATCAAGTAATAGGTGATCCATCAGCAGGAGTAAAGACAAGATCAGCTACAGCAAATGAAGTAATGTTTGCTGGTTTCTTAAGTGTAATTGAACCAAAGAAAGCTAATGAAGCCCTAGAGGATCCAGACTGGATTTCAGCAATGCAAGAGGAATTGCTTCAATTTGAAAGAAATAAAGTTTGGAGACTCATTCCAAAGCCTGAAGGTAAATCTATAATTGGAACTAAATGGGTGTTCAGAAACAAAAAGGATGAATCAGGTGTTGTCATCAGAAACAAGGCAAGATTGGTTGCTAAGGGATACTGTCAACAAGAGGGAATTGATTATGATGAGACATTTGCACCAGTGGCAAGAATAGAGGCAATCAGAATATTTTTAGCCTATGCTGCACATAAAAACTTCAAGGTGTATCAAATGGATGTCAAATCAGCCTTTCTAAATGGCAAACTTAATGAAGAGGTGTATGTCCATCAACCTGAAGGTTTTGTTGATCCAGAATTCCCTGATCATGTTTATATTTTAGACAAAGCTTTATATGGTCTAAAACAAGCACCACGAGCCTGGTATGACACTCTTACTAAACACCTGTTAGGTTCAGGATTCAAGAAAGGTAAGATTGACACAACTTTGTTTTTAAAGAAACAGGGTAATGATTTAATTCTGATTCAGATTTATGTTGATGATATAATATTTGGTTCTACCAGTCCAGAATTATGTGATAATTTTTCAAAAGTCATGTCATCTGAATTTGAAATGAGCATGATGGGTGAACTGAATTTTTTCCTTGGTCTTCAAGTCAAACAACTACCAAAAGGTATTTTCATAAATCAAGGAAAATATGTCAGAGATATTCTGAAAAAGTTCAAAATGTCTGATTGTGCTTCTATGAGAACACCTATGGCAACTAACATAAAGTTAGATGCTGATCTCAAAGGTGTTTCAGCAGATATCAAACTTTATAGAGGCATGATTGGATCATTACTTTATTTGACTGCAAGTAGACCAGATATCATGTTTTCTACCTGTTTCTGTGCTAGATTTCAATCTAACCCGAAAGAATCACATATGTTGGCTGTCAAAAGGATTTTAAGATATCTCAAAGGAACACCTGATCTAGGTCTATGGTATCCAAAAGAAACTGACTTCAAATTGACTGCTTTCACTGATGCTGATCATGCAGGAAGTAGGTTGGACAGAAAGAGTACATCTGGTGCTTGTCACTTTTTGGGAGATAAAATAGTGAGTTGGGCATCAAAGAAACAGAATTGTGTATCCACTTCAACTGCTGAAGCAGAGTATGTTGCTGCTGCTGCTTCATGCTCTCAAACATTGTGGATGAGAACACAACTCATGGACTATGGATATCAGCTTAATAAGATTCCCATCTATTGTGACTCAGAAAGTGCAATTGCTATTACTCAGAACCCTGTTCAACATTCGAAGACTAAGCATATAGACGTGAGGTATCATTTTATAAAGGACTATGTGGAAAAAGGAACTATAGAGATGCACTTTGTGCATACAAAGTATCAATTGGCTGACTTGTTCACAAAGCCTCTTGATCTCAAAAGGTTTTCTTTTCTCATATGTAAAATAGGAATGCTTAATCTGCCTAGTTGAAAATATTTTTTTCTTAAAAATGCTAAATTTTTCTAAGTGAAGTTGTCTGAGTAGTGTATTCAGAACTTCTGAGTCTTGAGTTCAGAACTTCTGAGTCTTGAGTTCAGAACTTCTGAGTCTTGAGTTCAGAACTTCTGAGTCTTGAGTTCGGAACTTCTGAGTCTTGAGTTCAGAACTTCTGAGTCTTGAGTTCAGAACTTCTGAGTCTTGAGATCAGAACCTCTGAATCTTAAGGTCAGAAATTCTGAGTCAATACTTCAGCAATCTAACTTTCAAAAATTTATTTTTGAGAAATACAAATAACTTCAACTGTATGGATTATGCTTCTTCGATTATCTTGTTATCTCATCTTTATGTATCATTAATACTCAAATGCATGCTCAAGTCAAGGGGGAGCATCAAAATTCTTTTGAAAATCTTTTTGTGATGCTTAAAAGATTTGTTTTCATTTCTTATCTGTTCAAACCTCTTCTGAATAATCAAAATGTTTTATATTGGTCAGAAGTTGATTTTAAAAGACATTTTGGTTACAAGGCAAAATTCTTCTGAGTCATGGAATCAGAACATCTGCGCGTGTTATTCAGATCTTTGACTTGAGTCAAAATTCTATCCACTAACACGTGTCAGCTTCATATTTGTTTGACAATGCCACGTATTTCATTTAAATCCTTTGTGGTATTTCACGTGTGTTGACTCCGTTATAACATTGATTTCGCTTTTCCGTTAAACCTTTCAACTTCGCGGATTTTAAATAGGTCTTAAAATCCCTATTTCAAAGTTCTTTCAAATTCCAGAGCGAAACGTGAGATACGAATCAAATCCAGAGTTCTTTGAATCTGTTTTCTTCTTAAATCATGTCTGAAATACGAAGAAGTGGTCCAATTTCTCTACATTCTACAAAATCGATAATGGATTCATCTGATTCGGAAAATGATGAAGTACAAAATAGAGTTGCAGAGGAAGGGGCAATAAGAAATGATGAAGAAGATGAACAAATGGATGAATCTGAAGGAAATGCTGATGAGGTAAATGTTAATATTGAACATGATCAGAGTGCTGCAGGTTCTATTATGTCAGATAGATCTATTCTAGTGGAAAGAGTTGTTCCTGAGAGTGAATGGTTGAAATTATCTGAAAATAACTGTGTTATATTGTTTGAGGAAAGTCGTTTTAAGCCTGAACACAGAATTATCATGGAGTTATTCAAACATCATCCGTACAGAAAATGGTTTACAAGGAGTAAAAATGTGCCTGTTCAGTACATACAACAATGGTGGAAATATCTTAGGTTAGAAGATAATAAGTTTGTGTCTGAAATTGGAGGAGTGACATTTGTCTTATCTATCTCTGCACTAAGAGAGATGCTGAATCTACCAGAGAAAGATGATGTACAAAGAAGAACAGATTTTGAGGATTTACCCCTAACAGAGGAATTAATAGCAGAGTTTATGAAGTTGGGATACAATGAAGGATTGAGGACTCTCAGTTTGTTCAGAAGAAACAAATTACCACCTATTTGGGCTTGCTTCTTTCATGTGGTAAATAAATGTTTGTCAGGGAAAAATAGTTCTGCTGATCAAGGTTCTAAACAAATTCTTCAGATATTTCAAGGTTTAGTGAAGAATAGGCATTATGACTATACTTTAATACTTTGGGAAGATATGAAGAATACATTTGAGAAGAATCAGAAAGCAATTCAGAAGAAGACAAAGGATGCTCCACTGACATACATTCCCTACATAAGGTACTGGCAAATTGTTATTTGGTATGCCATGCAGGAAAACAGAACAATCTCAAGAAGAACAAATGAAGAGCATGGTCCTACATTTTATTTGGGTAAGATGACCTCAGTAACAAGACTTGAAAATTATCCCAATCATAAACTGTTGCCAAAATCACTTAGGAACTATATTCCAAGGGAGAGTGAGATTTTAAAAGCTTATTGCACCTCTATGGGAATTGAATTACCTCAAATCCCTACCCAAGAGGACCAACCTGAGAAGAGAGGTGAGGGGTCTAGTCGAATTAGAGAGGGGGAGGATGTTCAGATGGGTGAACATTCTGAGAGACTTGAGGGGGAAAATTCTGAGAGCTTGGTTAGACTCAGTGAGGAAAAACAGAATGAGAGTGGTGAGGATGAGAGATTGTTAACAGAGGTTCAAACAGAAAGAGATGCCTCTGAACCAGCTAATCTTGACCAGGTAACCACACATGCTATTGGTTCACATCTCTTGGTGTCCAATATTGAAACAAACACCATGGACCTAGTGGTGGATCTTGAACAACCCATCCATACCCACTCAGAAGCATTTCAACATGCTACTGTTTCACACAAATCCGGGGAACCATCCCAAACTCATTTGGAGGGAGGTGATAAATCCCAACTTATTTTTCAACACATTGAGTCTGAATATCACAGTCCTATTCATATTGAGCCTGAAATTCCTTTTGACACTTGCACAGATCAGGAATTTCGTACTCCTGAAACAACATTCATAGACATGCCTAATGTTGGGTGTCGAGGATTGGATGGAAGTCCTGGTGAGGTGAACATTACAAAAGCCTCATTCAAACGTGCATCTGTTGTACAAGATGACTGTGTGTTATCTACAGGCCATGAGCTCTCTGGGCACATGAAAACTGGACCATCTGTTGGTTCAGGTTCACTGTTAGAAACTTCTGAATTTGAAAAGATTCAGAAACAAAACAAGGAGATGGGGGAAAAAGTAGAAAATTTGGAGAAGAGGATGGAGGATCTGAATGATGAGGTATCAGATTTGAAAGTTGTGTTGGAGAAAAAGTTAATTTCTGTTGAAACCAAGGTAGATGATGTAAAGAAATCCTTGGATTCTCACAAAAAGGAGATCATGGATATAATGTCTGGTTTTCAAAAAGATATGTTAAAACAGATGCAGGGTATGCAGGAATCTATATTGAAAGCACTGAGTGTATCTTTGGCTTCTACTTCAAAGCCTCTTGATCCTGTTCCTATTGCAGAAGCTGAACCTGAAGTTGCTTTTAATCAGAACTTGAAAAGGAAGTTTGATGATAATGATCCTCATAATCATCAAAAGGGGGAGAAAAGACAAAGGTTAAGTTCTGATGATGATATTGGCATAGAAGATTTTGAGATAGCAGACATGCACTTAGCCAATACAAAAAGTACAGAAGATCAGACACAGGAAAATTTAAAGGAGATGATTCAGATAGTACAGCTTGACAGTTCAGATACAGAAGAAATGGAGTTGGGAAGTATTGATAGTAATGAATCAGATAAAACAGAGGAATTGAACTTGGATACTGAGATGGAAGGAAACTCAGATGAAACTGTAGCTATTGAGGAATCTGATTTGAGAATAGAAGAAATAGTGGAAAGTACAGTGGTAAACAGGTGTACAGATATTGTGGTTTATAACAGTGAAAGGGCAATGGAGTCTGAATCAGAAGAAAGGAGGTTGAATGAAGAATTGATCAGAAGAATGCATAATGAAGTAGTCAGAGCTTTGAGTGTTCAGAAAATTCATAAAGGAATAAAAGTGATAAGACCCATTGATCTAATGGGAGAAGAAGACAGAACTGTGGATTACACTCAGGATTTTAAAGATGATTTTAGGTTTAACTTTTGTGATGAGTTAAATACAGAAGAAGAGTATGTGAAAGTGAAAGACTTCTTTATGCCTTCTGAATATGTATTCAGAAAACCAATCGAGATTCCAAAGATTAAATTGCAAAGACTAGAAGAACCTGTGTGTGACTTCATTCTAGAGTTAAGTGATGTACCTTTAGCCAGACAATTTCATGATGATATTTTTCCTGAGGAAATATATGATAATCTCTACTTCACAGAAGGAGAGTATGAGCTTTTGGAAAGTAACATTGATGGTTTTATGGATGACAGAGCTCAGATGGTCTACTCAGAAGCTTCTAATATGTTCAGAGTTCCTGACTCAAAACTGCATATTCAGAAAAGAATCGAGAAAGTTCTGATGTTTCAACAAGATGAATTCAATGTGTAAGTCCCATAATTGATGCAACAATCAAGAAACTCCATAAAGATTGAATAGAAATAGGCAAGAAGAACAATTTGTTGAATGATCTCTATTCATATGCTTTACAATACAATGGAGGGAGAATTGAAAGTATACGACTCTCTCAAAGTATACTGATCTCTCAAATGACTCTCAAAGTCTCAAATTACAATGTAAGCCCAAGACACTTATTTATAGTGCCTAAAATACAAGACATGGGCCCAAGCCCATTTAACTTCCCATTAAACTCCCAAAGCCCAAAAATACTTATAAAGCTAATAACAACACATTTGACTTTTGTTGACTTTACATGGACTTTATAAAACTTTCTATATAATTGGGGCTTTCTAGACCTAACAATCTCCCCCTAAAGTTTTATAAAGAAAGCATCTTCAAATGATCTTCCCCTTGATTTCTTTGAAAACTTTGATGTTGCATATCTTCATGCCTTGCAAAACTATCCAAGCTCCCCCTCAAAATTTGCTCTTCTTCTTCACAAATTACAACTTTAAAATTGAATCCCATGTGCAATAAGCTCGACTGAAACAACCTCAGTTTATAATAAGGAATTCATCCTTGAAATTCGAGTTGTATGATCATTAAGCTCAAGAGCTTAATCCATTAAGATCATAGGAGGGAGTGTCTTCATACACTTCAATAACTCAGCTTGGATCCACAAAAAAATAGAAGACAGAACATCTTTCTGAAAGTTGGGAGAAATATCGTGAAAAACGTTGCTTCGGTCCAGCAGCTATACACTGACTTCGACACAGAATCTGACAATTAAGCACATTGATTCAGAACAAACTTAAAACATGAAAAGTGTTCATCTGTGTCTTAGGAATTCATCGCATCTGAAATCGTCAAATTTCGAGCTTCGAGGAGGGAGTTATGATCAAAATACGACAGGTGCGCAAAGCTGTTGAAAAATTCTGAAATGCACCTTTACTCAGAAAAATACTAAGTAAAATTTCTGAGAAGACCACTCAGACCTCTGAGTAAGTCAATCAGATATCTGATCCTTAAAGAATTTTTTTTTTTAATTCTAAGTCTGAAAGTTCTGACTCTTCACGATAAAGTTCTGACTCTTGGAGTCAGAATTCTGATTAAGCTTCGAAAAAATAGTTCTGAACCATCATTTGACTTCTGAATTCAATGACAAACTTCTGAATGGTCTGAATATGATCGATTGCATCTGAAGGAGACTATGTATAAATCTGAACCCTCTTGATCAGAAATCTGAATAGCCACAACCACAACTCTCGTACATCTTTGAATAGTTTCTGAACTCCAAATCAGAATTCTGAGTATTGAAGTCAGATTTCTGAGTACACACGATCAATTCTGGACAAATTCAATTCTGATTACATTGTATCCGACTCTTGAACTGATCTATTAGTTTTGTTTACCATCAAACTACATCTGAACTTGCACTCTTTCTGTTTCAATTTAACAAGAACAACCGCAACTTTCTGTTTTCTGTTTTAGAACTCAACAACGGCTATCTTTTCAACTTTCTGTTATGAACCAGCAGCTTTAATTTTCTGTTTAACAGCAACAAAACAGCAACAAATTTTCTGGACAGTTCCAACAGCAAAGAACTTGCTGTTTTGACAGCAAACATCATCGATTTTCTGAATTTTCAGCTCCAAACAGCACCAAACTGTTTTGACAGCAAGCAAACAGCACCAAACTGTTTTGACAGCAAGCAAACAGCACCAAACAGCAAGCTATTATGCGCTCACAACACCGAATAAGCTGTCAAATTAAGACTTTCTGAATTTGCTGTTTTGTACGGCTTTCTGTGGACAGCACTAATCTGTTTTGAGCTCTAATAACAACTAACATAACTCTTCCAATCTTCTAAAATCCAGATTCAACAAGAGTAAAATCTGAATTGCCTTTAGTCTCGGATCAGAATTCTGAACATTCATTTCAGAAATCTGAATACTCATGATCGAAATCAGAACTTCTTAGTTGTCTTGTGCAATCTCTTAGCAATCCTCTAAACACAAAAGTAAACTCTTGAAAACTTCAACATCGAATTCACTTTGAAATCCTCCAAATGAAATAAATGCTCACAAACTTGATTTGATGTAGACGAACAAATCGATCTCCTTATATCTTCTTAGAACAAAGATTGCAGAAACTTAATTTTTTGATTGATCACTTCAGAAAGTTAAGTTTAATCAATCGAAGATCCAAAAATAGTTTCAGATCTGACTTTGAACAATTAACACATCATCAAGCTTTTCTCAGACAATTCATCGAGCATTTGGCGTGCATAAATTGATTAAGAAGTAGATCTAGAACATCATACCTCTTCTTTTGTCCAAGAACCATCAAGATCTATAAAATCTTCTCCAAAACACAAAATCAATCTTCAAGATGTATAAGATCACAGAGAATTTACCATGAATTGTAACATACGAATAAGAACAATCTTGAATCTCTAAATCTTCAAATTAGATCTTGAAAGCTTGAATTGTTGCAAAATTGATCGTATCGAATTAAAATTGATTCGATGTGGCTCTGATACCAATTGTAAGTCCCATAATTGATGCAACAATCAAGAAACTCCATAAAGATTGAATAGAAATAGGCAAGAAGAACAATTTGTTGAATGATCTCTATTCATATGCTTTACAATACAATGGAGGGAGAATTGAAAGTATACGACTCTCTCAAAGTATACTGATCTCTCAAATGACTCTCAAAGTCTCAAATTACAATGTAAGCCCAAGACACTTATTTATAGTGCCTAAAATACAAGACATGGGCCCAAGCCCATTTAACTTCCCATTAAACTCCCAAAGCCCAAAAATACTTATAAAGCTAATAACAACACATTTGACTTTTGTTGACTTTACATGGACTTTATAAAACTTTCTATATAATTGGGGCTTTCTAGACCTAACACAATGGTTTAATGTTCGTTAGAATGGAAACACTGAAAGAAAGAAATACAAAGGTTTCCATGTCTACATTTGATTTTCACAGATTGACTCTTGATGATCAGATCTTTCTAGTCAAGTTCTTTGCTAGCACTGAAGAAGCCTTGATAGAAATTGAATGCAGAAGACTTCTGGGTATTTATGTCAGAAATACATACTTGTATGACTTCCAGTTGGCTATAGAAGAAAGAAAAGAAAAGTGCAATCTGAGTTCTCCCACAAAGAAAACAGAAGTTGATCTGCATGTGAAGGGTTTTGTGAATGAAGGAATGGAGACAGAAGGGTTCACATATATGGTTCACGAAAGACTTGAATTGTTCAGATTAAAAGAGTTGGTGAAGTACAGTGATGCAACTCTGAATTGGTTGTTGATTAGAATGGAAGTAAGTATGGATGCTGAAAAAGAGAGTTTAAAGAAGAGATGCATAAACTGTGTGAAGAGGAGGTTGGATTTTAGAAGAAAAATCAGAAACAGTAGTGAATGGTTGCTATCTGAGGTGAATCCCAAAAAGATTCTACATAATGATTTTGTGTTCCCAGCTGAGTATGAAGTGAATGAAATTTTGTCAGATGAGGCTGAAGAAGTTCAGGACACAACACCTCAGAATGTGCAGATAACTAATATTGATCAAGTTGAACAGTCTGAACCCAAAGAAGATGAAATATTCATTGATCTGAATGGATACTTTCTTGAATTTGATCTGCCTGAGTTCTTCAAACCAAAAGAGCTACAATTCTTGGATGTGTATTATGATAGGTCTAAGGAGACTCAGATCTGGTTGGCTGAAAAATCAAGATGTCTTGGCAAAACAAAGCAAGCTGTTTACTCAGATTTTCTAATCACTGGAATCAGAGAATTGAAGGTTAAGAAATTCAGAAAGATGGAGTACTTATCCTTTGAAGTTTTGAGAGAAGATGGCAAGGTTTATTATTTCACTGATGCAGATTTTGAGAAACTGTCAGTGGTTGACTTCTACAGATTACACAGCTTTCTATGTTTTAAAGAGTCAAGTAAAGACAGAAATGAAAGGAAGGCAAGAAGTGTGGTGATTGAGGCCATGTTCTATATCTTAAGGTGGCATTGCTATACAGATTTCCAAATAGCTCTGTATTTGCAAAAGTCATGTGTTTATCTGGCAAATCCCAATACAGATCATGAGCAGAAAAAGGTGTTAAAGACTGGAAGTGTTCACAGATATCCAGAGTTGGGAGTATTTTTGAAGAACAAAAGTGGAAAGATCTTCTTCAGAGCAAAGGAAACTGCAAAATATTGTTCTGGAACTTTAAGGATCATAAAGCACAATTTGGAGAAAAAGATGCTGAAAGTGAAGGAAGCAAACATGATTCAAGAAGTAATTAATCAGCAAGTTGAGATTATTCAAGAAATTATTGACAAGATTGATAAGAGGCTTAATCTGAGGAATGTGCTACTTCAGAAAATTGTTCCTGCTCTGAAAGAATTAGATGATGCAAAGTTTAAGTTTATTTGACAAAAAGGGGGAGATTGTTAGATCTGAAGTTTTGTCAATAAACCAAGTGTTGAAGATCTGATAAGAAGGTTCAGAAGTTCTGAGAAGAAGAGTCAGAAGTTCTGAGAAGAAGAGTCAGAGATCTGAGAAAGAGAAGTCAGAAGTTCTGAGAAGCGTGATCAGAAGAATGTTCAGAAGTTCTGAACTACCTGTTCAGAACTTATGACGAGTTTCGTTATTTAGTAATGTGTAAACTAATTAGGACACGTGTTATGTTCTTATTAGTCTTTCTTATTTGTACTGTAGCTTTAAGATGTTTGTTGCAGTATAAATAGAGTGGTTAGCACTACGTTGCTAACTGATTGATTTTCCCATATTACTTGTATTCATTCCTTGTAATCTTTGAGGTGATCTCTCTCTTAGATCTGTAATTCTGTGCATCATTGAATACAATTGGGCTTGATCATACAATTTCTCAATTACTTCTTTCTATATTGATTGTAAGAATAGATCCTGCACTTTCAATAAATATTTATTCGAAAGAACATGAAGAACCCCGAAAAAATCGACACCGCGCAACGCGCGATGGCACACACTCGTTCACAATAATGTAATTTCCGTCGACTCCGAAACCTATTAGTCTCAGCTTAAGTCTAGGCATCACCCTAGCACACCTAGTTCACTTAAACTAGAGCTCCGATACAAACTTGTAACACCACAAAATTTAGACATTAAATATATGTAATTTCCGGAAAATGGGTAAAATAAAACTTCACAACTTAAGCCAACTTAAACCTTGGACGGTTTATGAATTAACGAGTAATGAGACATAATACACAACAACCTACTAATCTAAAAATATATTAAACTAGATTAACACGGGTGTCGCTATATCTAAAAAAATCTCTCATCTCGTGATTTCCCAAAAAGCCTGACACTCCAAGTTCCTAAAGCATGGTCGGAAACTCAACGCGATCTAGACACACCGCTACGTGGGACTTGTAATCCACAAACATACATCATAAAGCGTTACACCGAAAGTCTGGTGAGATTTAATAATTGATGCAAGTTATAATACATAGAAATAACGTCATAAAATAAAAATACCAGCTCCAGTTGATATTAGATTACCAATTTCCAAATACCCAAGAAAGTCCACACATGAACATAGTACAAAAGAGACATTTCTCTAAATACGGGGGAGACCCGTTTCCATCAAGGTGACGAGAACACGTGAGTGGAGTCACCTTTGTTGTTATTGGATTACACCTCAAGTCCTGGTCTTAGTTCCCATGCCATAAAGACAACACAACCTCAAACCATATAAACATTGTTTTTATTGCCTACTTCGTCGAGTTACACCTCAAGGACTTACGGGCCCATATTGCCTATCCAAACTAGACGAGTTACACCTCAAGGACGGGATGTCCCTAATTGCGTACTTGCTAGTAGCCACAAACAGCTAACAATAAAAATGAACATATAGTCCATAAAGGTTTAAATCCTCGTGCACAAGGAGATAGACTATATCAAATCCCAAATCATGATCATGAGGTGCATATAAAAGGATTACTACAAAATAGCATGGTAATTAAACCCACATGTTATCGTGAATGGGTTTTCCATAAAACACACGTATTATATATATTCCACTTCATTTTCCAATCATTTAAATTACTATAGCAATACATGAACTTTGCCCATTTAGTTGTGGTATACCCATATACATACTCATACAAGTATATCACCATGTTATATGAATATATATATATATATACATCCATACTTCAAATAATGATTTAGAGAAAACTCTAGCTTTTTAGTTAAGATTCCACATACAAGTAACACTACATTTCTTTAGCATTAAGAAGTTAAATAAATGCACATATATGACGAATAACTCACCAAGTAGGGTTTTGTAAGGACAAAACCCCCAAACTTGAAGGAACCCTAGATTTAACAAAATTCCAAGGTTAGCTTCTATATGAGGTGCAAAATCATAGCTTAAGATGAAGATTGTAGGTTATGAAACTCACCTAAGGGTTTTTAAGAGAAACCCTAGAAAATATGGAGAACCCTAGTTTTTTGAATGGAGACTTGGATAGAGTTTGATCCACTTGGAGCTTGATACACCACAAGATCCCTTTTGCTTGCACAAACTAAACCCTAGTTGAAGCCATTAAATGCTTGGATTCATAAGAGCATTGAATGAAGAGGAGGAAGGGTGAAAAGGGGAAAAATCACCAAGGGGAGAGGGGGGTATCGACCTGATGTAGAAAAGAAGAGAATGAGCTCCCAAACCCCAAAAAATGATTTTAAGATGCTGCACCAACGACCCGATCGCGACCTTGACACCGAGACTATTCCCCGAGCAAAGTCGCGGGCATAGTCGCCTACCGGTGCCACCCCTCTATTCGATTCGACTGCCACTCCCCCTCATAGAGACAATGACCACAACGACCATGGCGTGGTCAAAGTTGGCATTGTCGTCGGCCACGGCTGGTCAGCTATCCAAAACTTTGATTTGACGAAAACGAAACCTACTCGACCCACGTGAGTTGTAAACAGTTAGGCGTACCACACACGTACGTGAATGATCACGCATGGGTCGCCTTGGCAACTACGCGCACCTATGCATGGGTCCAAAATTCCCGATCTTGGACCGTGGTTAGCTTCTCAAGTAAAGAGGATGAAATTGCATAGAAAATATAGTTGTTGGATTTCTTAAATGACCTGAAAATTCGAGGTGTTACACACGTAGGTTGTATCTTCCTGGAATTATGTTGGTGAAAGAATAACTCAGCAGTTGCTTGCGAAAACCAAAAGAGATATTGTTACTTGCGAAAACTTGGATCAAGCATTTCTTGCGAAAAGCTAGAGTATATAGTTTGCGAAAACTTTTTAAAGAGACTTGAGAAAACCAGATTGAAGCTACTTACGAAAACCTCTTTGAAAGAACCCTGCGAACACTAATAATGATTTTCTTGCGAAAACCAATTTTCAAGAGAAGCTTGTGTAGTAACTTTCTTCTTCACTTCCACGACCTGTTGAATTCTTGCACAAAACCAAAACTTCAAAAAAATTAGTTAGTCAAGAATATAGATCAAAATCCAACACAAACAACTTTTTATAACATCTTAAATACAAATATGGATCAAAAACTCAGATTTGAATAAATTTCATCAAGAACACGAAGAACACACAAGAACACCACAATTTTCAAAAATGAAATTTATGATTGAAACTTGTGTAAAACACTTTTTAGGAAAGATTTCGCACAAAAACAAATCAAAACATCAATAATTTGCAAAATTAAACCTCAAAAATTTTCACCAACAACTTTTCTCAAGAACACAATTTTTTCAAAATCTTCAAATTCCTTGAATCTTGATGTGTTTTTGGAAATATTTTGATGCAAAGCGGATTTATAACAATGGAGACACACTTTGTGTTCTTCAAATCTTCAAAAATGGAGATTTTCTTCAAAAATCTTCAAATCTTCATGATTTTGGATGAATTTGTGCACAATTTAATCTCCCAAAGCTCTTATACCAATTGTAAACACCAGATCTATTAGGTAACCATGATGAATTTCATTGATCTTGAGAATTCTAGAAGATTACATGAGAATTGGACACTTTCTCTCTCTAGAATTCTCCCATCTCTCTCTCTAGAATACAATGCTTGATAGTACATATAAACTCACCTATCTTAACAACAAAGCTAAACTAATCCTAATTATACCTAGGATTACAACATATTAAACTCTAATTACATTGACTTTCATTTAAACTACTTTGACTTTCTTTGACTTTACAATACATTGACATTCACATGACTTCTAAATAATTCTTGAACACAATTTTATGCCCTTACATAAGTGCAAAGAGTTGTGAAAGGAAAATTTGTCTTGCAAATACCTGTTACTCAACTTGAAACCGAACCTGAAACTCAACCACAATCAAATACTCACCCAATATCCCATGTCACTAAATCTATTCTTGGTACATCTACTCAACCAGAACAAACCATTCTTACTCATGAATTGAAATCCGAACTTCTTGCTAGACTACTTGAGCAAGGTGAAAGTGTTGATTCCGAAGAAGTTGAATTAGTTGGTCTTTTAAGAAAATAAATGGAGATCCAGTCTCAGATGCCGACCAAGTAAGATATACAAGCCATTCAACAGTCTATTCAGGCCTTGACTTCTAGATTTAAAGCACTATCTGATAGAGTTGTTGTACTTGAACGGTCTTGCAAATATCAAGCTCAATCTATTAAGAGAAACCATGATGATCAGGACGATCCGGATCACCATGAGGGGGAGAAGATAGAAAGAATTTATATTGCTAGTGGATATGTTAATGTTGAGCTTGGAGAATCTAATCAAGGTTTGGGTGATCAATCTGAAAGGCATGCTGATAGAGTTGATGTACTTGAACAATCTTTCAAATATCAAGCTCAATCAATTAAGAGAAACCATGATGATCAGGACGATCCTGATCACCATGAGGGGTAGAAGAGAGAAAGAGTTGATATTGCTAGTGTATATGTTAATGTTGAGCTTGGAGAATCTAATCAAGGTTTGGCTGATCAATCTTAAAGGCATGCTGATGAACCTGTCATGGAAGTTCTAGATGATGTCACACCTACGGTTGAAAAGCCTTATGGTGGTGATAATAGAACTGAGGAGGAAAGGATGGTTGATAATATGATTCAAGACATCATCTACATTGACTACAAGGATGAACCGGAAAGAACTGTTACTAAGATCAAAGAGGAGTTGGATGATGTGTTTGATGCTGTGAACATACAATCTGAGGACTCAGGTAATGATGATTATGATCAGGTGTTACAACAAGATGATCCGGTACTTGATATTCCTGAGCTAGACATTCCTATAATTCCTGATGGCACAATCAAAGATCCAGTTTCTGAGGCTAAAATTACAATGTTCCAACAGTTAGTTGATAGAGAACCCAATTTGGATAGAGAAGATGGCACATAATAAGAATATTGACTCCGTTTCAAGAAGATGTCTGAAGAGATGTGTTCGTGAATAATGTTCAACCTACAGATCTAGTCAAGTTGTACTCCATTGAGAAGATGCCATCACTTCATCAAATAGAATTTCTTCATGTGATGAAGAATAAGGATCAGAATATTGATTGGGTAAGAACTGACAAGGATATAGTAAAAATTTTGAAGATTGAATCTAAGAAACTGCTCAACGTTTGGTATCTATAGTTTACAATTTATAGAATTGATGGAATGCAGTGGTTCTTTACTGAAGATGATTTTAAGAGTTTAACTAGTGAAGATCCTCTTAGATTGTATGATATCCTTGCTAGAGCCCCTGACAAGAAGAAAGAATGGTCTGAAGCTTATCAATCTGTGAAGAGGTTTATGATGAAGATGGTGAAATTATCGTATCTTACAGACTTCCAGCTAGGATTAGAAGCTGCTCAGGTTAGAGTCAATATCTTGAAACCCAATCAGAGATTGTAATATATTCAAGGTATTCCTGTTTACAAAATATTTGAAAAACCAAAGTTTGGAATCCTGTACTTCAATGGTAAGAAGAAGAAGAAGTTCTTACGATTTGCTGAAGCCAATAAGTACAGTGATGGAACATTCAAGTTGATAAAGATTCAGCTGGAAAGCAAACTCAGATTCGATGAGAAGGGTTTAGTTAAACTGGAGCCGAAGTTTAAACAGATGATTGTTCTTGCCTTGGAAGTCATTGATAAAAGGAAGGATTACAGATATGCTCTACGAAGATTTGAGATCATCTTCGGGATAAGGAAGAAGTATATTTCTCCTGATCAATTCGATTAACTACCTCAACTTTTGATACAAAGGGGGAGAATGTTAGTGTCAGTTTTATCAAGTTGTATCAAGTTGAGGGACCATATATGTAATTCTAGGCTTATGTATAAATAGACTTTTCCTGATCCATTTGTAACTAATGTTTTTAACTCCATATCACTTGTAACTCTCTCTATACATTGTAATTCCTTTCAATCTTGGAATATAGAGTTGACTTCTGATTACATTATTGATTGATTTACTTGTCTCTGGGATCATAGCCCCCACAACACACCAAAATGGGTCCTTAAAAACGATTAAGTATATATATTGGTTATGAATCTCCAACGATTATCCTCTATTTAGAATCTTTGACGAATGATCTTTATATCTCATGATTTGCGGATTTTCACTTTGATGACAGTCTTATCGTCGTTAGGGGGAGATAGGAAAAACGTTTTTTTCCAAGGGAACGACATGAATTTTCAAGTAATGTTCCCACCCTGTCTCATTTTGATCCCTAAACTTCGCAACGTAAAGTTGAAGTCAAACAAATCAGACTTGATACCTAGTACGTTAAACATTATTCCATAAGTGACAACATCACACATACGAGCTGGTAATATACCCCTAAGGTTAAAAGTCCCAACAGGGGCACAACGCAATTGGAAAATGCATTGCAATCACACATAGTGGATGTGTGGTTGATGTCGTAGCTACCAAACATAAATGGTGGAAGCTACTTGGTTCGATGGATACTCTTCTAAAGGAAGAGAAGAGTAAGGCACATCCATTTATCATCAACACATAAAACTCTCATGAGATTGTCTCTAATTATAATTATGTCTATAAATCATCACTGGAGGACGCTCCGAAGTTAATATTGATTCTAGAGAAGAAAGAAAAACTCAAATAAACAATGAGAGTACATATGAGTCAATGGACAAATCATATATACTCATTGATGATTTATTCGCATATATCATTGCTCATAAGATGATAGAGCACGGCGACATCGAACCACGCTCAGTTGAATAATGTCAACAAAGAGCATATGGACCTAAAAGTAGAGATACAATCCAGAAAGAATTATATTACTTTTGTTAGGGATAAAATCGTGTTGAATAGAAGTTCAAGGGCTTATTATGTAAATGGTGTATTATGGGCTTAATTGTGTAAACGGGCCATGGGCTTGTAGTTTAGGCCCTGAGTATATAATGTGTTAATAGCCTTAGAAAATAGGCTAGTCGTCATTAGTTGTCATATTCTACTTTCATACGCATTGTAACTCTCTCAGTTTATTTGAAAGTGAATTGGATGTCCAGTTGAAATCATAACAACAATTTTACTTATTGATTTCTATTGATTGTATGCACTAATCTGGAACTCACAATTGGTATCAAAGCATACGGACAATTCGATTCAAAGTGATTCAAAGCTTTCTAGTAAGATTTATTCCTTTTAGGCGACTATGTTTTTTTTAGAGGAACAAGCCCAGGCAATTTTATAGCAAACCAAAAATACAAAAAAGAGGCAAACCGCCAAGTCTAACACCAAACGGCAAAACAGAAAAAATCAAGAGCAACACCAAACCAAACAACAACTAACCAAAAGGTACAAAGGCAGATCGAAACATAGTAACAATAGAACGGGAAAAAAACCACATCCACAAAAACAATGCCCAAAAATCTTCAAACAACGATCTACCACCCCGCCAATTAGGAATCCTCATCATTCAACCGCATCACCGCACGCCGAGTCTTCCAAGCGTCTCGAATCAACACCAATTCCAGAATTTCCTTAGAAAGTTGATCAGCCGATCTCTTCCGATCTGCGAAGGTTATTTTATTTCTCTCTTGCCATACAAAATAGACAGAAGCCGCCAGGGCCAACCGATGAACCAATTGCTTGGGAGACCTCGTTACATCCGCCATTGCCACTAATATGTATTCCCAAACATTTGGAAAACCTGTCCAAGCCACGCCATGGGTCACTTGCTTCCAAACATCCAACGAGTAGGGGCGTTGAAAGAACAAGTGAGATGGGAATCCTTACAGTTCGAACAAAGCACACACCGAAGGTCCGGAGGGTCTTGTTTCCAGAGCCGAATGCGATCATGTGTGGGGAGTCTCTTGTGACACGCCACCCACAAACAAAATGAGTGTTTTGGGATGTGTCCCTTGAACCAAACCATACGATGCCAAGATACCATAGCATATATCCCCTCAAGCCCATGCACTGCCACCTTTACCGAAAAATCCACCAAGCCTTGCACACTATCACGCCACTTAACATTATCAGGGAGCACAGTATTCAACACCGGCAACGGGTTAGCAGACAAAATAGGGTACATTTGCTTCCAATCCATGGGCTAAACACCATTTAGGCCACCCACGTGATCCGAGGCTGAAGTCGCAGTCGAGAAGTCATGAGAATGGATAAAGTGGTATGTGATGTAGGCAGAAAGATGGCCACAAGGAAGCCAACTATCCTCCCATGTGTAATACCCCGGGTAAGTTCGTTAGTTAAAAATCCCCTTTCGTTAAATAAAGTTAACTTTAAAGTTGGATTTTAGGGTAAGTTTGGTTTAAATTATAAGTTAAGGGTGTTTGGGTCATTATTGAATAGGTTAAGGTCTGAAATGAAATTTGGGTTTGATATTAATCCTTTAGGAGTCTAGATATTTACATAATTCAGAAAAGATCAGTAGGTGTGTGTGTGTTTTGGGGAGAAAAGTAGCAAAAGCAGAAAGGAAGGGTTAAGGCTTCAAATTGGATTGTTGGAAGTGAATTCAAGGTATGTTTCTTTGTATTTTATGTTTGTAATTGCTAATAGATAGTTTCCATCGGAGTAGAATCATTGATTTCACATCTGGGGTTAATTCCAGTCGAATCTGGGTAGAAAATACATAAACCGACAGAGGTTTCCGGACACTTTATGGTAGTGTCCGGTAGTCTTGTTGAATGTGTCTGGTAATTTCTATGGCAAGTGTCCGGACGAGCAAGTATCCGATAAGTATCTCTTTTCTATAGTTTCCGGATGATTTATGTTACCGGGTGGTATCCGGGTTACTTCGTTTTCCGAATGGCGTCCGGATTATTGATGTTGTCCGAAAACTTATGCTGTCCGAATTGGTCTTATTGTCCGGATAGTTTTGTAGTATCCGGAAACCTTAGCTGTTTGGTCACTTTTGGAGGATTTAAGTTACCTCGAGTTCTTAGTCTAGTAAGTCTTATGTATCTGATTGGTAAAGAAGTGTTTGTATTTAATCTGTTTCAGACTTTGTAGATTTGGATTGAATGATTGAATCTTTGGAAAAGGCTTGGAAGAGTTGTAATAAAGCAATCAGGTGAGTTTTTACTTTAAAACATTTTTCAAACTGGAATACGTATATGTGTGGATTGGAAATGTGATAGATGGTGTGATTATGTGTTTATGTTGAAATGGATTTGTGGTTGGAATGTGATAACGTTTTTATAAATGAAAAATGATATATTGAGATATATATTTTATTTATATGAGCATTACACTACACGAGAGCACGTTGGCCGGGTTTAGGACGGGCGGAATATTTGCTGTAATATTCGTACAACGGTGTTGGCTGTAATATTCGTACAGTGGAGTTAATTTATTAGTTGGCTTGCAACCAACTACTATGGCCAAGGGAAATGAGGAAAGGTACACGGTGCACGAGTCTTGCTTGGTATTTAAATACTTGATGTATATTTGTGTTTTACAAAAAGGATTACTAAACTGACACGGATTATCTCACTAGACCGTTTGGTCTAACCCTCATTTTGTTTTAAAAATATGTATCCCAGGTTCAAGAAGGTATAAAGGAAAGGATAATGTGTAGGATGCGGTTGATAGCTGACGAAGATTTTGTATTGTATAGTTTTGAGACTATGGGACCGTATGTGAATTATTATGTATCTTTTGTTATGAATGTAACGACGTTATGTACAACATGTTAATTGATGTATATTATGTATGTTTTGGGATATCGGGTCGTTACTGTCACACCCCGCTAAAGGGGAAACACGGGATGTGCAGCTCAAGTTTCATAGCAAAAGTTGCAAGATCACATCAACCATCAAAATACATTCAAAAGGTTAAAACCTTGTCTTTTACAATCGTTTTTACGAAAAGGGAAATGAACATAAATAAAAGGTAGAAAAGAAAGCTTCATCACGTGTAGCCTTCCTAAGTCCCAACCTTAAGGACGCTCACCTGAAAGCATGTAAATGATAGGTCAACTAATGCACTAGTTGGTGAGATCAAAGGTTTAACGAGTTCAAAAATGTTGTCATAAAAAATAGTTCCAATCCGCACAAGGGATAAATCAACCGGATATAAAAACACTTGCTCAAGGTAATCGTATGTAAAATGTTTAAGTTATGAGCCCGTTACCTGACCTATACTGACAGAATCGCCCCACCGCATGTTCTATCGCCAACAATGCGTAAATACAAACAATAATTATTCACTCAAACAAGCTCTACTTGTGAGTGGGGTGTCAACCAAATAACGTTATACATAATACTAGCGGCTCAAAACGTGAGTTAATGGGTAATGTAGAGTAACCGGGGACTTAATAGCAAAACTCATAATCAACTAACATAAGCATACATACCGTAGCGCATAAGTATACGGAGCAATATTCTGCATTTTGAGTAAACTGTAAAATCGGTGCGAAATAAATCGTAACATGCTTTTCACCCCAAAATGTATAAAATAGTAAAAAGGGGCTGTGAAAACTCACTTGATAAGCGATAGAATCCGGGAATCTCTCACAAGTGCTTCGAGACGATCCTACTTCAAACCTATGAACGTAAGGTCACTAGTGAGTTTTCGATCTCGAAGATTCGGTACTAACTATCCAAATCGTCATAAAATGCCTTTATTGTGATTTAATTATTATAAATCGTATGGAGTTATCAAAATTTGTAATTGTAACATATGTATACTTCGTTCTTGTTAGATTAAAGTTACCGCAATTTCGTCGTAATAAGTTACGAAAAGGGTTTAAAGAATGTATATATATAGTACATATATATATATATATATATATATATATATAAACCAAAATTTTATCGTAAGAACGATAAATAGGGGTTTTGAATGAAAAGACGAAGTATTTAAAGTGCATAAATATAAATGTATAGTATATATATATATATATATTCCACAATTTCATCATAAAATGATGAATTGGGATCAAGAATATATAAAATGCATAAGTATATATAGATATCTATACTACATATATAAGCATTTAAGCAAAATGTCTTAAAGACAATCCCTAATGCATAAGGTACCACCCTTTAAAGCATAAATTTTAAAAATCTCTTAATTACAAATGGAAATGCACAATGTACAAGTTGAAAACCTTTTGATTTAAAAAAGAAAAGGACCATCCCCTTTTACCTGTTCATGTCTCAGCCCATAATGTCTCAGCGCATACCGTGAGTATCACACGCTTTCTTCCTCTGCTTTCACCAGACCGTATTGAGACTTGAGAGTACAAAGTTGCAGCCATACCGAAATCAAAGATTTCTTCGCTTCTTCTACCTGCTACGTGAGTATGGAAGATTTCTTCGCTTTCTCTACCTGCTAGATGGATCCCAGAACATCATGTTGCATATAAATCTCCTCTCTCTCTTTGAAGAAACCTACATCACTTCTCCGATTTTGATTTCAGGTAGCCGTACGAAACCCTAACTCTTGATTTCATCCATTTAATAAATGTTCCCTGGTGCTTTCATCCCCTGATTTTACCTGTTTTTTATCGAGTGTACATCATATTTTTATCATTGTCATGTTTAAAAAAGCGCTTAATTTTGAAATTTTTAGAGAAAATGTAGCTGTTTTCTGAAAAGCAAGGTTGCTGGTTTGAAGTTTAAGAATTTGACTGCTGTTTGCAGTCAATTTCATATGATTTAGCATAAAACCCTTGTTATTGTTATTGATTGGGGGAACGTTAGATATTCATGCGTATATGTTATAGGAATCCATCGTATTGATCGTAAATTCATATGCAACACTTTGATCTTATTGATTTATCATCGTATTGATCGTAATAATCAACGACATTAAACATACGGTCAATTGGAAACTCATGTAAACTTGAGGTACAATATGGTGAAACTCAGTAGGCACATAACTACAAGGAATAAATGAACAAACCTTCCTTCTTTGTCCGTCATTTACTTTTTGTTTTTTTATCTTTAGTTATTTTAATGTATGCCAATTTCAACAAATGCATGATAAAGTAACATTTTGGCAAAATCCACCATCATTTTGGTTTTCCATTGCCACTGCAGGTTCAAGAGTTGATTTTCATGTTTGAATTGAGCATTTTGTTTAACTCTTTGGAAGAACTTCTTTATATCCGCTTCTTTCACTGGGTTTGGTATGAATCTTTTTGTCCATTTGAAGTTTTCTTTAGTTGGTAAACCCTTTAAGCTAATTTATTAGGTTAGTCATGTTTATTTGATGGTGGAGTTCGGGGGCCAAGATCGCAATCTTCACAGATGCTCTATGGTTTGCACTCATAATAAAAACTTGTAGTCATTGTCTACTGAAGGTGTCCACGAACTTCCTCAAAAAACTGTTCTTAAGGCTATTTCATGTATCCACATTTTCAATTTTATTTTGAGTTTTTGTTCATTTTCAACTATATACTATTTTTTCTTAAGATTTTTCATAGAAAGCATAGAACAATATATGATGAAGCAATATATGGCTTTTTCATTATGAATGACCACCCAAATCGATAGGGGAGCTGTCATCACCATTGGTTTGAGTTGTCTTCTACAGCTTGTTTGTTTTCCTAAACACGTTTTTACTCACATACCATTAACTTCCTTTTTAGATGCATTGCTTGTTTTACATTTTATTCTTTTAACAAAGAGAGCATGCTTAATCTGGAGTAACGGGGTCACAAAGACTAACCTCCAAGAATTAGTTAGGAAAACAATTCTTTTTCATCGTTTCACTATGTTTGCTCCTGTCATCGCCTTTTCACTTCAGTTTTTAAAAACTTTCTTTTCGCTTAGTTTTTGGATTGGAGGATCTCTATGGTGTGTGATTTATGTTGACCTAATTTCCCCTTATTTCTCTGTTTGGCCTCTCATAATTTTCACACTTTTATCATGTTTGGCCTCTCACAATTTTCAAGTTTGGATTTGGGTTTGAAATGAAGTTAAATTTAAATTCCAATTTGGTGGGTAATACTTGCAGGTTTCTTGAGTTGTTAGTTTGGGTTTTTAATGCTTGCAGGTTTCTTGAATTTCAATAAGATAGGTTTGGGTTTGTAATGCTTACAGTATATAACTCATTTGGCAAACACATCTTATTTGCGCCTAAAGCTATTATTCTCCAGATCAGACTGTCGTGATACATAGATGCAGAGACTAATGAATCATCCACCAAAGCAGCATTTTTCAAAACATCTATATTGTTTATTACCAAATTTGGCTGCAGATGCATTTTTAAAGTCATTTTTCAAGCATTTTTCATAGAATCCTAATAATACAGTCCAACCTATATTAAGCTTCTTCTTTCATATGCTTTTGTTAACATGTTAATGTGTGTGCAATTTGGAATAACTATCACCAATAATCACTTCAATTACCATTCAAAGTAGGCAAAAGTGCCAAACTATGCTCTTAGTTAAACTTAGTTCAACTTAGTATATATGTGTCTGGATAAATTTCAGTACTCACACTTCAGGCTTTAGCACTTTATAATGGTCTCATTAAGCAGCATGTGATATAGTAGCATGATTAACATGCTTTGTGTCTATACTTTATGAATAAACTTAAACACTGTTCTCTTATTCAAATGCTTAACCATAAGGCCAATCAGTAGGAGAAGGAGGTACCTACCTACCTTCTTTTGGTGGCATGGGAGATTTTGCTAAACCATATATGCAGCTATCAAAAAGATATAACATGATAACATGCATTTTGTTTCTCAACTTTTTTTTCATAGTATTGCCTCTTTCATTATGATTTCTGCATATCTTGTCACTTGGATCACTACTTCACAATTGGAAATACATAAAAATGCCATGATAGGTCTTAATTAGTCTAATAAATGTTCAAGGCAAGTATTTTTTTTAATTAGTGTAATAAATAGATACTTGCTTTTTATTTTTATTTCATTCATTGTGACCTGATTTTGTCAAGTTATTTTGGATTTTATGATTATGTAAAAAAGTGCCCATCAATGCTTAATTTGGGTATGTCCTTCGTCAATCTTCCCCAAATTTCCCCTTATTCTTGGTAGATTTTGATCTAATTTCCCCTTATTTCTCTGTTTGGCCTCTCACAGATTATTTATGGTCATAATCAAATCTGGAGATGCACATAGAAAAACAGATTATTTGGTCAAAATAACAACGAATAAAATGCACTCATACTTGACTACTCTTATCACCCGATCTGATGCACAATGGTCCACACCAAATCTCTTTTTAATTAAAAGAAGAAATTCCCTTCCATTTCCTTTTGTGATCAGATAAACAAAATGATTTTGTACATAGTATTTATTTACCTATTACACAACAACTTATGTTGATGTTTGTGCAAAACAATTACTTGTAAGCATAGAATGTGTTGTTAGAAAGTAGAACATGAGAATTTTAAATATCTTACCTCTGTCCACAAGCATACGCCAGTTGAAAACACACCGGTATATAAATATCTTACCTGTATCCACAAGTATGTATGGCATTGTCAATTTCAATGTCATTTATGTTCCTTGAGTTCAGATTTAGTTGCAACACCACGTTAATTGTGAGTGATTCTTTAATTATTTATTAAGCATTCGGTTTGCCATCCTTTTAATTAGATCCAATCATATCGTTCCATATTCGTTTGCTGGTTAGATTACATACTTTGGTTAGCAAAATTAATATATTAATTTGGGGCAAATCCCAACAATATATTTATGGTTTTTGGTCGGAAATGGCCTTTGGCCAAATTGTCTTTGGAATGCATATGCAACAGCTTGTTTAGTTTATATGGGTTCATTAGAATTTTATTGTTTTCCTACCGCAATTTATGGTTTCAACCATTTTTATAAAGTTCTTTTTGGTTTTGTTAACAGGATTTTGATTTTGAGTGTGGCTGTTGTTGATTGTTTACTGATCAGGCAACCCTCCGATTCAATCTATTGTGTATAGAGTACCTTTTTTGTCTTTCATGGAATGGAACGTTATTTTATTACATTGAATCTTTTTATCCGTAATTTATACATTAATCGTGTTTTGTTTCAAACATGTTGCCGGAAGCTAAAAATGAACCAATAATATGATGTTAGGTTCACTTTGGTCGGTGGCTTTATTCATAAATTGGAACATATTTGGTTGCATCCTCTTGGGCTACAATGCTATTACAATCGTTTAGGTTGGGTTTTAAATTTACTAATTTAGGTTGGGTTTTAAATTTACTAATTGGATGGTATGGATTTTAATGGGTATTAAGGTTGGGATATCTTGAATACTGGGATCTGATAAGATTTACATATCTATATCTATTTGACAAACAAGAAAATGACGTACAGCACAAGCAAAACCCATGATAGATATGTTGAAAGGAAAAAAAGTCAAACTTTCAGACTATTGTGAACATTAATCAGTCTATATTTTAGGGTTTGTTTGCTGTCACAAAACTGTTACCTTTGCTCTGTTTTATGGGTTCAGCAGATTTCATTGTTGTCTATAACAAACATACCAATATCCAAACCCATAAAACGTGGCTTCTTTCCTTCTTCTCTGTTTGGCCAAAGTTTTTGACATATATGTATTTTATATAGGTAATCGTTTTCCAACTGAGTGAAACTAGACTAATATTGGTGTAAGTGAAACTAACAAAGGGGTCTTTTAATATATTTTTCTCACATCTGATACTGGTTTTGATTTTATTGTCTCACTTCTTTTGTGTAGTGGTGTCATTCATGTCTCTCACTTATATTTTAATTATTTAATATCAGTATAATTAAAGTAGTAAATTTTGTATACTTTTTACAATCTTGTATCTATTTATCTACCGTTTTTTAAGATATACTATATAAATAATAATACGTTATATACTTTAAGATAATTTTAAATAAATAATAGTTGCTAATTAGTGCAACAAAACTTGTAAAAAATGGACTCTCCATATAATATTGACGCATTTTCATTGCTAAACGACGTTCATTCAACATGGAGTGTGACACGTGTTCGTGTGGAGGCCATTTGGGAAGATGTTAGGGAACAAAGATTGTTCATTTTTTTACATGACCAAACCGTAAGTTACAAATTTCGCATATTAAATTCACGGATTATTTTAAAAATCTATTTAACTGTATTTTATTGTATGTTAGAGAACACAAATGGTAGCAATTGTTCATCATATTTGGTTAATGATAAATCCCAAATCTCTAGCAATAAGATATGAATGTAGTGAGAGAGAATCTAGAGAGCAAATATGTCATCCATGTATTGATCTCAAAGGATTACAAAAGGTTTCTAAAAGATTACAAAAGCTTTCTAACAAATGAACTAGACAAGCCTATTTATACCCATGACATACAAGGTATAAAGGCATTCACAATACTGTATAGACTCATACAGTACATTGACTTTTACAGTAAATCTTGAATACAACAATGCTCTAACAATCTCCCCCTTTGGATTCAAGATTTAAAAAAAATATGACAGCAGTCTTCAGCTCTTTGTAAAGTCAATCTTCTTCAACAGACACTTTATCAAACTATCTTCAAGCCTTGTACATGAAAACATATCTTTACAGCTTTATCAGTCTTTAACAAACAGTAACTTCTCGTATCCTTCTTGATGCAAGAACCATATTAACTTTAAGAATCCGAAATCATCAATTCGGATGTAGGTAGATCCGAAACCATCAATTCGGATGCTAGAGGATGCGAAATCAGCTCAATTCGGATCAAGTAGGATTCGAATTCAAGTAAGTTGGAACAAGAAGGGTCCGAAATCAGGGCAATTCGAATCATGAAGGATTCGAAATCACTCAATTTGAATCATGAAGGGTGCGAAATCAGGACAATTCGAATTATGAAGGGTTCGAAATCAGGGCAATTCGAATCATGAAGGATTCGAAATCAGGGCAATTCGAATCATGAAGGATTCGAAATCACTCAATTCGAATCATGAAGGGTGCGAAATCATCTATATTTTTGAACTTTTAGGTGTAAGCGCATTCCGAGAACCACTCAGAACTAAGATAACCAAATTCAGCAATATTTAGACTTCACATGATCCTTCTCCCCTGATCTTCAGTCTTTGTTCACGAATCATTGACTTGAAAGATCTTAGACATGAGATATCTTTGACATGAAATTGAATTAAACATTTCTCCCCCTTTTTCGATGAGAGTGAGCATCATTATCATCGAAAACCTTCTTCAATTTCAGTCGCGTCACTGAGTATTACTAACAATCTCCTCCTTAGTGGATAACCTTGCTCCCCCTTAAAATAAGAATTCTGGAGCAATTAGTTTTCTCCCCCCTGAAAGTATGCATATATTTCAATAACGTACAGTATTTGAAATTGTAGCACAAATTTTAAAACAAATTTACACAAGGAAAATAACATTCATTGAATTTTATTTTATAACTACAAACATTTGATCATTTGAAAACTTTACAAAAGAAATTCAACTTAATGAAATTTAACAGATTTTTCAATCAAATGAAATCAAATGCATGTGTTTGGATTCAAGAACGTCATCATTGTATATCAAGTTAAAAAATGTTCAGTTTCAACCCCTTTATTAAATCTATTTGGTGTGCTAGCATGCGAAATATGATTAGCTTCAAGCATATGCAATTCTAAAACATATAAGAATATTTTGCTCTACTCACACTATTTGTCCAAAATCAGAATTTTCACAAATTTACGGATTTATCGCGACTTTGTATTTTCCCAAGTTTCAAGAGACGTGTGCTCATTGGCATCTTTTCTTTTGTGCTCATTGGCATCTTTTGATTTGTGCACATTGGCATCTTTTGATTTTGTGCTCATTGGCATCTTTTGATCAAAAAGTTTAGTAAGAATAAGATACACCGTTAAACATGACTTTCTATCTGGTTCTATAGCAGGATTTGGGTCAGCAGATCCCAGACCAGTTGGCCTTAGGTGCTAGGTGACGAGCACCCCTTAGAACTTAATTTCCCAAACCAAAAAGGCCACATCGATATATCTTAAACCCATTTGTACCAGTAAAACATGGCTTTCTATCTGGTTCTATTGCAGGATTTGGGTCAGCCGATCCCAGACCAGTTGATCTTAGGGACTAGGTGACGAGCACCCCTTAGGACTTACTCTCCCAAACCAGAAAGGCCACAGGCACAAACTTTCAAACTAAATGATAGTGCAACTTTTTTATCTCAATCACTTGGTTCTAAAACATAGTGCTTTGCCCATATTTTCATTTCCATCCATCATTCTGACATATAGGCTTTTTGAGCATTATATTCTATATATATCCAGATTCACATAACTTTGAGCATTCAGCATAATTTCATTCATGTTTTGCTGACCTTTCGATTTATTTTAGAGGTGAAAGATGAAACAAATATAACTCAGATAAAACAAAATTACTTGTAAAATCATCTTTTAGCACACATTTAATTCATTGAATGAAAATTGAAAATTTCATCTCGTTGAAGTAAATTTGTAAAGATTCAAGTTTTCAAAGCAGTAGAAACAAAATATAATTCAATGTTACCTTTTACCCTTGTTCCTTGTATTAAAAAAATATGATTGTTAAAGGATATCACCTGAGAAGTATGAGTTCTAAGCTGATTTGTTTAGAAATCTTAGTCTTTGAAGTACGGGTTTTGAACTGATATGTTCAAAAGCCAAAAACATTGAAGCACGGGTCCTGAATTGATGTATTCAGAAACCAAAGTCTCTTTTAAGTGCGGGTCCTAAACCGATATGTTTAGAAACCATTGTCGTTGAAGCACGGGTTCTAAACTGAGATGTTTAGAAGCCAAAAATATTTGTCTCCCCCTTAATGGTACAAATATTTTTCAAAAAATACGCCGCTTCTCTTCTGTTTTCAGTCATGTGTGTGGTATGTATCTACAATTCAGTACAACACATGAAGAACCTGCAAAACAGATTAAGCAGATTTTGGTACCCAATGGCATTTGGGTCCTAGTGGGTTAGGTGTAGATTTCTTACAAGGAATACTGTAAGAACCATACCAATAAGAAGTATAATCTTTATGCACAAAGTCATTTGATCCACAGTAAGAACAACAGATTTTCTTATGTGCCAACCTAATCAGATGATTTACAGAATAAATAGGATTAGGTTTAGCATAAGATTTACCTTTTGGCGCATTGTTCTTCTTTTCATTTGATGTGGATACAGATGATTTTGGCACTTCTTTCTTTGGAATTGTTGTGCCTTTGACTCTCCATTCCATCTTCACCCTCTTGAAGACTGGAAGTTCTTCAGGTTTGGAAGTATTAACTTTAGGCACATTTGTTTTGTTATCTGATTTATCAAACAGAGGATTATAGAAGAGATTTGTTGAACGAATCCGACCTTTTGAGAAATCTGTTGATCTATTAAATTGTTTAGAAGAAATGTTTTTAAAACTTGAACTTGAAGCAGTTTTAAAAGAGCATTCAGAATCATTTGAATCAACAAATGGAGTCTGAAAGATAGAATTATGACCAGTCTGCTTTGAGACATCAAATTTAAAAATGACGTCTTCAAGTTCTTTGACTTTGTTTATTAAAACATTTTTCTCTTTAGAAATTTGATCTAATTTCTTTTGGAGATCAGATTTGATCAACTGATCCTTCATAATATCAGCTGATAAACCAGATAATCTTTTGGTAAGATTAAGAATCACATCTTCAAAATATTCACGTTCCGATTCAAAATCTTTTTCCAAAAACTTTCTTTTATCAGTAATCTCTTTGAAAATTTCCATATTTTTCTTTTTAAGAGTTTTACTTTCCTTTTCAAAGAGATTTTTCTTTTCCGTGAAATCTTTTCTTTCCTTTTCCAAAAGATTTTCTAATTCAGAGATTTTCACGGAAAGTTCAGAACTTTTAATTTCAAAAGATTTGCGTTCAGTTTCAAATTTAGCTCTTTCTTTTTCGAGCTTGTCTTTTTCTAAAAATAAAACTTTCTCAAAGTCTGAAACTTGTTTTGAAAGTTTTATACATTTCAGCTCAGTCTCTTTCTTTTCTTCAAAAACTTTCTTTTCTTCAAAAGAAAAATTAGACAGTTTTCTCTTTAGATCGGCATTTTCACTGTCCAAAATTTTCCCTATATCTTTAACTTCTTTTAATTGAGCATGTAACTTTAAGTTCCACTTCACTCTCTTTTCTTCTCTACTCTTCAAATCGGCATTTTCTTTTTGAAGAGTTGTTACTTTCTCTTGAAGATTCTCGATTTGATCGTGCAGACTTGAGTTGTCTTTCTTTGCTTCAAGATCTGCAATATAAACTTCAAGATCAGTTATTCTTTTAGTAAGTTTAGTATTTGAAGAAGAAATGTCTAAAATTTGTCTTTTCAGATTAACATTTTCTTCTTCCAATGCTTTATTTAAAATAGGAGTTGAAGAATTTGAAGCATTATCTTTAACAGGAGTTTCTGATATAGGAGATGTTTCTGATAAAATAACTTGTTGCAAAATTCCATTATTTGCCTTAGCTTTTTCAAGTGGCTTTGGAGGTGTTTTTGTTATTATGACTTGTTGCAACACTTCATTATTTGGTTTAACAGATACATGTGAATTAACAGATGTTTCTGTTATAATGACTTGTTGCAACTTTACATTTGGTTTAACAAAAACTTTTGCAATTGGAGGAATCTCCTTTTTCAGAGTTTGCTTCAAATCTTCACCATTGCTTTTAACAATAACTTGTTGTAAAACCATTTTGAATATTGCTAGAAATTGATCGTTCAGAAGATCAAGCAGACAGTGTATGAAAATACACAAAAAAATTATATAAATTTTTTTCTTGAAAAGCTCTTACAGTGTATGAAATACACTATAGGAAAAATTTCGGGATAATTTTTTTTTTCAAAAAACTCTTTTTTTTTTTTTTTTTTTATAAATCAATGAATTCGAATGTATAAGGGTTCGAATTCAATGAATTCGGATGTATAAGGATTCGAATTCAATGAATTCGGATGAATAAGGGTTCGAATTCAATGAATTCGGATGAAGAAGGATTCGAATTCAATGAATTCGATGAATAAGGGTTCGAATTCAATGAATTCGGATGAAGAAGAATTCGAATTCAATGAATTCGGATGAATAAGGGTTCGAATTCAATGAATTCGGATGAAGAAGGATTCGAATTCAATGAATTCGGATGAATAAGGGTTCGAATTCAATGAATTCGGATGAAGAAGGATTCGAATTCACTCAATTCGGATGTAACTGGGTTCGAACTCACTCAATTCGAACTTAACAGGGTTCGAATTCTATACTTAAGAAAATTTAATCAACTCAAATCAATACACAAGTTCTCAATTCGAATCTAACAGGGTTCGAATTCTCTACAATTCGAATCTAATAGGGTTCGAATTCTATGAATTCGAATTCTTCTTGAGTCGAATTCTACACTTGTGATGCCAAGAACAATCCGAATTCTCTATGAATGTTCCGAATTCTCTTTGAATGATCCGAATTCACCAAGAATGATCCGAATTCTGCACTTCGAACTTCAAAATCACTTAATCTGCCATAACTTCTTCTATTCTTGATCAATTGTGATGAATCTTATATCAAATTGTTCGTAATTGAAATACGCACACTTTTTCTGTTGATTGCAATTCACAATTCGATCAATTTGAACAGATTAAGATCAAAACAGTGATCTTGAAGTTTTCGAAAAAAAAATCAAGAATCGATTAGATCTGTCAATTCTGTGCAGATTTTGATGTTAATCCAAGAATTAAAAGTGTTCAGGAAGCAAATCCGAATGCCATGATGCAAAGAATTGATTCAAAAACTCAAAATCTGGAAAAACTTCATGTCTGAATGATAAGACTTCAGATGAACAGTAAAAGCCACTTGGTCCGAATTCTTGAAGAACAGTGTAAAAATTCTTCATATTGGTCTTCGATCTGCTTGAATCTTCTGTTTAGCTCTGATACCAATTGATAAATCCCAAATCTCTAGCAATAAGATATGAATGTAGTGAGAGAGAATCTAGAGAGCAAATATGTCATCCATGTATTGATCTCAAAGGATTACAAAAGGTTTCTAAAAGATTACAAAAGCTTTCTAACAAATGAACTAGACAAGCCTATTTATACCCATGACATACAAGGTATAAAGGCATTCACAATACTGTATAGACTCATACAGTACATTGACTTTTACAGTAAATCTTGAATACAACAATGCTCTAACAGTTAATTCAAATATACACACAAATGAACTTGGTGGGAGGCGTTTTCCGAATGAATCGTTTTAGACATGGATATAATCTCAATGATTGGAGGTATGAAGGTTATGGTTTCGCCTCTGGTGAATGGACAATCCTAATTGAACCATACACAACCTTCATACCATTGATGATGGATGTCGATTTTGCCTTTCCGTTCTATCCATTGGTACATTCTATAACAACACTGGTGGAAGATCACAGTAGGAAAAAATTCATGATCGGTACATTTAAGTTATTTGTTACATTTATCTTTCTAAAACAATAAAATCATATTTGATAAAACGATTCTAATTTTGAAAAAATGATAATTTTTGTTTTAGATGTTGTTGGAAAAATCATCTCAGGTCGACGAGTAAGATCTTTCCGATATCATGGCTTTTTGCGATTTGCATGCTTGAAATATTTCTCTAAGATGAACCGTAAGTTTTTATATTATAAACCATTAACAAATTATCATAGTCACTAACATTTTATTACTCATAATAGGGGAAATATTATAAATATGAGGTTGTATGATTCGACACCATATCGTTTTACGGAGATAGCTCGTGCAATCGTAAATAAATCTATAATATATGCATCACGAGTAAAACTCATCCATAGATACGCAAGTACATAACAAGTTACTTTTATAATTTAATAAACTATTTTATTATTTACATATTCTATTTTATTTAAAATGTATATGCGATTATTTTCAGATAATGTTTTGAATTCTACGGAGTTAACTACAATCGTGGTAGAACCACATATGCCGGAAGCAGATGCCGTTAGAATTATGAAGACATAAAATATTGGAGGGCCAAGTAGATTAGTATTATCATGTATTTTTGGTATATTGAAGTGATTTTGGGAACTTGTGTGTATCTTTTATATGTATTATGATGGCGGTTTAAGTTAAATTGTTGTCTCTACATTGTCTAATAATGATATATTTTCAATTGTTAATTAAACTGACTAAGAAAATTATTAGATATCCAAAAATAGAATCAGTGAAGTGGTTGGGGGGGAAATTTTCTATTAAATCAACTTCTATCCAAGACAACAGGGTAAATTAACAAGGATGACAAGTTAATAAATGGATAAGATTTGTTACACTAACTTAGTTCATTCCAATTCCAACATTTACACATCATTTTATAGATAAAACCATATTATTCTATGGCCATCATTTTACAGTGTCCAATGAGGATGAGTGATGACAAAATTGCAAATGGTGATGTAACGCAAGTTGATGGAGATATAGCAAAAGGTATATGGAATACTCGCTATAAATATCATTATATTTGGTATTAATTCGTGATATAGTCACTCATAATATAATATATTTATCTAAAATAACATCGTTGCAGAAAAAAGAAAGGAATACAACAGACGATATTATGAACGACAAAAGGAGAAGAAAAGATTGAGAAAATAGCTAACAATGAAGGAAGTAGTCAATCTACGACACTTATGGAGACGTCGTACATAAATGTCAATGAAACAACCCCTGTCAGTGATGTGACTGCTGAAAAAAGAAAAATTGTTAACAGAAATTATTATCATCGAAATAAAGAAAATAACATAGGTAGAGCAAGTGTTAACACACAAGGAACAAGTGTTACACGCAAAGAAAGAACAACTCCAATATGTTCGGAGTTAACACATGAAAACTTCAACGGTAAAACCGTGCATTTATTATTTTTTGTACTTTTTTCCCAACTTTATTAATTAAAATCTCCTTGAAATTATGTTTTTTTTTCTACATAGGCATTCAAAGTAGGCGTGGTATACTCCTACCTCTTTTTGATGAAGTTACCAGTCATGTTTTCAGAGGTTAGTTTTACTTCTTAATTTCACATCCTCTAGAGAAAAATCATTAATTACTACTGTAAACATTCATGTGTCTTATCACGTAGGAGGTTGTTCTGGGGATGTCAATACTTCGAGTCAACATGACATCCTCCAGGGGGATCCATACGATTTTGTTTATGATGGTATACCTAGAGAACATCGTGTCTTGAAGGAACAAAATCCATGTAAATATTGTGGAGCAAAACGGATAAAATTTGAATTCGCTTCCTTTTGTTGCATGAAAGGGAAGACAAAGTTGGCATACTCACCCATTCCGCAATAATTATACAATCTTTTCTCGTCACAATCTCAACTAGGCAAAATGTTTAGGCACAACGTACGTGCATACAATACGAACTTTTCATTCACGTCAATGGGTGTAAACTTGGATACTTCAATGGCAAACATGACTGATGGAGTATATACATTTCGTGCGCATGGAGTTGTATATCACAGAATTGATCAGTTACTGCCGAGGGATGGACAACCTAGGTACTTACAGTTGTACTTTTATGATTCAGAATCATAGTTATCGCATAGACTCCAGTGGCCAAATCTTGATAGAAATGTTATTGAAATTTTGACTCGTGTCCTTTCTATCAACCCATACGTGAGAACATTTCGAAGCCTTGGTGAGCTCGGACCACTCGAGAACTATAGAGTCACTTTGAATACTTCGGTGGAACTAGACCAAAGGGTGTACAACCGACCGACCACATCAGAGGTTTGAATACAAGTATTTGGTTTATGTTTTTTGAAATAAGATTAGATTATACACTAAATAAATTGAGTTCCACCATTATGTCAGGTTGCTGGTATTTGGGTTGAAGGAAATGACGACATAACTGCATACAAGAGAAGTATTGTGGTGTATGGGAGATCTGACTATAGCAAAAATATTGAATATTACTTCAGTTGTTATGACCCGTTGTCCTATCCTTTGTTCTTTCCCAACGGTGAACCTGGATGGCATTCTAATATACCTAGACATGGAGTGTGCATGAATCAAAGCTTTAATGATGATGAAAACATGGAGGAAGATTTAGAAGGTACGAACCATGTTGCAATTTTTTACATTTTAATTAAGGTATCAAATATCATCTTTAACATACATGTCATTAGTTTATATTTATTTCTTAACATTCACATTACACAGAGGTTGATGTGAGAAGCAACAAGAATACTGTCACGATGCGGGAATACTATTGTTATAAGTTGCAGATTCGTAAAAATGAGAATATAATTCTATTGGGGGGAAGGTTGTTACAATAGTTCGTGGTAGATATCTACATCAAGATTGAGACTTCACGTTTGGATTTTTGTCGTAAAAACCAAGCCAAAATAAGATCAGATTTATACCAAGGTGTTGTGGATTGCGTCAATGCTGGTGAAGTGATACCAAGTAGAATCGGACAACGGGTTGTGTTGCCTGCAAGTTTCATCGGAGGCCCACGTGATATGCGACGACGATTTCTTGATGCCATGACTTTAGTGCAAGATGATGGGAAGCCCGATATATTCTTGACAATGACGTGCAATCCAAACTGGCCTGAAATCGTTAGAGAGTTGTTGTCTGGTAAGACCGCAACTGATCGGCCCGACCTTGTTGCTAGAGTTTTTCGTGCCAAACTAGAGGATATGAAACACCAACTCTTCAAGAAGCACATCCTCGGTAAAGTCGGGGCATATGTTTATGTCATCGAGTTTCAGAAGCGTGGTTTGCCGCATGCACATTTTCTTCTGATAATGACACTTGAACACAAAATGACCAATCCAGATCATTACGACAAAAGTGTGTGTGCTGAAATTCCGGACCCAACAAGGTATCCCCAAATGCACCAATTGGTCGTCCAACACATGATGCATGGTCCTTGTGGTCATTTAAAACCGCTCAATTCGTGTATGCATGGTGAGCCGAAAAAATGTCGTTCCAGATATCCTAAACAGTTCAACGACAACACGGTGCAGGCCGATGACTCATATCCATTATATCGACGAAGAAATAGTGGAATAAATGTGAATGTACGAGGCAGTGTCTTGGATAATAGATGGGTGGTCCCGTATAACCCAAAGCTGCTAATGATGTTCAATTGTCATATCAATGTTGAGGCTTGCTCGAGCATAACATCTGTGAAGTATATCTTCAAGTGTGTTTACAAGGGTCACGACAAACAAGTTGTTCATATCGAATTAGAGGAAGAAAGGGTCGTTATTAATGAAATTAGAAGGTTCCAAGATGCACGTTATGTCTCCCCTCCCGAGGAGATATGGCAAATTTTTAGCTTCGCACTTTCTCAAATGCACCCTTACGTGATGGCATTGCAACTCCATCTCCATAACAAACAGATGGTAAGGTTTAGAGATGATGATATAATGACAGATAAAATTTACAGAGAGAGAGATAAATGAACAACGTTGACTGCATTTTTTGATAGAAATAAAACTAACAGGGGTGCAAGGAAATATTTGTACAAAGATTTTCCAATACACTACACGTGGAATTGGAAGTTACGTCGATGGAATCCTCGACAACGAGGATCAATGAAAGGGCGTCTGGTTTCTGCAAATCCAGCTGAAGGAGAGCGGTTCTACTTACGCCTACTTTTGTCTCATATTAGAGGGCCTACTTGCTTTGAAGATCTATACACTGTCAATGGCTTATTGCAACCTACATTTCGTAAAGCATATCTTGAGAGAGGGTTAATAGAGAACGATGATAACTTATCCCACTGTCTTGCAGAGGCCTCCTTATTTCAATTTCCCGCTGCTCTTAGGAGGTTATTTGCGACGATGTTGATTTTTTGTGAGCCAGGAGATGTTCGCAAGTTATGGGATGACCACTATGATTCACTTTCTGAAGATTATACGCAACAATTTGAAAGTGTTAATCGAGTCCGTAATATGGTTCTAACTGATATCCTTGTTTTTCTACAATCTATGGGTAAGAGTCTTGCTGATTTCGATCTTCCAATGGTAGATGCAGATGCCAATTTTCAATCGGGAGAATTTCGTGAGGTACAAGAGGAATGCTCTATAGTTGTGGAAGACGAACACTTGTATTCCCGAGACTCTCTCAATTCCGACCAAAGATACGCATATGAGGAGATCATGAGGCACGTAGATGATGATTGTCCAAGAGTGTTCTTTATAGATGGTCCAGGTGGAACCGGGAAAACATTTTTGTACAAAGCTTTGCTTGCCAACATCCGTTCCCATGGTCTTATTGCTCTTGCAACCGCTTCGTCAGGTGTTGCTGCCAATAATATGCCTGGAGGAAGAACAGCTCACTCTAGATTCAAGATTCCTCTCAACCTTGATAATAACTCAATGTGCAACATAAAAAAACAAAGTGGGGCTGCTCAATTAATTCGAGATGATAAAATAATCATTTGGGACGAAGGGTCGATGGCAAAGAGGCAAGTGGTGGAGGCGCTCGATCGAACAATGCAAGACATCATAGGGGTGGCACTCCCATTTGGCGGAAAGATAATGGTTTTGGGGGGTGACTTTAGACAAGTATTATCGGTCGTGAGGCGTGGAACCCGAGCACAGATTGTAGATTCTAGCCTACGGATGTCACCTCTTTGGTCAAGAATTAAAAAGATACGGTTAACGCTCAATATGAGAGCACACACTGATCCGTGGTTTTCAGAATTTTTATTAAGAGTCGGTGATGGAGATGAAGAAGAAACCTTTATTCGTATACCGGATGACATGACCGTTCCCTATACTGATAAAGTTAAATCAAAAGATGATTTGATTGACGCAATATTTCCATCTCTGCAAATCAATGGAGCTGATTCAGAATATATTATTTCGAGGGCGATATTATCCACTAAAAATGAGAATGTCGATGAGATTAATGATCAGTTGATCGACAAGTTTTCTAGAGATGAAAAAATATACTACAGTTTCGATGAAGCGGAAGATGATAAGAATAACATCTATCCGATAGAGTTCTTAAACTCTCTAACTGTTAGTGGTTTGCCTCCTCATTACCTTCGTCTCAAGATTGGATGCCCAATAATATTGTTGCGGAATATCGATCCCTCGAATGGATTATGAAATGGCAGTAGATTGATATGCAGAGGCTTTCAACAAAACGTCATTGATGCAGAAATAGCTGTTGGTCAGCATGCTGGCAAGAGAGTATTTCTACCAAGAATTCCCTTATGTCCTTCCGAAGATAACATGTTCCCATTTAAGCTAAAGAAAAAACAATTTCCAATTCGGTTGATCTTTTCTGTGACAATCAATTAAGCTCAAGGCCAGACAATTCCTAATGTAGGTGTTTATCTACCGGAATCAGTATTCTCACATGGGCAACTTTACGTGGCGTTGTCCAGAGGGATATCACGGGGCAATTCGAAGGTGTTAGTGAAGCCTGTGAAAAAATTCAATCGTGTCGGAGTCTACACCTCAAACGTCGTTTATCAAGAAGTTTTACATGATGAATAAGGTATAATCAACAATTATATTATTACACATTTGGTACCATATATTTATACTAAAATCATTGCACGTTTTTTGCAGAAAATATTTACGGATGAGTGCATCATGAAAACTAAACAACATTCTGGATATATGGATGACCATTATTTACAGATGATTGTATTTCTTTGTTCAGTCAACAATTTCAAGTTTTGTAATGAATTCTGAGTATATGGGTTTAGAAGCCCCATTAGGTGTGCAATGAATATTCCATTCGATCTTGTTAATACACCGTATTAACCTTCAACTTCATATATTAGATGACTTGCAAATTAACCACACAAGATCATGAAATAAAATTGAAAGTGATAAAGAAACATGATTCAGGCGAAACTAATGTTTCGGAATTGTGATTTACCCGCGCTGCATCGCGCGGGTACACCACTAGTGTTATATATTTGTATATTCCACAATTTCATCATAAAATGATGAAATGGGATCAAGAGTAAATAAAATGCATAAATATATAAATATAAGATATACATATATATTCCACAATTTCATCATAAAATGATGAAATGGGATTAGAAGTTAGTCTTCAATTATAGTAAGACATTTGTCCTTTGTGGTCCAGATTTTGGTGTCACTTTGTGTCCACTTTTGGGTAACCTCCCGGTATAGTTAGGTCAATATATTTTATGTCCAAGTGGTTTAATGAGTTAGGAAACTTTTGGCATAAGTTTCATAATTTTTAGAAGTGGTTAAGTACATGAAATAATACTTGACGTAATATATGACAGAAAACTTTGCTGGTTGCGCACTGTTTTTGTGAAAACTGTTTGGTAGACGAAATCTTTGAGTTTTTGAGTGAAACCACTTGGGTTTGAATTCTAACACATGAAAATAATTTCCAGAAAAAGAATTACTCAATTTGGAGTTTTATTGAGTGAGATATGACCCTTTGAAGAGGGGTGTGGAATCTGACAGCAAGCTGTCAAATATGCATGTGCATTCTCTTGACTTTTTACCCAAAACTCTTATTCCTTTTTGCATGCAATCCGATTTGACTCATCCCCATACAATTATTTTCAGTTCTAAAACTTGATTTTTAGCCATTTAAACTACATCCAAGTTACCCATCATCTCATCTTTTATAAAATCTTGAAAATGGTTCTTTTTGAAGATTGTTGGTGTTTATGCCAAGAACTTCATCATGCATCTTAAAATTGTGTATTTTTAGCTTATGCATGTTGGTTTAAACATGTTTTTAGTAGATTCAAAGACCTACTCATGAAACCTTTGAACTAAAAGATATGGATTTTCCAAGAAAACTACATGCATGTGTTTAAAAGTTCATCTTTGATCTTAACATGGGTTTGATTTTGGATTCACCACCTTTTTAATAACAATCAAGTGTTATGGAGGTGAATCTACAAACATTAAGATATGTAAAGATGATTTTTGAGAATATTAAAGAAAGTATAGAAAAAGGTGAAGAATATTCATAAGAAAAATGCAAGAAAATGAAAACTTGACAAAAGAGAGTGTGTGGATTTCATCAAACACACTTGTAATTACCTTGAACCCTTTTATCTCTTGGAAGAGATGTGTTTAGGGGCTGGAGTTGTTGGATGAAGATGGTTGAAGATGAAGAGAGGGGGGGGGCTCTCCATGGGGGGGGGGGGGGGGGGGGGGGGGTGTGATGCAAAAATAAAAATGTCATTTCTTGTCTTTTTGATTTATTTTAAAACAAGATGTATTTTTCTTTTAAATTATAAATAACATAACAATTATATAAAGTAGGTATTTATATAAAATTTAGTTGCTAATTATATATATACTTGTGATATAATTGTAGCTTAAGTTGGCATTTTGTGAGATTTATGGATAATTTCCTAAGTTAGGGGTTTCTAGGAAAAATTTCTCAAATTTTCCTATTGTACCGAGTTTACTGCTAAAATTGCACTGTTCGAACTCTGATATGAATAAATGAACTATCCAGTGCGGTTCTAACCTGAGGTGTAAATTTGACAGTTGTCACAGTCTCCCCTGGTTAAAAGAATTTCGTCCCGAAATTCAAGAATTACTAGCTTTAACAGGTTTGCTAGCAAAGAGATGAGGATACTTATGCATCATGTAATCCTCTCGTTCCCAAGTGTACTCAGGCCCACGCCTTGTGTTCCAATGGACTTTTACTATCGGGATTTTGCTTCGCTTAAGACGCTTGACTTCCCTATCGAGTATCTCCATTGGTTCCTCTACGATGTGTAGCTTATCGTTGATCTGGACCTCTTCTAAAGGCACGGTTACTGCTTCGTCGGCTAAACACTTCTTCAGGTTCGACACATGAAACATGTTGTGGATAGTACTTAACTCTATTGGCAACTCCAGCTTATAAGCTGCTGGTCGAATTCTTTCCGTAACTTTGAATGGTCCAACATACCGTGGACTCAATTTTCCTCTTTTCCCAAATCGGACTGTTCCCTTCCAAGGGGATACTTTTAAAAAGACTCTGTCTCTAACCTGGAATTCTAAAGGCTTCCTTCGATTGTCCGCATAGCTCTTTTGACGATCTTGAGCTGCTTTAAGCCTATCTCTGATAACTGCAATCTTGTCGGTGGTTTCTTGGACAATATCCGGACTAGATAGCTGTCTATCTCCGATTTCTAACCAACAAAGAGGTGATCGACACTTGCGTCCATACAGAGCTTCATATGGCGCCCACTGAATACTAGAGTGATAGTTATTGTTGTATGAAAATTCAACTAACGGCAAGTGGTTATCCCAACTTCCTCCAAAATCTAGCACGCATGCCCGAAGCATGTCCTCTAACGTTTGAATGGTTCGCTCACTTTGGCCATCCATTTGAGGATGATAGGTTGTGCTTAAATTCAATTGCGTACCCAACGCTCTTTGAAATGACTGCCAAAATCGAGGTGTGAAGCGACTATCTCTATCTGAAATAATGGAAACTGGGACTCCATGACGCGTGACGATTTCCTTGATGTAGATCTGAGCAAGCCTCTCCATCTTATAATCTTCCCGAATAGGCAAGAAATGTGCCGACTTCGTAAATCGATCTACTATAACCCAAATCGAGTCGTGCCCTTTGGCAGTTCTCGGGAGTTTGGTTATAAAATCCATAGTGATTTGCTCCCACTTCCACTGGGGAATCTCCGGTTGTTGCAACAATCCTGATGGATTTTGATAAACAACTTTGACTTTTGAGCAAGTTATGCATTTCCCTACATATATGGCAACATCCTTTTTCATTCCTGGCCACCAGTAGTACTCCCTTAAATCCTTGTACATCTTATCTGCTCCTGGGTGAATTGAGTACTTAGACTTATGAGCCTCCTCCAAAATCATTTCCCGCAAGTTGTTAGGCTTTGGGATCCATACTTTTCCATTAAAGTAACGTACTCCATCAGTCTTAGTTTCCAAACTCGATTCTAAACCATGAAGGGTCTCGTCCTTCAGGATTTCAGACTTTATCGCTTCGTTTTGAGCTTCAAAAATCCTAGTTTTCAAACTTGTTTGAACCAGCGCTCCCAACGCTCGAACTCGTGAAGGTTTTACCCTTTATTTCCTACTTAGGGCATCGGCTACCACATTGGCCTTACCTGGGTGGTAACGTATCTCACAATCGTAGTCGTTGAGCAGTTCTACCCATCTTCTTTGCCTCATATTAAGCTTTTTTTGATCAAAGATATGTTGAAGACTCTTGTGATCTGTGAAAATAGTGCACTTGGTACCATATAGATAGTGCCTCCATATCTTTAGAGCGAATACCACAGCTTCGAGTTCCAAATCGTGCATGGTATAGTTCTTCTCATGAACTTGTAATTGTCTCGAGGCGTATGCTATCACCTTATCATTTTGCATCAATACGCAACCTAATCCCTGATGTGATGCGTCACAATACACCACAAAGTTTTCCGTTCCTTCCGGTAAAGCTAATATCGATGCATTGCACAACTTCTTCTTCAAAAGTAGAAACGCTTCTTCTTGTGAAACTCCCCAAACGAATTCCCTATCCTTTTGGGTTAACATGGTGAGAGGTTTAGCAATCCTAGAGAAATTCTCGATAAAACGCCGATAATATCCTGCCAAACCTAGAAATTGGCGAATTTCCGTTGGGGTCCTTGGGGCTTCCCATTTCCGAATGGCTTCCACTTTAGCCGGGTCCACGTGAATCCCTTTTTCTCCAATTACGTGACCTAAGAAATGTACTTCCCGAATCCAAAATTCGCACTTAGAGAATTTGGCATATAGTTTCTGTTCCTTAAGAAGCTCTAGAATTACCCTTAGATGCTGCTCGTGATCCTCCTTACTCTGAGAATAGATCAATATATCATCAATGAATACAATCACGAACTTATCAAGGTATGGTCTACATACTCTATTCATTAGATCCATAAACACAGTTGGCGCATTCGTCAACCCGAATGGCATGACTAAAAACTCGTAGTGTCCATAGCGAGTTCTAAAAGATGTTTTAGGAATGTCTTCCTCTCGGACTCTTAACTGATGATATCCCGATCGAAGGTCAATCTTCGAGAAGTAAGTTGCACCCTGCAACTGGTCGAACAAATCGTCTATTCGAGGGAGAGGATATCGATTCTTGATTGTTATCTTATTTAGTTCCCTATAATCGACGCACATTCGAAATGATCCATCCTTCTTCTTGACGAAGAGAATCGGGGCTCCCCATGATGATGAACTTGGGAGAATGAATCCCTTATCCAGAAGTTCCTGAAGTTGATTCGACAACTCTTGCATTTCGGCCGGTGCTAAACAATATGGGGCCTTGGCTACAGGCGCTGCTCCGGGTATGAGATCGATCTGAAATTCGACTTGTCTCGGCGGGGGAAGTCCAGGAAAATCATCTGGAAACACCTCTGGGTGATCTTTCACCACAGGAATATCTTGGATTCGCCTCTCTTCGGACTTCTTCTCTACTACATGTGCCAAGAACGCAACGTACTTCTTCTTTAAATACTTATGGACTTTCATACAAGACACTATCCTCAAGTTTCTCCCAGTTCTATCTCCTTGGACAACAAGGGTCTCTCCGCCTTGTAAGGGTAACCTGATAATCTTTTCAAAACAACTAACCTCTGCTCGGTTCTTAGATAACCAATCCATGCCTATTACTACGCCAAAACTCCCCAACTCAATTGGAATAAGATCAACGCTAAAAAGCTTATCAGCTAAGTTCAAGGTACAGCCTATGATTACATCCTTAGCCTCTAATTAAATTCCGTTAGCAACCTCAACAATATAAGCATTCGACATTTTCTTAGATTCTAGATTGATCAAAGGCCTAAATTCTAACGAAACAAAGCTCTTATCGGCTCCAGTGTCGATTAATACGGATGCATAATAATTGTTTAGGAGAAACGTACCTATCACTACATTGGGGTCTCGGCGTACTTCTTCTGCTCCTAAGACAAATGCCCGTCCTCGAGCTTGTCCTCCTTGGTTTCCCTGATTGGCTTGCCTTGCCTGGTTCCCAGCTTTGTTATTGATTGGTCCCCTTTTTAGCCTTGGCCACACATTCCGGAAGTGATCTGGACTTCCGCACTCATAGCATGCCCTTCCTTCCACCTTTACATTCTTCCCCACCTTGCAGTACCGGGCTAAATGACCCTTTTGCTTACATATGCCACAAATGAGACAGACTCCCTCATGATGCGAATTGCATTGGTTGCACTTCAGGTGGGGTCCATTGTAACGTCCTACTTCCTTTGCATTCATCCCAAAATTTCCTACTACTTTCTTATTCCTACTTGAACTACTTCCAATCGCCTTTCCTGACTGACTCTCTGGCTTTCTCTTACTACCGACACCTTTCTGAGTCAAAGTTCCTGCCCTGACCGCATCGTGGGTCAAACTAGTTGCTAATGCCACTGCGGCTTGGATCGTGGTCGGACTTGCTAACTTAACCATCCCTCGGATCTCCGGAGCTAATCCATACAAATATCGGTCAATCCTTTTGCTCTCTGGTGTAACCATGTGGGGTACTAACTTTGCAAGTTCGTGAAAACGAGCGGTGTATCGATCTATCCCCGAACCAACCATGGTAAGATCCCAAAGTTCAGCCTCCAATTTCTGAACTTCACTCTTGGGACAGTATTCCTCAATGAGTAATTCCTTGAACTCAGTCCAGGACAGCTTGTATGCATCCTCCCTTCCACGGGTTTGGACTTGAATGTTCCACCGAGTTAGAGCTCGCTTTTGCAACTGACAGGCCGCATACTCTACCATGCGATCCTCCGAGCACTTACTGATATGAAGTACCGACTCCATGCTATCAAACCATGAAAGTAATCCTATAGCACCCTCGGTTCCGTGAAATTCATTTGGTTTGCAAGTCATGAATGTCTTGTAGCTGCATCCTCCATTGTCTTGAATGTCATTGGGAGTTCCTCCTCCCACATTGACATTCCTATGACTCTGATTGATGCCCGTGGTGACTTGGGTTACGATGTCGGGTACGTTGAGCTATGATATGGGCAATATCGGGGTTTTGTTCTTCAGGATTTCCTCCCGTGCGACGTGTGGATCTTCTCGGTGGCATTTTTCTAAAACATATTTTGCAAATGTCGATTTGATTAGAATTTTGAGTAAATACAATCGGATATTTTGTAAAGAATACGTTTGTAATTCGAAATATTGGAAATTAATAAAAATAACTGTTGCATGTTCAACACATATATAAAAACGTGAAATTGCCCTTTTCATTAAAAACCATTAATAATAGTCGTTTTAGTACAAAATTTCTGATGTGTGTCACACATCAGTACTAGGGTGTTTTAGAAGACAGAATTACAAATCTAAATACAACGTTTAAATAACTAGAAATAAAGTTCCACTTCACGAAGCTTCCACCATCCCGGTCAGTATCCTCCCCGATACATCTCAAACATGATCCACGACACCATCAAAGTCAGTAGCATCACTACTACTATGCACACTATCTCGGCCCTTAAGGCTATCCTTTGAGCTATCCTTGCTCCACTTAGGGAGTCAAACGACATGTTGGTTAGGAGGTGACTTAACTCTACTAGTTCTGTCGTGACTTGACTCTGACGACTGACCCTCATCTGACATCCGTGCAAATCTGCTGTTACAGCCCTAAGATGCTGCTCTTCTGCCCAGGTCAGGCCAGACGCACGACCAATAGGCACTCCTTCGATCACTCGCGAGGGTTCCGGCGCCTCTTGCCGATCGGACCTCAAACTCACTCGTCTAGGTATAGGGACACTTTTCCTAGCAGTTAGTCTCGTATGTGGCCCTCTAGAGTTAGGTTGTATTGCTATAGGAGTGGGTTGTGGTGGAACCATGGTCGGTGGTATCCTCGGTCCATCATACGGGTCTCGTTCGCCTTCCGATGATCGCTCGCTCGACGGCGTATAGGAGGGTTGAGAGCTTGATGATGACGATGATGACATAGTGGTACTGAAGTAAGAGTGTGATGATGATGATGACATAGTGGTACTGAAGTAATAGTGTATAACATTACTATCGCGCAAATATAAAGGCTAAGGGTACTATACTATTGCATATTATAGGCAATAACTACGCTCATACTAGACATACAACGTGAAGCATCAAGTGCGAAAAACACACATATTCCTAGTATATCCATTTCCGGTCTCGCATTACTCTTTCTTTAATTAAACATAGGTGATCAGGCTTTGTTTAATTAAAGACCGATGATGCAATACCCGAATTAGTTATACTAGCAACATGTTTAGTAATTTAAGTGTTCTTTCCCGTTTTTGGTTATAGTTGCAGTTTTCCAAAGGAAAACCGGTATTCTCTATAACCTTTGGCTCTGATACCAAATCTGTCACACCCCGCTAAAGCGGAAACACGGGATGTGCAGCTCAAGTTTCATAGCAAAAGTTACAAGATCACATCAACCATCAAAATACATTCAAAAGGTTAAAACCTTGTCTTTTACGATTGTTTTTACGAAAAGGGAAATGAACATAAATAAAAGGTAGAAAAGAAAGCTTCATCACGTGTAGCCTTCCTAAGTCCCAACCTTAAGGACGCTCACCTGAAAGCATGTAAATGAGAGGTCAACTAATGCACTAGTTGGTGAGATCACAGGTTTAACGAGTTCAAAAATGTTGTCATAGAAAATAGTTCCAATCCGCACAAGGGATAAATCAACCGGATATAAAAACACTTGCTCAAGGTAATTGTATGTAAAATGTTTAAGTTATGAGCCCGTTACCCGGCCTATACTGACAGAATCGCCCCACCGCATGTTCTATCGCCAACAATGCGTAAATACAAACAATAATTATGCACTCAAACAAGCGCTACTTGTGAGTGGGGTGTCAACCAAATAACGTTATCCATAATACTAGCGGCTCAAAACGTGAGTTAATGGGTAATGTAGAGTAACCGGGGACTTAATAGCAAAACTCATAATCAACTAACATAAGCATACATACCGTAGCGCATAAGTATACGGAGCAATATTCTGCATTTGGTGTAAACAGTAAAGTCGGTGCGAAATAAATCGTAACATGCTTTTCACCCCAAAATGTATAAAATAGTAAAAAGGGGCTGTGCAAACTCACTTGATAAGCGATAGAATCCGGGAATCTCTCACAAGTGCTTCAATACGATCCTACTTCAAACCTATGAACGTAAGGTCACTAGTGAGTTTTCGATCTCGAAGATTCGGTACTAACTATCCAAATCGTCATAAAATGCCATTATTGTGATTTAATTACTATAAATCGTATGGAGTTATCAAAATTTGTAATTGTAACATATGTATACTTCATTCTTGTTAGATTAAAGTTACCGCAATTTCGTCGTAATAAGTAACGAAAAGGGTTTAAAGAATGTATATATATAGTACATATATGTATATATAAACCGAAATTTTATCGTAAGAACGATAAATAGGGGTTTTGAATGAAAAGACGAATTATTTAAAGTGCATAAATATAAATGTATAGTATATATATATATATTCCACAATTTCATCATAAAATGATGAAATGGGATCAAGAATATATAAAATGCATAAGTATATATAGATATGTTATATATATATATGTATATTCCACAATTTCATCATAAAATGATGAAATGGGATCAAGAGTAAATAAAATGCATAAATATATAAATATAAGATATACATATATATTCCACAATTTCATCATAAAATGATGAAATGGGATTAGAAGTTAGTCTTCAATTATAGTAAGACATTTGTCCTTTGCGGTCCAGATTTTGGTGTCACTTTGTGTCCACTTTTGGGTAACCTCCCGGTATAGTTAGGTCAATATATTTTATTTCCAAGTGGTTTAATGAGTTAGGAAACTTTTGGCATAAGTTTCATAATTTTTAGAAGTGGTTAAGTACATGAAATAATACTTGACGTAATATATGACAGAAAACTTTGCTGGTTGCGCACTGTTTTTGTGAAAACTGTTTGGTAGACGAAATCTTTGCGTTTTTGAGTGAAACCACTTGGGTTTGAATTCTAACACATGAAAATAATTTCCAGAAAAAGAATTACTCAATTTGGAGTTTTATTGAGTGAGATATGACCCTTTGAAGAGGGGTGTGGAATCTGACAGCAAGCTGTCAAATATGCATGTGCATTCTCTTGACTTTTTACCCAAAACTCTTATTCCTTTTTGCATGCAATCCGATTTGACTCATCCCCATACAATTATTTTCAGTTCTAAAACTTGATTTTTAGCCATTTAAACTACATCCAAGTTACCCATCATCTCATCTTTTATAAAATCTTGAAAATGGTTCTTTTTGAAGATTGTTGGTGTTTATGCCAAGAACTTCATCATGCATCTTAAAATTGTGTATTTTTAGCTTATGCATGTTGGTTTAAACATGTTTTTAGTAGATTCAAAGACCTACTCATGAAACCTTTGAACTAAAAGATATGGATTTTCCAAGAAAACTACATGCATGTGTTTAAAAGTTCATCTTTGATCTTATCATGGGTTTGATTTTGGATTCACCACCTTTTTTAATAACAATCAAGTGTTATGGAGGTGAATCTACAAACACTAAGATATGTAAAGATGATTTTTGAGAATATTAAAGAAAGTATAGAAGAAGGTGAAGAACATTCATAAGAAAAATGCAAGAAAATGAAAACTTGACAAAAGAGAGTGTGTGGATTTCATCAAACACACTTGTAATTACCTTGAACCCTTTTATCTCTTGGAAGAGATGTGTTTAGGGGCTGGAGTTGTTGGATGAAGATGGTTGAAGATGAAGAGAGAAAGAGATGAGAGAATTCTAGTGAGAATTTAGAGAGAGAGAGTGAGATGTGTTGTAAGTGAATTGTAATAGCATAAAAGAAATACATAAGGAGTGTAAAGAGGGGGGGGGGGGGCGGGGGGTGTGATGCAAAAATAAAAATGTCACTTCTTGTCTTTTTGATTTATTTTAAAACAAGATGTATTTTTCTTTTAAATTATAAATAACATAACAATTATATAAAGTAAGGTATTTATATAAAATTTAGTTGTAGAAAATTAGTTGCTAGTTATATATATACTTGTGAAATAATTGTAGCTTAAGTTGGCATTTTATGAGATTTATGGATAATTTCCTAAGTTAGGGGTTTCTAGGCAAAATTTCTCAAATTTTCCTATTGTACCGAGTTTACTTCTAAAATTGCACTGTTCGAACTCTGATATGAATAAATGAACTATCCAGTGCGGTTCTAACCTGAGGTGTAAATTTGACAGTTGTCACAGTTACAGATGGTATCAGAGCCCTAGTTTAAGGGATTTAGGTATACGGATCTATACCTAGACTTAAACTGCATGTGAAGTAGGATGTCCCTATTATTTTAGAACATTGGGATGGTAAGTATAAAAAGGTAGAAGGGACATCATGTAAGGTAAATTCAAATTACATTTGGCCAGTGTAATTGTGAACTTACAAGTACATGTTTGAACTGGAATACCTTATTATACGGGGTATGTGCATACATGTATATTAATCATGTCTGAATCTACAGAATGGCCAGCGGTACTCGCAATACGAATAGAGAAGGAAGAGGAAATCCTAATAGAACCAATCCACCAGCCGGGGCAAGGGGAAGAGGGGGAGAAAGAGGTAGGGGCAGAACTGGAGGCAGAGTTCATGGGCGAGGTACGGAGTTTGTTACAAGAGACGATTTGACGGCGGAGATGGGAAGACTACAAGCCAATATACAGGATATGTTTGATCGAACTCGCCACAATGGAACTGATATACCAGATCCTAATCTGGAAGACGAGATGCCCATTACACCTACTGTCACACCGGTGCCAAGGAAGTGTGACTATAAAATGTTTCTAAGTTGCAAACCCCCGACATACTCAGGAGAAAGGGATCCAGTAAAAGCAATGAGATGGCTGAAAGAGATAGAAGCTGTCTTCAGGACCAACAAGTGTGCAGAAGAAGATAAGGTACTATACGGAACAACGATGCTGAAGGCAGATGCTCTATATTGGTGGGAGGCTTATATTACCTCTAGAGGATCTGATGTGTACTCTACTTTTACTTGGGAAGAATTCTCTACAGCTTTCAAGAAACAATTTTGTCCTCAAGCAGCAGTTAGACAACTGGAAGAGGTGTTCATGAACCTACATCAGAGAAGTTTATCGGTTACGGATTACACTGGTTGTTTTATGGAAAAGTCTCGTTTCGTTGAGTACTATGTGGCCACGGAGGCACTTAAGATGGAAAGGTTTATCTTCGGGTTAAATTCAGAAATTAGGAAGCTAGTGATTGCAAAAGGACCCGATACCTTCTCAGTCGTAGTAGATGCAGCGGAAAACGTGGAACAGGATAATAGGAGAGACGTTGGTGATAAGAGTGTTGGGAAAAGAAAATTGGAAGAAATAACGTACGATTTGAAGGAGTACGAAGCCCCGAGGTTTGATAGTAGTTTACCTTTCAGATCAGCTGAAGGACCATGTCCAAAGTGCAACCGTGTTTATCAAGGAAACTGTTATGTGGATTCTCGAATGTGTTACAAGTGTGGAAAGACTGGTCACGTCGCTAGAGACTTTCGAGTAATCCGACTCTGTTTTTCTTGCAATTCCCCTGATCATATTCAATCAGATTGTCCACAATGGAAACCACAACAGGGTAGTACGACGGTGAGACCAACGGATGTTAGATCGGAAGGGGTGCAAGGGTCTGAGGTACCGAAAGCAAAAGGTCGTGTCTTCCAAATGACATCACAAGAAGAGGAGGAAATTCCGGACGAGGTTACAGGTACATTTCTAACAAACTCTATACGTGCTAAGGTGTTATCTGAATTCGATGCAAAATGGTTATTGGTATATCCGTTCTTTTGTTGCTTATTTGTGATTGAGATATAGATGAGTGTGGGATGTCTATTCGGTTAGTTTCTAAGACTTTGAATTGAGTTTGAAGTAGTAGTGATAAGTATTCATACCTTTTTGCTTAACCGAATTCCGGGACGGAATACTTTTAAGGGGGAGATAATGTAATACCCCGGGTAAGTTCGTTAGTTAAAAATCCCTTTTCGTTAAATAAAGTTAACTTTAAAGTTGGATTTTAGGGTAAGGTTGGGTTAAATTATAAGTTAAGGGTGTTTGGGTCATTATTGAATAGGTTAAGGTCTGAAATGAAATTTGGGTTTGATATTAATCCTTTAGGAGTCCAGATATTTACATAATTTAGAAAAGATCAGTAGGTGTGTGTGTGTTTTGGGGAGAAAACTAGCAAAAGAAGAAATGAAGGGTTAAGGCTTCAAATTGGATTGTTGGAAGTGAATTCAAGGTATGTTGCTTTGTATTTTATGTTTGTAATTGCTAATATATAGTTTCCATCGGAGTAGAATCGTTGATTTCACATCTGGGGTTAATTCCAGTCGAATCTGGGTAGAAAATACATAAACCGACAGAGGTTTCCGGACACTTTATGGTAGTGTCTGGTAGTCTTGTTGAATGTGTCCGGTAATTTCTATGGCTAGTGTCCGGACGAGCAAGTATCCGGTAAGTATCTCTTTTCTATAGTTTCCGGATGATTTATGTTACCGGGTGGTATCCGGGTTACTTCGGTTTCCGGATGGCGTCCGGATTATTGATGTTGTCCGGAAACTTATGCTTTCCGGATTGGTCTTATTGTCTGGATAGTTTTGTAGTATCCGGAAACCTTAGCTGTTTGGTCACTTTTGGAGGATTTAAGTTATCTCGCGTTCTTAGTCTAGTAAGTCTTATGTATCTGATTGGTAAAGAAGTGTTTGTATTTAATCTGTTTCAGACTTTGTGGATTTGGATTGAACGATTGAATCTTTGGAAAAGGCTTGGAAGAGTTGTAATAAAGCAATCAGGTGAGTTTTTACTTTAAAACATTTTTCAAACTGGAATACGCATATGTGTGGATTGGAAATGTGATAGATGGTGTGATTATGTGTTTATGTTGAAATGGATATGTGGTTGGAATGTGATAACGTTTTTTGTAAATGAAAAATGATATATTGAGATATATATTTTATTTATATGAGCATTACACTACACGAGAGCACGTTGGCCGGGTTTAGGACCGGCGGAATATTTGCTGTAATATTCGTACAGTGGAGTTAATTTATTAGTTGGCTTGCAACCAACTAATATGGCCAAGGGAAATGAGGAAAGGTACACGGTGCACGAGTCTTGCTTGGTATTTAAATACTTGATGGATATTTGTGTTTTACAAAAAGGATTACTAAACTGACAGGGATTATCTCACTAGACCGTTTGGTCTAACCCTCATTTTGTTTTAAAAATATGTATCCCAGGTTCAAGAAAGTATAAAGGAAAGGATAAAGTGTAGGATGTGGTTGATAGCTGACGAAGATTAGGAAAGGCTTATGTTTTGTATTGTATAGTTTTGAGACTATGGGACCGTATGTAAATTATTATGTATCTTTTGTTATGAATGTAACGACGTTATGTATAACATGTTAATTGATGTATATTGTGTATGTTTTGGGATATCTGGTCGTTACACCATGCATTAATATTATGACCATTCCCAACTTGCATAACAAAAAAGCTCCTAAACTGAGGTCGCAAATCCATTAGTTTGGTCAACACCCAAGACCACTTCGTGCTCTTTCGCACAACCCAAAATTGTTTCGGTTGCATATAATGCCGATACGCCCACCGAACCCAAAATGAATTACGGTGTGTCAAAAGGTCCCACATATGTTTAGCAAGTAACGCACGGTTCCAAATTGCCAATTTTCGAAAACCAAGCCCACCACATTCACGGGGTTTGCAATCATTATCCCATGCAATTTTACATTTACCTTTAGAAGACTCCCCTTCCGCCCATAAGAAATCACGGAACAATGCTTCAAGCTCATGAATGACTCCCCACGGGATGACGAAGATTGCCATCCAATAGAGTTGAAGAGACTACAGTACCGACATAATAAGCTGTTTTCGTCCCCCGAACGAAAGGAACTTTGACTTCCAGTTCTGAATCCAAGCTTTTACCTTCGACACTAACACCCCAAAATCTACAGCTTTCAAACGTAAAGGTGATAAGGGAACACCTAGATATCGAATTGGGAATATACCTGATCGAAATGGTAAACAATGGAGGATAGCATTTTCAGTGTCAACCGGAACGTTTCCAAAAAACACTTCACTTTTGGCAATACTTGGCGCAAGTCCCGACCGAAGCTCAAAAAGGTGAAGGGCCCTTTTTAAAATTTCAACCGAAGCCACGTCCCCCTAGTAAATACGAAAAGATCATCCGCAAAGCACAAGTGCGTAAGATCTATCTCCTCACACCCTTTGTGGTACCCAAAAGAGTTCGCCTCCCAAATGCATTGCTTGAAGAGCATAGCAAAACCCTCCATTATAATCGTAAACAAATAGGGTCACAAAGGGTCCCCTTGACGGATTCCCCTACCCCCTTTAAAAAAACCATGGGTGTCACCATTCAAAGCCACTGAATAAGAGGTAGTAGTAACCATTTCCTTAATCCACCCGATCATCACCAGATGGAAACCAAACCCCCTTAGCATAGTAAGAAGAAAATCCCAATAGACCGTATCGTAGGCTTTTTGAATGTCGGTTTTAAACGCACACCTAGGTGGCCCCGTGTTCTTGTGATATACCGCAACAAATTCATGGGCCATTAGGATGTTGTCCGAGATACGTCTTACCGGGATAAAGGTAGATTGCGACTCCCCCACCAACCCATTCAAATAATGCTTCATACGGTCCACAATAATCTTACTGATACATTTGTAAATCACCGAGCAACAAGCAACAGGACGATAGTCTTTCACATTAGAGGCATTAGGCATTATAGGAATAAGACAAATAACCGTGTGATTTACCTCCTTTGAGAGACGACCCCGGTAGAAGAAATTATGAATCGCCACCATGACATCATGTCCAACAATTCCCCATGCTGCCTTATAGAACTTAGCAGAGAATCCGTCAGAGCCGGGGGCTTTGTCATTACCAATTTGAAACATAGCATCCCGAATTTCCTTATCTGAAATGGGCCTAATCATATCAAGCGACTCAGTCAAAGATAATCGAGTAGAAAAAAACTCTTCCGGCATAAGAGAAACCACCGAAGCATTCTTAACACCAAAGAAAGATTTGAAATGTTCCACAAAAACATCCGCCACCTCGTCACCATGCATAAATACCCCAACCATGTTACACACCGAGTGAATGTGGTTGGCATGGCGCTTTTCACGAACGACATTATGGAAAAACTTAGTGTTGGAGTCCCCTTCGTTCAACCATTTTACCTTTGCACGTTGTCTAGCCGCGATTTCTTCATCCCAGAGCGCTTGTTGGTAAGCAAACCGAACATGGAAAATATCTTCCATAAGCTCAATTACATTCGGCTGTTCATCACACCGCGATTGGATAGCATACAATTCAGTTTTTAGAAAAGCCACCCGATTAGACAAATTACCGTAGGTGGACCGCATGCGTCTAAGGGGGAGCTTTAAACCTTTTAGTTTAGTCATAACACGATACATAAAAGTCCCCTCGACTGGAACATTCCAAACCTCCTTAACAGTTTCTAAGAAAGACGGGTGCTCAACCAAAAAATTGTCAAAACGAAATCCCCATACCTTCTTCCTTACGCCTCCTTTAAACGACAAGATTGCTGGGGAGTGATCCGAGACCCCACGGGGCAGAAACTTAACCGAAGCATCATAGAATAGAGTGGTGAACTCCGAATTAGCAAGGACCCTATCAAGATTCCGCCGAATGCCACCCTCTTCGCTTGGTTTTTGACACCAAGAATATTGGATCCCCGAGTAGGAGACATCATAGACCTCTATGTCATCAACACAAGCACCAAAATCCATCATATCCTTATTCCTCCTAGACGAACCACCAAGGCCATCATGCGGGAAAATCATAGTATTGAAATGACCTAAAATTGTCCACGGTTTGGCCCCTATAATCGCTTTAAAGTTTCTCAAGCCCGACCATAGCCCCATTCGCTGTTGGTCTGAATTATCCCCATACACAATGGTAACAAAAAACGTCTCCGGCTCACCACGAAGTCTGACCTCACAATTCATGAATTGGCGATGTGCTTCCAAAACCATAATGTCCATACACCGTGTGTCCCAAGCGATGATAATTCTTGTACCTCTATCACACCAACCTTGATTTGTGACCCAAGACCACCTACCAAAAACACGCGGGCAAATAGTAGGCAACACATCTTTTTGGGTATGTGATTCCACCACCGCACACATACTAAGACAATTTCCATGGATAAACTTCTTTAGCTCACGCTGCTTAGTCGGGGAGTTCAGACGCCGAATGTTCCACATGGCAAAGTTTAACATGACGTACCGTTTGGGTTTGGGATTCGTTCTTCCACAGTCACCACCGGGTCCCGTTCCCATGAGCTTTTCTCCACATTGACATCTTCACGGATTTCAACATGCCCCTTCCCACCCATCTCTTCATCCCCCAACACGTTAAACCTATTCCAGGTTTTAAGGATACCTCTTAAAGGCTTGTTTAGCGATTTCAAAACAGCCACCGCTATTGGGCCTTGCTCCTGCACGGAAGTACTCAGCTACCGCGTCGTGGTTGTGGCAGCCACCTCATTCGCATTCTTTCCCTTATCCAAACTGTTGTCTCTCATAAATCCCCCCTCCTCTTCAGCACCATTAAGGTTCGATACGTTCCAATCATCCGAATTAAATTGCCAATTATCAGTCGAGTCCATGACTTGCTTCAGCTGGGATGGAGCCGGCTGGCTCTCTTTTTTCTTTATGCTCAGTTTGAGGGGGAACGAGATAATTTTTTCTTTCAAAGCCAAAAATATAAGTTTTTACAAAATTTGAAATAACATGGAATTTTTGGTCAAACAGAACAATGTTTCCGGATGGGTACCTGGAATCCCATCTATCCGGATAAGTTTCCGGACCGGACACCTATTCGGACCGGATGGGTATCCGGGTAAGACCCACCCGGAAAGTGTTGACCCATGTATAAAAGCAAATCCGGAAACACTTATCTCATCATTTTCCGGATACGTCAAAACCCTCCTAAACTCTCTCACCTTCTCTCTCACTCGGAAACCATCTGCAATCACTCACTTTCTTCGATATCGAACTCAACATCACAGGTATGCATTACATTTCTTTACCTAATCTGTTTCGATTTCAATCTCGCACAAATCCACCATGAATCGACCCATGGTTCATACGATTGGGTTTTCGAAACCCACTATTGGTGTTGTTTCACTTCCGGGCTCGTTTAACACGCTTAGTCCCGAATTCTTGCGTTGTTTTGCTTATTCCAGTGTCTAGATTCAATTTCAATGTTTAGATATGTGGTTTGAAAGCTTATAGTGGCAGATTAGAGTAAGCAGGATGTCGTCCAGATAGTTTCAAACTATCCGGACACATTCATCAACATCTGGAAACCACCATCAAATTAGATATTTTATCCGGACGCTTTCACATCCGGTAACCCTAGTTGTCCGGAAACCTGAGGGTTTCCGGTAAGTTCAACTATCCGGATTGTGAGTGGTGTCCGGTAACCAAGTCATTCGGTAACCCCAGTTGTCCAGAAACTTAATTGTTTCCGGTAAGTTCAACTATCCGGATGTTCCATCTTGTCCGGATACATATTGTCCGGTAACTCATGCCTTCCCGGAAACCTTTGTATTTTCATTTGATTGTTGTCCGGACACTCTGGTTGTCCGGATACCCTGTTGTCCCGAAACCTTGTGTTTTGCATATGCAATTTGTCCGGACACTTCAAACAGTCCAGTACCCTGTTTTTCACTGCCAACCATTAATCTATTCCAGATTGAGCCAATTTTCGCAAAGGTACGCGCCAACAATTGTTCCTCCCCCCGTATTCTAACTTCGTGTATTTCAGGTATTCTAAATGGCGGATCAATAAGAACAACCACCACACAATATTCCTCCTCAATAGGAATTTATCGACGAGGAAGCTGATAATGCTTTGGTGCAACCTGACCATGGCATTGAGATCGAGGCCAACAATCATCAGTTGGACGCTGCCGAGTTCTGACCACAACACCATGTGGTCGTGGACATTCTTCTTGGTCACCCTCTCTGCGAGGCCCTCACTGCAACGACCGACGTCCCAGTTTTGTATATCTATCAAGTATGGCTTTCAGCCCAAGTCGTCACGGCTGCAAATACACAAACGATCACGGCGATGATCGACAATCAACCGTTCACGCTCACACCTGAATCCTTCAAACGGCTTCTATCACTGCATGAAGCTACCGTCGGCGGACATCAAGCCTACGACCCCGTGGTCAATGACATGATGCTATGTGCCGAAGTCCGAGCACTCAGCTACAACCATGGACTCGACCGCCCCTCAGCTTTTAACCGCAAATACCTGGCGCCCATCTGGTACACGTTGTTCACGATTTTGAACAGGTGTCTCTCATCCAGATGGAGGGGCATAGATCAATGTACCGGTGACTTCCTATGGCTTTTCCATGCCGTATGCTATAATAGGCACATAGACTACGCGATGGTGATATGGCGCGAATTAGTTCAAGCCATCAGACAGATCGGTGGGTCAAAGCAGAAAAAGTTCCTACCATTCCCACGATTCCTCTCGCTGGCTGTTCGACAACACATGGACGCGAATCCAGGGATACCGCAACGCAATAACCATCCGGTATGTCCTCCCATTCAACTACGTTATCTTTTGATTCGCATCCCATCTGAAGCAAGAGCCATGCCCTTACCTGAAGCCTTACTGGCACATGCGGACCCCAATGCACCGAGTGTGTTAGAGTATATGAGAGTGTTACGAGCTCCCATGGTCCAGCCAGAGCCGGAGGGACCTCCCCAAGGACATAGACTTGAGAGGCGTGAGGGTCCGATAACTCGAGGAGGTAGAGTCTGGGTAGTTGGGGCTCCCAAACGGGGCGTGTTCAGAGTACATGGGAGGGGAACGGGCGCGGGCGGTGCATTGGATACGCATGCCAGTACTACCCATTCCAGCCGAACTGCAACTAGCCAACAACCACCAGTACATACCACCTGTACAACTGACGAAGCCGGACCGTCGACTAGACTACACGAGGTCCCGGTTATTTCTGCCACCCAACTGCTAGAAGAAGACCCAGGCACTGACACGACAGAGCCAATTTCACCTATCACCCAGGTCGAAAATTTCGATTCTGACAGTACAGACACCGATACGGATCAATCCATCCGTGCTTCATTGATTCCACCCCGTATCGGCCGTCACCCCCCGATGACTGAAGGATACCCTTCTGACTCACCTACACCCCCGTCATCCCTACTACTCAGCCTATTACGGGAGACACAAGGAGAGAGGAGGGAGAACTAGTTGACAATCTTGAACAAGCGAGTCGGAGAGAATGGAGTTCAAAACAAAATCAAGAGAGAACGAGCATTATGACTAGAGAGGCTCGTGAGCGACCCCAAACCAGCGTCAGCCAGGTAGCCACATCTGCTATCTTGTCTCATTCATTGGGACAAGGTATTGAAAAAGCCGCCGTGGACCTAGCGGCGCAATTGCACAACCTCCCTAGCCACTCACCCGTCTCTCAACAGATGGGTGTTTCACTTTTACACGGGGACTTAGAACAACGTCTACCGATCTCTCAATCGAAGAGCATTGGTATTGAAACAAGAGACCAGCCTCCCCGGTCATGACTTCTTTCGATGAACTTTCGAGTCTAGAGCCACTTGCTATTTTACATTCTTCGGCTAGGATACAGGATGAGACTCCACAAATCGGTGTTCTTCGTGACCCGATCAGAACTTCCGTAGTGTCTCGGCTTTTGAGCGGAACACGAGGATCGGAAGGAAATCCTACCACGACCACCCAATTGCCATTCATGAATGTAGGTGGTACTACCTCTACGGTAGATACCTCAATGGGCAATCTAAGTGATCCCAGAGTTAAGTTACCCGACATTCTGTCAAGGGAATATCTGGACGGCGCCCTAAAGGCTGTCCGCGAGGCGATGGAGCAGCAGTTCACCGCAGAGCTTGACAAAATCAAGAGCTTGATCAAAGGAAAAGAGAAGATAGTCGAACCTAAAACCACACCAACACCTCCACCGGCTTCTGTCCAGCCATCTTCGGTAGACACACTCAAGACTATGCTTCTGGCTCAACTGCTCCAGCACACCAACACTGATGCCTCAACTGAACCAGATCTGGTATCAGTTCTACGCTCCCAGGTATCTGCTCCAACCTCATCCATGACTAATCGATTGGACCAGCTTGATTCGACTCTTAAGGATGTTAAGAAAACCTTAGACCTTCTGTCCGAAAGGGTCACCTCACTTGAAAACACATGCAAGAGTCAGACTGGCGGCCTCAAGAGACGGCACGATAACCAGGATGATCCTGATCACCGTGAGGGGGTGAACAAAAGACAGAGACTGTCTGAGTCCGCACCAATCCTTACTGAAACTGCAACGGTTCAACCAAAACTATCAACTATGGCAACTGCAACAGAAGACGAACCTGAAGCCCAGTTGAGTTTAGCTGAAATGGAGATAGACATGGATATCTCAGACGAAGAAGACCCGACGGTTGAAAAGCCCGAGAGAGATTCACAGGCGCTGGTCATATACACTGCACCAAAAGGGGATGCTCTTAATCTGATAGATCCCAACCTAGAGATTGACCCGTAGAGTGAAGACGCATGGTATCAAAAAGCCACCAGTGCGATGAACTTCGAGGTAAATCTTGTATTTACCACCGATGCCGACGACGACATCGACTACGACCAGTTCTTGCTGCAGAATTTTTACAGTACACCAGTCTACACGACTCAGAACCCCGAGACTTCTACTACTACAATTCCGACATCTCCTCAACAACCAACAGCTTCTGATCAATCTCCTCCTCCACAACAACAAATCCGATGGGAGAAGATTATGATCCTTATTCCTCACCTGGAGGAATCTCTGAAGAAGTTATTTGTTCACAGGTTACGCCCGATCGAGCCGACATTCTGCCTTAGGATTTCCAAATTAGACAAGGAATACCAAAGCCAGTACATAAAGGTAATGAAGCGGTGTCTTCCAGTTAGCCAAGTTCGAACCAAGCACAAAATCTCTGAAGTGATCAACATCCAAACCGGCAGAATTCTTAGAGTCATGTTTCCAGTATTCACCGTCCGACGCGAAGACAGAAACGAATGGAGATTTTCTGAAGCTGACTTCAAGAACCTCAAACTGTTTGACTTCCAGGCTATACTGAAAGATCTCTGAACCAGAACTATTAGACCACTTCACGTTACTAAAGCGCTCGAGGCTGTCCATCAATTTTTGCTCCACAAAGTAATGATTTCTTACATCACAGACTTCCAAATGGGAATCGAGCCCAGAACCAAGAAGATTAACCTGCTGAAACCGAATCTGAAAGAACCCGAGCTGAAGATGTATCCCGAGAATGCACTGCTTATAGAACCAGAATTTGGGATCGTATACCTCAACGAACAGAAAGAAAAGAGGTTTCTCCGCTTCAACCAGGTTGACAGATTTTGCGATGGCACGTTCCTCAAAGTCAGAGATGCTCTTCGAAAAATCATCGCCAAAGAATTTGAACTTCGAAAATTGTCATTCGTCTCAGGATCTCACGAGGTAAACGCACGAGAAGCTTTAGATTTGGTTGAAGTCCACATCGACTACCACTGAGCCATCCGAAGTTTCGAGATCTACTTTGCGCTCCGAAAGAGATACGTCGAGAACTGGCGCGAACTCGAACTTCAATTCAAAGGGGGAGATTGTTAGGGATAAAATCGTGTTGAATAGAAGTTCAAGGGCTTATTATGTAAATGGTGTATTATGGGCTTAATTGTGTAAATGGGCCATGGGCTTGTAGTTTAGGCCCTGAGTATATAATGTGTGAATAACCTTAGAAAATAGGATAGTCGTCAATAGTTGTCATATTCTACTTTCATACGCATTATAACTCTCTCAGTTTATTTGAAAGTCAATTGGATGACCAGTTGAAATCATAACAACAGATTTACTTATTGATTTCTATTGATTGTATGCACTAATCTGGAACTCACATCCTTGGCAAAGGATCGTGTATTTGGTCCGGTAGTGCTAACCGACCAAGTGTAAAGCCTGTAGGACATAACTGAGTCTTTGTCAGAAAGCGTAACGACAATAATGAAGTCCTAATGTATAAGGCTATCCTTTGGCGCAAGGTTTCTCACAATGCCCCAGATTGACCACGAGAAGACTTAATCTCTCGTTATGGACGTTATAACGTTCTTCTAATTTATTAGCCTAGTAGTTTTCGAAGGACTGGAAAATGTAGTTCATGCATGTGGCTAATACATATCTCTATGGGGGATCTAGATTCAGATACATGTAAAATTTATTTATGGCATTAAATTACCTAAATCAAGTAACTCTTAACCCTAGAATGTGTTTGCAATAAAATTGAAACACTCACTTTATAGATTAAAGCAATCTAGGCGGATGTGGCATATCTGCCTTAGTGACTAATTGATTTGGAAAGGATATAAGAATGATGAACTATGTCCTTGCGTATTTACTTAGGAAAACAAGTTCCAGAATTTCAATGTAGCTTTATATGTCGGTGTCATAGACATAATAGGCATTTTTGTTGAAATAAGAAAAACCACAAGCTACTTGAATATGAATTTGGGATGAAAGACCTTGGAAAAACCTTTTTTTATCTAACTACTTGGGTTAAGATACCGAGTTTGTGGATTATTAATCCACCGATTCGCATATGTTCGGAAAATGATCAGGCGATTTAATATGGACAAAGCGCATCCGGCTAGCACTCTCATGATCGGTTAAAGTGTTGGATATAAGGAAAGATCTATTTCGTCTTAAGGATAATGACGAAGAGGTGTTGGGAGCTGGAATTTCATACATAAGTACAATAGGCGCATTATTGTACTTAGCACTATACACTTGACCAAGTATTGTACTCTCAATGAATTTGTTAGCTAGATTTAGCTCAGCGTCAACGCAACATCATTGGATTGATCTAATCATTTGGAACCATTGACATTGGGCTTATAATTTCCATATAGAAACAAAAATGGGATTGATAATGGAACTTCAGTACATATTAAGATTGTAGCGGCCAATGTACCAGCCCTTGTAGAAAAACAACAAACAACGTATTGATATGTATTTGCTGATATCAGGTATTTTTCTGACTCATACAAAGGTTGTTCCTATATTTGACAAAGAATTACCATAGGGAACACGTTAATTTCCTGGAAGTAAACTAAGCAAACTTTATGTAACTACCTCTTCTAACTATTCCAACGTTATTACTATACACGAGATTATTCAAGAGTGTACATGGTTAAGGACTATCATTACATAAATTAGATGAGCTAGTGTTTTAAGTTCAACTAATATTCTACTGACAAATATGGAGATAATGCATCCTATCAAAGACATGAAAGTAAGATACATTAAGGGTGATAATACAAAACGTTATCTGCTTAAGTTTCTATACAATAAGCAACAACAAACTCTCCTCAAGATTCAAGTGAATCAAGTAAGGTATGAGGGAAATGTGGAAGATTTGCTTTCCAAATGGTTTCCTGTTGTCAGATTTATGCAACCTTGGAGATTCACTTGAATAGAACTCAGTGCAAGTATACACCTTGAACTACTATCGTCTCGTAACAAGTAATAATGGTAAAAGTACCAGATATCGATCCATAAGGAAAAAAAGCATCTGGGTTCATAATCACAAAATGGTTGTTTGGTTTTAGTGGTAAGGGGGCAAAATGATGCTATTTGTTGACGAAGGATTGATGGTGGGTGGATGGTTAATGATGAATGGAATGGTCACTGTCAGAATGGGGATTAGTATCCCTATGAGGAGGAATGGGGTTGATGGAGTTGTTTGATTCCACTATAGAAGACATGATTTGCAGGTTTTGAAGGTCTGGAGTATGAATGCTCTTGCTCGAGAAGTTGAAGAAGGTAATAATGTGAAGAATGAGGGAAATTTGAATTTAAAGGCCCAGATGTTAAACGGATTAGTGGGATTAACAAGAATTTTGGAATCCGTAATCAAGTATGTTGGTTCCCACATTCACCTTGTCTCATATAACGAACACAAGAGATAAAGTGGAAGCGTAATAAAGATGTTTGTAAACGAGTGATTGTTTGAATAAGAACACTAAGAGAGAAATAATATACTGAACAAATATAAGATATGAAACATAAACTACTTGCTCGAATATCCTAATGAAGAACACCAAGAAGACCAAAGTGTGTGTGTTTTCTCCTGAATATCTCAGGCTACAATTCGTATAAATGATAATGGAATGGAATTTGCAGTCAACGTGTTCTTACAATAATTCTTACAATTGTGTGCTCCACTACCCACTATTTATAGCCTAATAAAGTGTGAAACACCGTACTATCTAACCCTGTAATGCAACGTGTAAAGTGTGTAGTTGTCCTTTTGGGCTGACGTGGAAAGTGCAATCACTGCTTCAACACTTGTGAGATTTCAACGAGACTTGAGTTATACAGAGGACTTGGTTATCAGAGGGAATTCTTCAGAGCCCTGAGGATCTTCTGAAGTCTTGTTCTCTGAAGTCTAGTCTCTGACACTCCTCTGCTTGGTCTTCATTTCTATCTCTAAGGTCTTCTGTCTTGGAGTATTTTCAATACTTTTATATCAGAGATACTTGGGGCTAACAATCTCCCCCTATGTATTTAAAATACAAAGTTTAACTTATTACAGAGATTAACTAATAAAGGCAAAGAGGAGAAAGTCATCCTCTATAAAAATGTTTATTTCTTGAAAGATTAAGTACATTACAAAGAAAAGAAAGTAAACCTAATCATACCTATTTCCTCTCAGAATCCTATCAAGTGTCATGATCAAAATTTTAAATTCTAAGGTAAGATCTATGTTCTGGAGGAAACTTCTGATGATTTCTTTAGGGCATTTAGGGTTTCCAGCACGTCCTTGGATGATCTTCCTCAGCATCTTCAGAGATTGGGTCAAATACTTAGGCACTTCACTTCCACGGATGGCCTTCATGATCATTTTTTGTCGAATGATGAATTCTTCGGGTTCTGCTATTAGTGATCCGTTAGGATGGTGTTCAATCCCTTCAATGCTTTCGTTTGGAGGTGCAATGCTCATCTTCTCTAACTCGAAGGTGATACCATGCTGGAAATCAATCATGGTTATGAGATTGCAGTTTTAGCAGCCTTGTACCTATCAGAGTAGTTCACACAGTGACCTTGAAGATGTACCAGATCGTAGGGGTTGAGTAGAACGATATCGTTATCAATGAATATGTACATCTTTCTGTCAGATCTTTCCACAACATGTTCATGATAAGTCACCTTGTTGTGGGCAAACTTCTTATGATGTATCTTCTCGATCCTGTTGATAGTGCATTCTGAGTAGATTTTATCACTGATGCTTTATTTATGTTAGCTCCAACTTCTATGAAAAGAAGTATTGAAAAATAAGCTAAGTATAGAAACCATCGACAGAGCTTATGCTAAGACACCGAGCAATAATTCGACATAAGACATTCTCAAAGACAAGGCCACAGAGCCTCTGCCACACTTGACAGAGCCTCTGTGGTATAAAGACTTAAGACTTGGAAGATAATCTGAAGATCAAGATAAAGATATTCGTGCCTCTCACGTGCCTCTGCTATACGAAGATCCTGAAGATCATTCGTACAAGACGTGCCCTGCACATTCCAAGTGTCAACCTCTGATGGGTTTCAGCCTTTGCAGAAAACGGCGCACTACATTAACGTTGTACATGTAGCAGTCCCACGATCATGTCTTTATACCCTTAGTCCTTATTGTCTAAAGCTTGTCCCCTGATGAACAGTATAAATAGAAAGCTCATGTTGAGCTCTTCTATTAACTTTGCACAACACACACACACACCCATTAGAGCAGAATTCTTATTATACCTTCGGTGTTCTTGGTGTTCTTGGATAATCAATATACAGTGATTTATTGAGTTAATCTTTTGTGCTATTATTATATCACGTATCTGATTTTTGTCATTTCTACCAATTAATCTTCTCTTGTTCTGTCAAAAACGCTTCCGCACATATATATTTGTTTAGAACTTGAGAGATTAATATCATTGTTGAGAAAATTCGGGATCAACAATTTATCTCTAATAAACCTTCCCCTTTCAAGAGAGATTTTGCTTTCTTTTTTGGGATTAAGCCTTGGGTTGATGGGATTGGTATTATGGGGAGTTAAGTCTCTGTCGGCATAGATAAAGTGGAATACCTCTTCCAGTGATGGTGTTGGTCTTGGATTTGAAGAACTTTCCGGTATTTGTTGTTGTTGCACCTCTGGAGCTCTTTTAGCAACGTGTTATGTTGGAGGTTCTGTAGTGATTGAAGCGCTGATCTCTGATAGTACCTCTTGTATAACTTGATAAGAATCAAGTTCTTCAGTTTTCTTGCCTTTCCCTTTCAGTTCCTTTCTTCTCTTTTCTTCTTCTGTTAGGATCTCCATTGCATCTGAAGTTTCTTTTTGGAAAGTGTCATGGATGATCATTTGTTTTTCAGGGTTGGATTGTACATAATGGCCATTAGTAGAGGCTTGGTTTTGTGGCCTCTCTGGTTCAGTTCTGGTATCTTCTGCTCTGATGGGTGAGTTGGTTGGTGATTCCATCATGATGGCTTGCTTGGTAGGTTCTGATGAGGTTGAGGTTTCTGCTTTTGGGGCTTTGATCTGCTTGTCTTGGAACATATACTCCCCATTTTGTTGTTTAGATGGGTTCATCTCATTGTCACTGTCTTCTGAGTCAACAAACGTGTACCTCTTTGGGCTTTGGGGGCTTTACCAGCAAGCTTCTCCTCAGCTTTCCTCTTCGTTGAGTCTCTCTTAGACAAAACCTTCCATGGAACATGAATATCTTGTGTTATAGTCTTCAGAGTATCCTCCACCTCATTCGCTGCAGAGCGATTTTCATCCACCTGATCAATAAAGTTTTCGTTGTGTACATCCAAAGATGCTTGGATGTGCTTCTCTGTGGAAGTCGCCTTTGCCACGAACTTGGATGATATTGTCATCACTCTGCTTAAAATTTCCTTTCTGAACTCTCTGAAGTCTGCTTGAGTGATGGCTTGTTGAGGTTGAACAGAAGTAGAAGTAGTAGCAACAGGAATGGTGACAAAAGTATGTCCTGAAGTAGGCTTGGGCATGGCAAGGAATTCAGCAGTCATTCCTATGGTGATCTCTTCCGAGATGGCTTTTAGGTTGTCTTTTGTAAGTGCAACAAAGGGAGTTGGTGTAGTTTTGTTGGCTTGCTCCCTCTGGTAAGTTGCTATCTCATTTCTGAGAGCCTTTAACTCTGCTTGTGTGGCCTTGGACTCATCTGAGGCCTGCTTCACAAAATCCGTCAGTTATTTGATGTCTCTGATAGTTGTAGCTTCAGATCCTTGAGCTCATTCTGGAGTGTGGTGTCAGAGGTGGATCTCTGCTATATTGGAATGGTACCTGTAAGTGTAAGTTTATACTCATTCAAGGAGTTTCTAATCTCATCACAGAAGATTGTGAACTTTGCTTTAGTGATGAGGTTAGAGGGGGTATCCTTAGATGAGGTTTCCCATCAGGGGACATCTCAGATACCTCCAGTCATCAGCTCTCTCGGCGGTGATCTGGAATATTTGTTTGATGCCAATCATTCGGATGTCATCATCGAAACTTCAGGTATTCCACTCTCTATTCATCCCCTTCTTTCTTACCCAAACCTTGAGCTTTTTAATGCTTAGACTTCTGGTTTGGTTTCAGGTCCCGAGTTTGATGCTATCAGCAATAACATTCAAACTTCGACAGATGAAGTCAAGGCAGTAACCAACACTGTGTCAGATCAATCTACCAGTGTTCAAAATGTCTCTGTCATCTCTGACCTCTCCTCAAAGATGGGCTCTCTCTCCTCGCTGATAACTACCCAGAATGGTCTTTTATCTTCCATTCTGGATCAGCTCAAGAATCCATCCCTTCCCTCCTTCACTGAAAACGATCGTGAAAATTTGGAGATGGTCGTTGAGTTCGGGAATCATGCTATGACCGCCATCAATGAGCTAGACGAGAAAGAGTGGGCCCACTCAAAAGCCGAAGAAGATGTTGCTAAGGCCCGCATCGAAGCTGAAGCCAAAGTTGCCGCTGACCTCCTCACCTCGATGAGGCACCGTTCCTCCCCCATAAGTATTGATGATGACAAAAAGGAGGAGAGGAAAACTCCGGTTGAGGGGAGTTCAACTCTAAAATGATGATGTTGAGTTCGACATTCCTTCCAACACTCCACCTATTTCATGGAGTGAACCAGCTCATACCATCCCTGGTGTTGAGGCTGATGAGCAGCCAGGCAAAGATGAGGTGGATGAAGACGAAGAACCCTCCATCTATGATCTTGGCAAGGATCTGGGTGGAGGTGATGATGACGATGATGATGATGACGATGATGATGATCACGATTTCTCTGTCTACATCCCTCAGCCGATCAAAGTCCCTGCTAAGGGTATTTCAATAAAGGATCCAACAAGGGAGAGGACCTTAGAGTCTAAGAAAACCCATTCCCACTCTGGGAAAGGGAAGAAAGTTGCACAGGAAGGAAACCTGAAGATCCTGCAACCATCTATGGTTGAACTGATCATACCTTCAGAGGTCAGTCTTCCTCTAAATCTTTATTTCCCTCCAAACTCTGAAGTAAAACCCATTGTCTCTCTCCCCCTTCTCAAACTTACTACGTTGACTTACCATTACCTCGACCATCTGCCAGCCCATCCTCTCCTTTGCTTGAGACTCCTTCTCAAGCTGAAGACAAAATAACCCAAGAGCATGAAAGCTCGCGAAAGAAGACATAATCGCAGTCTCTACTCATGAGATTGATGATCAAGATGAAGAAGAGGAAGGAATGTTGAAGCATCCAAAAAGACCAATAAGACCAATCCAAAGGTCTGAGGTCGAAGAGTCTAGAAGAATGGTAGCTCTAATAGCTCATCTTGATCAAGGTAAGATGAAAATTCCTTCTCGTGCTGAATCGTCCAAAGATGAGCTTAGATTCCTTAATCAAGCTAAAAGAATATAGTCTATCAGAGCTGAACAAGCCCTTGAAGCTCACAATGAAGATCTAAACATGGCTATCAGTCTAGATCAACAAACCATATCTGAAGCCAATATCAGAGTTAAGAATCCAATCAAAGTGTTGGTCCCGAGAGGGTTATACAAGTTTGTAGAGGGGGGGGGGGTTGAATACAAACACATAGATTTTACTTTTCTAAATTGTTTATTGATAATTATCAAACAATTTACAACTTGTTGCATAACAAGATTAGGGATTAAACCTAATCTAAACAAGTTATGAGAACACTAAGTTTCTTGCACTAGGATTAAGACAAAAAGGAGATAAGAATATTACTAGAAATATTCTAACACAAAGATAGTAGGGAGAAGAAGATGGTCGAGCACTTCATTTCTGAAGTAGGGTTCTTTTTATATACTGCATGCAATTAATGCACAGTAGTACAACTTTACACATGGCAGCAGCTGATTGGTTGCATGGTTTGACCTTTGTAGACAACCTAGTAGCCGCATTATGAACAGTGTAGAATCAGAATTGGTTGTACGATTCTGGACTAAAGGGATGTCTGTTCTGATAGTTCGTACGGTGACGTGCAAGGAGGTAAGACAAAAGTAACTTGTAGAGGAAGACTTCATGATCAGCGTTCGTTGAACAGTACTTTATCAGCGAGTGACAAAGCTCAGCGATCGCTAAAGTCTTCTACTTGAAACTTCACGTTGAGTGGACAGGTCTTGGCTTCGCTGATATCCGCATCAATTCATTAGCAGACTTGTCGCTGGTTCTTGGGCTTGATCTTCGACTTCAGCGTAGAACCTTTGTTGACGTGAAATCTTTCTTCAAGGATCATAAGTAAACAACTAAAACTATCAGCTATCACCAACAAGACTGAACAGGCTCAGTACTTTATCGATGAACAGTTTTGCTGAATGTCTAATTTAAAAGCATGAGTTTCCTATCAGCGGTACTGTAGATTCATAATACTTATCAGCGATAGTGAAACTCTAATACATATTGTCTACTTACAATTTTCACTAAGTGTTTCTTAAAGAGTCATTATCAAATCACTGAGGGTTTGGATCAACAATCTCCCCCTGTTTGATATTGACACAGCAACAAAAAGAAAATTGCTAACTATGAAAACATAAGGATAAAAAGAACTCATAAAATATTTGTCCCTTCTACTATTTTCTGGGATCTTTTGAGTACTGATGGATTAAAGTACATTCGTTGAAAATTTTCTTTTAACTTCGTATAAGTTACAGAGGGAAATGGAAAAATTACAAGTACAACAAATAAATTTACAAGTACAAAAGATATAAGCTGATAAAGATAGAGGAATTACAAGGAAATCATATCAGCTAGAAAGGTTCGTCCTTAATGAGAAGTTCATCAAGGGTTCTTGTCGTAGGGATCATCCAGTCAGGGACAGTTTCTCCAAGATCCCGTATGTTCTTTGCTTCAGTAAAGATCAAGGGCTTGAGATCCCTGAGTTGTTCGATAGGAGTGATGGGAAGCTTATAGACGCGTTAAAAGTGTTCTCGTCCATCATAGTCTTGAAAGAATATACCATAAGGTTCGCTTAAGACTTTTCCAGGGATGAAGTGTTCACCAGGGGGCAGGGAAGTGTCGAGCGCTGAGAGGTCAGGTTCAGGACCAAGTACTTCAGCACGTGAGAAGCCAATGCCGGATTCGTTTTTGATAGGAGGACTTGAGGCTGAAGGTATTATCTTTTTCTTTGCAGAGGTCCTTCTTCGTTGATCTGGATTAGGAGGAGGAGGAGGAATATCCACAGCAGAAGAAACCAAGTCGATCTGTTGATTGATCATTTTCTCTACATGGCTCTTAAACTGTGAGCGAGATTGTTGAATGGCTATTCGCATCTCCAACCATTCACAGAAACCGTACTTCTTGATTGTGGAGGCGTAGATGGTTTCCTTAGTACCGTTTTCTTTGAATATATCGACCTCAACGACTGGAACGTTTATTGGCGTTCTTCCCCTGATGTACACTTTGTTGATTCTGGCTGGCCGATATCGAAAGTGCAGTCTTTCTTTGCACCATTTCAAGGTAGAGTCAGATACCTTGGTCTTTTCTTCGATGATCTTCTTGGCGACTTTCCACAATTGACGTTGGACATCAATGGGAGTTTTCATCAGATCAGGATCTTTCACCGATTGTTGGACAAGCTGCATGGCGTAGGCCTTATCTTGTTCTTCAGCTTTCCTTTGATCGGCGAGTTGTTTTTCAGCCTTGAGATGTTCAGTGTATTCCTTTCTTGAGATTCTGAACTTAGGAGCCTTGATTTCGAATCGAGGAATGACGATTCGCTAATCTTCAATCTTTTTCATCATTGCCTCTCTTCTTATCATTACTTCTTCACTTAGCGTTTGAGGAGCCAAGGAATGTCTGTTTTTGTGAGAGAGCAGCTGTTCTTCAGGTTCATCAGTCTTAGTGAAATCCAAGACTGGAATTATTTCTTCAGCGATAGGAGTTGGGATTATTGTTGATGTTGCAGCCGGAGGAACTTCAGCTGGATCCTCAAGCAGGGGAGAGGACTAGCTGAAACACATCGATCGTTTAAGTAAGATCATTTAGGAAGAAAGAGATAGAGAAAAGAATGAGGGTTTAAGTGTGTAGAGGTTTTATGGAGAGGAGAACTAAGATTGAGAGGGGATAGAGGAGGGATGCAGTATAAGGGAAGAAAAGGTATTGTACCTGAAAAACTGGCTTTCTTTGGAGGATAGTAAGATTGCCTTCTGCAGTGAGGCCTTTGTTTTTGACTTTGTCAGCTTCAGTCGTTGCAGTCTTTTTCTTTGTCCCGTCCCCTGATGGTTCATTTATCATAACTTGTTGGTTCCCGTTTTGCTTTAAATAAGATTATAAAATCTATTAGTTCAGGTTTAAGGTTTGATGCGGAAGCGTATTTAAAGAACTAACAGATAAGTTTGATAGATTTAGAACAAACTATAAATAAACAGTGAACAGAATATTATATCTCAAAGTTTACTGAATATATATCAAGAACATGTTTATGAACCGTGAGTAAGAAAAAGCTTTAAAACAGATATGACTCTTAAGGTGAATAAGCTTTTGTGTTCTTGATGTTCGATTGAAGTGTTGTGTATTGTGTGTATGTGTAAGGAAGAACTCAACATGAGTCTTCCTTATATACTACTCTAAAGGGGACCATAAAGCATATGCTACTATTCAAAAGGTACGTATGAATAGTTGAGAGGATGTCGTGAACAGTTGCAAGGATGGCATGAACAGTCAGACGTGCTGTATGGCATTTAATGCAGCAGACGTCTAATATGTACTAAGCCCTACTGAGTCCAATCAGAGTTTGATACGTCGATGTTGGACAGGGCATGCTACCATGCAAGTTGATGTACGAGTCCTGTAACAGTAGCAAGATATTATAAATATCTTCAAGTCTCAGTGAGGACCACAGAGGCTCTGTAATGAGTTACAGAGGTTCTGCGGTCTGGTCCTCTGTGGAGCAGTCTTCGCCGGATTCTGAGTCTTTGGTCTTCTTTGTGCATATGACAGAGCTTCTGTAGGAAGCCTCTGCTGCTTCTGTAGCTTCTTGACCTTGATTTCTCGGTAATGTCGGCAGAGCCTCTGTAAGAGGCTTTCTTCACATAGCCTATTTTTCACTACTTCTAAATACTTCTATGATTAGGAAGATTGAAGCTAACATAACCCCTTTTTGAGCTGGGGATTTCTTTGGCTGGACGAAGAAGAAGTCATCATCATCATCGTCATCATCATCATCATTTTTAGGAGATGATGATGGTTCATCATCAGCAATGTCGACGTCTTCATCGTCTTTAGCTTCTTCTTCAGATTCTACCTCTTCAGCATAGGGTTCGGTGACATCAGCTTTGGCTTCTAGGTGCTCATCGAGTTGCTCCCCCTCAAATTCAGAGGGAGGTTTCTCGGTTCTCTCAGGGTTTTCAAATCCCTGAGGTTTATCAGTAGTAGCATCAGAAACCATACCATCCCCCTCAGCGTTACGGGGAAGGTCTTCAAGAGTTTTCTTCTCCCCCTCAACATTATGGGGAAGGTCTTCAGTCTTCTCCCCCTCTTCCACATGATGGATGGGAGAGGAAGTAGCAGTCTCAGTAGCAGCAGCAGCAACAGTGTGCATTGGGTCCCTGTCTTCCAGGCTAGAGATCCCAACACATGTTTCAATCCTACTTAATATGTCTTCCGGGCCAGATATCGCAGGAGTGATTCTTTGAAGATCCTCTCGATCCACCTGAGTAAAGTGCGAAGGAGCATAAGTAGCAGCATTCAGGCGGTCGAGGATTTATTGAAGTAGATTTGTGGCAGTGCTGACATCCATCTTCAAGGTCGACATCTCTCCCTGAAGATTTCCAACCACTATCTTCAATGATGTGACTTCATTGGACAGGGCTGTAAAGTTGGTGGAGAGAGTGTTGTTGGCGGTAGAATGTTCAGCGAGAGTAGTAGCAAATTGACCAATGCTACCTTCCACCTTCTCCAGATCAGCACTGGAGGCTTTCTTTTCGACCTCAGTGGTCAGCGTCTTGAGATTCTCTCCAGCGTTTCTAACCGCTGAAGAGTTAGCAGAGAGTGTAGTGGTGAGAGAGTCCAGCTTTGTCACCAAGTCTTTCAGGGAGGTGTTGATATCTCCCAAATTAGGACCTGCAACAATTAATAACTTATGAACAAAGGAAAGCTCAGAAGTTTGGGATTTTGAGAGAGGAGTGTGTATGGTTTTGTGTATACCTTTAGGCGGGTTGGTGAAGTCCTCGAAACTTTGATTACCTGAGTAGTGTTCCATGTCGCCTTCCAGAGTGCCTTGGCGTATAGAAGTGCCTGCAGATCCTATATTTTGATTCATCATCCCCTGTAAAGTTGCAGTTGATGTATCGAGGATGATGTTTGTTGTAGAGAATGGGGGGAAAACAGGTGGAGTGTCCAAAGGAATGGTTGGAGGAATAAAGGTTGAGAAGAGGGGTTGGGTGCGGGGTTCAGCGTTGGATTCGCTGAGAATTACTTCTTCAGTCCTTAGAGAGTCTGAAGGAGGGGGGTTCATATCCAAGTCTATAACCTCAACGTTTAGAGACGCTGAAGTTGGTATGGAAGGGGTGGCTTTATCAGCTGTGGCAGAGCGTACCACGGAACTATCTAACGGCTCTTGTACAGAAAGAGTCGTCGAGTCTTCAGCCTCTGAGGACTTGAGGGGTTGCTCCTTGGTTTTCTTGATCCTTTGAGAATCATGTTGGGTAGTAGAGTGTTTCCTTTTCTTAGAAGGAGTGGGGGTTGCAGCCTGGGTATCAGCGGTCGGGATTACCGCTGAGGTAGCCGCAGAAGTAGAAGAAGTTTGAGGTCTAAGAAGAGATAAGAGTTTAGAGAGATGTACCTCGTTTGGTAGGGTCTTGAAGTGAAGAACTTTAGGGCCAACCTTTGAGAGTCTCAGGTCGCCCACCTTTGGGTACATGTCTTTCATGCCTTGTTTGAAGTGGGCACTGACAAACCGAGGATAAGGAACACCTGTTGCTCTGTCAGCCGCATCCACCCTGAGCATCAGATCATCGTAAATGATTTTTGCCCAATCAATGTGGAGAGCTTTCAGTAGTGAGTACCCCATGGCCTGTTGGAGTTAGGATACTTGGTCAGTTGACCCAGTTTTCGCTGTCAGACAGCTGATCAGATGAACAAAGATGAAGTTCATCTCGCTTGCCATTTTGGACTTCTTGATAGCAGTCAACTTCTTCTAAGGGAGTTCATCTCTCCCTGAGTCCCACACATACTTCATTGCATCAAAGAATGCAATGAGTGCTTCCCTTTCAGCTAGGTTTTTAGGGTTTGGTAGGGGGTCAAAGCGTTTTTCTTTTGTGGTGGCGGGGTGGTTTAGGGCACACCTGATATTACCAGGTGTAAACTTGGAAGTACCATGGTCGGTGTCAAAGAGGATGACATCGATTTTCTTCTTTGGATCCTTGGTAGAGGTGATATGAGCTCTTCTGGCAGAATACCATAACTGAGCTAGTAGATGTTTATTGGCTGGAGGAGTGGTGGTTAGAGATATGGAGATGAGGCATGTCTTGAGAAAGCTCACAGCATCATCAAGATATGTGACCTGCTTCTTTTGAGGGAAATCGAAGAGAGCAAATGGGTTGTTGCTTTGAAAAGTAACTTGCTTGATTTTAAAAGTAACCTGAGGAGCTTTTGTGATCACAGTAACCTCAGCATTAGAAACTCTTTAGAAGACATGATTATGAGATGAATTGAATCGATTCAACAGAAAGACAAATTCAAATTTCTTGAACAAAAACAGAACGAATTCAAGAATTACTAAGAATTCAAGAATCACGAGTAGCAGCGGAATCAATCGTCGAATTGATCAAGAAATCTTCAAGAACACGATCTTGAACAAATTTATTTATTGATTGGCTCTGATACCAATTGTAGAAATCAAGATTCAATCTTACAATCACTTAAGCACAATCAAATAGTAAAATGATAGAGAATTGGATCAAATAGCTTTGTATTCATTCAAGAACAGATTCCAGATCTAGAGAGAGAATCTCTCAGATATTACAAAGTGAATACAAAGATATGCGGAAAGTTAGTTTGCTTACAGTTGCTAACTTCTATATATACTGTAAGGAAAAGCTAAAGCTACAGTACATATATGTGAAATACTAATAGAACAATTACACATGTCCTAATTAGTAACAAAATGTAAATGAAAATATCCTAAGACATAAGTTCTGAACGACATGTTCAGAACTTCTGAACATCCTTCTGATTGAGCACTTCAAAACATCATTCAAGCACTTGGACATTTTCATCTTCATCATTAGAAGTTCTGAGTCTCCTACTCAGAACTCTGAACCTTCTATTTAGACTTTACACTTAGTAATCTTTTCAGTACATAATTTCTGAGTCTTCTTACTCAGAACTCGGAGTCTTCTATTCAGATATCAACACTTGTGTTTTGACAAAACTTCAGATCTAACATAGAGTTTTATCGATTTTACCTCGCTCAAATTTTTCGATTTGGAGATAAGAGGAGAGAGTGTCATACCATGCACGAGGAGCATGCTATATGCCATAAAGTGCCTTATCCAATTTATAAACATAACCTGGATGCTTAGGATCTGAGAATCCTGGAGGTTGTTCCACGTAGACTTCTTCATTCAGTTTTCCATTGAGGAATGCTGACTATACATCCATTTGATAAATTTTGAAGTCTTTGTGTACAGCGTAAGCCAAGAATAAACGAATGGCTTCTAGTCTTGCCACTGGGGCAAATGTTTCGTCGTAATCTATACCTTCTCCTTGACTGTATCCCTGAGCAATGAGACGAGCCTTGTTGCGGGTTACAGTTCCATGTTCATCCAACTTGTTTCGATAGACCCATTTAGTGCCTATCACTGACTTGTCGGATGGCCTAGGAACAAGCTTCCAAACTTTGTTTCTTTCGAATTCAGTCAGGTCCTCTTGCATTGCGCTGACCCAATTTGGATCTTGGAGGACATCATCTGTTTTCTTTGGTTCAATCAGAGAAATAAAGTTAACAAATAAACAAATATTACCTGCACTTCGATGAGTCTGAACGCCAGCGTTTGGATCACCAAGAATTTGTTCAATAGGGTGATTGATAGTCCATCGCTGAGCCGGAGCGTAAGTTGCTGACTCAACCTGGACTTGAGGAGCTGAAGATGAGGCTTCAGCAACTTCTGGTATATCAGCCAAGAGAGGGAGAGGTTCAGATGTCATTTCATTCACTGATTGCTGAGAAGTAGATGGTATATCTGAGATAGAAGGTTCAGAAGCAGACATAGTGTTAATAGGAACAAATGAGACCCATGATGTTTCAGCTTCACTAGTCTGCATGCTTGGGATGATGGTAGGATCATCATCTTCAGCGGGATGAGTATGAGATGGAGGAGTGGGAATGTCTTCACTAGTACAAAAATGACCTTTTGTGACGGTTTTGAAAAATCAGGTTGGTAACGGTTTGGAAAAAAACCGTTACAAAAAGTCAAAGAAAAAATTATAGAGTGGTTTTAGTAACGGATTTTATAAAAGACTGTTACCATTACCAAACACCTAAAAACTTGAAGTAACGTTCAGACTTAAACCATTACAAAAAGGTCCCCTATGGTGACGTTTTTTAAAACCGTTGTTTTATGTTGTGACGGTTTTTAAAAACTATTGCCATTGGGTACCATTTAGTAATGGTTTTTGTCAAAACCATTGTTTTATGTTGTAACGGTTTTGAAAACCGTTGCCAAAACTAAAAAATATATATAGCAACGTTTATTTGAAAACCGTTTCCAAAAGTTATTTCGTTATGTGGCAACGGTTTTGAAAATTTTACGTCACCAAAAGATAGTTTATGACAACGGTTTTGAGAGTTTTACGTCACTATATGTCATGTTATGGTAACGGTAATAAAACATTTTCATCACCATATATTATGTTACGATGACGTTCTTGAAAAAGTTACGTCACCCTAAATCAAGCTATGGTGACTGTTTTGATTACGTCACCATATGTCATCTTACAGTAACAATTTTGTATTATAAACATCACCAAAAATAATGTTAGGGTGACGGTTTTGAATAATAATTATCATTGTATGCTATTCTATGGTGAAAATTTTGTACAATAAATATCACCATATGATATGCTATGATGACGGTTTTGGAAAATAAATGTCATTGTACGTTATGTTACAGTGACGTTTTTTGAAAAATAAATGTCATCATACGTCATGCTATGTTGACGGTTTTTTAAAATAAATGTCAATGCATGTCATGCTACGGTGACGGTTCAGGAAAATAAAAAACATCATCGTACATCATAATATTGACGGTTTTGAAAAATAAAACGTCATCGTGCATCATTCTACATTGACGGTTTTGAAAAATAAATGTCACCGTGTGTCATTATACAATGACGGTTTTGAAAAGTTACTTCACCATATGTCATGCTACGGTGACGAATTTTGCATAATAAACGTTGTCATTGATCATTATATGGTGACAAACGGTGACGGTTTTGAATAATAGATATCATTGTATGTCATGTTAGGGTGACGGTTTTGTAAGAAAAACGTCACCCCATGACCCACATGCTATTGTGACGGTTTTGAAAAATAAACGTTATCGTACGTCATTCTAGGATCACGGTTTTAAAAAATAAAAGTTATTGTACGTCATGTTAAGGTGACGATTTTGACAATAAACGTCACCATATATCATGCTATTGTGGTTTTGAAAAATAAACGTTATTATTGTCATGCTAATTTGACGTTTTGAAAAATAAACATCATTGTACATGCTACAGTGACGGTTTTGAAAAACAAATGTTACCACAAGTCATGTTAAGGGGATGGTTTCTGAAAAAAAATGTTACAATAAGTAATGCTACAACAACGGTTCTAAACATAAACGTTACCATATATCATGCTAAGATTACGGTTCTAAAAAATAAATATCACCGTATGTCATGCTATCGTAACGATTTTGAATAATAAATGTCTTTGTATGCATGCTATGGTGTCGATTTTGAAAAATAAACGTAATGGAATGTAATGCTACGATTGTTTAAAAATAAATGTTATTGTATGTCATTTTACGATCACGATTTTGAAAAATATATGACATTGTATGCCATGATGTGATGATGGTTTAAAAAATAGACGTGATTTTATGTTTTCCATCCTGGCGGTTTTCAAAAATAAACATCATTGTATGCAATACTATGTTGACAATTGTAAAAATTTATATCATCATATGGTGATGGTTTTGAAAAATTTACTTACCGTATGTCATTATAAGGTGACGTGTCATATGTAGCAAAGGTGGGTAGGGATTGGTCCAAAAAATCATGGTTTGTAGAAGTATGGATTTTTATCGAACACTTGATGTTCCTAAAAAAACAAATAAGTATCATACAAGAAATAAAAAACAAGTAAAGTGATCAAAGAAAGTTGCCGCAAAATTCACTACTACAAATATGACTTCTATAAACGGTTTTTTTGGGCTTTGTACGCGGTTTTGGAACCGCATGTATGGCCGGTGTTTGTAAAAGTATCGGCTTTTATACACGGTTCCAAAACCGCGTATAAAACTCAACTTTTATACACAGTTTCAAAACCGTTTAGAAAATGAATATTAACCGTATATAAAAGTCACAATCTTACACGGTTTTTAAATGAAACCGTTTAAAAAAGTCTTACTACTGTCTATAAAAGTATCTATCTTACACATTTTTTTGCTAAAACCGTTTACAATTGTAATAATTTTTCACAGTTTTCATTACAAAACCATGTATAAATGTAACTATTTATAAAACAATGCAGACATTTGTACACGGTTTTTTCACTAGAACCGTGTATAATGAGTTATATATATAATTTTAATATTTTCCTCGATTTTGTTACCATCCATTACTCCAAATGTTGGTGAGGCTGTATTATATACGATAAGCTACATTTCCAAATACCATTCTATTTGAAATAATGAAACATTTCAAACATAATTCCAAATACAAAAATCAGCTAGACACGTTAATGTAGCATCTCAAAGTAATTAACCATTAAACTTTAAAGATCGTCAACGTAAATGTAACATCTCAAAGTAACCAAACATTCTAATACTTTTTATCGTGTAATCAAGTCTAATAATTCTTAAAACAATCCCCCCATTTATGATCACATTATTGATTATACCATCTTTCCTGCACCTCAAAGTAAACAATCTCGCAATAATGCAAGCCATCTCTTCTACTTGTGTAATTGCGAAAGGAGTCGTGGTCGTCCATGTGTCCTATATATAAGTTTTGTACAATTTAAGTTTTAAAAGTAGGTGTTATTATAAACAAAATAAAGTGTTTTGTACAATATATAAATAAAATAAAAGGAATTTAAGAAACACATACCTTAAAAGCATATTGTTCATGCATCACAAATTGGAATATTTGCTTCACTACATAATAACCACACTCCCAACCATCTTGTTGTTGATAACACTAAAGTGTAAAAAAAAGTAGTGGTTAAACAAATTAAAGTACCAAAATAAATTGTTAGGATATATGAATTATACCTTGTTTAATCTCCATGTAACCGGAGTGATGGCTTGAGAAGACCCTATGGCATGATGTATTCTGAAATAGCCCTAAATGAAAAATAACAACACATTTGTGTTACTAGTCGATTAACTATATAAATAAACATCAATAGTATATTAAAGTGATACATTACTTACGTGTAAAATTAGGCCTTTGATCATGTAGTTTCGGTTGTCTTTCCGCTTGACATCATCGAATCTAATACATAGACCAAGCTACGTCTAGGCCAAATGAGTAGTAGCGACCAATGGTGCCTAAAAATGTTCAAAATGGTAATGTCAATACAACTTAAAGTGTAAAATGTATATTATCATTATTAGAATAAGATATTAATATATATCTTACCCCTGTGAGTATGGTGCCAAAAAGAACTTTTTTTTTGGTGCACCATCGTTGACGAAATTTTGTTTTTGACACAAGCATCATCCCATGAAATTTCATATTCATTTATTGCTCCCGGTGCTATAAACGCACAATTGTTCCGTGATTTTGAAGGTACAATCGTGTGTAAATGCCTAAAAACATTAAAATATGATAATATTATTAAATATTGTGAATATACATACCCAAATTGATAAGACATATAAATATTGTCTCACGCTAGAAACCAAGTGATGATGTTCTAGTCGAACTTAACTTAGGTGGATACAGACTCGAACTTAACTGGAGTGACGTGACCAAATGAAATAAAAAGTAGGTTCTTATAAGAACATGTATTGGAGATGATCTAAATATCATAGAAGTATTTTCTTGAAATCAGTTTCATTTCATTGACAATGTCTCGTATGTCCAGACATAAAATTTCATAAAAACCCTCATAAAAACCGTGTTCACTTTAAACAAAATCAGAAACCACCGAACGCTAAATCCACCTGAAATAGACTCTAAATTTATAGTTAATACAAAAACAGAGTCAAAGAAAGAAAGTCTCAGGGCTGAATCCAAAATTTTGGACATTACACAGATAATTAACACATTATTTCAAGCCTCCCGTCTACTTAATCAAGTCACTGAATCAAGCCATTTTCTCTTATTAAATTGGCTACATGTTTGATCTTTTTCCTGAAATATACATCCTATTGCATAACACTTTTTTCAACAAAACTAGAAAAATAGGCATTTTGATTTCTTATGCTAACATTAATTTATGCTTAAAAATTATAATAATGAAAGCACCAAGGGTAATGGGAGGAGAGAGCAGTAGCACCTTTTGCAACACCATTCCTCTTTGGCATCAGAATCCAAAGTGATAAAGACAGAACATACTAACAACCTCATGAGACATCAGAATCGGAGATAATGCTAACTGCTACATATACAGTAATTATAACTCCCATAAACCAAACATTTGAACAACCCTTTGAAGATTAACTTAAGTGGTGCATTAGAATATTAATTACAGATGGTATCAACATATATATATATATATATATAGGGGAGGTATCCGTTGCAAACCAGTCAGTTTGTGCAAACCGTGCAAACTCATATCCACCAATCATGAATCTGCAATTTTTTTTATCCATAAGGGTATTTTAGGGCTTTTAGCATATTTTTTCATCTCCACCAATCACGTAACTTGTTTTTTTATATCCATAACTTCTTTTTTATATACATAAGGGTATTTTAGGGCTCCACTGGAAAATATAGATTCATGAAGCTAAATTATATATTTATGAAGCCAAATTTTATATTCATGAAGCCAAATTTATATATTCATGAAACCAAAATAAAAAAATTGCAGATTCATGATTGGTGGATATGAGTTTGCACGGTTTGCACAAACTGACTGGTTTGCAACGGATATTTCCCATATATATATATATATATATATATATATATATATATATATATATATATATATATATATATATATATATATATATATATATATATATATATCTTTAAATAAACATCTCCGATTGTTGAAGCAAATTAACACTAAATAGTGCTTACCACCAGAATAATATTATGTCTCAGCTTTTGCTCATAGGATTGAAATTGAGAATCTTGATGTCCCATCCTACAAGGTTGGTTGTAATAAACATTGAGTTAAACATTTTACATAATAAGCAAAACTTACATAAACACCTTCATGGTCATAATTTGAAAAGATTCAACTAATAAACTCCAGCACATTGCTTTATTGTTTGTGGAGGCTAATTCATCTGGTTAATAATTCATCTAGAGAGTACTAACAACCTTATAATTGCTAGTTGTTGAAGACAAAAAGGAGAAGCAGAGGCACAACAATTAATCAAAATTTGAAGTTAAAAACCCTAAACATACTAACAACCTTATAACCGATAAACAGATTAAAACAAAGCAATACATACCGTCGACCAGAAGCATCTCCCGAGTGTTGCCTTGGAAGGGGGCGTGCTACAGGTTAGGGTTTCATCATGAGGTAGATTAAAGATTTTGGGTGAGAGAATGAGAGGGTATTGGGGAGGGGTATGAATTTAGGGCCAAAAGGGGCGAGAAGACGTGTATAAACGAGGGAAAAAAAATAATTTAGGAAAAATTAGAGGGAATTTCTTAGAGAAAAAAAAGTGGGAGCTTTTTTTTATGGAACTCGAAGTGTTTTTATAATTTATAGGTATTAATTTTTTTTTAGAGGAAATCATGTTTTTTTTATAATTTTTAAGGACTAGTTTTTTTGATGTAATTTATTTCATTTGAATGTTGTTTATTTTTTGATTTTTTATGTAATTTTTTTTCACGTAATTTATTAACTTTTATTTTTATTCGAACTCAACCCTATATATATACATAATTAATGATTGTAATGTCTCACACTGGTTGGGGTTGGATTCCGTTGAGAAATTAAAGAAGTTACGGTAATCAACTGAAAAATACAAAAGTTACAGTGAGAATGATAAGAATTGATCAACACCCTCAGATCAATCCGAGTTGAAGAGAATCACTAGATCAACACTAATGAAACAGATTAAGACTTCAACGATTGTATTGAGTTGTAAATTTTTTCATATTACGCACAAAAAACAACTTAAAATAAACAATAAAATGAGGTTCGCTGCAGCCGCAAGTTCATAATGAAAAATGATGAAAAACCAATAAACTAACTATTAAGCATGGTTGAGAGGGTTGATAAACAAGTGACATGTCAACTAGGGGTGTGCAAAACCCGAATGGTCTGAAAACCCGAACCAAACACGAATCGAAAATGAGGTGTTTGTGTAAAACCCAAATGCTCTGAAATCCGAACATCTGAGACCCGACTTTCAAGGGGATATTTGGGTTCGGGTTGGGTTTCATTTTTCGCCACCCAACCCGCCCGAAAACCCGACATATACATATATATACACATTATATAAACATACAAATATATTTATTTATCTAATTATCCTTCAAAAATCGTAAATCCTAGCCGGTCACACTCTTTTCTATATAATAAACTTATTATCAAATTCATCAATTCTCAATATCAATTGAATTCATCGTCAAAATCGATTGAATATTATATATTTTTTGCATATAACTATACCCGATACCAGACTGAACCACCCCGAAACCCGACCACCCTGAACCTGAAGTAATCTGAAATCCGAAACCCAAAGTTTGGGTCTTGAATTCCATATCCGAAATCCGACGGGGTTATTGATTTCCTTACCCGAACTCGTTCGATCCACCCGACGCATACCCATAATGTCAACAAACTCGACTAACTAAAATGTATACCATCTTATAATACCGGACTTATTAAAATGTATACCATCTTCATGTTTGTAGTCGAATGGTGCCCCTTAATCGTATATGTTGCAGTATAGGATAGGGATGGCAACGGGGCGGGTATCACATTCCACGGACCCGACCCCGGTTTATGGTAAAGGGCCCCGTCCCCCGTCCTAGGGGGTACGGGGATCTTAATCCCGTCCCCAGTCGATAAAGTGGTCAAACCTCGATCAACCCCCATTCCCCATCCCAACCCCCGGATTATGGTAAAGGGCCCCGACCCCGATTTATGGTAAAGGGCCCCGTCCCCGGCGGCTACAAGGATCTTAATCCCGTCTCCGATCAATAAAGTGGTCAAACCTCGATCAACCCCCATTCCCCGTCCCCACCCCCGGATTATGGTAAAAGGCCCCGACCCCGGTTTATGGTAAAGGGCCCCGTCCCCGGCGGGTACGGGGATCTTAATCCCGTCCCCGGTCAATAAAGTGGTCAAACCTTGATCAACCCCCATTCCCCGTCCCCACCCCCGAATTATGGTAAAGGGCCCCGACCCCGGTCCCCGACGGGTACGGGGATCTTAATCCCGTCCCCGGTCAATAAAGTGGTCAAACCCCGGTCAACCCCCATTCCCCGTCCCCGTTTCAAACCCGGTCCCTAACATGATGCATTATGACCAATATGACTAACTATAATCCATTTGACCCAATACAATATAACACCGTCTGTTGTGACCAATATAAGAGCATCTCCAACAGCTTCCCCATTTTGGAGAAAATGAAGAATATGAGGATTTTGGGTTGTTTTTTTTGCTCCAACAAGCTTCCCCAAAACTATCTCCAAAATGGAGAAAGTAGGAGAGAGAATAAGTTTTTCTTCAAATATGGAGTTAACCCCAAAAATGATTACTTAATGAGAGCACCAATAGAAATATTTGAAAAATAATATTTAGAGAGAGAAATAATATTTTAATAGATAAATACAATATTTTAATATTATAATCATTATTTTTTTCTCCAAAATGGGGAGTTTGTTGGAGATGAATGTAATTTTTTTTGGGGATTTTAACATTTGGTTCTCCATTTTGGAGACATTTTGGGGGAACTGTTGGAGATGCTCTAACCCATTATATCTCGATACGACGCAATGTGACCCAATGACCCACTGTAATTCATCTATAACCAGTTTAACCCATGACCCAATGTAACAGATATGGTCATTTTTCCTAATATGGCCTATTGTAACTCAATATGGCCCATCGTAAACCAATATGACCCAAATTCCTTGCATGACTCAATGTAACCCGATATAATTCAATAAGATGCACCATAACCCAACATGACTTAATATAACCAAACATGACTCATACTAACCTAATATGATCGAATGTAATCCAACGTGTTCAATTGTAACCAACGTAAACTATATTTACATATTTGATGTAAATGCACATAGATATTTTAAATAAAATTTTAATAAACATTAAAGATTAAATTAAAGTTTTGATCAAATTAAATATTAGTTTTTTTTACGTAAAAGTAATTATTTAGCATAGTAAGTTTAATAAAATGACAATTTAAATCGTGTCTTATTTTTTAAAACCCAATAATGTACTATTTTAAAAAGAGAATGATTGAAATTTTTACCCTCCCGCCCCAACCCCCCTACTTTATTTCCCCAATTTTCAAAATTTTAACCCTAAATTGAAAACATAAAAGCCTTTTCTAATCTTGCCGCCTTTTCTAATCTTGCCGCCTTTTCTAATCTTCCCGTCGTCATTTTGTTTCTGTCCATCGATATGCCATCTCCTATAGTGTTGAGTTCGACAAGCATGATGCTCGGGTTCGCCACCGATCCAGAATCCAAGACATGTTCATACGAACTATGCTCTCCTGTACTTGTTGCCTTCGCTCTCGCCTAGTCGATTAAGGTCTTCACCACCTGGTATGCTTTTCGTTTCATTCTAATCTCTAACGACCGCAATTAATGTAAGCCTAACATGGTATACATTGTTTTAGCCAAATTTCAATTCATATACTATTTATCTCTGTTGTTGGTAATCGACTGTGATCACTACATTAAACTGTTAAGACTTGGTATATTTTTGCTTTATTTAGTGGTCGATTCAATTGTTTCTGGAGTAGATATCACTCGGTACTTAAACAGGTTACCATAACTGTGTTTGAATTTCAAGAATTTTGTTTAACTGTTTCCAAACAGTTGATATTTAGCATTCTAAGTGTTTGAATGCATTCAAGGGAGTTATGTATGTCAGTATGTGCTTTCTAAAATGAATAGTTTCAGAGCTATGGTGCTTGTGGATTTCATTAGGAGTCCTTCATTAATTGAAACAGAGGAATTGATATCATCATGATTAACACTAATGGTTAGAATATATGGTCATGCAGTTTGCTAAATTGATGATTATTTCTTGTCTAATGTTCTTCAATTCAGAGATATAACGCATAGAATGAGACAATAATTGAAATTAATGTCTAGTGTTGGACATGATCTGATGATAGAGTTTTTATCACACAATCAAAATGAAATTGCTTCCTTCACATGGAGGATTTTGTTTATTTTATATAGATTAGATGATGTCATTAATAACTACTTGATGACAACCAGGAGCATATGAGCTAAGACAACGGTTGAGTGATTTTTTCATCAACAATTATTAACAAGTTAGATAATTGCCAATATTAATTAAAGAAAGAAGGTTCATCCCATGTCACATTATCCTCTAAGACATGTTGATATAGTTGCCAATATGAAAAAGAACACCCTTTTTTAGGATGCAATCTGTAACGATTCTATGCAGTTGTTTGAGAAGTTATCATTGGTAATTTAGAATTTATATATACTTGTATAATGTGGCTTCTTTTTCTTGATCGAATTTTAGTATCAACAATGATCTTCATTGCTATTCTTAAAGATAAGCGGGGATAGTATTTAGTAATCATAGATTGTTATGCAGTTGGTTAATATGGTAAGAAGTTAGCTTGCTTTGGATTCATTGTGTTGCAAATTTGCATGCTTCTAGTTCTTTTTGAACTACTACACATTCAGAAGTTGCTTGACATATATACATATATTTCACTGACTTCATAATGGTTGGGAAGTATGGGTGTTGTTCTTAAGCTAGTGGTGCATTTTTCTTATGTTAAACTAGATTTTCAAGTATTTTATTGACTCAATAAAGGCCAAAGCATTTACCCTGTTCAAGTCAGTTTTCTAAGATTTTAAAGGTGGGAAGTTTAGTAATGCACTAATTTGCATAAAGGGGACATCCACTCACATTGTTCGACTCTTCAACAGTTGTGCAATTTCACTAAGAGCAGAGTGAGATTATAATGATCAATTATGCTATATACCCTTATATTTTATCTACCATTTTATCTTTTAGGGGTTCCATTTAACTTACTTTAAGACATTCCAAGAGGTGTCATTTTTTTCATTATATACATGTCTAACAAGATTGATTATTTCAGTGATCGTATATGGATTTGATAGCAGGAGCACATGCCCGAGCTACTTGTTGTACGTTTCTATGTCCCAACTCATTTCATTTATAAAAATATGCATCTGTTAATTATGATATGAAAGAAGCATGATTTGCTTTAGAATGCTCCAACCTTTCTATAACTTTTTAAGCTCTTTGCCCAGGAGCAAGGATTTTGGTTCCTACAAAAATATAATTTAGTTGCTTGTAGCGAAGAAATGGAGCACCACAGGGGAAAACTTACAATAAAGGAACTAAGGAAGCACCCAGAGCAGTAAGTGTCTTTTATAACCTATTTTGCTTACAATATTGGCCTTTCACATAAGCATGAATTGGGTGTTCAATGGTTGTCTTTCATGCAACTTGGAGGTGGTGCTTATGGGTGTGGAGATACATGCATACATGGCAGAAGATCATCATAACTACCATCAGCTTCTTGTTTTCTCAGTTCATAAATTTTCAGCCAATGCACATCTAAAAAGGTGAGATTTATTATTCTCTCCTAAACTAAATGTTGTTCCATTTTCTCTTTTTTTTTTCTTATTTATTAGTCTGAACTTGTTATATCATTGTTTTATTAAGCGTATGTTAAAACTCATCTATTAGGATTTTTCTTTTTGTAGGTACCACGAACAACTAATTATAACGGCGAGAAGAAAAGCATACAAAGCGAAACAATTATACAAGTATTAACAGGATTATGAAGAAATTCAAGAAAATGATGAGAATAGCTTCGATAAGTAAAAGTTATTTAAGATATTTAGTGTCTTGTTATCGGTGTTCTTATACATTATTCTTCTAATAATATTATTACTTTAATTATCTTATATCTAGTCTTTTTTTGAAGAATTATATCTAGTCTTGATCATTTGATTTGTATTTTGAGTTTTAAATTTTTATACATTTTACCCTTAAATGATAAAACATGTCACGAAAAATAGCTTATTGCAATGATTTTTATATTGTAACATCATTAAATGTCATGCTATGGTGACGTTTTTGAAAAAACAAATGTTACCGTATGTTATGCTAAGTTGACGATTTTCAAAAATAAATGTCATCGTATGTCATGGTACGGTGACGGTATTGACAAATAAACGTTAACGTATGTCATGCTTCAGTGGTGGATTTGAAAAATAATCGTCACCGTATGTCATGCTATAGTGACGGTTTTGACAAATAAACGCCATTGTATGTCTTACTATGGTGACGGGTTTGAAAAATAAACATCACCATATGACATGCTACAATGACATTTTTAAATAATAAATGTTGCAACATGTTATGCTGTGGTGACTGTTTTGAAATAATAAACGTCACTACATATCACGCTACGGTGACTGTTTTGAAATAATAAATGTCACTACATGTCATGCTACGATGACTATTTTGATATATAAGGGTCACTATATGTCATGCTACTGTGACTATTTTGATATATAAACGTCATCGTATGTCATGCTACGGTGACAATTTTGAAATATAAACGTCACATATGTTATGTTATGATGTCAGTTTTGAAATATAAACGTCACGGTATGTCATGCTACAGTGACAGTTTTGAAATATAAACGTCACCGTATATCATACTACGGTGACAATTTTGAAATAAAAACGTCATCATATGTCATTACATGGTGATGGATTTGACAAATAAATGTCACCATATGTTATGTTACATTGACGATTTCATAAATAAATGTCACTATATGTCATGCTATGGTGACAAAAAAATAAACGTCATCATATGTCATGCTACGGTAACGGTTTTGAAAAATAAACGACATAATCTGACGTTTTAAATAATAAGCGTCACTGTATGTCATTCTATGGTGACGGTTTGGAAAAATAACTGTCATAGTATGTCATACTATGGTGAAGGTTTTGAAAAAACAAAACGTCACCATATGTCATGCTACAGTGACAGTTTTAAAAAAATTTGTTTTTTCTAATATTTCTGAGGTGACGGTTTTAGGTTATGGTAACGGTTTTTGATGAGATCTGGTGACGTTTTTCAAACGTAACCAAAAGTGTATCAAAAGTGACGGCAAGATAGGTGACGCTTTTTATGTCTACGAAAACCGTTACCGTATACCTACGGTAACGGTTTTTAACCGTCACCAATGACCAATTTTGTACTAGTGCTTCTGAATCACCAAGATGAGAGAACATCAATTGATTTAGTTCTTCAGTATCAGCAGAAGGTCTAGAGTTCGCTGAATGGGATTCGTCAAAAGTGACGTGAATTGTTTCTTCTACAGTCCGTCTTCTTCGATTGAAGACTCTGAAGGCTTTAGAGATAGAAGAAAATCCAAGAAAAATTCCATCATCAGCCATAGGATCAAACTTTCCAAGGGCATCTCTGTTGTTTAGTATGAAACACTGACATACAAAGATATGAAGAAAGCTAATTGAAGGCTTTCTCCCATGGAAAAGTTCATAGGCTGTCTTCTTGAATCTTTTGACTATCAGCGACCTGTTTTGAGTAAAACAAGCAGTGTTGACAGCTTCTGCCTAAAACTGAGTAGGTAGATGAGAATCGTTGAGCATTGAACGTGCAACTTCGATGATAGTTCGATTTATTCTTTCAGCGACTCCATTTTGTTGCGGTGTTCTCACTGATGAAAAGTTGTAAGAAATACCGTTACTTTCAAAGAAGGAATCAAGAGAACTGTTTTTGAATTCAGTCCGTTGATCACTCCTTATTGAGCGAACGGTCATGTTGTTCAGGACTTCCATTTTCTGACAAAAGTGATGAGTTCTTTAGGGGTGTCACTCTTAGAACAGAGAAACATTACCCAGGTATAGCGAGAGAATTCATCAACTATGACCAACGTATATTTCTTTCCAGCGATGGATTGTTTGTTAACAGGGCCAAACAAATCCATATGGAGAAGTTGTAGAGGAGATGACACTGAGGAAACTTGCTTAGACTTGAAGCTTGCTTTAGTTTGTTTCCCTTTCTCACAAGCTGAACATAGGTACTCCTTAGCGTATGAGTGTTGAGGTAGACCAGTGACTAACTCTTTAGAAGAAAGAGTATTCAGTGTCTTGAAGTTGAGATGAGAGAGCCTCTAATGCCATAGCCAGTTGGCATCAGATGAGGCTTTTGAGAAGGAACAGGAGTTCTTAGTGGTTGTAGAGTCCATGTTTATTACGTAAACATTTTCCATACGATAACCGCTGAGAGCTATCTTCTCCTTTTCGTCAGTGACAAAGCAGGATTCCTTACTGAAGATAACTTTGTTATCCTTGTCACACAGTCGACTTATGCTTAGAAGATTATGCTTCAGTCCTTCAACATATGCAACTCTTCCAAAGGTTATTGTACCATTTGAGAGTACACCAAAACCTCGGGTATAGCCTTTTCCATTTCCACCGAAGGTCACTGAGGGACCCTACTCTTCCTTGTATTCAGTGAGCATGTTTTTCTTCCCAGTCATGTGTCTAGAGCATCCGATATCGAGATACTAGATACCCTTCTGAACCTGCAAACAAAGGAAGATTATTTTGACTTAGGCACCCGTTTAACTATGGGTCCACATTTGTCAGTGGTGGTAGAGGAAGTGGAAGGTTCAACATTTGAAGATTCAGCTTCAGAACTTGTCTTCGCTTTGGTTAGTTTCATAACCTCAGTGGTCTTCTTTGCCTTGGGGGCATTAATCTTCACCTTAGCTAGTTTTTCAGCTTTGGTGGTTGTGAGGCACTTACTAGCAATGTGATCGGTAAGTCCACAGTGATAACATTTCCTATAGCTAAAAGTAGCTTTAGGACCATTTACATGCTTAGTCATTGATTAAAAATGAGCAGGGCCAGCACCAAGTATACCTTTGGCATTGGAAATGGGAGGAACAATCAGTTCTTCGGATTTCTTACCAATGATATCCACTCTGATTCTAGGAGTAGATCGCTGAATAAATCTAGGGATCTTGTTCTTAGAATTAGAGGGATAAGTCACTGAAGCTTTAGAAGCATTCAACTTTGGTACAAAGGTACCTTCTGAGGTTTTTGATTGAAAACTTTTTCTTTTCCCTTACCTTTGATGATTAAGGAAGGTTTTTCCTCAGGGATGGGAGCTTTTGAAGAGAAACACTGAGATGAGGAAGTGTCAGGGATAGAGGACACAAACATTCCAAACTTGAGCCTGGAAAGATCAGTGGTTGGTTCTTCCGCGTCAGATTTATAACCAAGACCACGTTTGTCACTCAGGGGAATCTGAGACTTAATTATCTCAGTGATCGTTGTTGAGGATTTACACCATCCTTCAATAGTAGCTTTTTCAGCTTTCAATGCAGCGATAGCTTCTTCGCCCTCGATTTTGACTAGTTGATTTATATGAACCTGATCTTTTAAATCTTCTTCAATTTTAGAAAGCTTTTCTATTTGAAGGTGACAGTGTTTAAGCTGTTCAGCGAGATCAAGGTTTTGATTTTCAACAACAGTTTTGCCATTCATGGCATCATATAAACTCATAGTCAAGAGATCGATCTTTCGAAGACTATCAGCTTCTTCAATATCTGAAATATGTGTAAAGAAATAAGGTGATACCTTAGAGGTAGAGGATGAAGCAGAGAGAATTTCAGTTTGTTCTTCCTCTTCTTCGATTTTAGCCATGAGGCAGAGATTGGCCTCATCATCATCTTCAGAGTCAGATGATTCTTCTTCATCAGAGGCAGCCCAATCAAAGTCTGCCATCAGGCCTTTGCCTTTCTTCTTAAAACTCTTCAGCTTTGCATACTTATCTTTCAGCTTTTGATATTTGTCATCTCTAGCCCTGGGGTTAGAGGATTTCTTGGAGAAAGCTGAGGGTCTAGAAACTTTCTTTGACCTGCACTCGCTAGCAAAATGTCCTATCTTTTCACAGTTATAGCAAGTAGCAGTAGCCTTATCAACAGGGGTTGATGATCTTGGTTTGTCAGTAAGTGCGGGGGGCTTGTTCTTTCTGAAAATTTTCTTTTTGGCGAATCTCCCGAACTTATTAGATAGGAGAGCTATAGATTCATCAAGATCTAAAGAGTCAGCATCTGATGAGCATTCAGAGTTAGTTTCCAACTCATTGATACTAACAGTGGATCGCTGTGTGGTAGGTGACTCTGAGATTAAAGCAACTGGGGTGCTTTTGGAATCTTTTACAAGATTCTTCTTAAGATGACACGACTGCTCATGATCGAGCATAGTGCCACATAAGGTAGAAAGAGTCGTAGATTTTAGATCATTTAATAGCTTGAGAAACATTGAATAACTGTCCCATCTTTCAGGTAAACATTCTAAGAACTTTATCAGAACTTCAAAGTTAGAATATTCCTTACCAACGGTTTTCAGATCTATAATTAAACAGTTAAACCGCTGATGTACTTCAGAGAGAGTTTCATTCTTACCACAAATGAAGCTTTCGTATTGTCTTACCAGGTTGATCTTTATTGAGTCCTGGACTTCAAACGTACCTTCATACTGAACACAGATTGTGTCCCACATGGCTTTGGAGGTTTTCAGGTTCATGACGGAATGGTAGACTTCGTCAGGAAGAGCCATAGAAAGAATGGATCTGGCTTTGGTGTCGATAGCCACTTTCTTCTTATCTTCTTCAGACCAATTGTGAGGTTCCTTAGGCATAACTCGTTCAGGAATGGCAGCTCTAGTAGTAGTTCTTGGAACTTCAGGGTCAATTCTAACAGGTATATATGGGCCATTTTCGAGATAGTAAGGCATAGTAGGGTCTACACATTCTAAGATGAGTATCATCCTATTTTTCCACAGACTAAAGTTATCTCTGGAAAATCTAGGGGGTTTTGCAAGAGAACCATTGTCAATATAGTTTGTGTTTGTATCCATTATGTGAAATAGAAAGGAAGAGAAAAGATTAGTATAAGCAAGATGTTGTTTATGAGTTTAAACAATCCGCTCTGATACCACTTGTTGGTCCCGAGAGGGTTATACAAGTTTGTAGAAGGGGGGGGGGGGTTGAATACAAACACACATATTTTACTTTTCTAAATTGTTTATTGATAATTATCAAACAATTTCAACTTGTTGCAGAACAAGATTAAGGATTAAACCTAATCTAAACAAGTTATGAGAACACTAAGTTTCTTGCACTAGAATTAAGACAGAAAGGAGATAAGAATACTACTAATAATATTCTAACACAAAGATAGTAGAGAGAAGAAGATGGCCGAGCACTTCATTTCTGAAGTAGGGTTCTTCTTATATATTGCATGCATTTAATGCACAACAGTACAACTTTACATGTGGCAGCAGCTGATTGGTTGCATGGTTTGACCTTTGTAGACAACCTAGTAGCCGCATGATGAATAGTGTAGAATCAGAGTTGCTTGTACGATTCTGGACAAAAGGGATGTCCGTTCTGACAGTTCGTACGGAGACGTGCAAGGAGGTAAGAAAAAAGTAACTTGTAGAGGAAGACTTCATGATTAGCGTTCGTTGAACAATACTTTATCAACGAGTGACAAAGCTTAGCGATCGCTGAAGTCTTCTACTTAAAACTTCACGTTGAGTGGACAGGTCTTGGCTTCGCTGATATTCGTATCAGTTCATTAGGAGACTTGTCGATGGTTCTTGGGCTTTGTAACACCCGTAATTTCTAGATAAGTCCAATGTCGAATCAGTGTGGAACCGATCTTTAAGAAAAAATATGGAAAATAGGATTTTGGTTTAAATCCTAGATTTTTATGGTCTTGTTGGATGAGGAAATTGAATACGAGTCCAACGGTTCTTTCCGGAGCGAAAACGGAGCTATAACGAAGAAGTTATGACCAAAACAGCGATTAGGAAATAAAACGAGAAATCGGACAGAATGTGGCACACGGGGCGCGACTATGACCAACGAGAATGAACTGGTCAATGTCGCGGTGGCATTGTCGCGATGGTGGGACAAAACGAGAAATCAAACAGAAATGGGTACACAGGTCGCGACAATGACCAACGACTATAACCCGGTCAGTGTCGCGGTGTCATTGTCGCGGTCGGGAGCTGGAAGTGATTTAAAACCATTTTAACCTCTTTCTCTTCTCATTTCATTCTCACTCTCGACTCTCTTCATCTCCCTCACTCTCTCAGCCGATTTCTCTCAAGAAAACACCATCCCCTCCCCTCTCCTTCCTCATTTCTTCACCAAATCAAACCCTCTTCCACCATTAATGAGCACTTGGAGAGCTTGGAGCTTTTGTGGAGATTAGGAGTTCGTCTTGGAGGATTCGAGTGATTTAAGGTAATCTCTTCCCACCTAAAGATGTTAATGTTGTTAATTTCATCTTTTTTCCATCTTGTGGTGATGTCGAACGATTTTGGTGATGATGGGTTAAGAAATATGGTTTATCTCATATTTAAGAACTAGGGTTTGATATATTTGGGGGTTTTGATGTGTTATGGTTAGGGAATGGTTCCTTATGGTTGGATTGTGATATTGATGGTTGAGATTTCATAAATCTAGGTTTTGGAAGTTTTGGCTTGAGGATGCAAACTTCATCAAAGGAGCTTACGTTGGAGAAACTCTAGATTTAGCTAAATCTAGCAAGGTGACTTCAAGTTACTTTGCGAAAACGTTGTACATGCTAAAATGAGTATTTTACAAATATGTGTGTGTTTTACTTGAAAATGTATATGGTTGAGTTATTTGGTTGATTTAACTCTTTGGAAGTGTTTATCTTCATAAATGTGTAAAACACCCATATTTGGGGCTTTTGGATGTTTGGATGGTTAGAAACCATAAATTGTCTTTAAAAGAGTAATTGCTCAAAATGAGGTTTAAATTGATGGTGTAATCATATATGTGTAAATGATTTTGTAAACCAATTGGGAAATACACTTTTAAGTATTATGTGTCATTTTCAGAATTATAAGGGTGTGAGTCCTTTGGGAAACCCTTTTTGTTTAACCGTGATGAGTTTTGGGGTTAATGATGATTTTGAAGTATAGCTTGCCTAAACAAAGTTTAAATGTGTTTTGACCGACATTATGGGTCTAGCAAGCTTGGAGCACTTTGCTCGGTTTTGACTTTGAGTCTTGAGGGCATTAGCCAGGTTTTAATAAGCTCGACGTGGGCTTGGGGTTTGCATTGCATGAGTTGCAACATATTTGAGGTTTACATGATTTGAATGCATTGGTTATTCTTTTGAGGTCATGTATAAGTTTTTAAGTTAAGTAAGCTTGTTTTGAATGGTGGGTTTGCCAAGGTAAAGACCTAGTATGGTTGAACTTGGTGGTTTAAATGGACTAAAGACCTAGTATGGTTGAAGTCTAAGAGGGACTAAAGACCTAGTATGGTTGATGTCTAAGAGGGGCTAAAGACCTAGTATGGTTGATGCCAAAGACGGACTAAAGACCTAGTATGGTTGATGTCTAAGATGGGCTAAAGATCTAGTATGGTTGATGTCTAAGATGGTTTAAAGATCTAGTATGATTGATGTCGAGGATTGACTAAAGACCAAGTATGGTTGATGTCTAAGATGGGCTAAAGATCTAGTATGATTGATGCCGAGGATTGACTAAAGACCTAGTATGGTTGATGTCATCCGTTTTCCACATCCAAGAAGCTTACTTGTATTTATTTAATTGTGGTTTAATTTATGTGGTTGCCACATTCGATGAGATCGGGTCTCCCCCGTCACCGAAGGGTGTTGATTTCGGGTATTTTATCTATTCACATTGTTGAGGTTATATTACCTGTATATGGATTGTTTTTCCAGGATTGATGGACGGATTTATGTTACATTCTTATTGAATGTTTTAACTGCTGGGGTTTTAGTTTATGGTATTGGGATTTTAATACATTTTACGTTTGCGTGAGTTTAGCTTCGTATTATGTTTTAATAAAGGTTATATTTAAATGGATGGTTTCCATGTTTTATGGGTTGAGTATGATTTGTCAACCGTATTTGAAGGTTTTGCCTAAACTAGAATTATTCACGTAATTGGGTGAATTGGGATTTGTAACTCATATTGGAAAACGCTTTACACTTTTCGGGAATGGTTTTCCATGGATTTTGAGTGTGTTGGAAAATGAGTCGTTTATGCCGTTTGAGAAATCTTTTTGGAAATGATCGTCTTTGTCGCAAACTTTCATTTAAAGATTTATTTAAATCATGACTATAACTACTAACTTCCGATTTATGATTTTATATAGTCATGATAAATGCTTGAACTCACTAGGCGTAAGCCTAACCCTTTTTATTTGTCGGCATGTGCAACAGGCTCAGGTTGGGGTAGCTCCAGCTACATTGTGAAGTGACGAGTGCTAGTAATGTGCACGAGAGGTGAATAGCTTAAGTAATGTTTTTCGCATTTACCCTTGGGAAGTAGCACTTGTATTTGGATTAAGTGATGTCCGAAGTGGGTTTAGTCTTGGTAATGAGACTTGTGTAGTATGTATTACTTGGAGATAACCATTGTTTGTAATTGGAAGTATTTTACCTATTGTTTCGAATGTAATATCGAAAAATTTAAATTAGTTGCTCTTTCCAAATTTGAGGGTGTTACAAGTTGGTATCAGAGCATAAGTTTGAGAGATTTAGGTGTTGATTTTGGATACCTAGACTCAAACTAGCGTTTGTTTAGGTAAATGAGAGCGAAATTCACCTTTAGGCACTTTAAGATAAGATTTTTGGGATCAATGGATGTTGTTAGAAATGAGAATCACGTCGAGAGTAGCAAGGATAATCATGTATGGTTCGTTCATAGTGACACCTGGCCAGTGTCGTGGTGAGCCTACTAGTACATGTGCATAATTGAATTACTTTCGTGTGATGATCGTTGGGGTAGTAAAGGAGGTTTTAAGCTAGTAGTCGTTGGAATAAATGAACGATACTAATGTTAGTCACTTGGAGTGACGATAAGCTTGATGTTTGCCTTAAGTAGACCGTTTTGGGTCAAGATTGATGGTTGGATTAGAACCATAGGCTTATTGAGCCGACTTTGATTTTAGGAAAGCCGTAAGGTTAATCGACGTGATTTCCGATGTAGCCTTAAAAAGTTTGATAATCCGGATGACAATAGTGGACCGGAGGATTTTGGAGGAGTAGGGGCGAGATGTTGAATGCTGACTAAATTCATGCATGAAATTTAGTTTGGAAATAAATTGCATTAACTGTGTCTTGTGTTTCCAATCCTTATAAGGATTGTGTTTTGGTTTTGAGAAATGTTTGGCACGCACACAAGATTTAAAATTGTGGTTTTAAAAGTGCATGAAACTGTGTTATGGCGGGAGTTGCAAACTCCGCCGAAATTTGTTTTGTATTAATTCATTGTTGTGCAACACTGTTTTAGATTCGATGATAATCATATTTTATGATGTTTAAGATGTTGGGCAAATAGCTACGGCTTGTGACTTTAACATTGGATCTCCTCCACATATGTTAGAGTTGGGACGATAAGTTATTTTCCATCATGTTTATGTAAAGTCATTTTGGGAAATTTGTTTAATGTGAGATATTAAACGGTGTTGCCTATATGGTTTTACCATGGAGTGAATTGGTTGAGATTTGGCGTTTCTTTTGTGATTTTTCTCATAGCAATTTGGCTTTGGAAGCATGGTGTGTAACGCCGTTTTATTGACTTGGAGTCATTGAGTCCATGGGGGTTCATGGAGTTTGGTTTTACGACATGTTGAGTCGTGTGAGTATGATTTCATGAGGTGAATGTTTTAATTACTTTCGGGGAAAAGTTTACAATGTTTGTTACTTGCTGGTAGGAATTTATGCTAGTCCTGATAGGTTGTTAAGGGAATGCCTTATAAATTGTATGCAGTAGGAACCAAATAGCCTTAGAATGTTGGATTTAATTCTATTGCGCAACTCTTGTTTGAGTCTAACCGTTGTAGAATAGAATCTTTTATTCGAATGTCTTTCTGATTTCACACTATATGCAACTGTGCATTCGCGAGGCGACTCGTGGGTTAGATATTTCTATTTATTCATCGTACGAGTTGATGACCGTTCGGTCAAAGGGTGTTTTAGCGTTGTGGAAATCATGCATAGTTCGCGTTTTTGCACATTTTGAAAATACAAATGTGTGAGTCATTGACATTGGTCAATTTTGATTTTTGCCAAGTATTTTGGAAAATTGGAAACATTTTGGGTTTGGAGGAAATGTGTGTTTTGAGTATTTTGCCATATACATTTTGTAATGACATTTTGACGTCTTTGTTCCAAGTGCGAAACTTGAGGAAAATGCTTCGCGATGAAGATTTTAGAAAATTGTTGTATAAAACGATGGTGCGTGTGATTCCGTATGTTTTGAACATCGACACGCACCGTCAGTGCAATTTGAGATTTGAAAATAAGTTGAACCCTTTGGATGTCAACTATTTATTAACACTTATTTTGCTCGTTTGTTTAAAAAAAAACGTATCGTTGTGTGCAAGTTTGCCAAATGCGTCTTAGTCAAATGTCATTATAGGGCCGGATGAGGATTTTGAGCAATTGATTTAAAGAGTTTCACTTGTTGAAACTTGGTTGCGAACCGTTTGATGCATGTCTTTTCGTTTCAAGAAAATTTTAATAGAAGTGTTACAAGCTTGCATGCCTACCCCAATGTAAAGTTGTATGATGTTTTAGTCGATAATTTCGAGTGATGGAAACACATGAATTTTGGTTTTAAATATGGAATTTGCACAAGTCATTTTGAGTTGACTAAGGTGTATGTGCAAACAGTTTCTTCATTTTGTAAAATAAACTGAACTGCGATGAAATGATTTTCAACATGATTTTCATATATGGGACGAGAGTGTCCAGTTTTGGGTAACTACCGAACTGCTAGTAGTAGCTTTGTGCGTACGGTATATTTGATATGAAAACCTTGGTGTTGAAAATATTTTGTGAATGATTTTGATTAAGTGGCATATTTTCGTATAACGTACTTGAAAACCTTGAACTCGATAGGACATTGGAAAGGGTGTGTAACCCAGTTAAGGGTAAGTGTGTGTGGCACTTTGACGGTGGAAAATTGAGTCTTCCACGCGTGTTGGTATTGTGGGCCGGATGATACCGGTAGCAAGGTAGATGTGTTGGTGGTAATTGAAGAGTTAGACTTGCGGTAATGCATTTCGAGGTTGGTATAGCCGCCTTGTTGACAACCACGGTTTTGGTGGAATAACCTTCGTATGTGACTAATGAATCTGTTGGTTGATGATTCATGTGAGATGAATTTGGGAGTCTAATAGAACTCGTTGGAGTTATTTGATAGTCATTGGTAGGAATGATCGAAATTGATGATTATGTGGGTTCGTTAGTGAACAAACCGTGATGTGATTTAGAGTTGAAGCTAAATCGCGGGAGATAGAACACTTAAAGGTTGGGAGACAACCGAAGTGGTTTGACTAGGAGTTATTTTATGGTTAGAGTGTCCTTCCGGACATAAGTAACGTGTACTTGAAGGGGTTTCGTTGGTAAGAAATTGGTTCGAGGAACTGTCTTTATGGCGGTGTGAGAAATTTAGATTCCATTTAGGAATTGATGATTTGTGGCCGACATTGAGTCGGTTAGCCTTGGGTTGTAGAGGATGTAGATTTCGAGGACGAAACCTTATAAGGTTGGGACGATTGTAACACCCGTAATTTCCAGATAAGTCCAATGTCGAATCAGTGTGGAACCGATCTTTAAGAAAATTATGGAATATAGGATTTTGGTTTAAATCCTAGATTTTTATGGTCATGTTGGATGAGGAAATTGAATACGAGTCCAACGGTTCTTTCCGGAGCGAAAACGGAGCTATAACGAAGAAGTTATGACCAAAACAACGATTAGGAAATAAAACGAGAAATCGGACAGAATGTGGCACACGGGGCGCGACTATGACCAGCGAGAATGACCTGGTCAATGTCGCAGTGGCAGTGTCGCGATGGTGGGACAAAACGAGAAATCAAACAGAAACGGGTACACGGGTCGCGACTATGACCAGCGACTATGACCTGGTCATTGTCGCGGTGTCATTGTCGCGGTCGGGAGCTGGAAGTGATTTAAAACCATTTTAACCTCTTTCTCTTCTCATTTCATTCTCACTCTCGACTCTCTTCATCTCCCTCACTCTCTCAGCCAATTTCTCTCTAGAAAACACCATCCCCTCCCCTCTCCTTCCTCATTTCTTCACCAAATCAAACCCTCTTCCACCATTAATGAGCACTTGGAGAGCTTGGAGCTTTTGTGGAGATTAGGAGTTCGTCTTGGAGGATTCGAGTGATTTAAGGTAATCTCTTCCCACCTAAAGATGTTATTGTTGTTAATTTCATCTTCTTTCCATCTTGTGGTGATGTCGAACGATTTTGGTGATGATGGGTTAAGAAATATGGTTTGTCTCATATTTAAGAACTAGGGTTTGATATATTTGGGGGTTTTGATGTGCTATGGTTAGGGAATGGTTCCTTATGGTTGGATTGTGATATTGATGGTTGAGATTTCATAAATCTAGGTTTTGGAAGTTTTGGCTTGAGGATGCAAACTTCATCAAAGGAGCTTACGTTGGAGAAACTCTAGATTTAGCTAAATCTAGCAATGTGAGTTCAAGTTACTTTGCGAAAACGTTGTACATGCCAAAATGAGTATTTTACAAATATGCGTGTGTTTTACTTGAAAATGTATATGGTTGAGTTATTTGGTTGATTTAACTCTTTGGAAATGTATATGGTTGAGTATCTTCATAAATGTGTAAAACACCCATATTTGGGGCTTTTGGATGTTTGGATGGTTAGAAACCATAAATTGTCTTTAAAAGAGTAATTGCTCAAAATGAGGTTTAAATTGATGGTGTAATCATATATGTGTAAATGATTTTGTAAACCAATTGGGAAATATACTTTTAGGTGTTATGTGTCATTTTGAGAATTATAAGGGTGTGAGTCCTTTGGGAAACCCTTTTTGTTTAACCGTGATGAGTTTTGGGGTTAATGATGATTTTGAAGTATAGCTTGCCTAAACAAAGTTTAAATGTGTTTTGACCGACATTATGGGTCTAGCAAGCTTGGAGCACTTTGCTCGGTTTTGACTTTGAGTCTTGAGGGCATTAGCCAGGTTTTAATAAGCTCGACGTGGGCTTGGGGTTTGCATTGCATGAGTTGCAACATATTTGAGGTTTACATGATTTGAATGCATTGGCTATTCTTTTGACGTCATGTATAAGTTTTTAAGTTAAGTAAGCTTGTTTTGAATGGTGGGTTTGCCAAGGTAAAGACCTAGTATGGTTGAACTTGGTGGTTTAAATGGACTAAAGACCTAGTATGGTTGAAGTCTAAGAGGGACTAAAGACATAGTATGGTTGATGTCTAAGAGGGGCTAAAGACCTAGTATGGTTGATGCCAAAGACGGACTAAAGACCTAGTATGGTTGATGTCTAAGATGGGCTAAAGATCTAGTATGGTTGATGTCTAAGATGGGCTAAAGATATAGTATGATTGATGCCGAGGATTGACTAAAGACCAAGTATGGTTGATGTCTAAGATGGGCCAAATATCTAGTATGATTGATGCCGAGGATTGACTAAAGACCTAGTATGGTTGATGTCATCCGTTTTCCACATCCAAGAAGCTTACTTGTATTTATTTAATTGTGGTTTAATTTATGTGGTTGCCACATTCGATGAGATCGGGTCTCCCCCGTCACCGAAGGGTGTTGATTTCGGGTATTTTATCTATTCACATTGTTGAGGTTATATTACCTGTATATGGATTGTTTTTCCAGGATTGATGGACGGATTTATGTTACATTCTTATTGAATGTTTTAACTGCTGGGGTTTTAGTTTATGGTATTGGGATTTTAATACATTTTACGTTTGCATGAGTTAAGCTTCGTATTATGTTTTAATAAAGGTTATATTTAAATGGATGGTTTCCATGTTTTATGGGTTGAGTATGATTTGTCAACCGTATTTGAAGGTTTTGCCTAAACTAGAATTATTCACGTAATTGGGTGAATTGGGATTTGTAACTCATTGGAAAACGCTTTACACTTTTCGGGAATGGTTTTCCACGGATTTTGAGTGTGTTGGAAAATGAGTCGTTTATGCCGTTTGAGAAATCTTTTTGGAAATGATCGTCTTTGTCGCAAACTTTCATTTAAAGATTTATTTAAATCATGACTATAACTACTAACTTCCGATTTATGATTTTATATAGTCATGATAAAATGCTTGAACTCACTAGGCGTAAGCCTAACCCTTTTTATTTGTCGGCATGTGCAACAGCCTCAGGTTGGGGTAGCTCCAGCTACATTGTGAAGTGACGAGTGCTAGTAATGTGCACGAGAGGTGAATAGCTTAAGTTATGTTTTCCGCATTTACCCTTGGGAAGTAGCACTTGTATTTGGATTAAGTGATGTCCGAAGTGGGTTTAGTCTTGGTAATGAGACTTGTGTAGTATGTATTACTTGGAGATAACCATTGTTTGTAATTGGAAGTATTTTACCTATTGTTTCGAATGTAATATCGAAAATTTTAAATTAGTTGCTCTTTCCAAATTTGAGGGCGTTACAGGCTTGATCTTCGACTTCAGCGTAGAACCTTTGTTGACGTGAAACTTGTCTTCAGGGATCATAAGTAAACAACTAAAACTAATAGCGATCAGCAACAAGACTGAACAGGCTCAGTTCTTTATCGATAAACAGTTTCGCTGAATGTCTAATTTAAAAGCATGAGTTTCCTATCAGCTGTACTGTAGAGTCATAGTACTTGTTAGCTCCAATCTTTATGATAAATAGAAGTATTGGAAAATAGACCAAGTATCGACACCAACAGAGGCTCTACCGAGTAGTCGAGTAACCGAGAAGACAGAAGTCTTCGACAGAGGCTCTGCCGGGTTAATCAAGAAGACCGAAGTGAATAAACAACAGAAGACTCTTCTAAGCGGACAAGGCCACAGAGCTTCTGTCATACTTGACAGAGCTTCTGTGGTAAAAAGAAGATCTAGTCAAAAGATCTAAACAAGGACGAACATGCTTCTTACAATATCTGCCATTCAAATGTTCTGAAGATCAGTCGTACAAAGGCGTGACCTGACAACTCCACGTGTCAAACTCTGATAGGTTTCCACCTAAAGCTGAATACGGAGCATTTAATGGACATTGTATTTACAACAGTTCCAGAATAGTGTTTTGTACCTTCCAGCTACTATTCCTCAACAGTGTCTTCGTACCTTCAGTCCTTATTGTCCCCCTTAGAAGTAGTATAAATAGAAGGTTCATGTGAACTCTTCTATTAAGCTTTTTACACAACACACACACCTTTAGAGCAGTTTCTTGTTAAACCTTTCGGTGTTCTTGGTGTTCTTATAATATCAAATACAGTGAATCATTGAGCTATTTATCTGTCTTATTTACACCTCTTGTATTTGATATTGTGTGTTATTCTACCTCATAATATATGTTAGTTCGTTAAAACGCTTCCGCATTATATATTGTTTGAACTAATTAGATAGAATCATCATTGTTAAGCAAAACAGGAACCAACAATTGGTATCAGAGCCTGCTTTGATTTTCTATATCAAGTGATCCACTCTTACAATGATTTTTGGTAGAAACTTGGACTAACATTAACCTGTTCTTCATTCCTTCTGCTTTTCTGCCACTCTCGACCTGTTCGACTTTGGTATACTTACAGAACCTGTTACTATGGTTAAATCTCCATTTTAGTACACTGCTCAAACCTTTCAGAAAGCTTACCCTATTTTCTGGAAATATCACTCTCTCAAAATGACAAATTCAAACAACTTCTTCACCGCTGGTTCCTTAACCAAGCCACCCACACTACTCAGAGATGAGTACCCTCAGTGGAAGATACGAATGATTCACTTCTTCGAGGGTACTGACAAAAAACTCATGCACTTTATCAACAATCCTCCTTTCGTTCCCATGGTCACAGTACCACGTATTCCTGCCACATGTGACACTCCTGAGGTTCCTGCGTACGAGAAACCAAAGACCAAGGATAAGTGGTCCGAACCTGATTGGGAAAAATATGAGATTGCTCAGAAAACAAAGAGACTTCTGATAATGGCCATACCCATTGACCTTTTCCAATCCCTAGATGCGTGTGAGTCTGCATACGATCTGTGGAAGGAACTGGAAAAACAACTGGAGGGTGGGGCCAAAACTCAGAAGAACCGCAGAGCCCAATGCATAAATGAATACTATGCATTCAAAGCTCTATCGACCGAATCTCTGCAGACGACATATGATCGGTTTAACTCTCTAATCAACAAGTGCAAGAAGTTCGGGATTCACATAACTTCTGAAGAGAACAACGTCATGTTCCTAAATAGTCTAAATGAAGAATGGCTCCAGTTGTCCATGTCTCTGCAAACAAATCAGGACTTAGACTCCTGGACTCTGTCAGATCTCTATGGAACATTGGCAGCCTAAGAGCCTCAAATTGCACAAGCAAAAGCACACATCAGTGCACCTCTTGCACTGGTCGGTAAGACCACAGAAGCTAGAGAGAACCCAAAGGAGAAAGCTGCAGAAGTAAAGAAGGAGAAGAAAAAGAAAATCTTGATCGTTGATAGTGAAGATGAGGAGGTGGTGGAAGAAGAAGAAACATCAATGGCCTCTATTGCTAAATCGTTAGCCCTTTTGACAAGGGAATTCAGCAGAGGTTACCAGAAGAAGTCTGGTAATGAACGCTATGGAAGAGATGATCGAGGAAGAGAAGGGTCAAATGAAAGGTCGACTGGCAGAGGTGGCGACCAACAGAGGTCAGACTATAAAGTTGGCAACACTCCACATAACCAAGTATGTTACAACTGTGGTAAGCTAGGGCACTATGCCAATGAATGTAGAACTGAAAGAGGTGGTGACCGACAGAGGACGGACAACAGAGCTGGCAACGGTTCCCAGAACCAAGGATGCTTTAACTGTGGCAAGTCAGGTCATTATGCCGCTGACTGCAGAAGCAACTCTACCCGCCCACAGAGGGACTCTGCTTACTACAAAAAGAAAGCGGAGTTTTATGCTCAGAAGGCACTAATGGTGAATCAGGAGAACTGGCTGTCAGACGAATCATCTGATGAAGGCGACAAAAACGCCTTGTTCTGTGGAATGGCAGAGGTCAGCTCATCCGACTCCGATAGTGAGAAGCAGTATGTGCCGATCTAGTATCTAGACTCCGGATGCTCGCGGCACATGACTGCGACAGAAGTCTACTATCCACATACAAAGAAAAACACGATGGTGGATCTGTGACCTTTGGAGACAACAAAAAGGGGTACATTAAAGGCTACGGAGTCATCAAGAAGGAGAACATGTCTGTATGCAAAGTTGCATATGTGGATGGCCATAAACACAATCTTCTCAGTGTTAGCCAACTCTGCTATACGGGTTTCGACGTAATGTTCAAAAGAACCTTCTGTTCTCTACAAGGTGAGGACACAGGAGTCGAACTTCTGCGAGCCGAACGAAGAGGCGATATCTACCTAATGAACTTCTGTGCCAAGAACAAGGAAGACAAGCTCTGCCTTGTAACCTGTAAAAGCGAAGAAGCCTGGTTATGGCATAACAGGTTCTGCCACCTAAACTTTCATACTCTAGATAAACTTGTTAAACTTGATCTACTCAAAGGTCTGCCAAATGTTAAGTTTAATAAAGATCACTTGTGCTCTGCTTGCGAAATGGGAAAACTCAAAAGAGCTTCCCATAAAGGCAAAACTGTTATATCTTGCACTAGGCCTCTGTACATGCTTCATGTCGACCTTTGCGGTCCAATCGCTACACAGAGCCTAGGTGGCAAGAAATATATACTTGTTTTGATCGACGAATACTCAAGATTTACATGGGTTGAATTTGTCAGAAAGAAATCAGATGTTCCAAACATTCTGATAAATTTAATGAAAAGAATCCAAGTTCTGTATGAGTGCAGAATTCAGAAACTAAGAAGCGACAATGGCACAGAGTTCAAAAACTCTATCATTGAAACCTATCTTACGGAAGAAGGCATTTCACAGAACTTCTCTGCTGCATGCACCCCACAACAAAATGGTGTGGTTGAACGAAAGAACCGCACGCTTGTGGAGGTTGCAAGAACTATGCTGACAGCATGTGGATTACCAATGTGTTTTTGGGCAGAAGAAGTATCAACCGCATGCTACACCCAAAATCGATCAACCATAGTAAAGAGGCACATCAAAACACCTTATCACTTAATCAACAAAAGGCGACCAAACATCAAATTCTTTCATGTATTTGGATGCAAGTGCTTTGTCTTAAATGATAGAGAAGCAAGAGGAATGTTTGAGGTGAAAGCAGATGAAGGAAAGTTCATAGGATACTCTGCCACTTCAAAAGGTTACAGAGTATACCTTCTGAAGTCTCGATCCATCGTAGAAAGCATCAATGTATCTTTTGATGATTCCTTTCAGAAGACTTCTGAACAAATCAGTTCAGAACTCGGTCTAAAGAAGGAATCCTCTGGCATTTCAAAAACAAGAGAAGAAGACTTAAATCTTCTATTTGAAGAAATGTTCCATGATGATATTAATCCCTCTGCTGGAGCCATCAGAGCCTCTGGAGAACTATCTTCTGCAAACCAGTCTGAGTCAGGTATGTCTCTAACTGGTCCATTAAATACTTCATCTTCTTCCGTGAATCATACAGATGCACGTGTTGAGGGGGAGCCAACAGAAGATGAAACGACCAAAGATTCAACAACAGAGGCTCCTGAAATACCTACTCCAGCAACTACAGAGGAATCAATACCAGAGGAAAACGAAGACTCACTCTCTACTTCCTCAGAGATTACAAATTCTAACTCTCATTCCAATCCTCCCACAAGCTGAAGAACCATCAACAACAGAGGTTGCACCAGAACCGCAGTGTGCAACCACAGAAGTTAATCTTGATGACTCAAATGACCATCTTCCAAGAACAACACGGTGGACGAAAAGCCATCCTCCAAACCTTATAATCGGTGATCCTTCTGAAAAGGTCAAAACAAGATCAGCCACTGCTAATTTTTGTTTCTTTACAAATTTTATCAGTATGATCGAGCCAAAAAGAATCTCTGAAGCTCTAGATGATCCAAACTGGGTAGATGCTATGCAAGAAGAGCTTCTACAGTTTGAGAGAAACAAGGTATGGAATCTAGTACCTCTGCCACGAGGGAAACAAGCCATAGGGACAAAATGGGTCTTCAGAAACAAGAAGGACGAGGATGGGGTGGTCATTAGAAACAAAGCAAGATTGGTGGCTAAGGGATATCGCCAAGAAGAAGGCATTGATTACGATGAAACTTTTGCCCTTGTTGCACGGCTCGAGGCTATAAGAATATTTTTAGCCTTTGCAGCCCACAGAGGTTTCAAAGTATTTCAAATGGACGTAAAATCGGCCTTTCTAAATGGCGAAATCCAAGAAGAAGTCTATGTCCAGCAGCCACAAGGGTTTGAAAGCTCCAAGTACCCAAAATACGTATATTACCTTGACAAAGCTCTGTATGGACTGAAACAGGCTCCAAGAGCATGGTCCGAAAGACTTTCAACCTTTCTTCTCGATAACAATTACGAAAGAGGTACAACCGATACTACTTTGTTTTACAAAAGAAAAGGTGATGAGATTCTGCTTGTACAGATTTATGTGGATGACATTATTTTTGGGTATACAAATGCACAACAGTGCAAAGATTTCGAAAAACTCATGTAGAGTGAGTTTGAAATGAGTATGATGGGAGAATTAACTTTCTTCCTCGGACTCCAAGTAAAACAATCATCAGAGGGAATTTTTATAAATCGAGCAAAATATGTCTCTGACATACTTTCAAAATACAGTCTCTTTGATGCCTCTGTAATGAAGACCCCAATGGCCACTGGAAATAAATTATTCTCAGATCAAAATGGCACATCTGTAGAGTGCAAACTCTACAGAGGTATGAGTGGGTCTCTTTTATACTTAACCGCAAGTATACCTGATATAATGTATGCCACATGCCTCTGTGCAAGATATAAAGCTAACCCAAAGCAATCCCACTACATTGCTGTAAAGAGAATCATCAGATACCTCAAAGGGACCAAAAATCTTGGACTCTGGTATCCGAAGAACTCTGGTTTTGGTCTTAAGGCATACACATATTCAGATTATAGAGGATGCAAGCTTGATCGAAAGAGCACCTCTGGGAGTTGTCAATTCCTGGGAGGTAATCTAGTCAGCTGGACTTCGAAGAAGCAGAACTGTGTATCTACATCTACAGCAGAAGCGGAATATGTTGCTGCTGCTAGCTGTTGCTCTCAAGTTCTATGGATGAAAACTCAGCTCAAAGACTATGGGTACAACATATACAAGATTCCCATCCTCTATGATTCCAAAAGTGCCATAGCAATCTCTGCCAATCCAGTACAGCACTCAAAAACAAAGCATATCGATATTCGTTATCACTTTCTGAAGTATCATGTTGAATTTGGCACAATCGAAATGCAATTTGTGCCCACTGAATACCAGCTTGCAGACTTATTCACTAAGGCACTAGATGAGAAAAGATTCCTTTTCTTGGTGGGTAAGTTGGGAATGATTAACATGAGTTGAACCCTCTGCATATAAGATTTGATCTTCTTGTACATATGTATATATTTAAACTCTTTTGTATGTAAATTCTTAAATCATCAAAAGTTCTGTAAACAACAGAGCTTCTGTGGGATTGCTCAGAGTATGACAATCTCCACAGAACCTCTGATAACTTTGACCTATGTTCAGTGCACAACTTATCTCATTTGATCCAAGCATAGGTCAAGGGGGAGCAGAAGGAGACCTTGAACTGATCTACAGAGGTTGATCATTCAAGGGGGAGCCAAAGAAGAGATATGATCATCCATATCCACAGAAGTCAGGTGTTTTTACCGAACAAAGAACCAAAAGTGAGTAACTCGTACAAATCCTTTTTGAAAACAATTTTCTAGGACACAAATTTCAAAATACGTCCTATAAACAACGTTTAAGACATTTCAAACAAGAAATGATCAAAAAGATTTTCGAGCCTTCCGTTATGAGAAATTTAAAGTCATAGAGCTTTTGTTGATCTCAACAGAGCTTCTGTAAGCCGGATCCTCTAGAACTGCAAATTTCATATGGAAACTCTGTCGATCAAACATAAATGTCTTCTTTAAGGATTTGTGCGTACAAATGCACACACAAGGATACAGGAAGAAAGTCTTATGGGCAAAGAGCTCACTTAACCAAAGAGTCTCTATCGCCCAAACTAGACACTCTAAAAGTGTGTCTCGAACAAAATCAAGTTCCAAAACAATTTTCCAGGACACAAATTTCCAAGTATGTCCTAAAAACAGTGTTTAACAAAATGAAAACATTGGATGATCAAAAAGTTCTCTAAATTTTTAGTTATGAGAAATTTTCACTCTCAGAGCCTCTGCTGGCCTCGACAGAGCCTCAAAGCCTCTGGGAATGAAAACTTTGTACTAAAGATCTATCGATCCTCTCCAATGATCTTTCAAACGTTTCTGGTAAAGGTACAGGCATCAGAAGAGACAAAAAGACAAGGTTCAGATCACAGAGCTCACTCCACCACAGAGCCTCTGTTGAATCTGACACTTAGTCTTTTATGGATATTCTGTAAAAGAACGAATTATCTACTGCGAGTGACAGTCTTCTGAAAATAGAAAAGCTCACGCGCCAAGCATTAATGGGCCGCACACGCCATCTAATCGTGCTCTGACATTAATGACATGGCATCTTTTGATTGGACGTATGTGGCACACGTTCTCCTGGAAAGTTGAACCAGCCGTATGCACTTAATTACAGATCCCAAATTTTATTCACTTTCAAATATTTACCCTTTCAGATTCTACCGTCTCTTCAGTATAAAACCAAACTTACCACACCCTCTAAACGTTTACGAACTTATTCTCTTCATCTTCTCCGGAGAACCTTGCAAAAAACCTGCAACTTCCATATTCTACTCTCTTTCTTCAAAGAAAATCAATGGCTTCCACCTCCAACGCTCCGGTGAACTCCCCATCTCATTCTAAAACTCACAAAACCAAGAAATCGCCAGAAACATAGAACAAGACCACTCTGGAGATGAAGCAGATTTTGCTCCGACCACCCATCTTCAAAACTTCATTGCCCATGATCACTTTGAAAGTGTTCTTCCTTTGAAACCAAACAACTACTATTTGGTTCCCTCAAAAACGGCTTTTGGGGAAGCACACGCAATATTGCTTCACATCTTGGAAAACCATTACCTCTACCCCCTGTTATCCAAAACAGTCAATAAAATCCCTTCCAGATATCTCAATCAATTCTGGCAAAGCAGCAGATTTGACCCCGCAGATAGACAAATCAAGGGTTACATCTCCAAACCAGACAAATTTGAACACCTCGAACTCAAATTCAACAGAACCATGTTCTCACTGGAGTTCAGCCTACCCACCAGAGGACTACTAGGGATAAAGGCATACGCAGAGGAACCAACAGACGAAGAGCTCTGCCGTTTTGTTGAAATGTTAGGGTACAACACAACCCTAAGAAAAAGAAACGATTTCAGAAGAAATCGCCTTCCTCCTTTGTGGAATACGCTCTTCTCAATCCTAAATCGGTGCCTAACAGGTAAGGTGGGTAGTCCAGACCAAATTTCACACCAAATCTTGACCATAATGTACGGGGTATATTATGATCTACCTCTGGACTACTCTACCATCATGATGCAAGAAATGGTCAACACCATTGACAGAAGGATCTCCTCTCAGAAGGCCAAAGGACGAAAGCCCAAAAGTCTACCTCCTCTACAATATCAAAGAATTCTGGGAGTCCTGCTAGAGCCTCTGCTACGACTACAAAAATGGCCAATGGAGGGACCAACGGCCAGAATGTACCCACTGAACAAAAACACCCCAACAGAGCACGAAGATGAATACCCTTTCTGCAGACCTCTGCCAAAGAAACTTCTGGGATACGTTAAAGACAAAACCCTTAAGTTGGAATACATACGCGATCATAGAAGTCCAGAACCGAGTCCTGTGACACCCCCGTGTCTAGGAGCCCCATTAGGAACTAAGGTTGTGGATAGGATGTCAGATGAACAGTGGGCTGCAGCTTTGGGCAAACATCAGCTTGTACAGGCCAACTTTCAAGCTCAGAGGGAAGCAATACTCTCCCCGTCAACAAAGAGCAAAACCTCTGTCACCACTCCCAAGAAGAAGAATAAGAAGAAAACCCACAAGAAAACTACAGAGGGCACCTCTACCTCTGCTGCTCAACTATCCCCTCCTCATGCAACAGAGGTTGGATCATCTGCACAACCCCCTCATCCAAAAGAAAATAAGAAAAGAAAACACAAGTCTTTAGAGGAGGGTGCCCCAAAGCCAAAAAGGAAAAAGAGCAAGAAGAAGACCAAGAAACCTCACACCCCTCTGCGGACCATCGCAGAAGATACAAAAATGGCAGAAGAAACCAATGAGCAACCTCTGTAATCCCCTTCACCCATCAACTGTGCACATCACAGAAACTTCTCTGACTTCCTCCAACACCCTGAGTTTGACAACACTCTTGACACTTCTGGATGGACTGCAGAACCCCTCTCCCATGGCTCTACAGAAGAAACAGACTTCAGAATTTCTTCTGACCTAGAAGAAGATGATCAAACGCCAGAAAACAATCAGTCTAAAACTCCAGAAGTACTACAGGACCACTTCACTCAACCAGGATTTGATGTACAAAGGGCAAGCCCAGAGGAAGAGGTAGTTGTAGAAGAACATCACATGGACACCATGTTAGGAGATCCAACAGAGGAGACGGTTGAAACTAGAGGTACAAGGGTAGAAGTCACAGAGGTTGATTCTGATGAACAGGAAGCAGACCAAATAAGAAAAGGTCTTCATCATCCACATATCATGCAACTGATTGGGACTCATTCCTGCTATGATGACCTAGGGAAAAGCCCAGAAGTCAGGATAGAAGCACCAAGCCATAGGGTAGCAACAGAGGTTGAGACCAAAGATGGAGAAGAAGTGCTAGGATGTCCAACAGAAGCAGAAGCAAGAAAAGATGCATGGAATAGTAGAGGCACACAACCCCAACCAAATCCCAATGCAACCCACATATCTATTACCGCCAGTCTAGTGGCAGAAGGTAATATTGAACAAGAGCAGCACGGCTCGACCCCAACCCAAACTGACCGGGTAGAGGTAACTCTTTCTACCTCTGTGCCAATCTTAGTCGGGGAAACCATTCCAGGGGAGTCCTCTCAAAAGGACTTACCCTTAATTCGTGGTCCATCGCCCCAGACCACAATCGCCAAACTAACAGAGGAATTTGTTTCCTCTGCCACGTACACTACTATAGGTCCAAACAGCTCTTCAGAGGAGCTTAGGGTGCACAAAGACGGAGAGACTCTAGACAAGTCTCTGAGTCAACAGAAGGATACGCTTGTCACCACCTCTGGAGTGGATCAAGACAATGTCCTTCTCAAAACCTCTATAGAGTCTGAAGCTGATAAAGCCTCTGCTCAAGGATTAGAGGGAAATCCTTCCTTCCTCAACATCTATACAGGGATGAAAGAAGGTGTTCCAGGAATGGGAACTCACTCTGGGGACGAATGTGTTCTCCCAGAGGTTACACCAAGTCTACATGTATCAAGGGATGAGTTCCAAACCCTTGTCACCTCTGTGGACAATACATTAAAAGAGTTGAAAAGCTCTTTTAATTCTTTTGCAGATACTACATCCAGGGCACTCACAAACCTGAACACCAAAAGGGACAACCTATCCACAAAGGTGAAAAATGCCTTAGCCCAGATGCAGGGAACTGCTACAACCTCTGCCACATCTTCTACTACTGAGTTTGAGAAGGCTACAACCTCTGCCTTCCAAACTACTGTCAAAGATCTCTTGGCTCAACTCAAAGATCAAGCCTCCACCCCCAAGGGCCTTACTCCTGAAGATTTAAAGAAGGCCCTCGACAAAGTTTAAGAGCAAACAACAAAAGCAACTCTGGCCATGAAGCCCTCAGATTATATGACCAGAGCTCAGCTCACAGAACTTGGCCAAGGAGTGATAGATCAAGTAACAGAGCTCATCAGAGCCTTCACAGCTGCCAACGCAAATTATGTCAAAGACTTCAGGGAAAACGTCGGCAGAATGCGCTATAACACAGAAGCAGAGCTCCAAACTCTTCTTGGTCTCTATGATGATGTATGTGCAAAACTGATAGCTGCAGGTGCCACTCCTCCAAAGAAACCAGAAGAATCTTGCAGAGCAGAGGGTACACAAGATAAGGGTCAGGATGACTCTGATGACGACTCTGATAGTCCATCGGATCATCCTGAGGGGGAGAAAGAAAGGGAAGATGCTGCAAACAAAGGCCTACCAGCTCCACCGGTATCCGCAAAACCCTTAAACCAAGTTCCCCCAACTCAAACCCAAGGAAGACAACAACAGTCCACAGAGGCAACAACCACCTCTGTGGAAACAACCCATGAAGAAATCCCCGCCAAAACACAAAAACCCCAAACCACTGAAAACCAACAACATACCACAGAGGCAACACCCACCTATGTGGAATTCCCCTCTGTATTCGGAGAAGATGTCCAAACCCAAGAGAACTTCCAAATTCTGACATCTTCTGAAGAAGAACTACCTTCCCCAACACCTAGAACCAACCCAAGAATCAAAACCATTGCTCAAAAACAGAGAAAATATCTAAGCAAAACACCTGAAGCCTCTCCAACAAAACCCACATCACCAACCAAGCCCTCTGAAACTCAAGTGTCAAATCCAACAGAGGAAACCCCCACAGAACCTCCTACAACCAAACCCTCTGAAGCTCAAATACCAAAACCCACAGAGGAAACCCCATCTCTACAAGCAGACAAACCAATGGCGAAAGACAAAGGCAAATGGATTATGACAGAGGAACCGCAGAAGAAAAAGGCCAAGCATCAACCTCCAACATGAAAACTGATGAAGAGCTCTTTCGATGCTTATGTTACACCAAAACCAGAAGAAGAAGACTGGGCTTTTGGTGCCACCCCTCTGTCAAACATACCGGTTCTGGATCCAAAGAAAAAGCTCACAGAGGATCGAGTGGTAGAAATTAAGAAGAAAATGGATGCTCTGCGCAGACCCATGCCTCCACCTGGTGCACCTCCACCTCAAATGGAAGAAGTGGTGTACAGGTATCTCTACAACAGAACTGCCAGAGATCCAATGCAACCAATGGTCCAAGATCCCGAACTTCGTGCTGACCTCGAAAACATCTTCACAAGAATAAAACCCAACCCAAAACACGAAGTCTTCTCAATCGAGAAAATCGACAAGGTCATATACTGTAAGTTTTCTCAAACCAGAACTACACCTAAGGTTTCCTATAATATATACAAGGTCAGAAGGGAGAACAGAACCATGAATCAATTCTCAGATGTTGATCTGAGAAATCTAAATCCCTACGACCTACCCGACCTTCTGCTCTGGACAAAAGAGAACTTCACAACAGATGCACATCGAAGGGCATACAGGGTAATAAGGAAAGCCATGCGTGAGAAACTTATGCTATACAGCCTTGTCGACTTCCAATTAGCACGAGATCTCGGAGTAAGAAACCTCGCACTCCGACCACCAGAAAATGACTGCCCATCCTCTGCCATACCAAACTCAATCATTACATCTCCAAGAGTTGGGTTAGTCTATCAAGATCCTGCTGGGAAGTCAAAACTATTTGTAGAAATGGACTGTCAGAAGTATGCAACAAATACTTTGACAGAGTTCAGAGCAAGACTCGTGTAGCACAGAGGAACAGAGCAAATGGATTGGGTTAATGCAGATAGACTGATAGAAGTCATCGATTCAACAATCAACGTCCGAAACATCTGCATCAGCTTCTATCACGAGCTTAAGGAATTAGGATTCAACAACAGAAGTTTCAACGACTTCAATGACGCCAAAGTTTGATATCCTCTACCAACCTCTGTTACTTTTACTTTCATCATGTAATAAAATGTAAGTGTCTCTGGCACATCGTTTATGAAAGAAAATTATCAACAGAGGTGAAATACCTCCTGTCGTGTTCTCAGTCTACAAAACCTTGCATGTTTCAAATTTTTATTTTTCAATACTTAGGGGGAGATTGTTAGCTCCAATCTTTATGATAAATAGAAGTATTGGAAAAATAGACCAAGTATCGACACCAACAGAGGCTCTGCCGAGTAGTCAAGTAACCGAGAAGACAGAAGTCTTCGACAGAGGCTCTGCCGGGTTAATCAATAAGACCGAAGTGAAGAAACAACAGAAGACTCTTCTAAGCGGACATGGCCACAGAGCTTCCGTCATACTTGACAGAGCTTTTGTGGTAAAAAGAAGATCTACACAAAAGATCTAAACAAGGACGAACATGCTTCTTACAATATCTACCATTCGAAGGTTCTGAAGATCAATCATATAAAGGCATGACCTGACAACTCCACGTGTCAAACTCTGATAGGTTTCCGCCTAAAGCTGAATACGGAGCATTTAATGAACATTGTATTTACAACAGTTCCAGAATAGTGTTTTGTACCTTCCAGCTACTATTCCTCAATAGTGTCTTCGTACCTTCAGTCCTTATTGTCCCCCTTAGAAGTAGTATAAATAGAAGGTTCATGTGAACTCTTCTATTAAGCTTTTTACACAACACACACACCTTTAGAGCAGTTTCTTGTCAAACCTTTCGGTGTTCTTGGTGTTCTTATTATATCAAATACAGTGAATCATTGAGCTATTTATCTGTCTTATTTACACCTCTTGTATTTGATATTGTGTGTTATTCTACCTCATAATATCTGTTAGTTCGTTAAAACGCTTCCGCATTATATATTGTTTGAACTAATTAGATAGAATCATCATTGTTAAGCAAAACAGGAACCAACAAGTAGAGAGCTAAAGTAGTGCAATGATAGAGTGGATAAACGAAGGAGTGCTCGTCGGATTATTCAGCGTTCTAATCTAAAATGTGACAAGGCTCAGCAACTACGGGTTCTATGAATGGCTAGAGATCAGAGATGCCATTCAGAGTTCCAAGTCAAAATTTAAAGAATATGTGGAGCATCTGCTAAAGAAGCTATTCAACATAATATCTCAGATAGTTGAGATTCCTACACTACCTCTGAAGCCAAATTGAAGAAGGAAGTCCATCCAAGCCACTAAAGAAAGGCCTTCTCTCATAAATGAAACAGGTATTGAATTATCAAGAGAGGCAATCCTCGGTACTCCCCTAGATCTTTCAGCGCTCAACCAATCACTGCATGGATTTGGTGCTTTCGAACCTGGTCAGGTATTCTCAAATCCGTTCGGTATTGTCTTCTATTATCATGAAGGCCTAGCAATATTTTAGCGTGTCTCCGAACTTCGTCTCTGCCCACTTGCTCATCTGAAAAAACCTTATCTACTGGTGCCATCTTCACAAAGTTTGGTGGTCCAATCAAGTATCTGATCTACAAACAGTTTAAGACCCACAGAAGCCAAGGAGTATCAATCCTCGATTCCTTAATAATAGAAGAAGAAGAATACCCTAGCTGATAGACTCCCTTCCTTTTCACTCTTGTAATTCTATAAGTTAATGTAATTTCAGTATAAGTATTTCACTTGTATTGGTAAATATTCATATTACTTGTGTAATCTGATTGATGTATATCAATGAATTTTTAAGTGATGTACTTTAATCCATCAGTACTGAAAAAGATCCCCAAAACAGTAAATGGGACATGTATTTTGTGAGTCTTTTTTATCCTTATGTTTTACACTTAGAATTTTATTTATCATCAAATTGGGGGAGATTGTTGATCCAAACTCGCTCACTGATTTGATGATGTCCCTTTGTACTTAGTGAAAATTACATTAAATTGTTGTATGTATTAGTGTTTCACCATTGGCCATCATAAGTTGAGTCTGTTAAGTGAACGTTGAGTACTTCTCATGTAAACAATTTTTGTAATCCCTGAAGACAAGCCTAACGCCAAAACAAGTTTTGAAGCCGAAGTCGAAGACCAAGCTAATGAAGAAGACAAGTCTAGCCATGAATTTAAGTGGAACTTAGTGAAACCATGACAAGTCCACATCCGCGTGAGAAATCAGAGATAAAAGCTTCAACGATAGTTGAGAACTTCATCAGTGTCCCACTAAGAAAGTAACATCAGCGATAGCTGATCATGAAGCTTGACCATCAATATTTGTTTGTCTTATCTACTTGCACAAAGATACGAAGTTAAAAAAGTAAACATGCTTTTGTCCATAATCGTGCAACCACTCTGCCACGACACTGTTCACCATGCGGCCAAGAGCAAGTCTCTGATAAAAGTCAGAAGCATGCGCCCAATGACATTTGGACATGTGTAAGTACCCTCTGACTTGCATTTAATGCATGGGGTATAAATAGGAATGAAATCCTCCATTTTGAGGTATCTCTTCTCCTATGTGAACCATTGCATAATATATCATTCTGCAAACTCCTCATTCATTATCTTTTTAAGTGCAAGATTACTTTGTGATTCTAAGTTTGTTTTGATTAGGTTTACCTTATCTATTTCCGCAACAAACTGTAAATTGTGTTTTTGATTTATCAATAAACAATTTAAAAAGCAAAAGATTTATGTTTGTATTCTACAAACTTTACACCCTTGTATAACGGCCAACAATAACACTGAATAATACATAAACATAATAACTGAGCAATGCATTTATGGAAATCGTGGTAATTATTGGAGAAATCATTAAGATTAAAGTCTACTAATAACCATATAAATCCATTATGAGCATTCTTTCGAGATTGAAACCTGCACAAAATCGCCAAACTCTTCAAATGTAAAATAAACTCATGGGAATGTGTTCAATACCCAAAATAGAGACATTTTGACATATAAAAAGTTTGGAAAAACAACTAGAACTCACTTTTATAGATGTATGCTAAATGTAGGTTCCAAACCAAACCTTGAGGGGGCTTTTGGTTCGTAGGATTTCGACGGAATTAGAATGATCAATTCCAAAGAGCAAATTATGTTCAAGCGTTTGGTTACCTATGGAATGAAATTTAATTCCACACGTTCCACAATTCATAGATTTGGTGATTCCATTACATATGAGAAAGAATTCAATTCCATTCCCCCTATTTTCTCATAAAGACAAAACTATCACCATCTTCCCTACTTAATTTACTCACACACATACAAACCATCTCGACCACTGTCGACTCTCCACCACTCTCCACCACCACCACCAACCACCACTGATCTGAACCACAATCACCGACCACCATGGTTCTAAACCACCATCGACCACCGTCGACCATCACCGTTCTCCAACACCGCCGACCACTACAAATTTGAACCACCTCCGACCACCACCGCTCTGAACCACCACCGACCACCGATCTGAACCACCGCTCTCCACCACCGCCAACCACCACTGTTCTGAACCACCACTGAACAGCACCATTTTAAACCATCGTCGGCTACCGTCAACCACCATCAATCTGAACCATTGTCGACCATCACCGTTCTGATCCATCACCATGGTTCAGATTTTTAAAAAGGGTATTTTGGTCATTTACTAAAATATAATTCCAATTCCAAAGCTAAGTTATGTGAACCAAACAGACAAATTCCAATTCCTTTAATAGATTCCATTCCAATATATGTCAATCAAATAGGTGGTCAAACTTGATAACATTTCACTCAATTCCTTTAAAGTCACATTCCTTTAACATATTCCATTCCATCAAAAACATTATGACAACTAAACGCCCCTTGAGCTTCCTTTGGTGAAGACTTCAGATCTCCGATCACATCTTCAAAAATCATAGATCCAATACTTCTACAAGGTTTTTTCTACTACAAATACTCCCAAGTTACATCAAAATTGGAAGAAATCAAATGGGGATGAAAAACACTTAAAACCTTTTTGATTTGAGATGAGCGATCTTACCTTCAACATGTTAGCTCCTAAATCATCAATAAATTCTTCCAATGACCCCTAAAATCCGACCTTATGCTCCCTAAAAGCTCAAACTTTGAGAGGAAAAAGTGGAGAAGAAAGGTGGAGAAGAGAAACAGAGAAAACCCAAAAAAACTACATCTTAAAAAGCACTAGATTGGTTCCTTTGACCTTGCCCGCGACTTTACGACGTGTGGCATGTCACACGTGCCTTCTATCAAGACATAGTGACTTGCGCATTCTGGGCCATGACAAAAGGTCAATGGCTAGGTCACACGCCTTCACTTTTCATGTTTTTTTTTGTTTTTCACGTCATATCAAATCCTCAGTGTTTCCAATATGATACTTATATAAAACGGATTGCTCTCCCCCATCATGTAATACCCCTTGTCCCATGTGGTGAAGAACGGGGTGATGTCACAGTTCAGGAAACATTCAAATTATAATAAATCTACTAAGTAGATTTGTAAAATTTAGAGCGTGACTAAACCAATATAAACACGAAATTACAAACCAACAAATGAAGACAACTATATTTACATGGTGACAAGTACCAAAGAACCAAAAAGTAGATTATCCGAAGATCTTCAAAAGAAAGTTCAAAATAGTTGTGTTCTCATCTCAAAATCCCGTCCCCTACCTAATCATCTATGCACTTGTCGTGTAAACAAAATGCACAACTAAGCAACTTTGCCCAGTGAAGGAATTATAATATAAAAAGAAACGGTAATCTAACAAGTTAAAGCGGAAACAAGATAGAATAATATTGATAAATGTTAAGTCAAACGGGATATACAATAAAAGTATACCAGAATGCCTAACTGATTCATATACATAATTGAATTGAAAATATACGTGGATCCCAGATTAGTGCAATATCAATAACAAGATGAATCAACAATCAATAACACAATGATTTCAAGTTGTCATCCATGTATTTCATTCAAAGGATTCAATATCGTTTAGAGAGTTTACAATGTGAATAGTTAGAATGATTAACTTAAAACAAAGATTAAGGCTAACTATTTATACCTTTTATGGTATTTACAGATTTTACCCTTGACCTTCCATTCAACTAACATTTGACCCTAACAATCTCCCCCTTTGAATTGAAATTCAATGTCGCGCCAGTTTGAAACATATCTTTTTCGGATGGCAAAAAGTATCTCAAAGCTTCTGATAGATCTGCGAAACTCGAGTCGGTCTTCAACTATTTCGAAGGCTTCTCGGGCATTCAGCTCTTTAAGACTTTCCATAAACGTTTTTGGGATCAGTTCTTCCTTGGCGATAATCTCTCTTAGTGATTGTCTGACCTTCATCAAAGTTCCATCACAGTAAGCCAGTAACGTTTTACTTGACTAAATCTGAGAAATTTCTTTCCATCTTGAGCGTTGTGGTAGATGATTCCAAATTATGATTTGAATAGCATCGTGTTTACCAGGTACATCTTCAAATCTGGGGCCTTCTGATCGGGTTTAAGCAAATTTATCTTCTTCGACCGGTTCTCGATTCCCATCTGAAAATATGTGATGTAAGACAGTGAAATAGTGCATTTCAGGAATCGTCTGACGACTTCAAGTGCTTTGGTGACATGGAGAGGTCTGATGGTTCTAGTTCGCAAGTCTTTTAGTCGGCCAGAGTAATTGGACCTTCTGATGATGAAATAGAGTCTGATAATGCGTCTAATTCTACGGAGGAACAAGTGATTGGTGATAACTGTTAGGTTAAATTAGCTCCTAATTTAATTAAATGTTTTATAAAGAAAAAGTGTATGGGCTTTTTAGTTAGCGTTTTAGTTAGCTTTATGGGCTTGAGCCTTTTCTTGTAATTTGACCATTTATAAAAGATTTTAGGGTTTCATTTATCATAAGGTCATTTTGGATACAACACAAAAACACACACAGACTAGGTGAAATTCACACGAGAGTCGTTTACATGTTTAGTGTGGTGTTCTTCAATTTTCCTCTCCATATTATTAATCAAAGAAGTGTGCAGGACTGTAACAAGTTCTTGATTGCAAATCTTTCCAAAATGTTGTGCAGAGGCAGGTCAGAGGCTATGCAGAGCCTCTGTGCTTATTCTGATTTTGGTCAAATGAAATCATAGTTATGTGCAGACCCAAAACTTTGATCATGTGCATACAAAGTTTCCAGAGTTAGAAAAATGCAGCTCGTTGGTTGCATTGTGCAGATCTGCTTGCTGCTGAATTATTGCAGAGCTTAATCAAAAAATCCACTATCGTACAGAACATAATCTCGCAGAAGCAGATCACAGAAGCTGTTGTAGACCCTTCGCGCACAACACTTAAATTGAACTCTTCGACACCCTCTGCTGGTTATTGACAGGTTTTGCGATAAATTATACATGTGCAGAGCTTAATCAAGATTCAAAATGCATAAATAAGCAGACAGCAGAAATCGTGGGTTTACTTGGCTGATCATGAGCAGATCAGAGGTTGTCCAAAGCCTCTGAGCTTGATCAAGGCTGCTGTTGTTTTTATTGCTCGTGCAGAAATTGTTCAGATGCCATGCAGATCCTCTGTGAGTTCGTTCAGAGGTTGTCCAGAAAAGTGCGGCAAAAGCTGTCCATGGTCGTGCAGAGATATTGGACTCGATCAAAAATTATAAGGTTTTCGATAGAAGCAGATTGAACTTCAGAAGCGGTGCTCAGAGCCTCTATTTTAAGCAGCTTTCCAGTAATGCTTATCTAGAGAAAAAGTTGCTGCCGAAGTTAAATCTGCAGAAGTTGTTCAGAGGATCGATCACAGATTAAAGTTGTTGTTCAATTGAAAGGTTGTCCAGATCTGTGCACAGAATCTCAATCATTAAGCTGCTATCAATATTGAATGCCTGCAGAAGATGTTCATAAGGGTTGCACCACAGAAGCTAATTGCACAGAGCCTATGTAAAGTTGCACAAAGCCTCTGTGCACACAGAACCACCAATTAACTGCAGCACAACATCCATCTTCAGAGGTTGACCAAGGTTGACCATTTCAATTTGCAGAAGATTGAAGAGGCTGGTTCACAGAGCCTCTGAGGCTGAGCATATAGGCTGCACACGTACAAAGAGCTTAACCGCAGAAGACTACAGAGGATGCTTTCTTAAAAAAGTAATAGATCAGATCACATATGCAGAAGAAGAATTCAACCAGAGTTTAATCAAATTGCAGAGCTTAACCACAGAAGTTCTGTGAGTTTGTCCAGAGCCTCTGTGGATGTGCACAGATCCTCTGCAAAGGCTTTCCGGAAGACATGACAAAGTTGTACGACAGAAGGTGTGTATACGCAAAAACATTAGGTTCAAAATGCATAACGAAAAATTCACAGAGGGAAGTTCACAGAGCCTCTGGGAGGCTGAACAGAGCCTCTGCCAGAAGCCCGAAGCCCAAAATATTTCATATTTTCTGACAGCTCTGCGCTGTTTCAGAAACATGCGCAAAACTTTTTACTTGGTTCTTCGATTCGCATGAGTCCAGTTGCGTTGAATTCCTAAGACACAGATGAAACTTTTTCATGTTTTGAGTTTGGTCTTAATCAGTGTTCTTAATGGCCAGAATCTGTGTCAAAGTCAATGGACTCTTGCTGGACCGAAAGCATTGCATTTCACTCGTGCTCTTTCCGCTTTTCAAGAACGGTGTTCTCTCGACGGTTCTTCACGATTTCATGCTGCTATTGTGACATATTGATTTTCACTCACTCCTCCTTTATTCATGTTTAAAGCTCGGTGCTGAATGCTTACTCAACGGGATCTTAAGCGTCAAATTTTCTGTTTTGACGACCGTTCTGCGCAGCTGAGGGAAAACTTGCACAACTCACTCGGTTTTCATCCAAAATGAATGAATTATAGCTCGTTGGAAAGCTAAGAGGCTGGAGTTCAACGTGCATGTCTTATGTTTTCTCTCAAAAAGGCTCCTTAATGGTTCAAAACAACGTTGAAGTTGAGACGTGAAAGATGGACAAAATAGGGTTAATTGTCTCGGTCTTTCAAGAAGATGAGCCTACATTTGAGGGGGAGCTCGTGATGCTTTGAGGACTCGAAGAATGGAACACTAATGTTTCTAAAGAAAGCAAGGGGGAGACTAGAAGATGATGCTTTCTTTATAAAACATTAGGGGGAGATTGTTAGCTTAAATTAGCTCCTAATTTAATTAAATATTTTATAAAGAAAAAGTGTATGAGCTTTTTAGTTAGCTTTTTAGTTAGCTTTATGGGCATGAGCATTTTCTTGTAAATGGACCCTTTATAAAGGATTTTAGGGTTTCATTTGTCATAAGATCATTTTGGACACAACACAAAAACACACACAGACTAGGTGAAATTCACATGAGAGTCGTTTACATGTTTAGTGTGGTGTTCTTCCATTTTCCTCTCCATATTATTAAACAAAGAATATGAGATGAGTTCTTGAATATATTGTTCTTCATGTTTCATCTTATCTCTACATTTTATATGGAGCTTTATCTTCTATTGTTTGTCTAAAATGGGATCAACAATAACAATGATGATGATGATAATGATGATGACAACAATGATTGGGGCAATGATAGTAATGTTTTTGGTGATGTTTCACAATTCCTATTCCCAAGTTTGGCAACAACTTCTGTGGATCATGTTGATGATCTACCTCAAATGACACATCTTGATTCTGATACAGTGGCAAATGTTATTGAAGCAGTTGTGGGAGATATAAGGAGAACCGAGGGAAAATTAGTTGAAAATATAAGTAAGTCTGCGAGAGAAATTGAAAAAAAATAGGGAGAGTGTGAGTGTAACCATGACCTACTATACCAGAAGGGCAGCCACATCTATCACTAGATCTCATTTGTTGGGATTCGATGTTGAAAAAGACGTTAGTAGCCCACTAACGCATTTGCACACCCAAGCCACCCATTCAGCTTCCTCTCAACAGGAAGTTGTCTCAATTTCTCATGGGGATCAAGCACAACATCTATCCATCTCTCTTTTAGAGAGTTTGGGTATTGAAACAGAGAGACATCTGCCCCGGTCCTCGACCTTCATTCTTGCACAGTCATCGAGTCTAGAGTCTATTGTGATTTTACTTGATTCTTTGACTAGGACTCTGCCATATTTTACTGCTACCGATGAGAGTCTTAGTGCCCCATCCGGAATACTCGGAGTAATTCCTACTTTAGGATTATGAGGACTGAGTGGAAGTCCTACCAGTGCTATAACCACGCCAATACTGAACGTAAGCCACACGGTTGATTCAACCGTTGTGTCAACGGGTAACCTAAGTGGTCCCGGAAGTGAATTGCCTGACTTAGTGTCAAGGAATTTTGTCAACGGTGCCTTAAAGCCTGTTGAGGTTCGTTTGTTAAATGAGATACAAGGGGTGAAGTATTTGTTGAAAGGAAAGGGCTCGATGCCTATGAATGAGCCCGAGATGCCTCCACCTCCACCTCTAGTTATGCAAACACCACAAACTCAGACTGATCCTTCTATTGATGAACTCAAGGATATGTTGTATGCCAAATTACTATCCATTATCCCAGATGATCCAAATAACAAAACCCTACTAAGCCTACTTGAAAACATTCAACCTAGACCTCAACCAGCTCAATCTACACCCAATGCCGTAACCTCTACTGAATTTAACCAGTTCAAGACTAAAGTTCTATCAAGTCTTGATGAAATGAAGAAATCTATGGATTCATTATCTCAACAGGTTGCTTCTCTGAATCAATCTTGTAAGTCTCAAGCACAAGGGGTTAAAAGAAAGCATGATCAGGATCCCGATGATCATGATCATGAGGGGGAGAAGTCTAAGAAACGAAGATCTGATGTTGAGACTTCAAGTATGGGGAGAACTTTGACAACTGAAGAGGTCATCCAAATGTTTGAATCGAGGGCACAAGGAGAAGAAAGTGGTAAACAAATTGTGCTATATGTTGATCCTGATGGTGAACCGACGGTTGAAAAGCCTGAGGTAAATGAAGAAGAGATAAGGGAAGTGGTGGATTTATCTGTGTAGGTTGTGGAGCTAAGTTCTGATGATGAAAATGAGAAGGGCATTGAAAATGTGTATGATAAATTCTGGAGAATTAAGGAGGAATCAGAGAACTTATTGATGATAACTGATGGCCTTGATCATGATGTTGAATTCACGGAGAATGAAATAAAGTTTATGAATCAGTTTTATAGGTCAAGCACTCCAGATGACATCTCTGTAATCCCTATCCAGTCTCCATATCCTATCTCAAGTACCATTGTCCAATCCCAACCCAAATCAACATAAACCTTAGCCAACTCAAACCATCACAACCTGAAAATACATTACATATTTCAACTCCCATTCAATCTATCACACCTCTGACACCTTTATCCAACATAACTGAACCTAAAACCACTACACCTATACCAACTCAATTTGAAACCATTTCACCTATTATACCTGACTTTCCCAACGAACCTAAGCCTGAAGAAACTGAATTTCCTATCTTTTCATCCTTGAACCCAAATACTGACCAAGCTGGTCCATCTAATCCTTCTAGTCTACATCAACCTGGCCCTTCTACATCAAGAAAAACAAACTTAAGCCAAGCAGAGGAAAGGCAAAGAACTTTGAGGTTGAGAACACCATTCCTGGAGGATTCTGAAAGAAGATTATTTGCTCACTATATAAGGAGATTGAATCCTTGTGCAGTTTTGGGGATAAGTGATCAGTCAGAGGCCTATAAGTTTGAGTACATGTTCTTCATACGAGCTAAATGTCAGAAGGTTCATGAAGTAAGAAGTAAGAAGTTGATCGTGTCTATAAAGGAGGTATACGCAAAGCAATCCTATAGGATTTGGTATCCAGTTTTTGTGGTTCAAAGGCAATATTGCAAGGATTATACTTTCACTGAAGCATAATTCTGTCACCTCTTGATTGAAGATTTTGAGTTTATGTACAACTATTTCAGAGATCTTACAATCAGATGGGAAAACATCACTCTAGCCTTGAATGCAATTAAAAGATTCACGAGAAGGCACTTCCTCTACGTTCAATGCTTTTATTTCCAATTGGGTTTGGAGAGTGATCAACCATTTGTGAACATGCTAAGGCCCAATCAGATGATAAATGGTGTGGAGTGAATGCCTTTGTATGCTATGATCAGAGATCCTGAATTTTGGAGTAGTGTACAGAAATGAAAGAGGAGAAAAGAGGTTCCTAAGATTCAGCGAGCTTGCTAAGTATTCTGATGGAACGTTGAAAGTGTTGTTACTTCAGTTGCAAAATCGTTTGAAGATCAATGATCAAGAAAGAAGAGAAAACAGAATGCCTTCCCTTGCAAGATCTTTGGTGGTCACAGCTATAAATGAGATCAACGAAAGGATAGAATTCAGAAGAGCTATGCAGTGAATAGAAACTTATTTGGGAGCTCGTAGAAGAAAAAGACCATTCCTGCCTTGATTACAAAGGGGGAGAATGTTAGTGTACTTTTATGTTGTAATCAGGCAGTTCATCTTATAAACTGTATTTTGTACTTGCTTGTAGTAAATCCATGGGGTTGTCATGTGCTTACTATAAATAGCAAGCCCTTGTCATTCATGATGAAATCCTTTCCATCTTTGTACTTTTGATACTCATTAATGAAAGATGACTTTCTCTCTCTAGATTGTGTTTTACATTGCTTATTATCTCACTAGATTTGGGAACTAACACGCCTAGCACCAGTTTGTTGATATTCTTGAAATTAAGGTGTGATAATCGTCGATGCCAAATCCAGGTTTGTTGAGAGTTGGCCTTTGACATTAGGCATACAGACTCGTCGGTCTTCAAGGATTAGAGGTCTATGGAGTAGAGGTTGGTTTTGCGCGTTCCATCTAGCAGTTTCTTTCCGTCTTCAGTGCGGACACTACACCTCTTGGCTTTAAAATTGACATCTAAATCTGTGTCGCAGAATTGGCTGATACTGAACAGATTATGTCCTAACCCAGCGACATAGGAAACCTTCTTGATGGTTATATTCTCTTGAACGATGTAGCCATAACCCATGATTGGTGCTTTGTCGCCATTCCCAAACTTCACATTGCCATAGTATATTTCAGTGAAGTTCGTGAGAAGCTCCATCCTTCCAGTTATGTGCTTAAAGCATCCTGAGTGTAAATACGACACATGACCGTTATGCAAAAACGAGTTAGGCATTTTTAGGTACCCATTTGAAAATGGGTCTAGGAGGGTTAGGTTTAGCACCTGTTTTAGGAACCCATATTGAATTGGGTTTCCATTTGGGTTTGGGCGATTTAAGCTTAGTACGAGAATTAAAAACATGATATGAGCCAAACCAATCAGATGCATATTATTTATCAACAAAGTCATTCAATCCACAATTTGAGCAACATAGACAATCATGAGATAACTGAATCAATTGCTGAATTGAATAAAGTCTTAATGGAAAATAAATACTTTGTTCAACAAAATTATTTAAATCAATCAAACCACGATTATTAATGTTTTTTCTAGAATTGAAAACGGAATTAAATGACTCTAACTGTGACTTGTTCTCTTTCGATCCTTTAGCTACCCACTTTTGTTTGACATTTTTGGCCCGACCATTTTTATCTGAAAAATCATTAAAGTCATGGTCAGTAGATCTTGAGTAGTAAGGATGTCTATTTTGGGGTCGACCAGTCTGTTTCCGTTTCCGTGGACGTCTTTTAGATTTAGATTTGTTTTTAGAAACATCATTCACAGAACGGGTTTTAGGGTTTGAAGTAGATAAACCGCTTTTGAAATGAAATCGGTGTGACTTGGGAGTTTTTGATCGAATTCAAACTTTGGAAACTCCTCATCTGAACACATGTTTGATTCCATTAACACGGAAAAATCAAGTTCACTCTAAGATGGAACATCATTGGTCAAAGAATGTGACGAAAATTTTGGAATTGTGTTTTGCGAAGAATCAGTTGTGGAAGCTTTTTCTAAATCAGAATTGAGATTCTTTTGCAAACACATCACTTGAGGTTCTTTTCCTTTTCTGGAAGATATTTTGCCTATAAAAGCCTTACAAGAAGATGTATCTGATGACTTTGAGAAAGGTTCAGCCAGAGTTACTTTCTCGTTTTGAAGTTGGTCAAACTTCTCTTGAAGTTTACCCTTACTCACTTGCTCTTGCATCACTTATGTCGCCAAGGCAGACAGTTTGGATGTGAGCCTTTTGATTTCTGCCTGGAGAGCTTCCTTTCCTCAATAGATACAGATTCTATTTTTATGGAATTGAAACTCTCAAGTTTGGATAAAAGCTCTTTTTTTCCTTTTGAAATTTAATCCTTTCCTGTCCAAATGACTCCTCTAACTAAACTATTTTCATTTCTAGAACTAGAGGTGGAACATAGCATTTAAACTCGTCATTCTCTGTTTTAGTTTCAGTTGTTGGGACTGGATCCTTTTTAGAGGAATCTTTGGGCTTTGTAACTTTGTAGTCGTCAAAGTAGTCATTTGAGAGGTATTTAAATTTCTTTGTTTCATAAGATGTGTTAAGAACTTCATAAGAAAATGGCAATTGCATTTTAGTCGTATTCTAGCGTTTATATTCTTCATGTTCCTCTTCCTTCACATTGAGTGGTTCCGTCCATTTGATTTTATATTGGGGAAATCTCATATCAATGCCTAGAAGGTTAAACTCATATAAAGTCGGCACCATTGATAAGATCTTTTTCAAATAGTGTGGGTTATCCTACCCAATTCCCCATTCTGAGTTATAGTAGATAAATTATCTTTTGGTTTGTTCAGATGAATCGTTTGATCAGTTTATAAAGCTTAAGTTCAAGATCTTTTATTTTTAAAAGAAGCTCTTTGTTGTCTATTTGAAGAGAGGAGCATTGATAGACAATCTCAGCTTTCTTATACTCACACTGATCAAGTTTTGCATTTAAATCAAATATTTTGGCCCGAAAGTCATTAGGTGCAAGTGACCTTTATTTGAACACTTTTCTTTTAGACTAGCATTATCAGACTTAAGATTTTTTGTGACCTTTATTTGAACATCTAACTTCTCTTTTAGGGTGGTTATTTCAAGCAAATATTCATTTGTGGTTTTCTTACTGGAATCTACTTTTTGAACAAGCAGATGCATCTGATCCATTAAAGCTTGATGAATAGGAATACGCACCTGGCATGAATCTCTGAGATCTGGAGGAGCGGTATGGTTGCCCATGAAGCACAGATGAGCATCAACATCTTCAACATCACTAGTTTTCCAGCTTCTTTCTGTTGTGCCAAGAGCAGCTTGTTCTTGTAGTATTCAACGTTGCGAACGACAGGCTTTCGGTTGTCTTTGGCAAAATGGCCCAGTTTGCCACAGTTGTTGCACTTGACTGGCTCATCTTTGTTCTTCACTTCAGGCTTGCGCTCATGCTTCTTCTTGTGATCAGACTGTTTGGCCTCGTCAGGTCTTCTTTTCCCTTTGTAACTTTCTTTGTAATCATGGCGCTTGTTAGGAGTGGTTGAGTGGCACTGATTGTTTGAACATGGTTTCTTGAAGAAAGTCTTCTTCTGAAAGGACTTGGAGATAAAGGCCATGGATTTCTTGATTTCAGTCAGTTCGGGGTCTGAATCACTTTCCTCTGGTTCCTTCTCTTCAGGTTCAGATTCACTGGATACTTGGGTCTTTCTGGAGCTTCGGCTAGACGACTTGCCGCATTTGTCAGATTCGAGGGCGAGCGGATCAGCTTGATGTATCGTGGATGACTTCTTAGTGCCCATCATTTCCATAACTTCGTCCTCGTCTTGCATGAGCATTTCGTATAGCTCGTTGATGGGAACGTTCTCTATGAGGTGAGATGCGGAGGTTTTCCATTCGGGGAAAAGGTTGTTTAGAAACTTGAGCAATTTTCAGTATTAGACCGCGATATTTGGTTCTTTTGGAGATCGTTCAGTAATAGGAAGAAGCGTATGTCTCGGTCAACGATTCACCCTAGCTTTCGCTGCTTGAAACCATCATAGCGAGTGATGCAGCTATTTATCTTCAACTGATTCCCAACGTTACTGATGCTCATCATTTTGGCCACTTGATCCCACATGCCTTTAGAAGTGTCTCTGTGGCAATCAATTGTTGTGTATATTTATTTGGTAGACTCTGAACCAGATAACGCTTGGCGTGCTTCTCCCCATTGTAACTGTTCTTTTCATCGTCAGTCATTTCGGCGTAAATCTTTTTAGTTCTTTCTTCTTGGGTACCATCAGCTTGGGATGGAATAAATTGCATTGGAGTCTCTTGAGGACCTTCTGTAGGAGCTTGCCAGATGTACTTGTAATTTTCCTTAGACTCGATGAAGATTAGGAATCTGTCTCGCCATTGTGCGTAGTCGCCTTGATAGAGGATCGGACGCTTGGAGTCAGTACTGATTGCAAGAGCGTCGCGAGACATCGTGATATGCACTAAAATGATCTTCAGACGGTATACGGTTCGATTCAAGGTAGTGACTTAACGCAAGGAACTATGAGTGAGTATCCTAACGCAAAATCTAAGAGTGAAAGGTGTTAACAGGTAAGTTGAAAAATAAAATCAGCAAAGTACCCGGATAGGAATCCGGATAGTGGTGTCCGGATCGGAAGTGTCCGGATCCGGATGTGATTGTGAAGTTTTCGAACAAAAAGGTTTCCGGATAAATAAGTTACCGGAAAGTAAAGTACCAGGAAGTTACCGGATAAGAGATCGGTGTCCGGGATGTAAGCAAACCGGATAGGGGATCCGAGAAGTTATAGACTTACCGGATAGTCAATGTCCGGAAACTTGTTTGGAAAGCAAAAAGTTACCGGATGAGGTAATCCGGATACTTGTGATCGGGAAGTCCACTTACCCGGGAAGAAGTGATCCGGATAGAAATATATTACCCGGGAAGTAGCGATCCGGGAACTGGAAGTACCCGGATAGGAGTCCGGACAATATCGCGTCCAAATAGAATTCAAGAAACAAAAACTTACCCGAAAACTGCGGCTGTGCGAGAAAAACGGATCGAGGGATGAACTAGGGTTATCGATTCTGCTCCTGAAAAATTAGTAGATGACCAAAAACACAAAAACAATCGAACCCTATAGATTTCTAAGCCAAACAACCGATTTTTGATGCAAAAATTGATGATTTTTAAGAACAGAGACCAAACACTCAAAAACACAATTTTGCTAACAGTCACTTCAATACTTCAAATCAAACTCCAAAAACTTGCATGAATCATAAAAGACTAGGAGAAATCGATTTTGATGATAAAAAACTAACAATTTCACAAAAATCACAAGAATGAGATTTCTAAGAAAAGGTAGCAGTCGATAAACTTACCAGGATACTTTGAAACCTTGAATCGATCGTGTGTCTGTCTGCTCTGATACCAATTGTGGATCCCAGATTAGTGCAATATCAATAACAAGATGAATCAACAATCAATAACACAATGATTTGAAGTTCCCATCTATGTATTTCATTCAAAGAATTCAATATCATTCAGAGAGTTTACAATGTGAATAATAAGAACGATTAACCTAAAACAAAGATTATAGCTAACTATTTATACCTTTTAAGGTATTTAGATATTTTACCCTTGAACTTCCATTCAACTAACATTTGACCCTAACAATATATAAAAATAGTTTATTTAAAGAAGAGAAAAATGAGTAAAATCAACAAATATCGCAGAGATATAACGAGTGTCACAAAGGCCAATGTGGATCATGAAGACACAGCATTCTCATGAGTTGATCAGACCATATGAGTCCCGTGGGGTATTAATGTGGTCACACTCACCATCTAACCCCTGTCGTGAATAATTCACCACCCGACTCGTGTAACTAGGATCGATCCAGTCTCCCTCGATAGTTTTTACATGGCCAAACCCCATACATATCCATTCTAACTGAAGACGCCACCATTGTATAGACACCATGGAAGCATGTCGATCTTAATGCCCCCAATGGTCGAGTATTCTATAAAAAACAAAAACATGAATCATTAGTCTACAACAGATGATAACTAACAACCAAACAAATTCCAAAATTTCAAAACGGAAAATCACCACTTCACTTATGTGATTGGTAATGCATGGTGTACCATGTGTAAGCACTAGACACACATGTACAAATACATATCAAAATATCAAACAAAGGTAGAAATACGTACCTTTTACATATAAGAGCCTTAAGTAAGGTTCATCCATGCTTGATCTCATTTCCATAAAATTGAAGGCATATATGATATACAATGCATTTATACTTTGCACTTACTTAATTCATGATAATATAAGTCTAACACACTTTTGAATCTTTTATATAACTTATGTTTGTGTTCTAATAAATCTTAGTAGGCTTATAAGAAAAGGTTATGGTTAACATGGATATTAAAGACCAAATAGTTCAAGCTGGGATGCATAAAACAACACAGTTACACCTCTGTTTTTGAATTAATTACCTTACTTAAAGCTAAACAAGTTAATCATGTCTAAAACAAAGTTGTAGTGACATCTCTTATTGTTCAAATCGTTTTAGACTCACCTTGGTAGATCAATGACCAATTACATATGAGTTTTATACAAATAGTACACAGATCTCGTTTTTCACATGATTAGCTTTCGGAAAATTACTATTTCGAGCCGCTTAGAGCCATAATTTGGTCTCGGTGTAAACTAGGAAACTGAGCTTTCCATCTTTTTATTGCATACCTCAATTCAATCTATAATTGATTTTATATATATTTTTCAATATCTGGACATAAAGTTAAAACTCAATATAATTGGAAATTCCTTTAAGGCATTTCACCAAACACTTGTCAGCATTAATTCACGAAGTTCATAACCTTTTCTTTTGCCCACGTATGGTAACAAAAGCTAACCAAATTCCCATTTTAATAGTTCTAACATAAAGAGGAAAGCTTACTTACTCTGAGATTCTAAAACTTAGCCCAATAAATTTGAGCCTGTAAACAACAATTGAGGAAATGAAAGCCAATGTCGATGTAGAAGCCGACGGGTAGAAGCCTGTGTTGGGTCATAATAGATTGTATTAAAGTTGAAGGGTTATAGTGAAAATACATCTATGGTATAAATAACTTTTGTAAACTAGGTTTAACTGAGGATTTTTCATTATCAATGTGTTGAACATGTAAACACTCTCTCTCTCATTGTTCTTAATTAATCATATGACATATTGAGTTGATTCATCGTCTAGTTATCGTATTAGATAGCATACTCTCTCCAATGATTACTTTCATAGCTATTTCAATGAAGAGATTTATTCGAAACATGCTGAATACAAGATTTATGTTCCACCTTTGGTTTTGGAAAAGAAAATTATTCAGCTTGAAAAGGATTTTGAAATGGCTAAGAGTTCTTTTGATGGAGAAAGAGGTATGCTTTTATCTAAGATTGAGGAACTTGAGATTAAAACTTGTTAGCTCCAACTTCTATGTTTAAAAAGTATTGAAAAATAGGCTAAGTGTAAAAACATCGACAGAGCCTCTGCCAAGACACCAAGAGAAGACTCTACAGAAGACGTTCTCAGAGGACAAGGCCACAGATCCTCTGTCACACTTGACAAAGCCTCTGTGGTATGAAGACTTGGAAGAATGAATTTCAAGACAAAGACGATCGTGCCTCTCACGTGCCTCTGCTGTACGAAGATCCTGAAGATCATTCATACAAGGCGTGCCCTGCATATTCACCGTGTCCACCTCTGATTGGTTATAGCCTTTGCAGAAAATGGCACACTACATTAACGTTGTACCTGCTGCAGTTTCATGATGTTGTCTTTGTACCCTTAGTACTACATGTCTAAATCTTGTCCCTTGTAGATTAGTATAAATAGAAGGCTCTTGTAGAGCACTTCTATTAACTTTGCACAATACGCACAAACCTGATTAAAGCATAGAATATGTTTCACACACTCAAAGGTGTTCTTGGTGTTCTTGATTAATCAATATACAAGTCATTTGTTGTTTTCACGTATTTGTTTCTGTGCGTATTTTCTACCCGAAGCATCTCTTTAGTTCTTTAAAATGCTTCCGCATACTCATTTGTTTGAACTAATAAAGATTAATATCATTATTGAGTAATATTGGGATCAACAATTGGTATCAGAGCAAACTTTGATTTTCCATATCAAAGGATCCACTCTGACAATGATTTCAACTCCTTTCGGTAGAAACTTGTATTGATTTTGACCAGTTCTTCGCTTATTTCAAACAGCCCCTGTTTTTCTGCTATTCTCGACTAGTTCAACTTTACTAAACTGGCAGACCTGTTTCTGCGGTTAAATCTTTCCATTTTGTGCATTGTTCAAGGTTTTATAGCTTTAAAAACTCTTTTCGAAGAATCAGTACCATCTTTTGAAAACTTTCAGTTTATACTATGTTTTTCTGGTATTCACAATCTGCTCGAAATGTCAAACACAAATAACTTCTTCACTGTTGGTTCTCTAACCAATCCACCTACTCTGCTTAGAGATGAGTACCCCCAATGGAAGATACGAATGATTCACTTCCTTGAGGGTACTGACAAAGAGCCTCTAACATACATCCACAATCCTCCTCACGTTCCCATGGTTACAGTACCAAGGGTACCAGCCACAGATGACACTCCAGAGATTTCCGAATACGAGAAACCAAAAGTTATGGCTAAATGGTCCACCACTGACTGGGAGAAGTACGAGTTTGCTCAGAAGGCAAAGCGACTTCTGATAATGGCCATACCCAATGACCTCTTCCAATCCCTAGATGTGTGTGAATATGCATACGATCTATGGAAGGAACTGGAGAAACAATTGGAAGGAGGGGCCAAGACTCAGAAGAACCGCATAGCCCAATGCATCAACGAATACTACGCTTTCAAAGCTCTGCCGACAGAATCTCTGCAGTTAACATACGACAGGTTCAACTCACTGATTAACAAGTGCAAGAAGTTCGGGATTCACAGAACTTCTGAAGAAAACAACGTCATGTTCCTAAAGAGCATAAACGAAGAATGGCTCCAGTTGTCTATGTCTCTGCAAACGAATCAGGACTTAGACACCTGGACTCTGTCAGATCATTATGGAACACTGGCTGCCTAAGAACCTCAAATTGCACAAGCAAAAGCTCAAACCAGTGGGCCTCTTGCACTTGCTGGTAAGGCGACAGAAGCAAAGGAGAAACCAAAGAAGGAGAAAGTTGTAGAGGAGTAGAAAAAGAAGAATGTTGGTCCCGAAAGGCCTATACAAGTTTGTAGAAGGGGGGGGGGGGGGGTTGAATACAAACACACTATTTTACTTTTCTAAATTGTTTATTGATAAATCATTAACAATTTACAGCTTGTTGCGGAAACAAGATTAAGGATAAACCTAAATCTAAACAAGTTGGAACACTAAGGTTTCTTGCACTAAGAAAGATAAGGAGATTACTAATAAAATCCTATCTTGAGAGAGATTTGAACTTGTCCAGAGTTAGCAAGTTACTTCAAATGAAGTGAGTTCATCTCTTTATATACTGCATGCATTTAATGCAAGTCAGTATACACTTTACACGTGTCATCAGCGGATTGGTTGCATGTCATTGACCTTTGTTGACAACCTTAGTAGCCGCATGAATGAACAGTGTAGTATCAGAGTGGTTGTACTATCTCAGATTTTCGGAGGTTCTTTTCCGACATTTCGTACGACGGCGTGCAAGGGAGGTTAAGACAAAAGTACTTTGTACGGAGGACTTCATGATCAGCTTTCGTTGATTCAGCGATTATCATTTACTATTCAGCGAATGATAAAGTTCATCGATAGCTGAAGTCTTGTACTTGATACTTCACGTTGAGTGGACAAATCTGAGTCTTCGCTGATCCGCATCAGTTCATTAGTAGACTTGTCGCTGGTTCTTGAGCTTGATCTTCGACTTCAGCGTAGAACCTTTGTTGACGTGAAACTTGTCTTCAGGGATCATAAGTAAACAACTAACTTATCAGCGATCACCATAAGGACTGAACAGACTCAGAGCATTATGGTGAACAGTGTTCGCTGAGTGTTTAATTTAAAGAGCGAGAGTTCCTATCAGCGGTACTGTAAGATCTTAGTACTTATCAGCGATAGTGAAACTCTGATACATATTGTTTACTTACAATTTTCACTAAGTATTTAAGAGAGGGTCATTATCAAATCACTGAGGGTTTGGATCAACAATCTCCCCCTATTTGATTATGACATAGCAACAAAGAAAATTGCTATTAAATGAAAACATAAGGATAAAAAGAACTCATAAAATATTTGTCCCTTTTACTGTTTTCTGGGATCTTTTCAGTACTGATGGAGTAAAGTACATTCGCTGAAATCTTTCTTTAAATCTTTGAATCAGATTACAATGAAGAACAGAAAGATTACAAGTACAGGCGAAATAAATTACAAGTACAGAAGGATAACTGATACAATAGAGAAAAAAGAGATTATATCAGTTTTCAAAAGGTTCTTCCTTAATGAGAAGTTCATCAAGGGTCGTCTTTTCAGTGGGAATCATCCAGTCAGGAACCGTTACACCTTGTTTTATTTTCTTCAGCGCTTCTTGAAAGATCAAGGGTTTTAGGTGTCGTGCCTGAATGTCCTTTCTGAAGTCACACCAGTAGATAAGATCTCTGAGCTGTTCGATTGGAGTGATTGGGAGCTCAGCGATCCGTTGAAAGCATTTACGTCCGTCGTAGTCAAGAAAGAATATTCCATAAGGATTACTGATGACTTTACCAGGGACGAAAAGTTCACATGGTGGCAAAGAGATGTCAAGGGCAGATAGATCAGGATCAGGACCAAGCACTTCAGCGCGAGAGAAACCAATTCCAGTTTCATTTCGTATGACAGGTCCTGAGTTTTAATCTTGACGTTTCTTCCTTGGAGAACCTCTTTTTCTTTTCGGCTTTAGATCAGGAACAGGAGGAATATCCACACAAGAAGATATCAAGTCGATCTGTCTGTTTATCAGCTTTTCGAAATGATTCTTGTACTTAGATTGTGATGGTTGGATAGCTAACCTCATCTCCAGCCATTCAGAGAGACCATACCTTTTTACAGTGTCAGCACGAAAGGTTTCAGATGTGCCATCTTCTCTGAACAGTTTGATGTCAACAATAGGTACTCCGATAGATGTTCTTCCAGAGATGAATACCTTGTTGATCTTCGCTGGACGATATCTGAAGTGAATTTTCTCTTTACACCAGATCAAGGTGGTCTGAGAAACTTCAGTTTTCTTTTCCACGATCTTCTGGGCTTCTTCCCACAGCTTTCGTTGGATTTTAATGGGAACACGTTTCAGCTTGGGGTCTTTGACAGATTCTTGAGTGAGCTTGATGGCGTATTCTCTGTCTTTCTCTTCAGCTTCCTTCCTTTCAGCAATGAGGCGTTCAGCTCTAAGGTGGTCCTGATATTCAGCTTTTGAAATTCTGAACTTGGGAGGAACTGAAGGCAGTTGATCAGGCCTTAGAATGATTCGCTGATCCTCGAATCGCTTTATTATTTCTTCTCTTCTCTTTTGATCCTCTTCACTCAGCCTTTGAGGAACTGAGGAAGGTCTCTTATTGTGCAAGAGAGGTTGTTCTTCTGGTTCATCAGTCTCAGAGATCAAGTCCAAGACTGGGATTATTTCATCAGCAGCAGCTGGCTTTATTTGTGAAGTCGCAACAGTAGAACCTTCAGCGACATCCTCAAACAGGGGAGAGGACTAGCTGAAAAGCAGCGATCTTACAGATAAGAACTGGGTAGAAGAACTTGGGTAGAAAAGATAGAAAAAATAATGTGGATGTGTAGAGAGGTTTGTGGAGAACTTATTGAGTTGTTGAGAAGTTCAGGGAAGGAAAAAGTAAAGTTTTAGTTTACCTGACAAACCGGCTTTTCAAATAGGATCGCTAGATTTTCATCTTCAGCGAGGCCTTTGTCTTTGCTTTTCTCAGCGCCAGAGGCTGAGGGCTTTGTCTTTGTCTTCTCCCCTGATGGTTCTTTTATTGAGATTCCTTTAAGAGCTTTGATCCTTGGGGCAGGTTTGACGATAAAAAAATCATCGTCATCTTCATCATCATCATCATCCTTTCTTGGAGAGAAGGATGGTTTGTCGTCAGGGATGTCGATGTCTTCATCTTCTTCTGCTTCAGAATTCTCAGCATCTTCTTCGAGTTGCTCCCCCTCAGATACAGAGGCGAGCTTCTCGGTTCCCTCAGGGTTTTCATATCCCTGAGGTCCAGCGGTTAGATCTTCATTCCTCTCTCCCCTGATAGATTCATCATGGGAAAGGTCTTCAGCGCTTTTGTTCAGATCTTCAGCGCTTTTCTCCCTGGAATGTTCAGCGCTCTTCTCCCCCTCTTTTTCATGATGACTGGGGGAGGAATGGGCAGACTCAGCATTGGTGTTATCTCTATCTTCTGGGCCAGAGATTTTCACACAACCTTCAAGCTTTGCTATTCTGTCTTCTAGGCCAGAAATAGCAGGCGTGATTTTCCTCAGCTCTGTGCGATCCTCCTCTGTGAAAGATTCCAAAATGGGGACAGGGGCAGGAGCAGGAGCTGGACTATTTGCCTTGTTTACCAGTGTCTCGATCATCGTCTTCATAGAGCTAACGTCGGTCTTTACAGAGCCTAAGTCAGTCTTGACCTCTGACATATCACCCTCGAGTTTTGCAACCGATGTCTTCAGCGTTGTTACTTCGCTGGACATGGTTGAAACTGATGTTTTGAGGCTTGTGTAGTCAGTGTAGATGTCACAGAGCACCTTGGCAAAATCGCTGAGCGTCTTATCAAGACTCTTGATGTCTTCAGTGGAAGCTTTCTTCTCCACCACCGTTGTCAGCTTTGTCAAGTTCTCTCCAGCGTTTGTTACAGCTGTTGAGTTGTTGGAGAGTGTGGTGGTGAGACTGGACAGCTTTGTTTCCACGGACTTCAGAGAGGCGTTGATGTCTCCCAAATTAGGACCTGTAACATATAAGTACTTGTGAACAAAGGAAAGCTCAGAAGTTTCAGGTTTAGTTACAGTGTTTAAGGTGGGATTAGTACCTGCAGGAGGATTGATGAACTCGTCGAAGTTGCAAGTTCCTGAGTAGTGTTCCATATCCTCTTCGAAAGTACGGTGAGGTATGGTGAACTCTGCAGGTCCTTTCTTCATCATTTGTTGAGAAGCATCAGCGGCGGCTTCTGGAATGATGGCATCTCCAGTGTTTGCTGGAGGAGTGTCCAAGTGAGTGGAGGGAGAAGCGAAGGTTAAGATTGGGGTTCGGGTTCTGAGTTCAGCGTTGGAATCGCTGACAATCACTTCATCAGTCTTTTGAGAGACTGATGGAGGTTGGGTAGTTTCCAAGTTTCTAACCCCAGCGTTTGGAGACGCTGAAGTCTGGATTGGAGGGATGGCTTGCACGGGTGTGGCAGAGCGTACCACGGAACTTTCCTTCAGCTCTTCAGAATGAGCTGAGGAGTCTTCAGCATGGAATTGCTGGGGTTGCTCCTTGGTTTTCTTGATCCTTTTGGAATCAAGTTGGGTGTGTGAGGGTTTCCTTTTCTTAGAAGGAGAGGATTTTGTGGCCGGGGTATCAGCGATGGGTATAGTCGCTGAAGGAGCCACAGAAAGCGGAGAATTTAGAAGAGTGAGAAGAGTAGAGAGACGTACCTCATTGGCGACAGGCTTGAAGTCGAGAACCTTAGGGCCAATCTGAGAAAGTTTCAGATCACCCTCTTCAGGATAGCTGTCCTTCAGGCCATATTGAAAGATGGCGCTGATGAATCGTGGGTAAGGAACCCATGCTGGTCTGTCAGCGGCAGAATCGACACGTTGAATCAGGTCTTCATAAATAATGGAGGCCCAGTCAATGTTTAGACCTTTCAGCAGTGCGTATCCCATGGACTGCTGAGGTTGGGCGGCTTGATCAGAAGATCCGGATTTTGCTGTCATGCAGCTGATCAGGTGAGCGAAGATGAAATTCATCTCGCTGGGCATCTTGGATTTCTTTATCAGCGTCAGTTTCTTCTCAGGCTTCTTGTCCCTTCCAATATCCCAGATATAACCCATTGCGTCAAGGAAAGCAATGATTGCTTCTCTGTCAGCATGCTTTTTATGGTCAGGGAATGGAATGAAGGGTTTTTCTTTGGTGGCATTTGGGAATTTTAGGGCTTTGCGGATAATGGGGGGTGTGATCTTGATGGTGCCATACTCAGTATCGCTGAGTATGCAGTCTATGGTTTTGGATGGATCTTTGGCAGAGGGTAGCTCAGTGTGTCTGGCAGAGTACCAGAACTGGGATAAGAGCCGCTGACTGGCAGGAGGTGTTATGGTCAGGGCTGTGTAGATGGGGCTGTTTTTCAGAAAACTTACAGCATCGTCCAGATGTGATACTTGCTTCCGAGGAGGAAACTCGAGAAGAGCTGAGAGGTTGTTGGCCTTAGTCCAATCGAGTTGATCCAGCTCGAACTTCACCTGGGGGGCTTTGAAGATGTCCATTTCCTCAGCGGAGATGGACTCAGCGGTAACATTCAGCTTTGAAGATGCCATATCACTGTATTATCAGTTCAACCAAAGATGTTAACAAAAAAGAATTATCTTAATGTGGAAAGAAATTTCCGTTAAGATATTTCGAATCTTGTCCATTTCATTCAGACAAAAAATGTCTTAATGAAGATTAGGGTTTTTCTTGATTTTAAAAGAAAAGTAAAACCCATAAAATCATGTATTCCAGTTTCTAAAAGAAAAATGGATACGAATGAAGAACAAGTTTAAGATTTAGATTTAAAACTTAAAGAACAACCATGAAATGGTCGTGTTCATAAAACCATGAAAGAAATGATTTTATTTTATAAAGTTCTTTTGTTTGATCTTGTTAAAACAAAGAGAAGATCGAAAACAAGTTAAACGCATTTGATAAAAGATAAGAACATATTAACCTTGAAGTTTTGATGAAGAAGATGATGAACAGTTCTTGAGGTTTTTGAGAGCACAAATGCAACAGAGGATTCTTTTCTTGCGGAGAAAGATTGTTCGCGTAAAAGACAAATATAAACCAAGAGTTGTTTATATAGGGATTTTTATAGAGAGAAAACCTTGAGCGGGAAAAGGTTTTCATTATGACACGGACACGTGTTTGCATTTGATTGGAAGTTTGAACAAAACGTGCAAACGTGTGTCAGAAAGAAATCGTGCCGAGTGTAATTTGTTGCAATGACGTCACAACTGTCCTTTCACATTCTTTTAGGATGTCTCTGAGGTTTTGAAAAACTCAGGGACTCTTTTGAAAAATATGAAGCACTGAATAGAAATATCAGTGAAGTTTTAAGGAATTTTCAAAATATCGCTGTTAAGGAAGAGATATTCAGCGATGCAATTTATTTTGAAATCTTGCATTTACATGCGATTCTCAGAGAGAGAAAACATACCTGGATATCAGTTTAACCAAGTTTATTCAGAGAGAAGATGATGAAATGGATTATATAAGTTGATTTTATCCCGAAGGCTATACAAGAATGTATAAACGTATCGCTGATTAAATGTGAACCGCTGAAGATTTTATCCTTCAAAGTTCAGCATTCCAAGCTCGCTGATGAGAAAGTTGAATCTTGTCTCATCAAGAGGTTTGGTAAACAAATCAGCTAACTGATAATCAGTTGGGATAAAATGAAGTTCTATATCACCATTCATCACATGATCTCTGATAAAATGATATCTGATTTCTATGTGTTTTGTCTTTGAGTGTAGCACTGGATTGTTTGCTATAGCGATGGCACTTGTGCTGTCGCAATAGATTGGAATTTTGGAGAGCTGAAGATCATAGTCTAGTAGCTGATATCTCATCCACAAGACTTGAGAACAGCAGCTTCCAGCGGCTACATACTCAGCTTCAGCTGTGGAAGTGGACACTGAGTTTTGCTTCTTACTTGTCCAACTTACCAGCTTTCCACCCAGGAGCTGACATCCTCCTGTGGTGCTTTTCCTATCCATTTTGCAACCTGCAAAATCACTGTCTGAATAGGCGGTTAGATCGAATCCTGAGTCTTTGGGATACCAAAGACCTAGATTCGCTGTACCCTTAAGATATCGAAAGATTCGCTTTACCGCTTTCATATGGGATATCTTAGGTTCGGCTTGATATCGTGCGCACAGACATGTTGCAAACATAATATCGGGTCGGCTAGCTGTAAGATACAATAGTGAGCCGATCATCCCACGGTACAGCGTGACATTGACAAGAACACCCTTAGTGTCCTTATCAAGTATCAGCGGTGGTGCCATAGGGGTTTTCATAGCTGAACTTTCAGTTAAGTCGAATTTCTTCAGCATATCTTTAACATACTCTCCCTGATTTATAAAAGTTCCTTTTTCAGTTTGCTTAATCTGAAGACCAAGGAAATATGTTAGTTCACCCATCATACTCATTTTATACTCATCTTTCATTCTATCAGCGAAATGAGTACAAAGCTCAGGGTTAGTAGAACCAAATATAATGTCATCAACATATATTTGAACTAAAATGATATGACCTTTCACTTTTCTAAAAAACAAAGTTTTGTCAATTTTACCTCGCTCAAATTTTTCAAAAATGAGATAAGTAGAGAGAGTATCATACCATGCACGTGGAGCTTGCTTTAAGCCATAAAGTGCCTTGTCCAGTTTATAAACATAACCTGGATGCTTAGGATCTGAGAATCCTGGAGGTTGTTCCACATATACTTCTTCATTCAGCTTTCCATTTAGAAATGCTGACTTAACATCCATATGATGTACAGTGAAGTTTTTGTGTACAGCATATGCTAAGAAAAGACGAATAGATTCAAGTATTGCTACTGGAGCAAAAGTTTCGTCATAATCTATGCCTTCCTCTTGTCTGTATCCCTGAGCAACAAGACGAGCTTTGTTGCGAGTTACAGTACCATGTTCGTCCAACTTGTTTCGATAGACCCATTTAGTGCCTATCACCATTTTGTCAGTTGGTCTACGAACAAGTTTCCAAACTTTGTTTCTTTCGAATTCAGTTAGCTCTTCTTGCATAGCGCTGACCCAGTTTGGATCTCTGAGGGCATCATTTATTTTCTTTGGTTCAGTTAGAGAAATAAAGTTAACAAATAAACAAATATTACCTGCACTTCTACGAGTCTGAATACCAGCGTTGGGATCACCAAGAATTTGATCGATTGGGTGATTTACAGTCCATCGCTGAGCCGGAGCATACGTCGCTGACTCAGTCTGAACTGGAGAAACTGAAGATGAGGCTTCAGCTACTTCTGGATTATCAGCTAAGAGAGGAATGTTTGCATTTGCCACTTCATTCACTGATTGCTGAGAAATAGATGGATTTTCTGAGACATTTGGATCAACTGCAGGTATAGTGTTTATAGGAACAGCTGAGACCCAAGATGTTTCAGCTTCACTATTTTGCATATTTGGAATGATAGAGGGACCATCATTTTCTACGGTGTGAGCATGAGGAGTGGGAATATCTTCTGAATCACCAAGATGAGAAAACATCCATTGATTCAGTTCTTCTGTATCAGCGTTCGGTTTAGAGTTCGCTGAACGGGATTCGTCAAACGTGACGTGAATAGTTTCTTCTACAGTTTGTCTTCTTCGGTTGAAGACTCTGAAGGCTTTGGAAACTGAGGAGTATCCAAGAAAGATTCCATCATCAGCCTTAGGATCAAACTTTCCAAGGGCATCTCTGTTGTTCAGTATGAAACACTGACATCCAAAGATGTGAAAAAAGCTGATTGAAGGCTTTCTCCCATGAAAGAGTTCATAGGCTGTCTTTTTGAATCTTTTAACTATCAGCGACCTGTTTTGCGTAAAACAAGCAGTGTTGACAGCTTCTGCCCAAAACTGAGTAGGCAGGTGAGAATCGCTGAGCATTGAACGTGCAGCTTCAATAATTGTTCTATTTCTTCTTTCAGCGACTCCATTTTGTTGTGGTGTTCTCACTGACGAAAAGTTGTGAGAAATACCCTTGCTCTCAAGGAAGGAATCAAGAGAACTGTTTTTGAATTCGGTTCCATGATCACTCCTTATTGAGCGAACAGTCATATTGTTCAGAGTTTCCATCTTCCGAACAAAGGTGATGAGTTCTTCAGAGGTGTCACTCTTAGAACGGAGAAACATTACCCATGTGTAACGAGAGAATTCATCAACTATGACCAGCGTATATTTCTTTCCAGCGATGGATTGTTTGTTAACGGAGCCAAACAAATCCATATGGAGTAGTTGTAGAGGAGATGACACTGAGGAAACTTGCTTTGACTTAAAGCTTTCCTTGGTCTGCTTCCCTTTTTCACACGCTGAACATAGGGACTCTTTGGCGTATGAATGTTGAGGTAGACCAGTGACTAACTCTTTGGATGAAAGAGTATTCAGTGTCTTGAAGTTGAGATGTGAGAGCCTTTTGTGCCATAGCCAGTTAACATCAGAAGATGGTTTTGAGAAGAAACAGGAGTTCTCAGTGGTTGTTGAGTCCATGTTTATAACGTAAACATTTTCCAAACGATAACCGCTGAGAGCTATCTTCTCCTTTTTGTCAGAGACAAAGCAGGATTCCTTAGTGAAAATCACTTTGTTATCCATGTCGCAAAGCTGACTGATGCTTAGAAGATTATGCTTCAGCCCTTCAACATATGTGACTCTTCTGAAGGATGTTGTACCATTTGAAAGTACACCATACCCTCGGGTGTGTCCTTTTCCATTTCCACCGAAAGTAACAGAGGGACCCTTCTCTTCCTTGTATTCAGCGAGCAGGTTTTTCTTTCCAGTCATGTGTCTAGAGCATCCGCTATCGAGATACCAGATACCCTTCTTAACCTGCAATACAAAGGAAGATTAGTTTTGCTTGGGTACCCACTTCACCATGTATACGCGTTTGTCAGTGGAAGTAGTTGGAATAGGTTCAACAGTCTTTGCAGCATTTGAAGATTCAGCTTTGTCTTTCTTCACTTTGGTCAATTTCTTGACCTCAGCGGTAGGAGTCACCTTGACCTGAATTGAAACTGGTTTGGTCTTCTTGGGTGCTATCTTCACCTTAGCTATTTTATCAGCTTTGGTGGCTGTGGGGCACTTACTTGCAATATGATCGGTAAGTCCACAGTGATAACATTTCCTATAACTAAAATTAGTTCTAGGACCACTTGAGTGCTGAGCTTTTAATTTGCAATTAGAAGTGCCAGCACCAAGTAAACTATTGGCTTTAGAAATGGGATGAACATTCAGTTCTTCAGATTTCTTACCAATGACATCCAGTCTGAGTCTAGGAGTAGATCGCTGAATAAGTCCAGATATCTGCTTCCTTGATCCAGATGGATGAGCCACTGAAGCTTTAGAGGCATTCAGTTTTGGTATTACAATACCCTTCTGAGGATTCTGGTAAATAACAATTCCTTTACCTTTGTCTTTAAAGACAGAGGTAGGTTTTGAATAAACCATTTTCTCCTTGCCTTTTGAGGAGGTAGGAGTTTCAGGGATTGGTGTAACTGACGAGGAGTACTGAGATGATGAAGTGTCAGCTACTGAGGATACGAACGTTCCAAATTTAAGCATTGAACGTTCAGTGGTTGGTTTTGGAGTATCATATTTATAACCCAGACCACGTTTATCACTCAGACGAATCTGAGCCTTAATTATCTCAGTGATCTTTGTTGAAGAATTACACCATCCTTCAACAGTAGCTTGTTCAGCTTTTAATGCAGCGATAGCTTCTGCTCGTTCGATTTTGACTAGCTGATTTAAATAGACTTGATCTTTAAAATCATCTTCAATTTTAGAAAGCTTTTCTATTTGAAGGTGGCAGTTTTTAAGCTTTTCAGCGAGATCAAGATTTTGGTTTTCAACCACAGCTTTGCCGTTCATGGCTTCGTATAAACTTCTAGTCAGTAGATCGATTTTACGGAGACTATCAGCTTCATCAATATTTGCAATATTGGTAAAGAAAGAAGGTGATACCTGAATAGCAGAGGTTGAAGTGGAGGGAATGTTTGAACTTTCTTCCTCTTCTTCAATCTTGGCCATGAGACATTGATTTGCTTCATCATCTTCAGAATCAGATGATGAGGCTTCTTCATCAGAAGCAGCCCAATCATAGTCAGCCATCAGGACTTTTCCTTTCTTCTTAAAGCTTTTCAGCTTTGCATACTTCTCCTTCAGCTTTGAGTATTTGTCATCTTTATTCCTTTGAACAAAGGATTTCTTTGTAAAAGCTGAAGGTCTCATGATTTTCTTTGACCTGCACTCGTTAGCGAAATGACCTGTCTTTTCGCAGTTGAAACAAGTAGCAGTAGCCTTATCAACAAAAGCTGATGACTTAGGCTTGTCAGCTATGGAAAGAGTTTTGTTCTTTCTAAACATTTTCTTCTTGGCGAATCTCCTGAACTTTTTAGTTAGGAGAGCCAAGGATTCATCATCATCTGAAGAATCAGAATCTGATGACCTTTCAGAGTTACTTTCTAACTCAGTGATAGTGACCACGGGTCGCTGAGTAGAAGGTTCCTCTGAGATTAAAGCAACAGGGGTGCTTTTGGAATCTTTTACAAGATTATTCTTAAGATGGCTGGATTGCTTATGATTCAACAATGTGCCATATAAGGTAGCAAGGGTCATTGATCTTAGATCCTTTGACAGCTTGAGACACATGGAATAATTGTCCCAGCTTTCAGGTAAACATTCTAGAAACTTTGTCAGCACTTCAAAGTTAGAATATTCCTTACCAACCGTTTTTAGATCTATAATTAAGCAATTAAAACGTTGATGAACTTCAGAGAGAGTTTCATTCTTACCAGAAATGAAGCTTTCGTATTGTCTTACCAGGTTGATCTTTCTTGAATCCTGGACTTCAGACGTTCCTTCATACTGAACACATATTGTGTCCCACATGGCTTTTGATGATTTCAGGTTCATGACGGAATGGTAGACTTCGTCAGGAAGGGCCATGGATAGTATGGATCTGGCTTTTGTATCTATAGCCACTTTCTTCTTATCTTCGTCGGTCCACATGTGTATTTCCTTTGGAATCAGCCTTTCAGGAATAGCAGCTCTAGTTGCAGTGGCTGGAACTAAAGGATCAATAGTTACAGGGATGTGTGGGCCGTTTTCAAGATAGTAGGTCATAGTGGGGTCTACACCTTCTAAGAAGAGCATCATCCTATTTTTCCATAAGTTGAAGTTGTCTCTGGAAAATCTAGGGGGTTTTGCAAGAGAACCATTGTCTATATAATTTGTGTTTGTGTGGGAGGCCATTTCCAGATAATAGCAAGGAAGAGAAATATCTTAGATTAGATCTTGTTTATGAGATTAAACAAATCTGCTCTGATACCACTTGTTGGTCCCGAAAGGCCTATACAAGTTTGTAGAAGGGGGGGGGGGGGGGGTTGAATACAAACACACTATTTTACTTTTCTAAATTGTTTATTGATAAATCATTAACAATTTACAGCTTGTTGCGGAAACAAGATTAAGGATAAACCTAAATCTAAACAAGTTGGAACACTAAGGTTTCTTGCACTAAGAAAGATAAGGAGATTACTAATAAAATCCTATCTTGAGAGAGATTTGAACTTGTCCAGAGTTAGCAAGTTACTTCAAATGAAGCGAGTTCATCTCTTTATATACTGCATGCATTTAATGCAAGTCAGTATACACATTACACGTGTCATCAGCGGATTGGTTGCATGTCATTGACCTTTGTTGACAACCTTAGTAGCCGCATGAATGAACAGTGTAGTATCAGAGTGGTTGTACTATCTCAGATTTTCGGAGGTTCTTTTCTGACATTTCGTACGGCGGCGTGCAAGGGAGGTTAAGACAAAAGTACTTTGTACGGAGGACTTCATGATCAGCTTTCGTTGATTCATCGATTATCATTTACTATTCAGCGAATGATAAAGTTCAGCGATAGCTGAAGTCTTGTACTTGATACTTCACGTTGAGTGGACAAATCTGAGTCTTCGCTGATCCGCATCAGTTCATTAGTAGACTTGTCGCTGGTTCTTGAGCTTGATCTTCGACTTCAGCGTAGAACCTTTGTTGACGTGAAACTTGTCTTCAGGGATCATAAGTAAACAACTAACTTATCAGCGATCACCATAAGGACTGAACAGACTCAGAGCATTATGGTGAACAGTGTTCGCTGAGTGTTTAATTTAAAGAGCGAGAGTTCCTATCAGCGGTACTGTAAGATCTTAGTACTTATCAGCGATAGTGAAACTCTGATACATATTGTTTACTTACAATTTTCACTAAGTATTTAAGAGAGGGTCATTATCAAATCACTGAGGGTTTGGATCAACAAAGAAGAAGAAGAAGGTGTTGGTTGTTGATAGTGAAGAGGAAGAGCTGGTGGAAGAAGAAGAGGAAACAATGGCCTCAATAACTAAATCTTTAGCTCTATTGACAAGAGAGTTCAGCAGAGGGTACCAAAAGAAGTCAGGATATGAACGCAATAGGAGAGATGATCGAGGCGGAATGTATGAGCCAAGGAATCAAGGAAGAGAAGATGCGAATGACCAACAGACGTCAAATGTCAGGAATGACAAAGGTGACAGAGGTGGTGACCAACAGAGGTTAGGCGACAGAGCTGGAAATGCTCCACAGAACCAGGGATGTTTTAATTGTGGTAAGCCAGGCCACTATGCTGCAGACTGCCGGCGCAAACCAAATCGTCCTCAGAGGGACTCTGCTTTCTATAAAAAGAAGGCAAGATACTATGCTCAGAAGTCGCTCATGGTGGAGCAAGAGAGCTGGCAGACAGACGAATCCTCTGACGAAGGCGAAAAGAAGAACGCCCTATTCTGTGGTATGGCAGAGGTCCGCTCCTCGGACTCTGACGGTGAGGTATCCACTTCTGATTCATACCCTAATGAAACGGAAGCTAATTTGCTTAAATTGACAGAAGATTACACTAAACTGAAAAAGACTTGTGAAAGTATTCAGAAAAAGCTTGCATTCTTTGAGAGAGAAGCCAAACTTCTCACTCAAGAAAAGGCAAAAATATTTCAAGAAAAGGAAGAGATTGAAACTAATTGGCATAAACATCTAAATCCTTTAAAAGAAAAGATTTCAGAACTCAACTCTGCTCTTAAAGCAAAAACAAAGGAACTTTTGGACAATGAAAGTGACAGAACGAACATTCTTGCTCTAAATAACTTCTTTCAAAAGGAAAGAGAAGTCCTTCATCAAGACTTACTCATCAGAGACCTCTTAATTAAGAAATATCAAGATGCACAGAAGGTGTATGAAAAGGTGAATACACAAATAGGGAGATGGGGAATTGGCTTCTGTGATATAGATCCTTATACTAGAACCAAAAGAGACAAATCCATATCTTCTCTGTTTTGTATTGGAAGTACAAGAAAACCAGGGTTTCCAAACTTACTCTCTGTTAGCAAAATGCAAAAAGTCTCTGGGAACCTCACAAGAGGAAACCTATGAAGATGATAAATGTGTGGTTTGAAAACACAGATCTATCACCCTCAGCCTCTGTCAAAAGAGAATCTAAACCTAAGAGATATCTGAAAACACAAGATCAGATAGGAATCTTCAAGTTTGGTGACCCCGAGACTCAAACACAAGTTTCTTTTGTCTGCACTATAGATTATGAAACGAAACTATCTGCAGAGGCACCTGAGTTCATGCCTGCTTCTTCAGAAGAAAAACTGAAACACATTTCTGAAAATGAGTTAGTGGAAATTGGCAAAAACAATTTTTATGAAAACCTCTGTGCAACCTCTATCGAACAAAACCTCTCTGAGGAAAACTTGATGACTACTTCTGTTGACTTGGAAGATATTCACGAAAGAAAGGAAGAAAGCGAGAATGCCACATGCTCAGAAAATCCTGCCTCTGTCGACAGAGATCTCTGTGACTCAACCTCTATATACGAGGACGGTTCATCCTCTGAAGAATCTAAGACTGACTCAATTGTGTCAAAGATAGCCCCTTGTGACACAGAGGGATTTAGACTTCCCTCTGGTATTCTTAACAGAACCATTCCTCCTAAGGAGAAAATCACAAGTGTTCCTATCTGCCCGGATTTATTGGACATGTGTATACAAGCCAAAACCTCTCTTGAGCTTGAGAAAATCAAACTTGAAAAAGAAAAGTCCTCTCAGTGTTCAAAAACTACGAAACCTCTTTGGCCATTTCAAGAAAAATTAACTTGGCAGCAAAAGGGTAAATAGGTTAAAAATGACAAATCTTTTCCTTCGGTGACAGTGAAATCAGCAGAGGTTCACCACCACAGAAGATGGGCTCAATAGAAGGCTACTCCCAACAGAGAATTTTCAAAACATCAATCTAGTCTAGATAGGTCTTCTTGTAATTGGAAGTCTGATGCTAGGAAAGATTGTAATAATACCCATATTCAGTGTTTTCAATGAAAAGTTTAAGCAAGTTTCTTCGCATATCAATTATTGTCATTGCTTCGATCTTATGCATCAATTGAACCAACACTTCTCAACCCCTCACTGTTTCCTCTCTAGACCCAAAAAGAATGCAATAATCAAGGGTAAGAAGAAACCAGATGGTTCTTCGAAAGAGGTTAAAACCAAAACTAAGGATGCCAAGGCAACCTTAAAGACCCCTAACAAACCTGGACCCATTTGGAAATGGGTACCTAAAAATATCTGAATGTGTTGCAGAAGCAGTATGTGCCGATCTGGTATCTAGACTCCGGGTGCTCATTGCACATGACTGGCGATGGAGGATCGGTGACCTTTGGAGATAATAAGAAGGGGTATATAAAAGGCTATGGAGTAATTAAGAAGGAAAATATAACCGTATGCAAAGTTGCATATGTGGATGGCCTTAAGCACAATCTTCTGAGTGTTAGCCAACTTTGTGATACAGGTTTCGATGTCATGTTCAAAAGAACATTCTGCTCTCTGCAAGGAGAAGATACAGGAGTTGAACTTCTGCGAGCTGAACGAAAGGGTGATTTGTACCTCATGAACTTCAGTGTCAAGAATAAGAAGGAAAAGCTCTGCCTTGTTGCCTGTAAAAATGAAGAAGCCTGGTTATGGCATAACAGGTTCTGCCATCTTAACTTTCATACTCTTGATAAGCTTGTTAAACTCGATCTTGTTAAAGGTCTGCCAAATGTTAAATTCAGTAAGGATCATTTGTGCTCTGCCTGCAAAATGGGTAAACTCAAAAGAGCTTCCCATAAAGGCAAGACTGATATGTGTTGTCCTAGGCCTCTGTATATGCTACACGTTGACCTCTGCGGTCCAATCGCTACATAGAGCCTAGGAGGCAAAAAGTATTTGCTAGTATTGGTTGATGAATACTCGAGATATACATGGGTGGAATTTATCAGAAAGAAATCAGATGTTCTAAACATTCTGATAAACCTAATGAAAAGAATCCAGGTTCTGTATGAGTGCAGGATTCAAAAGTTAAGAAGTGACAATGGCACATAATTCAAAAACTCTATCATTGAAGCTTACTTTATAGAAGAAGGCATATCTCAGAACTTCACTGCTGTACGCACCCCACAACAGAACGGCGTGGTCGAACGCAAAAACTGCACGCTTGTGGAGGCTGCAAGAACTATGCTGACAGCATCTGGATTGCCCATTTCTTTCTGGGCAGAAGCTGTATCAATCGCTTGCTATACCCAAAATCGATCAACAATAGTAAAGAGTCACATCAAAACACCGTACCACTTGATCAACCAAAGGCGACCAAACATCAAGTTCTTTCATGTATTTGGATGCAAGTGCTTTGTCTTAAACGACAGAAGCTAGAGGAAAGTGTGATGTGAAAGCAGACGAAGGAAAGTTCATAGGGTACTCTGCCACTTCAAAAGCCTACAGAGTTTATCTTCTGCGGTCTAGAACAATTGTGGAAAGTATCAATGTCTCTTTTGATGACTACTTTCAAAAGACTTCTGAACAAATCAGTTCAGAACTCGGACTGAAAAAGGAATTCTCTGGCATCTCAAAGACAAGAAAAGCAGAACTGAATCTGCTATTTGAAGAGATGTTCCATGATGATATTGATCCCTCTGCTGGAGCCGTCAGAGCCTCTGGAGAATCATCTTCAGCCAACCAGACTGAGTCAAGTATATCTCTAACTGGTCCATTAAATACTTCATCCTCTTCTGTGAATCATGCAGATGCAAGTGCCGAGGAGGAGCGAACAGAAGATGATACAAGCAAGAATACTGCAGAGGCACTGAAAGTGCTGTCTCCAACAACTACAAGGGAACCAATACCAGAGGAAAACGAGGATTCAGTCTCTATATCCTCAGAGGAATCAATTCCAACTCTTGTTGAAATACCTCGACAAGCTGAAGAACCGTGTTCAAGCACAGAAGTACCTTCCACTACAGAGGTTCAACTAGATGATGCTAATGACCATCTCCCCAAGACGACAAAGTGGACGAAGAGTCATCCTCAGAGCTAAATAATTGGCGATCCTTCTAAAAAAGTCAAGACAAGATCAGCCACTGCTAACTTTTGTTTCTTTACAAAGTTTATCAGTGTGATCGAACCTAAACATGTTTCTAAAGCCCTAGATGATCCAAACTGGGTAGATGCAATGCAAGAATAGCTTCTACAGTTTGAGAGAAACAAGGTATGGACCATAGTTCCTCTGCCAAGGGGGAAACAAGCAATAGGGACTAAATGGGTCTTCAGAAACAAGAAGGATGAGTATGGGGTGGTCATAAGAAACAAGGCGAGATTGGTGGCCAAGGGATATTGCCAAGCAGAAGGCATTGATTACGATGCGACTTTTGCCCTTGTCGCACGGCTCGAAGCAATAAGAATCTTCTTAGCCTTCGCAACCCACAGAGGTTTCAAAGTTTTCCAAATGGATGTAAAATCTGCCTTTCTGAATGGTCAAATTCAAGAAGAAGTATACGTCCAGCATCCACCAGGGTTCGAAAGTGCCAAGTACCCAAACCATGTTTACTTTCTTGACAAAGCTCTGTATGGACTGAAACAGGCTCCAAGAGCATGGTACGAACTCCTTTCAACCTTTCTTCTCGGTAACGATTTCAAAAGAGGTACAACATATACTACTTTGTTTTATAAAAAAAAAGGTGATGAGATTCTGCTTGTACAGATTTATGTGGACGACATTATCTTTGGTTCTACAAATGCACAACACTGCATAGATTTTGAAAAGCTCATGCAGAGTGAGTTTGAAATGAGTATGATGGGAGAATTAAACTTCTTCCTAGGACTCCAAGTCAAACAATCATCAGAGGGAATTTTTATAAATCAAGCTAAATATGTCTCTGACATTCTTTCAAATTCAAGCTCTCTGATGCCTATGTAATGAAGACCCCCATGTCCACTGGAAATAAGTTACACTCAGATCCAGGTGGAAAATCTGTAGAGTGCAAGCTCTACAAGGGCATGATTGGGTCCCTTTTATACTTAACAACAAGTAGACCTGATATAATGTATGCCACATGCCTCTGTGAAAGATATCAAGCTAACCCAAAAGAATCCCACCTTCTTGCTGTAAATAGGATCTTCAGATACCTAAAGGGAACCAAAAATCTTGGCCTCTAGTATCCGAAGAACTCTGGCTTTGATCTTATGGCCTACACAGATTCAGATTATGGGGGATGCAAGCTTGACCAAAAAAGTACCTCTGGGGTTGCTAATTCCTGGGTGGTAAACTAGTCAGCTGGACTTCAAAGAAACAGAATTGTGTGTCAACATCTACAGTAGAAGCTGAATACGTTGTTGCTGCTAGCTGTTGCTCCCAGGTTCTGTGGATGCGAACTCAACAAAGGACTACGACTTCGACATTCAGAAGATTCCCATCCTCTGTGATTCAAAGAGTGCCATTGCGATCTCCACCAATCCTATACAGCACTCCAACACAAAGCATATTGATATCCGTTACCACTTTCTGAAGCATCACGTTGAACAAGGCACAATCGAGATGTACTTTGTGTCAACAGAATTTCAACTTGCAAACTGATTCACCAAGGCACTCGATGAGAAAATATTCCTTTTCTTGTTGGGTAAGTTGGGTATGCTCAACACGAGTTGATCTCTCTGTAAGTCATTCAAGGGGGAGCCAAAAAGGAGTATTGATCAACCAAATCCACAGAAGTCAAGAACTTTGCCGATCAAAGGAGAATCAATGAGTGAGTATCTCGCACAAACCCTTTTTCAAAAACAGTTTTCTAGGACACCAATTTTCAAATATGTCCTTAAAACACAGTTTAAAACAATGAAACCTTTGGATGATCAAAAAGCTTTATCAATTTTCAGTTATTAGAAATTTCCACTCTTAGAGCCTCTGCGGAGCTCAACAGAGCCTCTGTGAGCTAGAGCCTCTGTGAATGCAAATTTTGTACGAAAATTCTATCGATCACTTCCAATGTATCTTCAAATGTTTTTGGTAAAGGTGCAAGCTAAGAGGAGATGAATAGTAGGTTTCAGATCACATAGCTCATTCTACCAAAGAGCTTCTGTCGATTCTGATACTTGGCTTTTAATGGAAATTCTGTAATATGCGGGTTATTTCTGAAAGTCACAGACATCTGGAAGTAGAAACGCCCACGCGCTAGGCATTAATGGGTCGCGCACCACGTCTAATCGTGTTCTGACACCTCTTGTGTGGCACGCTTTCACTGGACGTGTATGCCACACGTTCTTCTGAAACATGCAGCCAACTGTAGTGCTCGAGTGCGGACCCCAAACTTTATCCAATTTTACCTATTTACCGCTTCAAATTCTGCCGTTTTACTCCAGTATAAAACCCCATTTACCTCTCCTTCCTCATTTTACGAATTCTTTCTCCCTATTACCTCCGGCGAACCTTGCAAAACCTGCAACTTCCTCATATTCTACTCCTTTCTTTAAAGAAACCTTCCATGGCTTCCACCTCCAAATCTCCGGCGAACTCCCCAGTTCAATCTGAGCACTCACAACACCAGTCTTTGGCCAGAAACCTTGAGCAAGAAAACTCAGGTAACTCAATGGACTTTGCTCCGACCACCCACCTGAAAGATTTCTTTAACCATGACCAGTATGAGAATATCCTTCCTCTAAAACCAAACAACCATTATTTGGTTCCCTCAAGAACAGCTTTTGGGGATGAACATGTCATTATGTTGAATATCCTTGAAAACCACTACCTGAACCCTTTATTAACTAATAACGTCACAAGGATACCTACCAGATACCTAAACCAGTTCTGGCAGAGCTGCTATTACGACCAAGAAAGTAGACAAATCAAGGGTTACATATCCAAACCTGACAACTCAGAAAACATTGAACTGAAGTTCAAGAGAACCATGCTTTCCCTTGAATTCGGCCTACCTACCAGAGGAATTCTAGGCATCAAGGATTACGCAGAGGTTCCCTCAGACATAGAGCTCTGTCAATTCGCAGAGAGTTTGGGCTACAATACCCATTTAAAGAAGAGAAATGACTTCAAGAGAAACAGGTTTCCCCCTCTGTGGAACACACTCTTTCCCATCCTCAACAGATGCCTGACTGGAAAAGTAGGCAGCCCTAATCAAACCTCTCACCAAATCCTTGCCATCATGTACGGGGTTTATTATGACCTACCCCTTGACTAGGTAAGCCTAATAGTGCAGGAGATAGTGAACACCATCGACCACAGGATCTCCACGCAGAAACCAAAGGGTAAAAAGAGCAAAGAAGTCCCTGCTCTGCAATTTCATAGGACCATAGGAGTTTTTCTAGAACCTCTGCTCCTTATAGAAAAATGGCCAATGGAGGGACCAGTTGTAAAAACCTACCCTATGGTAAAGAATAACCCAGCAGAGCATGTGGACGGATATCAGTTTTGCAGACCTCTACTAGCCTCCCTTCTGTCATATGCGAGTGATGAAGACCTTAAGTTAGCTTATATACGCGATCATCGGACTCCAGAACCGAGTCCAGTGACACCCCCGCATCTAGGAGCCCCTATATGATCTCAGGTAGTGGAGAGGATAAGTTATGAGGAATGGGCAGCTGCCTTAGCAAAGCACGAGCAAGTACACACAAAATTCCATCTTCTGAGAAGCACTCTTGCAACTTCTTCTTCCAAGAGAAAAACCTCTGCTACTCCCCCCAAAAAGAAGAAGGCTCCCAATCCAAAGAAAACAACAGAGGGAACCTCCACAAGTGTTGAACCTCCCCAACAATCCAAACAATCACCACCAGCAGAAACCATGATTGGATCCTCTGCACCTCCCTCTCCTCCAAAAGAGAAGAAAAAGAAAAGGAAGACAAAATCTTCTGAGGAGGGAGCCCCAAAACCGAAGAAGAAGAAAACCAAGAAACTCAAAACTCCTCTGCAGAGCATCACAGAGGGAGTTGAAGCAGAAGAAGAAGTCACACATGAAGAACCTCTGCAATCACCCACTCCTATCCAATATACAGAGGCCACAGACTTCTCTGCCTTCCTCGAACGTCCCGACATAGCCGAATCCTTAGACACCTCTGGATGGACCACAGAAGCCATCACAGGGTAGACCACAAACCCATCTGTCATCATCTCAGAGGTTGACTCTGATATGGAGGAAGATAACAGAACCCCTGTGGGTATTCAGGCAAATACCCCAGAAGTGTATATGAACCCTCTGCTCTATCCTTCTCATCCTTGCTACAATACACTTCGAAGAAGCCCAGAGGAAACGGTACAAGCCGAAGGCACTCAGGCAGAAGTAGAGACTAGAACAGAATCTCCTAAGTTAGGGTGTATGACATTGGAAGAAGCCCTAAAAGATGCCGAAGAAAGTAGAGGCACGCAACCACAACCCCCTCCCAGTGCAACCCAATTCCGCCAGTCTAGTGGCAGAAGGAATCGTTGAAACAGAGCAGCACAACTTTAGCCCAACCCCAACAAACCGGACAGAGGAACCTCTTTCCACCTCTGTGCCATTAGAATCCGGGGAAACCTTTCCAAGGGAGCCCTCTCCAAAGGACTCACCTTTAATTCGTGATCATTCGCCCCAGATCACATCTGCCATCCCTGCAGAGGAATTTGTTTCCTCTGCTACACGCACACACTTAGGAACCCACGGATCTTTAGAGGAGCTTAGTGCGCACAAAGACGAAGGGACTCTAGACAAGTCCCCAAGTCAACTTAAGGATACTCCTGTACTCATCTCTGGAATGGATCAGGACAATGTTCTTAACATAACTTATGTAGAGTATGAGGCCTCAAAAACCTCTTCTCAAGGATCAGAAGGAAATCCTTCCGCTCTCAACATCAATACAGGAGCGAAAGAAGGTGTCCAAGGAACACGGACAAATTATGGGAAAGAATGTGTTCCTCCAGAGGTTACACCTAGTTTACATGTTGCAAGGGATAGTTCCAAACCCTTGTCACCTCTGTGAACAACTCGTTGAAAGAGTTGAAAAGCTCTTTTGACTCCTACAAGGGCAATATCTGGACTGACCACCAAAGTGGACAACCTGTCCACAGAGGTGAAAACTACTTGCGCCCAAATGAACACAATTGCAACAACCTCTGCTGTCACCGTCGCCTCTAAATTCGAGAAAGCAACAACCTCTGCATTTCAGGCCTCTATCAAAGATCTCCTTGCGCAGCTGAAGAAAGAACAAACCACTGCCTCTACGGCTTACACCAGAAAACCTTAAAAAGGCCCTAGAGCAAATACAAGAGCAGACGACCAGAGAGACTCAGGCCATGAAGCCCTCTGACTATATGACCAGAGCTCAGATCACAGAACTTGGTCAGGGGATTCTAAATGAACTGAAAGAATTCATCAGAGCCTTCACCACCGCAAATGCCAATTATGTGAAAGACTTCCGGGCAAGCGTGGGGAAGCTAAGGTTCAATTCTGAAGCAGAGGTTGCCTATCTGCTCGGCATCTGTGACGACCTCTGTGCCAAAATGATCGCAGCAGGGGCAAACCATCCTCGCCATGCCGAGCAGAAGGTACAGAAGACCAAAGGCAGGATGATTCTGATGATGATTCGGAAGGACCATCAGATCATCCTGAGGGGGAGAGAAGAGAAAGAGCTGCGAACAGAGGTCTACCAGCTCTACCACCATTATCTGCAGAACCACTATCCCAAGCACCACAAACTGAAACCCATGGAACCCAACAGACGACCACAAAGGAAACACCCACCTTTGTGGAAAAAATCCCTATAACTATAGAAGATGTACCATCACCAACCCCCAAACCAACTGAACAATTCCAGATCTTTACCTCTTCTGAAGAAGACCAACCATCCCAAACACCTAAAGCAACAGAAGACAAACTCCCTTCACCAACATAGAAACCATCTGAACAGAAGCAACCATCCCCAACACCAACAACAGAAGAACAACCCACATCCAAAACAACAGAACAACCCAAATCCAAATCCAGAACTGAAACACTCTGCGGAAACCCATGCCACCACCTCCTGTTCAACAAAGAAAAATGGAAGAGGTGGTGCACAAATACTTATACAGCAGAGCAGTCAATGATCCTCTACCACCATCAATTCTATAACCTGACATGGTTGACCAATTGCGTGAAGACTTCTACAGAGATAAAGCCAAACCTATCTGTGAAGTCTTCTCATTATCAAAGATCGACAAGGTCATCTACGGCAAGCTCTCCCACACCAGAGGAGTACAGGTCTACTACAACCTCTATCACGTAAAAAGGGTGGACAGATCCGAGAACAAGTTCTCAGATGCAAAACTAAGAAATCTAAACGTCTATGATCTACCTGATCTTCTGAGCTGGGCAAGGCAGAACTACAATCGTAAGCTAGAAGTCTAAAGAGCTTATGATGAAATCCATAAGGCAATGCACGAAAGACTTCTACTATACAGCCTAACTGACTTCCAAGTGGGACTTGACCTTGGAGTGAGAAGAATAAATCTCCCACCACCAGAAGATGACTGCTCCTCCTCTGCCAGACCAAACTCAATCATCACATTTCTAAAGGTTGGGTATGTCTACAGAGTTCCCCAAGGAAAACTGAAGCTATTCCTAGCGGTTGATTGCCAGAAATATGCAATAAAGACTCTGCTCGAGTTCAGAGCCAACCTCTTGGAACACATAGGATCTGAGTTCATGGACATGACCTTCGCCAACGGATTAATAGAGGTCATTGACACTGTCATAAACTTCAGAAACCTCTGCATCTCCATGTACCGTGAACTCAGGGATAGAATACTTACCAAGAAGATCAACGACTTCCCAAACGCCAGAGTATGACATCAACAACTATCCTTTACTTACTTTTCATTCTTTGCACTGTAATCGAATGTAAGTGCCTCTGGCATAATCTTCTATGAAAAACCAAATTCTGTTACAGAGGTCAAATACCTCTTGTTGTGTTCTTAGCAAAAGAAAACCATGCAATTTTCAATTTTTTATTTTTTTAATACTTAGGGGGAGATTGTTAGCTCCAACTTCTATGTTTAAAGAAGTATTGAAAAATAGGCTAAGTGTAAAAACATCGACAAAGCCTCTGCCAAGACCCCAAGAAAAGACTCTACAGAAGGCGTTCTCAGAGGACAAGGCCACATAGCCTCTGTCACACTTGACAGAGCCTCTGTGGTATGAAGACTTGGAAGAATGAAGTTCAAGACAAAGACGATCGTGCCTCTCACGTGCCTCTGTTGTACGAAGATCCTGAAGATCATTCGTACAAGGTGTGCCCTGCATATTCTACGTGTCCACCTCTGATGGGTTACAGCCTTTGCAGAAAATGGCGCACTACATTAACGTTGTACCTGCTGCAGTTTCACGATGTTGTCTTTGTACCCTTAGTACTTCATGTCTAAAGCTTGTCCCCTGTAGATTAATATAAATAGAAGGTTCTTGTAGAGCACTTCTATTAACTTTGCACAATACGCATACACCTGATTAAAGCATATAATCTGTTTCACACACTCAAAGGTGTTCTTGGTGTTCTTGATTAATCAATATACAGTGAATCATTGAGCTATACATTTGAATCTTCTTTGGCATATACTATTTTCCATTCTGAATAGGTACCTCACATCCAAGACGACAAGGATCGACACATGCATCAGGATTTTATGACTTTTTCATAGTATGGTGTTCAACAAACACTATGACTATTGCTCGATACTATGGAATGAGGTAGCCGAGGTCGTATGTGACAAATTCAAACCGTCAAAAGCAAGAAACTAGGTTCCCTTCCAAAGGTTTCTTCAGCTTGTCATCCATAGCGCTCAAACAAGGAAATCCAAAATAGGCTGTCAGCTTACGGGGCTCTTGTTGCGAAAACTATTTGTGAAATTCCTTCACTAACAAGGTATTCTTCTAGTTTTACTTTCTTGAATTTTTACCATTTTCACTCCTTAGTTTCTGAACTTTGCTTTGGAGCAGCACCTGAATTCTTTTCATCAAATATATTAGTATCTATAGGACTTCAAACTTCTTTCTTACAAACTCAATCCAAGTATATCTTTAAATTTCATAAATTAAGACTAATATATACTTTTTTCTAGACATTCTTTGTACAGAAATAGGACCACTAAGGTCTACATGTAGTATATACAGAGGTCTAGAGCAAGAGAGATTAGACTTTGTCTTGTGTGAAGCTCTCTTGAGCTTACTCATTTCACACGAAGGACGAAGATGATCCTTGTCAAATTTGAAATCTAATAAACCACTTACCAGGTTGTTCTTTACCAAAATTTTCAGTGTAGAGAAGTTTAAGTGTGAGAACTTGTTGTTCCATAGCCATGTCTCTTTAGAGATCAAATTGATGGTCTTTGTTCCTTATTTGGTAGTAAGTTCATTAAGTACAAATTATCTTTTTTGTCGGCCCTTAGCAGTTTGGACCTGAATTTGTTAGTAAAGAACCTATCTTCTTTTGAAATTTAACATCAAATCCATTATCACAAAGTTGGCTTTTGCTTATATAGTTGGGTTTCAACCCATCCACATAAGAAACTTTAGATACGGATACATTACCTTCTGAAAAAACTCCATACCCCTTAATTTATCTGTGTTTGTCATTGCCAAAGGTTAAAGAGTCTCCACTTTTATCTTTGAATGTGGATAATAATTGTTTGATTCCAATCATGTGTTTCGAGCATCCAGATTCTAGATACCATATGTGCACACGATGTTTCTACTACACATATTAAAGAGATTTAGGTACCTATTTCCAAATAAGTTATTTTCTTGTTAGGCTTAGGAGCTTTCTTAGTGACTTCTGGTTTCCAGTTTTTGTTGGTTTTCCATGTTCATTCCTTTTCTTCTCCTTCTTCTGGGCCTTAGGTTTTCGAAGTTTTGGCTTAGGCCTTGAGAGAGAGAGAGAGAGCAGTGAGCGCTTAAGAAGTGTTTCTTCAAATGAAGTAAGAGATTAAATCAGTTGCATGTATGAACACATTGAGATGATTTCTTAGTACTTTTTTAGAATTAACAAATTTAGAAACATTGGGCTTATAATTACAATATGTTCTAGCATTATTTGTTCTAACGAACTTCCTATCTAGCCTGAATTGATTCTTTTTTAAAAATGGCCTTCTACTCTAGATTGGCTTGCTTCTCAACCCACTTGAAGTTTTCACTTAACACTTGAAGTGTTCACTAAAACAGAAGGAGTAGTATTGTCATTTAGTTTCCTTTTTTCTGTTCACGTGTGAACTTGATTGGCATGAAGGGATAAGATCTACAAGTTTTTGGCTTGCAGCTTCCATTAGACTTCTCTTGCTTTTCTTTTTCTATCTCAATAGATTATTTGACTTTTAGACACAAATCTATGAAATCAGGATAAATAGGGACACTTGATACTTGTTTCTTGATAGAAACAGGTTTGTTTGGACTTCAAAGTTGAGTTTAGTGTCCTACGATCCTTCAGTAACTATCTATGGTCCTTCTATCACAATTTTTTATTCACTATAGAGGACTCATCATTTGAGTCAGAGTCGGAGTTAAGAAAATCTTTTACAAGTTTTTTTCTAGATATATTGGTTCAGATGGATATATGTCATAGCCATTTTCATCTTTTTTTAGGGAAATGTTTAAATCTTTTACTGTACAAAGGATAATCTTTGGTCCGCATGATTTAGAGATGGAGTTCTGCTCCAAAGTCTTCAACAAACCCTTTTAAAAAACCATTCTCATTTCTTATGTATTCAAAGACAAAAAAATTGTTGCATTTGCATTTAGCATGCTTTGTTTCTCATGAACATAGATACTAGACACATTGTTGGCAGAGTCTTGTGTCTTGAAGGAATCATAATTGACCTAATTTTAATCTAAATTTTCTTGTTCTTGATCCTTTAGATGTTTTGGCCCTTTTGAAATCAGAAGTTTTTTTATGATGGAAAATCAAATTTATGTGCTTTGTCAATACATAAAGTAGAGGACAAGGATATCTTCTTGTTTCCAGTGAAAGGGTCAGTGTCACTGAAAACCAATCCCTGAGTATCCATCTGAGAATCTATTTTGATGTGCACATCTTGTGCATCCTTGTACTTTTTAATCAATATTTTTTTTTATTTGAAGCCTTGAACTTCTTTTCCTTCCTTCTCCTCTAGATCCTTTTCAAGGTCTATAAACTTTTCATTGAAGGTCTTTCTGTTGGACATTTTTAATTGTTCAATTTTATTTTTCTCCTTAGAAATTACCTCTTTTTCGTGTTCAAAAAGCTCCATTTTCTCTTTTAAAAAGTAACATCTCCTTTTGAGATTGTTTTCTATTTTCTTTTCACTTGAGTGCTTCAGTTTCAAAATTTTAAAGTCTTCAGTCAGTTTTAGCACATCCATCTCAAGTTCAGGACTAATCTTTTCATCCTGTAAAGAGACAGAAGATACTTGAGACTCAGAGTCAGAGTCAGAGGAGTCTGACATTGTTAGAGCTATATTGTAGTTATCATGCAGATAGTCTTTTGTACTGTATTATGCTTTCCAGTATGAGGTATGGGCATTTCATACCCTTACTATATAAGGAAAGACTCCTCATGAATTTCATAAGCTTTTTGTCATTTGTACTCACCACTTTCAATAAATGAATGACATATTCTCTCACTACTTTATCTCTCTAGATTACACTTTGATTGTTTGCTAGATTTGTGGGATTTATCATTTGGTATCAGAGCTAAACAGAGATTCAAGCAGATTCAGAACCAAATCAGAGATTTTTTACACTGTGCAAAGAATTCGGATCATTCATATCTTCATCTACTGTTCATCATGGATTCTCGATTTCTACTATTTTTGGATTTTTTGGATTGATTCTTGACATCACTGGACTCGGTTTTCATTCCAGATCATCTTCATTTCAAGAATCTTAGCCAAATTCTGCACAGAATTCGTGAATTTGAAGAATTTGTGATTGTTTGTTCGATAAACACATTCCTACTATTTTGGATCAAAATTCAATTAAATTGATCGAATTAACATTTGTAACCAACTAAGAAAGTGTGTGGAATTAAATTGTGAACAAATTTGTACAAATTTCATTAAAATCAACCAAAAATTGAAAAAGATATGGCAGATTTAGTGATTTTTGGGCATAAGTGAAGAACTCGGATCATTCAAAGAAGAATTCGGATTGTTCAAAGTTGAAGGTTTCAGATCAAAAGCAAATTGTGATTGTTGACTTGTAAAATCTTTACAAGTTTAGATTTCGGATCAGTTTATTCCGAATTATGTTGGATTCGCATCAGTTTATTCCGAATTGTGTTAGATTTCGGATCAGCTTATTCCGAATTGTGTTGGATTCGCATCAGTTTATTCTGAATTTTGTTGGATTCACATCAGTTTAGTCCGAATTGTGTTGGATTCGCATCAGTTTATTCCGAATTGTGTTGGATTCGCATCAGTTTAGTCCGAATTGCATTGGTTTTGGATCAGTTTAATCAGAATTCTTGTGGTTTCGTATCTGTCTAATCCGAATTGTGGTGGTTTCGGATCAAGTGCATTCCGAAATCTTGTGATCAGTGTTGGATCCGAATTGCCTGATTCTACAGTGTTGTGTTCAAAAAGTTTATTCTAAGTGTAAAATTCTTTTTACACTTGTTGGTTCCCGTTTTGCTTTAAACAAGATTATCAGATCTATTAGTTCAAGTTAATGTTTTATGCGGAAGCGTATTTGAAGAACTAACAGATAAGATTGATAGATTTAGAACACACATAGTCAAATAAACAGTGACGAGAATAGATTTATAGCACAAAGACCCACTGTATTTAATATATCAAGAACACTTAGAACAGATTTGACGCTAATTGTGTGCAAGTGTTTTTTTGTGTTGTGTGTTGTTATCGTTAGGAAGAGCTCAACATGAGTCTTCCTTTTATACTACTACAAAAGATCTATTCTAGACAAGAAACTGTTGCTACAGGAAACAAGAGATGGTATGAATAGTTGGAAAACTGCAAGCATTAAATGCCACAGACGTCTATGTTGTACTAAGCCCTATTGAGTCCACTCAGAGTTTGACACGTGTTGAAGTTGGACAGGGCATGCTACCATGCAAGTTGATGAACAGATCCTAGAACAGTAGCAAGATATTTCTTTAACAGTGGTAAGATATTATAAATATCCAAGTCTTTAGTGAGGACCGCAGAGGCTCTGTAATGGGTTACAGAGGTTCTGCGGCCTAGTCCTTTGTAGAGCAGTCTTCACTGGGTTCCTTGTCTTCTGAAGATGTCTGCAGAGGCTCTGTTTATTTGTGACAGAGGTTCTGAGTTCTTGATCTTCTGTAGCGTTCTTCTGTAGTTTCTTCGGTCTGATCACTCTTGATCAAACTTCCTTTGATTCTTCTGAGATGCCCGGCAGAGCTTCTGTTGCACTCAGCAGAGCTTCTGTGGAAGTTTTTCGGTACTTGGCCATTTTTCAATACTTCTAATATTCTAGAATATTGGAGCTAACAACACTTACTACTTGATTTTCTAAAAGATCATCTTCTAGCAATTGTTTGAAAAATGTCTCGAGATTTACTAAGCATGGGTTCGAAATCAAAACGTCCAGTTCTTTAGATCGATGAATATCCTCAGTGGAAAAAGAGGATGATTTAGTTCTTGAACCATCAGAACAGATATCTCATGACTTCAATCAAAAATGGACCTCACAGACCATTTATGGATACTGATCCCATTCAAGAAACAGCCACAAATCAATATGTTGCTCCGAGAAGAATTTACAAGGAGTATCGATTCTTCAGTGAAAGAGATAAGGAAAAGGTGGCTATTGATGAACAAGCATTGACATATTTGACTATGGCCATTCCCAACGATATCTACAACCGTGTAGATAGTCGTGACTCAGCGAAGGAAATTTGGGAAGAACTTGAAAGGCAATTTGAGGGATCATGGAAATCGTTGAGGACCAAAAGAAACCAAAGCATTAATGCCTATGAAGGTTTTAAGGCAAAAGATGGTGAATCATTGAAGAAAACTTACAATCGGTACAACATCATTCTGAATGATCTAAGAAGGAATGGGGTTGACAAATCTGAATCGGAAGTTAATTACAAATTTGTCAAGAACCTCTTGCCTGAGTGGGATTCTTACTCTGTACAACTTCAAATGTCACGAGATATGGATGATGAAAAGTTAACTGACATTTTTAGCATCCTTGGTCAACATGAAGACAAGGTGAAGGAGTTAAAAGATAAAAACAAGAAGGTGGAAGAATCTCTGGCTCTTCTGAGTGAGCACAAGAAAAGCGGGGGTTTGAAGGCAAAGGTCTAATTTCTGATAGGAGCAAAAAAAATGAAAAGTTCTAATGATGAGGAAAGTGAAGGTTCTGGAGATGAAATGACTGATATTGCTGAAAAATTAGCTTTGTTAACTAATAGATTTCAAAAGAGGTTTAGTAGAAAGAAATTCTATTCAAAGACTAAACCTGACTATAACAAAGCTGATAAATACAAGAGATCTGAGAAAGGGTATGAGGACAAAGAGGAAGAGAAAAAGGAGAAAAAGGAAAAAAGATGAGAAAAAGGAAAAAGAGGAGAAGAAGGATAGAGATGATAAAAACGGTTTCAATTGCGGTAAGCCTGGTCATTTTGCTCGAGAGTGCAAACACAGGAAAGTAAAGAACTTTGAGTACTATCAAAGAAAAGCGCACTTGGCGAAGGCAAAAGAAACTAGAAAGCCAATCAATGCCGAAGAAGAAATTTGGCTTGTTGATTCCTCAGATGATGAAGAATCTCACTTTACTGAAGTAAAATACAACTTGATGGCTAAAATGGATGAGGAAGACCAGGAATCCGAGGTACAATCTCTTACTTCTTCTAATGATTCTGATAATGATTTTGAAACTGAATATTCTAAAAATGAAGAAATGCGATTCTTGATATCTGAACTTGAAAAGAAATTTGACAAAGTTCAAAAGAAACTTGATACTGAGAAAAGTTCATTGTTGAGATATCAAGACGAGACACTTCTTTATAAATGCTTAGCCGAAGATAGAGAAAAAGAAAAAGAAGTCATTACAATCAAAAATCAAGAGTTTGAATCTAAAATTTCTGAATTGAAGAAGAAAAAGAGAGATATAAGTGATGAGAATATAGATTTTCAGTTTAAAATTAAGATTCTTTCTGAAGAAAGAAAAGAAGCTTATGCAAAGATCAAACTGAGCAAACTCTAAAATTAATAACTAGTAACCCAAAAGATACTCGATTTTATAATCCAAAAATGGGACTAGGCTTATCTGATGCTGAGGTTTTAAACAAAGCGCCTGAAAATCTTTACACAATTGAAAAATTGGGTGAAGGTTTGAAGGAATCTATTAAAATGGAAATACCTCCAATATCAGAAACTTTTGTTAAATCTAGCTGTTCAACTTCCGTTTCTGATAAAGAGGAAGACAAGATGGAGACAAGTTCGGAAGAAAAGCCTAGATTCAATACGACTAACTTTAAGTACGATGAATTAAATTCTAGTTATAAAACCAAAAAGGTTGAACTAACTGAATTTAATTTATTATTTTCAAATGAATCTATGGATAAAACTTCTGATTCTAAAATCAATGAACCTGAATCTGTCAAATCTGAATCTTGTGACGAAAAGGAGTCAAATATTAAATCAGGTTCTAACAAAAAGGAGTTTGTTCAAGAAACCAATTCTGAATTTCCTGATCTGGATTCAGCATTGACATAAATTGTTAACTTAGAGAATCACATTTCTGATTTAAAATTACAAGTTAAAAAATTAAATGAGGATAACGAAAATATTGGGATGGAATTAGATCAAAGTCTAAAAGTCAATTCTGATCTTTGGATTGAGATTCGACGTCTTGAATCCCATATATTTGAATTATCAAAATCTAAAGATTCAAATACTTGTAAAAAGTGTTCAAATCAATGTGAATCAACACATCATAGTAAATCATCAAGTTCGGTCAATGCAAAAGAGAAATGTTCTTTCAAGGGAATCAATCATAAGACAAAATACTTTATTTCTATAAATAAATCATAATTTGTATGCTTCGATAATTCCTTGTTTGAATCTAATTAAGATTCGAATGAAAAAGAATACAGTACTAATGAGAAAGGAGAGTCATCCGGACACATATCTGATTCTTGTTCAAATGAATCTCCTAATTCTAAGTATTCTAACATTTCTTCTTCATTCTCAGAAATGGATGAAGAAAAGCTCATGGATCTGAAGAGGCCAAGTGATCTTAGCAAGAATAGTTTGTCTAATATTGAGAAATGTACTTCTTTTAATAAAAATTGTACGCATTCATGTAATGTTTACAATACGAGTGTCAATAAAAATACAGTGATTTCAGATTTTAAATTGTTGACACAAGCAAAGAAAATAATACATTGTGCTCACTGTTGGGACAACTATTTCAAGTTAAATCGCAACGCTTCTAAAGATAACAAGTTTAAAAATGCTAAAACTTCGATTTCTTCTACAAAATCTTCAGATTATCACTCTGCAAGAATGTTTGGTTTTGGGTTAAACAAAAAGAATAAAAAGAAGGAAACAAAATTAGTTGAGGTGAATATGGTTTGGAAATGGATTCCCAAAGATCAAGTAAACAAACCAAATTCACAAAATGAACTCACTTTTAAAGGCAAAATTCAAGGTTTCTCAACTGAAATAAATAAACTGATCCGTAATAACCCAAAAGGACCCATACTGATATGGGTACCTAAGATAAGGTAATTTGTATTTTCAGGATCATCATGTGTGGGTCATAGATTCGGGAGCTTCGAGACACATGACGGGGTACAAGCATTTACTCCATGATTTTAATGTACATCCTGGCGGGTCGGTTGGTTTTGGTAATAATTTAAAATGATATGTTCGAGGCCATGGTACATTAAAGAATGACTCGATTTCTGTGGAAAAGGTTCTGTATGTGGAAGGTTTAGGACATAATCTTTTCAGCATAAGTCAGTTTTGCGACAAGGATTGTAAGGTCATTTTTGATAAAAAGTTCTGTCATGTTGTGGATGAAAAAGGGTCAGAAATCTTCAGGGCAAACAGATGCGTAGATCTATACATGACTGATTTTGCATCTTTAGTTGCCTCAAAACAAGTATGTCTTGTGTCAAAGGCTTCTTAAGATGAATGTTGGTTGTGGCATAGAAGACTATCTCACCAAAACTTTCGAACCATCAACAAACTGAGGATGGATGGATTAGTTTCAGGACTCCCAGATTTGAAGATCGACAAAGTTTCTATTTGTCCGACCTGTGAAATGGGGAAGATGAAACACGTTTCTCACAAGTCCAAAACTTTGTCCAACTGTTATAATGCTCTGGAACTAATTCACATAGATTTATGTGGCCCGATGAGGACTCAATCAATGGGTGGAAAGAAATACATCTTGGTTATGATTGATGAGTTCTCGCGCTACACTTGGTTGGAATTTCTTCATCTAAAATCTGAAGCACCTGAGCTGATAATCAACTTCATCAACAAAATTCAGATTCTCCTACAACGTTCAGTTCAAAATATTAGAAGCGATAATGGAACTGAGTTCAAGAATGCTACATTGCAGTCATTTCTTGAATCGGTTGGAATTTCGCACAATTTCTCTGCACCAATGACCCCTCAGCAAACTGGAGTGGTTGAGAGAAAGAATCGAACGCTTATAGAAGCAGCTCGGACGTTGCTAGCTTATTCGGGACTTCCACCAAGTTTATGGGCTGAAGCCGTATCCACAACATGCTTTACACAAAACAGGACAATCATAAATAAGCGCTTTAATAAAACTGCATATGAAATAATCAATAATCGCAAACCTAACATAAATTTTTTGTGTGTATTTGGATGCAGGTGTTTTATACTTAAAGATAGATAGAATCTTACAAAATTCCAAGTCAAAGCTGATGAAGGCGTGTTTATTGGTTATTCCTTGCAATCCAAGGCATACAGAATCTACAACAAACGCACGAAGTCGGTCATTGAAAGCATCAATGTGGCCTTCAACGAAAATGTGACATTGACTTCTGATTAACACGGTTCAGAACTCGGACAAAAACAGATTTCTAATTCTGTATTAAATAATAATAATAATAATAATAATACTGTTTTAGATTTGTTATTTTATGATGCGTTTATGGATATCTCTGCAGATATGAAACAACTTTTTGTATCCGTAAATGCAAATACACCTCAGACGAGTGTCAATATTTCTGGTCCTTCTGAAGCAATCGATGTTGCTACTTCTAGTGCTACAGACGTACATCCAACTGATTCTACACCTACCATAGTTTCTGAACCAACTTGTCCGATTGAAGATCCGGTTTCTGAAAACACAACTTCGGATGTCTCTACGCCTGATACAATAGTACCTGAAGTTGAGCTACCAACACCAACACAAGTACCTTCAGCTGAATCGACAGAAGATATTTTTGCAGTTATAGACGAAAATGATGATTCTAACACTCGCATGAATATTCAAACTCTCCCAAGTACTCTTAAATGGACGAAGGCACATCCTCCTACGAATATCATGGTGACATCAAGGATGGTGTAAAGACACGATCTGCGACTTCAAACGAGTGTTTGTATGTCAATTTCCTGAGCTCATTAGAACCCAAAAAGGCATCAGAAGCATTACAAGAACCAGACTGGACAAATGCTATGCAAGAAGAGTTAAATGAGTTTAAGCGGAACGACGTATGGCATCTGGTGAAGCGTCCTAAGGACAAGACCATTATTGGAACAAAATGGGTCTTTAGGAATAAGAAGGACGAAGCGGGGATTATAGTTAGAAACAAAGCCAGATTGGTCGCAAAAGGTTACAATCAGCAAGAAGGCATCGATTATGATGAAACCTACACACCAGTGGCACAGATTGAAGCCATCAGGATCTTTCTTGCATATGTCGCTCAAAAAACATGAAGGTTTTCCAGATGGACGTAAAGTCTGCTTTTCTGAACAAGATTCTTCATGAAGAAGTGTATCTGAGTCAGCCTGAAGGTTTTGTAGATCCGAAATATTCAAACCATGTCTATGTCTTGGACAAAGCCCTTTATGGACTTAAACAAGCTCCACGGGCATGGTATGAAACACTAACTATCCACTTGCTTGAATCTGAATACACCAAAGGTACTATCGATACAACTCTTTTTCTCAAAAGGACAGGTAATGATTTACTACTTGTACAAATATATGTTGATGACATCATATTTGGCTCTACAAACCCTGATATGTGTATGGATTTTGAAACCGTCATGAAAACACGTTTTCAAATGAGCATGATGGGGGAATTAAAAAAAATTCTTGGTCTACAAGTAACTCAATCAAACGATGGCATATTCATAAATCAATCAAAATATATAAATGATATGCTTAAAAAGTTTGACTTAAATTCTTCCTCCGTCATGAAAACACCAATGGCTACCGGTCGGCTTTTGGACGCTGATTTATCCGGTAAATCAGTCGATCAAAAACTATACCATAGCATGATTGGTTCTTTACTATATCTCACGGCAAGTAGGCCATATATAATGTTCGCTACATCTTTTTGTGCTCGTTTTTAAGCTAATCCAAAAGAGTCACACCTGATAGCTGTTAAGCGGATCCTTCGGTATCTCAAAGGCACAAGAAATTTGGGCCTTTGGTATCCAAAGGATTCGGGGTTTGAGCTAATCGTATTTACAGATGCAGATCATGCCGGAAACAGAATGGACAGGAAAAGCAAATCTGATGCATGTCAATTTCTAGGGGATAAGCTTGTAAGCTGGTCTTCTAAGAAGCAAAATTGTGTGTCAACATCTACTGGGGAAGCGGAATACGTGGCCGCGGCAAGCTGTTACATCAAGTGCTTTGGATGAAGACTCATTTGAAAGATTATGGATACACCATCAACAAGATCCCGATCTATTGCGATTCCAAAAGCGCAATAGCAATCACGGTAAATCATGTTTAACAATAAAAAACAAAGCACATTGATGTCAGGTACCATTTTACAAAAGATCATGTTGAGAAAGGAACCATTGAAAATCATTTTGTGCCTACTGAACTAGAGCTTGCTGATTTATTCACAAAACCTTTAGATGAAAAAAGGTTCAATTTCTTAATTAGCAAACTAGGGATGTTAAACACTTAGGCATTTCTCTGATTTCTTTAAAACATTGAGGGGGAGCATGTGTGTTTGTTTATTTAGTTATATTCTACTTTTGAGGGGGAGAAAGGATATCTAACAGAGATACACTAACCATTCTGGACTCATGTTCAATGAGTACCAAGATTTTCATCTGTACTTGCAGATTTATCTGAAGTTGAGACAACTGGTTATGCATCTGTTTAGGGGGAGCAGGATGGCATAAGTCTGTAAGTATGGTATATAATATAGTTTTTCTTTTAGTACAATTTTACTTTTAGAGATTTCTAAAATAAAAAATAAAAATCGAGAGAGAGGGGAATTTTTTAAGGAAGAAGCTTAAAATGTTTTTATCTGATGTGAGATTTTTGGACAGTTTGAAATTTTTCTGAAACAGTTACATTTTTTTTTTGAAAAAACCTCTGAGATTTTGGATCCTTAAGGATGCGAAACCATCCGTTTCGGATCCTTAAGGATACGAAACAATCCGTTTCGGATCCTTAAGGATACGAAACCATCCGTTTCGGATCCAAGAGGATACGAAACCGATGGTTTCGGATCAAAAGGATACAAAATGTTTTTCTTAAGATATCAGTTTCATCCGAAAACTTTTTCCAACTTCAACTTTTTGCATTCTTGTTCATGCGAAGAGTTGGATGAACAGTGCCATGTCTATTTTTCAGACATATATTTTCTACTGTTTGCACAAGTGGGGTCCTCTAAAATCGTGCCATGTGTCATTTTTCTGAGAGTATAAAAAGAATTCAAACCCTCAGTTCCCACTTTTTCCAAAACTTGCAAACCAAGTCAAAAACTTCTTAGAAGCACTGTTCATCACCATTTTCGAGTTCTTCATCTTCAACTGTTCATATCTTCTTCATCAGGTAACCATTTCATTCGATTTTAGTCTCTTTAGATTCGTTTTTCCATTTTGAACATTTTCATCCATGTATTTTTTGTTTAAACATAGATTTAGTATGCTATTTTGTTCATATTCAGTTCGGTTTACTGTTCATCTTCTAATCATCATCATCGTCGACTCAATGTTTGTTTAAACATCAGTTTGTGTTTAACATGCTCATTTCGAAATCATCTAGGTTAGTTTCACCCATTTCGATTCCTTCAATATGTGACTTTAATGATGTGTTCTTTGTGTTCTTAAATATACGTTCATCGTGTTCTTCGTTATGGGTTTGTATGTGTTCTTGGTGTTCTTCATGGGTCTGTATGTTCTTCAGGTGCGTATATGGTGTTGTAAGGTCAAAATTAGTCAATTAGGGTTTAAATGATCTGAAATGTTTATTTTTCAAAAATTTCCAACCTTGGAATTCGGATCATTTAATCCGAAAAGAGTTATGTGTCTAAATGTTTACATGATATGGTTTCGGATCCTTTTGGATACAAAATCCTTGGTTTCAGATTCTCTTGGATACGAATCTGTTATCCCAAATAACAAGTAATATGGATCAAGATGTGTACAAATTTCTGGTCATCTCTCATTAGGATTGAATATCAAAGTACAAGAAATGGAGAGAAACTCACAGAGAGTTTTCAAGATGTATCTTCAAAGTGTTAGTGAAATAAGCAAAATCTAGGCTATTTATACCTAGAACAACATTTACATTTTGAACCCTCAACTTGAATACAATTATAAAATTGACACTAACATTCTCCCCCTTTGTATTCAAGTGAGCCAAGTAAACTTTAACCTCGAAGTAGCTCTGGTGGAATGTATCTCTTTCTGATCCCAAAGATAATCTCAAACCTTCTTAGTGAGTCACGGTAATCCAGTCGATCTTGCAAAGCTTTCAAGGCGTTGTTGATCAAGACTTTCTCCTTCTCTTTCAGAGGTACCTTTCTTTGTTCATCCAATCTTAACTTTTCATTCAGCCGAATCTTGATCATATTGAGCGTCCCAACAGAAAACAGATTGACTTCAATCAGCCTCAATAACTTCTTCTTCTTTTGCCCGTTGTGATAAATGATACCGAACTCTGGTTTTTCCAACACGGTATAAAGAGGAATACCTTGTATGTCGGGTAGGTTTCTATTTGGCCTTCTTTTATTAACTCTGATTTGATTACTTTCCAAAGCCATTTGAAAGTCGGTTAAGTATGAAAGTTTGATCAGGTTTTTCATGAAACGTTTTAATGCCTGATAGGCTTCAGAGTAGGTAATGTCTTTATTCGGCATCCGTGCAAGAATATCATACAGTCTGAAGAAGTTTGCACAAGTTAGGGATTTGAAGTCTGCTTCACTGAAGTTCCACTCTTTTTCATCTGATCTGAAGACATAGAACCTCGGATAAAAGACATTCAGAATATTCTCCGATTCTATCTTCAAAAGTCTAACAATCTCCTTATCTGTTCTGACCAATCTAAGTGCTTGATCTTTGTCATTCAACATGTATAAGTATTCAATCTGATTCTTGCGTGGAAACTTTTCAATTGAATACAACTTAACCTTGTCGATTGGCTGAACCTTTTTCACGAACAAATCACCCCTTATATCTTCTTGGAATGGAGTAATAATTCTTGTTCTATGATTACCTCTGACAATCAGTGCTTCTCTATCCACCAAAATCTAAAGGTTTCGGATTTCAGCTTCGGATACTACGTCTCTGATTTTGCCATCAGGAAGATCAGGAATCACCGGAATTTGTATCACTGGATCAGGTTGGTTACTTTCTTTCTCGGAATCAGAATCAGGTTGAACATTTCCACCATCAAATACATCATCCATCTCCTCCTTAATCTTTACCACAGTTTGATCATCATCCGACTCAACATATATTACTTCTTGTAAGAAATCATCTGCCATTCTTTCCTCATCGGTTCTGTTATCACATCCTTGAGGCTTTTCAACCGTAGGATTTATATCATCCAGAACACCAACATCAGCACTTTCACCCACTTGAGTACCACCAACATTACCGGTACCCGTTTCCATATTCGTTTCCACATTCTCAGTAACATGAACACCCGAACCACTACCTTGTTCAACCCTTTGTCTAACACTCCTCTCCCCCTCATGTTGATCATGATCGGGATCTTGATCATCATGTCTCCGTTTGGTGGTTTGGGCTTGAATCCCACACTTTTCTTCCACCGCGTTCATTTGGTTTGAAAGGGATGTGAAGCCAGAAGATATAGCTTCGGTTAGGTTGGATATGGATTGTTGTAGGGTATTTAGAGAATCTAGTAAAGTGGCTTGTATTTCGGTTTGACGACGAAGAAGACCAAGTAAATCGACCTCTTCTTGAGTATTAGTGTCGCCTTGTTCTAACAATCTAGCAAGCATTTGTGACTTAAGTTCATGTAAAGGTAGATTAGTGAGTACCTTTGGGTTCGGCTGAGATTCTGGTTGAGTGTCGGATGGTGCGGATGAAGAATCAGCAACCGACTTTCCTTTAACAAACTTTTGTACATCAGCAGATAATTTCTCAACAATATCTTTCAATTCGGACATCTGATCTTTCTGAGTGTTGGAAAGAGATTTGATGGATAATTCGAGCAACTTCTTTGAAACATAGTTGTGAGGAGGAAGACCCACCAAAGACTGAACGGCACGAGCTTGTTCCGGGGTAACACCCAGACCACTTAGGTTTCTTGTTGACATAGCAGTCGAAGAGACTGTATGGCCTATGTTCAACGCTGGCATAGTGTTAACGTTGATAGGATCTCCGCCCGGTCCTCGTGAAGCACCAACGAATGGCGGCAACACTCGGTGCGTTCCGGTGGGGTCATTAAGAACACCAACATTTTGTGTCACCATAGATGAAGTGACGAACGGTCTCCGTTTCCTAGGAAATGAAGTAAAATCAAAAGGTTCTAGACTCGATCTGTGAACAAATGAAGATGGTGGCCGGGGCAGTTGCCAACCTGTTTCAATATCAGCAAACACCGAGTGTGTTGCCGATAGAGTTTGTGCTTTTCCCCTGTGAGAAAATGAAACATCAACTTGTGAAGAAGTTGATGAGTGGATGAGTGGGGTTGTGCATTGCATAGCTGGGTCCACTATGGCTTCTTCAATGTCTCGTGGCGAAGGACGCTCATTGACAGTAGATGCGGCTACCCGGCTAGACACGGTTTGGTTAGGATCATTAGTTAAAACTTTTGTTGATCCTGTCTCACACTCACCATCTTTTTTTCTTTCCTTCTCACTCAACCTCACTTGCTTTTCTGTTTCAACTAATACTCCCTCATTTCCCCTGATAACTCCTCCATCACCACCAGAAGTAGTGACAACTTTTTCAATTTATGTATCAAGTTTCTCCATGGTTTGATCATTGTTGTTATCATCATTGTCATCATTAGGACTATCCTCCTCTTTTTCATCATCAGCATTTGCATCATCATCATCATCTGAACTAGCATCATATACAAGGTTTGCTGGATCATCAATATCAGCATCAAGATCATCAGATTCTTCTTCAGTATCCTCAGATCCAAGAATCTCCTCATCATCGTCCTCAAAAATCTTTACCAACTTTGAAGATTTGGACGACTGACCAAGAGCACCCCCAACTCCTTTTCCCCTTACATCGCTTTTACCTCTCAACACGCCCTGTTCAGGTACCCCAGTATCCTGAACTCTCTCTCTAACTACTGAACCCTCACCACACTCACCTAATTGGTTGGCACCATGGGTAGGCCCTACCGGTCCTAGCCGGGCCATCAGTGCATTCTCTTCTCTATACTCACTCAAATATGGTGACTCTTGGTCAGCGTATGCGAGTAGTGCTTCAGGTAAAATCATAACAGTAGGAAAAGTAAGACCTTTAGGAAGACGGAGATACTTCATGTAGTTAGTTGGACCAAGAACTGCTCCGTCGCGTCTCGGTATCTGTTGGTTAGTCTCCATAATAGAATGAATGATAATCTGAAGATACCTCTGAAACGGTACAAATGATCTGGCTTTTGATGGCTTAGCTTTGTCGGTGACTACCTCGATCAGATCATTCCATATAGAAATAGCAAAGTCAATCTTCCAGTCAAAAACAATAGCATGGAACATTCTGATAACTGAAATACTGGCCGTGTCGACTCCCGTGTGCTTAGAAGTCATACATCTATTCACAACACTGAATAGTGTGTAATAGATCGGCGGTAGATAATTCCTTTTCAACTTTGATGTACTGGTCAGCACTCTATGATTCGGACGTGGATCAGTGTAACCCATCCGCATAATATCCCGGCACAAATCTTCTTCAGACAACATATCTTCAAAATTAGAAGAATAAGGAAGATCAAGAACTCTTCGCAACCTTTTCAAAGTAATCTTGGCATCAAAATGATCCACTTTCAGTGTGAAGAAGCTGTTGGATTCAGCTCGTGGTATATACTAAATGGTATGCCACACTTGTTGCAAATATATCTCCGGAACTTGTTGAGTTCTTTCAAGAGCAGTACGAAGCGGTGACCTTTGAATATTTCCATGACCAGATGATAATCCATAGTGACATTGAAATCTAGAGTGTAGTTGTTCGGCTTTAGTTCCTTCTTGTCTCTTGGAAGAATAAGTTCGTCGTCTAGATTTCGAGCGTTCACCGAGGGATGTGATGAACGATGAGATGGGAACACTGTGTTCTCGTCAGACGAATTACCGTCACCCTGCTCTTGCCTATGTGCCATTGTCTATGATTGATAAAATTGGACCATATGGATATGAGTGCTTTTTCACCAGAAAAGTTCAAAAAAAAATCCTAAGTGTGGGTTACTGTCGGACAACATGTCAAGTCGCATGACACTAACTGTCGGACAAAGCTATACGACTAAAAGTTGTCGTACACGTTTCATACGACAGTTATGAGTTTCAATTATGTGCGACAGTTTTGAATGATGAAGAACAGTATGTTGTGTGACAGTTTTGAATGTTCGAAAAAATGATGAACACTCATACCCAGATCTATGATTTTCAAGAAATTAGGCTTAGCAAACAAGTACCCTAGATGCGTTTTTCTACCAGGAATGCTATCCTAACTTCTTTTCTTAGTAACACTAACACTAAGAGTGATTTAAACTAAGAATACGAAGGGTTTCAAAAACCCTTTTCGACTTTTACTGAGAATCGATACCACAAATGATATTGATGATGAAATGCAATACTGAGTGAAAAAGAATGATACCTGAATCGATAAAGAATCCACAAGTTTCAATGAACAGCAACAACGATCCAATATCGATCTCTAAGTTTGTGAGAGAGTCGTGTAGAACAAAAGTCGGAAAATGAAAAACTTGAAAGTCGCTCTATATAAAGAACTTAGGTTGGGTGACACGTGTCAAGAATTGATTGGTCCAAGGTTTGACCGACACGTGTCAGATAGTCGTACGAAGCGATGTACGAGTACCTCTTCTTAGTCGTATGATACAGTGACCCACTAAGGTGGAATCATGAGCAGTAACTGTCGTACGATACTTGTGCGACTAGGAATGCTAGTCGGACAAAGCATCTACAACTTGGCATTATGAACAGTGACTGTCGTACAAAGCATGTACGACTAGGATTGCTAGTCGGACAAAGCTTGTGCGACTGTCGCGCGTGAACAGTAACTATCGTACAAGGTATGTACGACTAGGATTGCTAGTCGTATAAGACTTGTGCGACTACTTTTCAGACTTGTAAAATTTTTCAAAAAATTGAACTTTTGAACTTTTCAAAGATTTGAACTTTTCAAAGATTTGAACTTTTCAGATTAATAACTTTTCAGTGTTCTTGGAAAACATTTTGTCCCCCTACAAAGATGCATAAATCTTGACAGAATTGTTTTTCATCAAGTAGGGTTTGCCAAAATCATTTGCGATAGAACACTTACCTTTGTTCTTTTGATCAAACACCTCTTCTTTGTTAAATGCTCCAACTTGAAACATGCTCACAAACATTGATAGCTCCCCCTAAACACATGAACCACACATAAAACTGCACAAGTAATATCAATTGAAGTACATACGGTAAAAAGAATAAAATTAAAATCTACTTTGTAAACTACTGAAAAAAACTAAATTTGAGTTAAGCATAATGAATATTCAATATTATGAAAATAAGTATTCTTGACTCAAATTTATCAAAATTTGAATGACTAAAAATTATTTTCAAAATGTTGAATAAAAAATTATGACTAATCAAACTTTCAAATTCAACATGCCTAGCTTTGAGACAAGAAAGTTGAAACGTTTCTCATCCAAAGCCTTGGTAAACAAGTCGGCGAGTTGAAATTCAGTAGAAACAAAATAGAGTTCAATTGTACCTTTTTCGACATGATCTTTAATAAAATGATAACGTACGTCGATGTGCTTGGTTTTCGTGTGTTGAACCGGATTGACAGATATAGCAATTGCGGACTTACTATCACAATAAATTGGGATCTTTTCGTACTTACACGCGAAGTCCATCAGTTGGGTTTTCATCCAGATGACTTGTGAACAACAACTAGCGGCCGCGACGTATTCTGCTTCCGCCGTCGAAGTTGACACACAGTTCTGTTTCTTTGACGCCCAACTTACCAACTTATCTCCCAAAAATTGGATATGTCCGGATGTGCTTTTCCGGTCCAATAGGCTACCACCATGATCCGCATCGGAATAGGCTGTTAGCTCGAATCCCGTGCCTTTGGGATACCATAGACCAAGGTAGGGAGTTCCTTTGAGATAGCGGAAGATGCGCTTGACGGCTCCTATATGAGATTCCTTAGGATTCGCCTGAAATCTCGCACAAAGACAGGTAGCGAACATAATATCCGGGCGACTAGCAGTTAAGTACATTAAAGATCCGATCATACCTCGATAATGTCGTATATCAGTTTCCTTACCATGAGGATCTGGACCGATCTTTGAATGTGGTGCCATCGGTGTTCCAATGGAAGTACAATTTTCCATTTTGAATTTCTTCAAAATGTCAAATATATACTTTGACTGATTGATGAATATCCCTGTAGAGAATTGTTTGACTTGCAATCCAAGAAAGAAGTTGATCTCTCCCATCATGCTCATCTGAAATCTAGTAATCATCAGATCAGAAAACCATGTACATAAACCAGGGTTAGATGCGCCAAATATTATATCATCTACATATATTTGTACCATAATCATCTCACCGTCTTCACGCTTGACAAACAAAGTCGTATCAATCTTACCTTTTTCAAAGCCCGAGACGAGTAGAAATTGAGATAGAACATCGTACCATGCTCGAGGGGCTTGTTTCAATCCATACAAAGCTTTATCCAAGATATAGACGTGGTTTGGATTTTCTTTGTCGGTGAAACCTTCGGGTTGTGAGACATATACCTCATCTTTTAGAATTCCATTAAGAAATGATGTCTTTACGTCCATCTGATATACTGTAAAGTTCTTGTATGCCGTGTACGCCAAAAATATTCTGATTGCTTCAATGCGTGCGACTGGAGTGTAAGTCTCATCGTAATCTATCCCCTCTTGTTGTCGATAGCCTTTTGCTACAAGTCTCGCCTTGTTACGAACTATGATGCCATCTTCATCTTTCTTATTCTTGGACACCCACTTTGTTCCAATGATGCTCTTATCGGCTAGTCTTGGAACTAACCTCCATACTTTTAATGCTTCGAATTGATTTAGCTCTTCTTGCATAGCTAAAATCTAATTCGGATCATTTAATGCTTCTTTGACAGTGAGTGGTTCAATGTTACTTAAAAACATTGAAAACAGGCACTCATTCACGGTAGCACTCGAGCGAGTCTGAACTGGTGAACTTGGGTCACCTATTATTTGATGAATAGGATGAGCCTTCGTCCACTTTTTTGTATGAGGGTGAGGAGCGTAGGATTCTTGAACATTTTCAAGAGTAGTATTCGTCTCTTCTTCGGTTGGAGAAACAATTGGTTCAGCACTTGGAAATTCTGGAGGAATACTAGAAGATTCCGGTTGTGGCTGAGGAATGGTTGGTTCAGTAACCGAAGAACTAGGATTTTGTGTTGATCCTTCCACAGTAGTTGTAGTCTCTTGTTGTGGAATAACAACTTCTAGTACTTGAACATTCTGAACAGGAGTGGAGACATCAACCGGTGTTGAAGTAGATGCACCATTTTGAGTAGTTGTTGCAGCGGAAATTGTTATAGGTGCTTGTACAGTCCTGTTAGAATCAACAGACCTATTGTAAGTACCATAATATTCATCATAGAATTCATCAAATAGTAAATCAAGATCAGTTAGTTGAGATTTTGAGGTAGAAGGTTGATCCTGATTAGAAGTTGAAGCAGGTTCTGAACTGAGATGTCCAGAAGCTAATATTCCTGTTATAACTGGTTCTGAACTGTTTTGGTCAAAAGCCAATTCATGATGTTCGTCGAATTTGACATTGACACTCTCCATTATAGTTCTAGATTGCTTCAGGTATATCCTATATGACGCCGATGAGAAAGAGTATCCAACGAAGACACCATCAATCGCCTTTGGACTGAACTTGTTCCATTGTTCTTTGTCGTTCAAGACATAACACCTACAACCAAAAACACGAAAATGTTTTATGTTAGGTTTCCGGTTATTCATGATTTCATAAGGAGTTTTATTAAACCGGCGGTGTATGACAGAACGATTTTGTGTGTAACATGCGGTTGCCACAGCTTCGGCCCATAAGAAGAGAGGTTGCTTTGAATACGCCAACATTGTTCTCACAGACTCGACTAACGTTCTGTTTCGTCGTTCTACAACACCGTTTTGTTCAGGAGTTCTGGCGGCAGAAAACTGTTGCATAATCCCATTTGATTCATAGAAATCACCTAGGACTCTGTTCTTGAATTCTGTACCATTATCTGAACGCACGATTTTAACTGAGATCTGCATGTTGTTCTGAGCTGCCTTGATAACACCAATGAGAAATTTTGAAGTTTCATCTTTTGACTTTAGAAACTTAACCCATGTGTAATTTGAGAAGTCATCGACTATTACCAAGACATATTTCCTCCCATTTATACTTTCCGTTTTCATTGGACCGCACAAATCCACATGTAACAGCTCAAGTATACTCTTTGTTGTCGGTTCCGGTTTAGGCTTGTGAGGAACCCTCTTCATCTTTCCTTTCTCACATGCATCACGTAGATTTTCAGTATTGAATTTCAAAGTTGGAAGCCCCCGAACTAAATCTCCTAAAACCAGCTTTTGAATGTATCTAAAATTTAGATGAGATAACTGTCGGTGCCATAGCCAACTTTGTTCTTCGGAAGCTTTGGATAAAAGACACACTTCATTGGTCGGTTTGATATTTGACAAGTTGATTGTATACAGATTTGACTTGTGAGTTCCAACAAGAAGTTCCGTTCCTTCCTCGGTTTTGACACATCATCTTGTCTTCTTGAAATTCACCTCCAAATCCTTATCGCAAAACTGACCTATACTAAACAAGTTGTGCTCCAATCCTTCAACATAGTTGACCTTCTTTATCGTGAGATTGTCCTGAACAATGTCCCCATAACCTTTGATAGGAGCAACCTGATTATTTCTAAACCTTACACGGCCAGGATCTTTTTCCACAAAATTGGTTAGCATGTGTCTTTGGCCTGTCATATGCTTCGAACATCCCGAATCAAAATACCATAACTTATTTTTCTGCATCAATCAGATTGAAACATTTTTAGGTACCCACTTTTTTTGGGTCCTTTTTGGTTAGTTAGCGAAGACATGTTTTTAGGCTTTTGTGTCTTCTTCTTTTTCCTCAAATCTGACTTTCTTTTACCATTTGGAATAAAATAAGAATTATCCCAACAACAAGAACCAAGCATAGCAAACGCACATTCATAACCACAAACAGAGCAAAAACATTCACCATTTTTAAAATTCAACAACTGGTCTTTTATTACTCGCACCAACTTGTTTATTCTTTGAAAAGCTACTATTTTTGTCATTTTGTTTGGATGAATCAGACGTCGTTTGCTTTACCCGCCATTCTTGTGCTTTATTCTTCAGATTCACAAAATTATCTGAAACAACAGAAGGTTTAGAGTTAGAATCTTTAGAACTCTGAACTTGAGATTTCTTTGACATTTTATCCTTCTTTCTTTTCTCTAAAGGTGGTTTCTTTGTGTTTGAACTCTCACATTTATAGAAAGTACTCGAAGATTTTTCTTCAGATATAATAAAATCAGTATGGTCCTAAAGTTTCTTTGAGAAATCAAATCCACAAGCTTTTCCTTTTTTATTATCTATTGATTTTGACTCGGTTTCGAAAACTTGCTCATTAGGTTCAAAGTCGCAATCCGAATCAGAATTTGCGTTGTGAACTTCAAAATCCATTTTGGAATCCACTTTAGAAGCTGGTGTAAACCAAGTTTTGGAAGCAAACTCTCTCCGCTCTTTTGCTAATTCCCTTTCTAACTCATTCACATCTTGAGAAAGCTCAATTATTCTCATTTCATAAGAATGTTTTTCATTTTCAAAACTTACATTCTCAAATTCAAACTGTGCTCTTTCAAGATTGAAAGAATTTTCAAAATCAGACATTATATTAGGTTTTCCTTCTTTCAAAGATTTTTCTAATGTCATCACTTTTTGAGAAAGCTCACAGTTATGTTCTTTAAGAAAGTTGCTTTCTTCAAGATTGAACCAGTTTTTCAAAGGAAATTCTTTTCTTTCATTTTCTAAAATGATTTCTAAATCTGATTTTGTCTTTAACAAATCAGTCAACTTCTTTTCTAAAGAATTGATTTGAGTTACAAAGTTGACTTTCTCATTTTCCAAATTGTTATGCTCAGAAGGAAGAATATTCTTAAAATCTACCACTTTCTTTGACAGTTTGATACATTTTTTATCAATCTTCTGTTTTGTATCAAATATGCTTTTTGTTGATTCAGAAAACTTTTTAATCAAACCATGTTCAATTCTACCAGTTTCCTTTTTCACCTCATCATTGAAACTAGAAGATATTTCCTTAAATGTAGTTGAAAAAATTGTTTCAAGAAAATCATTTTCATACTCAAATTTGATCCTTTGTTCTGCAATAGAGATTTCTAGTTCAACAATTTTCCCTTCAAGAACCAATGTAGGAACATATTTCTTTGTTTCAACCACTTGGTTTTGGTTATTGACTGGCTTTGTAGCACAAATGTCAAAGTAGTTATTTGGAAGTGGTTTATTTAGATTGTTGAGAATTTTCAACGTTTCATTAGTATAACAAAATGAAAGTTGTATATGAGTTGTTAAAGCTCTTTTCCTATCTTCTTCTTCTTGTGTTTCTTTTTCACCAGTCCAATGGATTTCAAAATCAGGCCAATAGCTTGCATATTTTAAACATTCGAATCTATATAATGTCGGTAATTCAATCATAGCTTTGGTCAAATGATTTGGGTTTTCGTAACAAAGTCCCCAATATTTATTAACATTGCTTACCATTCTTGGCTTGTTCAGAAAAATTGTTTGATCTCTCAAATACAGCTTCTTTTCCAAACTTTCAATTTTGGTTAAAAATTCTGAATTCTTATCTGAAAGATTTGTCAAAGAAAATTCACTTTCTTTATTCTTGGATTCTAAATCTTTAATTAACTTGTTTAATTCAGACAATTTTGAATCAAGGATTAACTTTTCTGATTCAAATTGATTATGTTGAACATTGAGATTATCAATTTCAGAACATATTTCTTTTATCTCAAATTCAACATTATCAATCTGTTGTTTCAACTCATTATTCTTCTTTCTTTCGTTTTGTAGACTTTCTTTTAATCCTTCAACACATGGTGTGAATTATTCAAATTTACTAAATAAACTAGCATACTCTTCTTCAGAACATGCTAATTTATTTAGCATATCATTCAGTTCATTACGCAGATTTATGACTTCTTGACTTTCTGATTCAGGTAAAGGAAAAGAATTTACCTGTGAGGAAGTGTCAGACTTATCCTCATCGTCAGGATCGAATTCTGCTTGGCACATATTTGCATGCTCTTCCTTTTCTCCCTCATCATCAGAATAATCAAGAAAATACTCTTCTTCCACCATAAGAGCTATTCCATCTTCCTTTTGTTGTGCAAGAAGCAACTTTTGTTTGTAGTAATCCGTGTTCTTTACTACCTTCTTTCGACAATCTCTTGTATAGTGACCCGGGGTTCCACAGTTGTAGCACTTTGGATTCTCCACATTCTTTTTATCATCAAACTTTTTCTCTACATTCTCAAGGACCTTCTTACCATCAGCTTTTTCAGATCTTTTATCCACCACGTCAAATCTTTGTTCATGAAACGGTTTCCTCTCATAGCTGTTGTTCTCAAATTTTCTCGAACCAGACGTATACCTCAGATTGTTTTTTGTTGACGGAGGTTTGTAGAACTTCTTTTGAAAGTGCCTTGTGAGAAGAACCAAAGCTTGATGTAGTTCAACACCATCATCAGATATGTTTCCCCTATAACCTGTATCAAACATTCCAGTCTCATCAGATGTAAAGTTGTTCGGTTGTACCTCGGCTTGTAGTGCAATAGGATCGTGAGAGATATCTTTCTTCTTTTTCTTATTCTTCTCCTCTCTTATCTCATCTATTTCTTCCTCATCTTGCAACATAGTCTCATACAACTCATGTAGTGGCATAGTGGAAAGTCTAGGACTTTGTTTCATTTTTCTAGCCACACTCTTCCACTCGGATTGTAGTGAGGTAAGAAATTTGACATTTAATTCGATCAGATCCTTTTTGACCTTGTTTTTACTCAACTCATTAAGTAAAACCATGAATCTGTCATATGTGTCGGAAAGTGACTCATCTTCCTTAGCTTTAAACTCTTCATACTTATTGATGCACATTGTGATTTTCATCTGATTTCCAATCTGAGACCCTTGTAACATCTTTTCTAACTGCATCCACATGTTGTGTGCTGTATCTTTGTAACTATCTATTTTGTTGAACACTTCATTCGGAATCCCCATAATCACATACGATCTCGCCTTCTTATCTGCATCGTATCTTGCTTTTTGATCAATACTATACTCGGAAAGAGGAACCAATCTCATATCTGCGTCAGGTGCATTCGTAGCACGAACATCCTTAAGAACAGGTTGCATTAATCCATTGTGAATAGAATCTAGCAAGTGAATTCCATTTTATTGTCTTTCAAGGAAATCTTCAAATCTTTCCTTCCATTGCTCATACTCTTTTTCAATTAAAATTGGTGGTCTCGTATCAGTTCCTAAAGAGTTCATTATATCATTTCTCATCATCTTGAAAATTACTTGTTTTGATCTTTACACAGAAAAGTGAATTTGTGAAAATTTGACAAACTGTCGGGCAACAGTGTACGACTGTCATACAGAACGTGTGCGACAATCCAAGTGAACAGTAACACTCGTACAGAACGTGTACGACTTGGATCAACTCTCGTACAAACCTTGTGCGACTTGGACTTGGTAACAGTAACTCTCGTACAACAAGTGTGAGACTTGGACCAACTCTCGTACTAAACTTGTACGACTTAGTCCTTAGAACATTAACTGTCGTATAGGCTTTGTACGACTAAGCCCCATGAATAGTAACTCCCGTACAAGACTTGTACGACTAAAAATGTAGTCGGTCAAGAATCATGCGACAGTTATGATGAAATGTGGCGTGCGACAGTTATGAATATCAAGAACACTTTAGCGTACGACAGTTATGAGTTTGATCGTGAAAAAAAATTTCTAAGTAACCAAAAATGCTCAAATCAACACCAATTGATTTGAAACTTCGTAGGGTAGTTCGCGAGGGCTATCTGAACACCTTTAATTCAGCGAGTAACACCAAGAACTCAACAGAAATCCATCTTTTGATTCGCACAGTAACTTTTGAACACCTTCAACAATCTGCCAAATCCTTCGATTTATGTATTCTGATTCTGTGAGATTGCACGAATTGATTCAGATAACCAATTCGAACAGATCTGTGCTCAAAACACGAACCAAAACACACTCAAGTCTCAGAATCGAATGAAGTCCGAAAGGCTCAAGAAAATGCCCAAAAAGCTTCAAAAATCTTCACAAATTCGATCTGCTTGGCTCTGATACCACTTGTTATCCCAAATAACAAGTAATATGGATCAAGATGTGTACAAATTTCTGGTCATCTCTCATTAGGATTGAATATCAAAGTACAAGAAATGGAGAGAAACTCACAGAGAGTTTTCAAGATGTATCTTCAAAGTGTTAGTGAAATAAGCAAAATCTAGGCTATTTATACCTAGAACAACATTTACATTTTGAACCCTTAACTTGAATACAATTATAAAATTGACACTAACAGAATCCTTTATCTTGTAGCTTGCAAATATTTTTTTCATCTGAGTTCATTTGGTTTCGGATCCTTCTTAGTGAGGGTTTCGGATCCTTCTTGATACGAGATGCCTTGGTTTCGGACCCGTGTTGTAACATCCTGAATTTTCAATAATAGTAATTTAACGAGAATTTGGATTTATTTGTAATTTAGTTTTAACCTTGAATTATGTTGTATTTTTATAATTCAATAGGGTTAAAATACAAGGGTTTAAAGTTTGGTGCTATTTTGGAAATAATGAAACTTGGAGGGGTAATTGGTCATTTTGGAAAGTATGGTTGGGTAAAATATCTGAAAATCAGATATTATCTGATTTTGGTTCTTTGGGTCGGTCAAGAGAGAAAGAAGAAATAGAGAGAAAGAGAGAAAAGGGAGAAGGAAAAGAAAGCAAGGGCTTGTCTTCATTTCGGTAAGTAATTGTCTATGGTTTATGATACAATCTGTTGTAGTTATGTGTGTGTAAACGAATTTGATTGTGGAATAGGTATTTGGAATCATAAACAACATATTTGAAGAATCAGATTGTGCAAAGTGGGTATAACTTCCTTGAGAGGTGAGTTCATTTGTTCCTTGCTTAAATCAGTGTTTCATGTTAAATTAAACCTTGAAATAGATGTATAAATTGGTTATGAACTGTATGGGATGGTTTGGAATGAGCTGAATCGAACAAACATGAAAATGGATCGAATTTTAGGCTGCAGAACCGAGTTTTCCGGATAAATCGTCGTATCCGGATACCTCTGATGATGAATGTTTCCGGACGCAATAGAAACCGGGTAAAGTATTATTTTATTGTAAGAATCCGGATGAATATAGTTACCGGTTGGTATCCGGATGGTTTTAGTATCCGGATGTCGTCCGGATTAGAAAAGTATCCGAAAAGTTTAGTTGTCCGGAAAATCCAAGTTACCCGGAAAACCCCTGTTGTCCGGACACTTTTGTGAAATTGAAAATGTTAGGTTCTGATGTTTGGAAGCAGATTCTAGATGTTTTATCTGGTTAAGTTTCTAAAAAAATTCTAGGGGCGCTGCCCCCAGACCCCGTAGAAGGGGGGCATTTGAGGATGAAGATACGATAGGTTATCTAGTATTCTTAGATTTGAGAATATGATATGAGCTGTAATATGTTGTTATACATATACATTAGTAAAGTGTAATGGATCCATAGGCACTAGTGTTTGGTGATCACGTGGAATAGATGAAGTTAGTCATTATTCTGATGTGTGTAGTACTAATGGTTATGTGCACGTGGAATAGATGAAGTTAGTCATTATTCTGATGTGTGTAGTACTAATGGTTATGTGCACGTGGAATAGATGAAGTTAGTCATTATTCTGATGTGTATAGTACTATTGGTTATGTGCACGTGGAATAGATGAAGTTAGTCATTATTCTGATGTGTGTGAGAAACCCTGGAATAATCGTAATTCCTGGTTTCTAAGGAAGAAGAGGGATTGACATACGTAATTGTGATCTCTACTTCCTTTCTAAGAAATGGGCATGTGCATATTGCGATTTCTTAGGTGGGAGCATTAATCTAGAATCTGAGAAAGATTCGTAGTGCGGCTCTGGAATAGGATATGAATGGAAATGGGCATGTGTATATTGCGATTTCTGGAATAAGAGCATTAATTTAGAATCAGTGAAGATTCGTAGTGTGGCTATAAGATATGATATGAGGATGGAATGTGTGTCAGTCATATTCATGAGATTGGAGGAAAATTGTGTTAACGGACTAGAGTTACACGTATGGTAAGAAAAAGGGTAATCAGGTTTGATATAACTTGTTTATATTGATTTTGCAAATATTATTGTGGAAACGAATGTTCTCACTAGGCGTTGGCCTAATCGTTTCAAATGATGTTTTCTTACCAGGTACCAGCTCGGGAAAACAAAGGGTTGTAGGACGAGCGTTTTGGAATAGCAAGGAAGTCAATTAACAGAAGGAGATTTTGAGGGATTGCTTAGATAACGTTGTTAATCTGATTATAGTGACATAATTAGATTAATAGGTTATTTGTAGAATCCTGTATCTGTAAAGGTACTCTTGATGATTAATTCACTTGCTATTTATGTAAGTTTGAAGTTTATATTATCATAACTTGTGGAAATTTGAGGTTCAATTTAGCCCTGTTTTTAGGATGTTACACGTGTTTATCCGAATCCTTCGTCTAACATTCCTGTTGGATCCGAATTCCTCAATATGTCAGTCTGATCCGAATTCTACACTTAGGAATTTTTCAGAATTTTTTTTTAATTTTTTTTTGCAAAAGTTAACTTTTCAGAACTGTTTTGCTCCAAAACAATAGTTCACATGGCTAATCAAGAAGGGCAGGTCATGTTCAGGGATTTGATGAGCATATCCCAATTGTTCCCGATCCAACACCTGACAACCCATTACCATCAACACGCTCTGTACATCCATCTTACACCGGAGTCAATCCAGATCATGCTATCATTCATCCGACAAACTACGTCGAGATCAACTTCAACAATCACAATGATGATTTTGATCGCATTAACATCCACCCGGTTGTGAAAGAAGTGCTTTGCAATCATCCTTTGGCATACGTATTGACTCACACAGTCAATGTGCCTATGCTATATCTTCAGCAAGCGTGGAAGACAATCATTCCATCTATGGAGAACGGAAGACCAATTTTTCTGTTCCAGATTGATGAATTCGTAACGAAGCTTGATTTTGAAAGACTGAGGCTAGTATTGAGGCTACCTGAGCCTAATTAACGAGAAGAAAGACTGAATTTGATGAATATCCGTCTGAGGAAGAAGTATTTCAAGGAATAAGGGCGATAGGATATATCGGGCAACTGACACAAGTGAAGGAGTTTAATAAAGCCAATCTACCACCAATTTACTACTCGATCTTCTCGATAATTAATCGGTGTTTAACTGCGAAACATTCGGGAATAGATAGTGCGAGTATCGGGTTTCTAAAACTATTTCATGCAGTGGTGTATGATCTCCACGTGGATTATGCAGCCATTTTCTGGCATGAACTGAGTGAGAAGGTAGAACTTCGAAGGCAAAACAAGGGAAAGCCGTACATTCCTTACATGCGGTTTCTTCAGATTATAATTCACAGTATGCTTCGGTCAAACAAAGACATCCCACGAAGAGTGCATTACCCATCTGTGCCCGAAAAGTCTATGCAGTATCTTAAAATGCCAAGAAGGCAATATGCTTATGAGATGCCATTACCGGAAGGGTTCCTTGGATACACGGATCAGGACGCCGAGTGTCTAATAGAATATAAAGAGTCTATGGTCCGGCCAGAACCGGGGGACCTACCCATGACTCAACCCCTAGGCGAGAGGAGTCAGTGAGGGTTCAAGATGCAAGGGCTACTGAACGGGGAGAGTCGAGGGAAAATACCGAGAAGGTCACCGGTGGGGGTCAGTCACCTGTACTTGAAGAGCTCCTTCGGTTGAGTCTTCTAGTGATGGTACAGGGTCTGACAATGCGTCTGATCCCGCGGAGGAACAAGCAGATAAAGATGATGATTCTGATGACGATGATAATGATGATGGTGCTGATGCGGATAATGCTTTTGGTAATATTGTTGATATTCTAGAATTTCCACAAATGCATTCTACAGCTAACATTAATGTGGAAGAGTTCAATTTTGAAGATATGCCTATGATGTCTCCTCAAAATATTGAGGAAATGGGAGGTACAAGGAGAATCGAGGGAGATATAGTCGAAGATGTCAGTGAGCCTGTGAGGGATACTGAAGAAAAAAATATGGAGAGTGTGAGAGCTACCAAGACTTTCTATACCAGACGGCCAACCACATCCACCACCAGATCTCATGTGTTGGGATCAGGTGTTGAAAAGGTCGTTAGTAGCCCACTAACGCATTTGCACGCCCATGCCATCCATTCGGCTTCTTCTCAACTAGAAGTCGTCTCACTTTCTCACGGGGTTTTAGCACATAATCTATCCGGCTCTCACTTGGAGAGTCCCTTCCCGATCCTCGACCTTCATTCCTGCACAAGTACAGAGTCTAGTGCCAGTTGCTAATATATTATCTTCTTTGAATAGGACACTTCTTGGAACATCTGATGCGAGTCTTCGTGACCCATCCGGAACACTCGAAGTAGATCCTTCTATAGGACTACGAGGACAGAGTGAAAATCCTACCAGTGCTAACATAACGCCAACACTGTGTCAACTACTGTGTCAACGGAACACCTAAGTGGTACCAGAGTTAAATTACCCGTCTTTGTGACAAGGGAAGATCTCGACGGCGCCCTAAAGGCTGTTGAGACATCACTTATTCAGGAGATACAAGGGGTGAAAGCATTGTTGAAAGGTAAAGGGTCGGTTATTGATGAGCCCATGATACGTCCACGTCCGAAAATATATATACCTCCGCCTTCACAAGCTCGTGTAACTCCGCCTCCACAAACTACTGTGCCACTGCAAGATCTATCGGTAGAAGAATTAAAGGACTTATTCTATGCCAGATTATTATCCATCAGTCCTGAGGATCAACAAAACCAAAGTCTACTTCAACTACTTCAGACTTTCCAACCCCGACAACAACCACCTCCACCTACACCTACACCGATAGTTACATCCACGGAGTTCAATGCTTTCAAGTTAGAAGTTGTACTGTCTTTAACTGGTATGAAGAAGTCTATGGATGAGCTAGCCAAGCAAGTGGCTATCCTGAATCAGAATTGTAAAGCACAAGCCCAAGGTACGAAACGGAAGCATGATCAGGATCCCGATGATCATGATCATGAGGGGGAGAAGAGCAAAAACAGAAGGGCTGAGTCTGAAAGCTCCAAAGGTGAAAAGAAAATTTTTCGTCTGTTTCTGAGATATTTGATATGTTTGAATCCGGTGCTATGGGAGAGGAAAGCGAGAAACAGATTGTGTTGTACATTGATCCGAACGTGGAACCGATGGTTGAAAAACCCGAGGTAGATGAGGAGGAAATAAGAAAGATGAATGAAAGTGAAGGTTTTGTTGTTGTTATTGATGTTAGTTTAGACGAGGAAGATAATGAAAAGGGCAAAAAGTATGACAGTTTTTGGAAAGTAAAGGAGGAAGAGGAAAACACGTTGATGGTTGATGACGGAATGGCAGATATTGAGGTTGATTTCAGTAATGATGAGGTTGACTTTCTTACTGAGATATTTGGGCCGAAAACACCGAAGGACATTACTATGAGTCCTATTCAGTCACCTGAACCCATTTCTTCTACATTATTCCCAACCCATCCTGAAACCATAAATCTCAACATTAACCTTAACCAACCAAACCTTGATCAAACCAAAATTCCTTCACCTGAACCAATCCATACAAAACCTAACTCACCAATCTTACCTGATCCTTTCACTGAAGAAGCCAAACCTAAAGTACCCGAACCACCCATTATACCAACCTTTAACCCTTCAGCTGATCAAGCTGGACCCTCAAACCCTTCTACATCAAACCAGTCTGGTCCTTCTGGTGCAAATACAATACAAGAAGCATAGGAAAGATTGAGACTGTCGAGGCTTAGAACACCGTTTATGGAGGACACTGAAAGATGGTTATTTGTACACATATTGAGGAGGCTAAATCCCTATGCAGTTTTGGGGATTAATGATCAGTCGGATGCATACAAGTTCGGATACATTTAGCTCTTGAGAGGTAATTGTAAAAAAGAAAGATTTGTTAAAGGTAAAAAGTTGATCGTGACAATCAAGGAGGTTTATGTGAAAAAGTTCTATAAGTTGTACTTTCCATACTTCGTGGTACAAAGTCAAGATTGTCGATACTACACCTTTAGTGAAGCTGATTTTTGTCATCTCACATTGGATGATTTCGAGTTCATGTACAACTACTTCCAAGACTTACAGATCAGAAAGGAAAATGTTCTTATTGCTTTGAACACCATCAAGAGGTTCTTAAGAAGACATGTTATGTATACTCAATGCCATGACTTTCAAATAGGATTGGAGAGCGATCAACCGATGGTAAATCTCATTCGTCCGAATCAAGAAATGAGAGGTTTGATGAGAATGCCTCTATATTCTGTTATTGATGATCCGGAGTTTAGGATTACATTCAGAAATGATAGAGGGCATAAAATCTTTATTCGAATTTCTGAGTTGACCAAGTATTCTGATGGAACTCTGAAGGTGGTACTGTTACAGTTGGAAGAAAGACTGAAACGACATGACAGAGAGAGGAAGATCACTTGGATGTCTTCACGTGCAATAATCTTGTTGTTGAATGCTATAAATGAGATCAACGATAGAATCTACTTCAGAGTTGCAATGAGGAGAATAGAATCTTATTTGGGATTTAGAAGAAGACAACCGGAGCTGCCTTGATAACTAAGGGGGAGATTCTTAAAGCTATATTGTAGTTATCAGGCAGATAGACTTTTGTACTGTATTATGCTTTCCAGTATGAGGTATGGGCATGTCATACCCTTACTATATAAGGAAAGACTCCTCATGAATTTCATAAGCTTGTTGTCATTTATACTCACCACTTTCAATATATGAATGACACATTCTCTCACTACTTTCTCTCTCTAGATTACACTTTGATTGTTTGCTAGATTTGTGGGATTTATCAGACTTGTTGGTGTTTACATCTGCCATGCCACAAAAGTGGGCTTGTGTTGGTTCATCGTCATAGGATTCATTAGAAATCAAATTCTTTTGTTCTTCCATTAGCCTTATTTTTTAGTAGAAGTCATATATTTTCTTGTAATAGGTAGAGTCCTTAACAAGAGGGCATTTGCATTCTGCAGCAAAGTGGCTAGAATTGCCACACATATAGCACTTGTCGTGCTGGTTTGTATCCTTCCTAACTTTCTCGATTTTGATCTTTGCCCTTGTACAAATGTGGGAGGAACTTGTTTTCTCTGATCATATACTGGAACAGGTTTTTGAAACCACTCGCTTCTATCTTTGAAAGTCCAGGATACACTCTTACAATCAAATATGAACAATTAAGATCGTATTCACAGCAACTGGTCATATGATTTATTAACAATCTGTGAATTACAAGATATTACAATGAATTTTTCTCTAAATGGATTCACCAAAGATTATATCAAATATTAGTTAGCAAACTGTTGCTAACACTATATATACTGTAGAGAAAAGCTAAAGCTACAGTACATATGAGAAACAGACTAATAGAACAATTACACGTGTCCTAATTAGTAACTGAATATAACAGAGAATATCCCAAGATATGAATTCTGAACATACTTCTGAATAAGCGCTTCAGAACATTTGTCTTCATAGTCAGAAGTTCTGAGTCTCCTACTCAGAACTCTGAACCTTCTAGTCAGAATCCAACACTTAGAATCTTTTTGAGATTTCTCACTCAGAACTTCTGAGTCTTCTACTCAGAACTTCTGAGTCTTCTTTAGTCTTCTTACTCAGAACTCAACACTTGTGTTTTTGACAAAACTCTAGACCTAACAATCTCCCCCTTTTTGTCAAACACACTTGTACTATTCATCATCAAATTCTTAGAGCATGAACAATCTTCAGAAGGAGCTCTTCTGAATGCTTTGACAACTTTTGCTCAGAATTATGAATAATCTGAGTTACAACTTCTGGTCAGTCTTTAATCAGCAGCAACAACTATTTCCAAATTGATTTCTGTTATATATTTGCTTTTTCTTTGCTCCCCCTTGAAATGACAATTCTCATCTTCATTTCAGCTTTCATAAGATTTCTTTATAAGAAACAACCGATCAGTTTTCTTTTCCTCTTCTCCTTCTTAAAATAACATTTCTCTCTTTTGTTATTTCTGTACAAAAACCATATCAATCTTCAAAATCTTTAGCTTTTCTCCCCCTAAAGTTTTGGAAAGCAAAATCATCTTCAAAATCTTTAGCTTTTCTCCCCCTTGATTTTCAAAACTTTAGCGATGCTTTTTCTTCGAATGAAGTCTATGCTTTTTCTCCTCCTTAATGAATAACCTTGCTCCCCCTCAAAATAAGAATTATGGAGCAATTTGTTTTCTCCCCCTGAAAGTATGCATATATTTCATTTCAAATATAGTGCTTTAATGAAAACATTTATACAAGAAAAATAAGATTCACTGAACTACACTTGATAACTACTAACATTTGATCATTTGAAAATTTTACAAAAGAAATCCAACTTAATGAAATTTATCAGATTTTTCAATCAAATGAAATCAAATGCATGTGTTTGGATTCAAATACAAGTCATCATTGCATATCAAGTTAAAAATGTTCAGTTTCAATCTCTTTATTAAATCTATTTGGTGTGCTTAGCATGCGAAATATGATTAGCTTCAAGCGTATGCAATTCTAAAAACATATACGAATACTTTGCTTTACTCACACTATTTGTCCAAAATCAGGATTTTCACAAATTTAAAAGTTTATTGCGACTTTGTATTTTCCCAAAGTTTCAAGAGATGTGTGCTCATTGGCATCTTTTAATTTTGTGCTCATTGACATCTTTTAATTTTGTGCACATTGGCATCTTTTAATCAAAAAGTTTAGTAAGAATAAGATACATCGTTAAACATGACTTTCTATCTGGTTCTATTGCAGGATTTGGGTCAGCATATCCCAGACCAGTTGGTCTTAGGTGCTAGGTGACAAGCACCCCATGGAAATTAATTTCCCAAACCAGAAAGGCCACATCGATATATCTTAAACCCATTTGTACCAGTAGAACATGGCTTTCTATCTGGTTCTATTGCAGGATTTGGGTCAGCCGATCCCAGACCAGTTGATCTTAGGGACTAGGTGTCGAGCACCCCTTAGGACTTACTCTCCCAAACCAGAAAGGCCACAGGTACAAACTTTCAAACTAAATGATTTTATATATATTTATATTTCATCTCAATCACTTGGTACTAAAACGTAGTACTTCCCCCATATTTTTGTTTCCATCCAACATTCTGACATTTAGGCTTTTTGAACATTATATTCTATATAAGTATAGATTTCATAACATTGAGCATTCGGCATAATTTCATTCATGTTTTGCTTACCTTTCGATTTAATTTAGAAGTGAAAGTTGAAACAAATATAGCTCAGATAATACAAAATACTTGTAAAATCACTTTTTGACACACATTTATTCATTGAATGAAAATTAAAAAAAATCATATCATTGAATTAAATTGTTAAGATTCAAACATTCAAAGCAATAGAAATAAAACATAATACAATGTTACCTTTCACCACTTGTTCCTTGAAACAGAAAAATATGACAGTTAAGGATATCACCTGAGAAGTATGAGTTCTAAACTGATTTGTTTAGAAGTCTTAGTCTCTGAAGTACGGGTCCTGAACCGAATTATTCAGAAGCCATTGTCATTTAAGTACGGGTTTTGAACTGATATGTTCAAAAACCTAAAACGTTGAATCACGGGTTTTGAACATTATCTTGAAACGATCAGATCAAATTTTGAGTCAATACTTCCTCTGAAATCAAGATAATCCTGCAAAATCAAGAGATTTTGGTAATCATCAACGATGATTCCTCATTAGTTATCAAAAAAAATCTGAGTAGTAGAGTCAGAATTCTGATTAGAAGAGTCAGAATTCTGAGTAACTTGCTCAAAATTCTAAGTATCAGAGTCAGAATTCTGATTAGTTGAGTCAGAATTCTGAGTAGTAGAGTCAGAAGTCTGAGTAACTTGTTCAAAATTCTGATTAGTTGAGTCAGAATTCTGAGTAATAGAGTCAGAACTTCTGAGTAAGAGTGTCAGAATTCTGATAAAACTATCCAGAGAAAATTCCTTAGAAAAATGTTTGGATTTTGTGATTTTTGAACATTCTGAACTTCAAATCACCATAACTTGCTCAAAAATCAGAATTTTTCAACCAAAATTTGCAGGGTTGCTTAAAATGTGATTCTGAACACATTCTCTGGAAATGTTTTCTACGAAAAACACTCACATCTATGAGTTCGATAACCTCATAGCAAACAGAACTTTTTCAAAAAAAAAATCTTCAAGATCAACAAATTGATCTATATGAATCAGAAATCCATAATTACATTCAGATCGAGTTTTGGACTGAATTATCCAAAAGTCAAGATTCTCAATTTAAGCACAGCATCGGTTTTAAGTCATGTGTCAGTATTATCATTCAGCTCTACACATGAATAACCTGCAAAACAGATTAAGTTGACTTTGGTACCCATATGAACTTGGGTCCAAGTTTGTTAGGTGCAGTAGCATATGAAGATATTCTATAAGAACCATACCAGTACTGAATAAAATTCTTGTTCACAAAATCATTAGTCCCACAATATGAACAACAAAGTTTCTTTTGTGCAACTCTGACTAATTGATTTACAGAATAAATCACATCAGGTTTAACAAAAGATTTTCTTTGAAATGTATTGTTCTTCTTGACATTTGAATTAGGAACTTTTGATTTTGGCACTTCTTTCTTGGAAGTTGTTCCTTTAACTCTCCATTCCATTTTTATCTTTTTAAAAGAACAATTATAAGATTTATCAATAGCAGAATCATAAAACAGATTAGAAGAACGAATCTGATCTTTTGAACTATGATTTGATTTGTCAACAACTTTCGTTTCAAATTCCCTAAACTTTTTAACATACAAAGCAAACCTTGACTGCAAATCAGATTTGGACTTCCTCTCTATCATGATTTTAGTTGATAAATCAGATAATTTCTTAATAAGCCTCCTTATCTCCAAATGAAAAACTTTCTTTTCCTTCTCAAACTCATCTTTTAAGCATTTTTCTTTAAAGCCATTTACCTTCTTCTTTTCAGTCTTTTTCCTTCCATCTTCTAACTCTTTCTCCAACTCATTGATTTTTACAGAAAACTCATTTAACATTCCTGTTTTCTTTTTCTCAAAACCAATCTTTTCTTTTTGAAAAACATTTTTCTTGCATTCAAACTCTTTTCTTTCTTTTGCAAGAATTTTCTCCAAATCAGAAATTTTCAATGATAATTCAACAGACTTTGTTTCAAAACCTTTCCTCTCAGTTTGAAAGTCTCTTCTCTCTTTCTCAAATTTCACTCTTTCAAGTATAAGAACTTGTTCAAAATCATAGATCTGTTTCAAGAGTTGACAATTTTTCATTTCACATGATTTGATTCTATTTTCAGACTCTGTCAACATCTTTCTTCTAAAATTGCCTTTCTCTTTCAAATCAACATTCTCTTTTTCTAACAACTTTATGTTTTCTTGAACCTTTTCAAAATCCTTTAGAAAATCATATTTCTCTTTTTGCAAAATCTTTATAATTTTTGCACATTCGTCTTGTTTTGCTTGAAGATTAGCAATCTTGCTTTCAAAATGAACAATCTCAGTTTTTGGTTCAGAAATTGTTTCTTTTGCTTTTACAGGACTTAATTTTTGTAAATTGTCTGAACTGGTTATAGAAATTGCAGGTCTCACAAAAACTTCAATAATCTCAGGCATGATGAAATGACAAATTCGAATATAACCTATGAATTATGATAAAAAATGAGAATCAACACAAATCTAGAACATGCAAGAATTAATCAAATCTGTCACATGCATTTCATCAAACAGTTAGAGTACATGAATTAATGAAATCTTCTTTTCAACAAAAAATTTGAATACTAATCAACATGCAGCAGATATAATCACTTTGATCCAGAAACCAATCAAGAATTTCGAAAACATACCTGTGATCTCTGTTTAATTTCGAGAATTAATCAGCATAGAGAGAAAATCTTTGGATGACTTGATTGTAAGATATCGATTCAACAGAAAGACAAATTCAAATTTCTTGAATCAATGATAGAAACGAATTCAAGAATTGTTAGCAGCAGCGGAATCAATTGTCGAATTGATCAAGAAACTTCAAGAACGCGATCAAACACACTCTTGGACGAATTTGTTTGTTGATTGGCTCTGATACCAATTGAAAGTCCAGGATACACTCTTACAATCAAATATGAACAATTAAGATCGTATTCACAGCAACTGGTCATATGATTTATTAACAATCTGTGAATTACAAGATATTACAATGAATTTTTCTCTAAATGGATTCACCAAAGATTATATCAAAGATTAGTTAGCAAACTGTTGCTAACACTATATATACTGTAGAGAAAAGCTAAAGCTACAGTACATATGAGAAACAGACTAATAGAACAATTACACGTGTCCTAATTAGTAACTGAATATAACAGAGAATATCCCAAGATATGAATTCTTAACATACTTCTGAATAAGCGCTTCAGAACATTTGTCTTCATAGTCAGAAGTTCTGAGTCTCCTACTCAGAACTCTGAACCTTCTAGTCAGAATCCAACACTTAGAATCTTTTTGAGATTTCTCACTCAGAACTTCTGAGTCTTCTACTCAGAACTTCTGAGTCTTCTTTAGTCTTCTTACTCAGAACTCAACACTTGTGTTTTTGACAAAATCTAGACCTAACAATCTCCCCCTTTTTGTCAAACACACTTGTACTCTTCATCATCAAATTCTTAGAGCATGAACAATCTTCAGAAGGAGCTCTTCTGAATGCTTTGACAACTTTTGCTCATAATTCTGAATAATCTGAGTTAACAACTTCTGGTCAGTCTTTAATCAGCAGCAGCAACTATTTCCAAATTGATTTCTGTTATATATTTGCTTTTTCTTTGCTCCCCCTTGAAATGACAATTCTCATCTTCATTTCAGCTTTCATAAGATTTCTTTATAAGAAACAACCGATCAGTTTTCTTTTCCTCTTCTCCTTCTTAAAATAACATTTCTCTCTTTTGTTATTTCTGTACAAAAACCATATCAATCTTCAAAATCTTTAGCTTTACTCCCCCTAAAGTTTTGGAAAGCAAAATCATCTTCAAAATCTTTAGCTTTTTTTTTTTTTTAACAATCTTCTTTGTCTCTGCATTCAAACGACCTCTTAGTGAACTTCCTCGAAAATTCTTTAGTGATGAGTGCAAGGGATGGTGCAAATGCACTCAGATTATCATCACCATTAGAATATGGTGCTTTGATTTCCACATCATTATCTGCCAACAAAACTCTATTGTCTCTCTTCTTCTCGTTGTTCCTCGATGTACTCTTTCTAGACTTTCCTATCTCTGGTCGAACTATCTTTGGCCGGTTTACCAGGGATGTGTTTTTCTCTGCTTTTAAATCCAGAGCCAATGGACCACCAACCAAAGTCTTCTTTTTGTATACATCCTTCTCTTGAGAAGCCAGAGTACCATATACATCATGTAGTTTCCGAGACTCCAGATCTTGGTTGGCCTTCAGAGACATCAACAAATGTAATCACTCGTCATTCAAACTCTTTAAGAATAGCACATTATTCTCCTTATGGGTTCTAAGGACTCAACACTTTTTGCACTTAGTGTTATATTTTTCGTAGGTTTGTTGTAGAGATTCCACTGGTAGTGTAGAGAAGTTGTTGTATTCATTAATGGATTGGGCCCTTTTGTTTATCTTTCTCTTGATCCCTCTTTCAAGTTGGTTGCCTAACTGATCCAAAATATTTGGCAGTTTCACAAGCATCCAGAGACTGGAAGATGTCGTTTGGATTGGCCCTGATCAGTAACCTTTTGGATTTATGGTCTGTTTCCATCGTAGGCAGATCTTTTTAAGACCGTGACTTGGGATCGTTCGGAGAAAACCCCTGATGGAATCTCATTTATGATAGTTGTGGTTGGAACACGAGGAACTATGATCATCGAGACATAAGGACCCTTTACAATTATTTTACAAAATGCCTTGTCCATCCCCTCAAAGAAGCTTCTCATTCGTATGTTCTATTGGGGATATACTTCCCAAAGAAGAGTGTTAGCCCTAAGTATATCTGATGTAAAAGTATTGAAAATCTGCTAAGTCTTGAAGTTCATAAGACAGTTCAGAGATAACTGAGATAACTCTGAATGTTGACTTAGAGATAGCTCATCTTGAGATAGCTCACTCAGAGGATGCCAAACCAGATGATAATCAATCTGGTCAGATCCCGAATGCCCCTCTGAACATAAGCTCTGAGGTTCAACTTTGCTCAGGCTCTCTAAGTGTAGAACTCCTATCAAGGTCTGCCACGTCAGCACTAGACGGTTATTTTACCTTTACACATCATGCACCAGGATTAGTCAGAATGTTGACTTTCCTGATTTAGGCTATAAATAAGAGATACGATTGCACATGCTTAGTACGATTTCTTTCCACAATCCTTAACGCACTATAATCGTAACAACCTTGAGAAAGAGAGATATTTTGGTGAAGATCACACAAACTTACTAGGTGTTCTTGGTTGTAACGACCCAGATTCAAAGATTAAGCGTAAACATTCAACCATAAAATACTAGCCAAAACGGCCCCAAAATTTAACTGAATACAACCATTACAAAATTCGTTTACGGAACAACCTATACACAGCTGAGAATTTTTAAACAAATTTTCGAAATTAAAGTAAGGTAAATGTAACTATCATCTAATCCTCGCCTCACGCTTAGGCCTTCTCCTTGCCCTTGCCCAAGCCTCCTACTAGATGCTTTCCTGAAAATGGGTTTGGATTTGAAAATGCGAGGGTTAGACCACGAGGTCTAGTGAGGTCCCTCTGGAAAACTTTTGCGCCACAAAATATATAAAACAGTTTATAACAAAATTAATGTATCAAAACATTTAACTTTCATCAACGGGAACCACACATGAAATGGTACACTGGACTCCCATACACTGGTGACAACGTGTCAGTTTCACACTGCCTTATTTGGAACACACCCTCCATGGCATAAACGGGACACACCCTATAGAAACCAGGATTCAATCTTACAATCAATTAAGAACAATCAAGAACAATCAAACAGTAAACTGATAGAGAATTTGATCAAAAAGCTTCGTATTCATTCAAGAACAGATTCCAGATCTAGAGAGAGAATCTCTCAAAGATTAAAAAGTGAATACAAAGTTATGCAAAAGTTAGTTAGCTTATAGTTGCTAACTTGTATATTACTGTAAAGAAAATCTAAAGCTACAGTACATATAAGAAACAGACTAATAGAACAATTACACGTGTCCTAATTAGTAACTGAATATAACTGAAAATATCCCAAGACATAAGTTATGAACAACATACTCATAAGTTCTGAACATCCTTCTGATTAAGCACTTCAGAACATACTTCAAACACTTGGACATTTTCATCTTCACCTTCAGAAGTTCTGAGTCTCCTACTCAGAACTCTGAGCCTTCTGTTCAGACTTCACACTTAGTAATCTTAGCAGTATTCTCTGATCAGAACTTATGAGTCTTCTTACTCAGAACTCTAGGTCTTCACTTCAGATCTCAACACTTGTGTTTTTGATAAAACTCTAGATCTAACAATCTCCCCTTTTTGTCAAACACTCCTGTATTTATCAACATTAAATCCCTTTAAAGCAGGAACAATCTTCAGAAGAATCACATTTCTCAGAGCAAGTCTTCTATCAATCTTTTCAATGAGATCTTCTGTTTTTTCAACTTGAACTCCTTTTTGTATCTTTTTAACCAGACTGTTCTTGATAAATCTGAGAGTTCCAGAGCAGTATTTGGCAGCTTCACTAGCTCTGAAGGAGATCTTTTGCTTTTGATTATTTTTTAGTACAACTCCTAATTTTGGCCATTCACTAACATATCCAGTCTTCATAACATCTAGTTGCACATGATCAATATTTGGCTTAGACATGTAGACACATGGTCTATGCACATATAGAGCAACCTGGAAATCAACATATGCATACCATCTCAGAATGTAGAACATGGCTTCTCTCACTGTTGCCAATGCTCCTCTTTCCTTTTTATACTTGCTACAATCTTTATTCTCCAAAAGACAATACAATTTGTAGAAATCAAAAACTGAGATCTCATCAAAGTCAGCTTCATTGAAGTAGTACACTTTTCCATCCTCTCTCAAAACTTCAAATCCATAGTACTCATGTTTCTTGAATTGTTTGACACACAATTCTCTGATTCCAGTGATCATGAAATCAGAATATACAGACTTCTTTTTCTTTCCCACAACCCTTTTCAATTCAGCACGAAGCCATTGAGAGAACCCTGGCTTATCATGCTACACACTTAGGAAATTTACTTCTCTTGGCTGAAAGAAATTTGGTAAAGTATATTCCAAGAACATGGCATTCAGATCAACAGGTATTTCTTCTTCATTAGCTTCAAATTTTTCTGCTTGTTCAGCATCTTCTATCTGAACAACTTCTTGAGATAATACTTCTGGAATAGTCTCCTCAACCTCATCTGAGTAAATACCATTGACTTCATATTCAGCAGGAAATACAAAATCAATATGTAGCAACTTCTTTGGATTTTCTTCTGAAAGCATACATTCACTGCATTCCTTGATTCTTGTTATGAGATCCAACCTTTCTTTGATATGCCTTAAACATTTATCCTTCAGAATTGCTTTCTCACCTTCAGCAGTTACATTCATCTCTACCAACAACCATTGTAGTGTAGCATCACTGTACTTTACAAGATCATTCAGTCTGAAAAACTTTGGTGAACCATAAGCTATGTAGAAGAAGCCTTCATTTTCAATTACTTCAATCACAAATCCACGAGCACAGTTTTCATTGCTAGGCTTTCTGATTGGACAACTTAAAATGCACTTACCTTTTCCTGATTCAATGGTCAGTTGAAAGTCACAGACATGCATGTTTCTAACATATATCCCCAAAATCCTTCGGCATTCAATTTCCATCCAAGTTTCTTCTGTGCTTGCAAAGAACTTTACCAGAAAGATTTGATCATCAAGAAACAGTCTATGAAAATCAAAGCTTGTTAGATTCACTTTCAAGTTTCCTTCCTTCAGGACTTCCATACTTACATACTTCAGACCATCAAACTCTTCAGTTTGAAACTCCAATACCTTCTCAATTCTTTTATGAATATGTAACCTTTCATCAGGTTTTCTCAATCTGTTTGAAGCTTCTACATATATCATGTGTACTCTTTCATCCATAAAACCATCAATAAAGTTCTCAATAACAACAAACTCATCTTCTGTACAGTAGAGATGCTCATAGGTTTCTTCTGGAAAGATATCACGATGATAATGTTTGGCAAGTGGAGTATCACTCTGATCAATAATGAAATCACATAAAGGTTCCTTCAGTATTGGCAATTCAAATCTTGGAATGATAATTGGTCTTCTGAACACATATTCCATAGGCATGAAGTAACTTTCAACTCTATCATACTCTTCATCAATAGCTCCCAACTCATCCACAAAATGCAGTTGAAATTCTTCTAGAAACTTACGTGAATATTTAACAGAGTGATCCTCTTCTCCCATCAAATCAATAGGCCTCACCATTCTGATACATCTTTGAACATTCTGAACATTAAGAACCCTTACCAACTCACTGTGCATTCTCTTTATCAGAACATCATTCAACCTCCTTTCTTCAACCTCAGAGCTAAGATCACCTTCAAACTCAGAAATAAGATCATCTCTGATATAAGGAACAATGTCTGAACATGTATTCACCTCAGAACCTTCAGTCATGTTTACTTCAGAAGAATCTGTCATAATCACCTCATCTGCCATAACCATTTCATCTGCTCCAAAAATACTTATGTCATCTGCCATGACTACATCATCTGTCATAATTACATCAGTTTCATCAGAATTTATCTCTAATTCAGTATTTATCTCCTATTCATCAGTTTTATCAGTAACTTCTTCAGAAGAACTTTCAAGTACCACATTTTCTAATTCCAAAACTTTCTCAGATTCAGAGCTTATTGTTTGAACATCTGCTAACTCAGTGCTTTGCTTCTGCTTTTTCTCCCCCTTTTGATGATCATGAGGCTCATTATCATCAAACTTTCTCTTCAAAGACTGAGTTGATTCAGATTCTAGTACTGCTGCAGACAAAGGCATGATAGCTAGAGGCTTTGAAAAACTAGCCAGATTTGAACTAAAAGCTTGAAGCAGAGAGGATTTCATGGCATCCATACTTTTGATCATCTCTTCTTGAAACTTTGAAAACTGTTATGTGATCCCCTTTTGATGAGATTCCACAGATGTTTTAACACTATCCACTTTCTGCTCAACAATTTTAGCCTTTTCTTCCAACTTTGTTCTGAGTTGCTTTACTTTATCTTTCAAATTAGAAACAGTTTTCTCCAAGGTCTGAACTTGTTCACCCAGTTCCTGATTTTGTTTCTGAATCTTTTCAAATTCATAAGGTTCTAACGATAATCCTGGATCAACAAATGAACCAGTTTACATGTGTTCAGAGAACTCATGGACTGTAGGTGCCACAGAGACACCATGTACAACAGATGCACTGTGTAAGGAAGCTTTTAAGATGTTCACTTCCCCAGGACTTCCATCCAATCCTTGAGTACCAGTGATAGGTATATCTATGGATGTTGATACAGGAATACGAAATTCCTGTGATGTGCATGTGTGAAAAGGAATTTCAGGCCCAAATTGGATATCACTGTGCAATCCAGACTCAATGTGAGGAAGAATATGTTGGGATTTATCACCAAGCTCCAAATGAGTAGGTGATGGTTCCCTTGTATGAAATGAAACAGTAGCATGTTGAAATGCTTCTGAGTGGATGGGATTGGGTTGTTCAAGTTCTACCATAGGCTCATTGGTGTTTTCTTCAATATTGGTCACCAAGGGTTGTGAACCAATAGTAGATGTGGTTGCCTGGATTAGATCAGCTGGATCAGAATTATCTCTATTTTCTAATTCTGGTGACATTCTCTCATCCTCACCTCTCTCTTTCTGTTTTTCACTTTCCATTCTAACCAAGCTCTCAGAATTTTGCCTCTCAATTCTCTCAGAATGTTCTCCCTCCTGAACATTCTCCCCCTCTCTATTTGCACTAGACCCCTCACCTCTCCTCTCAGGGTTTTCCTCATGGGTAGGGATCTGAGGTTGTTCAAATCCCATAGAGGTGCAATAAGCTTTTAAAATCTCACTCTCCCCAGGAATGTACTGCTTAAGTGCCCTTGACAATGGTCTGTAATTAGGAAATTTTGCAAGTTTAAGGGATGAGATCATTTTACCCATATAGAAAATTGGCCCATGCTCCTCATTTGCTCTTCTTGGAATGTTAGGATCTTGCCTCATTGCATACCATATCACCATCTGCCAATACCTCTGATAAGGTATATATGTTAGTGGATTGTCTTTTGTTTTACCCTCTAATGCCTTCTGATTTCTTTCAAATGTGTTTTCATATCTTCCCATAAGATAGAAGCATAATCATAGTGCCTATTCTTCACTAACCCATGAAAGATCTGCATGATTTGCCTTGAGCCTTGATCTAGAGAACTGTGCTTCCCAGATAAACACTTGTTAATAATGTTGAAGAAACATGCCCAGATTGGGTGTAGTTTGTTCCTTCTGAATGAGCTAAGATTCCTCAACTCTTCATTATACCCTAATCTTCTGAATTCAGCCAACAATTCCTCTATTAAAGGTGAATCCTCAAAATCTAATCGTCCCTCCAAGTCATCTTTCTCTGGCAATCTCAACATGATTCTCATAAAAGTAACAGTTAGAGTTATAGAAACTCCCCCTATATTAGACACAAACTTATTTCCTTGTAACTCTAAATTCTTCCACCACTGTTGTATATACTGTACTGGTACAGTCTTCTTCATTGTAAACCACTTTTTGAAAGGATGATACTTCAACAACTCTATTATGATCCTATGTTCTTCCTTGAACTTGGTTTCATCAAGCACTAACACACAATTATTTTCAACTAGGTCTAAATATTCATTTTCAGATACAATCATCTCCAAAGAATTAGGTCTCGAAGACATTACAGACCTCACCGCACTCTGTTAGTGTTCGATATTTGCATTTCCTTCCTATGCATTTCCCTCAGATTTAGCCATTTGTTCTTCCTCTGCATTTCCCCCAACATTTCCTCTTAAAATATTCTCTCCTATAGCCCCTTCTTCTACGGCTCTATTCTCAGGCATACGAACTTCATCATTTTCTGAATCCGAAGAGGATTCCATCAAAGTTCTCGAGGAGTGTAATGATATAGGTCTACTTCTTCTTGTACCAGACATGTTTACAATATGGAAGATTGAAAGAAAACAGAATCGAAGAACTCTAGAATTTTGCGTATCTCACTTTTCGCTCTTGGAATTCAAATGAATTTGAAAGAGGGATTTTAAGGTCTATTTAAAATCCGCAAAGATGAAAGGATTCAAACGGTGAAAAGTTGTTTTTTGTTAGAGTTATAACGGTTTCTAACACTGTGAAATACCACAAAAGATATTAAATGAAACGTGGTATGTCAAATGAATAAGATGCTGACACGTGTTATTTGATAGAAATTAACACAAGTAAAAGTTCTGAATAACACGCTCAGAATTCTGAGAGTGCATACTCAGAAGTTCTGAGTACACAGTTCAGAAGAAATTCCCTTGGAACCAAAATTCATTTAAAATCAACTTCTGATAATATAAAACATTTGATCACCCAAAAGTAGTTTGAACAAGTGGGAAAAATTTTATCATTGAAAGCTTGTTCCCCTTAGAATGATTAGAGATAAGAAAGAAATACAAACCTTGTAATCACTTCAGAATGATTTATGAAAGATATCAATGCTCACCCTTGACTTAAGCATATACTCAAACACATATTAGACATAAAGGAATGTAAAAACATAAAACATAAAGAACTTAATAACAAATTGAAACACTTGTAAATTTCAGAAATAAGTTCTGAAAGGTACAGTCAGAAGATCTGGGTAACCTATTCAGAAGAAAAATATTTAAGTCAGATTTCTGAAGTATTGACTCAGAAGTTCTGAAGTCAAGACTCAGAACCTCTGAGTAAGAGAGTCACAATTCTGAGTACACTACTCAGAAAATCTTATTTTAAAAAAAATCATTTCTGAAAAATTACAATTATACTCAATTAGTCAGATTAAGCATTCCTATTTTACATATGAGAAAAGTAAACCTTTTGTGATCAAGAGGCTTTGTGAACAAGTCAGCCAATTGATACTTTGTGTGCACAAAGTGCATCTCTATAGTTCCCTTTTCCACATAATCCTTAATGAAATGGTACCTTACATCAATATGTTTGGTCTTTGAGTGCTGAACAGGATTCTGAGTAATGGCAATAGCACTTTCTGAATCACAATAAATTGGAATCTTGTTGAGTTGATAGCCATAATCCATGAGTTGTGTTCTCATCCACATAGTTTGAGAACAGCAAGCAGCAGCAGCTACATACTCTGCCTCAGCAGTTGATGTGGACACACAATTTTGCTTCTTTGAAGCCCAACTCACTATTATATCTCCTAGAAAGTGACAAGCACCAGAAGTACTTTTCCTGTCCAATCTGCTTCCTGCATGATCAGCATCAGTAAAGGAAGTTAATTTGAAATCAGTTTCTTTTGGATACCAAAGGCCCAAATCAGGTGACCCTTTGAGATATCTTAAGATTCTTTTAACAGCCAGCAAATGAGATTCTTTTGGATTAGATTGAAATCTAGCACAGAAACATGTAGCAAACATGATATATGGCCTACTTGCAGTCAGATAAAGCAAAGAACCAATCATGCCCCTATAAACCGTGTTATCTACTGAAACTCAAGAGAGATTAGCATCTAACTTGACATTAGTAGCCATGGGTGTTCTCATAGCATCACAATCAGACATCTTAACCTTTTTCAAAATATCTTTGACATATTTTCCTTGATTTATAAAAACTCCATTTGGTAATTGTTTTACTTGAAGACCAAGGAAAAAATTCAATTCTCCCATCATGCTCATCTCAAATTTAGATTTCATGATTTCTGATAATTCATCACATAATTCTGCATTAGTAGAACCAAATATGATATCATCTACATATATCTGAATCAGAATTAAATCATCACCTTCTTTCTTTAAAAATAAGGTAGTATCAATTTTACCTTTCTTGAAGCCATTCTCTAATAAGTATTGAGTAAGAGTGTCATACCAGGCTCTTGGTGCTTGTTTCAGACCATACAATGCTTTATCTAAAACATACACATGATCTGGAAACTCAGGATCAACAAACCCTTCAGGTTGATAGACATAAACTTCTTCATTAAGTATACCATTCAAAAATGCTGATTTGACATCCATTTGATATACTTTGAAGTTCTTATGTGCAGCATATGCCAAGAATATTCTGATTGCTTCAATTCTGGCAACTGGTGCAAATGTCTCATCATAATCAATTCCTTCTTGTTGTGAGTATCCCTTAGCAACCAATCTAGCTTTATTTCTGAATACAACACCTGACTCATCTTTCTTGTTTTTGAATACCATTTTGTTCCAATAATAGATTTTCCTTCAGGCCTTGGAATGAGTCTCCAGACTTTGTTTCTTGTAAACTGTAGCAATTCATCTTGCATTGCTAAAATCCAGTCTGGATCATCCAGGGCTTCAGTGGATTTCTTAGGTTCAATCACACTTAAAAATCCTGCAAACATTGCTTCATTTGCTGTTGCTGATCTAGTATGCACTCCCACTGATGGATCTTGTATTACTTGATGAATAGGATGGTCTTTTGTCCATTTGTTTGAACTAGGAAGCACATCAATATCTTCAAAATTGTTGTTTGTATCATTCTCATCCATAACAGCTTGTAATTCTGAACTGTCCTTTTGTTCTGAGACTTGTTGAGGTGTAACATTCAAATTTGGATTCTGAGTAGTAGAGTCAGAATTCTGAATAACTTGTTCAGAGTTATGAATATCTTGCCCAGAAGTCTGAGTACCTTGTTTAGAATTCTGATTGACTTGTCCAGAATTCTGAGTATCTTTTCCAGAATTCTAAGTACTAGGCTCATAAATTTCATTACTTGTATTGATCAACATTGGACATTCCTCAGATGGTCCAGAATCAGAAATTACTGTTGTTTGAACCTCTGAACTTCTCTTTTTCATTTCTTGAACCATTTTTGGATTTTCAAAATCTGCATAAGATTCAGAAGTTAATTCCAGAAATGCATCCTTAAACAATAAATTGAGCTCTGAACAGTTAGGATTAGAATCTGATTCAGAAGTCATTTTTGTCTTATCCTGATTGAGTCCTGAACTATTTTGTTCAGAAGTTTTCATTCTTGACTCATCAAATGTGACATTGATGCTTTCCATAATTCTCTTGGTTCTTCTGTTGTAGATTCTGAATGCTTTGGAAGTTAATGAATAACCAACAAAGTATCCTTCATCTGCCTTTTTGTCAAATTTACCAAGATTTTCTCTATCTTTGAGAACATAGCATCTGCATCCAAAAACATGAAATAATTTAATTAGTGGTTGTCTTTTGTAAATCAGTTCATAAGCCGTTTTATTCAGTCTTTTGTTGATCAAAGTCCTGTTTTGAGTAAAACAAGCAGTAGCAATTGCTTCAGCCCATAGGAAAGTTGGAAGGTTTGAATAGGCGAACATGGTTCTTGCAGCTTCAACTAGAGTTCTATTCTTTCGTTCAACAACACCATTTTGTTGAGGAGTTCTGACAGCAGAAAAATTATGAGAAATCCCAGAACTTTGTAGAAAGCTCTGAAGAGTCTCATTTCTGAATTCTGTTCCATTGTCACTCCTGATCTTCTGAACTGGAAGTTGTAAGAACACTTGAATTCTTTTGATCAAATTAATCAGTGTTTCAACAGCCTCAGATTTTGCTCTTAAGAATTCAACCCATGTATATCTTGAATACTCATCAACAATGACAAGTATATACTTCTTTCCTCCCATTGATTGAACTGAAATAGGACCACATAAATCAGTATGTAGCATCTCTAATGGTGACATGCATGAAGAATCCATTTTCAACTTATGAGAACTCTTCTTCATCTTGCCCATTTCACATGCTGAACATAATGATTCCTTTTCAAACTTGATCTTTGGTAATCCTTTAACCAAATGTTTTCCAACAAGATTGTTCAGATCCTTAAAATTCAAATGAGAACATCTTATGTGCCATAGCCAACATTCATTTGCAGTTGCATTTGATAATAGACATACAGGGGTTAAAGCTTGAATTTTTGAAAAGTTAACCACAAATAAGTCCATATGTCATTTAGCCCAGAACACTTTTATATCTTTCTCAGTCAGAATTAAGCAACCTGTTATGCTGAACTTGATCTGGCAGAACTGTCTAAAAACTGACTTATGCTGAACAGATTATGTTGTAAGCCTTCCACATAGAATACTTTCTAAATAGTTAAATATCCCTTTGTTAAATCCCCATAACCTCTAACTTGTCCTTTACTGTTATTGCCAAAGTTAACTGCTCCTCCAGCCTTTTCTGTGAAATTTGTCAGAGAAGACTTATGACCTGTCATGTGTCTTGAAGCTCCAGAATCTAAAACCCACACATGACAGCCCTGCAAAAACATTTAGTTAGATTTAGGTACCCATACTGGAATGGGTCCTTTTTGTTAGCTTTAATATCATATTTAACAAAGGTTCTTTTAACTTTCCATTCAAAATCTTCTTTTAAGCACCATTTTCATTGTACTTTTATGAAATCAGAACATCTTCTGTTCACAAAATTGTTTCTTTTCTTCTTGAAAACCTTAGGTTGAGACTGAGTAGCACTTTCAGTCTTCTTTTCATTAGATTTAAACAAGTTTTCATTCCTCTTTCCTTTTGATTTAGATTGAAAGATGTTTTCAATCTTCTTTCCTTTTGTCTGAGTTTGAGAAACCATTTCAGTCTTCTTATCTTAATTCTGTTTTGGTTTAGTTTTAAAAGATGATTTAGAATTTTGAGTTATCTTCTTCTGAGAAAGTTGAAATGATTGACAACCACAATGAACACATTTAAGATTCTTTCTTGCAAGAGACAACAAATCTGAATCAAAAGACTTTTTGCTTTTATTGATAGTATTCAGATTACAATTGCATTCAATACAAGAACTACTAGCTTTGAGTTCAGAAGCAGTGTTCAACAAGATCTCCTCAGAAATCTTTTTCAGATCATCTTTCCTTTTGATTTTCTCTTTTTCTGAAACATTCAACTTTTCAGAATTAGTAGATGATCTAGATGATTCACCATGCTCATATGTACTTGATTCATCAAAAAAAATCTTATTTTCTTTTAAGGCATTAATCTTAAAAAGTTCAAACTCAGCCTTTAACTTCTCAAGCACTTCTATTTTTAAGACATAGGATTTATTTTCTTTTAAAGTTTCTTCAAGTTTAAAGTCTACATCACATAAATCATTTTCAAGTTCATCAAAACTTTTCCTTAACTCTTCAAGTTCTTGATTAACAAGTTTAAACCTCTTCTCAAGTTCAGAGAAACTTTCTGAATTAGATTGAGAATTTACAGTTGACTCAGAATTTTGACTAACAGTCTCAGAGTTCTGACCTACAGACTCAGAATTCTGACTTGAAGACTCAAAATTCTGACTAACTGTCTCAGAATTCTCTTTGTTTTCAGAAACCTTGCTTGCATCAAATATACTCTCAATTTCTGTATAAGAAAATTTTGGTTGTTTGTTTTTGTAACTTACATTCAGAGAGTCATATTTGAATTTAGCATCATTATATCTTGGTTTCTCTTCTGTTGGTTTTGAAATTTCTTTCTTAACCTTGTCTTCTGAAACTTCTGACTTCTCAGTTTTTGATTCAGAAATTATTTCCTTAGCTTTTTCAGGACTTGATTTTTATAAACTATCAGAACTTGTTATTGAACTTGCAGGTCTTGTAAAAACTTCAACTAACTCTGGGATTTCTGGTTTAGGAACATGTAGATTCTCAAAATCATAAAGATTTATTGGAGCCTTTTTCAAAATTGCATTTTCCTCCAAACCTAATCCCATTTTTTGATTATAAAACCTAGTGTGTTTAACATTGCTTGTGAGAAGACTCAAGGTTTGTTGAGTTTGACCTCTTTTCAGATTAAGATCTTCTAACTCCTTGATTTTAGAATATAAACTCTTTCTTTCATCAAGCAACATATCAAATTTAATTTGTAAATCAACCTTTTCATCTTTTACTTCTGAGAGTTCAACTTTCAATTCAGAAATCTTTTTCAAAAGATCAGAATTCTCTTTTCTGACTTTTTGTTTCTCAATCTCAGATTCTTCAAATTGTTCTTTAATTATTTCCTTTTCTGTTCTGAATTTGTTAACCAGAATCCTTTCACCTTTTATCTGTTTTCTGAGTTTAACAAATTCAGATTTCATATTTCCAATTTGAATCATTAAATCAATTTCAAGACTAGAGTGTACCTCAGCTGAAGATTCAGAACCTCCTTCCTCATAATCTGAATCATCCTCATCACCCATTTTGGCCATGTAACTTTGCATTTGTGAGAAGTGAATGCAATCCTCTTCATTAGAAGAATAATTCAACCAGTTCTCTTGTTCAGCTAATAGTGCAATCCCACTGTCTTTAGTTTTGGCCAGCTGAGCCTTCTTTGCGTAATTCTCATAGTCTTTAACAATCTTTACTCTGCAATCCCTTGCAAAATGACCAGGTTTCCCACACTTGAAACACAAATCCTTTTCTCTTCTCTCTTCCTTCTCTTCTTTCTTCTCATACCTATTCTCTTCTTTCTTTTCATACTTACTCTCTTCTCTATCTTCTCTCTTTTTATACCTTTCTTCTAAGCTCCCCTGTCCCTCTTTTCTGAACTTACCCTCAAACCTCTTCTTTCCATGTCTTTTATTGAAGGTATTAGTCAACAACGCCAATTTTTCAGCAATCAACTTGATATCATCATCTTCCTCAGATCCTTCTTCTTTCTCAGATTCCTCCTCTAGCTTTGGAATTTCAGACAGAAATACAGACTTCTTTGATGTTTTGGTGACTTTGGTTTTCCTTTCTGAAAGCATAGCTAACTGATCAGAAACACTCTTCTTTTCCTTAACAACTTGCTTAACAGAATCCTCATGCTGGTTCAGAACACAAAACAGATCATTTAGATCTTCCTCATACATATCTTTGTTCATCTGGGGACTAATTGCAAAAGATGACCATTCTGAATTAAGACAATTCAGAAACTTGTAGTTTATTTCTGACTTAGTCTTCTTCAGCCCATTCCTCTTGAGATCATTCAAAATCGTGCAAAACTTGTTATATGTCTAAGTTAAGCTTTCACACTCTTTTGCTTTGAATCTTTCATATGCATTGATGCATTGATTTAACTTTGCTTGAATGGATTTGGTAGTGCCAAGCATTTGTTTCTCAAGTTCATCCCACATCTCTTTTGCGGATGTTCCACTATCAATTCGATTGAAAATATCATTAGGAATAGCCAAAGTTAACAAAGTAACAGCTCTTTTATCAATTGCATGTCTTTGTTTCTGTGCTTCATTTTATTATGAAAAACTTTTCTTCACTCTAGTAGCAGGAATCTCTGGTGTAGTATTAGTTGCAGGTGTAGCAGCACAATCAACATAAACTTCAATAGGACCTTCACGAATTGAGATCATCAAATTCACATCAATATTATCCAAGAATTGAATAATTTGGATCTTCCATTGTTGATATTCTTCGGGAATAAGAACAGGTGGCTTCGTCTCAGATCCCATAGAGAGAAATTCTTTAGAAGACATGATTATAAGATGAATTGAATTGATTCAACAGAAAGACAAATTCGAATTTCTTGAACAAAAACAGAACGAATTCAACAATTACTAAGAATTCAAGAATTACTAGTAGCAGCGGAATCAATTGTCGAAATGATCAAGAAATCTTCAAGAACACGATCAAGAAACCTTCAAGAACGCGATCTTGACCTAATTTGTTTGTTGACTGGCTCTGATACCAATTGTAGAAACCAGGATTCAATCTTACAATCAATTAAGAACAATCAAGAACAATCAAACAGTAAACTGATAGAGAATTGGATCAAAAAGCTTCGTATTCATTCAAGAATAGATTCCATATCTAGAGAGAGAATCTCTCAAAGATTACAAAGTGAATACAAAGTTATGCGAAAGTTAGTTAGCTTATAGTTGCTAACTTCTATATATATTGTAAAGAAAAGCTAAAGCTACAGTACATATAAGAAACAGACTAATAGAACAATTACACGTGTCCTAATTAGTAACTGAATATAACTTAAAATATCCCAAGACATAAGTTCTGAACAACATACTCAGAACTTCTGAACATCCTTCTGATTAAGCACTTCAGATGATACTTCAAACACTTGGACATTTTCATCTTCACCTTCAGAAGTTCTGAGTCTCCTACTCAGAACTCTGAGCCTTCTGTTCAGACTTCACACTTAGTAATCTTAGCAGTATTCTCTGATCAGAACTTCTGAGTCTTCTTACTCAGAACTCTGGGTCTTCACTTCAGATCTCAACACTTGTGTTTTTGACAAAACTCTAGATCTAACACACCCCCCGGTATGAGTACTGGTGGGACACCCCACCCCCTCCCCCGGACTTTGCCGTTTATGCTCACCGTCAAATGTATGTATACATAACAACATAACTTTTCAAACATAGTAACATGCAGCTTTATATATGTAAAATAAAATATGCAGTTTCATAATATCTCATGTGCTTAAAAAAGAATATAAGTCATCTTATTTTTAGTTAAAAAGACTCACTTGTTGTCCTTGCTCTTCTTTACATTAGTTTCATATTCTTACACTGGGTACCTACGATTTCATGGAAACGGGAGTGATCAACCACTCAGTTAATCCTCACGGTTAACTCTAATCGACTCCCTAAACTACATCTCTGCTTAACCCGAAATAGCAAGGTCTGATACATTGAATTCTGGATGATTACACCCGGACTGTCCATTTCCGGATACCCATATCCGAACACCACTGTCCGGAACTCTCTATCGGAAAACTCGTGATCGGAATACCCTCCCATCCGGACAAGTCCTTTACCGGAAAACTCATCCATCCGGACAAGTCCTTTACCAGAAAACTCATCCATCCGGATAAGTCCTTTACTGGAAAACGCATCCATCCGGACAAGTCCTTTACCGGAAACTCATCCATCCGGACAAGTCCTTTACCGGAAAACTCATCCATCCGGATAAGTCCTTATCGGAAAACTCATCCACCAGACAAGTCCTTATCGGAAAACCCCACCCGACCTGGCGAACTTCCGGATAACAATGTTTTGTCGAGCAGGTTCATTACGGATTTATAAAAAAACTGTTTCCCAATAGGTTAAACATACGAAAACACTAATTAATCGATTAATCACATAAAATCCCTTTCTCATGGCCAATAAACCATTCGGTTCGGAACCCAAATCTCTAGAGAAGTCGATAACCACGAAACTACTTCAAACCCAACCACGGACTCTAATACTCAACACACAAAAAGAAATAGAGCTGGAGGTTACCTTTAAATGAAGAATCTCTCTTCCAATCTGCTCTATTCTTCCCAAAATCACCAATGTGGATCCTTGCCTTCTTCTCTCTTTTCCCAGGTCGCACGCCGTAAAGAGCAAAAATCAAGAATAGGGTTTTGTGCCAATCATTGGGGGGTTTTTACCCTCTTTCCATTATTTTCAAAACAGGCCCTGAAGTTCATTAACTTCACTTTTCTCCATAAAGCTCTTATTTCATTAAATTAAGACCTTGGTTATTACATTGGTGTGTTCTTCATTCAATAAATTAATATAAGGTTATGGCTCTATTCGTTGATTATTTATGGTGATTTTTCTCCTTTTCATTTACTGCTTTGATCTAAAGATTATCAAATTGTTTAATGCTTCCTCTCATACTCTTTAGTTTGCTTAATCTCGATAAGAATCTAGGAACCAACAATTGGTAACAGAGCAAATTGATTTTCTATAATCAAATTGATCCAATCTGTTTTCAAGGTTGATTCTATCTTGTTGATCAAATTCTTTTCTGCGACCTTCATTTTATATCCAGTTTATTCCAGATTTCGTGATATTCATCATATTTCTATGATAGATTGTAAATCTTATTCCAGATTAGAAAACAGTGTGTTGCTACTATCAATTACATTCTCAGTTTGTTCAAATCTTTAGTTTATTTGAGTAATTTCATCCTAGTTTACTCTTATTTCTCAAGAAAACTCATCTCTTCATCCTCTTCGATTAACAATGGCAAATCCAAACATCGATACTATTTACATAATCGGTTCTTTAGCCAAACCTCCTACTCTCCTGAGGGATGAATACCCACAGTGAAAGATTAGGATGGTCAGTTTCCTTGATGTAATTGACAAAGATCTCATGAGATCGGTAGAACAGGGACCATACAAACAAAAAATGATTTTTCTACCCTTCCCGGTGAAACTCTACAACAGACATACAACAGATTCAATGTACTTATCAACAAGTGCAGGAAATTTGGTGTTGTTAGATCCAGGGAAGATAACAATGTATTGTTCTTGAAAAGGTTGAATGATGAATGGTTACATCTTTCCATGTCTCTACAAGCCAATCAGGATCTGGAAGCCAATCAGGATCTGGAAGCCTAGACCTTGCATGATGTCTATGGTACTTTGGTTGCTCAAGAGAAAGATGTCACTAAGCATAAAGAGAAGACATATGTAGGAGGACCACTAGCTCTCATCTCTGAATCAAAGGAGAAAGCCTCTAATGAAAAGGCACTCATAGATGGTGGAGTCAGAGACATGCAAATCAGAGACAAATCTAGCAGAGAAAGGCAAGTCAGAGACAGGGAAGACAAGAGAAAAGGAAAGAAGACTTTGATCACTAATAGTGAGGAGGAGATCAGACTATCTGAGTTTGATGATGATGAGGATGAAGACATCAATGAATTTGCCAAATCACTTGCACTAATAACTCCGCAGTTCAACAAGAAATTTGGCAAGAAGATATTTGACAAAAGTTGAAGAGATGGCAGCGATGAAGGATATGAAAAGAAAGGTTATCAAAGGACAAAGTACTACATGGAACAGATGCTAACCCATTATCTAGAGCAAAGGCCTATGCCCTATCATGATCAGAGGGTTGTGCAATTCCAAGACAAAAGACCTGCTCAGTATCAGTCGAGGTTCCTTTAGCAGACTCCTGAGAAGCCCGAAGGAGGAGCACTTCCTCCAAAATCAGAATGATGGAAGGTGCTTTAGATGTGGCAAGCCAAGATATTTCTCTGAAAATTATAAAGGCATATTGATCAAGTATCATGACTACTACAAAAACAAATATATGTACAACTTCATAGAGAGAAGCCTGTAGCAGAGATAGAGAATTGGGTATCTGAATCATCCTCGGATGGGGAACCAAAGCATGCCCATTTATGTGGCATGGCTCTGAGTGTTGATGATCAACCAAAGGAATCTGAAAGAGCTGATGATACATTGGATGTCTATGAATCCAATGCGAAGGTATGTTTCATCTATGACTCTGAAACAAAAAATGAACTTGAGATAGATTTTATGTAACGTCCCAAAAATTACAAGGAATTTAAAATTTTAAAAACATGCATTTCATTATAAAACAATCACAATTTAATAATTCGTAACTCAAATGAAGTTAACGTCGTTAACTCGAACAGTCAATAAAGTTTATGCAGCGGAAATTTCATAAAATAAAATCCAAAGGTTTGAAAGTGAAACTTAAACAATTCTTGACACTCCGCGCCTAGTGTGTGTACCATCAAGCCCGACTGCCGCTCGCACCTGAAATCACAACATATTGGGAAAAGGGTAAGCTAAACGCTTAGTGAATCCTATCACACACGCAGGTAGCAACCCCACGTATATCGCCCCTACTCGCCAGTAGGCAACATCACCATCACCACGGATATAAATCCACATAATAATTAACGTATAAATGTGAACCTCGGTCCCACCGAGCACACCAAAAATATATCGATACAAGCTCAGTCCCACCGAGCCCTCGGTCCTACCGAGCCCCCCCAGTCCCACTGAGGTGTACACAAGCATACATAATTCACATACACATTCAACAGATCACAACTAGATATCACATCCCAACTAATTCACGTAAACACGTAATAACACATAATAACACGTAACACAAAATAACGATATGCATGAAATTCCTAACTACGCGGTGAGAGAACTCACCTCAAAACAACGCGACGCGCTCCCGAGCCGCAACACCAGCACGTCAACCTTCCTCACTTTTTCCCACCTAAATACGCACTAAGAACGTCAACGGAAGGTCCCAACTCACGACACTTTTACTAGTTTAACAAAACTAAAATTCCAGCTTTTATACTAAAAACGCAGGTCGGTTCGGGACCCATTTTACCCCTGCTAAACTGATCAAACCAAAAATATAATTCCACATTCAGGAAGTTCAATGCCTTACGGTTCCAGGGACGTATCGCACGCGTCCTAACGATATTCCTAGCACTCTATATGAATTTTACAAAAACACCTCTCAGAGCAGCTAAAACAGGACCTGTCCGTATAAAATGGCAATTTGACACTAGCTATGGCCCGAACTGGTTTTTCCACAAAACATATAAACGTTACTAGACTCAGAATGGGAACTTTTGGCACCAGTTCCATCCCAATCCGACATTCCTAACAGAAGATATAGCTTTTACAAAACAGGGCAGAAACTGCACGATTTACATAAAATGATAACTTTTGAACTTGAACCCAATAAGTTATCTTAATCCAAACAGACCCACGAAGAAACATGACTTACTGAATTAGGGTTAACATGGGCTGAACAAAACCATGCACCACCCACTGCCGCCTCCGGCGGTGGTGGTGGCTGGCGGTATTCTCGCGACGAACAAAACGAAAAGACACGGAAAGGAAAACGAACGATTACCTCGCTGCAACTCCTCCTTCTTCTCGATTCCGGTAGCAAGCAGCGGCGTTCCTCTCCTTCCCGGCGTCTCTCACTCTCCGGCGAACAATCTCCCTCTCTCTCCTCTCGTCGGCGACCACACTCCCTTTCCCTCTCGATTTCCCTCTCTCTCTCTCTCCGGTTTCCCTCTCTCTCGGCCGAACACCACCAAAAGGGGGAGGGGGATGACTAAAGGGTTCTTGGGGAGTTACTAGCATGAAACCGAAGGGGAAGAGGAAGGGGTGTCTCTTGGCTGATCCCATGCACAAGTTTGGCCCCCTTGCCACTTGTGGCCCCTCAACTAAACTCTTCTCGCAAACCAACAAAATAGTTGACATATTTAACAATTAGGTTCAAATCGTCTAATCCCGTTAACGGAAACCACGTTAAATAATAGCTTAAAAAAAAGATTAATAATACGAAAATACATACCGGGATACGGGCTTTACAACTCTCCCCCACTTGGATTAGACTTCGTCCTCGAAGTCTATGCCCGTGAATAGCTATAGATAGGTCTCCCACATCTCAACCTCAGGTTCCCAAGTTCACTCGGAACACTTTCGGTGTTTCCACTAGACCTTCACTAACTGGAATTTAAGATTTCCCACACCGCCTAAAAATCTCTCGAATACTTTTCTTACCACAAAATTCCTTCAAGTACACCGCAAGTATGATCGGAGGAACACTCCAACAACTGGATTCATTCCTAGTCAAACGACTTCGGTTGTCTCCCAACCATAGATAATCCAAACATCCCGATTCAAATTTCAAGCTCTAACCATTCTAAAGTTGCTCACCAATATACCCTACAGGATACTCGAATTCGATCATTCCTATCATTAACTGTCGATTAACTTTCACGAGTTCTAATAGACTCCCACAATTTATTTCACATGAATTATCAAACCAGTAAATTTATAATCACCCACGAAGGTCATTCCACCACAACCATTCACCACAAGCAAACATCTCAGGATTACTACTACCATCAACATAATTTCCTTAAAATCGGATACAATTCCCCAATTACACTAAGGCATTTGGCCTCAACCCCAAAAGTCGACCTAAGTATACTATTTACCTCAAAAATTCTACGCATTTATCCTCTTTATTACAAAGGGCATCATTCCCTAACCGATACTATTCGGCCTACAGTACCCACACGCGTGGGATACCCAACCTTCCACCATCGACGTATCTTCCACACTCGCTCTACGAAGCCTAGTTACACCCCAACGCCTACCTCTCAGGTACGTCTCAAGTCCCGGCACATTGGAGCTACCTCTCAGGTAAGTGCCCAAGACTGTATCCTCTTAGTGCCTACTGGAAAGTCAAGGTCATAACACATGAATACCGGAGTCCCACCCCGAGATACCCAACCGACCATTAAGACCGAGCAATTGACCCATGACTATCACGGACAAAATTCGGAATTTCCCCCGAAACCCTCTCGCGTTTGGTATTTTCCTCCAAAACTGCCACCTCTTGAGCACTACCTATCGACTCGAGAAGAGGTGTGTAGGAACCCAGCTATAACAAGTAACAATAATAATAGCAATAATCTTTGTATTGATTGATAAAGAGAAGAGTTTACAATAAAGGAAATGAAGAACAACTCACTCTTTGAAGCTCTCTTTTCTATCTCTCAACGTCTGACTCTTTCAAGAAGGAGGCTAGGAGGCTTTTTGGAGGCTTACCCTAAAATAACTCTAAAACATGACTTTATAACCAATACAATAATTGGTTATTTACAATTTTAGCCCTTGACACTAAACAACTACAAATAAACCCTTGACACTATTTCTTTATAAAACATTCATATAAATTAGGGGCTAATAAAGCTAACAATCTCCCCCTAATGTTTTATAAAGAAAGCATCATCTTGTAGTCTCCCCCTTGCTTTCTTTAGATGCGTTCGTGTGTCAATCTTCAAGTCTTGTGAGTCCTCTTTTCCTGATCTTCCACAATGTCAGTTGCTTTAGTTCAATTTTAACTCCCCCTTGATCTTTGCCTACTCCCCCTTGAATGTTGCCTTACTTTTCAGATCCCAGTTATCTCCCATAGATTAAACTCAAACAATCAGAGAACGATTTAAAGTGCGGAAGCTTGTATAACCAGTTTGAGTAATAGTCGTTGGTAGATAAACTGATAAGATGGTTGAGTAGCAAGCATATTCGGCTCATGAGAATCTGCATTAAAGAATAAGTAACCAGGGGTAATCATCTAACATAGAAGCACAATAGCAACAATTATCACAACAATTAAAAAAATTGTGTGGCCTATGCTCAGAGTTGGCAATGATGAAGCTCTGACAGGACTTCCAGTTATCATTGAAGTAAATTAAAAAATAAACTTCTCAAACTGTTCTTGGCAATATCACATAGATAAGCATGTGGAATCACAAAGATTCGTGATATTGTGTGGAAGAAAATAGAATATTATCTATTAAGCTCAAAAGTGTGTAAACTGTTTGGACATAACAGGTTTCCACAGACTCAATGTGCATGAGTGAAGTGTGAAGGTGGGGCAACTTTCCTTCTTTTCAATATCCAACCTTCCAAAGAAAGATCAGATAGCATATGTGTTGCTTCCCCGTGGAAAAGTGAAACAGTTCCTTGTGGAGAAGGAAGTGAGTAGCTGGTGGGGTTAATTCAAGAGTTGGCATGGGCTAATTGCCTGTTTCAATGATAATCACCAAAGAGTCATGATAAATCAGTAATGTGGCTTGCCCGACTCAGAAAAAGATAGTGCAGAGTTGTATATTTCTTTTGACTCTGTTCTCACACCCTCTTTCTTTTTATCATGTAGCTCACATCTAACCAAACTCCCTTTTTAAATTTTACCTCTTAAGCACGATGAGAAAAACTTAGATGAGTTATCTCCCCCACTCTTTGATGTAGACCTTCACCTCTCAACCACTCAAGGTTTACTTCTTGGGTAGGAAACACAGGTTTAAGTGATCCATAGAAGTTCTATAAAGCTCACACATTGATCCCAGGAAATTGTTGTCCTAGAGGTTGGATTGTTCCACACACTGACTACTTGTAGTCTCAGAAAAGCATTTAAAATCCAAATTTCTATAGCAGATAAAGCATTTTAGCATGTAGAAGTGGTTTGACCATTTGAAAGAGGTTTTATCATTCTAAAGATGGCCTTTCTCTAAAAATGATGAGTTTAAAGGTTTAGAAATTTTACCTTTACACGAACATGGTCAGATCTGATTTGTTTTCTCCCCCTCAAATTGAGCAGTAAATTTCATTTAAGCTCAATTTGAAATCAGATATCCTATAAGAATCAGAAAGTGTTGGTAATCATCTTTGATGATTCCACATTTGTTAGGAATATCCAACAACACAAATAATTCCACTTAAAAAAAATACAAGGTGCGGGGGATCAGAGTTTAGAAATTACCGGCCAAAAACTCTGATTTGAACATATCTGAAGTACTGGTCCTACACTGAATTACGTAGAAGCAATGAGAACACTGTTCTTGAAGGCGGAAGGAGCATGAATTAATTTGCAATGCTTTCGGTCCAGCACCTTACAGCATACTTTGAAGCTGATTTTGGCATATCAGCACACATAATTTGAGAAAACTCAAACCATCAAAGTCGTGCGTCTCTGAATTATCTTTCCAATGCAACTGGAATCGAGAAATTTGGAGCACCGAGTCAAAAATTATGCGCATGTTTCTGAAGCAGCGCTAAGCTGACAGCAAGTAAACAAAAAATCGGGCTCTGAGGTTTAGTCGCAGAAGTTCGGTCCACAGAGGCTCTGTCGGATTTCACAGAGGCTCTGTGGTGAACAGTACCACAGAGGTTGGTCGGCAGAGGTTGTGCGTAGTGCCGACAGAGCTCTGATGATAATTTTTGTGAAACACAACTCTATCCAGCAGATGTATACTGACTTTAGCAGAGGTTCTGACCAAGAAGAACACTGATTAAGACCAAACTCAAAACATGAAAAAGTTTTATCTGTGTCTTAGGAATCCAACGCATCTGGACTCATCAAATTTGGAGCTTCGAGGAGGGCGTTCTATTGAAAATACGACAGGTGCGCAAAGCTGACAGCAAGAACTAAGACGTTGCGCTATGGGCTCTGAAGTTCGGTCACAGAGGTTCAGTCCACAGAGGCTCTGTCGGGTTTCACAGAGACTCTGTGGTGAACAGTACCACAGAGGGTGGTCGCAAAAATCTGAGCCAAAGCTTATGTTGTCGCTAGAAGTTGGTCTGAGTGGTCGACAAAGAATGATCGCGGCTTGACAAAGGCTCGGCAGAGGTTTCGTCGCGGCTCGGCAGAGGTTGTCTCTGCTCGGCAGAGGTATGGTCGTGTACGGCAGAGGCTTGGTCACGTGCGGCAGAGGCTTGGTCGCGTGCGGCAGAGGCTTGGTCGCGTGCGGCAGAAGCTTAACAGAAGTGTTACACTTTGACACTAATTTAGACCATTTTACCTCTGGAGTTTGCAAAAACTCAAAACACAAACAACTTGAATTTTTTTGTTAGCTATTCAGATCATCTTGAATCACCTCTTTTCGAGCACATACGACAAAGATATGGTTGATTTACCACAGTCGCGCAGATCTGTCCATCAGCTTTCCATCAGCACACTGTTGTCTACTTCAACGATGCATATGACCCTTATAAATTTCGAATCTCTGAATTATCAAAACACAAAAATTGTTCATCTATGTCTTAGGAATCCAGGGCCTTTTGAATTGCATCAATCGGAGTCTTAATCAGTGAGATATGATCAATTTGCTGTAGCATTGCAAATCTGCCAGCATGCTGTCATTTTACTTGATTGTTGTGCACCGAAATCAATTGCCTTTGACGGATGAGTCTTAAACTGAGTGTTTAAGAGTCCATTATCCGCTGAAGTGTGAGTCCTTAACAGATGTATTAAGGAGTCTCTGTACCTGCAAGACAGATCAAAGAACTTTTGGTACCCATTTCCAAATGGGTCCTATTTTGTTAGGATTTGCATGAAGTGCTTTGCTGATCTTGTTATGTTCAACAGAAACAAATAGCTTTTGAACATTTTGAACAAGTGAAGAGCCTTTGACTATCCAAACCATTTTTACTCTTCTAAAAACTTGATTAACTGATTGATCTAGCCTACGATAATAGAAAGGATTAGAAGTAGATATCTGATTTGTTGAAAACTTGTTTGGCTTAATGAACTCTTTTGTTTTAACAGAACTTTTAGAATTTAATTTGAGAACCAAATCATTTCGTTCTTTAATGCACAGATCAACTTGTGATTGTAAATCAGATTTCAACTTCCTCTCTTTCCTAATCTCAGCAGATAAATCAAAGAACCTTATTGTCAGTCTCTTCTCTTCAGATCTAAAGTACAATCTCTCTCTTTCAAAGTCATCTTTTAGGCATTTCTTTTGAAATCCTTGAACATTCAACTTTCCGGACTCTTTTCTTTCAAAAACACCCTCTTTCCTCTCCTTTTCAAGAGTTTTCTGTAACTCTGAAATTTTGCAAGAAAGCTCCATAGATTTTGTTTCAAAAGTAGTTTTCTCCTTTTCAAACTTTTCTCTTTCACAGATCACAAGTTTTTTAAAATCAGAAACCAACTTAGAAAATTTTAAACATTTAAGTTCACGTCTTTTCTTCTCTTGTTCATACTCAGATAAATTCCTTTTCAGTTCAAGATTTTCAGACTTTAGGAGTTTACCTGATTCTTCAAGCTTAGAAATTTTATCAGAATCAATAAGAATGCTCTTGTTCCTTTCTTCCAACTCTTTCTCAAGATTAGGAATAATTTTGCGAAAATTAGTACTGAGTTTAGAATAATAATGAAAATCAGCATCAGCACTAAATTTTAGTCTTGACATATTGTTACTTGAAAAAATGATCGTTAACAGATACTTTGTGAGAAGTATAATTTGTGCACTTGAGTCAATTTTTCAAATCTTATCGGATTGAGCTGAAATTTGGTAGGTCGGTGCACGAGAATATTCTGGACAACTTTAATTCTTCGAGTTTTGTGTAAAAACCAACAGAAAGTGGTTTGCCGAAGCAAAACAGAGTGCAGCAAAATAAAAGTTTAAAACTCCGAAAATTGATAAAAATCAATGGATTGAAGCACAAATTCAAATCTGTTTGGCTCTGATACCAATTGTAGGAACCCAGCTATAACAAGTAACAATAATAATAGCAATAATCTTTGTATTGATTGATAAAGAGAAGAGTTTACAATATAGGAAATGAAGAACAACTCACTCTTTGAAGCTCTCTTTTCTATCTCTCAACGTCTGACTCTTTCAAGAAGGAGGCTAGGAGGCTTTTTGGAGGCTTACCCTAAAATAACTCTAAAACATGACTTTATAACCAATACAATAATTGGTTATTTACAATTTTAGCCCTTGACACTAAACAACTACAAATAAACCCTTGACACTATTTCTTTATAAAACATTCATATAAATTAGGGGCTAATAAAGCTAACAAGGTGCAACCACTGTTAACCGTTGACACAAGCCCCACAGTGGCTCACCATCCAGATGTCGACTAAGTGCGTCCGTAACAACATCCGCTTTACCGGGGTGGTAAAGTATCTCACCATCATAATCCTTGACCACGTCAAGCCACCTCCTCTGACGCATGTTGAGGTTTTGTCGGTCATCAAGTACTGGAGGCTTTTATGGTTAGTGTATACACTTGACGCCATACAAATAGTGCCTCCAAATCTTGAGAGCAAACACCACCAAATCTTACATACCCTCCGGCAAAGTCAACATCGGAGCCTCGCATAACGCTTGCGTAGCTCCTCAAAGCCCTCTGCTGCTCTTCACCCCAACTAAAAGCCGCAGATTTCTTCGTCAATCGGGTCATCGGTAAAGCAATCTTGGAGAAATCCTGAATGGATCTCCGGAAGTACCCTGCTAACCCAAGAAAACTTCGTACTTCAGTGAGAGTCTTTGGCACTTCCCACCGCATCACAGCCGTAATCTTGGCCGGATCCACCATAATACCATTCTGGTTCACGTCATGCCCTCGAAAGTGGACCTCTCGTAACCAGAACTCACACTTGGAGAGCTTAGCATACAGCTTCTCCCGCCTCAAAACTTCCAAAACTTCTCGCAAATGCATCTCATGCTCTTCCTTCGACTTCGATTACACAAGAATATCGTCGATGAACACGATCACCGATCGATCCCACATAGGGCTACATACCCGGTTCATGAGGTCCATGAACGCTGCGGGTGCATTGGTGAGCCCGAGAGGCATCACCACAAACTTGTAAATGGCCATAACGTGAACGAAAGGCCGTCTACTCCGTATCCTCTCTCCTCACCCGCATCCGATGATACCCCGATCTCAAATCAACCTTAGAGAACCACGAGGCTCCCTGAAGCTGGTCGAACAAGTCATCGATCCTTGGCGGAGGATAACGATTCTTCACCGTAAGCTTATTCAACTCACGGTAGTCTATACACATCCGTTGGGACCCGTCTTTCTTTTTCACAAACAGAATCGGGGCTCCCCACGGTGGACAACTCGGCTTGATGAACTCCTTTTCGAGAAGTTCCTGCAACGGAGTGTACAACCCCTTCATTTCCGGTGGAGTCAGGCGGTAAGGTGCCTTGGCCACCGGAGCAGCACCCGGAAACACATCAATGCGGAACCCCACCTGTCGCTCGGGAGGTATCCCCGATAACTCATCGGAAAATACATCAGCAAACTCCGGTACAACCGGCACATCCTCCGCAGTCTTCTTCTCTCTGACGCCGCGAGTGTCTATCACATACGCTAATTACCCCTAGCCACTGCGCTGCAAGTATTTCCGAGCTCTTACACCCGAACATAACGCTGGGGTCCGCCTAGGCGAGTCGCCCTGAACTAGCATTTCTCCCCCGCTTGGGGTTCGAACTTGCACTTGTTTGCGACGACAAACAATCTCAGCATCGAAAACATCCACCCAAACCGTGCCCACAATTACGCACAACTCACGCATAGCTATCGGAATCAAGTCAACAGGGAATCTCACACCAGAGATTTCCAAAGTACCCCCCGACACACGTCGGTAACCGTCAAGGTCCTGTCATCAGCAACCTCGACCACAAGTGAACAGCTTAACTGTCCTACAACTCGGCCCAAACACTCACTAACAGTGTGAGACACGCAAGGATGAGTAGCCCCGCTATCAAACCTCACCACCGCAGGCACCGAGTTTACTAAGAACGTACCTGTCACCACTTTATACGTAGCTCGTGCCTCCTCTACTCTCAATTGATGAACTCTACCTCTGGCCGCCTCCATCACCGCAGCAAGTGAAACATGTTGCGCAGTACTCACGAACTCCCTGATCTCGGTACGCAACATGTCCATGTACTGCATCACCTTCGTTTCCCCAGAGGTAGCATACTGAGGACAGAGTAGTGCCATTTTTGTGAACTTTCGGTTCACCTCTTTCACAGTCTCCGCAGTCTGAGAGAGCTCCAAGAACTCCTTGGTAATCCTCTCCATCTCCACTAGAGTCGCATACCCTTCACGAAAACGTACGATGAACTCCTCCACGGTCAGAGTAGTGCGCTCGTTAAACGTTAGAGCAGTAGCACACCAGTCCTTCGCTCCGTCTCGCAACAGATTCACCGCGAAGCGAACCTTCTAGTTCGCAGGACAACCACCGGTAAGGAATGTGCACTCCATAACCGATCCCGACTCTCTTGTTCGAGGCTGCCCACCCGTAAGGGGTGGAGTCGCCGCGATGCGCTCCTCCATCGACACTATTATCTCATCACGAATGGCGGTAATAATCTCGGGGATCGCCTCCTCAAAATATGCATCACCTCACCCGCAAACATCTCACGAATCTGATCAGCAATAATTCCAGCATCAGCATCTGGATCAGCTTTGTTGTTCCTCCTTAACGAGCTACTAGCACACATTAAAACCTGCTAACTACGCTCACGCTCAACTCTTCGGATTCTCCGTGACTTTCCCCGACTCGAGCACGGATCCTGTGCTTCAGATAGTAGGAGCTCTGCTACTACCCTTCACACCTATCCTTACTCGTTTTGAGTCCTATCCCGGGACGTCCAAGTAGTTGCTTACCACAAACAAACACATATGCCCATTCCGGCATATGCAAACACTTTTCCTAGCTCCCTAGAAAAGTCGTAATACCCCACTACCCTTGCTAGAACGGAACCCCCGCTAGCCATGACGAGTCGCCTCGTGAACGCACAGTCGTATACAGTGGAAACCAGATAGACATTCGAATATAAGATTCTATCCTACCACGGTTGGACTCAAACAAGAGTTGCGCAATAGAACTAAATCCAACATTCTAAGACTATTCAGTTCCTACTGCATACAACCTAAGGTGCATTCACATAACAACCTATCAAGGCTAGCATGAGTTCCTAATAGCAAGTAACAAGTATACAGTACCACAAAATCCACGTAAGCAATCTAGCATACATACTCCTATGTTCTAGAAAGCATTCTAGCATACGTACTCATATGTAAACGCTATTCCCAGCTCACTAGGAATTTCATCTCATCCCACTACTCTTGCTACAACGGAATCCCTGTTAGCCATAACGAGTTGCCTCGCGAATACCCAGTCGCACGCAGCGTGAATCAAATAGACATTCGAATACAAGATTGTAAGTTCAGGATACACTCTTACAATCAAATATGAACAATTAAGATCGTATTCACAGCAACTGGTCATATGATTTATTAACAATCTGTGAATTACAAGATATTACAATGAATTTCTCTCTCAATAGATCTAACAAATTTATGCGTAAAGAGTTATCCAAAAGGTTAGTTAGCTAACCTTTGCTAACCCCTATATATACTGTATAAGAAAGGCTAAAGCTACAGTACATATAAGAAACAGACTAATAGAACAATTACACGTGTCCTAATTAGTAACTGATTATAATAGAAAATATCCTAAGATATAAGTTCTGAACATGTTGTTCAGAACTTCTGAACATACTTCTGAATAGGCGCTTCAGAACATTTGTCTTCATAGTCAGAAGTTCTGAGTCTCCTACTCAGAACTCTGAACCTTCTAGTCAGAATCCAACACTTAGAATCTTTTTGAGATTTCTCACTCAGAACTTCTGAGTCTTCTACTCAGAACTTCTGAGTCTTCTGAGTCTTCTTTAGTCTTCTTACTCAGAACTCAACACTTGTGTTTTTGACAAAACTCTAGACCTAACAAAGATTCTATCCTAGAACGGTTGGACTCAAACAAGAGTTGCGCAATAGAACTAAATCAAATATTCTAAGGCTATATGATTCTTACTGCATACAACCTATAGGGCCTTCACTTAAAAACCTACTATAACTAGCATTGATTCCTACTAGCAAGCAGTCATCGTATAGTACAGTGTAAACAACCTAGGCAATCTAGCATGCATACCCTATGCCTAGAAAGCAATAAATACACTAAGTGCTGTACCTTCCCAATTGGCATCGACTGACTGTACACACTGCGCCCACGATCACCGTTTCCCAAACGGGATTTCTCCGTTCATTTATTTTCAAAGATTTTAATAAGAGAGTTTAAAAAACTTCATAGCCGCAACTTGAGACCAAACACACCGAGATGTGTTTGATTCACTCAAGCTGTGCTCTGATACCAAGTTGTAACGTCCCAAAAATTACAAGGAATTTAAAATTTTAAAAACATGCATTTCATTATAAAACAATCACAATTTAATAATTCGTAACTCAAATGAAGTTAACGTCATTAACTCGAACAGTCAATAAAGTTTATGCAGCGGAAATTTCATAAAATAAAATCCAAAGGTTTGAAAGTGAAACTTAAACAATTCTTGACACTCCGCGCCTAGTGTGTGTACCGTCAAGCCCGACTGCCGCTCGCACCTGAAATCACAACATATTGGGAAAAGGGTAAGCTAAACGCTTAGTGAATCCTATCACACACGCAGGTAGCAACCCCACGTATATCGCCCCTACTCGCCAGTAGGCAACATCACCATCACCACGGATATAAATCCACATAATAATTAACGTATAAATGCGAACCTCGGTCCCACCGAGCACACCAAAAATATATCGATACAAGCTCAGTCCCACCGAGCCCTCGGTCCCACCGAGTAAAGACATTGATACAAGCTCAGTCCCACCGAGCCCTCGGTCCCACCGAGTAAAGATAATACAATTGTACTAGCTCAGTCCCACCGAGCCCCCCAGTCCCACTGAGGTGTACACAAGCATACATAATTCACATACACATTCAACAGATCACAACTAGATATCACATCCCAACTAATTCATGTAAACATGTAATAACACATAATAACACGTAACACAAAATAACGATATGCATGAAATTCCTAACTACGCGGTGAGAGAACTCACCTCAAAACAACGCGACGCGCTCCCGAGCCGCAACACCAGCACGTCAACCTTCCTCACTTTTTCCCACCTAAATACGCACTAAGAACGTCAACGGAAGGTCCCAACTCACGACACTTTTACTAGTTTAACAAAACTAAAATTCCAGCTTTTATACTAAAAACGCAGGTCTGTTCGGGACCCATTTTACCCCTGCTAAACTGATCAAACCAAAAATCTAATTCCACATTCAGGAAGTTCAATGCCTTACGGTTCCAGGGACGTATCGCACGCGTCCTAACGATATTCCTAGCACTCTATATGAATTTTACAAAAACACCTCTCAGAGCAGCTAAAACAGGACCTGTCCGTATAAAATGGCAATTTGACACTAGTTATGGCCCGAACTGGTTTTTCCACAAAACATATAAAAGTTACTAGACTCAGAATGGGAACTTTTGGCACCAGTTCCATCCCAATCCAACATTCCTAACAGAAGATATAGCTTTTACAAAACAGGGTAGAAACTGCACGATTTACATAAAATGATAACTTTTGAACTTGAACCCAATAAGTTATCTTAATCCAAACAGACCCACGAAGAAACATGACTTACTGAATTAGGGTTAACATGGGCTGAACAAATCCATGCACCACCCACTGCCGCCTCCGGCGGTGGTGGTGGCTGGCGGTATTCTCGCGACGAACAAAACGAAAAGACACGGAAAGGAAAACGAACGATTACCTCGCTGCAACTCCTCCTTCTTCTCGATTCCGGTAGCAAGCAGCGGCGTTCCTCTCCTTCCCGGCGTCTCTCATTCTCCGGCGAACAATCTCCCTCTCTCTCCTCTCGTCGGCGACCACACTCCCTTTCCCTCTCGATTTCCCTCTCTCTCTCTCTCTCTCCGGTTTCCCTCTCTCTCGGCCGAACACCACCAAAAGGGGGAGAGGGGGATGACTAAAGGGTTCTTGGGGAGTTACTAGCATGAAACCGAAGGGGAAGAGGAAGGGGTGTCTCTTGGCTGATCCCATGCACAAGTTTGGCCCCCTTGCCACTTGTGGCCCCTCAACTAAACTCTTCTCGCAAACCAACAAAATAGTTGACATATTTAACAATTAGGTCCAAATCGTCTAATCCCGTTAACGGAAACCACGTTAAATAATAGCTTAAAAAAATTAATAATACGAAAATACATACCGGGATACGGGCTTTACATTTTATGAAACTTACTGAGGATTTTCAAAAGACAAAGAAAAAACTTTTTGAAGAAAGGCAAAAGAGGAAACAAGCTCAGAAGGACTTAGTATTTTATTAAAGAGAAAAGGATCTTTTGGAAGAAGACAAGAAAGGAATTTTTATAGAAAAGTCCGAGCTTGAGAAGAGTCAGAAACGTAAAGAACTTTAATGGTGAAATTTAAGTAATACAATTGTAGTATAATGAATGAAAAAATACCTATTCCATGCATCCATGTCTTTGACTAACCATAAAAATTCATCATCAACTCTATTGTTTCCTTGAAGACCAATAAATCCAACCGACACTAGAAGAAAAAGACATAAACCTACTGCATCAGTATTTGGTAACCTTTTGAAATTATCCCCGTTGAATACTCGGTCTACATCACTTCTGCTTACTGCATAATTATCATTAACGTCTAAAATCCTCGTTTTGAAGGATTCCTCACACATCTCCGCTAATACAGGTTTTCTCCGGGAAAATCGGATACTGGTAACGAGGCAAAATTCTTCTTGCCCGAAACGTGGATTGTACCCTCCAACACTAAAAAACAATGCATCTTCTGAATCCGCTGGCGGGTCTACCTGCATTTGTAATATCAAATGCACGAGCAACAGGTCTCCATTTGTTGTCTTGATATCGAGTCATTGACCAAAACAAGTATTCCGAAAAAGTTGCAGTCTGTTTCTCTGTTTCTCGACCCCCGTAATTTCGTCTCAATTTTTTTAACAATGTCAATACTTGATTTTATTGTCACTGTTGCTTGGTAAAAATCTCCCAAAAAGATAAAATATAAATAGGTAAAAAAATAACATATAATTTAATATAAAGAGGTTAAAATAACATATAATTTAATATAAAGAGGTTAAAAGAATATATGTTCAAATTACTGTATCGTTAACTTTTTACCATGATGAACGGAGGTGGCAAACGTCGGTCAACAGAGGGGTGAATGGCGGCCAACGAAGGTGGTGAACGACGGTCAACTGCAGTCAGCGACAGAGAAATACATGTAGGTGGTTGTGAAATGGTGGAGTGGAGTGAAGTGAATGATAGTGATATGTTGTATTTATAATGAAAAAGTTAGGTGGTAATAATTTAGATGGTAAAAAAATAAGTGTTACATTAAAGTATGTAAAAAAATAAGTTTTAGATTGAAGTGAAAACAAAAAAAGTGAAAAAGACGAAACACTAGTCAACGTTGAGGGTTTGACCTCACGCCAACCGGCGCTACCATCCCCACCTAGGGTGAACTCCCCTTCCCGAGGGATGAATCTTGTGTTTTGCTTTTTTTTTGTCGGGTCAAATCATCTCTTATTGAAGAATCTTTCAGTGTCGAGTTTTGTCGGGTCTTGTTACACTAACTTTTTCAGGACTCTTTGTTTTTTAATATTGTCGCAGATTTTTGGGTCCTCAACCAAATCTCTCATCAGCCAAAACTAGAGGCGAGATTGGTGGTTAATATTTTAATTTTTTTAAAATGGATTACTTTTGTGGTTTTGTTTTTACAAGTGGTCCCTTAAGTCAATAACCCAAATAATGAGTATTACCTTTTACGTCCAATGATCAATTTTATTTTATTTATCCTTATTTGAGTCTCTTATTCTTATATTTAAGGCTTTTAGGGCATGTTCATTTATGGCTTAATGGGATGTATGGTATATATGGTTGATTTGCACAGCCATATCTAGTTGTTCGGTAGCGGCTTATTGGCTCAGAAAAGGCTGATTCGGTCAGCTAGAATATGAGAGTCATTTGGGCTTAGACACCATTATTTCCTATCTACCCTCCTAACTACCCCTATTAAAAAAACTACCATCACCTCTCCCCATTTCCTACAAACGATCGCCTCTACCCTCCCACCGCTCTCTTCCTCACACTAACGAACTCCGATGAAATAAGAAGAACTGATACTGAATCGAGTTGCTCATGTGTTCATTTTCTTCATCCTCTTCGTTTTTTGGATCTGGATCCTGCAACAAATCGTGGATCCCGTCCCTCTGTTCGCTCTTGTGTTCTTCTTCCTAGAGAAGCTGTTGGAGAGGGAGAGGGAAGATGGGGTTGGAATTTTAAGCCACATAAGAATCTTGGATGGTTCAAGACCGAATGTTGAAGATAGTACGGTTTACCGGCGAATGGAGAGTGGAGAGTGGAGGGCAAAATGGGAAAAACGGGTTTATTCGAGTCGAGGTAGTGACAGCTTCTTTGGGTTTGTTGACCAATTTTCCTGATATGTATAAACTACGGGCATTTGTTGTAAAGTTCTTGAATCCAGGTTTCATAAATGGTGGAGTCTCAGATGAATAATGGATGCTTAGAAGTTGATGATTTTTTGATGTTGTTAGATGTAGAATTATTGTATGTATAGATGACTGTAAAAAACTTCAGGTTCTTGATCATAATGAAACTGCATTTTGAATTTTTTTTTTAAGGTTTTCGAACTTTCTTTTAATCGGATGTGGATCATGTCCCTCTGTTCGCTCTTGTGTTTCTTTGAGAGCAACTTTTTACAGATCTTGTAAAAAAGTTTGATTACATAAATTTGTTTGTTGTTTCATAATCTGGTTTCTTGATTTGATTGATCTACAAAAATTTGTTTGTTGTTCTTTGTACGGGTTCTTGAGTTGTTAATCTTTAATGTTGTTTTAAGCAAAGAACAAAATAGTCATTATTATTATTATGATGGTTTATTCAGCATAACAATCAAATATTAGCCTTAGATAAATTAATACAAACAATTGTATTTGGACAACAACCTTTATCCACTCGTGAAATAATAAAAATCCTACCAAAGAGACCCTTACTCTGTTTATTTTTCTGACACATTCTTTTCATATATTCTTGTGTGGAAAATAACATAACATTTGATAAGTATATAATCCAATAATTAAAATCGATTATCATTTTTTATTTAAAAATACATATTTATATTTCTAAAATAAAACAAATTAGTATGTCATGATTATTCGAACATGGTTTGTTTCATTTTACTTTATGGCAAATTAAATTGAAAATGAAATATATCTCTTTTTCAAGGTATTATTTTTTAGAAATTTTTGAAAGTTTATTTTGGTGTTTGGGACAGTACTTCGAAAATAAAAAAGGCTTGTTATTCTTTTTCAAGAAAACTTGTTGCTTTTAAATTTTAATATATTTCATTTTTTCTTATTAGTAATGTAATGGAAAAAGTTTTGTGATTCCAGAAATAAACAACAATTCAAGTATATTGAGAGAGATCGAAATATGAAAGTCATCCTCATATTAGATTTTGTCTATGAAATACATGAAAGATAACACACTCTCTCTCTCACACACTATAGCTCTTTACATTGTACCACACCATCAAATGAGTCTCCTAACACTTTATATAGTCAAGTCCAAGGCCCACTAAGTGCTAAGCCCAAGCTCATTACAAACATAAGCCATTTACAAAACTTTCATATAATTAGGACATTTTCGGTCCTAACATTCCCCCCCCCCCCCCCTAAAGTTTTGTAAAGCAAAATCACATCAAACTTGAAAGGCTTTAGCTTCCCTCTCCCCCTTGATTTTCTTGGAAAAACTTTAGCAATGCTTTTTCTTCGAATGAAGTCTAGGCTCCCCCTTGAAAGAAGCTCTTACTCTTCTTATTTTCAACCTTGAAAAACCGGATTCGATGTGCACCATAACCTCGACTGGATGCACGAGCACATCTTCAAAAAGTTGAAACTCAAGCTCGTTCTGATAAGCTCACAAGAAAGATAACAAGCGAGTTTTGAGTGACAAACCGAGTGCAATCACAGTTTATAACAAAGAATCTGTCAATGAACCGCGGGTTGAGTAGGAATTCGGCTTAAGAGCTTGGTTCGGATTTGCTCGAAGAAGGAAGCGTCGTGTAGCACCTACGCTTTATGATCAAGTCCAAGAAAAATGTCCCCCTCCCGAGACTTAGCACGGGGGTTCCGCTACCCGGTTAGCGGATGGGGTCAAGGGGCAACGCCCTTGCGGGGTCGAGGGGCAACAGTAGTTCTCGGATGACCCTTGTGCGACTAGAAGTTGTAATATGTCATCTTTTGTGCGATAACTTCCAGTAAGCAGTAATAGTCGGATGAGTCTTGTACGACTAGAGCAGGTGAACAGTAATTGTCGGATGGGTCATGTACGACTAGCGCTAATGAACAGTAGAAGTTGTATGCCTCTTGTACGACTAGCGCAAATGAACAGTAGAAGTCGTATAAGTCTTGTACGACTAGACCCAATGAATAGTAACTGTCGGACACGCCGTGTACGACTAGATCAATGAACAGTAACTGTCGAACGTGTCTTATCCGACTAAAATGTGAAGTCGGTCACATGTTGTACGACAGTTATGTGTGCTAGCTATGTACGACAGTTATGAATATATGAACACGGTTTCGTACGACAGTTAAGAATATTTGAAGATCTATGTTGTCCGACAAAGATGAACACCAAACGTTGAGTTTTACATCGAACACTTTTAACAGCCCCAACACCTCGATTTCTTGCTGAATTTCACCCCAAATGATTGCAAACAGATCGTTACGTCATATCGAACAGATCTGTGAGCATCTAACATCAAATCTCCGGTGAAAAATCCAAATTCCGGCCAAAATCGCGTTTTTCCGGCGTGTAGGTACTGTACATTTTTTAAAAACGAAACTCACTCAATTCTTCATCAAATTTGGATCTGATTGTTGCACTCTCTTCAAAATCAATGTAGAAAATGATCTGAATAGCTAAAATCAATCCATGCACATCAAAATCTTCTAGATCTTAAGATTTTCCGAAAAATACCGAAAACTCTAAAAAATATTCAAAATCACCAATTTGTTCACGTTAATCGATCTTGAAGATAAGAGATGATGTAGAATCGAACAATGAACAGATCTTTAATAGATCAGGTGATTAGAACACACTTACTTGAAGATCGAACTCCAAAACCTTTAAATTCTTCAAAATTCGGCACTTTTTTCACTTGAATTGTCGAGATTCGAATGATCGTATCGAAGAAATATCTTCAATTCTGCTCTGATACCACTTGTGATCCCAGAAATCAACAACAATTCAAGTATATTGAGAGAGATCGAGATACGAAAGTCATCCTCAAATTAGATTTTGTCTATGAAGTACATGAAGGATAACACTCTCTCTCACACACACTAAAGCTCTTTACATTGTGTCATGTAATAACCAGGTATGTTATTGGTCTAATTTAATCCTTCTTATTTTGGTTAAAGTAGTTTTATAAGTTAAGGGGTAAGTTTTAATTTTTATTTAGAAGTTAGAGGATGTGTTTTGCCAAATGGGAGAAGCTTAGGGTTTGTTTGGTCTTTCTAGCCAAACCTTGCACCACCACCTCCTTTTTCATTTCAATTAGAAGGAGGTGTCCTTCTTTTAGGCTATCTAGTATCCTAAGTGTGTGTGTGTGTGTGTGTTTTGGTGTTCACGGCAAAGACCAAGAGAGAGAGAGAGAGAGAGAACCGTGAAGGAGAAGAAGGAGAAGTAAACAAGATTGTAGGCTGGAATTAGAGGGTTCAAGCTTGTGAAATCAAAGGTATGTTCCTAGTTAAAATTGCTCTCTTTATGTGTATTAGGTTTATATGAGTTTAGAGATGGGTTTTGATGATTTATGGATGATTTGGGAAATCTGAGTATATGACTAGGTTCTATTTATAGTCTTAAACATATCTGCAAAATATCAGAAACATTCATGGTCTAAAACTGTAAATTTCTGGGTTTAGGAGGAATTTAGTTAATTGAGATATTGATGAACATCATAGGTATCGCAACCTTGAGTTGCGACATTTTTGAATATCGCAACCTTGGGTTGCGACAAGCTCTTGATATCGCAATGGTCAGTTGCGACTTGTGGTATATCGCAATAGTTGGTTGCGACATGATGTATATCGCAATAGTTGGTTGCGATATGCTACTGTGTCGCAGTAGTTAATTGCGATATGTGTGGTGTGTTGCGACATGGGGTTATCGCAGTAGTTGATTCCGATATGAGTCGAGGATTTTGGGATTTTAGAGATTTTAGTCTTAAAAAGATATTTGTATTTATGTGGTTACAGATTCTGTGAAATTGGGCTGAAAGATTGGAGTACTTGAAAATAGCTTGGAAGGATTTTGGTGATAAGCAAAACAGGTGAGTTTTAACTTAAAAATATTTTCAAACTGGAATACATATATGTGGATTGAGAATGTGATAATTTGTGTAATTATGTGCATATGTATGAAGTATGATATATTGAGATGTATATTATATTTATACGAGTATGACACTACACGAGTGCAAGTTGGTCGGGCATAGGACCGGTGGAGTTGGCTGTACAGAGGGACAGCGGTGTTGGCTGTAATTGTTGTACAGTGGAGTTAATTTATTAGTTGGCTTGCAACCAACTAATATGGCCATGGAAAATGAGACAGGAAGTACACGATGCACGAGTCTTAATTGGTATTCATCTTTGGATTATGTATATGGTATTTGTGCAAAGGGTTTTAAAACTAACTGGGATTTTCTCACTTAGACCGCTAGGTCTAACCCTCATTTTGTTTTAAAATATGTATTCTAGGTCATGGAGCAAATAAGGACAAATGATAGGAAATACTTTTGAAGACATATGTTTATGAAGATCCGTGATGTGTTTTTGTATCTATCATGTTAGTAGTTATTATGTAAATTATTAGCACAAAGTTTGTACTGAAATACTTGTTTTGGATAGAAAGACTAAGGGACCGTAAATGAAATATGATGTATCTTCTATTATGAGACTGTGTTATGTTAAATATGTTATTTGTTGTATGTTTGGAATCCGGGTTGTTACATGTCACACCATCAAATGAGCCTCCTAACACTTTATAGTTTATATAGTCAAGCCCAAGGCCCACTAAGTGCTAAGCCCAAGCCCATTACAAACATAAGCCCTTTACAAAACTTTCATATAATTAAGACATTTTCGGTCCTAACAAGTTTAAAAAACGCAACGAATTATTTTATTTTGAATGATTAAGTCTGTAAACTGTTTTTTAACGAAAAACCATTAAAATCTGTCCTTTTGAATGATTAAAAACCTAAACTATTTTTTATGAACGAAAAAACCATTAAAATTTATCAAAATGAGAAACTTTAATGGTTTTTTTGTTTAAAAAATTGTTTAAGAACTTAATCATACAAAATGAGATAGTTCGTTAGGTTTTTCTGAATTTTTCCCTAGTGTATTTGTACAATGAAACGCGATACATTTTTGCTTAATATTCTCTTTTATTATTTGTTTTTTCTTGGGTTTAAAATATGACTTTGTTTGATTTTAAGAAAGCGATAATGTTAATAAAAAATGAATTTGAAGACCCCATTAAATTTAAAAAATGTATATCGATATTATTATCAAATTTACATTATAGAAGTTTTGTTTTGTATAATTTGTTTAATTCAATTATTTTATTATGATTTTTTAGTTTTAATAACAATGTAATTTATTTTAGGTTTAATAATATAATGTTTTTTCAAAAAAATAATAATTAAGTATTATGCTAGAACTCAATGATTATCTTAATGATTATTTTTTTTGAACAGCAACAACACACAGCTTTATTTCACCAAAAATACTAGTTACAAATGTACAAAAACAACAACCACCAAACGCACCGACCGAAAAATACCGGAACAACACATACCGAAAACTAACAACGATACGTAATCAAAGCACAATGAAGGACTCCTCGTTTGCGAGGGAGAAACGTGTCTCAAAACTTACATAACCCGGCTACATCTCACGGCCAAAACAAACGAAAAGGCCACCATCACCGTCCCCAGCTCCTATAAAAAAGATCACGACCACAGGGACCGAAAACTGGACACTTACCGAACATATACCGCTGCTACGATGTGGATGGATTCGAGAGTCATCCCACCCACTCGAACACCTTCCTTTGGAATTCGAAAAATAAGCCTTCTAGCTTACTCTTATCCTCTTTAAACACCACTTTGTTCCTATGTGATCATATTAGGTAAAGGAAGCCCCATTTCACCGTAGCCCATAGTGATGATTTGTTTGCACCTTCAACCAACGTTGGTTCCTCTTGAAGTACGTCTTGTATCGTTTCCATTCCGTCTATATTCTTCTTCCACCACTTACCGGTAAGATGACATATATTTTTGACTTCTATGAATCCTACAAGTGCGTGGTCCACCGTTTCGGTCGAATCTCCACACCTCGGACATAAAACCGTATCCATATCAATCCCCATCCTCTCTAGCACCGATCGATATGGAATACGACCCAACTTTGCTCTCCATACGAAGATACATATCTTCTTTGGTAGTACCGAATACCATTTAGTTTCCACTATATTTCTTTCTCCCTCCACCCGATTCTCCTCGATTAACCCTCGAAGTTTGTTGACATTAAATTCCTTTATTGAGTTCAAGTTCCACACTACACTATCTTTACGATCTTTTGACGGATTTCATTCTTGTATCCTCCTAGTTAATTCTTCCAATTCTCCGCATTCCCTCCCCCTAGGCTCTCTTCTTCAACCCCATTTCCAAACCCATCTATCTCCAATCCACTCACCTCTTTTCGATACTAGGACATTTTATCGACTTCCAATCGAAATAACCGATGGAAATCTGTTTGGAGAAGCCCATTTCCAACCCATATGTCCGTCTAAAATCTCGTATATGATCCGTCCCCTATCTTTTTATATTTTGGATATTTTTATATTTAACATATATGTTTATCCTTTTTTTGTTATATGCAAGTTTAAACATGCAAATTTGAAAAGTAATATTCCTTCACTACTTTCTTATAATCCTGAATTTTAAGTAATATGAATCAATGATATTTGTTATAATTTTTTATAATATAGTATCGATATAAATAAAATGTAGCATTTTCCTTGAAATAAAACTTTAAAAATTACATTTCTAAAATAAAACTTGAAAATTACCAATTATTTTATTACAAGTCCATTTCGTTTTATGAAATACATATTAATAACAACTCTTTGTTCACACATATTTATGAACATTATTATTAAAGGACACTGACTTTCTATCAAAATCAAGATGGTTGTAAAGGGCTTAGCAATCAAGGAACTTGTCGTGAACAAATTGTAAAGAACCGAATGATAATAAATTTAAAAATAAACTTCAATTTTGGTCCGTGAGAATTACTGAAACTTCATAATCCTCCATAATCTTTAATAAGTTTAGAAATCGTCATTGCGGCTTGAGTGTTGATTGAAAAATGGTACTTGACACTAACTTTGTTAAACATTAGTCGTTAGTAAGGGTTATTTTGATCTTTTTATTCATTTTAATTTATAGTTATTTATATCTAGTATCTTATATTATAGTAGTTAAGAAAAAGTAGATCATGTGTCACTGTCATGTCTCCTTCCCCTAGGTCTTCCTTAACAACTTCGGCCAAACCCAATAACTTGATGGCATCTTCTGCATGAACTTTTTGGCTAAACCCTTGTTTTCTTAAGCCCTCCGAAACCCTCGTTTACTGGATTTAGGCACTCAAATACACAACCTTTATAAGCTTAATATCTTTAATGAACTGCTCAAGAGTTTAAAGATGGTGATTTCGTGATGCAAGATGTTGGGGAGGTTTTTAGCGGTTTTAAGAGGTGGTGCTTAAGTCTGAAATCTGAATCAATAAGACTATTTGTTTTATTAAATCGACAAACGTCTAAATATGTATAATTATCTACTTTATCCTTAAAAAATTCAACTTAAATACGTCAATTGAAGAGAGCATGGATGATCGAAGGACGGAAAAAAAGGAAACAAAAGAAAGATGTTGCTAGATTTGCGAGATTTTTGAGTTTTAATCATATCTCACATATCGAAGCTCCTTTTAAGCGATTCAAGATCATCTGGAAATCCAACACACATATCTACAATTTTCATGTTTTGCGTTTTTTAAAATTCGGGGTGCATCTAAGCCAAAACCGTGTATGACCTGTTTGAAAGTCAAGGTGGAGCATCAAAGACCTTATGGGAAATTGCAACCCTGAGAGATACCAGTGTGGAAGTGGGATAGCATCACGATGGACTTTGTCACGAAGCTACCAAGGACCCCAAAGGGGTATGATGCCATATGGGTGATAGTGGACCGCCTCACCAAGTCGACTCACTTTCTACCTATCCGAGAGAATTATTCGCTAGAGAAATTGGTGAGGTTGTACGTCGATGAGATAGTGACAAGGCATGGAGTGCCGTCGTCCATAGTCTCTGACCGAGACAGTCGTTTCACGTCTTCTTTTTGGAGGAGCCTTCAAAGGGAGTTAGGTACGCAACTTTTGATGAGTACCGCCTACCATCCTCAGACGGATGGGCCGAGCGAGAGGACTATACAAACTTTGGAAGATATGTTGTGTGCTTGTGTGATTGACTTTCAAGGCTCTTGGGAATCCCATTTGCCTTTGATTGAGTTTTCGTATAACAATAGTTATCACGCCAGTCTTCAAGAATCACCCTATGAGGCATTGTATGGGCGTAAGTGTAGAACGCCGTTGTGTTGGAATGAAGTGGGGGAGAATAAGTTGGCAGGACCGGAAATCGTGCAGTTGACCGCCGATAAGATTAGCGTGATTAGAGAGAAGTTGAGGGTGGCTCGGGAACGCCAAAGGATATATGTGAACAAAAGAAGGAAACCGATTGAAGTCCTAGTGGGTGACAAGGTGGTGCTTAAGGTTTTGCCATGGAAGGGCGTCATACGTTTCAGAAAGAAAGGGAAACTAAGGCCTAGGTATGTTAGACCGTTTGCCATCACCGAGCGTGTGGGTGAAGTGGCACATAAGTTGGAGTTGTCTGAAGAACTTCAGGGAGTCCATTCAACTTTTCACGTGTCGAACCTAAGGAAGTGTTTGGCCGATGCAAGTATGGTCGTACCGTTAGAAGACACTCAAGTGGATGAAAAGTTGAACTATGTTGAGGAGCCGTTGGCGATCGTGGATCGCAAGATCAGAAAGTTGAGAAGTAAAGAGATTTCTATTATGAAGGCTCAGTGGCGTTTCCATAAGGGTCAGGAGGCGACATGGGAAGTGGAGTCGGACATGAGGTCCCAATACCCACATTTGTTCGAAGATGGATTCTAGGGACGAAATTCTTTTGAGGGGAGGATGTTGTAATAACCGGGTTTCATTTGAGAGTAAATACTAAAGTTAGTGGATGTGGTGTGAAAGGTGAAAGTTGAAGGACCTTGGTGTAAATAGAGAAAAATAGGGTTAAAACCCCTAAAACCATCATTTCACCTCATTTTCATCAGGAGCGGCAAGTGTGTGTGTGTGTGTGTGTGTGTGAAGAGATTGTTGATTTTGGGAAGGGATATTGGAATCAGGAAGCTTTGGAGTGTGAATCTTCTTCTTCTCCAAGGTAATCTCTCATTCCTCTAACCTCTTTATAGCATTGGGGATTTTGGTTTGATTTTGGTAAGCTCCTGTTGAATCGATAACCCTCATTTATGAGAGTTATGGGAGATTGATCGATTGAGATAACTATCAGTGTGGAAATGAAGTTTGGTTGGTTAGTTTAATCAATTTTTTTGGTTCGAAACCAGTTGGGAAGGTCCGAGTCTGAGTGGTGAACGATTTCCAGTGGGATTTTTCGTGTGCAGTAAGTCTGTGCCCGAAAATCGCCCTACCCGGAAAACAAGTATCCGAGTGAGTATCCGAAAAACGTGTCTCCGGAGAGTGTACCCGGAAAGTGGAGAGTGGACCCGAAAGTGGTGTGTCCGGAAGTGGTTTGTCCGAAAGTGGTGTGTCCGGAAGTGGTTTGTCCGAAAGTGGTCTCTTCGGAAGTGGTTTGTCCGGAAGGCAAACCGAAAAACGTCCTGAAGCTACTGTATAAAAATCACGACGATTCGACGGTTCAAACTTCGGGAATAGACAAAACGGCACGACTGCGTTTTCCAGAAAATCATAAACGAAATTTTTTTCTTTGTTTTCTCTCTTTCGATTGATTTCTTCTATTTCTTCAAATCACCGATTCGGCTATGATACCACGTGTAGCTCCTAGTTTGATTAAATAACGTTGTATAAACGAAACGATTAACTATTATTGAATGATTAGAGAGGTACAAAAGGTTTGAATGGAAAACTCTCTCTAATCCTGTTAGCTTTAATTAGCTCCTAATTAAATGAATGTTTTATAAAGATATTTTGATGTTTTAGATATTTTCTTATAGATATTTACTTAGATATTTTATATAGATATTGTCTAGATATTAGATATCTTAAATATCTAATGTGTAAATGGCCCTATATAAGAGGTGTCCATTGTCTTATTTCAAGTGAGAAATTTTGGAGAGCACACAAAAACACACATAGACTAGATGAGAGTCGGTTTTACATGTTAAGTGTGGTGTTCTTCATGTTTTCTCCTCTCCATATTTAATCGTCAATGAATATGAGATAAGTTTCTTTATAATTGTTCTTCATGCATATCTTATCTCTATATTTAAATATGGATTCTATATTTCTTCTATTGTTGCTCATAAACGGGACCAACAATTGGTATCAGAGCAAATTGAAGAAACGTTTCTTCAAAATCGGTCATCATGGCAACAATAGAAGTTTTTTTTGAGAGATTTGGTGTTGTGCTACATGTTCAAAGTCTGATCTGAAAAGTTTTTATAACTTTGAGTATTTTTAATTAGTTCTCTGACCTGATCAATTAGAGATCTGAGTATTTGCACTCACGGTTCTAAAAGTTATATGGAGATCGTCTTGTTTTTCTACATCAAATCAGGTTTAATAACAACATGCTGGCAGATTTGCGATGCTGTAGTAAAATGGTCATATCTCACTGCTCAAGACTCCGATTGATGCGATTCAAAAGGCCCTGGATTCCTAAGACACAGATGAACAATTTCTGTGTTTTGAGAATTCAGAGATTCGAAATTTATAAGGGTCATATGCATCGTTGAAGTAGACATCAGTGTGCTGATGGAAAAGCTGATGGACAGATCTGCGCAACTGTGGGAAATCAACCATATCTTTGTCGTACGAGCTCGAAAAGAGGTGATTCAAGATGATCTGAACTGCTAACAAACAAATTCAAGTTGTTTGTGTTTTGCGTTCTTGCAAAATCCAGAGGTAAAATGGTCTAAATCAATGTCAAAGTAAGTATAACACTTATGTTATGCTTCTGCCGAGCGGCGACCAAGCTTCTGCCGCACGCGACCAAGCTTCTGCCGCACGCGACCAAGCTTCTGCCGCACGCGACCAAGCTTCTGCCGCACGCGACCAAGCTTCTGCCGCACGAGACCAGCTTCTGCAGAGCCGCGACCAAACTTCTGCAGAACCTTTGTCAAACGTTTGTCAAGCAACGATCACTTTTGTCGACCACTCAGACCAATTTCTGGCGACAACTCGTACTTTGGCTCGGATTTTTGGCGACCACCTTCTGTGGTACTGTTCACTACAGAACTTCTGTGAAACTCAGCAGAGCTTCTGTGGACCCAACTTCTGCAACCGAGCCTAAGAGCCCAAAGCGCAACGTTTTAGTGTTCTTGCTGTCAGCTTTGCGCACCTGTCGTATTTTCAACATAACTTTTTCATCGAAGCTCCAAATTTGATGAATACAGATGCGTTGGATTCCTAAGACATAGATGAATACTTTTCGTGTTTTGATCTTGGTCTGAATCGGTGTTATTCTTGGTCAGAATCTCTGTTAAAGACAGTATACTTCTGCTGGACAGAAAGTTGAGTTTGACAAATCATCATCAGAGCTCTATCGGCAGTACGACCAACTTCTGCCGACTAACTTCTGTGGAACTGTTCACCACAGAACCTCTGTGAAATCCGACAGAACCTCTGTGGATTGAACCTCTACGACTCAACCTAAGAGCCCGATTTGTGTTTGTTTGACAGATTTGCGCTGCTTCAGAAAAATGCGCATAACTTTTGACTCGGTGCTCCAAATTACTCGATTCCAGCGGCATTGGAAAGATAATTCACAGACGCACGACTTTGATGTTTTGAGTTTTCTCAAATTATGTGAGCTGATATGCCGAAATCTGCTTCAAAGTCTGCTGTAAAGTGCTGGACCGAAAGCATTGCAATTAATTCATGCTCTTTCCGCTTTCAAGAACGGTGTTCTCTCAACGGTTCTTCATGGTGTCAAGCTATATTTGTCACATTTTAAATGTCACTCCATCCTCTGTTATTCACGTTTAGAGCTCGGTGGGTGAGCCTACATTTGAGGGGGAGCACATGATGCTTTGAAGACTTGAAGAACGGAACATCAAAGGTTCTAAAGAAAGCAAGGGGGAGACTATAAGATGATGCTTTCTTTATAAAACATTAGGGGGAGATTGTTAGCTTTAATTAGCTCCTAATTAAATGAATGTTTTATAAAGATATTTTGATGTTTTAGATATTTTCTTATAGATATTTACTTAGATATTTTATATAGATATTGTCTAGATATTAGATATCTTAAATATCTAATGTGTAAATGGCCCTATATAAGAGGTGTCCATTGTCTTATTTCAAGTGAGAAATTTTGGAGAGCACACAAAAACACACATAGACTAGATGAGAGTCGGTTTTACATGTTAAGTGTGGTGTTCTTCATGTTTTCTCCTCTCCATATTTAATCGTCAATGAATATGAGATAAGTTTCTTTATAATTGTTCTTCATGCATATCTTATCTCTATATTTAAATATGGATTCTATATTTCTTCTATTGTTGCTCATAAACGGGACCAACAAATCCTAACCATTCAGTACCCTGATTTTATTCTAAACAATTACCAAACAACCATATTTCATTTTGCACTATATCATAAAATCCTCTTAATCATTCTGCACTAAACTATTCAGCAACTGTTGGTTTTATATATATTTTAATCAAACAATTTGATTAAATATTAGTTCAACAAATCGTATAGAAGAAAGGTGAAACAGAATCAGGAAACAAATTCCTAGAAAAGTCGTTATTTTGTTGAGGCTCGTGTTACACACGATTCCCTTAAACAGAAAAAATTCAGTTACAAAAGGTTGAAACCGAAAAAATTAATTCGTTATTAATTGATAATTAAACGAGTTATTAATTCGTCTTCAATGCGTTTCAGTTACAAAAATTGAAAATGGGTCAAAACGAAAATTAGCAAAACCAAGCCTCGGGAGCTCGAGATTTCGGAGCTGCATTCGTGTCCGCAGGTCGCGCCTACAAACAAGTTCGACGATTTTAGCTTACGAAATCGTCAATCAGCACCCCCCCCCTGCGCGCGGGTAGGTTTTGGAGTAAAACCATTCAAAGGAGTTTGTCAACTCCTCACACTTCTTTGGTTATAAACCATTGAAGGTTTACTCCTTCCTATGTGGGACACATTCCCACACCCACTTGATTTTTGCTAATTTTATCCAAGTACTCAACTTTGAGTATCGATATCTCATTCACATATACTCTGTTTTGGACACATTATATATCGTTTCGAAGCTCTCATATAGGATAACACAAACCCACTAAGAGTTAATTATATATAATACATATATATGTATTTAAATGTGTCCAAAGTTAGTAAAAACATATATTTTTACTAAATTTTCCAACAATACCCCACATGAATGGAGATCGATCTATGCATACGAAAATTCCCTACGAAGTTTCGAATAGTCGAATCCTGCATAGGATAGGTAGGTCTTACCCTTTGAACCTTCCCTTGTGAAACACACTTGGTCTCCTAGCTGTTAGTAGACTCGATATCTTTGAACTGAACTACCATTTATGTAGACGACAATACATTTCACACAGGACTCTTCCTAACAAGGTCATATCCTCATAGTCGTGTTCGTTATGGTCATGAACGCTACCCTGGTTCAGCGAGAGCTGTTAGGAATTGCGCCCCCCACAATTCCCTTCAAAGCGACCCCACTTCTCTCTCACATAGGTAATTTTCAATAATCATTAAAAGCCATACGCTTAGCCTCACTGTCACCGATTAGGAAGTTTACCAACTCCCCCATAGTGACCTCCCTCATTCATACATCTAGGTTGTCCTTTTGAACCCAGATCTTGGGATCTCCAGTCTTCTGGGTAAGGTTTCCTTTGCATGAATTATTCATTCAAGGGCTTTAGTCCCATTCCTTTTGACGACTTATAAACTAGATCTCTACTTAGGCCTTTCGTAAGCGGATCCGCAATGTTATCCTTTGACTTCACATAGTCAATCGTGATAACTCCAGTAGAGAGTAATTGTCGTATCGTATTATATCTACGTCTAATGTGCCTAGACTTCCCATTATACATTGTACTTTGAGCTCTACCAATTGCCGATTGGCTATCACAATTATACATTGTACTTTGAGTTCTACCAATTGCCGATTGGCTATCACAATGTATACAAATGACCGTTATCGGCTTAGGCCATCTAGGAATATCTTCCACAAAGTTCATACGGTGTTTCATCCTGTTTCTTGCGGGTATCTTATTCAAAAGATAATTAGCCGAGTAAATAGCTTCCCCCCACATGTTCTGACTTAAACCAAAACTAATTAACATGGCATTTACCATCTCTTTCAAAGTACGGTTCTTTCTCTCAACAATACCATTTTGTTGTGGTGAATAGGGTGCTGTGAATTCATGTTGAATTCCATTTTTTGAACAAAACTCAGCAAATGGTGAGACATATTCACCTCCCCTATCACTTCTAATGACCTTGATTTTGATAAAATATTTGTTCCCACCTCTAGTAGGAACTGATTTTAAATCACATACGTCAGTATGAATTAAATCAAGGGTTTCGGTTTTTCTTTCAACCGATTGGAAAGATGATCTAGTAAGTTTGGCTTCTACACATGTGGGGCACTTGTGATTTGAGTCAATATCAAATTTCGGAGCTGCATTCGTGTCCGCAGGTAGCGCCCACACACAAGTTCAACGATTTTAGCTTACGAAATCGTCAATCGGCACCCCCCTACGCGCGGGTATGTGTTGGAGTAAAACCATTCAAAGGAGCTTGTCAACTCCTCACACTTCTTTGGTTATAAACCATTGAAGGTTTACTCCTTCCTACGTGGGACACATTCCCAACCCACTTGATTTTTGCTAATTTCATCCAAGTACTCAACTTTGAGTATCGATATCTCATTCACATATACTCCGTTTTGGACACATTATATATCGTTTCGAAGCTCTCATATAGGAGAACACAAACCCACTAAGATTTAATTATATATAATACATATATATGTATTTAAATGTGTCCAAAGTTAGTAAAAAACATATATTTTTACTAAATTTTCCAACAACAACTGCCAAACAGCCCCTTAGTCGACATGGGTGTTTGTCAAATGAATACAGGCATGGAGCTGAGACGGAGAAAGATACGTCAACTTTGAGTTTTGGAGAACTCAATAAATTACATGAGTTCATAAAATTTATCCAATTACAGTTTTAGTCAGGTTTGCAAATACGAACTAATATGTTACACTTTCAACCCTTTCACATGAGTTCTTAAATGTGAGCTGTTTTCACGGAGTGACGAAAGTGTTAGGTATTTCAGTAATAAAAGGAAAAAATTGACTAGGTGATTAAACCATCACCCTAAACTGGTTAGAACAACTAATTTCCCTAAACTAAATCACATACATCAAAGATATGAAAGATGGAAGGTTAGCATTCATTAAAAAATACAAATTCAATAATTGGATGTCAAATCATATATCACAGTTGAAGTTGAAATTGAAATTGAAGTTGAAGATGAAGATACATATGATATTTATATATTCATTGGGAGTTTACTTAAGTTTCCAACTTATCTATAGCTTCTAACTTATCTATAGTTTCCAATAAAGTTACTTTTTTGAAAAAAAAAAATTGGACCATTTGTTGATTTAAAAAGTAGTATGACATGACTTTTTTTCTTTGCCAACTTTTACTACCTTAAAAAAAAGATATAATCCATTCAAAAATATTCAATTATTTTATAAACTTGTGGCTTAAAAATGATGATTCATTCTTTTTTTCAAAAACATAAATGTTATTAAGGGGTTGTTTGATTAGTTTTCATAAAGTTGTATGTAAATAAAGTTGTCTATGTATATCAATTAGTCTCTATAGATAGAGAAAGTTTTTGTTCGAAAGAGCTTTTATAATGAGATCATGTTTTGTAATTGGATGGGCAAACTTGGAAAAAACTTGGCTTTCTGCATAAAATTTTCCATCGAAGCTTACTGAATAAACAACTTTTATATTTCATTACCATTATCAAACAAACATGTATAATTGACCGAATTAGTTATGAATCTCATTAAACTCATTAAGCTGTTTTATAAAAACACACCAAATAAGAAATATATATATATAGCCATAGGTTCAATAGAGAAGTCCAAATATTTAGAGAAATAGAGAAGTGATCTTGACCATTCATTCGGTCAAGATCGGTTATAATTGGTCAAAAGTTGCGGCTTTGACTGGTCAAAAGTTGCGGCTGTTCCAAAAATAGAAGGGCAATTTCGTAACTTTTACAAAAAACACGGGCTGAGTTCATATATGAATTTGTGTGATTCACATATGAACAATACGTTCATTTATGAACCTTTGTAATTCACATATGAACTCTTTATAACTAATTCATATATGAATCTTGTGATTCATATATGAACCTTTGTGTGTCATATATGAAACTAATTAACTGTAGGTTCATATATGAATCAGTTGAACCAATTGACTGATTCATATATGAATCTTTGTGTTCATATATGAACATTTGTAATTTACATATAAACTTTTTTAACTAATTCATATATGAACCTTTGTGTTCATATATGAACCTTTGTGATTTATATATGAATTTTTTTTAACTAATTCTCATATGAACAAATTAAGTGATTCATATATGAATCACAAAGGTTCATATATGAATCACAAAGGTTTATATATGAATTAGTTAAAAATATTTTATATGTGAATTACAAAGGTTCATATATGAACACAAAAGTTCATATATGAATCACAAAAATTCATATATGAACATGTCCCGCGTATTTTTTACGAAACTACCCCTCTATCTTGTGCAGACCACGCGCAGATCACGCGAGGAATTATCCTCTGCTTCTCGGTCAAAGCCGCCGATCTTGACCGAATACATGGTCAAGATCACTTCTCTATTTCTCTAAATATTTGGACTTCTCTATTGAACCCTTCCCTATATATATATATATATATATATATATATATATATATATGCGAAAGATCGTGTGAGAAGTAGCGGTTAACGTGAAAAGTAGATTGAACCATTGATCACTTTTAATCAAATACACTCCCATGAATTTCGGCTTAGAAGAAAATTGATATGGTGCACCGGAACCCAACCATATATATATATATATATATATATATATATATATATATATATATATATATATATATATGGGTGGGTTCAAATAAAAACTCAAATTCAATTGTACACGTGAGGACAAACCACAACCGTTGATTAATAATCCGGTGAAGAGATCAGTGGCAAAAAAACGCGGTGGCAATTTTGTAAATAAGTTGAAAACTCTGTCCATGGCTTAATGAATATTTAGCGCGCAGGGGTAAAATTGGAAAAAAAAATTATTCAGTCTGAATAAAAAGTAATTATTCAGACTGAATAAAGGTAATTATTTTCGTCAGATTAGAATCAGCGCCACCTTTGTTGACTTTTTATTTTCTTTTTTAATTAAAAATCTTTTACCCCCTTAAATTTTAAAATAAATTATCTCAAAAATTACTAACATTTTAATCAAACAAATTACATCAAAAAAACGAGAATTTCGTGCTCTTCGATATGACATCCATCATGATATATTTTTTTTCGTTTTAACCGTTTTTACGTGAAATCGTGTATATGTGTTATATTCTGAGTGAATAATACAACATCCGGGATGAATAATATCTACATTTATTCGGACTGAGTATATAGAATTATTCAGACTGAATATATGGAATTATTCAGTCTGAATAATTTACCTTTATTCAGTCTGAATAATTATATTCGTTTGAATATCTACCTTTATTCAGTCTGAATAATTCTATATATTCAGACTGAATAAAGATAGATATTCAAAACAAATAAATGTTTAAGTTTTGTTCTTTTTTCATATCTACCTTTATTCAGTCTGAATAATTCTATATATTCAGACTGAATAAAGGTAGATATTCAAAATGAATAAATGTTTAAATTTTGTTCTTTTTTCATATCTACCTTTATTCAGGCTGAATAATTCTATATATTCAGTCTGAATAAATGTAGATATTATTCATCCAGAATATTATATTATTCATTCTGAATATAACACATGTACACGATTTCACGTAAAAACGGTTAAAACAAAAAAAACTATATCAAGACATGAATAAGTTGTATTCTTTTTTAATATCTACCTTTATTCAGTCTGAATAATTCCATATATGCAGTCTGAATAATTCTATATACTCAGTCCGAATAAATGTAGATATTATTCATCCCGAATGTTGTATTATTCACTCTGAATATAACACATATACACGATTTCACGTAAAAAACGGTTAAAACGAAAAAAAACTATATCATGATGGATGTCATATCGAAGAGCACGAAATTCTCGTTTTTTTGAAGTAATTTGTTTGATTAAAATGTTAGTAATTTTTGAGATAATGTATTTTAAAGTTTAAGGGGGTAAAAGTTTTTTAATTAAAAAAGAAAATAAAAAGTCAACAAAGGAGGCGCTGATTCTAATCTTGACGAAAATACCCCTAAAGATGAATTTTAGGAATGGCTTAAATATGGCTGCGATCAATGGACCAGATTTGTCCTCACGTTTACAACTGAATTTGAGTTTTTAGATGACATTTCCTATATATATATATATATATATATATATATATATATATATATATATATATATATATATATAGAGAGAGAGAGAGAGAGAGAGAGGAAAATTCAAATGAAAACTCAAATTCAATTGTGAACGTGAGGACGAATCTTGGCCCTTCCATCTCTATTGATCCAATAACTCTTATTTAATAGAGTTTTTAATTGAAATTATTAATTAAGGTGATTAGCGTAAAAAGGAAAATAATTTAAACTCACGCATACCATATTTGACTTTTTATTTTCTTTTTTAATTAAAAACTTTTACCCCGCTTAAAGTTTAAAATAAATTATCTTAAAAATTACTAATATTTTAGTCAAACAAATTACATCAAAAAAACGAGAAGTCCGTGCTTTTCGATATGACATCCATCTCGATATAGTTTTTTTGTTGTTTTTAACCGTTTTTACGTGAAATGTCATATATGTGTTATATTCATTATGAATATTTATGTATTCAAGTGTTTATAACATTTCGACACCGTAAGTCCGTAACTCGACATCACCTTCTACAACACTTTATTCAACGTCCTAAGGCATCGTGTTCTTCATTACCGTAACCCAACACCCATCGAGATGAATCGGGAACCTATCGAATTTCGATTGTGAACCGAGGAACGAAAGAGAGTGCGTCACGTCTCCACACCTTCACGGGTCACTCATGTATTATTCTTCATGAATAATGTATCATTCAGTATGAATAATACATCATTCAGGGTGAATAATACATGATTCATGAATCGTGTATTATTCACCCTGAATGATGTATTATTCATACTGAATACTGTATTATTCATCATGAATAGTGAATGAACGTTCACCTTTGTTATTCATACTGAATGTGGACACCTGGAGATGTGCATACATATTCATAAAGAATAAAACCAAGTCGCGGTTGTGAATCGGAAAACAAAAGAGAGTGCGTCATGTGTTCACACCTTCACGGGTCATTCATATATTATTCACCATGAATAATGTATCATTCAGGATGAATAATACAACATTCAAGGTGAATAATACATGTTTCATGTTTAATAATACATGAATCAGGAATTCGTGTATTATTCATCCTGAATGTTGTATTATTCATTTTGAATACTGTGTTATTCGTCATGAATAGTGAATGAATATTCCCCTTTGTTATTCATACTGAATATGGACAGTAGGAAACGTGCATACATATTCATACTGAATATAACACATACATATCATTTCACGTAAAAACGGTTAAAATGAAGAAAAAACTATATCGAGATGGATGTCATATCGAAGAGCACGAAATTCTCGTTTTTTTGATGTAATTTGTTTGATTAAAATATTAGTAATTTTTTAGATAATTTATTTTAAACTTGAAAGAACAGGATCTAATCTCACAATCAATATAGAAAGCAGTAATTGAGAAGTTGTATGATCAAACCCAATTGTATTCAATGATGAACAGAAATACAGATCTATGAGAGAGAGAATCTCAAAGATTACAGAGAATGAATACAAAGTTATACGGGAAAAATCAATCAGTTAGCAACATAGAGCTAACTACTATTTATACTGCAACAAACATCTTAAAGCTACAGTACAAATAAGAAAGACTAATAAGAACATAACACGTGTCCTAATTAGTTTATAAAATACTAAGTAAAGTATCTTGTCATAAGTTCTGAACAGGTAGTTCAGAACTTCTGAACATTCTTCTGATAAAGCTTCTCAGATCTTCTGACTTTCATATCTCTGACTCCTCTACTCAGATTATCTGAGTCTTCTACTCAGACCATCTGACTCTTCTTATCAGACATCTGACTTCTCTTTCCACTGATCAATACTTGTCTTCACAGTCAGACCTCTGACTTCACTACTCAGAACATCTGAGTCCTCTTATCAGATCTTCAACACTTGGTTTATTGACAAAACTTCAGATCTAACAATCTCCCCCTTTTTGTCAAATAAACTTAAACTTTGCATCATCCAGTTCTTTCAGAGCAGGAACAATCTTCTGAAGTAGCACATTTCTCAGATTAAGCCTTTTATCAATTTTGTCAATGATTTCTTGAATAATCTCAACTTGCTGATTAATTGCTTCTTGAATCATGTTTGCTTCCTTCACTTTCAGCATCTTTTTCTCCAAATTGTGCTTTATGATTCTTAAAGTTCCAGAACAGTATTTTGCGGTTTCCTTTGCTCTGAAGAAGATCTTTCCACTTTTGTTTTTCAAAAATACTCCCAACTCTGGATATCTGTGAACACTTCCAGTCTTTAAATTCTTTTTCTGTTCATGATCTGTGTTGGGATTTGCCAGATAAACACATGACTTTTGTAGGTACAAAGCTATTTGAAAATCTGTATAGCAGTGCCACCTCAAGATGTAGAACATGGCCTCAATTACCACACTTCTGGCCTTCCTTTCATTTCTGTCTTTGCTCGACTCTTTGAAGCATAGAAAACTGTGTAATCTGTAGAAGTCAACTACTGATAGTTTCTCAAAATCTGCATCAGTAAAGTAATAAACCTTGCCATCTTCTCTCAGAACTTCAAAAGATAAGTACTCCATCTTTCTGAATTTCTTAACCCTCAACTCTCTGATTCCAGTGATTAAAAAATCTGAGTAAACAGCTTGCTTTGTTTTGCCAAGACATCTTAATTTTTCAGCCAACCAGATCTGAGTCTCCTTAGGTCTATCATAATACACATCCAAGAATTGTAACTCTTTTGGTTTGAAGAACTCAGGTAAATCAAATTCAAGAAAGTATCCATTTAGATCAATGGATATTTCATCTTCTTTTGGTTCAGACTGTTCAGTTTGATCAAAACTAGTTATCTGCACACTCTGAGATATTGTGTTCTGCATTTCTTCAGCTTCATCTGACAAAATTCCATTCACTTCATACTCAGCCGGGAACACAAAATCATTATGTAGAATCTTTTTGGGATTCACCTCAGATAGCAACCATTCACTACTGTTTCTGATTTTTCTTCTAAAATCCAACCTCCTCTTCACACAGTTTATGCATCTCTTCTTTAAACTCTCTTTTTCAGCATCCATACTTACTTCCATTCTAATCAACAACCAATTCAGAGTTGCATCACTGTACTTCACCAACTCTTTTAATCTGAACAATTCAAGTCTTTCGTGAACCATATATGTGAACCCTTCTGTCTCCATTCCTTCATTCACAAAACCCTTCACATGCAGATCAACTTCTGTTTTCTTTGTGGGAGAACTCAGATTGCACTTTTCTTTTCTTTCTTCAATAGCCAACTGGAAATCATACAAGTATATATTTCTGACATAAATACCCAGAAGTCTTCTGCATTCAATTTCTATCAAGGCTTCTTCAGTGCTAGCAAAGAACTTGACTAGAAAGATCTGATCATCAAGAGTCAATCTGTGAAAATCAAATGTAGACATGGAAACCTTTGTATTTCTTTCTTTCAGTATTTCCATTCTAACAAACATTAAACCATTGAATTCATCTTGTTGAAACATCAGAACTTTCTCGATTCTTTTCTGAATATGCAGTTTTGAGTCAGGAACTCTGAACATGTTAGAAGCTTCTGAGTAGACCATCTGAGCTCTGTCATCCATAAAACCATCAATGTTACTTTCCAAAAGCTCATACTCTCCTTCTGTGTAGTAGAGATTATCATATATTTCCTCAGGAAAAATATCATCATGAAATTGTCTGGCTAATGGCACATCACTTAACTCTAGAATGAAATCACACACAGGTTCTTCTAGTCTTTGCAATTTAATCTTTGGAATCTCAATTGGTTTTCTGAATACATATTCAGAAGGCATAAAGAAGTCTTTCACTTTCACATACTCTTCTTCTGTATTTAACTCATCACAAAAGTTAAACCTAAAATCATCTTTAAAATCCTGAGTGTAATCCACAGTTCTGTCTTCTTCTCCCATTAGATCAATGGGTCTTATCACTTTTATTCCTTTATGAATTTTCTGAACACTCAAAGCTCTGACTACTTCATTATGCATTCTTCTGATCAATTCTTCATTCAACCTCCTTTCTTCTGATTCAGACTCCATTGCCCTTTCACTGTTATAAACCACAATATCTGTACACCTGTTTACCACTGTACTTTCCACTATTTCTTCTATTCTCAAATCAGATTCCTCAATAGCTACAGTTTCATCTGAGTTTCCTTCCATCTCAGTATCCAAGTTCAATTCCTCTGTTTTATCTGATTCATTACTATCAATACTTCCCAACTCCATTTCTTCTGTATCTGAACTATCAAGCTGTACTATCTGAACCATCTCCTTTAAATTTTCCTGTGTCTGATCTTCTGAACTTTTTGTATTGGCTAAGTGCATGTCTGCTATCTCAAAATCTTCTATGCCAATATCATCATCAGAACTTAACCTTTGTCTTTTCTCCCCCTTTTGATGATCATGAGGATCATTATCATCAAACTTCCTTTTCAAGTTCTGATTAAAAGCAACTTCAGGTTCAGCTTCTGCAATAGGAACAGGATCAAGAGGCTTTGAAGTAGAAGCCAAAGATACACTCAGTGCTTTCAATATAGATTCTTGCATACCTTGCATCTGTTTTAACATATCTTTTTGAAAACCAGACATTATATCCACGATCTCCTTTTTGTGAGAATCCAAGGATTTCTTTACATCATCTACCTTGGTTTCAACAGAAATCAACTTTTTCTCCAACACAACTTTCAAATCTGATACTTCATCATTCAAATCCTCCATCCTCTTCTCCAAATTTTCTACTTTTTCCCCCATCTCCTTGTTTTGTTTCTGAATCTTTTCAAATTCAGAAGTTTCTAACAGTGAACCTGAACCAACAGATGGTCCAGTTTTCATGTGCCCAGAGAGCTCATGGCCTGTAGATAACACACAGTCATCTTGTACAACAGATGCACGTTTGAATGAGGCTTTTGTAATGTTCACCTCACCAGGACTTCCATCCAATCCTCGACACCCAACATTAGGTATGTCTATGAATGTTGTTTCAGGAATACGAAATTCCTGATTTGTGCAAGTGTCAAAAGGAATTTCAGGCTCAATATGAATAGGACTGTGGTATTCAGACTCAATGTGTTGAAAAATAAATTGGGATTTATCACCTCCCTCAAAATGAGTTTGGGATGGTTCCCCGGATTTGTGTGAAACAGTAGCATGTTGAAATGCTTCTGAGTGGGTATGGATGGGTTGTTCAAGATCCACCACTAGGTCCATGGTGTTTGTTTCAATATTGGACACCAAGAGATGTGAACCAATAGCATTTGTGGTTACCTGGTCAAGATTAGCTGGTTCAGAGGCATCTCTTTCTGTTTGAACCTCTGTTGACAATTTCTCATCCTCATCACTCTCATTCTGTTTTTCCTCACCAAATCTAACCAAGCTCTCAGAATTTTCCCTCTCAGGTCTCTCAGAATGTTCACCCATCTGAACATCCTCCCCCTCTCTAATTCGACTAGACTCCTCACCTTTCTTCTCAGGTTGGTCCTCTTGGGTAGGGATTTGAGGTAATTCAATTCCCATAGAGGTGCAATAAGCTTTTAAAATCTCACTCTCCCTTGGAATATAGTTCCTAAGTGATTTTGGCAATAGTTTATGATTGGGATAGTTTTCAAGTCTTGTTACTGAGGTCATCTTACCCAAATAAAATGTAGGACCATGCTCTTCATTTGTTCTTCTTGAGATTGTTCTGTTTTCCTGCATGGCATACCAAATAACAATTTGCCAGTACCTTATGTAGGGAATGTATGTCAGTGGAGCATCCTTTGTCTTCTTCTGAATTGCTTTCTGATTCTTCTCAAATGTATTCTTCATATCTTCCCAAAGTATTAAAGTATAGTCATAATGCCTATTCTTCACTAAACCTTGAAATATCTGAAGAATTTGTTTAGAACCTTGATCAGCAGAACTATTTTTCCCTGACAAACATTTATTTACCACATGAAAGAAGCAAGCCCAAATAGGTGGTAATTTGTTTCTTCTGAACAAACTGAGAGTCCTCAATCCTTCATTGTATCCCAACTTCATAAACTCTGCTATTAATTCCTCTGTTAAGGGTAAATCCTCAAAATCTGTTCTTCTTTGTACATCATCTTTCTCTGGTAGATTCAGCATTTCTCTTAGTGCAGAGATAGATAAGACAAATGTCGCTCCTCCAATTTCAGACACAAACTTATTATCTTCTAACCTAAGATATTTCCACCATTGTTGTATGTACTGAACAGGCACATTTTTACTTCTTGTAAACCATTTTCTGTACGGATGATGTTTGAATAACTCCATGATAATTCTGTGTTCAGGCTTAAAACGACTTTCCTCAAACAATATAACACAGTTATTTTCAGATAGTTTCAACCATTCACTCTCAGGAACAACTCTTTCCACTAGAATAGATCTATCTGACATAATAGAACCTGCAGCACTCTGTTCATGTTCAATATTAACGTTTACCTCATCCGCATTTCCTTCAGATTCATCCATTTGTTCATCTTCTTCATCATTTCTTATTGCCCCTTCCTCTGCAACTCTATTTTGTACTTCATCATTTTCCGAATCGGATGAATCCATTATCGATTTTGTAGAATGTAGAGAAATTGGACCACTTCTTCGTATTTCAGACATGATTTAAGAAGAAAACAGATTCAAAGAACTCTGGATTTGATTCGTATCTCACGTTTCGCTCTGGAATTTGAAAGAAATTTGAAATGGGGATTTTAAGACCTATTTAAAATCCGAGAAGTTGAAAGGTTTAACGGAAAAGCGAAATCAATGTTATAACGGAGTCAACACATGTGAAATACCACAAAGGATCTAAATGAAATACGTGGCATTGTCAAACAAATATGAAGCTGACACGTGTTAGTGGATAGAATTTTGACTCAAGTCAAAGATCTGAATAACACGCACAGATGTTCTGATTCCACGACTCAGAAGAATTTTGCCTTGTAACCAAAATGTCTTTTAAAATCAACTTCTGACCAATATAAAACATTTTGATTATTCAGAAGAGGTTTGACCAGATAAGAAATGAAAACAAATCTTTTAAGCATCACAAAATGATTTCCAAAAGAATTTTGATGCTCCCCCTTGACTTGAGCATGCATTTGACTATTAATGATACATAAAGATGAGATAAAAAGATAATAGAAGAAGCATAATCCATACAGTTGAAGTTATTTGTATTTCTCAAAAATAAATTTTTGAAAGTTAGATTGCTGAAGTATTGACTCAGAATTTCTGACCTTAAGATTCAGAGGTTCTGATCTCAAGACTCAGAAGTTCTGAACTCAAGACTCAGAAGTTCTGAACTCAAGATTCAGAAGTTCTGAACTCAAGACTCAGAAGTTCTGAACTCAAGACTCAGAGGTTCTGAACTCAAGACTCAGACAAGTTTACTTAGAAAAATTTAGCATTTTTAAGAAAAAAATATTTTCAATTAGGCAGATTAAGCATTCCTATTTTACATATGAGAAAAGAGAACCTTTTGTGATCAAGAGGCTTTGTGAACAAGTCAGCCAATTGATACTTTGTATGCACAAAGTGCATCTCTATAGTTCCTTTTTCCACATAGTCCTTTATAAAATGATACCTCACATCTATATGCTTAGTCTTCGAATGTTGAACAGGGTTCTGAGTAATAGCAATTGCACTTTCTGAGTCACAATAGATGGGAATCTTGTTAAGCTGATATCCATAGTCCATGAGTTGTGTTCTCATCCACAATGTTTGAGAGCATGAAGCAGCAGCAGCAACATACTCTGCTTCAGCAGTTGAAGTGGATACACAGTTCTGCTTCTTTGATGCCCAACTCACTATTTTATCTCCCAAAAAGTGACAAGCACCAGATGTACTCTTTCTGTCCAACCTACTTCCTGCATGATCAGCATCAGTGAAAGCAATCAATTTGAAGTCAGTTTCTTTTGGATACCATAAACCTAGATCAGGTGTTCCTTTGAGATATCTTAAAATCCTTTTGACAGCCAACATATGTGATTCTTTCGGGTTAGATTGAAATCTAGCACAGAAACAGGTAAAAAACATGATATCTGGTCTACTTGCAGTCAAATAAAGTAATGATCCAATCATGCCTCTATAAAGTTTGATATCTGCTGAAACACCTTTGAGATCAGCATCTAACTTTATGTTAGTTGCCATAGGTGTTCTCATAGAAGCACAATCAGACATTTTGAACTTTTTCAGAATATCTCTGACATATTTTCCTTGATTTATGAAAATACCTTTTGGTAGTTGTTTGACTTGAAGACCAAGGAAAAAATTCAGTTCACCCATCATGCTCATTTCAAATTCAGATGACATGATTTTTGAAAAATTATCACATAATTTTGGACTGGTAGAACCAAATATTATGTCATCAACATAAATTTGAATCAGAATCAAATCATTACCCTGTTTCTTTAAAAACAAAGTTGTGTCAATCTTACCTTTCTTGAATCCTGAACCTAACAGGTGTTTAGTAAGAGTGTCATACCAGGCTCGTGGTGCTTGTTTTAGACCATATAAAGCTTTGTCTAAAATATAAACATGATCAGGGAATTCTGGATCAACAAAACCTTCAGGTTGATGGACATACACCTCTTCATTAAGTTTGCCATTTAGAAAGGCTGATTTGACATCCATTTGATACACCTTGAAGTTTTTATGTGCAGCATAGGCTAAAAATATTCTGATTGCCTCTATTCTTGCCACTGGTGCAAATGTCTCATCATAATCAATTCCCTCTTGTTGACAGTATCCCTTAGCAACCAATCTTGCCTTGTTTCTGATGACAACACCTGATTCATCCTTTTTGTTTCTGAACACCCATTTAGTTCCAATAATAGATTTACCTTCAGGCTTTGGAATGAGTCTCCAGACTTTATTTCTTTCAAATTGAAGCAATTCCTCTTGCATTGCTGAAATCCAGTCTGGATCCTCTAAGGCTTCATTAGCTTTCTTTGGTTCAATCACACTCAAGAAACCAGCAAACATTGCTTCATTTGCTGTAGCTGATCTGGTTTTTACTCCTGCTGAAGGATCACCTATTACTTGATGAATAGGATGATTTTTAGTCCATTTATTTGCACTAGGAAGTACATCAATCTCTGAATAATTGTTGTTTGCATCATTCTCATCAATGATTGCTTGTAATTCTGAACTGTCCCCTTGTTCTGATGTATGAATAGGAGTCATATCCAAGTTTGGGTTCTGATTAATGAAGTCAGAATTCAGAGTGACTTGTTCAGAGTTCTGAGTACAAGAATCAGAATTCTGATTACAAGGTTCAGAATTTTCACCACTTGTATGTATTAGATTTGGACATTCCTCTGATGGACCTTTGTCAGAAATTACAGTTGATTGAACTATTTCTGGAGTCTTATTTTTCATCTCTTTGACCATCTTTGGGTTTTCATATTCTGCATAAGAATCAGAAATTAGTTCACTAAAAGCATCCTTAAATAGTAAATTGAGTTCTGAACAAATAGGATTAGAATTTGTATCAGAAGTCATTTTTGTCTTGTTCAGCATGAGTTCTGAACTGTCTTGTTCAGAAGTCCGCATTCTGGCTTCATCAAAAGTTACATTTATGCTCTCCATCATCCTCTTGGTTCTTCTATTGTAGATTCTGAATGCTTTGGAAGTTAAAGAATAACCCACAAAGTATCCTTCATCTGCCTTTTTATCGAATTTGGCAAGATTTTCTCTGTCTCTGAGAACATAGCACCTGCAACCAAAAACATGAAAGAATTTGATTAATGGTTTTCTTTTATTTATCAGTTCATAAGCAGTCTTATTTAATCTCTTATTGATTAAAGTTCTATTTTGTGTAAAACAAGCAGTTGCAATTGCTTCAGCCCATAGGAAAGTAGGAAGATTTGCATAAGCCAGCATTGTTCTCGCAGCTTCAACTAGAGTTCTATTCTTCCTTTCAACAACACCATTTTGTTGAGGAGTTCTGACAGCAGAAAAATTGTGAGAAATCCCATAACTTTCTAAAAAATTCTGAAGAGTCTCATTTCTGAACTCTGTTCCATTATCACTTCTGATTTTCTGAACTTGAAGTTGTAAGAGAACTTGAATCCTTTTGATAAAATTTATCAATGTAGTAGCAGCTTCTGACTTAGCTCTTAGGAACTCAACCCATGTGTATCTGGATAATTCATCAACAATCACAAGCATATATTTCTTTCCTCCCATCGATTGAACTGAAATTGGACCACAAAGATCAGTATGAATCATTTCTAATGGTGCTTTGCAAGATGAGTCCATTTTTAATTTGTGAGAACTCTTTTTCATCTTGCCCATTTCACAAGCTGAGCATAATGATTCTTTTTCAAATTTAAGCTTTGGTAAGCCTTTAACCAAATGTTTTGCAACAAGATTATTAAGATCTTTGAAATTCAGATGAGAACATCTTCTGTGCCAAAGCCAACATTCATTTGCAGTTGATTTTGATAAAAGACAAACTGTATTTAATGTTTTCAATTTTGAAAAATTAACCACAAATAAGTCCATATGTCTTTTGGCCCAGAAGACTTTAACATCATTTTCAGTTAAAATCATGCAACCTGTTATATGAAACTTAATTTGACAAAGACTGTCTAAAAACTGACTTATGCTGAAAAGATTATGCTGTAATCCTTCAACATAGAAAACCTTTTGGATAGTCAGATCCCCTTTAGTTAAATCCCCATAACCTTTGACTTGTCCTTTGCTGTTATTTCCAAAGTTTACTGCTCCTCCAGCCTTTTCTGTGAAGTTTGATAGAAAAGACTTCTGACCTGTCATGTGTCTTGAAGCTCCTGAATCTAAAAACCACACATGACAGCCCTGCAAAAGGATCAGTTAGGTTTAGGTACCCATTTTGGAATGGGTCCATCTTTGTTAGCTTTGTCATTGGATTTAACATTAGTACCTTTTACTCTCCACTCAAAATCGTTCTTCAAACACCACTTTCCTTGAACTTTTATGAAGTCGGAACATTTTCTGCTTACAAGCTTGTTCAAATTCTTTTTGAGAGTTGTAACTTTTGGTTTTGCTATATTTTCAACTTTCTTTTCTTTTATCTTTTCTTTCTTCTGAGTCTGAGGAACAGAAATTTTCTTCTTTTCTGTATTTTGAGAAACAGAAACTTTCTGAATATCTTTTCTTATGTATGAAACAGAAGTTATTTTGACTTGACATTTATGAGAATATTGGAATGAATCATTTTTACATCTAACACAAACAAGATTTTTCTTTGCAAGTGACAATAAATCTGAAACATAGATCATTTCATTTTTATTTATACTGTTCAGAGTACAATTGCCCTTATTACAAGAATTTCTAGCGTTGAGTTCAGAAGTAGATTTCATTCTAAGCTTCTCAAGTTCCCTTTTCAGATCATTCAACTTTGCAAGATCATCTTTCCTTTTGCTTTCTTCTTTTTCTGAAGAATTCAAGTTCTTTTTGTTAGAAGAATTAGATGATTCACCTTTTTCATATGTACTTGATTCATTAAAGAATTTATCATTTTCTCTTGAAGCATTAATTTTAAAAAGATCATACTTAGTCTTCAGTTTTTCAAGCTCTGTTATTTTCTGAATAAAAATATTCTTTTCTTTCAAAACTTCTTCAAGTTTAATATCCACCTCACAGAAATCATTTTCAAGTTCATCATAAGCTTTCCTTAAATCCTCAAGTTCTTGACTCACAAGATTAAATCTCTTTTCAAGTTGCAAAAATTCATCTGATTTTGTTTTAGAAAATCCAGTTGAATCAGACTTCTGACTACCTGAGTCAGAGTTCTGATTTACAGACTCAGATGTCTGATCTTTAGACTCAGAATTCTGACTACAAAGTTCAGAATCCTGACTAGAAGTTTCAGACTTCTGATTGACTGTTTCAGAATTTTTACTTGTGTCAAATATGCTCTCAATGTCATGATATGAAAAACTTGGTTGTTTATTTTTGTAGCTGACATTTAAGGAATCATACTTGAATTTAGTATCATTGTATCTTGGCTTTTCATCTGTTGGTTTAGAAACTTCTTTCTTAACCTTTTCTTCTGAACCAACTGACTTTTCTGTTTTAGACTCAGAAATTGTCTCATCTGACTTTTTAGAGTTTGGTCTTTGCAAATTGTCAGAACTTGTTATAGAACTAGCAGGTCTTATGAAAACTTCAACAATTTCTGGGATTTTTGGCTTAGAAACTTGAAGTTTTTCATACAAGTTAATTGGAGCTCTTTTTAAAGTGACATTTTCTTCCAATCCCAATCCCTTCTTTGGGTTGTAAAATCTTGTATCTTTAACATTGCTTAATAAAAGATTTAGTGTTTGCTGAGTCTGACCCCTTTTCAAATTCAGATCTTCTAATTCTTTAATTTTGGTGTATAAATTCTTTCTTTCTTCAAATAACATATCAAATTTTATTTGTAAATCACCTTTTTCATCCTTTATTTTTGAAAACTCAGCTTTTAGTTCAGAAAGCCTTTTCATCAATTCAGAATTTTCATCTTTAACTTTCTGTTTCTCAGCCTCAGATTCTTCATATTGTTCTTTTATTACTTCTTTTTCAATTCTGAATTTGTTAACCAAATTTCTTTCTCCTTTTATCTGTTTTCTTAGATTAGCAAATTCAGTTTTCATTTCACCAATCTGTGTCATTAACTCTAATTCAAGTGAAGAATGTACCTCAGCAGATGACTCAGAATCAGCATCTTCAAAATCAGAATCATCCTCATTCCTCATTTTTGCCATATAGCTCTGCATCTGTGGAAAGTTGATGTGATCATCTTCATCAGAAGTATAGTACAACCAATTCTCCTGTTCAGCCAACAAAGCAATTTTATCCTCTCTCTTCTTTGCAAGCTGAGCCTTCTTGGTGTAGTACTCAGAGTCTTTCACAATTTTAACTCTGCAATCCTTAGCATAGTGGCCAGATTTTCCACATTTGAAACACAGATTCTTTTCTTTTCTTTCATCCTTCTCTTCATTGTTTTCTTCACTTCTCTCTACTCTCTTTTCAAACTTATTTTCTTCTCTGTCTTCTTTCTTCTTATAGTCTGAACTCCCAACTCTCTTATAATTTCCTTGAAATCTACCCTTCCCATACATTTTATTGAAAGTATTTGTCAACAAAGCTAGTTTCTCAGCCATTATCTTGATATCTTCATCATCTTCTGATCCTTCTTCCTTGTCAGATTCTTCCAGATTAGGTATCTCTGATAGATATGCAGTCTTTTTGGGTGCTTTGATTGCTTTGGACTTTGATAAGAACGCTAACTGATCAGCAACATTTTTCTTCTCTTCCACCACTAACTTGACAGAGTCTTCATGTTGATTAAGAACACAGAATAGATCATTTAAGTCTTCTTCACACATATCCTTGTTCATTTGCAGACTTATGGCAAATGATGACCATTCTGAATTTAGACTGTTCAGAAATTTGTAATTTATTTCTGATTTTGTTTTCTTCAGTCCATTTCTTCTCAAGTCATTTAGAATAGTGCAAAATTTACTGTATGTCTGTGTCAAACTTTCTGACTCTTTTGCTTTGAACCTTTCATAAGCATTTATGCTTTGATTTAACTTTGCCTGAATAGATCTCACAGTTCCTAACATTTGCCTTTCCAATTCGTCCCACATTTCTTTAGCTGATGATCCACTGTCAATCCTGTTAAGAACCTCATTTGGGACAGCCAAAGTCATCAAAGTAATTGCTCTTTTGTCAATAGCATGCCTATTTTTCTGTTCAGCTGTGTATTGGGAATAACTCTTTTTCACCCTGGTCGCTGGAATTTCTGGAGTTGTCTCTGTAGCAGGGGTTGCAGCAACATCGATGTATACTTCAATTGGGCCTTCTCGAATAGAAATCATAAGGTTTTCATCAATGTTGTCTAAGAATTGGATCATTCGGATTTTCCATTGCTGATACTCTTCTGGTATAAGAACAGGCGGTTTGGTTTCAGATCCCATGGCTAGATATTCTTTAGAAGACATGATTGTAAGAAAATTCAACAGAAAGACAAATTCGAGTTTCTTGATCGAAATGTAACAGGTAATTCAAGAATTGACAAGAATTCAAGAACTAGCCCTAGCAGCGGAATTGAATTTTGAATGAATCAAGAAATCTTCAAGAAATTTATCAATTGATCTTCGCGATAACAATCTTGAACGAATTTGTTTGTTGATTGGCTCTGATACCAATTGAAAGAACAGGATCGAATCTCACAATCAATATAGAAAGCAGTAATTGAGAAGTTGTATGATCAAACCCAATTGTATTCAATGATGAACAGAAATACAGATCTATGAGAGAGAGAATCTCAAAGATTACAGAGAATGAATACAAAGTTATACGGGAAAAATCAATCAGTTAGCAACATAGAGCTAACTACTATTTATACTGCAACAAACATCTTAAAGCTACAGTACAAATAAGAAAGACTAATAAGAACATAACACGTGTCCTAATTAGTTTATAAAATACTAAGTAAAGTATCTTGTCATAAGTTCTGAACAGGTAGTTCAGAACTTCTGAACATTCTTCTGATAAAGCTTCTCAGATCTTCTGACTTTCATATCTCTGACTCCTCTACTCAGATTATCTGAGTCTTCTACTCAGACCATCTGACTCTTCTTATCAGACATCTGACTTCTCTTTCCACTGATCAATACTTGTCTTCACAGTCAGACCCCTGACTTCACTACTCAGAACATCTGAGTCCTCTTATCAGATCTTCAACACTTGGTTTATTGACAAAACTTCAGATCTAACAAAACTTTAAGGGGGTAAAAGTTTTTTAAATAAAAATAAAATAAAAAGTCAAATATGATAGGCACTGATTCAAATTTCCATATTTGTCCCTAATCACTTCTCAATTGGTTTCATTAAATTTTAACCTTTGATTAGTTTTCCAAATCTTGATCAATGGTTGTGACTTGTCCTCATGTTCACAATTGAAAATGAGTTTTCATTTGAACCCACCCATATATATATATATATATATATAGAGAGAGAGAGAGAGAGAGAGAGGGCCCTTCTTTTGTTAACCGTCTAATTAGTGTTAACCGTGCTAACCAATCTCATCCGTCCATAATAAAGATCAACGGCATACAAAAAATCATTTATTTTAATTGATTTAAAATTTGAAAAAATCGCTATTGTTAAGGTGCACATATGCACCGGGGTAAAAGGGTAAAAACACAATTAACATTAAAAAAAGGCAATGTTTCAATTAGCTAATTAATGTAAAGGATCATGCAGATAAACACAATGGCCGAGATTCTCTCCTTGATTTTTGGCTCCCTCTTATTATCTTCCCCATACTCTCACTTCTCCACCACCACCACCACCACCACCACGGTACCGCCGCCCTCCCTCTAAAAACCCTCTTCTCTCTCTATATATCTTTAACCAACCATGTTGTTGGGTAAGAGACAACGGCCTCCGATGAAGAGAACCACCAGCATGACGGAACACCGCTGCCGCCCGTTCAGCACTTTATGCCGCCGCTTCTGCCGCCGCCAATACATCCTGCAAATTTTCCGCGATGCCGCTTCTGGTTCTTAGAGATTGAAGTGGTGGCCCGCTTTATTTTGCTCCATACTCGACAACAGTTTTGGTTTCCGGAGGCGGTGGACCGCTTTCTTTGGCGGCAGTGGTGGAGGCTGCTGGCGGAGACATGAACGGCAAAAACTGTTTCTCGTCCGTTGCTGATTTATATGGGAAATCATTGCTGCTTGAGATTTTGCCGGTTATTTTGGAGGAGAATCAGGCGGCGAACGACGGTGAGACTACGGCGGTTCGGGATGAGGAGTGCGGGAAGAAGAAGAAGAAGAAGAAGAAGAAGAAGAGGGAGGAAGGAGGAGATTAGGTTGAGCCGTTGGATGGTTCTTGAAATGCATATATGCAATTCTAAGAAGTGCATATATGCAATTCTATAATGTGCATATATGCAGTTTTAAATGCATATATGCAATTTTTTGATCTTCATATATGCAATTGATGTGCATATATGCATATACACTGTGCATATGATTATTTGTCATGTTGGTTTGATTATTGTTATGGATACACACTATTTTGTTTATGTGTATATGTGCATATATGCAGGTTTACACAATGTATGGTTGTGCATATATGCAAGTTTACATAGATTTATGGTTTACACAGATTTATGGTTGTGCATGTATGCAATTTTACATATATTTATGGTTTACAGAGATTTATGGTTGTGCATGTATGCAATTTTACATAGATTATGTTTAACACATAGTTATGGTTGTGCATATATGCAATTTTACATAGATTTATGTTTGTGCATATATGCAATTATTAATATGTGCATATATGCAATTCTATGATGTGCATATATGTAGGTTGAAATCGTGCATCTATGCAAAAAAACGTGAAAAAAATCTATGGAACGTGAAGATGAAGATTATGTTTGAAAATGAGTTTTAGATGATTAAAATTATCATTAATAATTACCAAAAATGAAAATTGGTTTTAAAAGATTAAGATTATCATTAATAACTACCAAAAATATCTTGTGCATGAAATTAGGAAAGTAAATAACCCATAAATAATTAAAATTCCGAAATTCCTAAACTACCCCTATCAAACCAGTAACCTATCTTGATTCTTATTGGTCCAAAAAAGTTAACATGGTTAACACTAATTAGACGGTTAACAAAAGAACGGAACCCTATATATATATATATATATATAGAGAGAGAGAGAGAGGGATATTAAATTGTAAACCTCTAAATGTGTGTAAACTTTGGATTTCATAAGTTCTCTTGATGAAATTGTTTCATGAAATTGTTAATTTTGATGAAAGTGTTTCATATCATTCATTTCTTGATGAAATTGTTTCTTATATTTGTGTTTTTTTATGTAAAAATTAAAAGTTTCATCAAATTGAGAAAATATATGAAGTAGTTTCATAGGAATAAAAAAAATATATGAAACTACATAAAAAAACACAAATATATGAAACAATTTCATCAAGAAATGAATGATATGAAACAATTTCATCAAAATAAAAAATTTCATGAAACAATTTCATCAAGAAAACCTATGAAATTCAAAGTTTACACGAAATAAATGTTTACAAAATAGTGGGTCTCTCTCTCTATATATATATATATATTTCGCTCACTTATTTCATTATTCTATAAATTTGTAACTTGAAATTGATTATCCATTTTTCTTTTCCAAAATATAAATTTGTGAAGGTAAGAAAGGATCTTGATCACTTCTAATCTCTAGCCCACCTCATGAATCATACTTGATAAGGGAATCGATCAGGTGCATCTCAATGCATCTCATCATATATAATGTGCATCAAATGGTAAATATCCCTTCTTGCCGTTACTTTCAGTCTCACTGGAACCCAACCCTATATAGACGAAGGATCGGGTGAGAAGAAGTTTTATGGTGAGAAATATAAAAAGGTATCTGGACATTTGATCACTTTTAATATCAAAATCACCAATGAATCGTGCTTGATACAATAATTGATCCGGTAGAATGCGTTGCATCTCATATCCATATATTTCATCCTAATGTGCATCCAAGGTGGAGTCCTTTCTTACGTTTCTCACCATGACTTTCTTCTCACCGGAACCCACACCACCATATATATATATAGAGGGAGGTTCAAGGGAAAACCTCAAAAAACGGAAAACTGAAGAACACCCTAGTGGCCCTTCATCTGGACGGTATGCACTTGTGAATATAGGTAAATTATGTTATGTTTTTGGTTTTTATGCACAAGTGCATTATGCATCTGTGCATATGCACAAATGCATGTTACAAATTACTTGTATGCACAAGTGCATACCGTCCAGATGAGGTATTACCAGAGTGTTCCTTCGTTTTTCGTTTATTTGAGATTTTCCCCCGAACCTGACCCTATATATATATCACTCACTTTTCTTATTGTTATGTTGAATTGTATTTCGAAAATGATTGTTCATTCATGCTTTTGGAAAATATAATCTAACTGAATGACTACGTTTAGAAAAGGAATCTTATGTAAGCTTTTCGCATATTTTATTAAGTGTATAAGAAACGCGGAGTGATGAGAACACGAGGTAAACAAGTTAATTAAGGTCTTGACATTGAAAACGACAACATTTTAAAGTTACCAAAGTTTTATGAGAAATATTAAAGATGGTCAAGGTTAGGTGGTCGGTGTAGTATAAATTCGCATTTGTTAATCCTGCTTTTAGTCGACAGTCCAAAGAGTTGATAGGAGATATGCATGAAAAAAAGCGAATGTTTATATCTATAAAAGAAAAAAACTTGAGGTATTGAGGTATTGAGGTGACACCATGATAATTGAATATTTTTCAATGGTGAATTGTGCTTGATTTGGAGTTGTGTCACGTTGGTAAAAGGTTGAAAAGTTGGAGCAATGTATTGTGTATAAGAAAGGTAGATGCATGAGATGCATTTGGGTCAATTCACGAGTTTGACTTATAGGGTTGTTTATTTTAGATGACCCTCTTAAAAAAACAAATAAAATAATCTTCTTTATATCTATAAAAGAAAAATCTTTGGGGTATTGAGGTGGCACCATGAGAATTGATTATTCTCCAATGGTGAATTATGGTTGATTTGAAGTTGTCCCACATTGGTAAAAGTGAAAATTTGGAGCATTGTGGTGTGTATAAGAAAGGTGGATGCATGAGATGCATTTGTGTCAATTCATGAGTTTTACTTATATGGTTGTCTATTTTAGATGACCCTCTTAAAAAAACAAATAAAATAATTTGTCTTAAAAAGTTATCTTATATTCAATGATTTTCCTTTGCAAAGAAATCATAGTAATCATTATATATATATATATATATATATATATATATATATATAGAGAGAGAGAGAGAGAGAGAGAGAAAGGTTCAAACGAGGAGCGTAACAATTTACGAGAAACGCGAGGAGCACCGCCCATGTACAAAATCACATGTGATTCACATACAAAATCATATGTGATTAAAATTCGGACCCGCACGGTTTGTCCCGCGGTTTGCAAAGCGCGCGGTTTGTCCCACGGTTTGTACTGTGAATCACATGTGATTTTGTACATGGACGGTGCTCCTCGCGTTTTCTTAAATTGTTACGCTCCTCGTTTGAACCCGTGTCTCTCTCTCTCTATATATATATATGTATGTATATATTAAAAGAAGCAATGTGTATTGAATCGGTGTCATTATAATTGGGTACTCTCAAAAAGTAAATTATGGTTGATTTGTAGGTGTCCCACATTGATGGAAAGTTTGGAACAAAGTGATGTGCATAAAGAAATATGGTTGAAAGAAATTTGTGTCAAATTATAGCATTTACTCTAAGGGTGTCTTATTTTCGATGACCCTCTCTTGCAAAAGAAATTTGTAGCTTGACTTAAAGTATTGTCTTAAAATTGAGGTGACACCATGAGAATCGAGTATTTTCAAATGGTATATTGTTCTTAAATATTAAGTATCCCACATTGATAAGAAAAGTGATACATTAATAGAATAGTTGAGGATATAAAGGATGAAAATAAGCCTTTGAAAGCTAAAAAGTTCATTCGCTACTCATGTCATTTTTAACCCTCAAGTTTTAATAAAAAATAGTTATTTTTAGTCTACATGTTGAAACAACAATATATCAATATACATTGATGAGAAAAAAGATATATCAATAGAAGAGTAAGGTATATAAAAGATGAGGAGAAACCTTTAAAAACTAAAATGGTCATTTGATTACTAACCTTCAAATGTCCTCCCATGAATCACAACTTAGAAGGAATTGATTTGGTGCATCTTATCTCGGTGCATCTCATTCTAATGTGCATCAATTTCTCATCCAACAGTTGATAACCACTTCTCTCGCTTCTCACGTTAAGATCAATTTCTCACCGAAACCCGACTCATATACACATATAGTCTATCTTGCATATTAATTAACTAATTTGCACATATATACTATTTTCAATAATAGTGATATTGTTGTGAGACATATTTTTTGGATTGTAATAACAAAAAGTATAACCATTACTGGTGCATCTTAAACTTTTCGTAACAAAAAACTATTATTGATATATGCAAAATTAATCACATTTGAAAATACATTATTATTTTATATTGCGTTCATTTATAAACAATAATCGCCACCGCGCAACGCACCGTGACCAACCTTAATATTAGTTAAAGTTAGAAAATATGAGGACCATTTTGGATTCTAAACCAATTCATATAGCTAGCATTGGATTTGGATATCCTTGTTGAATCATCTAAGGTGCACTTACTTCAGGACCAATGATTCGTGATGATGATTTGTGATTGACAATGACTAGAACGTAATTTAAAACTCACAATTTAATTGTTGGGGTCACAAATCACGTTTGCCATTGATCAAAATATGACCTTTAGTTACAAACAACGTGGAATAACTTGACCAATAAAGTTATGTTTAACACAAACCAACAAACGAATAATTGTGCAAATAATGGGCTTATTGTGAGACATTTGTTAGAGCATTGTTGTATTCAAGATTTACTGTAAAAGTCAATGTACTGTATGAGTCTATACAGTATTGTGAATGCCTTTATACCTTGTATGTTATGGGTATAAATAGGCTTGTCTAGACCATTTGTTAGTAACACTTCAAAACACTTTAGAAAGCTTTTGTAATACTTTAGAAACCTTTTGTAATCCTTTGAGCTCAATACATGGATGACATATTTGCTCTCTAGATTCTCTCTCACTACATTCATATCTTATTGCTAGAGATATGGAATTTCTCAATTGGTATCAGAGCTAAACAGAAGATTCAAGCAGATCGAAGACCAAATTGAAGATTTTTTACACTAAAGCTGAAGAATTCGGATTGGGTGTTCATCACTATTCATCACTGTTCATCAAGAATTCTGACCCTTATTCATTTACTATTCATCCAGATTTCATCTTTTCTTTAATTTTTGATCTTTTGGATTGATTCTTGACATCATTGCACTCGGATTTGATTCCGGAACATCTTTAATTCTTGGATCAACACCAAAATCTGCACAGAATTTGCAGATCTGATCATTTTATATCATTTTTGTTCGAAAACTTTTTCTACTATTTTTGGATGAAAATTCGATTAAATTGATCGAATTAGGATTTGTGATTAACTAAGAAAGTGTGTGGAATCAAATTTCGAACAAATCTGTGCAAATTTCATAACAATTGATCAAGAATTGAAAAAGTTATGGCTGATTTAGTGATTTTCGTGTTCGAAGTGCAGAATTCGGATCATTCTTGGTGAATTCGGATCATTCTTGGTGAATTCGGATCATTCAAAGAAGAATTCGGAGTGTTCTTGGAAATACAAGTGTAGAATTCGACTCAAGAAGGATTCGAATTGATTGAATTCGAACCCAGCTAGATTCGAATTGAGGAGAATTCGAACCCTTAAGCATCCGAATTCATAGAATTCGAACCCTTAAGCATCCGAATTCATTGAATTCGAACCAAGTTAAGTCCGAATTGAGTGAATTCGAACCCTTCAGCATCCGAATTCATTGAATTCGAACCCTTCTTCATCCGAATTCGTTGAATTCGAACCCTTACTCATCCGAATTCTTGTGAATTTAAAAAAAAAAAAAAAAAAAAGTTTTTTGAGAAAAATTTTTATCCCGAAATTTTTTCTATAGTGTATTTCATACACTGTAAGAGCTTTTCAAGAAAAAAAAAAAATTATATATTTTTTTGTGTATTTTCATACACTGTCTGCTTGATCTTCTGAACGATCAATTTCTAGCAATATTCAAAATGGTTTTACAACAAGTTATTGTTAAAAGCAGTGGTGAAGATTTGAAGCAAACTCTGAAAAAGGAGATTCCTCCAATTGCAAAAGTTTTTGTTAAACCAAATGTAAAGTTGCAACAAGTCATTATAACAGAAACATCTGTTAATTCACATGTGTCTGTTAAACCAAATAATGAAGTGTTGCAACAAGTCATAATAACAAAAACACCTCCAAAGCCACTTGAAAAAGCTAAGGCAAATAATGGAATTTTGCAACAAGTTATTTTATCAGAAACATCTCCTATATCAGAAACTCCTGTTAAAGATAATGCTTCAAATTCTTCAACTCCTATTTTAAATAAAGCATTGGAAGAAGAAAATGTTAATCTGAAAAGACAAATTTTAGACATTTCTTCTTCAAATGCTAAACTTACTAAAAGAATAACTGATCTTGAAGTTTATATTGCAGGTCTTGAAACAAAGAAAGACAAAGACAACTCAAGTCTGCACGATCAAATCGAGAAACTTCAAGAGAAAGTAACAACTCTTAAAAAGGAAAATGCTAATCTGAAGAGCATTGAAGACAGGAGAGAGAAGATTCTTAAAGAAAAGGAAATAATTGAACTTAATTGTATAAAACTTTCAAAACAAGTTTCTGACTTTGAGAAAGTTTTATTTTTAGAAAAAGACAAGCTCGAAAAAGAAAGAGCTAAATTTGAAACTGAACGCAAATCTTTTGAAATTAAAAGTTCTGAATTTTCCGTGAAAATCTCTGAATTAGAAAATCTTATATGTTTGTAGTTATAAAATAGTGTGAGTAGAGCAAAATATTCTTATATGTTTTAGAATTGCATATGCTTGAAGCTAATCATATTTCGCATGCTAGCACACCAAATAGATTTAATAAAGGGGTTGAAACTGAACATTTTTAACTTGATATACAATGATGACTTGTATTTGATTCCAAACACATGCATTTGATTTCATTTGATTAAAAAATCTGTTAAATTTCATTAAGCTGAATTTCTTTTGTCCAGTTTTCAAATGATCAAATGTTTGTAGTTATAAAATGAAGTTCAATGAATGTTATTTTCCTTGTGTAAATTTGTTTTAAAATTTGTGCTACAATTTCAAATACTGTACGTTATTGAAATATATGCATACTTTCAGGGGGAGAAAATAAATTGCTCCAGAATTCTTATTTTGAGGGGGAGCAAGGTTATTCTGTAAGGAGGAGATTGTTAGCAATACTCAAAGACACGACTGAAATTGAAAATGGTTTTCGTTGATTATGATGCTCACCATCATCGAAAAAGGGGGATAAAAGTTTAATTTCAATTTCATGTCAAAGAGCATTCAAATCAAAGATATTTCAAGTCAAAGATTCGTGAACAAAGACTGAAGATTGGGGAGAAGGATCATGTGAAGTCCAAATGTTGCTGAATTTGGTTATCTTAGTTCTGAGTGGTTATCGGAATGCGCTTACACCTAAAAGTTCAACAATGTGGATGGTTTCACATCTTTCTGATCCAAACTCTAATCGTTTCTGATTTATCTTGTTCCGAATTGATGGTTCTATATAAAGATATGAAATCCATGTTCAAGACTTGAAGACAATCTGTTGAAGATTGTATTGAAGAAGGTTGATTTTTCAAAGAAAAAGACAATGACTTTTCATGTTTGTCTGAAGATTCTTCAAAGCTGAGTTCTTAAAGAGTGTTAAAGCATATAGTTCGCCGTGAACTAGTGGAGATAAAGCTATTTGAAGATGGTTTGATAGAGTGTCTGTTTGAGAAGATTGACTTTACAAAGAGCTGAAGACTGCTGTTATTTTTTTTAAATCTTGAATCCAAAGGGGGAGATTGTTAGAGCATTGTTGTATTCAAGATTTACTGTAAAAGTCAATGTACTGTATGAGTCTATACAGTATTGTGAATGCCTTTATACCTTGTATGTTATGGGTATAAATAGGCTTGTCTAGACCATTTGTTAGTAACACTTCAAAACACTTTAGAAAGCTTTTGTAATACTTTAGAAACCTTTTGTAATCCTTTGAGCTCAATACATGGATGACATATTTGCTCTCTAGATTCTCTCTCACTACATTCATATCTTATTGCTAGAGATATGGGATTTCTCAACATGGCCTCGCGATGGTATCAAGTCTTAGGAGATACAGCGAAATCATGATGTTTTTAGTGACGAATCCACGAATTTTCTTGAACGGGTGCACAATTGAGGTTAATCAAAAGCCAACAAAATTGCAGATTAACCCACAAAAAATCAACACGGTTTGATTCTAGAAAAATTCAATTGTTGTTGAGCGAGACACAAGACTATGTCTTATGCTCGACATGTTCTTTGCCTAATTCCACCTTTATTGGGGGCTATTTTTGGTTGATTTCGGAATGAGCAGCAAATGCAACAACAAAATACAAGTTTATAATCTTTCACGTAAACATGTTTGACGATATCATTTACAGAGGAATAGCTAAAAAAAATTCATACAATGTATTTTGTTAAACGTGGTTAATTTTATTTCCTTCTTAATTTATTTAAGATAAACATGTGTTGTCATTAGAATGAGACAAAAAGATAAACTCAAGATTAATGGATAGATTGGAAGGAAAAAGGAATAAAAGTTGGTGACCATTGTAAATTAAAAAAATAGTAGTTGATTGGTAAGTTGCATATTTGTATTAGACTGTATGGACTAAAGTGTAATCAGTATAATGTAGAGGGCACTCATATGTAATTAGTATCTCTATATATAGAGATCCCTTTTAATATGTTATATTCATTCAATATACAAAACCTCCTTGGTTTGATTTGGTATCAGAGCCAACTTACTTAAACCCTAATCACCCACCGCTGCCGTCTACCACCGACGCCCTTTACATCCCTCATTCCTTTCTGATCCTTTTCTTTACACCATGGCTCTTATCGCCTCTTTCACAACAGCTGAGAAACAATCTCACAACTCACATAGGTTTGCTTTTACCCTAACCCCTACAAACTTTTTTTTATCGGCAATTAACACACTTACGTGATCCCGGGGTATCCGGGCTCAATTAAGGCAACCCTACTAATCCCCGTCGACCCGACCAGCCCTATGGGCCAACCCAACCGGCAGTGGTCCTTTGGACTAACACTAACCGGCCCCAGACCCGGCCAGAGGCCAGGCCCAAAGTCTGGATACCGTAGAGACATCCCCTCCCAGGATTCGAACTCGGGTAGCACGACTTTCACCCCGTGCCCCCCCTGAGATGTTACCTAGCCACTGGGCTGGAAGCTCGTTGGTTATTGGAAAACAATGGTTCAACCTTTTCTTGTCACAAACAACCTATTCGGATACATCGATGGAACAATACACTGTCCATCCAAACATCTACCATCTACCACAACCTCCATCGATCCAAAGACCACCACTCACAACCCTAATTATCCGATCTGGATTTCTAATGATGCTCACGTTCGCTTGTTAATCATCCCCACCATCTCTGAAGCCTCTTTTCGACATGTCCAGGGTGAAACCTCTCGTGATCTGTGGCTTACCCTAGAACGATCCTATGCCCTCACACAACCTCTAGGGAATACACTCTACAAACACAACTCCTCAAAATTCAGATGAAAGGCGTTTAAACTATTGAAGCCTATCTCAATCGTGCACAGGAATATGCTGATGCTCTAACAACCATTGGTGAAACAGTCAAAGACAAAGATCTCGTTATGCTTGTCGTTTCTCGTCTTCGTGAAGAATACAATGGTCTCAAATCCATCATCACTACACGACAATTTATGACGTCTTTCACTGAACTTCATGCCCTTCTTAGTGATCATGACTACATGATCGGGGAAACTCGTGTATTCGGTCAACCTGTCTGTCAGGTCTTTACAACTGCAACCGGTAATTATGGTGACTCTATTGGCTCTTCACCATCAGCACCAATTGGTTTGTTACAGCCTTCTGCCTGTACTTAACAACTTGCGGCTCAGATCAGTTCCATTACATCTACCCTTGGTTATCAATTGATGCCTGCTACAACTTCAGGCCCTCAAGCTTTCTATGGCTCTCGACAGCCCAACAACTACAACCGTGGTAATCGTCGTCGTGGAGGTTCTCGTGGCAACAACCGAGGACGTGGCGACGGTCGACAATTTAACCAGGCATCCAATCAAAACATAATATATGGAACGTGTAACCGTTGTGGTATTGGGCACCTTCCATCACAGTGTCCTAATCGTGACCCATCTGCCATTCTCCCTCGGCAGACAACTAACTTTGCCAACAGCTGTGCCTCCTCATCTGCTGCATCAACTTCATGGTTTCCTGACACAATAGCAAACAATCATGTTACGCCGGATTTAGCAAGCATGGATAACTCTGACACATACTATGGTAATGATTCTCTCCATGTTGGTAATGGTAAGGGACTTCCTATACTTCATATTGGCTCTTCAACTATCTACTCATCACATAAAACTTTCTGTCTATCTAATGTTCTTCACGTCCCAGAAATCACCAAAAATCTTCTCTCTGTTGAGAAATTTTGTTCAGATAACAATGTTTTCTTTGAACTTCACTCCACCTTTTTTTGCTGTGAAGGACAAGTCTTCACGGAATACCCTACTCACGGGCCTAGTGAAAATGGTCTATATTATGTTCATCTATCAAAATTCAACTCTATCCCTAAAATCTCTTTTGCCGTTGATCGTGCATCCTCTACCATTTGGCATAGACGACTCGGTCATCTACATCAACATCTTTTTCTGTTTATGCTTTCTAGATTTTATATTTTGTTACGAATAAGTCATTACCTTTTTGTACGTCGTGCCAAATGGGCGAATCATCAAAAAAATCTTTACCTATTTCTTCATTTTGAAGCAATGAAATTTTAGATTTGATTTATTGTGATGTTTGGGGTCCTGCACCTGTTCTATCTTTTGAAGGTCATCGTTATTTTATGTTATGGGTTGATCATCATTCTCTTTATATGTGGATCTATCATTTGGCTCAAAAATCAGATGTCTACTACACCTTCAAAGGTTTTCTTACCATGGTCGAAAGACAATTAACTACCAAGGTAAAAAAACGTCCAACCGACTTGGGTGGTGAATTCCGCAATCTATCTTCCTTATTCTCATCTCTTGGGATTCTTCATCGTCGTTCTTGCCCTCACACCAGTGAGAAAAATGGTTTTGTAGAACGGCGCAATCGACATGTTGTCGAAACTTCTCTCACCTTGCTTGCTCAATCCAATGTCCCTCAACGTTTCTGGCATTACGCTTTCGATACCGCTGTATACCTAATCAATCGCATGCCTACTCGAATTTCCACAAACAAATCAGCGTTCGAACACCTTTTCAACAAATATCCCGATTACTCCTTTCTTCGGGTCTTCGGTTGCCAATGTTTTCCTCACCTTAGACCGTACAACCATCACAAAATGGATTTTCGGTCGGCTCCTTGCGTCCTTCTATGCTATAGATCTTCTCATCATGGCTATCGTTGCCTTGACCTGTCCACCGAGCGCCTATACATTGCTCGTCATGTTCGCTTCAATGAAGACAACTTCCCCTTTACTTCCCCTTCGGTCCATACTTCCTCACCAATATCATCCTGTCCATATACCTCCTCGGTATCACCTCACGTGGTATCTGACAACAATCCATTCGTCGCTCCATCTCCTACCATACCTGATCAACCTAGTTCACCACCTAGTAGCTCGCCTACCTCTAGTTTCTCTCCTGCACCCACTTCCTCCTCACACCCTGATCTAGATACAAGTGGATCACCTCCGTCACCATTCACTCCATTACCTTCACCATCGCCACCGCCTCCGCCTTCGCGGCAACGTCCTTCTAATCTCCGGCCCAACCCTAAACAATGGGTTCCTTTCAGTCCCTCTGCCAATCATGCCACCACTTCCACTACGCCTACCGAACCACTCTCGTTTACCATTGCCAACAAATCTCCCGAGTGGCGTCAAGCCATGGCTAAAGAGTACTCCGCTCTTGTCTGCATGCTTAGCAGTCAATCAGTGCCAAGGATTAGTCTAGGCAAAGCCTAGGATACCCTTTCAAAAAAAAACCGCTAGGCTACATGTTCTCTAGTTCCTCGTGTTCCTTATACTAATGTTGTTGATTGTAAGTGGGTTTACAGGATAAAACGGGACAAGACAGGTGCTATTGCTCGTTACAAAAACAGACCAAAAGGTTTTCGGCAACAACATGGTTTTGGTTTTCACGATACCTTCAGCCCTATTATCAAGACAACTACCATCAGGGTTGTTTTGTCGCTTGCAGTTTCTCAAAAATGGTCGCTCAGACAACTTGATGTTCAGAATGCCTTTCTTCATGGCCAGCTAACTGAAACCGTCTATATGAAGCAGCCTCCGGGCTTCACTGACCCGCAAAGATCAGATCATGTTTTCCTAGTCCACAAGTCATGTTACGGCCTCAAACAGGCCCCACAGGCTTGGCTTCACCGTCTTTCCAAGGCTCTTTACACCCTTGGCTTCGTAGGCTCAAAGACGGATCCTTCATTGTTTATTTTTCGTCATGCTGGCACTCTTTTATACATCTTGGTGTATGTTGACGACATCATAGTCACGGGAAACAATCCTGCTGCCAAAGACGCCATCGTTCGCAAACTCAACTCAACTTTTGCGATAAAGGATCTCGGCCCTCTAAACTATTTCTTGGGTATTGAAATCGTTCCTCAAGGATCAACCATTATCCTTTCTAAAAAACGGTACGTTTTGGAGCTCTTACAACGAGCAGGCCTCTCCGACGCTAATCCCATGCCTTCCAGTATGTCTTTATCCAGCTCATTATCTTTAGCCGACAACCATGCCTTTTCTGACCCAGCTAAATATAGATAGGTCATTGGATCTCTTCAATACGTTACACTTACTCGACCGGATATCGCTTTTGCGGTTAATAAGGTATCTCAGTTCATGCATGCTCCTACTCAATTCCACTGGGTTGCGGTCAAACGGATTCTACGCTATCTTTGGGGGACGATCGAGTGTGGATTACTCATTCATCAAGAATCTACTTTATCTCTCCAAGCCTTCTTTGATGCTACTTCATCTCTTGATGCCTTCTCAGATTCTAATTGCGCCGGGTGTCCAGATGATCGTCGGTCCACGGGGGGATTTTCTATCTATTTGGGTTCCAACCTTATATCGTGGACCTTTCGCAAACAACGCACAGTTTCTCGATCCTCTACCAAATCAGAATACAAAGCTCTTGTTGATACCGTTTCCGAACTAACCTGGCTTCATGTTCTCCTTCGAGAACTTGGTATTCGTGCACCAACATCTCCTATCCTATGGTGTGACAATCTAGGTGCCACGTATCTTTCAGCCAACCCGGTCTTTCATGCACGAACAAAGCATGTGGAAGTTGATTTCCATTTTGTCAGAGAAAAGGTAGCTCAAGGAGGTCTTCGTGTACAATTCATTTACACAAAAGATCAGATTGCTGATATTTTCACGAAGCCGTTGCTGACTCCTAGATTACTATTTTTATGATCCAAGCTACAAGTCGTTACCCGCCCTTAGCTTGTGAGGGCGTATTAGACTGTATGGACTAAAGTGTAATCAATATAATGTAGAGGGCACTCATATGTAATTAGTATCTCTATATATAAAGATCCCTTGTAATCTGTTATATTCATTAAATATACAAAACCTCCTTGGTTTGATTATTTGTTTGACATTTTTTAGTAATTCAAATTTAATACATAAAAACTAAAAATTGTTGTCAACAAGAATAGAATCTCTCAGCTTAAAAAAACAACTAGCACTCCAACCAATCCAACAACTTCACATTTATGTTTTAAAAATATGTAAGAGCACACTTCAAAATTAAGCGGATGCACAATTAAAGTCAATAAAAAAATCCCATTACGATAGGACGAAGGAGAGGGCACCTGTGCACCCCCTACTATGTTAGTAGGTCCGCTCCTGGACGCTTTTCAAGGCATGATTTGTGACAGTAATTTAATTACCTCATAGGGTTAAATGCACAAAATAACAACATACTTTTACGAGTTTCCTTATTATAACATTATATCTCCATGTTCTCTTATGTGTATCATATTGTTGATGTACCTTTCTTATTACATCACTATATTTAAAAACTTTAAGTTTGCAACCCACGAAAAGGTTGCAACTCGTGCAACCCATATCATGACCATTCAAATACAAATCGACGGTTAAGATTAAAACAATAATTTATTTATTGTTTTTATATTTTTAATAAATTTAATAATGAATTAGAAACCCACTAAAGGGTATTTTGGGTAGAATGAAGATGATAAATAACCGACTAATTATCTCAAATCCCTGAAAACCCTAAACCATTTTCGTCAGTTTCCGAATGATCTGCGTTAAGAACTCGAACAAGATTCATCAAACATAATTTTGACAACTATCATGGAGCAACCAAATCGTGGTAATCTTTACAAATACATGATTTCAGAAAGTCATTCACCGATTAATTTCTACAAACAAGGGTTCGTTGGTCTCGTTTCAGTGAGAAAGAAGACCGAAAGAATCATGTTGAAATATCTATTCTCACGATTCAAGAACATTGCCTCTACTACGATTCTAATAAATTTCGATAACGATTTTGACGTTGCACCGGAACCACACATCCCTGCTCAAGTCGTCGATGCACCAAGAAACATTAATGAAGCCCCTGTTGAATCGGAACCAAACATCGATGTTGAAGCCGTCGCGATGAACCAAGAGATTTTAATGAAACAGCCGTTAAAACATGAGGTTTCATGAACACGAGGAATTAACATTCATCAATATGGACTGAGGAATTAATATTCGTTATGAGAATAGCGACAGTTAGTATAACAATAGTTAGATATTCATTAATATGGACTGAGGAATTAACATTCATGTATGTAGATTCATGGGTACTTACATAATTCATGATTAAGCATTCAAGAATATAGATGCATGATTGGTGATGGGTGGAACTACAACCCCTCGAACTGGCTCCATAAAGTCTGGGAGATTAGATAAGCTGGCTAGGGATTTTTATATTCTTTTTACTGAAAATGCACCGAAGGCAACTGCCATTGAAACTATATAGCTTTACATATAGGCTGCAGGGAACTCCCCCTGGACCGCCATATAGAATCATATGCAGGGCTCATGGCATGGAACTTCTATAGGCACCTTCCTAAGCAAGTGATCTAACTTCCACTGCTTATCTATAGTCTTCCACGTCCATAGGATTCCACGACATAGCCATAGGAAAGAACATGTTATGCATACGAAAGTACTCTTTAGGGAAAGGGCTTAATATTGGAAAACTATGAAAATGTATTCAAAATTGTAGCGAGGAAGGTAATGAACCTGCTGTATTCAACCATTAGACCTAGATGATAATGCAAAGCAAAAATTTAGGAAGTGGATAACTACAAGAAATAACCCCATGAAGATTCAAATTATTTGTCTTTTTTTACGGTATTAATCACGATTACAAAATATAAAAAAAATAAAACAATTACATTTTGACATAAATGCCCTTCGGATTATTAAATTAAAAAACCAATAAAAAAACTACAAAGATGAAACGGACGGTGATGATGATGGTTGAACGAGTTGCAACATTTTCATGGGTTGCAAAATATCCTCCCTCTCTCTCTCTCTCTCTCTCTCTCTCTCTCTCTATATATATATATATATATATATAATTAGAAAATATAAAGTAATCATTAATTTAACAATATTAAGAAGACTTGTAGGTTAAATCTATCTTGCTAATATTCTGAAAAATCTTTAAAAATATACTGTTTTTGAACAAGAAAAATAAGAAGTGTTACCCTTTTCAAATAAAATAATTATCTTGAAAAGAATGTATACATACTAGAGTTGTGCACCGGTTTGCACGATGATGATAATTTCTTTTATAAAATATTTAAATAAGTTAAGTAGTCCAATCATTTCCAAGTCAAATATTATTGTCAAGGAAAATGAAATATTTGTAGTTTTCTATTTTCATAAATATGGTTTTTACAGTTGTATTTGTCGATTATTTTCATAAATATGGTTTTCATATATATGGTTTTGCCATTTGAAATTGTTGACTATTTTCATTGATATGTTGCAAGTGTATTGATAACTCTTATTTTGAGCGTTATTTACATGTCATTTGTGTGAGTTTTTTTTTCCGTTTTAGTTGTGTTTTATGTTTATGTGTTCATGTTTTTCCTTTTGTTAATTTATTTTTATTTGGAGTTGTTGAGGATGTTTTATGGTTATTTGCATCAATTTTTGGATTTAATATTGAACAACGATTTTGCCCACTGTGGGCACGAGGCTCCTCACTGTGAGCACAGACGGATCTCCTCTTTAACCAACGGGCAATGCTAATTTCTGGATAAAAGAAAGGATCAAATAGATGGCATTCTAGAAGATTGCAAGAGCTGGATATCCCAGATATCAAGAGAAGTATGGAATACATGTTGGTTATTACCCTTAGGATAATGTAAAGCTTTGTCCATTGGTTAATACACCTTTTTGGGACTATATAAGAGAGGGCTTGGATCAGTTCAAAGAGCATCAATTCTTAGTTGTAGTTTACTTACTTTCCAGTAACTTAGTTCTTCTTCTTGTTTCTTAAAGACTTGAAGATGTGTAGTTGTAATCGTAATTTCTGCCCACGGTGAGTTACTGTGGGCATTGTTTTAATTTTATGCAAGTACTTTTTTCTTATCTCGTTATGTTTTCTACTTTAATTATTAGCTAAGAACCCCTTGGGTGTGAGTGTGAGCAAACTTGAGACTAGTAGGCAACACTTCGGTGTGGCCATCGTTACTAACTCTCGAGATTGGTCACTTGAGTCGGGACTTAAACTCAACGCGGATAAGCCGATCACTTTGAAGTGTTAATATTAGATCTTAGACCTCGAGAGGGGCGGATTCGAAATACGGTCTAAGTGATGCACAAATATTTGAGAGAGTCTTTGATAACCACGTCTAGAGGCGGGTTTTGTATTATTTATTAAGATTCAAACGCCGGTCGAGATTTATATCGCAAAGAGATTTGGGTGTAAATCTCCATATTGGTAGAACTTGACGTTTAGAGTCAAACTTAATTAAATCGGCAAGATCGAGAGTCGGTAATAATGGAAACTTTATGGAAACTTTGTAGGACCAGTTTATAAAAATCATCATTTCGAGAGATCGGGGTTTTTATAGACACTTCGTGTTACAAAGTAACCAACCATTTTGTTACTACGTTCATCTCAAGGAAACTTACACCCATACTCATTTTAGTTAATTGTTTAGATTTTATTGTTATTAAAAATACCAAACTCGCTCAAAATATTTTATTGTTCTATCATTAAAATCGGTGGATTCTCGACTTAGGACTCGAACCTTTGAAGTCCAATCCCTGTGGATACGATCTCGGTATATTTACCACTTTATTACTTGAAGCGATCCCATTGTTGGTATATACTTGTGCCTTCATTGTGGAATTATTGTGCCCATATTTTGGATGCACGATATTTAGCTACCATGTGTTAGTCCATGATCATCAAAAATCCAAGAATTAAGTAACAAGAAGAGGAAGAACAATTTATTCTTGAAAAGTAAACTAATCTAGAGAGAACACAAGAGTGTTTAGAATCTACATCTTGAATTATGAATCTGTTAGTTACAAACTACATAACAAGTACTATTTATAGTCTTCCTCACTTGTTACACTGCCTAAGTACAAACCCATTTACAAAGCCTTTGCTTTACAAAACTTTCTAATATTAAGGACAACTTTAGTGTCCTAACACCATGTATATACAGAATAGACATTAAAAATCAGGAAATTATGTTTGCAAAAATTATTATTACAAATTTAACTTACAAATATTGTGTTCAAACTTATTTAATTAATATGATTATAAAATATGTTGTATATGTCATAAAATTGAAATAAGTTAAGAATCATAAAGCATAAAATTTATTTCAAAACAAATTTCAACACCAATGAAACAATAAAAGGCCACAAATATTTACTAAAAATAATTTAGTAAAAACTAATAAACGTAATTATACCACACAAAAAATCATATTTTTATTGCCTTCCCAAAAAAGAATCGCATAACATTATTTTACAACCTTCCACCCTAGTTAACTGAACGAATGAATAGCTATTGATATCACAATGAAAAACAAAAGCAAGATCAAACACCTATCTGTTGGTGATTATGTAAAGAAACACAAATATAAACACATATAAGAACGCAGCGGAACAATCACCAAACAGGATCAACGTATTGCCAATATGATTAAACGAAGAATACAAATAACGATATACCTTTGTAGCGTGATTTGTACACTAATCCGGATCCACTTGTGTGCTCTTTTGAAACCAAGTATTCAATGGAGAATACCTCTAGAGTAGTCCACACTACACCTCCTTGATCACCACGGGATGCTAGTCCTCTTTAGTAACGGATCTTATAACTTCGATTAGACAAGAAACAAGCTAGAAGATCAAAGCGGAAAAACCCTAGAGAGGCCTAGGGGAGGGGCGCCGATTTTGGGAGAGAAGAAGGAGTATTAGGTTAAGCTTAATTAGGTCATTAACATCTCTATATATTAATGAACCCTAAAGCTTCCTTGGGCTTCTTAAAGGTTCTCCCTTCTAAATCTTTATGGGCCTAAGATTTAATTAAACGTAATAGGCTTGCTATTAACTTAAATCCAATACAAACCCATTAAGCCAAACTTAATGATTTGTGCCCATCTAATTACCCCACGTTACTTAGGTTATTTATATAATGTAAATACAATAATTACATTATATTAAATGGTATCTCAGTGTATTGTGTGTGACCCTATAGGCCCACGTGTATCTAGCCATATAATTATCTATTATGAGTTGAGCATATTCCAACAGCTCCCACTTGCGCACGTCATAATGACAAGTAATCATACAAGCAAAGGTTAGCGTCTAGCAACACGCCAATGCCCCTAGAGACACATGAGGCTAGTTTCTTAAACGTCTCATTTTAAATGGTTTATTAAATCAGTCATCCCTTTGTTACAGATACCTTGTTGAATACTAGACATGGATCATATGTCATTCTAATTTTTCAATGATTCTGTTTCTCGATCTGTTTGTTGAATTAGATTACCAAATTAATCAAGCATCATCTTAATTACATTTGGGTACGGCCGTACAAACATCTATTCAATTCATCGAGGGGCCCAGTAGTATCTAACTCCATTACCTGTAGAGGAACAAATCCTATTTTTGACTGCACGTGCCTGTCATGTGCTTCACATCACTCCTGAAGATGATTTTTATAGCAGCCTTATTCAGGACAGCGTTTAACCATATCAAAGACCGACATTCCACCCATACAAAACCTGCTTGCATCTCAAGTCTAAGGACGAGTGACATAACCATTTGCGAGATTCACTGGTGACGCCGATCCATGCAGTGAACTCTCGTAGGTTGGGTCAGTCCAATGTTCATCACTAATGAACAACATGTGAGTTTGGTGGCATCATCATTAATATTCATTCACCAATGAATATCACCAATACGCTCACATTTGCCTTAACTCGATGATACTCCCGTATCATCAACTGACAATGGACAATTTAGAACAAATAATTGATTCATGGATTAAACATGCAAATATAGAACACAGTTGATATAAATGAAAACGATCATACCAAGTACATCAATTCATTGTGAAAATAAAAACTGTTCAACGTTCCAATTATTCAATTACTAAAAACAGATCTACATGAGACTACTAGCTGGTCGAAGTCCAATGTTCCTAGCATGCTTGATATGTTTGGTACAAGACATTGGTTTCGTAAAGGGATCAGCTAAGTTGTCATCTGTGTGAACTTTGAGAAGACGAATATCACCCATCTCGATAGCCTCTCGAATGTAGTGAGTCTTCCTGCGGAAGTGTCTGGCAGCCTTTTGAACTCCAGGTTCGTTGGCTATGATAATGGCACAAGAATTATCGCAGTACATATCCATGGGTCTTTCATTACTGGGGACAACGCCAAGCCTAGAAATGAATTTCCGTATCCAAACAGCCTCCATTGCAGCTTCGGAAGCAGCTATGTATTCAGCTTCTGTAGAAGACATCGCAATAGTGCTTTGCTTAGCACTCTTCCAGTCAACAGCGCCTCCGTTCATGACGAAAACGTATCCAGTCTGAGATCGAGTGTCATCTCGATCTGTTTCGAAACCAGCATCAGTGTAGCAAGTAACACTGAGCTCTCTTTCTACATCACCACCTTAAACAAGGAACATATCTCTAGAATTTCGAAGATACTTCAGTATGTTCTTAACAGCAGTCCAGTGATTCTCTCCTGGATTCTGTTGGTATCTACTCGTAAGGTTTTGAGAGAACGCTACATCAGGTCTAGTGCACCTCACTGCATACATGATGGATCCCTCAACCGAAGCATAGGGGATTCCCTTCATCCGCTTCACCTCATCAGGTGTGGAGGGTCCCTGAGTCTTACTCAAGTTTACATTGTGTTGCATTGGAAGACTTCCACGTTTGGAAGCATCCATTCTAAACCGTTTTAGAATTTTGTCAATGTACGCACTTTGACTTAAACCAATTAACCGCTTCGATCTATCCCGATATATCTTGATTCCTAGGATGTACGCCGCTTCGCCTAAATCTTTCATGGCAAAACATTTTCCAAGCCAGGATTTGACATCTTGTAGCATTGGAACGTTGTTCCCCACGAGCAATATGTCATCAACATATAAGATTAGAAAAACGACGATGCTCCCACTAGCTCTCATATACACACATGGCTCATCAAGGTTTTGAGTGAAACCATACGTTTTGATTTCCTCATCGAACCTTTTATTCCAACTTCTGGATGCTTGCTTCAGTCCATAAATGGATCTTTGAAGCTTGCATACTTTCTCGGGATGTTTCAGATTCACAAAACCCTCAGGTTGCACCATGTAAACATCTTCATCAAGGTGACCGTTCAAGAAAGCGGTTTTGACATCCATTTGCCAAATCTCATAGTCATGGTACGCTGCTATGGCTATAAGAATCCTAATAGCTTTAATGTCAGCAACAGGCGAGAAGGTTTCTTCATAGTCAACCCCGTAGGTTTGAGTTTAACCTTTTGCTACTAGACGAGCTTTATAGGTGTGTACATTGCCATCCATATTGGTCTTCTTCTTGAAGATCCACTTGCTTCCGACAGTCTTGCTGTTCGGAGGAAGATTAACCAAGTTCCAGACATGATTGTCTTTCATGGATTGCATTTCAGCATTCATAGCTTCAAGCCATTTATCGGATTCTAGATCCAACAATGCAGCTTGATAGTTAGAGGGTTCACCATGATCCCCCAAATTCTGCTCCTCAGCATCGATATAATAACTATATCGTTTAGGTGCTTGAGGTGTCCTTGCGGATCTACGAATGGGAATTACATCATTCTGTGGTTCAACATCTGCATGTTCAGCCTCAGCGTGATGTTCGCTAGTGTCACCAGGAGGTTGCGCATCTTCGCTTTGAATCTCGTCAAGTTCTACTGTACTCCCACTTGCTTCTTGTAAAATGAGAATGTTCTCAAGAAACTCAGCATACCGAGCAACAAATATTTTGTTTTCGGGTGGGTAGTAGAAATAGTAACCCATCGTTTTCTTTGGGTACCCTACGAAGATACACTTGATAGATCTAGGCTCAAGTTTGTTCGGTGTGTCTCGTTTCACGAGAGCCTCACAACCCCAGACCTTCAAGTAAGACAGATTAGGGACTTTCCCGAGCCATATTTCATATGGTGTCTTATCAACCTTCTTGGTCGGAACCATATTGAGTATGCAAGCAGCAGACTCTAGAGCACAACCCCAAAAGGACAGTGGCAAAGTAGTTAGACTCATCATGGATCGAACCATGTCTAGCAAAGTTTGATTTCTCCTTTCAGATACACCATTATGTTGTGGAGTGAATTGTGAGACAATCCCACACTTAGTCAGATGGTCTAAAATCTCTTGACTCATGTACTCTCCTCCTCGATCAGACCGGAGAGCTTTAATAGTCTTGCCGAGTTGATTTTCTACTTCACTTTGAAAGGCTTTGAACGTTTCAAAGGCTTCATGTTTATGTTTAATCAAGTACACATAACCATAGCGACTGAAATCATCAGTGAAAGTGATGAAGTAGTTAGCACCTTCCCTAGACACAGTTCTAAATGGACCACGTACATCAGTATGTATGAGTCCAAGTAGATCTTTGGCTCTTTCACCTATATGGGAGAAAGGTTTTCTTGTCATTTTCCCAGATATGCAAGAGAGGCATTTATCAAACGACTCATCATCGGTTGACTTTAGAAGCCCACCGTGTTGCAGCTTCATAATGCGCTTCTTGCTTATGTGGCAAAGACGGCAGTGCCATAGGTAAGTTGAATCCAAATTCCGTTTGGATTTCTTAGTGCTACATGTGTATATAGAACTATCGTTTGAAACAAGATTATGCATGTCAATTTCAAAAATATCATCACGAGGAATAGCATTAAAATAAAATATATTATCCTTAGAAACCGAAATACCATAATCCGTAAAAACATGGAGAAAACCATTTTTCTTCAAACGAGAAAGCGAAACAATACCCCTAGTAATAGTAGGTGCATAATGACAATTGTCTAAAACAATAATCAATCCATTAGGGAGGATAAGATCAAAGCTCCTTTAGCTTTAACAGCTGCACGCATTCCATTGCCTACGTACAGGTCCAAAGCTCCGTCATTTAGCTTTCTACTTCCCCTTAGTCCCTGCACATTATTACAAATGTGAGTTCCACAATCGGTGTCATAGACCCAGGATTTACTAGGAAAAGCATAGAGTTCTATAGTGAAGATACCTGATATGCTACCCGGGGTAGCTTTGTTCTTCTTCAACTCTGCCAGGTAAGCAGGACAGTTCCTCTTCCAGTGGCCTATCACTCCACAGTGATGGCAGGTGGCGTCCTTTGCAGGGGGCTCCTTCTTAGCAGGTGGGGGGATCTTAGGTTTGGGTTTATAAACATGTTTACCCTTGCCACGACCCTTGCCCAGTGCTTGCGGTTTGGATTTCTGGATTTTTCCTTCCCTGATTGCTAGAACAGTAGGAGCTTTCTTGGGCATCCCCTGCTATGCAAGCTTTAGCATATCATGCAGTTCAGAGATAGTCTTCCTCATGCTATGCATGTTATAGTTCATAACAAACTGGTCATAGTCCTTGGATAGTGAGGTAAGAATCAAGCTCACTCCAAGAACTTGTGGCATGAGGTAACCAAGACGCTCCATACGGTCAAGATAGCCTTTCATCTTCAAGACGTAAGAGCTAACTGACTGGCCATCCTCCTGTTTACAAGCGTGGAATGCATTGACTGTTTCAAACAGTTCCTGTTCTACCTGTTGTTGAAACATAGTTTTCAACTCTCGGGGGTCATGAGAGCAGTTACTTCTTGTTGTTCGTTAAACCTACAGGGGTAGGCTGCGCGAACTGCAGCAGAAGCAGTGGCAAGAGGTGCCTCAGGTAAGGCCTTTTCCAGATGGATCAACTTATTTTCAGCTCTGAGGACGATCCTCAGATTTCGATACCAATCGATAAAGTTGATTCCTGTCAGTTTCTCTTTTTCAAGAACTGACCTAATAGTTGAGTTGCTTAGGGTTTGATTTGTTGTTGACATCTATAAACATACAAAGTTCAAGATTAGTAATTTCAATAATTAATCCTTTTTAAATTAACTACCCAAGTTTTACTTTTAAAACAATTAATTTTGTACGAAAAAGGCTAAGATCCTCATTGAGGTTCTATCATCACATCAGTTGATCTGCTAGCAATGATAGATTCAATAGGTAGGTGACGATTACCAATTGCATTACAAGTGCAATTCTTAGATCCTTATGGGACACATGGCATCTAGTGGCCGAGCAACTAGTGTCAAGCTGGCATGTTTAGTCCCATCCTTGCCTCGGGTTAAGGTCTTACCTGCTTAACTCGATTAAGTCATCCAATTTGAAATCATGTGAAAATAGATCTAGGTCTCACGCATAGACAATAATCACCTCGGGATTACAATTCAACCTAGGTCTCACGCATAGGCAAAAAGTAATGGCGAGGGATTTCAAGCCGATTGGACGGCATGACTTAAAATTGTGACGGGTATAGTATTTTGATAAAGCGTGTCAAAAAAAAGTACGAAAGAAGCATGCATTCTTCATTCGTAGCATAAGTTAAAATATTTCTTAACTTAGAGTCTAATTTGTTTTATTTTATGTGTGTCGAGATGTCCATTTAGAGACTAATATATTACCTACATGAGATATCAATTAGTTTGGACATTACATAGATTAAATAACCGATAAAACCCTTTTAAGCGTTATTTATATAAAACAATAGTTTTAAGTTTCAAATCCAATTTAAACTTATATTAACTAAATCTAAGGATTTAGTTTCAAAAGTGGTATGTGTTTAATTTTGGTTTGAAAAACCCATTTGCAAGTTATAACAATGCAACATACAAGAAAAATTAAAACACACAACCAAAATGTGCAAAACCTCAACCGATGAAAAACTTATGCTTGATCCCGTGAGCCATCACATGGACCAAGAGGGCAACTAAGGACGGGCCAACATAAACCCTTTATGGGCTCCCACTTGCTCCAAGACCATCAAGAGCAAGTAGAACCCACAAGAACATTCGAACACAAATCTGTCCGTAAAAACGCAGCAGCTTCGTGGCCCGAAACGTCATGGAAGGAGTCTTCCCCAATCGAAACATCCTTCTGCAAAGTTGTGCCCCTACGTCTTATGGAACTTCAGCAACAAGAATCAGCACAATCCGATGTGCCAAATTCCGGGAAATTCATTTTTCGTGCCGGCTGTCCAGCAGCTCCGAAAATGTCTTCTCGTCTTTAACTTTGTCGCCATTCGATTCCGAGCAATGGTTACAATTTTTGATAAAATACATTTATCTACTACTAAACAAAGTAAAAATAATTGCCTAAACTATTACAACCTAAAAACTCGACAAATAATGAAACAAGGCACACAAACGGTCAAAGTTTTCATCGGTTTCGCACATCAACATAATAATACAATATCATTAAGAGTGTTGGCTTGGTCCATGGTAAAAATGCATGTTTTACCATGGATCTAAAACACTTACAATAAGAAATAAAACAAGCCAACGAAAACGAAGAAAAACTACAATAATTAATCTACGATAAGTATATTTAACTTGTGGCTATAGGATCTTAAAATACATTATTCAAGACCCCAACGATGGTTGAAATTTTCAGAAAAAAACTTTAGTTTTAGCCACTTTTACATATACATGTTAATCATATGGCACATACGATGGCTCTGATACCACTATTGGTGATTATGTAAAGAAACACAAATATAAACATATATAAGAACGCAGCGGAACAATCACCAAACAGGATCAACGTATTGCCAATATGATTAAACGAAGAATACAAATAATGATATACCTTTGTAGCGTGATTTGTACACTAATCCGGATCCACTTGTGTGCTCTTTTGAAACCAAGTATTCAATGGAGAATACCTCTAGAGTAGTCCACACTACACCTCCTTGATCACCACGGGATGCTAGTCCTCTTTAGTAACGGATCTTATAGATTCGATTAGACAAGAAACAAGCTAGAAGATCAAAGCGGAAAAACCCTAGAGAGGCCTAGGGGAGGGGCGCCGAATTTGGGAGAGAAGAAGGAGTATTAGGTTAAGCTTAATTAGGTCATTAACATCTCTATATATTAATGAACCCTAAAGCTTCCTTGGGCTTCCTAAAGGTTCTCCCTTCTAAATCTTTTTGGGCCTAAGATTTAATTAAACGTAATAGGCTTGCTATTAACTTAAATCCATTACAAACCCATTAAGCCAAACTTAATGATTTGTGCCCATCTAATTACCCCACGTTACTTAGGTTATTTATATAATGTAAATACAATAATTACATTATATTAAATGGTATCTCAGTGTATTGTGTGTGACCCTATAGGCCCACGTGTATCTAGCCATATAATTATCTATTATGACTTGAGCATATTCCAACATTATCACCCTTTAATTAGGTTGCTGGAAAGCAAACTAGATTTTGTTTTGGGGCATAAACCATACCTCATGAATGTTTGAAGTCCATCAAACCAGTCCGAAAAACTAAAAACCAAGAATTATTAACTTAAATAGAGAAGCGAAGTTTTGACAAAACAAAAGTAATTCTACAATATTTAAGTTTTAAAAATCAACTACAAAGACCAAATATGGGGAAGCAATAGAAGACCCACCATGATTTCCATAAATAAGCCATATGAGACACCATAGGTAATTCCAGCTTGTTAACAACCATGAGAAGCATACTCAATAGAATGAAAGGAACTATTTTCGTAAGTAAACCCTAATGAATTAGTGTACCTGAAACAAACCCAACATTATACATCATGATTTACACAAAAGGAAGAAGTAAAAGACAATAAAATAAACAAATTCTCTAAAGTTAGATTTGGAAAGAATGACAATCATGGTTTCAAAGAAATTCTTGAGAACTCCATGTCATTCAAGTTGGTATGTTACTCCAAGTGTGATACGATAACACATGGTAGGAATAATAAAAAGATTAAACACACATGGAAACAAATAAAAAGTTTCCACGATTTAATTTGATCACAAAATAATCTCTGCAAGCATGAAGTAAAGGTTGAGCAAGAAGTCGAGCAACAAAGTAGGAAGGGTTTCCGGTGTCACCGGTATCAACCATAAAATAAAATCAAACCAAACTAAAATGATCATATAGAAAATCCTCTTGTTTATACCTAGATGATAAACCAAAATAAGGGAATAAAAAATGCAGCATGTTAGATTTTTGAACAATATATCATATAGTATCAAATTCAAGAAATGACAAAGAAATAATGGAGTTGAACTGCAAAGATTGATTTGAGAGAGAAGTAGGCAAGATATTATAATATTCAGGTATAAATACACATATTCGTCGCCTTTGATTTCTACCTATCTAAACTCCTTAATTGATCCCTTTAATTATGTTTCCAGCAGTCCCTAAAAGCTCTAGCAGCCTCTCCCCTTTCTGTATCTCACGACTGCTCCCTTGAACCACAACCGTCTTCTTATTGAAGAATGTTATACTACTAAATGTTTAGATTTCAAAAGAGAAAAGAGTGGTAATTTGTATTCAAACAATGGTTTTATTCCATTAATTAGTGGTTAACTCTTTAACATCTAAGACATAACCCACCAAAATCTATGTAGAAATACAATGACGATAAATAAACAACATAGAACAACAAATTTAAGAGAGGAAGTAAAAAGAAGTCGTACCTAGAGAAATATCTTTTAGTAATTTCCCTTCTCTGACTATCCATATTCTCCATTTACGTTGCCTCCAACTCGCCTCTACACTCCAACGACTTCTCTTCTTCTACCCCTAAAACCATCATTGCCTACCACACTCCCAACATAGCTCCTTTTCTACAACAACCAAAAACCTTCTCATACCATGATTACCATCAATGTTGTGCCTCTCAGCAAGTTGGTGAACTGAGCAAGAATCGAAAAGGAAAACTATCAGATGTAATCATTTGAATGTATTCTTAAAGTCTGCAGTTTGAGTCATAATTCAGAGCATGAATCTCTCGATTGTGGTTTTTACGCTTGATTTATGAGCTCATTGGAACTATGTGCAAATACAAATCATGTTCTAATAGAGAAGCAAAATTTCATGATTGAAAACATGGACTTTTAGAAAACAATCCATATATATATAAGGAAAACCCTTAAGATATGGCGTGGCACCTGTATATACTGCAACAAATATACACCACCTGTAAACAAAGTGTAGCAGAGAACCCAAAGATTTGCTTTAAGTGGTCAGGTGATTTAGTATAATGGTCTTTTAGTCTTTACAGTTGCAACTTATTAAAATAATTCCATACTCAAAAGCAACATAATAACAATACTTGACTTTATTTCAAAAAAAAAAAAACAATACTTGACTTAACATTATTCTACAATTTAAGTAATCAGTATTGTAAATCTAGAATAGATAGCAAATCCATGTTTAAAGGGAAAAACTAACAATTAGCTCCAGTATGTGATTAGAAGAGCAAGCAGAAACTTCTACAACAACGTTCACATTGGGACCTTAGTCAAATTTTTCATGACAAATGGGTGAAATCTTTAGTTTCCTTTTCTAATTTCTAAATTAAGCGAATTTTTTTTGACACATAATTTTTAAATATCATAAATAAAGTCTCCAATTACAATAAGATGGCAGGCAAACGAGCAACAAGCTGTGCCGCAACCCCCTTTTGGATGGCAAAACCAATCCTACTAAAAATGAAATTTTGTGTCATAGGGGTCGAAAAATTACTTTGCACAACCCGTTGAACCCTAGTCAAAAACTACCCTGCTTCCGGAGCTAGGAAACCAAAAGTATCGAAAGCAAAAGGGATAAACACGTGTTGATTCTCTACACATGCTTTCTCGTGTTTAGCAACTTTGCTCGATTCCGCTCTCAACGCAGCTTGGCCCGCCACAAACCCATTTTCCCTAAGCCCAACAAGAGGGGACACTCCAGTAAGATCCACACAAGCATGTTTCCCCCCAACCCACCCAAACACAAGTATATCAGCTGGCCGTAAGGTAGATCTCCCTTCAAGCGGATCCGTCAGAAAGTTCACCGGGGCCTCCTTTTTAGAAGAAATTCCAGCTCGTTTAAGAACATCATACAGAACATCCCTAACCAAATCATGCCTATATTTGAAACCAGGTAACTCCTTGCAATGGACCGCATGCTCACCAAAAGAATCCAAACAAGCTTTGCGGCAGACTGGGCAAGGCTCATCAGCTGGAAACAGAGGGATCATTAGCCGGTACTTAAGGATAGCCCGGTACTCCAGAGCCGACATATGCTGACCCAGTCCTTCAATGGGGATAACCGTCAAAAAATCCTGAGCATGAGGAGCTCGGAGACATTCAAACACCGCTTTTTGGCGAGGGGATAAATCAAACTTCACTCCCAAACTCTGGACGATTCCACTAAAAAGGGCACACGCCAAAACATTCTGGGCTTTAGGGGGGGCGGTGTCCTTGTTAGAGAAACCGCTAAGATCGAAATCAGGAATGGCCATGCGCAAGCTTTCCATCGCACACCCATAATCAGAGTCAAACCCATCAATACCACATCCCTGAAGAATGTGGTCCTGCAAACTCCAACAGTGTTAAGAAAGAAAACATTGTGAAATTTACTTGTGAAAGAATACATTGTGAAATTTACTTGCGCACATATACACAACGTTTTTCAATCATATTGGAAGATTAAGAAAGAAAAAAGATTACCAGAACTCGTACCTATTGAACATGTTTATGATCCATGGTAGTTTTCCTGATTGGGAATTATCGTCACCGCCTTCTCCGAACCACGAACACTTTCACAGATATCACCTACCGAACCCTAACATCTACACTAACTCCATAGTTTGTGATCAATACAACACCAGTTTACGACGAAACTTATACGTTTCTTTCACATAGATGAAAAAGGTTTTAGGGTTTTTCTGTACAACATGTGATTTCACAAAACATATGGAAGTTGTGAATGTGAAAGGGCATCTGTAACACTGTAGGAAGTTGTAGATGTGAAAGGACATACTGCCAGGCAATGTATATGGGAGACTTGGTTGTTCGTGAAATCAACTGTTATATATAACAGTAAATGAAGCGATTAAAGATTGGGAGATGATGAGGCAAGAAGCATGCGAAACCCTAAAAGAAGCGATCAGAGATGTAGAGAAGCGATGAGAAATTAGGGAAAAAAAGGGTAAGGCGAGGAATGCGGAGAAAAAAGGAAACCGGGTTTATGCTAGACCATTTTGAATGGTCACATTATATTTTACACCAAATTTAAAAAATAGTGTAAAAAATAGTGTAAATTTTAATGTTAATAGTAATTCTTCTCCAATAGGTAACACTATTTTTTACACCAAAGTTAAAAGTATGCAAAAAAAAGGGGGGGGGGGGGGTTATATGTTTAAAATAAACTCGTTAGCCACTGTTATAATAGGTAGATTTTTCAAAAAACAATAATTTAATAAAAAATAATTTGGTAAAAAATAATTTGGTAAGAAATAATTTGAAAGAATGTTGTTGTAATAAAAAAACACAAGGTTATAATAAGGAAATTTACAGAAGTAGATTAATTATACACATAGATATGTTTTCCACTAATAATAGTTAATAATTAATTAGGTTATATACCATAAGTAATAAGGTATGCTAAGATACAAAAAAGGTAAGAAAAACCAATATTATGTTACAAAAACTACACATTGGTCGATGGTGTGTCATATGCTTAACGTGATGTCAAACACAAACGTTGAGCCGTAGTGGGCCATGAGAACTGTCGTGGTGAGCTGTTTTGATAAAAAAAATATCAAAGTCACGACCGACGTAAGATTCACACGACTAGACAAATACTGAGAACAAGTCTTAACGATCAAGTACCATAAGATTAGCGGTCGTCACTTATGACGACAATCGTAAGTTACCTTCGACGTACGAATTACGACCAACGTAAGTTACCTTCGACGTACGAATTACGACCAACGTAAGTTACCTTCGACGTTGTTAGCCCCAAGTATCTCTAAATGTTAAAATATTGAAATCTACCAAGTTCTGAAGATCAGAGATAGCTTAGAGGTAGCTCTGTATGTTGACATAGAGATAGCACATTCAAAGATAGCACACTCAAATGGTGCCTAACCGGAAGACGATCAAGCCGGTCAGAGCCCGAAGGTCCCCTCTAATCTTAAGATTTGAAGTTCAACATAACTCAAGTTTCTTCAAGTGTTAAGACTCCTGCCATGTCAACTCAAGACGGTTATTTCACCTTTACACGTGGCACACCAGGATTAGTCAGTATGTTGACTTTCCTGATTTAGGCTATAAATAAGAGATACGATTGCATATCTCAGAACAGATAACAAACACACTTTGATATATTATGCATTTGTAACAAACTTGAGAGAAAGAGAATTCTAGAGAGATTACATGCACACACTGTGTGTTCATGGTGTTCTTCATTGTCTATTCTCTAGAATTCAATATTAATCATATGACTACATTGATGATATATTCTGGTGATTTCTCTCTTGTTATTTTCTATTTTTATCACTAGATTGATAAATTGTTTAAGCTTCCGCTCTTTTTCTGCTTTACCTAATGAAACTCTTCAGCAAACCTATGATAGTTTCAATGTGCTGATTAACAAATGCATAAAAATGTGACGTCATTAGATCATGGGAAGACAACAATGTGTTGTTTCTAAAAATTCTGAATGAAGAATGGCTACAACTCTCTATGTCTCTGTAGACAAATCAAGAGCTAGATTCTTAGACCCTACATGATGTGTATCGCACACTTGCTGCACAAGAAAAAGATATAATAAAACAAAGAGAAAAAGCCTCTAAGGATGGACCTCTGGCTCTTATCTCTGAAGCTAAAGAAACGTCCGATGAAAAACCACTCATAGATGGAGGAGTCAGATATGAGCAGGTTTGAGACAGACAAGAAAGAGACAAACCATCCAGAGACAAGGTAGAGAGAAGAAAATGAAAGAAGGTGTTGATTCCTGAGAGTGATGAAAAGGCCAAACTATTTGAGTCTGACAATGAAGATGAAGACAAAAATGCATTTTCTCAATCACTTGCATTGATCACTCAACAGTTTGTTAGATCTAGAGTTTTGTCAAAAACACAACTGTTAAGATCTGATCCGAAGAATCAGAGTTCTGAGTAAGAAGACTCAGAAGTTCTGATCAGAGAATAATGAAAAGATTACAAGTATGGAAGTTGGTCAGAAGACTCAGAAGTTCTGAGTAGAAGACTCAGAAGTTCTGAGTGAGAAATCTCAAAGGATTCTAAGTGTTGGATTCTGACTAGAAGGTTCAGAGTTCTGAGTAGGAGACTCAGAACTTCTGATTATGAAGACAAATGTTCTGAAGCGCCTATTCAGAAGTATGTTCAGAAGTTCTGAACAACATGTTCAGAACTTATATCTTAGGATGTTTTCATTTATATTCAGTTACTAATTAGGACACATGTAATTGTTCTATTAGTCTGTTTCTCATATGTACTGTAGCTTTAGCTTTTCTCTACAGTATATATGGTGTTAGCAACAGTTTGCTAACTAATCTTTGATATAATCTTTGGTGAATCCATTTAGAGAAAAACTCATTGTAACATCTTGCAATTCACAGTTTGTTAATAAATCATATGACCAGTTGCTGTGAATACGATCTTGAATGTTCATATTTGATTGTAAGATTAGATCCTAGACTTACAATTGGTATCAGAGCCAATCAACAAACAAATTCGTCCAAGAGTGTGTTTGATCGCGTTCTTGAAGTTTCTTGATCAATTCGACAATTGATTCCGCTGCTGCTAACAATTCTTGAATTCCTAACAATTTTTGAATTCGTTTCTATCATTGATTCAAGAAATTTGAATTTTTCTTTCTGTTGAATCGATATCTTACAATCAAGTCATCCAAAGATTTTCTCTCTATGCTGATTAATTCTCGAAATTAAACAGAGATCACAGGTATGTTTTCAAAATTCTTGATTGGTTTCTTGATCAAGGTGATTATATCTGCTGCATGTTGATTAGTATTCAAATTTTTTTGTTGAAAAGAAGATTTCATTAATTCATGTACTCTAACTGTTTGATAAAATGCATGTGACATATTTGATTAGTTCTTGCATATTCTAGATCTGTGTTGATTCTCAGTTTTGATCAAAATTCATAGTTGATATTTGAATTTTTCATTTCATCATGCCTGAGATTGTTGAAGTTTTTGTGAGACCTGCAAGTTCTATAACCAGTTCAGACAATTTAAAAAAGTTAAGTCCTGTAAAAGCAAAAGAAACAATTTCTGAAACAAAAACTGAGATTGCTCATTTAAGCAAGATTGCTAATCTTCAAGCAAAACAAGATGAAAATACAAAAGTTATAAAGATTTTGCAAAAAGAGAAATCTGATTTTCTAAAGGATTTTGAAAAGGTTCAAGAAAACATAAAGTTGTTAGAAAAAGAGAATGTTGATTTGAAAGAGAAAGGCAATTTTAGAAGAAAGATGTTGACAGAGTCTGAAAATAGAATCAAATCATGTGAAATGAAAAATTGTCAACTCTTGAAACAGATCTATGATTTTGAACAAGTTCTTATACTTGAAAGAGTGAAATTTGAGAAAGAGAGAAGAGACTTTCAAACTGAGAGGAAAGGTTTTGAAACAAAGTCTGTTGAATTATCTTTGAAAATTTCTGATTTGGAGAAAATTCTTGCAAAAGAAAGAAAAGAGTTTGAATGCAAGAAAAATGTTTTTCAAAAAGAAAAGAATGGTTTTGAGAAAAAGAAAACAGGAATGTTAAATGAGTTTTCTATAAAAATAAATGAGTTGGAGAAAGAGTTAGAAGATGGAAGGAAAGAGACTGAAAAGAAGAAGGTAAATGGCTTTAAAGAAAAATGCTTAAAAGATGAGTTTGAGAAGGAAAAGAAAGTTTTTCATTTGGAGATAAGGAGGCTTATTAAGAAATTATCTGATTTATCAACTAAAATCATGATAGAGAGGAAGTCCAAATCTGATTTGCAGTCAAGGTTTGATTTGTATGTTAAAAAGTTTAGGGAATTTGAAACGAAAGTTGTTGACAAATCAAATCATAGTTCAAAAGATCAGATTCGTTCTTCTAATCTGTTTTATGATTCTGCTATTGATATATCTTATAATTGTTCTTTTAAAAAGATAAAAATGGAATGGAGAGTTAAAGGAACAACTTCCAAGAAAGAAGTGCCAAAATCAAAGGTTCCTAATTCAAATGTCAAGAAGAACAATACATTTCAAAGAAAATCTTTTGTTAAACCTGATGTGATTTATTCTGTAAATCAATTAGTCAGAATTGCACAAAAGAAACTTTGTTGTTCATATTGTGGGACTAATGATTTTGTGAACAAGAATTTTATTCAGCACTGGTATGGTTCTTATAGAATATCTGCATATGCCACTGCACCTAACAAACCTGGACCCAAGTTCATATGGGTACCAAAGACAACTTAATCTGTTTTGCAGGTTATTCATGTGTAGAGCTGAATGATAATACTGACACATGACTTAAAACCGATGCTGTGCTTAAATTGAGAATTTTGACTTTTGGATAATTTAGTCCAAAACTCGGTCTGAATGTGACTATGGATTTCTGATTTATACAGATCAATTTGTTGATTTTGAAGCATTTTTTTTAAAAAAAAGTTCAGTTTACTGTGGGGTTATCGAACTCATAGATGTGAGTGTTTTTAGTAAAAAAACATTTCCAGAGAATATGTTCAGAATCACATTTTGAGCAACCCTGCAAATTTTGGTTGAAAAATTCTGATTTTTGAGCAAGTTATGGTGATTTGAAGTTCAGAATGTTCAAAAATCACAAAATCCAAACATTTTTCTAAGGCATTTTCTCTGGATAGTTTTATCAGAATTCTGACTCTGTTACTCAGAAGTTCTGACTCTACTATTCAGAATTCTGACTCTACTACTCAGAATTCAGACTCAACTAATCAGAATTCTGACTCTGATACTTAGAATTTTGAGCAAGTGACTCAGAATTCTGACTCTTCTAATCAGAATTCTGACTCAACTACTCAGAATTTGGATTTTTGATACCAAAATCTCTTGATTTTGCAGAATTATCTTGATTTCAAAGGAAGTATTGACTCAAAACTTGATCTGATTGTTTCAAGATAAAGTTCAAACCCCGTGCTTCAACGTTTTAGGTTTTTGAACATATCAGTTCAAAACCCGTACTTAAATGACAATGGCTTCTGAATAATTCAGTTCAGGACCCGTACTTCAGAGACTAAGACTTCTAAACAAATCAGTTTAGAACTCATATTTCTCAGGTGATATCCTTAACTGTCATATTTTTATGTTTCAAGGAACAAGTGGTGAAAGGTAACATTGCATTATGTTTATTTCTATTGCTTTGAATGCTTGAATCTTATCAAATTTAATTCAATGATATGATTTTTTTTTAATTTTCATTCAATGAATAAAATGTGTGTCAAAGAGTGATTTTACAAGTATGTTGTATTATCTGAGCTATATTTGTTTCAACTTTCACTTCTGAAATAAATCAAAAGGTAAGCAAAACATGAATGAAATTATACTGAATGCTCAATGTTATGTAAATTTAGACTTATATAGAATATAATGTTCAAAAAGCCTAAATGTCAGAATGTTGGATGGAAACAAAAATATGGAGGAAGTACTACGTTTTAGTACCAAGTGATTGAGATGAAATATAAATATATATAAAATCATTTAGTTTGAAAGTTTGTACCTGTGGCCTTTCTGGTTTGGGAGAGTAAGTCCTAAGGGGTGCTTGTCATCTAGTCCCTAAGATCAACTGATCTGGGATCGGCTGACCCAAATCCTGCAATAGAACCAGATAGAAAGCCATGTTCTACTGGTACAAATGGGTTTAAGATATATCGATGTGGCCTTTCTGGTTTGGGAAATTAAGTTCCATGGGGTGCTTGTCACCTAGCACCTAAGACCAACTGGTCTGGGATATGCTGACACAAATCCTGCTATAGAACCAGATAGAAAGCCATGTTTAACGATGTATCTTATTCTTACTAATTTTTTTGATTAAAAGATGCCAATGTGCACAAAATTAAAAGATGCCAATGAACACAAAATTAAAAGATGCCAATGAGCACACATCTCTTGAAACTTTGGGAAAATACAAAGTCGCAATAAACCTGTAAATTTGTGAAAATCCTGATTTTGGACAAATAGTGTGAGTAGAGCAAAGTATTCTTATATGTTTTAGAATTGCATATTCTTGAAGGTAATCATATTTCGCATGCTAAGCACACCAAATAGATTTAATAAAGGGATTGAAACTGAACATTTTTAACTTGATATGCAATGATGACTTGTATTTGAATCCAAACACATGCATTTGATTTCATTTGATTGAAAAATCTGATAAATTTCATTAAGTTGGATTTCTTTTGTAAAATTTTCAAATGATCAAATGTTAGTAGTTATCAAGTGTAATTCAGTGAATCTTATTTTCCTTGTATAAATATATTTGAAATGAATAATTTTAGTGAAATATATGCATACTTTCAGGGGGAGAAAACAAATTGCTCCATAATTCTTATTTTGAGGGGTAGCAAGGTTATTCATTAAGGAGGAGAAAAAGCATAGACTTCATCGCTAAAGTTTTGAAAATCAAGGGGGAGAAAAGCTAAAGATTTTGAAGATGATTTTGCTTTCCAAAACTTTAGGGGGAGAAAAGCTAAAGATTTTGAAGATTGATATGATTGAAAAATCTGATTGATTGATTAAAAAAAAGGGAGAAGAAAGTCAAAAAGTCATAAAAAGACAGAAGTTTGACTTGATCACATGAAGATAAGATTTATCATTTCAAGGGGGAGCAAAGAAAAAGCAAATATGTAACAGAAATCAGTTTGGAAATCATTGCTGCTGCTGATTAAAGACTAACCAGAAGTTATTAACTCAGATTATTCAGAAGTTCTGAGCAAAAGTTGTCAAAGCATTCAGAAGAGATCCTTCTGAAGATTGTTCCTGCTCTAAAAATTTTGATGATGAAAAGTACAAGTGTGTTTGACAAAAAGGGGGAGATTGTTAGATCTAGAGTTTTGTCAAAAACACAACTGTTAAGATCTGATCTAAAGAATCAGAGTTCTGAGTAAGAAGACTCAGAAGTTCTGATCAAAGAATAATGAAAAGATTACAAGTATGGAAGTTGGTCAGAAGACTCAGAAGTTATGAGTAGAAGACTCAGAAGTTCTGAGTGAGAAATCTCAAAGGATTCTAAGTGTTGGATTCTGACTAGAAGGTTCAGAGTTCTGAGTAGGAGACTCAGAACTTCTGATTATGAAGACAAATGTTCTGAAGCGCCTATTCAGAAGTATGTTCAGAAGTTCTGAACAACATGTTCAGAACTTATATCTTAGGATGTTTTCATTTATATTCAGTTACTAATTAGGACACGTGTAATTGTTCTATTAGTCTGTTTCTCATATGTACTGTAGCTTTAGCTTTTCTCTACAGTATATATTGTTAGGACATTTAAGTTGTCCTAATTAATTAGAAAGTTTTGTAAAGAAATTGGATTGGGCCTAATGGGCTTAGACATGTAAATGGGCTTGGGCTTAAATGGTGTAACAAGGGAAGGGGAGTATAAATAGGACTTGTAATGTAATTTTGTAAGTAACAATTCATAATTCACAATGTAGCTTTCAACAAACTTGTGTTTTCTCTCTAGATTAGTTTACTTTTCAATAAATAAATTGTTCTCTCCTTCCATATCTTGTTGCTATCACTTGAAGTGTTGAAGATCATGGACTCACAATTGGTATCAGAGCCAAATCGATGATTTTTTTCTCGATACGATCATCGGATCTCGACATTTCAAGTAATTTAGCCCGATCGACATATCTTCTTCTATATTGACTTTGAGGAGTTTGCTTCATTCAGATCTGGAAAATCACCTCAAAATCAATGAGTTTGATTTTTGAAAAGTTGACAGCATGTTCTTCGAAGGTTTATGAAGATGATAATTGAACTTGACGTTTGGTGCTGTTTTAATCGATTAAAATTCTTCAGATCTGTTAGTTTTTAAGTTTAGAGAGCAGAAAGAAACTTTCAGATCTTATTTTGATCGAAAAACCAATGAGTTATGTGTTCTGAAATGGGGCTCGTCGAAAAAACGAAGTTTGCCGGAGATTCGCCGAAAAAAAAAACCTTTTTCAGCCGGTGTTTTGCTGAAAATCTTGTTCAGATCTATTAGTTTACGATTTTGGATCATGTTGCAAGTTTCAAAACTGATTTTAGTCGAAAAATCAGCGAGATACGGATTTCCAAAGTCATCAGCTAAATTGATCTCGCCGGAAAAACGTAGATCTCGCCGGAAAAGTGTGTATCCATCGAAGTTTTGAAATCAATTCATCTCAGATATGTTCATATTGATATTTCGATCAGTTTGCAATTGTTTGGTGTAATTTCCAGCAAGAATTCGTATGTTTTAGGGTTGTTGGTAAACGTCACCGGAAAAAGTTTGTTATGGTCGCCGGAAAAGTTTGTTAGATCGCCGGCATGTATTTCTCGATGCATGGAAATCCTACTGTGTTGAAAATTAGTTGGTGATGATTTATTAGAGTTAATGGAACAAAAAGAAGGCTGATTTGATGGAAATATAGAAAGAAAATTCAAGCCAAAATCAACAGTATGTGGTTCGTGAGTTTTGGGTGAAGATGAATAGTACTAACTGACCCAGTTAGTGGTCAGTTAGATTTCTAACATTTTAGTCTAATTTCCGTTAGTTTTGTCAAATTTCGAGGTTTTTGCTAACGGAACTCGTGTGGCATCACTCCTACATTTAGTTTGTCACACATCTATCTCCACGACATCGATTTGTGATCGATTCCTCGATATCCCTACCGAGTAGCGTGTGCTTTTTTACCGTTCCTCCTCCGAGCAAATACGGACCAAGTTCTTAAGCCGAATTCCTACTCACCTCGTGGTTCAACGACGGATTCTTTGTTTTAAACTAAGAATGCATTTGGCTTATCACTCAAAACTCACTCGTTATCATTCTTGTGGGCTTATCGGAACGAGCTCGAGTTTCTACATTTTGGAGATGTTTTTCGTGCACTTAGTCGGGGTTATGGAGTACATTGAATCTGATTTTTCAAGGTTGAAAATATGACGAATAAGAGCAACTTTCTAGGGGGAGTCGAGCCTACTTTTGAAGAATTGCACCGCTAAAGTTTTTCAAGAAAATATAGGGGGAGAGGAGTCAAAGACTTGAAGATGATTTACTTTCCAAAACTTTAGGGGGAGAATGTTAGGACATTTAAGTTGTCCTAATTAATTAGAAAGTTTTGTAAAGAAATTGGATTGGGCCTAATGGGCTTAGACATGTAAATGGGCTTGGGCTTAAATGGTGTAACAAGGGAAGGGGAGTATAAATAGGACTTGTAATGTAATTTTGTAAGTAACAATTCATATTTCACAATGTAGCTTTCAACAAACTTGTGTTTTCTCTCTAGATTAGTTTACTTTTCAATAAATAAATTGTTCTCTCCTTCCATATCTTGTTGCTATCACTTGAAGTGTTGAAGATCATGGACACACATATATGGTGTTAGCAACAGTTTGCTAACTAATCTTTGATATAATCTTTGGTGAATCCATTTAGAGAAAAACTCATTGTAACATCTTGCAATTCACAGTTTGTTAATAAATCATATGACCAGTTGCTGTGAATACGATCTTGAATGTTCATATTTGATTGTAAGATTAGATCCTGGACTTGCACAGTTCAACAAGAAATCTGGTAATTAAGTCTTTGAGAAGAGAGGAAGAGATGGAAGGGATGAGAGAAATGTAAAAAGAGGTTATCAGAGACCAGAACACTATCTGGAACAGAGGCCAATACAATATCAAGAACAAAGACCCAGAAAATACCAGGATCAGAGGACTGTCCAATTTCAAGATCAAAGACAAGCACAATATCAACCCAAGGAAGATGTTTCAGATGTAGCAAGGCAGGTCACTTCTCTGCAAATTGCAAAGGTCGCTTGATCAAGGACCTGGATTACTACAAGAACTAATACAAGTACAACTTCAACAAGAGAGAAGTTTAGCTATGGAGATAGAAAAGTGTAACACCCCAGAATAGGGCAAATAAATAAATATGAAAAGAAAGAAAAATAAATTAAAATGGATAATATTTTATTGTAGCAAAAATGTGAAGAAAACATGACAAGGGGCCCAATTATTCCATTAAAGGAAACGAGAAGTAAAGAAAAGAGTTTGTGTTCAATAGGACCAAAAAATGAAAGAAAATGTCAAAACAAGGGTGGAAAACGTAATATTGGGCAAAAGATTCAAGCCAAGGGCCCAAATGTAAATATATGAAAGAATAAGGAGTCAGTCAGACCTCAACAGGTCCAATCTTGAGGGACATGTTTTGTAAGTAGGACATATCTGATTATGAAAGAGACAAGTCGATGGCTGAACTTTGGAGCTTTCTATTGATATTAATGAAAAAGCCAAAAAATTGATATTTAAGTAGAAAATAGACACGATTACATTTTGCGTTCAAGTAGTTTCAAGAAAAAACGGAGAAACGGGAGAGAAATCGGAGCTCAAAGTTCCTACCCGAAATATCGGTTTATTGGCGATTGAAGGTAAGATACTCGACCAAACTTCGTGAGTTTTATGTCTATGGCTTCGTTTTTAAGTCTTGAATTGAACCTTAATAGCCTTATGTCTCAGATTTTAGTCTACACAGTCCGATTTCTAGTCTTTTTTTTTATAGATTTTCGAGTTACATAAAAATTGAAACTTCAAATGAGAAAATGGGACTCTATACTTGACGTTTTTCGTTGATTTTTGTTTCTATGATCGAGGAAAACGATTTTATGGAGTTTTTACAAAAACAATCTTCGAAAACGACGAAAAAACAAGGCCGAATGGCCGTTTTTCTTGCTACTGGCGAGTTTTGGTCGGAAAACCGTCCATGACCGTAATAGGCATGGCAACGGGGCGGGTATGGGGCGGGGTTTACAATCCCTGTCCCCGGCCCTGGTTTTTAGTAACGTCCCCCGGCCCCGGCCCCGGCCTCGGGCAGGTATGGGGATTATTATCCCATCCTCGGTCAAACTTACGGTCAAACCCCACTCAACCCCCTGTTTCCCCGTCCCCGGTCTAGACCCGTTTCCCCGACCCGGTGCTTTTTGCGATACAGTCTTGTCTGAATGCTTTTTTCCATCAACAAAGAATGTTCATGGTTTGAATGTTTTGATAAAGAGTATGCTACACAAGACTGCGACTGTTAGGTCTGTTTGTTCGAGGTGGTGGTTCTGTTTTGGTCGCTGTTTTAGGTTGTCTGCTTCTTGTGTTTTGATCCTATATTTCATTTTCTTTCTGTTGGATTGTGCTTCTGGTTGTTACGGTGGTCTACTGGCAAACCTTTTAGTCCTCTGTTGAGGCTCTTTGGTGCCTTGGAGGCGTGGTTGTGGTTTTTGTTTGGTAATAAAAAATTCATCCATTATTAAAGATTTTGTTTACTCTCTTCTTTGTTTCAACCTTTAAATGTGCTGATGTGTTCTTAGTTTCAAGTCTATTTCTTTCAATCATAAAAGTATAGAAGAGTAAGGTTCAATTATAAAGGTGCCAACGATTAACTCGTTAAAGTAACTTAACTGGAAAATAAATAAATAATATATTAATAATAAATTTAAAATAATATATAAATAATACTGGGTACGGGGCGGGTCGAGGGATATGTTACCCGACCCCGGCCTTGGTTTGAGCATACATGCTCACCCCGGCCCCAGGACCTGGTTTAGCGGGGATTCCCTGGCCCCGACCGGGTCGGGTGAATCGGGTTCCTCATCGGGGCGAGAAAATCACCATCCCTAAGTCTGGACTTTTGCCATGAGTTAAGTTTAGGGTAGTTGTTAGTCTCAGTCCCTAAACTAACAAATGTTACGTTTTGGGCTAAAATTCTTAGTTAGGCTTTTTTTCTTTCTTTCTTTTCGTCGGGCTTTTTTTCCCATCTTTAAAAATATTGAGATCTACAATTTGAGCTTAATAATATAATGATAATTATGTTTTGGACTTAGTTCTTTAAATAAATTTTGGGATTTAAATTAATTTAAAGAATCCAATTTTACTTAGTTTTTATCTAATGAATTAGTTATTTTTCATCTAATTAATATATTGTTAGGATCCAAGCGCTTACCACTACGCCAAAAGCAATTGCTGGTGGAGAAGGTGCAACTTATTCCCATATAGCGTAACAGCCAACCCAACAACCCCCCCCCCCCCCCCCAGCATGTGCCAGCACTAACGAGAGCTTCGCTAGAAGTCAATGGCTGCACAACATGCCCTTGGCATTTTAAATGCACTCCGTGAGATTCGAACCCTTGACCTGCTCTGATACCAATTGTGGATCCCAGATTAGTGCAATAAACAAGATTAAACACCTATCAAAGATCAATAACAAGTAATGCTTTCAAGTTGTCATCCATATCATTCAATCAAAGTAATTCTTCGTTCATAGAGTTTACAATATGAATATTGGAACGATTCTTCGTAAACTAGGTTTTAGGAAAGCTTTATATACCTAGGCCTATGACTATTAAGGCCCAAGCCCATTAACGCACTAAAGCCCATTTAACATTATAAGGCTTTTACAAATATAAATCAAACTAATCTTTTCTTTATACCACATTCTATTTTATAGGACATTTATGGTCCTAACAATCTCCACCTTATGGATTCAAGATTTAAAAATTTATGACGGCAATCTTCAGCTTTGTAATATTCAGATCTGTAATCTTCATATCTTTAGCACTTCAGCTCTTTGAAATATCTCAGACAAATCTTCAAGTAAGTTTTATCTTCAGAAATCCACTTTGACTGCTTTAATCTTCATCTGGCTCTTCAGAAACAAATAGTCGCAAAGTCTCGAAACATAAACTTTAAATCATCGTATGGTTGATCAAAGTCTTCAAAACAAAAATCTTCATATCTTCGTATCATTATATCGTTGATCTTTGCAGCTTTGAGCTTTGACAAATTTCTTCAGTCATTGATCATGAATTGGCTTTGAGCTATAAATAGCTTTGAGCTTTAACGGGCTTTGAGCTTTAAAACATTCTTGATTTATCTTGAAGAATGAACTGTCTTTGATGAACTGTGTTTGTATCTTCAAATGTATCATCATCTTGAACTTCTTGAATTGCCTTTCTTTGACTTCGACAAATATCTCTTTGACTCTCGAAAATTGAAATCTTCAAACTATCCCCCCTTTTTGATGATTGTGAGCATCATGATCATCAAAACTCTTTTTCAATTTCAACATTCTCTGAATGTACCAGAAACAATCTCCTCCTTTTGATCTGTTTAACCGTCAATTTCAAAATATTTGTATCTGAATCTTTTCAAATTCAGTTAGAATGTAAGTTGTAACCTTGAATCAACGAATGAAACAGTTAAAATGCCTGTAAGTTGCACAAAGCCACTTAGTACAATGGATGTACTTTGGAAAGGAGCTTTTTGATGTTCACTCCTCCAAGGCTTCCATTCAATCATTAAAAAACACAATGGAATTTCTATGAACGTTATGACAAGAAAACATATTACTTGTGTGTACGTGCAAGTGTAGAAATGATTGAAGCAACTTATGCTTGATTAGATAGGCTCAAATTGTGTAGACTGTTGAGACAGCAACAAGTTTTCCACGGACTCAATGTGCATGATTGATGTGCGAAGGTGGGGCAAACTTCCTTCTTTTTCAATATCCAAACCTTCAGAATGAAGATTAGATAGATTATATGTTGCGTCCCCAAGAAAAATTGAAACATTTCCTTGTTGAGAAAGAAATGAGTAGCTGGTGGGGTTAAAGCAAGAGTTGGCATGGGCTAACTACTTGTTTCAACGATGGTCACCAAAGAATGTGAACCAATCAGTAATGTGGCTGCCCGACTCAGAAAGTGGTTGGTGCAGAGTTCTCTTATTCTTTTAACTATGTCTCACGCCCTCTTTCTGTTTTTAATCCGATCACTTCTACCCAAACTCTCATTTACATTTTATCTCAGCAGAATGAGATTACTCAACCAGAGGAGTTATCTCCCCCACTCTTTGATGTAGACACCTCACCCCTCAATCACTTAAGGATAACTTCTTGTGTAGGAAACACTGGTTAACGTGAATCCATAGAAGTTCTTTAAGTTCTCACACTGATTCCCATGAAATTTTGTCCTAAAAAATTGTGTTGTTCAACAGTTTAGCTTGAACAAATATGAATCAGCAATTTAATGACATTGTCATCAGAATATATGCTCCTCAATAATATCATGAAATATTTGAGCAGTTGAACTTTGAAGATTTCTCAAAACAAGAATATAGAAAGAATAAAATGAATTCAAAAGACTTGTTTGAGAATCTAACAATGTATCAATCAGATCAAATATGAAAGATAATCATGACGATTAGGGTATCAAATAATTCGAATGTTGTTTATATGAACAAATATAAACAATCTTTGAATGAAACGTTTAATTCTCACGCTGAAAGAATGTATGATGCTCAACAAAATAGAAATACAAACGGGAGTATTACCATCGAAAAAATGTTTCAGTTTGAGATATGTAATAACAAAGTCAATAAGAAGCTGAACTGGTGTGTATGAATACTTGAAAGTATAGAAAAGATATTACACAAGTATGAATCTTTGGAAACACATGATGAAATCCGAGATATTCATGAAAAACATTTAAAACCACACTTCTAAATTCATAAAACCTTTTTGAAATAGAGAAGTGGTTTGAACATTTAAGAACACATTTTTCATGCTTGAAAGTTGTCCTTCTTTCAAACAACTTTAGAACGAGTTTAGAAGATACTTACATTCAGAAATGTATAAGCTCCCCCTCAAATCATGATAGTCTGATTGAAAAATCTTATTAGCCCCCCCGTCAAAATCTGCAAAGAATGTTAAATGACCAAAATCAGTATATATGTAGCAATCAAAGTCTAAAACGATGAATACTGTAGAAAGTACTTCAAAGAACTGAAGGAACAGAAATTGCAAATATCTGAAAGTTCTGAGAAGCTTGCTAAATCTGAAGAAAAAACAACGATCTTAGAAACTGAAAACACTGAGCTGAAAAAGAAGATTTCTGAATTGACCTCAAAGGATGACATAAACGAGATTGAGGAAAAAGTAAAAGCCTTGGAAATCGAAAATGCTGGTATGAAGCATAAGAATGCTAAGTTTGCCAAGGAAGTTTCTAAATTGCAAATGCAGATTGTAAATGAAAAAGAAGACTTTCAGAAAAGCAAGAGACGACATTAAAATAAAAAAAAACAAGTCGTTGCGAAAGAGCGATTTTTTTTTTGAAAATGAACGAAATACTGTTGCAAATGAACGAAATATGTTTAGACAAAAGTTTTCTGATTTTTCGATGAAATCAATTGAGGAAAAGAAAGCTATTGAGCTGAAGTGTATAAAACTTTCAAAACAAATACCTGATTTTGAAAAGGTTTTGATAATTGAGCGAGAAAACTTTAAGAATCAAAGAAAATCCTTTGTAAGTGAAAATAAAGAGCTTGAAAAGAAAAACGTTTCATTTTTCAAAGTTCAATTTCTACAAACAGTTTTTCAAAGAGTTTTGTCAAATCAAATGAGTTTTCAAAGGATCAGATTCAACCTTCCAACCTTTTCTATAATTCTCGTGTTAATAATAAAGATAATAAACCGTTTCGAAAAGTCAAAATGGTTTGGAAAAATAAGTCAACTACAAAAGGCAGTGATGGAAATGTTGATCCAAACCCTCAGTGACTCTGAGAAACCCTTAGTGAAAATTGTAAGTAGACAATATGTATGAGTTTCACTATCACTGATAAATACTAAGTCTGTTTAGTATCGCTGATAGGAACTCTCGCTCTTTAATTTACATATTCAACGAACACTGTTCATCAGTGAGCCCTGAGCAAGTTCAGCCTCACTAATGATCGCTGATAACTTATGTTGTTTACTTATGATCCCTGAAGACAAGTTTCACGTCAACCATGTTCTACGCTGAAGTAGAAGATCAAGCCGAAGAACCAGCGACAAGTCTACTAATGAAGTGATGCGGATATCAGCGAAGCCAAGACCTGTCCACTCAACGTGAAGTTTCAAGTAGAAGACCTCAGCGAACGCTGAACTTTATCATTCGCTGATAAAGAATCATTCAGCGAATGCTGATCATGAAGCCTCCTCTACAAGCAATTATTGTCTTACCCCCTTGCACGCCTCCATACGATAATGTCAGAACGTACATTCCTTTTGTCCAGAATCGTACAACTAACTCTGATTCTACACTGTTCATCATACGGCTACTGGGTTGTCTACCAAGGTCAAAACATGCAACCAACCAGAAGCTGCCATGTGTAAAGTTGTACTGACATGCATTAAATGCATGCAGTATATAAAGGAAACTCTACTTAATTTCTGAAGTGCTCGACCATTCCTCATCTTTGCTAAACTGTGTGTTAGAATATTATCCTTAGTATTCTTAATTTCTCTCCATCTTATTTCTAGTGCAATAAATCTCAGTGATTCTGATAGCTTGTTTAGATTAGGTTTATTCCTTAATCTTGTTCCGCAACAAGATGTAAATTATTTGATACATATCAATAAACAATTTAGAAAAGTAAAAATAGTGTGTTTGTATTCAACCACCCCCCTTCTACAAACTTGTATAACTCTTTTGGGACCAACAAGTGGTATCAGAGCAGTTTGTTTAATCTCATAAACAAAATATTGCTTATACTAATTTCTTTTCTCTTCCTTGCTATTTTCTAAAATGGCTATGTTAGGACACAAAATGTCCAATTATAAGATAGTTTTGTAAAGGGGTATTAATTGTAATATGGGCTTGGGTTATGTTATATGAGCTTGGGCTTAATAGTGTAACAAGGGGGTATCTAATGTTTAGTGTGTGTAATTAGGGTTTGTGAGAGTGTGTCCATTGCAATGTAGCCTCCAAGGTGTTTGTGTGTGTTCTAGAGAGAGATCCATTCTCTCTCTAGGTGTTCTTCCATTTCAATAATACACCACTTTGATTATACTATCTTCTTGTTACCCAATCTATCATTATATGAATCGTTGCCTTGTTTAAATGGGACTTACAGGCTAACACCACAAACACCAACTATATCGATAATGGTTCTCTTGCAAAACCCCCTAGATTTTCCAGAGATAACTTCAATCTATGGAAAAATAGGATGATGCTCTTTTTGGAAGGTGTAGATCCTACTATGCCTTACTACATCGAAAATGGTCCATATATCGCTGTGATGATAGACGCTGCTGTTCCAGCTACTGCTACTAGAGGCGCAATCCCTGAAAGAGAAATTCCCAGGGAACCTAACACATGGACTGAGGAAGACAAGAAGAAAGTGGCCATTGACACTAAGGCCAGATCCATCATCTCTATGGCTCTTCCTGACGAAGTCTACCATTCCGTCATGAACCTGAAAACCTCTAAAGCCATGTGGGACACAATCTGTGTTCAATATGAAGGTACATCTGAAGTCCAGGACTCACAAAAGATCAAGCTGGTAAGACAGTATGAAAGCTTCATTTGTGGTAAGAATGAAACTCTCTCTGAAGTTCACCAATGTTTCAACTGTTTAATCATTGACTTAAAAACTGTTGGTAAGGATATTCTAACTTTGAGATTCTGACAAAGTTTCTAGAATGTCTTCCTGAAAGCTAGGACAGTTATTCATTGTGTCTCTAGCTCTCAAAGGATCTAAAATCAATGAACCTTTCTAACTTATTTGGCACTATGCTCAATCATGAGCAGTCGTGTCATCTTAAGAAGAATATTGTAAAAGATTCGAAAAACACACCTGTTGCTTTACTCTCAGAGTTAACGCCCACTCAGCGCTCCACTGTTACTATCACTGAGTTGGAATCTAACTCTGATGACTCATCAGAAGCTGATCCTTCAGAAATTGATGAGTCACTGGCCCTCCAGACTAATTCTTCCAGGAGAATCGCCAGAAAGAGTAACTTCAGAAGAAACAAACCTCTTGCACTCACTAACAAGCCAAAATCGTCAACCCCTGTTGATAAGGCTACTGCTACCTGTTTTAACTGTGAAAAGATAGGTCACTTTGCTAGTGAGTGCAGGTCAAAGAAAGTCTTTAAACCCTCATATTCTTCCAAGAAATCCTTTAACCCCAGGGCTAAAGATGACAAATACAAGAAGCAGAAAGAAAAGTATGCAAAGATGAAAAGCTTTAAGAAGAGATGCAAAGGCATGATCGCTGAAGATCATGACTGGGCTCTTTCTGATGAAGAATCATCTGACTCTGAAGATGATCATTAGGCCAATCTCTGCCTCATGGCCAAGATAGAAAAAGAGGAAGAACAAACTGAAAGTCCCTCTACTTCTACTTCTACTTCTTAGGTATCAAACTCTCTCATTGATACTCAAACTTCAGCTCTTAGTGACATCGAAAGACGTCGGACCGTCGATCTTTTGACAATTGATTTATATGATGCCATGAATGGCAAGACCAAAGCTGAAAAACTAAATATCGATCTTGCTGAACAACTTAAGAATTGTCACTTAGAAATTCAAAAGCTCTCTAAAATAGAAGAAAATCTAAAAGATCGGTCTGTATAAATCAACTCATTCGTATTGAGCGAGAAGATGTTGTCGAGGCATTAAAGGCTGAAAAGGCTACTGTTGAAGGATGGTGTAAATCCTCAACAACGATCACTGAGATATTAAGGTCTCAAATTCCCCTGAGTGATAAAAGTGGTCTTGGTTATAAAGCTGATACTCTAGAACCAACCACTGATCGTTCCATGCTTAAGTTTGGAATGTTCGTATCCTCTATCCCTAACACTTCTTTATCTCAGTGTTCTTCTTCTAAAACTCCCACTCCTGAGGAAAAACCTACCTTAGTTTCTAAAGGTAAGGGTAAGGAAAAAATTTTTAATCAAAAACCATAGAAGGGTACCTTTGTACCTAAGCTGAATATTTCTAAACCTTCAGTAAATCATCCCTCAACTTCTAAGAACAAGATCCCTGGATTTATTCAGCGATCTACTCCTAGAATCAGAGTGAATGTAATTGGTAAGAAATCCGAAGAACTGATTGTTCCTCCTATTTCCAATGCCAAAGGTATTCTTAGTGTTGGCCCTGTTCATTTAAAATTATTGGCTAAGCATGCAAATGGTCCTAAAGTTACTTTTAGCTATAGGAAATGTTATCACTGTGGACTTACCGATCATATTGCTAGTAAGTGCCCCACAACCACCAAAGATGAAAAGTTAGCTAAGGTGAAGATCAATGCCCCCAAGGCAAAAAAGACCAATCCTAGTGCAAATCAGGTTAAGGTGAAATCAACCACTGAGGTTAAGAAATTAACCAAAGTGAAGACTAGTCCTGAAGCTGAATCTTCAAATGCTGCGAAGACTGCTGGACCTTCCACTTCCTCTACCACCACTGACAAATGTGGACCCATGGTAAAATGGGTACCCAAGTCAAACTAATCTTCCTTTGTTTATAGGTCCTGAAGGGTATCTGGTATCTCGATAGCGGATGCTCTAGACATATGACTGGCAAAAAGAACCTGCTTGCTGAATATAAGGAAGAGAAGGGTCCCTCAGTGACCTTCGGTGGAAATGGAAAAGGCTATACCCGAGGGTTTGGTGTACTCTAAAATGGTATAACTACCTTCAGAAGTGTCGCATATGTTGAAGGACTGAAGCACAATCTTCTAAGCATCAGTCAGCTATGTGATAAGGATCACAAAGTGATTTTCACTAAGGAATCCTGCTTTGTTACTGAAAAAAGGAGAAGATCGCTCTCAGCGAATACCGTTTGGAAAATGTTTATGTTATAAACATGGACTCGACAACCACTGAGAACTCCTGTTTCTTCTTAAAAGCCTCATCTGATGTCAACTGGCTATGGCATAAGAGGCTCTCTCATCTAAACTTCAAGACACTGAATACACCTTCTTCTAAAGAGTTGGTCACTAGTCTACCTCAACACTCATACGCTAAGGAATCTCTATGTTCACCGTGTGAGAAAGGGAAACAAACAAAAGCAAGCCTCAAATCTAAACAAGTTTCCTCAGTGTCATCTCCTCTTTAACTTCTCCACATGGATTTGTTTGGCACTCTTAACAAACAATCCCTCGCTGAAAACAAATATACACTTGTCATAGTTGATGAATTCTCTCGCTATACCTGGGTTATGTTTCTCCATTCTAAGAGTGACACCCCTGAAGAACTCATCACTTTCATCAGGAAAATGGAAGTCCTGAACAATATGACCGTTCGCTCAACATGGAGTGATCATGGGACTGAATTCAAAAACAGTTCTCTTGATTCCTTCTTTGAAAGAAGGGTATTTCTCACAACTTTTCTTCAGTGAGAACACCGCAACAAAATGGAGTCGCTGAAAGAAGAAATTGTCAGGATCGATTCCAAATAAGAATTATTATACTTAGAAATCAGAATTAAAGAATCTTGCGGAATAGAACTTTAATTCAAACACACTCAATGAACAACTAATCAGAAAACAAAATCTGTTTGTATTCAATACTTCAACTCACAAGTTTACAACCAAACCTCAATCTTGTTGAACAAGCTCCACAAGACGACTTCTACTTCTCTAGAAATAGGGTTCTAAACCTTGAGGTTAATTCTCTCTAAAACAAAAACGAATTCTAAAAAAATCTCACCGAATAGCTATCTATCAAAATCTATTTATACTAAATAATTACAAGATAACTATCAAAACAAAATTGATCTTCATAATATTCTTTCATGCTTATCTTCAATCATTCCATCTTTATCTCCAACATTCTCGCATTCCATAATTATGATCACAAGCAACATTAACATCGTTATGCACAAGCAGTACTAACATTGTTCCAACAGCATTAACTTTTACTTGTAGTACTAACTTTGCTCTGGCAGTAGTATTGTTGTTCTGGCAGTACTAACCATACTTGGCAAATCTTCAGTTCCCAACAATCTCCCCCTAACTTGACTTTTTAGGTTGAGAAGTCAAGTTCTTCAGATGATGCTTCCAAAACCTAATCATGAACACATAAATCAGGATTCAAACCCAGGCTTTGATTGATAATCCTTCTCACCAAGTATCTTCCCATTTCAGAATCCTTGTTGCAAGCCAACTTAGCATGTAGCATTCCATTCAACCTTTTCTTGCTGTGCTTGTATGCAACATCCACCAAATAATACTCATGATATGTATAGTCAAGTGTGATGACATACACTCCACATTTTTCAATGAGCATCCAGTTGGTAATGGCTTGAAAATTTCTTTCTATCATATACTGAACTGCTTCTGGTTTGAACATTAGGCACAGGTATTCAAGAACCAATTTGGTGATAGAGATCCCTTTCTCATTCAGCATATTTCCATACAGCTTCATTCCAACCTTGTACATCTCCTCTACGTCAGATCTAGAGCACATTCTGATAAGTCTTCCCCATGTAGAACAGACCTCATACTTCCCATCTGCTCTTTTGACTCTAATGTACTCCTTTCTCTGATCTACCAAGGTATCCCAGAAGATGATCTCAGGAGGCATGGAAGATAATGGGTCAACTTTGATTGGATCAGTATCAACCATAGTGATATACATATCACATTGAGCATTACTTGGTTGACCTGATGGAGTTGCTACTTCTTCTTCAGCAACCTTTGTATCATCTTTCTTTTCTGGAACATCCTCTTCTTTTTCTTCTTCTAGCACTGGTTCTACCCTAGGTTTTTTGACAACTTTCCTCTTGGTGGCTATAGACTTGGTTCTTGTTCTTTTCAGTGACACCAGCTTTTCACCCAGGGTTTCTTCTTGCTTTTTAGGAGTGTCATGTTTGGCTTTAATCAAAGCCTCTGCAACTTCAACTTCTTCCAAAGTAGGCATTTTAGTTTCTGTTGCTTCCTTTGTTTCTGCTGCTTCTTCCTTTGTAGATACTGCTTCTTGCATGGTTTCTTCTGCTTCTTTTGTTTTTGCTGCCTCTGGAATGGTTTCTGCCGCTTCTGCTTTTTGACTTTCATCAGCATTAACCGTTTCTGCTGTTGGTTCAGTTTCTGCTTCTTTCTGAATTTCAGCAGCATTAACCTTTTCTGCTGCATGATCAGTTTCTGCTTCTTTTGCAATTTCTTCAACACACTCATTCTCCCCCTTTTCCTGTGCACTCTCCATGTTGAATTCAGCTTCTGACTCCCCCTTTTTGGGAGCATCATTGTTGGGGCTTCTTCTTTTAAGAACATACCGAGCTTTCTTCCTCCTGTGCATCAACTTTGTAATCAGCTTCGTATGCTTCTCAAGCTGTGTTTGTTGATATAGGACCACTTTCTTGAGTCCATCTATCTCCTTTTGCTGGCTTACAACATCTGTGTTGATATTGGCAATGGTTTCCATCAATTCCTCATATGTATATCTATCCTCACCTTGTTTAGGAGTTTTTACTTCCTTTAAAGGATCACTGGAAATTTTAGTAGGTGTCTTTTGCCTAGCAAAAGCACTGCCTACCCCCGTGGTTTCTTGGCACCTGGGACCTCTGAATGATTTCTCATTCTGAGTTGCCGTGAGGAAGGTCTTAGTTATGTTACCACTGTCCTTCTCTGTGCTAGCAGAAGTAGTGGCAGCCTTGCTACTCACACGCTCAACCTTCTCCTTAGTGAGCACCTTCTTGGGGTTGGGAGACACCCATGTGGTTTCCCTTTCGATATTCTCTATTGGAGAATGCTCCAATAGAGGGCTTAAAGGCTTTGGGCTTGTAGGAGGTACATCAAGGGAAGGAGCCTTGTGTACCATTCTTCTTGTAAACTTTTTGGTTATGTGAGGAGTGGGTCTTTGAAGAATGGACTGAGGAATTTCTTTGGTGATTGAAGGTGGGGTTTGGCTATCAGTGGGTTGGTCTAATGAGGGCCTTGACCCTGATGCCATACCTTCTTGTGTGTGGGACACACCCATCATTGTAGAGAACAATGGAGTGTCAACTCCTTCCGAGTCCCTGGAAGTTCTTCTCATATTTGAGAAGACCTTTCCTTTAGGGGGTTTAGGTACATATACCTCAGTAAATTGAGGCAAATCCGTCAATTCCTGAGTAATCACTGCTTGGGCAAACCTTGGGTACATATAAAAACTCTTTTTGGATTCCAGGTTTGACACAAGATCATTGAAAATCATTTGTGAAAAATTAAACTTCCTGGAAGTGGCCAAGCAGACCAGGGCATAGGCAATGGTACTGCTAAACTCACTCCATCCAGTAGTTTTCTTTGAAATGCAATGTAATAAGGTATGAACAAGGAATCGCCATTGTGTAGAAAATTTAGACTTGAAAAACTTAAAGATTCCAATGGGACCTTCATACCCCATTCTCGTTAAAGTTGAGTATAGATCGTCATTAGGAATAGACGTCATACCTGAGGCATCATCCAATCGAAGAGTGATGCGAATAAGCTCCTCTGTAACATTCAAGGGTTTGTCACACACCCTTCTTTTGATGATTTGCTGCCCATCTTCAGACACCACGGTGGAATTTTCCCAGAACTGCTTCTGATGCTCGGTGTAGATTGTCGGGGTCACCGTTAGGGCATAGGATATATGCGTGTATTTGAGGAAATCCACAATGTCGTGAAAACCTGCGGACTGTTTTGGCTTCTGGAGCATGGCAATCTCGTTGTGTTCGTCGATAAACTCCATTGTACCTGAGGATTCTTGACAGAAAACAGAGATTCTTGGGAGAGAATAGTTAGAAAGAGAGAGAGATGAATAGAATTCAAAGAGACGTTATGAACTTTGGCGGGCTAAAAGAGGTATTTATAGCAGTATTAGCCCTAATTTTTTTTAAAGCAGTATTAACGACACATGCAGTATTAAGTACGGAGCAGTATTAACTATGTACTGGCAGTAGTAACTATGCAATGGCAGTAGTAACTATGCACTGGCAGTAGTAACTATGCACTGGCAGTAGTAACTTTTCAGCACTTGTCAATCTGAGTCATACAGAAGATCCTGAGAAGAAGAGTTAGTAGTACCAAATATAGAAGGAAATACAGGTATAAAAACTGAAAATCATGACTATATTCAAGGTTGATCATGCCCACACTTGTTACCAAGAAAGTGAATCTACCCACATCAAAAGCTTTTGTGAATAGATCAGCAAACTGGTCATTGGTATGAACTTTAGCAACTTGAATTAATTTCTTTTCATTACAATCTCGAATAAAGTGATACCTGATCTCTATGTGCTTTGTTTTTGAGTGTTTGACTGGATTGTTAACAATGCTAATAGCACTGTTGTTGTCAATGAAGATTGGAGTGTGAAGAAATGTTACCCCATAGTCCAACATCTGATTCTGTATCCATAGAACCTGAGAGCAGCAGCTTGCAACAGCTATATACTCAGCTTCTGTTGTAGATAAGGACACTGTGGTTTGTTTCTTACACTGCCAAGATACTAGTCTTGCACCAAAAAACTGACATCCACCTGAAGTAGACTTCCTATCCATGTTAGCTCCACCCAAGTCACTATCTGAGTATGCAAGTAGATCAAAGGATGATTCATAAGGATACCAGAGACCTAATCTAGGTTGCCCTCTTAGGTATCTAAATATCCTCTTGACTGCATGAAGGTGTGATTGCTTTGGTGTAACTTGAAATCTGGCACATACACATACTGGAAACATAATATCTGGTCTAGAGGCTGTGAGATACATGAGTGATCCAATCATTGATCTGTAATGATGGACATCCACATCCTCCCCCTCAAGATCAGCAATGATCTGTTTGTGTGTCTCTATCGGTGTGCTTGCTGGCTTTGAGTCTGATAATCCAAACTTATCCAAGATGTCTTTCACATATTTGGATTGGCATATGAAAATCCCATCCTTCTTCTGTTTCACCTGAAGCCCAAGGAAGAAAGTAAGTTCACCCATGGAACTCATCTTGAAGCTCTTGTGCATTAACTCCTCAAAGTCTTTACACATGTGATCATTTGTGGATCCAAAGATAATGTCATCCACATAGATCTGAACAAGTAGGGTGTCCTTCTTTTTCCTTTTAATGAATAAGGTCTTATCAATGATTCCTCTTTCAAATCCATTTTCCAAGAGATAGGTAGACAGGGTGTCATACCATGCTCTTGGGGCTTGATGTAGACCATAAAGTGCCTTCTTTAACTTGTACACTCTGTCAGGATACAATGGATTCTCAAATCCAGGGGGTTGACAGACATACACTTCTTCATATAGTCCCATATAGAAAAGCACTTTTTACATCCATCTGGTAGACCTTGAACTTCATATATGAGGCATAGGCTAGAAACAACCTAATTGCCTCAATCCTTGCAACTGGAGCAAAGACTTCCTCATAGTCTATACCCTCTTCCTGAGTATACCCTTGTGCAACCAGCCTGGCTTTGTTCTTGATCACAATTCCTCTCTCATCCTTCTTATTTCTGAAAATCCACTTGGTGCCAATTGCCCTATGACCTTTTGGAAGGTCCACCAAGTTCCAAACATTCTGTAGCTTGAACTATAGCAGCTCCTCTTGCATTGCTTCTATCCAACTTGGACCTTTCATAGCATCATAAGCCTTTTTGGGCTCAATTTGGGATAGAAAGCAAGTGAGTACAGTATTAACTGTATTTTGCTTATCTTGTAGCTCTTGAAGTCTGCTTTGATTCCTAGTCATCATGGGAGAAGCAATGTCTCCAATTACCAACTCAGGAGGATGATTTTTCTGAGTTCTTGATGGATGACCAGATTCCTCTTGTAAGTTCACATCCAGATTTGACTCATTTAAGTCTGGATTTTCTTCAGCTTCTTCAGTCACTTCAGACTCTCTGGAATTTGGACTTGAAGGCTGATTTTCCTCTATTCTTCTCTCTTCTTCATTCTGAATGGGTTCAGCTTCCTTTTCTTGTTCACAGAAGTCAACAGGATCAATGGTAGGGAGTGGAAATATCACAGACTGAATTCTGTGATCCGATGGTGGTGCATCCCTTTGTCCTGCATTTACATCACTACTGATACCCAAAGAATTAGTGAGTGAATCAATGTCAGACCTGAACCAATAGGATTTGGTGTGTTCTCATTGCATTTGACATTGTCACTTTCTTCAATTATTCTAGAAGAGGTATTAAACACTCTGTAAGCCTTACTCTGAGATGAGTAACCAACAAGAAAACCATCATCTGCTTTGCTATCAAACTTACCTAAGTGAGATTTGGTATTAAGAATTGTACAAGGACACCCAAATGGTTTGAAAAATCCAATAAATGGTTTCTTTTTCTGAAAAAGCTCACAAGGTGTCTTGTTTTTAGGCTTTATTACTAAAACTCTATTTTGGACATAACAAGCAGTATTAACTGCTTCTGCCCAAAAAGTAGTGGGTAATTTTGAATCAGCTAACAGAGATCTAGCAGCCTCAATCAGTGTCCTATTCCTTCTCTCAGCAACACCATTCTGTTGTGGAGTCCTAGGAGCACTGTATTGTCTCTCAATTCCTTTTTCCTCACAAAAGGTGTTTAGATCAAGGTTTTTAAATTCAGTCCCATTATCTGATCTAATGACTTTCACTTTTTGATTTGATTGGTTTTCAATTCTAAGAATAAAAGATTTGATCAGTCCACTTGTCTCATCTTTAGTTCTCAGAAAATATACCCAAGTAAATCTAGAGTAATCATCAATAATAACTAAACAGTATGACTTCTTGCCAATGCCCATGATATTTGTAGGGCCAAACAGATCCATATGCAACAACTGAAGAGGATTTGGGATAGTGTTTATCTCTTTGGACTTATGAGAAGTTTTGTGTTGTTTGCCTTTGAGACAAGAAACACAATGATCATCACATGAATAAACTTTTGATGGTAAACCCCTAACAAGATTATTTTTAACAAGTTTATTCATTGTTTTAAAATTCATGTGACACATCCTTCTGTGCCAAAGTGATGATTCATCCATTGAAGCTTTTGATACCAAACAGTTTAGGGATGAATCAGATGAAACACTTTCTAAATCTAAACAATACACATTATCCTTTCTAGGAGTTCTCAATAGTATCATGTTTTCATCAACTACTTTGAATCCAGGAGCAAGAATAATGCATTCAGAATCAGTAAATAATATACTATGTTTCTTGTCACAGACCTGTGATACACTTAACAGGTTGTATCTCAATTTCTCAACATAGTAAACATCCTCAAATGTCATCTTACATTTTGATACATCACCTTTACCACTTATCTTACCTCCTGCAGGATTATTCCCAAAAGCAACATGTCCTCCATCAATTCTTTTGAAATTCTTGAGGCAGGCCATGTTACCTGTCATGTGCCTGGAGCAACCACTATCAACATGCCAGATGCTCTTCCCCTTGAGCTGTTGGTTGCCCTGCACATAAGATAAATCAATTAGTTTTTATTGGGAACCCAAGCCAAAGTGGTCTTGGGTCTCCCTTGCTCATCAAAGTACTTACATTCAGTTTGGATAAGTTTTTCAACCTGAGGAACTTCAGTACTGGAGTACTTTTTCAAGATGATTGGTCTAGCAGCACAAACACTAGAAGCAGTATTATCTTTAGAAGAAGTACTAACCGTGTTAGCAGTACTAACACTGCTAGCAGCAGTATTGCTTCTAGAAGAAGTACTAACAGTGTTAGAAGCACTAACACTGCTAGCAGCAGTACTATCTGAGGCAGCAGTACTAACACTAGTGATTTTAGGAATTGTGACACATTCTTTTTCAGTCTTTTTCCTCATGTGGCTTTTGGATTTAGCTTGTTTCTTTGCCACATGGTTTCTTACAGGCTTCCTATAACCATTTGATTTTTGAAAAGTTCTTTGAAAATTTATCCTTTGGTTAATAGGATTGAAATAACAGTGTTTGGCAAGGTGATTCAATTTGCCACAGATAAAACAAGGTTTTGGTCTGTTAATCCTTTGCAGATCAACTCCTTGTTTTTGAGCCCACTGATTATTCCAGTTTCTTTGATTTCCCCTCTTTGTATCATGTTTTTGGGGTTCATTCTTTTGAGAATTCTTGCAAGAACAATGTTCACAAGTATTGGAATTCACAACAGTGGTCTGTGTATAATGAACTCCCTTTCCTTTTTCAGATCTTTTCATCTCATTGTTCTTATCCCAGGGACTTCCACCTTCCTCATTAGTCTTGATGTAATTCTCTAAGGGGATCTCACCACTGACATTCTTATTCCTTTTCTTAGACTCTTCTTTTTCAGTTTTATCCTCAACAACAACTTCATATAATGGATCTACTTTAGTAGCTCCTTCCGGTAAGTCCTTCCTGTCCTTGGTTTCTAACAGGTCTGACCTAGGAGGGATGTATGTGTTGTTGTAGGGTGGGGGTGTGGCATTGTACCCTAGGCCTGGTTTCATCTTACTGTGGATTTGAGCATTTATTATGGTGTCCATGACTTTAGAAGCACATGAAAACTTTTCAACATCAAGTTTTACTTTCTCAAGTTCTCCTTTTAATTTCTCACATTCCTCCCTAGACTCTTTCAGTTGGAACTCCAGACCATTCTTTTCCCACTTCCAGTAGTTTGTATCATATGAGTGTTGAAGTTCATTGGCTTGAAAAGCCTTAATTTGTTCTTCAAACCTCTCAACAATCACTACATAATCTCTTCTATCCTTTTCTAATCTTTTAAGGTCATCACACATTCCCTGGTTGTGATCTCTATACTTTTTTCACAGTGTCTATACAAGCTTGAGAACAGAGATTAGATTTTACCTCAGTAGGAAGATCTGAGACTTCTGCCATGAGTGCATGATTCTGAATTGCCTCTTCTGCTTGATCACTCCAATCAAATCCCATTCCTTGTTGAGAAACAAGGGCTTGAACAGAGTTTCTGTTCTGGTTGAAGCTTCCAGTCTGAGCTTGTTGATGGTTGTTTTGAGATACTCCACCTCTGCATTCTCTGGCAAAGTGTCCCATCTTATGACACTTGTAGCATTCAACCTTAGACTTGTCAAACCCAGCACCATCTTCTCTTATTTGGGAAAAGTTGTTTCTCCCAGTCCTCTTTATAAACTTCTTCACCCTCATAGAAAGCATAGCCATCTGCCACTTGATATCCATCTCCTCAAGATCATCAGCATTAATCTGTTCTAAGTCATCATTAATTAATGAGGAGTTAACATGACTAGAAAAGAAAGCTTCTAGTACAGACTCATTGGCCTTCTCCTGATTGACTCCACCAGCAGTACTAACTGATTCAGGGTTAGCAGTAGAATCAGTTGATGCTGATAGGAGTGCAGCATTATACACATATCCTGAGGGCTTCTTCTTGGCTTCAACCTCTGCTTCAAATACCCTAAGATCATTGTAAAGATCATCAAGCTCTTTATCTTCTAACTGGTCATTCTGTCTGAAAGACACAGTATACATTGTCCATTCCTCACCTAATGATCTTAGAAACTTCCTGTTTACATCATCAGCCTCCATACGAACTCCAACTGTAGCCAATTCTCCAATCAACTTATTAAATCTATCAAAAGTTTGAGTCATAGACTCATTCTTTGTAGAAGTAAAATTTTCATATTGTTGCTTAAGAATTTCCTTCTGGTTCCTCTTGGTGCTCTTGGTACCAGTGAATCTCTTTTCCAATGCATTCCATAAAATCTGAGCATCGGTGCAGTGATGAAATTGGTGCTGATACGCATTGGGAATAGCCAAAAGCAGAGTGCTTAAGGCTTTCATCTCTGTTTGTCTAACCTTTCTTTCTGCATCAGTCTTTGGAGGGGGTCTTTTGCCATCTGGTCCAACCCTTCCTTCAGCACATGGACCATTCTCTATAATATCCCAGATGGAATAATCAGTAAGCAAAATATACTGCTTGATTCTAATCTTCCACATGTCAAACTCATTAGGCCTGAGCATGGGAACCTTTGAAACAAGTGTACTGTTTGATTCAACTGTGTTGTCCATAATGATTGTAGATTTCTAAGAAACCAAGCTCCGATACCACTTGTCAGGATCGATTCCAAATAAGAATAATTATACTTAGAAATCAGAATTAAAGAATCTTGCGGAATAGAACTTTAATTCAAACACACTCAATGAACAACTAATCAGAAAACACAATCTGTTTGTATTTAATACTTCAACTCACAAGTTTACAACCAAACCTCAATCTTGTTGAACAGGCTCCACAAGACGACTTCTACTTCTCTAGAAATAGGGTTCTAAACCTTGAGGTTAATTCTCTCTAAAACAAAAACGAATTCTAAAAAAATCTCACCGAATAGCTATCTATCAAAATCTATTTATACTAAATAATTACAAGATAACTATCAAAACAAAATTGATCTTCAGAATATTCTTTCATGCTTATCTTCAATCATTCCATCTTTATCTCCAACATTCTCGCATTCCATAATTATGATCACAAGCAGCATTAACAATGTTATGCACAAGCAGTACTAACATTGTTCCAGCAGCATTAACTTTTACTTGTAGTACTAACTTTGCTCTGGCAGTAGTATTGTTGTTCTGGCAGTACTAACCATACTTGGCAAATCTTCAGTTCCCAACAGAAATCGAACGATCATAGAAGATGGATGTTCAATGCTCAGTGATTCTCATCTACCTACTCAGTTTTGGGCAGAAGCTGTCAACACTGCTTGTTTCACTCAAAACAGGTCACTGATTGTCAAAAGATTCAAGAAGACAACCTATGAACTTTTCCATGGGAGAAAGCCTTCAATTAGCTTTCTTCACATCTTTGGATGTCAGTGTTTCATACTGAACAACAGGGATGCCCTAGGAAAGTTTGATCCCAAGGCTGATGATGTAATCTTTCTTGGATACTCTTCTATCTCTAAAGCCTACAGAGTCTTCAATCGAAGAAGACAAACTGTGGAAGAAACAATCCACGTCACTTTTGATGAATCCCGGTCAGCGAACTCCAGACCTTCTACTGATACTGAAGAACTTAATTAATGGATGTTTTCTTATCTTGGTGATTCAGAAGCTGCTCCTATTCCTCAAGTCAATACTCCTACCGCTGAAGATGATGATCCTCTTATCATCCCAAGCATGCAGACAAGTGAAGCTGAATCTTCACGGGTTTTAGCTATTCCTCTCAACACATTACCTGCTTCTGAACCATCTACCTCAGATATCCCATCTACTTCTCAGCAATCAATGAATGAAATGACATCTGAACCTCTACCTCTTCTACCTGAAATACCTGAAGTTGCTGAAGCCACTTCTTCAGCTCCTCCAAAAGTTCAAATCGAGTCAGCAAATTATGCTCCGGCTCAGCGATGGACTATAAATCACCCCATCGATCAAATTATTGGTGATCCAAACGCTGGTGTTCAGACTCGACGAAGTGCAGGTAATATTTGTTTATTTGTTAACTTTATTTCTCTGATTGAACCAAAGACAACAGATGATGCCCTCAGAGATCCAAACTGGGTCAGCGCTATGCAAGAAGAGCTGACAAAATTTGAAAGAAATAAAGTTTGGAAACTCGTTTTAAGACCATCTGACAAGTCAGTGATAGGCACTAAGGGTCTATCGACACAAGTTGGATGAACATGGAACTGTAACCCGCAGCATGGCTCGTCTTGTTGCTCAGGGATACAGACATAAGGAAGGCATAGACTACGACGAGACATTTGCCCCAGTGGCAAGACTCGAAGCCATTCGTCTATTCTTAGCTTACGCCGTTCACAAAGACTTCAAAGTATATCAGATGGGTGTTAAATCAGCATTCCTAAACGGAAGGCTGAATGAAGAAGTTTACGTGGAACAACCTCCAGGATTCACAGATCCTAAACATCCAGGTTATGTTTATAAACTGGATAAGGATCTTTATGGCTTAAAGCAAGCTCCTCGTGCATGGTATGACACTCTCTTTACTTATCTCCATATTGAAAAATTTGTGGGTGGTAAAATCGACAAAACTCTATTTTTCAGGAAAGTAAAAGGTCATATCATTCTTGTTCAAATATATGTCGATGATATTATATTTGGTTCTACTAACCCTGACTTATGTACTCGTTTCCCTGAAATAACGAAAGCTGAATATAAAATAAGTATGATGGGTGAACTAACCTATTTCCTTGGTCTTCAAATCAAGCAGAATGAAAAAGGTACTTTCATTCACCAAGGTAAGTATGTTAAAGATATGCTGAAAAAGTTTGATTTAACTCAAAGCTCAGCTATGAAAACCCCAATGGAACCGCCGCTGACACTTAACAAAGATCCTTCAAGGAAACGTGTTAATGTCACAGCGTACCGTGGGATGATCGGCTCTCTTCTGTATCTTACAGCTAGCCGTCCTGATATTATGTATGCAACTTGTTTGTGTGCACGATATCAAGCTGAACCTAAGGAATCTCATTTGATCGCTGTAAAGCATATTTTTTGATACCTTAAGGGTACTCCTAATCTAGGTCTTTGTTATCCCAAAGACTCAGGGTTTGATCTAATCGCCTATTCAGATAGTGATTTTGTATGATGCAAATTGGATAGGAAAAGCACCACAGGAGGCTGTCAGCTCCTGGGTGGAAAGCTGGTGAGTTGGACAAGTAAAAAGCAAAACTCAGTATCCACCTCAACCGCTGAAGCTGAGTATGTAGCTGCTGGAAGCTGTTGTTCTCAGGTCTTGTGGATGAGAATCAGCTACTGGACTATGACCTTCAGCTCTCCAAAATTCCAATCTATTGTGACAGCACTAGTGCCATCGCCATAGCAAACAATCCAGTGCTACACTCAAAGACCAAACACATCGAAATCAGGTATCATTTCATCAGAGATCATGTGATAAATGGTGATAGAGAACTTCATTTTATTCCAACTGATTTTCAGTTAGCTGATCTATTCACCAAACCTCTTGATGAGACAAGATTCAACTTTCTCATCAGCGAGCTTGGAATGCTGAACTTAGAAGAGTAAAATCTTTAGTGGTTCACATTTGATCAGTGATAAAATGAATTTGTATAACCCTATTAATCACCGTATCTCTGAACAAAATTGATTCGCTGATATCAAGGTATGTTCTCTCTTAATCTCTGACGTTCGCCTCAGAATGATAGATTTCAAAAGAAATTGCATCGCTGAATATCTCTTCCTTTCAGAGATATTTTAAAAATTCTAAACTCTCACTGATATTTCTATTCAGTGTTTCTCTATTTTCAAAATGTCCCTGAGTTTTCAAAATCCTCAGAGACACCTTAAAATATGAAAGGACGTTTGTGACGTCATCACAACGGATAAACAATGGCATGCCTTTTTGTCTGACACGTTCGCCCGTTTTGTTTCCTTGTCTAATCAAATTCAAGGGACGTGTCCGTGTCATCATGAAAAACTTTTCCCGCCCATAGTTTTTCTCTTTCAACTCTCACTATATAAACCCTTTGAGTTTATATTTTTACCTTTTACGCGAACTTCTCTCTCAAGCAAGAACTCACTGTTGCATTTGAACTTATTTCTCAAGAACATTGTTCATCTTCATCTTCTACATCTCACAAAGGTTAATATTTCTTTTATTTTCCATCAAATAAACTTTGTTTTGATCTTATTATTGTTCTTAAATGATCAAACAAAGGAACTTTCTCTAAATGAAATCATTTTCTTCATGGTTTTATGAACACAATCTGCTTACAAATTGTTCTTCGAGTTTATAATCAAAATCTTAAACTTGACATTTTCATACGTTCTTCCAGAATCCCTTGCAAAAAAGGAAACTGGAAAACAATAACTTTCACTATGTTTTGTACTTCTTTTCAAAACTAGAAAACCCTAAAAACCCTTATTTTGGAATCTTATCCATTTTAAGAACTTCCCTTCATCTTCTTCATGTTTATATTTTATGAACAGAAATGGCAACCACTGAAGCTCCCAACACTGCTTCTCCTACTCCTCTGACAAGACTGAGATTGTCAAAGCACCCAACGTAAACTTCACAATGGAACAAGTAACATTCCAAGGAAACAACCCCTATGCTCTATTCGACTTCCCCTTAAGAAAAACATCACTCATCTGGATGAAGCTGTAAACTTCTTGAAGACCTGTCCTCTAGCGACAACTCTGACTATCAAGCCCCCAACCCACAAGAATCTGCTAGCCCAATTCCGGTATACTGCCAGAAGAGCTCATGTTACCACCACCAAAGACCCTAAAAAGATGGTGGATGTCATCCTCTTCGACACTGAGCATGGTGAAGCAAAGATTAATCCAGGGCAATCAGGCCTGCCCTCAACCTCCCTGGAAGCTCAAGGGATAGACATTTTGTTCCTTTACCTGATGTTAAGACCTAGGCCAGCAGAGCTGAAATCACTGCATTTCTGGATTGAATGAACTACACATGGAACACAGGGAGAGATAAACTCCCTGAGAAGAAGCTCACCTCCGTCCTCAAGAGAAAGATGCCAAGCAAAATGAACTTCATCTTCGCACACCTCATCAGCTGTATGACAACTAAGGTCGGGTCACCTGATCAGGCCTCTAAACCCCAACAGGCTATGGGGTATGCGCTGATGAAGGGCCTCCACATTGACTGGGCCAAGATCATCTTCGGCTACATGGTGCTTAGAATTAAAGAAGCAAAGCAGCCACTGAATGTTCCCTATCCCCGCTTTCTCAGTGCTCTCTTCAAACAATCACTTGGGGATGCATACCCGAAGGTGGGAGATCGGAAATTATCCCAGGTTGGCCCTAAGGTTCTCGACTTTAAGCCACTGGAAAACGAAGTACATCCTTCTACTCTCTTACCTCTTCTTAAACCTCGTTCTTCTACTTCTGCGGCTACCACTTTGGCAGCGGTAATCCCAACTGCTGGTACCCAGGCTGCACCATCCACTCCTTCTCGCAAAAAGAAACCCTCTGAATCCCCACTTGGCATCCATAAGCCCAAGAAGACCTCTAAGAAGCAACCTCCTAAGCCTTCCCAGGCTGAAGACTCAGCGTCTGTCTCTCTACAGAAGACGTTGGACGATTTCGTGGAGCGCTCCTCCACATCTGCTGAACCAACCCCTTCAATACCCACTTCAGCGCCTCAAGACGCTGAAGTTGTCTTGGAACAGAACCCCCCTCCCTCAGTACCTCTAAGTACTGCAGAAGTATTCTTCAGCGGATCCAACGCTGAATCCGGCACCCAATCTCTCTTCTCAACTCTTATTCCTCCCACATCTTCTTTGGTCACTCACCTCTATTTCCCCCCTTCTCTACAACAAACGTCATTCATCTGCACGACACATCGGCTGATGGATCAGAATAAAGGACCTGCGGGTACCTCTACGCGTCAACCATCTCTGGAAGATGACTACGAACAATTTTCTGGTTACCAGAATTTTTATGACTTCGTCAACCAATGCGCAGGTATACATAACATCCTAAACACTCCTCTCTCAAAACCCCCAACTTCTGAGCTTTCCTTTGTTCATAAGTGTTTATCTTCTACAAGTCCTAATTTGGGAACTATCAACAATTCCCTCAAGGATTTGTCTACTAAAGTGGAATCTCTCACCACTACTCTCTCCTCCAACTCCTTAGCGGTTACAAATGCTGGGGACGCTCTAAAGATGCTCACCTCTGCGGTGAAGGAGAAAGCCTCCAGCGCTGATCTGAACAAGATGGAAGGTAGTCTCTCTAACGTTGCTCAGGCTCTCGCTGACAACTCCACCTCCATCAACACCATGAACACCACCATTGGCAACCTCTCCAATAACTTCAGCACACTGTCCAACGAAGTCACATCGTTGAAGACAGTGGTCGGCAACCTTCATGGAGAGGTAACGTTTTTGAAGACATACATGGGCACCCTTACCCAATCAGTGAGCTCTGCTACAAATCTCCTGCAGCAAATCCTGGATCGCCTTAATGCTCCAACATCTCGTCCCTCACATTTAACTCAGGTCGATCGGGAAACTCTTGAAAAGATCCACCCTGCTATTTCTGGCCTGGAATATAGAATGGTAGCGGTAGAAACTTGTGTTGGGATCACTGGCCTGGAAGACAGTGTCCCAAAACATGCTGCTACTGAAACTACTACCTCCCCCATCCGTCATGTGGAAGAGGGGGAGAAGAATCAAGACCTTTCCCATAACTCTGAGGAGGAGGGTATTATCTCAGAAGTTGCTGATAAACCTCAGGGAGTTGAAAACCCTGAGGAAACCGAGAAGAGTCCCTCTCATTTGAGAGGGATCAACTCGATGAAGAACTGAAAGCTGATGTTCTTATCCCTTCTGAAGACAAAGCTGAAGAAGAAGAAGACGACTAAGATCTCAAACTTCACGATGACGAACCCTCATCATCACCTAAAAATGATGATGATGATGATGATGTCGATTTATCCTTCCAACCCAGAAAGACCCCTGCTCTCAAAGGGGTAGTTTTCAAAGAATCAGGGGAGGGGACCACCGAAAAGCCTGCAGCGACTGAAGCCGATAAAGGCAAAAACAAAGACATCGTTGCTGAAGACAACTTGGCTATTCTCCACAGCAAGCCACTTTGTTAGGTAACTTATTTATTGTTCCCTTTCACTGCATCCCTCCTCTATCCCTTCTCAACCTCAGTTCTACTCTCCATAAAACCTCTATACACTTAAACCTCATTCTTTCTCTATCTTTTCTCCCAAGTGATCTTACCTATGTGATCGTTTTGTTTCAGCTAGTCCTCTCCCCTGCTTGAGGGTCAAGCTGAACCTGCTCCTGCTATAACTCCAATAATCCCAGCCCCGAGTGCTGATGAAATAATCCCGGTCTTAGACTTCGCTGAGACTGATGAACAAGAAGAAGAACTGCTCTCTCACAAAAATAGACCTTCCTTGGTTACTCAAAATCCAAGTGAAGAATAGCTGAAAAAAAGAGAAGCTATGATTAAACAACTTGAGGATCAGCGAATCATTCGTGCCCCTCGATTCCTTATATCAAAAAGGGTATTCGCTGAACACCTCAAAGCTGAGAAACTCCTTGCCGATCGAAAGAAAGCTGAAGAAAAAGATAAAGCTTATGCTATTGAGCTCGTCCAACGATCGGTGAAAGATCCTGAACTGAAGAAGACTCCTATCTCTGTTCAACGACAATTATGGAAGGACGCCACAAAGATCATCGAGAAGAAAACTAAGGTCTCTGACTCCACTCTGGCATGGTGCAAAGAAAGACTCTACTTTCGATGTCATGTGTCCAGAATCAACAAGGTGAACATAATGGGAAAGACAGCCACAAATGTTCTAGTCCTCGACATCGACATCTTCAGAGAAAATGGTCTAAAGGAAACCATCTACCCATCGTCGATTACCAAGTACGGTTTTTCTGAATGGTTAGAGATGCGGATAGCCATTCAGCGGTCACGTTCAAACTTCAAAACCTTTGTCAAAAAAGCTGAATAAACAGATCAACTTGGTTACATCAGCCGTTGATATTCCTCCTCCTCCTCCTCCAGTTCGACAAAGAAGGCATGCTGCAAAGAAAAAGATAACATCTTCAACTTCAGGTCCTCCTATTAGAAATGAAACCGAATTTGGTTTTTCACGAGAAGAAGTTCTTGGTCATAACCCTGATCTCTCAGTACTCGATGTCTCCCTGCCCCCTGGTGAACGCTTCATCCCTGGAAAAGTCTTAAGTGACCCTCATGATATTTTCTTCATTGACTGCAATGGACGAGAATGCTTCCAACGCGTCTCTGAGCTATGCATTGCCCCTATCGAACAACTCATAGATCTCATCTATTGGTGCGGTTTTAGAGATGAACTTCTCGGACACTCTATGAAGCCCCTGATCTTTAAAGAAGCAATGCAAAGGAAGGATCTTGGAGAAAAAGTCCCTGATTGGATAATTCCTACCACAAATTCCCTTGATGAACTTCTTATCAAGGATGAACCTAATTAGCTGATAGGATTCCCTGTAATTCTTCTATCTTTATCAACTTGTATATTTTGTACTTGTAATTATTATTCGCTGTATTTGTAATTTTTCCACTTCCCTTTGTAACTGATACGAAGTTTAATGAAAAATTTCAGCGAATGTACTCTACTCCATCAGTACTAAAAAAGATCCCCAAAAACAGTAAATGGGACAAATATTTTATGAGTCCTTTTTAACCTTATGTTTTCTTACTTAGCAATTTTCTTTTATTTCCATGTAATAATCAAATAGGGGGAGATTGTTGATCCAAGCCCTCAGTGATTTGATAATGACTATGAGAAACACTTAGTGAAAAATGTAAGTAAACAATATGTATGAGTTTCACTATCGCTAATAAATACTAAGTCTGTTTAGTATCGCTGATAGGAACTCTCGCTCTTTAATTTACATATTCAGCGAACACTGTTCATCAGTGAGCCCTGAGCATGTTCAGCCCCACTGATGATCGCTGATAACCTATGTTGTTTACTTATGATTCCTGAAGACAAGTTTCACGTCAACCATGTTCTACGCTGAAGTCGAAGATCAAGCCGAAGAACCAGCGACAAGTTTACTAATGAACTGATGCGGATATCAGTGAAGCTAATACCTGTCCACTCAACGTGAAGTTTAAAGTAGAAGACTTCAGCGAACGCTGGACTTTATCATTCGCTGATAAAGAATCATTCAGCAAACGCCGATCATGAAGTCTCCTCTACAAGCAACTATTGTCTTACCCCCTTGCACGCCTCCGTACGATAATGTCAGAACGGACATCCCTTTTGTCCAAAATCGTATAACCAACTCCGATTCTACACCGTTCATCATGCGGCTACTGGGTTGTCTACCAAGGTCAAAACATGCAACCAACCAAAAGTTGCCACGTGTAAAGCTGTACTGACATGCATTAAATGCATTCAGTATATAAAGGAAACTCTACTTCATTACTGAAGTGCTCGACCATTCCTCATATTTGCTAAACCGTGTGTTAGAATATTATCCTTAGTATTCTTAATTTCTCCCGATCTTATTTCTAGTGCAAGAAATCTTAGTGATTCTCATAGCTTGTTTAGATTAGGTTTATTCCTTAATCTTGTTCCGCAACAAGTTGTAAATTGTTTGATACATATCAATAAATAATTTAGAAAAGTAAAAATAGTGTGTTTGTATTCAACCCCCCCTTCTACAAACTTGTATAACCCCTTTGGGACCAACAGGAAACACGTCTTATAAATATTTTATAGTTGATACAAAGGCATTTATTTCCAAGCCTAATTCACGTACTCATGTTTACCCTACAACGAAGCTAATCAGTCTGAGTCGAGCAAAGAAATGTTGCACCAATTGTGGGAAGAATGACTTTGTGAATCCAAGGTATGCAAATAGTTGGTATGGTACTTATAGTATCCCCGGTCCTCATTTTCTAGTTAAGGCATCTAACCATCAAGGATCCATCAAAACAAGGATACCAAATTCTTTCTAATCTGTTTTTGCAGGAATGTCATGTGCGTATAGTTCAGAAAATTCTTTTCACATGACTACATTAAAAGGTTATGCTATTTTTGAGGGGGAGTACCAGGTTTTGCTTACTAAATGAATTTGTAAGTGAATTCAAAGACCGTGGCAATTCATTCGGAATAAGTTACTTGTGTTTGTTATTCTCTGATTTTAACTTCCATGATTGCCACGTGTTATATCTCATTGCCTTAGTTATTTCCATATCTCACATATTTGTTGAATTATTTCGGTGGAAATACACTCGCTTGAATTCCAATTTTGGTTTTATAGTACGCCGTTTGATGTTAATGATTCAATTTTTTCTGACATATTAATTGTGACTTGTTCTTCACAATTAAACTTTCAGATCATTGTCTCATTTATTGTAAATATTGTGCTTACTGAGTCATTCTAGTTCGCGCTTGAATTTTTTCTTTGATATTCAATATCATTTTATAACGACTTCTGTTCATCTCAGATCAGGACTCGTTCTTAAATGCCTTGACTTCTAAACATTTCAGTTTAGAACTCGTATTTAAATGTTAGGACTTATATTGTTTCTATGGTCTATCCAGAACCAGAAGGACCTACCCAAGAAACACATCTAATTAAAGACATCAGTGAGGGGTCTAACTTGATAGATGAGTTTGGAGTGAAAAGAATTGGGTGAGGATGTGACAGAACTTAAAAGAGTATATTGGTCCTTACCAAACCGAGTCAGTTATCCGGGTAACCACACAATCTATTAATTCTCTTTCTTTGGAGATGAATATTGAAACATACATGGACCCAGTGTCGATAACTCGTGTCACCCCACCTAGCCACTGAAGTATCTCACAAAAGATGCTTGTTTCATATATGCACAGAGATTTAGCACATAATCTATCTATTCCTCACTCGGAGGTCTTAGATATTGTAAAAGGAAGATACCAGCTCGGGTCTCCGAATTTCATTTTCTAATCACTGTGTCTATTGATTTTTAACTTGCGTCCCAAGTTAAATCAATTTTTGAGCCAAATCGATATGAATTATTTCTTTCACCGAAGCACGAGTCTTTGTGATTCCATTTGCATATCTTCGTGATATTGCCGGAACAGTTTGAGAAGTAATTTTTAAGATTTGACTTCAGTGATAACTGGAATCCGAGATACCCCAATGCCAACTTTGAGCATAGGCCACACAATTCTTTTTGTTGATGTGATAATAGATACTTTTATGTTTATGTGTTAGTTGATTACCCCATTCTGGTTACTTAACGTTTTATCTGGTATTTTGTTTCCCATCAGTGTTGTCTTTGAAGTTACATGATGCTCAGGATGCTCCTAATCATCATGAGGGTGAGAAATCATATAGATTCAAAGACATACTTTATCATGTTGAGGAGGAGTTAGCAAAAGTTGAGGGGGAGTAACCGATATTTGATCTGTGCTGAAAAGATTACAAGTGATTGATTCTTCTATCCTTTATCAAAGCAGTGTTTGCTCAAATTATTTTATCTCCTTCGAGCATATTGGTTCTACAAGTTCTTAAAGCTGAAAGAATATTCAACTCACGGTTCAAAGACATATTCTTGTATTTAAAACGGAAGATGCACTATGGAATGTCACGTAACTCACACATTATCTTTCTGGTGTGCTTATCCGATGTGTTGAAGTTTCTACAGTTGAAAGCTGCGCTTAGTGCATTCAGTCGTAATTATTGTGCATTGAATCTGGTAACAAAGTTGATACTATAAAGACTAAGAGCTTAATTCAAGGGTGTAATTTGTAAATACCTTCAATAGGTATAAATAGTTTGCTTTAACTTCATTTTTAGGTTGAATCGTTCCAATATCCATATTGTTCTGAACGACGAATTACTTTGATTGAATGATATGGATGACAACTTTCCTTAAGGAACAATGTAAGAAACGATTAATCTTTATTGAATGATTATAGAGAGGTTACAAGTAATGGAATGAAGAACTCTCTCTATCTCTCTATTAGGCGCATAAACTAAAGTGATTAATCTATCCTAATAATCAAAGTAAGAAGCCTTAAATACTTGGACCTATTACAACCAAGGCCCAAGCGCATTAACACTAATAAGCCCAAATTATCATTATAAGGCTTTTACAAATATATAATTGAACTCTATAATTCTTTATATAACTTTCTAATTAATAAAAAATCTATGGTCCTAACAATCTCCCCCTAAAGTTCTATAAAGAAAAAATTGGTCTTGAAATTTTTATGTCTTGATCTTCTCTTTCTCTAGAATCTTTGAAACACTTTGGTGTTGCTTGTCTTCATGTCTTTCCAAGCCCTTAAACTATGCTCTTAGTCTTTAGAGTATCAACTTTATCACCAGATTCAATGAACAATAACCTCGACTGAGTGCACAAAACGCAGCTTTCAATTGTAGAAACTCAACACATCCGATAAGCACACAAGAAAGATAATGTGTGAGTTATGTGACATTCCACAATGCATCTTCAGTTTAAAATAAAGAATCTGTCTTTGAACCGCGAGTTGAATTTGCATTCAGCTTCAGCTTTAAGAACATGTAGATCCAATATTCTCGAAGGAGGAAATAATAATTTGTCGCGAACACCACTTGATAAGAGATGAGAAGAATTGATCACTTGTAAACAATTCAGCACAAATCATGTAACAGTTACTCCCCCTCAGCTTTTGCTAACTCCCGCTCATCTTCATAATCTGCATCTCTGAACTTTTTGTAACGACCCGCAATCCCATACATAGTTCAAATAGCATACATTACATAACGTCGTTAAAACAAGAGATATAATATATAACAAATACGGTCCCTTAGTCTTTTACAAACATTCATTACATCTTTACAAACGTTTACATAGTAATTGACATTATTAACAACATGCCATATCTACTAAACACATCATAGTCTTCCACTACATAGTCTTCCCAAAAGGTATTCTCGGTTTAACCTCCTTATTTGCTCTTACTTGATCCTTGACCTGGAATACATATTTAAAACAAAATGAGGGTTAGACCTAATGGTCTAAGTGAGAAAATCCATGTTTCTTTGAAAATCGTTTGCACACTAACATTCACATAATACAAACACAATTATCAATCATAACTCACTCATCGCGTAATTCCCTGTCTCCTTCCCATGGCCATATTAGTTGGTTGCAAGCCAACTAATAAACAACGCTGTACAACAACTACAACCAATCAACACTGTACGACAACTACAGCCAACACACCGGTCCTATGCCCGGCCAACGTATTATAACATAATATAATACTCACGTAATTACAATATCTCAACATATTATAATTCACATATAAACATAGTCACACCATTTATCACATATCCAATACACATATATATGTATTCCAGTTGAAAATGTTTTGAAGTAAAACTCACCTGATCGCTTATCAACACGTTTCCAAGCCTCCTAAACAGGTTCAGTCCTTTACCCAGAATTTACAGGATCTGTAACAATTAGATACAGATATCTCTTTACCACATTGATCACATAAGACTTGTTAAGCTAAGAAGTCTAGATAGCTCTATCTACTCTTATCCTCAATTGTCCTCCCCAAACCCGACTTAAGTCAAATCAACAGCACAACCAATCCTCATTCATACTCAATCCAATAGTTCAATAAACACAGTGTTCCTGGACAACTAACAACATCAATCCTCTAAAAAATGACCAAACAGCTAAAGTATCCGGATACCGCAAGTCATCCGGACAACACAACTTTTCCGGACAGCATCACTTTTCCGGACAACAAGACTTTTCCGGACGACATAATAATCCGGATAACACCCGGGAACTAAGGTAACCCGGATACCATCCGGTATCTTATTTTATCCGGAAACAATGAAAAAAAGACTTACCCGGATAGTTGACTTGTTCGGACACCTTTAAAACATCATCCGGACACCACCAGCTATATTACCCGGACACTACCAACCAAACCACCCGGACACATTCATGGTGTCCGGAAACCTCTGTCGGTTTGGTGCTTTTTACCCAGAAATCCGAATGAATCATCCCCAGATATGAAATCACTGATTCTACACCGATAGAAACTACCTAACAGCAATTATACACATAATTTGTAAAGAAAACATACCTGAATTCAGTTCCAAGTGCACCAATTGATGCCTTAACCTAGTTTTTCTTCCTTTCTTCTTTTCTTCCAACACACACACACCATGAGCTGATTTTCTGGATAATATCTACTATTGTGAATTATCTGATTTACTAAGAGATAATATCTCATTCACTTTATCACTTTGGCCCCTAAACTATCCATTAATGACTAAAACACCTTTAACTCCTAAATTAACCCAAAATCACCCTAAACATCAAATGTAAAGTTAATTAAATTTAACGAAACTAACATTTAACTAACGAACTTACCCAGGGTATTACATCATCTCCCCCTTAAAATAATTCCGTCCCAGAATTCGGTTAGGCAAAAAGGTGAGGGTATTTGGTTCTCAGTTCGGATTCCGATTCCCAAGTAGCATCCTGCCCTCTATGATGTCTCCACTGAACTTTTACTTGTCTGATCTCTTTATTCCGCAACACTTTAACTTTGTGGTCAACTATGGCTTCCGGTTCCTCCGCATAATTCATCTTTTCATCCACTTGTATATCTGGTAGAGAGACGGCCTGATCTGGCGTAACCAAACACTTCCGAAAATTCGAAACATGAAACGCGTTATGAATCCTGCTTAACTCTGGCGGAAGATCTAACCTGTAGGCTACTTCACCAATCCTTTCTGTAATTGCAAAAGGTCCAATGTACCTCGGGCTCAGTTTACCTTGTTTCCCAAATCGGATGACTCCTTTCCAAGGCGAGACTTTTAACATCACAAAATCTCCAACTTGAAATTCTAACGGCTTTCGGCGTTGGTCGGCGTAGCTTTTCTGTCTGTCTTGAGCCACTTTCAATCTTGCACGAATCTGAGTAATCTTATCCGCGGTTAACTGAACTATATCTGGCGCTGCTAACTGTTTCTCTCCTACTTCGTTCCAACACAAAGAAGTTCGTCATTTTCTACAATACAAAACTTCAAATGGTGCCGCTTGAATGCTGGAATGATAATTGTTGCTGTAGGCAATTTCTATCAACGGTAAATGCTTATCCCACGATCCCCCAAAGTCAACAATGCAAGCCCGTAGCATATCTTCTAAAGTCTGGATTGTTCGTTCACTCTGGCCGTCAGTTTGAGGATGATACGCCGTACTTAGCTTTATCTGTGTACCCATTTCTTTTTGTAAACTCCTCCAGAATCTTGAAGTAAAACGGCTGTCACGATCAGAAATAATCGATACTGGAACCCCATGTCGAGTTACTATTTCATTGATGTACAACTTGGCTAATCGTTCCAACGAATCAGTTTCTTTTATTGGTAGGAAGTGAGCAGACTTCGTCAATCTGTCAACGATCACCCAAATGGTATCAAATCCCTTCGGAGTCCTTGGTAGCTTTGTTATGAAATCTGTAGTAATCTGATCCCATTTCCACATTGGTATTTCTAATCGTTGTAACTGACCAAACGACTTTTGATGTTCAATCTTTACCTTCTTACAAGTAGTACAACCTTCCACATACTGAGCAATACTACTTTTTATTCCAGGCCACCAATAAAATTGTTTCAGGTCTTTATACATCTTATTCGTACCTGGATGAATAGAGAATCGAGATTGATGAGCTTCTTGTAGTATCCGATCACGTAAACCACCCAAACGAGGCACCCAAATTCTGTTCCCCAAACACAATAACCCACGATCATTTTTCACTGGAAATACTGATAACCCCACTAACCGTTCTGGTTTCAAGTGTTCTTCTTGAAAATCTTCCATTTGATATTTCTTCAATTCGTCAAAGATATTAGGTAGTAGTTCAGCTCGTAGTGAAATAACTTTTATTGTTCCACTTCTTTCTTGACGACTCATTGCATCGGCCACCACATTCGCCTTTCCCGGATGATAAAGAATTTCACAGTCGTAATCATTCACCAATTCTAGCCATCTTCTTTGCCTCATATTTAGTTCCTTCTGATCGGAAAGATGTTGGAGACACTTATGATCGGTATAAATTTGACATTTGGAACCATAAATATAATGTCTCCAAATCTTCAGCGCGAAAACAACTGCTGCTAGTTCCATGTCGTGCGTAGGGTACTATCTTTCATGATCCTTCAACTGACGAGAAGCATAAGAAATAACCTTTCCACGCTGCATAAGTACACATCCCAATCCCAGTTTGGAAGCATCACTATAAACAACAAAGTCTTCAGAACCTTCAGGTAATGACAAAATCGGCGCGCTGCAAAGTTTCTCTTTCAATATTCGGAATGCTTCATCCTGTTCTGCTTTCCATTCGAACTTTAGATTCTTTCGAGTCAGCTTAGTCAAAGGCGTCACGATACGAGAGAAGTCTTTTATAAACTTTCGATAATAGCCGGCTAAACCCAGAAAACTTCGTACTTCGGTTGGCGTTCTCGGCGGTTCCCACTTTTCAATTGCTTCTACCTTCGTCGGGTCAACTTGAATACCCTTCTCGTAAACTACATGCCCCAAAAACTGAACTCCCCGTAGCCAGAATTCACATTTCGAAAATTTAGCATACAATTTTTCTTTCTTTAGTAACTCCAGAATCAAACGAAGATGTTGCGCGTGCTCTTCCTTGGATCGAGAATAGATAAGTATATCATCGATAAATACAATTACAAATTTATCGAGATACGGCTTACATACCCGATTCATTAAATCCATAAAAGCAGCTGGAGCGTTCGTCAATCCAAACGTCATCACTAAGAATTCATAATGACCATACCTTGTGCGAAAAGCAGTTTTCAGAACATATTCTTCTTTCACCTTCAACTGATAGTAACCAAACCTTAGATCAATCTTGGAGAAATAACAAGCTCCAACTAACTGATCGAAGAGGTCATCAATTCTGGGTAGCGGATACTTATTCTTGATCGTGCGCTTATTCAGTTCCCGGTAGTCAATACACATTCTCATCGATCCATCCTTCTTTTTCACAAACAGAACCGGTGCTCCCCATGGCGAAGAACTGGGTCTGATGAAGCCTTTATCGGATAGGTCTTGCAGTTGTGCCATCATTTCTTTCATTTCTGGAGGTGCCAGACGATACGGTGCACGGGCTACAGGAGCGGCTCTAGGAATCAGATCTATACCAAACTCTACTTGTCTAACGGGCGGAAGACTATTCAAGTCTTCACGGAAAACTTCTGGAAATTCACTAACAATTGGAATATCTTCCAACTTGCTCCTCTCTAGCTTAGTATCTATCACATAAGCTAAGTAACTCGGGCAACCTTTATTAACACACTTACGGGCTTTTACCAAAGAGATAAGGCAAGACTGATGATTTCTACGGTCACCATAAATCACTACTGGTCCCTTCTCAGGTAAGACAACATTTATCAATTTCTTATTGCAAACTATACTATCCTGATTCTTGGCTAACCAATCCATTCCCACCACCACATAAAACCCGATCAAGGCTATAGGAAATAACTGAATAAGCATTCCACACCCATATATGTTTATCACACAACTATCAAATACCTCACTAACCGGTACTTGATTATCATTAGCCGTATCTACGATTAACAGATGATCTAACACTTTAGGCTTTAAATGCATACAGGCAGCAAAAGAAGGTGACACAAACGATCGGTTTGCACCGGAATCAAATAACACTTTAGCACGTGTAGAATTTATTAAGAATGTACCTGTAACCACATCGGGAGTCTCATCTGCCTCTTGCTCTGTCATCTGGAAGGCACGACCCCTTGTTCTTGGTGGCTCTAGTCTTGGTACTATCGGTCTGACAACTGCTGGTTTCCCTGAAGTACCCCCTTGTTGTATTCTTCCCTTCGGACAATCGGACTGTATGTGATCAAGAGAATTACATGAAAAACAGAACCGCGTTACACGACAATCCTTAACAACATGCCCAATCTTCCCACACCTATAACAAACCCGCGATTCAACCTGACAATTCCCTTGGTGGATACGATTGCATTTCAGACAAGGTCTTTCCGTTGGTCGGAAAGGTGGACGGTTATCATATCTCTAAACCTGAACTTCTTTGGATCGTGTTGTGGTCCTTCCCACTTCCTTTTTCCTGTACCTTTGTTGCTAGCATTTCTTCCTTTATCCTGTTCCACGGTTTCCGCGGCATCAACTGCAACGGAGAAAGTCTCGGGTCCTTTAGCAATTACCAAACTCCTGACTTCTGCATTCAACCCGAAGATAAACCTTTCAATCTTCATGGCCTCCGTGGCAACATAATATTCTGCAAAACGTGATTTTTCTAGAAACCGAGCAGTGTAGTCCCGTACAGATAAATTTCCTTGTTGCAAGTTCATAAACTCCCCCTCTAGTTGCTTAACCGTTGCATGAGGACAGAACTGCTTCCTGAAAGCTATAACAAATTCTTCCCACGAAAAGGTAGAATATATGTCAGAACCTCCCAAAGAAATATGAGCTTCCTACCAGTATAAAGCGTCACCTTTCAACATTGCAGCTCCATAAAGAACCCTATCCTCTTCCGCGCACTTACTAGTCTTGAAGATAGTTTCTATTTCTTTCAGCCATCGCATAACTTTCACTGGATCCCGGTCTCCTGAATAGGTCGGAGGCTTACAACTGAGAAACATTTTATAATCACATCTTTTCATCACTGGTTCAACAGTAGGAGTAATAGGCATCTCTTCTTCATGTGAAGGATCTGGTCTTTCTGTTTCAGTATTATGAGTCTGATTAAACATAGCCTGGATATTTGCTTGTAATCTTCCCATTTTGGCCGCTAAGTCGTCTCTTGTAACAAACTCCGTACCACGCCCCTAAACTCTGCCCCCAGTTCTGCCTCAGCCCCTTTCTCCCCTTCTTCCACTTCCTCCGGCTGTTGGATTGGTTCTATTCGGGTTTCCTCCTCCTTCCCGATTTGTTTGTCTCATACCACTTGCCATTCTGTTGATGCAGACAAGGTTAATATACACATAAGCACATATCCCATATAACAAGATATTCCAGTTCAAACATGTACATGTAAGATCACAATTACACTGGCCAGGTGTAATAATGAAATTACCTTACATGATGTTCCTTCTACCTTTTTATACTCAACATCCCAAGGTTCTACAATAATAGGGACATCCTACTTCACATGCAGTTTAAGTCTAGGTACAAATACTAATACCTAAATCCCTTAAACTAGGGCTCTGATACCATCTGTAACGACCTGCAATCCCATACATAGTTCTAATAGCATACATTGCATAACGTCGTTAAAACAAGAGATATAATATATAACAAATACGGTCCCTTTGTCTTTTACAAACATTCATTACATCTTTACAAACGTTTACATACTAATTGACATTATTAACAACATGCCATATCTACTAAACACATCATAGTCTTCCACTACATAGTCTTCCCAAAAGCTATTCTCGGTTTAACCTCCTTATTTGCTCTTACTTGATCCTTGACCTGGAATACATATTTAAAACAAAATGAGGGTTAGACCTATTGGTATTAGTGAGAAAATCCCCGTTTCTTTGAAAATCCTTTGCACACTAACATTCACATAATACAAACACAATTATCAATCATAACTCACTCATCGCGTAATTCCCTGTCTCCTTCCCATGGCCATATTAGTTGGTTGCAAGCCAACTAATAAACAACGTTGTACAACAACTACAACCAATCAACACTGTACAACAACTACAGCCAACACACCGGTCCTATGCCCGACCAACGTATTATAACATAATATAATACTCACGTAATTACAATATCTCAACATATTATAATTCACATATAAACATAGTCACACCATTTATCACATATCCAATACACACATTTATGTATTCCAGTTGAAAATGTTTTGAAGTAAAACTCACCTGATCGCTTATCAACACGTTTCCAAGCCTCCTAAACAGGTTCAGTCCTTTACCCAGAATTCACAGGATCTGTAACAAATAGATACATATATCTCTTTACCACATTGATCACATAAGACTTGTTAAGCTAAGAAGTCTAGATAGTTCTATCTACTCTTATCCTCAATTGTCCTCCCCAAACCCGACTTATGTCAAATCAACAGCACAACCAATCCTCATTCATACTCAATCCAATAGTTCAATAAACACAGTGTTCCTGGACAACTAACAGCATCAATCCTCTAAAAAATGACCAAACAGCTAAAGTATCCGGATACCGCAAGTCATCCGGACAACACAACTTTTCTGGACAGCATCACTTTTCCGGACAACAAGACTTTTCCGGACGACATAATAATCCGGATAACACCCGGGAACTAAGGTAACCCGGATACCATCCGGTATCTTATTTTATCCGGAAACTATGAAAAAAAGACTTACCCGGATAGTTGACTTGTTCGGACACCTTTAAAACATCATCCGGACACCACCAGCTATATTACCCGGACACTACCAACCAAACCACCCGGACACATTCATGGTGTCCGGAAACCTCTGTCGGTTTGGTGCTTTTTACCCAGAAATCCGAATGAATCATCCCCAGATATGAAATCACTGATTCTACACTGATAGAAACTACCTAACAGCAATTATACACATAATTTGTAAAGAAAACATACCTGAATTCAGTTCCAAGTGCACCAATTGATGCTTTAACCTAGTTTTTTCTTCCTTTCTTCTTTTCTTCCAACACACACACACCATGAGCTGATTTTCTGGATAATATCTACTGTTGTGAATGATCTGATTTACTAAGAGATAATATCTCATTCACTTTATCACTTTGGCCCCTAAACTATCCATTAATGACTAAAACACCTTTAACTCCTAAATTAACCCAAAATCACCCTAAACATCAATTGTAAAGTTAATTAAATTTAACGAAACTAACATTTAACTAACGAACTTACCCAGGGTATTACACTTTTATATCGTTTCTCCCCCTCATGATGAGTAGGGGCCTCCGGAGCATCATATAACTTCAAAGACAATACTGGTGTGTAGCAAAATAACAGATAAAATGGTTTAAGAACTAATGTGGGGTAAATATCTAATACAGAAACACAATAGTAACTGTTCTCACAACAATTAATGTAATTGTGTGGCCTATGTTCAGAGTTGGCATTGAGGTATTTCTGATAGGACTTCCAGTTATCACTGAAGTAAAGTTTTAAAAATTACTTCTCAAACTGTTCCGGCAATATCACGAAGATATGCAAATGGAATCACAAAGACTCGTGCTTGTATGAAAGAGATAATTCATATCGATTTGGCTAAAAAATCGATTTAACTTGTGACGCAAGTTAAAAATCAATATACACAGTGGTTAGAAAACAAAGTTCGGAAACCGGAGTTGATGTCTTCCTTTTACAATATCTAAGACCTCCGAGTGAGGAATAGATAGATTATGTGCTAAATATCTGTGCATATATGAAACAAGCATGTTTTGTGAGACACTTGAGTGGCTAGGTGGGGTGACATGAGTTATCGACACTGGGTCCATGTCTGTTTCAATATTCATCTCTAAAGAACAATGAATAGATTATGTGGTTACACGGATAACTGACTCAGTTTGGTAAGGACCAGTATATTCTTTTTAGTCCTGTCACATCCTCACCCAATTCTTTTCACTCCAAATTCATCTATCAAGCTAGACCCCTCACTGTTGTCTATAATTGGATGTGTTTCTTGGGTAGGTCCTTCCGGTTCTGGATAGACCATAGAAACAATATAAGTCCTAACACTCATTGCATGTATCAAATAAATCTGCTAAGTAAACATTTAAATACGAGATCTAATTGAATCATTAACATGAAACGACGTACTATAAAAACAAATTTGGAATTCAAGCGAGTGTATTTCCAGCGAAATAATTCAACGAATATGTGAGATAGGGAAATAACTAAGGCAATGAGATATAACACGTGGCAATCATGGAAGTTAAAATCAGAGAATAACAAACACAAGTAAGTTATTCAGAATGAATTGCCACGGTATTTGAATTCACTTACAAATTCATTTATTGAGCAAAACCTGGTACTCCCCCTCAAAAATAGCATAACCTTTGAATGTAGTCATGTGAAAAGAATTTTCTAAACTATACGCACATGACATTCCTGCAAACCATATTAAAAAGATTTTGGTATCCATGTTTTGATGGATCCTTGATGGTTAGATGACGTAACTTGAAAATGAGGATCGGGGATACTATAAGTACCATACCAACTATTTGCATACCTTGGATTCACAAAGTCATTCTTCCCCGAATTGGTGCAACATTTCTCTGCTCGGCTCAGACTAATTAGCTTCGCTGAAGAGTGAACATGAGTAGGTGAATCAGTCTTGGAATAAATTCCTTTGTATCAACTACAAAAGATTTATAAGACGCGTTTCCATCACTGCCATCTGTAGTTGACTTCTTTTTGCAAACCATTTTGACTTTTCAAAACAGTTTATTATCTTTATTATCAACACCATAATTATAGAAAAGATTGGAAGGTCGGATCTGATCCTTTGAAAACTCATTTGATTTGACAAAAGTTTTTGAAGAACTATTTGTAGAAATTGAACTTAAAGCATAAGAAGGTCGAACACTTTTGATCTTGCTTTCTTCAAGTTTCATGACTTTAACGAATAAAGTATTTCGTTCTTCGAGGATTAAATCCAATTTCTTTTTTAGATCAGATTTTACCATTTGTTCCATCAAAATCTCGGTTGCTAACCCGGATAATTTCTGTGCGAGCTTATGAATTTCTGTTTCAAAAATGGTCCTTTCACATTCAAAATCCTTTTTCAATAGTGTTGAATTTGTCAGATATTTCTTTGAAAAATGCAAAGTTTTTCTTTTCAAGCTCTTTCATTTCACTTTCAAAGGATTTTCTTTGATTCTCAAAGTTTTCTCGCTCAATTATCAAAACCTTTTCAAAATCAGATATTTGTTTTGAAAGTTTTATACATTTTAGCTCAATGGCTTTCTTTTCCTCAATTTATTTCTTCGAAAAATCAGGAAACTTTTGTCTAAACATCTTTCGTTCATTTGCAAAAGTATTTCGTTCATTTTCAAAATCCTTTCTCTCTTTCGCAAAGACTTGTGTTTTTACTTTAATGACGTCTCTTGCTTTCTGAAAGTCTTCTTTTTCATTTACAATCTGCATTTGCAATTTAGAAACTTCCTTGGCAAACTCAGAATTCTAATGCTTCATATCAGCATTTTCGATTTCCAAGGCTTTTACTTTTTCCTCAATCTCCTTTATGTCGTCCTTTGAGGTCAATTCAGAAATCTTCTTTTGCAGCTTAGTGTTTTCAGTTTCTACGATTGTTGCTTTTTCTTCAGATTTAGCAAGCTTCTCAGAACTTTCAGATATTTGCAATTTCTGTTCCTTCAGTTCTTTGAAGTACTTTCTACAGTATTCATTTGAATGATTGAGATTCCATTCAAAGGATTTTATCCTTTCTGCACACTCCTGAAATGAACATTTAGGTTATGAATATAGCGACATTGTTACTTGAAAATATGATCGTGAGACAATTGAAAATATTGATCCAAGGAAAAAAAGCAGATAGTGTCAAGAATACTCAAATGTCCCCCTCCTACGACTCATCACGGGACTCTCAGTTTTCTAAAACTAAGAGTTCAGAAAGCTCCCGGATTTGTAATCCGGGTGAGGTTTCTGGATAAGGAATCCGGAAAAAGGAAATCCGGATGAAAATTTTGGGTGTAGGAGTGATAACGCCACTTTTTGGCGTTATTTTCAGTTCTCAAACCAATGAGATTGGCTTGTATTCAAGTAAAAAGGCGTGTATTTTACGGTTTATCTAGTGTTTGATACAGGTTATCTAAAAGGCGGCATTCCTCGGGAAAAGAAGCTAAAAAGAGCCTAAAACGAGTCCAAACGAAGCCTAACGGAAGCCCAAATGTCAAGATCCGCAACCGAACCAGGACCCGATCCGCGAACCCGAAATCGACCCATGCAGCCAAAAAGACACGCGCGACTTACCACGCGACTTGCAAGTCGCGTGGCAAACCGCGTAAGCCACTGTTTGTCGAAAATCAGCTTTATTAATGGGGTTTTAGGTCATTATTCGGGACGCAATTTTCACACGACGGCCAGGGGCGATTTTGGGGCGATTCCTGGAGACTTTTCGGACCTTTCGGAGTCACGATCGGGAGCCGATCAAGGAGACGTTCAACACGCGAAGTAGAACCGAGCACGAGAGAAGCGAGTTCATCATCTTACTGTTTACGATTGCATCTTTTACGCTTAATCATGTTTACATACACTTTCGCATCTATTTCTCTTGTGTTTGAATCCACCACCGACATGAACTAACCGGTTCGTGTTGGGGGTTGGAATGAATTCGGTTTATTAAGCATGTAAACAATTGACTTGACATTTTATCAGTTTTTCCGTTATTAATGAAGCATGTGATTTTGTGTTTAATGCCTTTGAGAGTCTAGCTAGCTTTCAATTGATTTATTATTTTCAGTTGAGTTCGAGAGAATTAACTGTTAAAAAGAACTAGGTATTGCATGCCTAAGACGATAAATCGGTGATAGAGATATATCGAATAAGTCTTAGTCCCAATTGAACCGTTAGGTTGAAATCGAGAGATGAAATCTAGCCGTTTAATATAAATCTGGTGCTTAATGTGTTTTGGTATCCATAAGTTGAGGTCGAGAGATTTAACTTGTCCTTTTCAAAATAAAATTTGTTGTTGCTTGAAAGAGAACAACGGTGATCTTAAAACATTTGGGAATCATTAAAGGGATAAATTGGTAATTGTTTTGAGTCAAGCGTTTGCATGTGGAAAACCCTAGGATTTCTAACCCCTAACTTTCTCTCTATCGATGTTTCCTAAGTCGTTATTTGTTTCGTTTGTGTTTGAGTTGTAATTTACTTTCTGCAATTAAGTAGTTTAACAATAGCCAACCATCTCTAAATTCGACAGTTCAATTAATAGTTCTTATAGTAATTGTGATACTTAGTTCCTAGTTCCCGTGGATTCGATACTCGTACTTACCGTACGTTATTACTTGATTTCGACACCGTACACTTGCGGTTAGATTTAGGGGGGGTGAGACCCACCTATCAAGGAGGTGTCCAGGTAACAATCCAGATGAGAGTGTTTCTGGATAAAGAGTTCGGATATGTGCGAATCTAAGAGTCTGGATCAGGTGATAATCCAAATAGGATGCAATCCGATAGAAATCCGGATATGAAAGATCCGGAAAAGATGCAGTCCAAATAAGTGGTTTCTGGGAAGGATTCGGATAAGGTTTCCGGGTATAGAGTAATCCGGATAGGAATTCCGGATATTGAGTAATCCGGATAGGAATCCAGATGTCGAGTTCGGAATGGCTGGAATCCAGATATAATTCAGATAGATGCTAGAAACTTACCCGGAAAGATACGTGTGGCATCCGGAAACTGATGATTTGCGAAGAACTCGGATCTGGGGATGAATTAGGGTTGATGATTATAGAGAGATTACAAGTAATGGAATGAAGAACTCTCTATATCTCTCTATTAGGCGCATAAACTAAAGTGATTAATCTATCATAATAATCAAAGTAACAAACCTTAAATACTTGGACCTAATAATCAAAGTAACAAACATTAATAATAATGTATTAATGTTTTGCCATTTATGAAAAATATACTAAATGTATTTAGTATGGATGATAAAAAACATGTGTTCTTTAATTTATGCTTCAGAAATACATGTACATCAGTGATCCCTGAGCATGTTCAGTCTCACTGATGATTGTTGATAGTTCAATCTATAATAGTTTACTTGTGATCCCTGAAGACAAGATTCGCGACAACAGAGTTCAAAGTTGAAATTGAAGACCAAGATGACGAACAAGTGACTAAGTCTACTAGTGACTTGATGCGGATATCAGAGAAGACAAGTGTTGGTCCCAAAGCGGTTATACTCGTTTGTAGAAGGGGGGGTTGAATACAAACACACGATTTTTATCTTTCTAAATTGTTTATTGATATGTATCAAACAATTTATAGTTTGTTGCGGAACAAGATTAAGGAATAAACCTAATCTAAACAAACTATGAGAATCACTATGAGTTCTTGCACTAGAAATAGAGATTGAGAAAATCTAGAATACTAAGGAGAGTATTATATCATACAGCAGTTCAGCTAGAAAGGAATGGCCGAGCTTCTTCACAAAATGAAGTAGGGTTTCCTTTATATAATACATGCATTTAATGCATGTCAGTATACCTTCACACATGGCAGCCTCTGGTTGGTTGCATATTTTGACTTCAGTAGACAACCTAGTGGCCGCATGATGAATAATGTAAGATTAGAGTTGGTTGTACGATTCTGGACAAAAGGGATGTCCGTTCTGACAAAATTCTAAGGGGGGGTGCAAGAGGATAAGACAAAAGTTGTTTGTAGAGGAGGCTTCATGATCAGCGTTCGCTGAATGATTCTTTATCAGCGAATAATAGAGTTCAGTGTTCGCTGAAGTCTTCTACTTAAAACTTCACGTTGAGTGGATAAGTCTTGGCTTCGCTGATATCCGCATCAGTTCATTAGTAGACGTAGTCGCTGGTTCTTTGGCTTGATCTTCGACTTCAGCGTAGAACATGGTTGACGTGAATCTTGTCTTCAGGGATCATAAGTAAACAACATAAGGTATCAACGATCATCATTGAGGCTGAACATGCTAAAGGCTCACTGATGAACAGTATTCGCTGAATGTATAATTTAAAGCGTATGTTTTCATCAGCGATACTAAACAGACTTAGTATATTTTTTTGATGACAAAACATTAATACATATTGTCTACTTATAATTTTCACTAAGTGTTTCTTAGGGTCATTATCAAATCACTGAGGGTTTGGATCAATAATCTCCTCCTATTTGATAATGACATAGCAATAAATGAATATTGCTAACTAAGAAAACATAAGGATAAAAAGGACTCATAAAATATTTGTCCCATTTACTGTTTTCAGGGATCTTTTTAAGTACTGATGGAGTAAAGTACATTCACTGAAAAGTTTCATTTAACTTCGTATAGATTACAGAGGGAAGTGAAAAATTACAAGTACAATGACTAATAATTACAAGTACAAAAAGATACAAGCTGATAAAGGTAGAAGAATTACAAAAGATGATCTTATCAGCTACTCAGGTTCTTTCTTGACGAGTTCATCAAGAGTACCAGTCTTTGGAATCATCCAATCAGGGACTATGACTCCCTGTTCCCGTCTTTTCTTAGCTTTGTGGTAGATGTGGGGTTTTAGGAGTGATCCAAGTAGACTGTGTCTGTATTTGCACTAGTAGAGTAAGTCTCTTAGTTGTTCGATTGGAGTTTTGTATAACTCAGAGATGCGTTGAAAGCATTCGTGACCAGTGAAATCATAAAAGAAAATGCCATAAGGATCGCTGATAACCTTACCAGGGACGAAGTCTTCAGCGGGGGGTAGAGATATGTCGCGTCCGGAGAGATCATGGTTGGGGCCAAGAACTGCTTCACGAGAGAAATCAATCCCTGTCTCGTTTCTTATTGTCGGGCCTGGAGAGGAAGGAGTATTATTCTTCTTTGGAGCAGCTCGTTTCGTCTGAATTGGTAGAGGAGGAATATCAACCGCTGAGGTTACCAAGTTGATCAGCCTGTTTATGGCTTTTTCAACATCGGTCTTGAAAGTAGAGCGGGATCGTTGAATTGCGATTCTCATTTCCAATCATTCAGGGAAGCCGAATTTATCCAGGTCTGACATGTAGCAAGTTCTGAAGTAGCCGTTTTCTTTGACTACTTGGACATGAATAATTGGTACCTTTTTATTAAATTTCATAGCATATCTCCCTTTTATGTTTACAACGCTTATCCTTGATCCATGACTTCTGTAGTGGCACATCTTCTTGCACCAGTCCAGTGTGGTGTCACTGACTTTGATATTTTCCTGGTTGATCTTCTGTGCGTCCTTTATTAGTTTTCTTTGAACATCAACAGGGAATTTCTTCAGGTCTGGATCATCAACTGAACGCTGAGCAAGTTCTAAGGCATATTCTTTATCTTTTTCTTCAGCCTTCTTTCGTTCAGCCAGGAGTTTCTCAGCTCTGAGGGATTCAACAATTTCCCTTTTTGATAGGATGTTGAGATGAGAAGGAATGATGCGCTGATCCTCAAGCTTTTGAATCATGGCTGCTCTCTTTTTCAGTTCTTCTTCACTTGGCTTTTGAGGAACCAAGGAAGGTATTTTCTTGTGCGAGAGAAGTTCTTCTTCAGGTTCATCAGTCTCAGTCTCAGCGAAGTCTAAGACCGAGATTATTTCATCAACACTCGGTGTTGGGATTATTGGTGATGTAGGAGGAGGTTTAGCATGACCCTCAAGCAGGAGAGAGGACTAGCTGAAATAAAACGATCACAAAGGTAAGATCATTTGAGAGAAGAGATAGAGAAATAGTGGGTTAAGTGTTTAGAGGTTTGATGGAGTGTAGAACTGAAGTTGAGAAGGGAAAGAGGAGGGATGCAGTGTAAGGGAAAAGAGTATATGTTACCTGATAAACTGGCTTTCTGAGAAGGATAGTCAGATTATCTTCAGCGGCGATGCCTTTGTTTTTTCCTTTATCGGCCGCAGTCGCTGCAGGCTTTGTTCTGGTGGTCCCCTCACCTGATTCTTTGATAACTACCCCTTTCAGAGCTAGGGTTTTCTTGGGCTGGAAGACGAAGCCATTGAAGTCATCATCATCATCGTCATCATCATCATTTTTGGTTGATGATGAAGGTTCTTCCTCCTTAAGATCTAGGTCTTCTTCGTCTTCTTCTCCTTCTTCCGCAGACTCAACATTTTCATCCGTGTCAACAAGCACTGGAGAATTTTCCTGTTTTTCGACATTCTTCCCCTCAGATATTGCGAGTAGGGAGAATTCGGTTCCCTCAGGGTTTCAACTCCCTGAGGTTTATCATCATTTTCCTCCCCCTCAGAGTCATGGGGAAGGTCTTCTTGAGTCTTCTCCCCCTCTTCCACATGATGGATAGGGGAGGTAACAGCAGCAGCAGAGGTTGTAGCAGCATCGGTGGTCGTAGGTTCCCTGTCTTCGTGGCTAGGGATCCCAAGCTGAGTTTCTACTTCTGCCATTCTGGCTTCCAGGTCAGAAATAGCTGGAGTGATTTGGACGATACAATCCACTGCCATCTCCACCTTTTCTGGGTCATCCGGAGAAAAGTGAGATAGAGGCACAGTGGGAGCATTGAGTCATTCCATAATCTGTTGTAGCAGATCGTTGGAGGAGCCAACCTTATTATCGAGAGCGTTCATTACAGTCTTCAAGGAACCCATCTCTCCCTGAAGGTTTGTAACCACTATCTTCAGCGATGTGACTTCGCTGGACAGGGTGTTGAAGTTGTTAGAGAAATCGGTGTTGGTGTTGTTGAGAGCGCTGAGTGTGGAGGAGTTGGTCGATAGAGCCTCAGCAATAGACGATAAGCTACCTTCTATGTTTGACATTGCAGCATTGGAGGCTTTATCAGCAACAGCCTCAACCAACTTCTTTAAGGTCTCCATAGTGTTTGTAACCGCTGTGGAGTTCAAGGAGATGGTGGTGGTGAGAGATTCCACCTTATTAGCAATATCCTTGAGGGAGTTGCTAATAGTGCCTAAATTAGGACCTGTAACAGAGAAAAACTTGTGAACAAAGGAAAGCTCAAAAGTTGGGGGTTCAGAGAGAGGAGTGTTGTGTATACCTGGGGGCGGGTTGGAGAAGGTGTGAAAATCACGGTTACCAGTAAAAGTCTCCATATCATCTTCCCATGTTTGGTTGACGCACAGAGCCCTCAAGTCCTTGATTTTGATCCATCATATGTTGAAGATCAGCAACCGCTATGTCACTCAGGTGAATGATGCCTGAGGTTGAGAGTGGGGGAATTACGAAGTTTGGAGTCACCAAAGAAGATGATGGAGGAACAAATGTTGAGAAGAGGGTGTGGGTAGCAGATTCAGCGTTGGATCCGCTGAGGAAAACTCTTCAACACTTAGAGGTACTGAGAGTGGAGAGTCCTGATCCATGAAGGTTTCAGCGAATGGATTCACTGAAATGGGTATGGAAGTGGATGGCTCAGCGGATGTGGCGGAGTGTACCGCAGAACTTTCCAGCGTCGTCGTTAGAGGGACCGACGTGGAGTCTTCATCCTGGGAAGACTTGGATTTCTCCTTTGAGGTATTGTTGCACTTATGAATGCCAAGTGGGGATTCAGATTGTTTTCTCTTTCGAGATGGAGTGGTTGGTGCGTCCGGGGAGGTAGCCGCAGAAGTAGAAAAAGTAGAGGGGCGGAGAAGAGGTAAAAGAGTAGAGAGACGTACCTCATTAGCGAGTCGTTTGTTGTCCAGTACCTTAGGGCCAACCTGAGAAAGTCTCAGGTCTCCCCCGGTGGATACCTTTCTTTCAGCCCATGCAAGAATAGGGCGCTGAGAAATTGCGGGTATGGAACATTCGCTGGCCGAGTAGGGGCTTCGATGCGTTCCATCAGGTCTTCAAAGATTGGACGAGCCCAGTTGATAACTCTATTTTTAGAGTTATTATTTCCTTGAATTTTCTATTTTATTTTGTCAATTTTAGCCATTCCGCTTCTAAAAACCCCCATTCTTGGAACAATTCTCGAAAATGAGCAAAAAGAGTGAACCATAGTCTTTAATAAATTATTTGGTGGAATTTGGGTGTTTTTCACGATTTATCCTGCAGTGACCACTGTCGTGCCCACTTCGGTTTCCCACTATTCGAGCAGAGCAAGAAGACAAAAGAAACTAGTAGTTGGGATGCAACTATTCTGGAGTTTAGAAGGTTCAAATGGCAGGAAAATATGGGCTGGAGAAGTACAAAGTAGTTTTCTTAAAGATGACAACAAGTACACCTTCTTGTACTTAGAGATTGACTTGGTGAAGGGTCTATTGGGTAAAAGGATTGTCCAAAGTGCTGAATTCTGCCATAATACTGCAGTCTTTACCCATTAGATAAACCCACCTCTTTGTGTAATACCCAACTCTTTCTCCTAGTATATAAAGGAGCACTTGGGGTGCCATTTATGACATGCTTGGCTTAGTCTTAAATTCTCTCAACAACTACATTAGTGTTAGTCTTTCATTTACTGCAGTAGTTAGCTTTAAAATTTTGTATCTTAATTTCTTAGTTGAATTGTAGTTCGAAGTACACAGTGACAGAGACGACTTCTCGTTCCCCAATGTGAGTTCAATTCTAGTCACTTTCAGTTTAATTATGTGCAACTTCTACTCTCTTGTTTTCTTTACTTTAATTATGGGCTAAACATCCTTTGGGATGTAGGAAGGAGAAGTACCTGGATTTTATTAAAAATGCCTGAGTAATCTTTATACTTAGAATATTTGTTGTTTTGGGTCATTCATTCTCGATTTTTACCCAAGGATGCGAACAAGCCGATCACTTGCTAGGATCTAAAGTCTAGTTCTTAACTTAGAAATAAGTAGAACATAGTGACACGAGCTTGAATGATGCTAGGGGATTCGAAAGAATTCTTATGACACTTACGAAAGTGAGGTCGGCACAGTGTGCTAATCTCAACCCACTGGAGTAGTAGGCAAGCTAATTTGTGTATTAAAAACACTTAGAGTATTTGTCTCTACACATTCCATCGAGATCTGAAAAGGTCCATTTTTGAGATTACCATTGACAAAACAATAAATACTAAGAGTATGGGATTTTTATCTAACTGTGTGAGTATTTTTTAACCGGGCTTTTCTAGCAAAAATGTCCATCTCGAATACAAGGATCACTTTTAGGACCGAGTATTTAGTATAAAATCTAGGGAAAATCTAACCTACATTCCTCCTTTTAAACACTAGTAAAATCGTTAAAGTAGCTATTTCACCGAACAAACCAAAATATTGCTTCTTCTGTTTTCGAAACCTGTAAAAGGAGCTCATGAGAACCGTATTGTATTGATTGCCCAGTCTCTGTGGATTCGATTCTGGTATTTTACCAACTATTACTTGTTGTGACGATCATAGTGGACAGTGTACACTTGCACTTCCCACTGTGGACAGTTTGCAACCCACTGCGATTAAAACACATATTTCGCACGTAACAAGTTTTTGGCGCCGTTGCCGGGGACTGGCGTGATTTTAAATCTCAAGACATTAGTTTTTGTTCGAGCCCGAGTAACTCGTTTTTCTAAGCTGTTCGTGCTGCATGCCACGGGAACAACACGAACCTTTGGTACCAATCGATCTTGAAATAGAGTAAACTTTTCGAAGAAGACGTAAAAACAAGAACACAAATCGACAACCCCCTGTGATCCCCACTGTAAACATGGAAGCAATACCACCACCTATAGTGGAGACCACAGTGACGATTGCCGATAGCAAAGATCAAAAAATACGGGACTACGCTACTTCCGGAGTTGGTGATTTAAGCTCTGGAATTTTAAGACCCAACATTGTTGCAACTCATTTTGAACTCAAACCGGTGATGTTTCAAATGATCCAAGCCATGGGTCAGTTTGGAGGATCACCATCTGAGGATCCGCACTCGCACTTAAAATCTTTCTTGGAAATGACCGATTCCTTTCAGTTACAAGGTGTGAGTGATGAAGCGTTAAGACTAAGACTTTTCCCTTTTTCACTAAAGGATAAGGCAAAGTCATGGCTGAACTCGCATGCACCTCACTCGATAACCACTTGGCAAGAACTTGCTGATAAATTTTTGCAAAAATACTTTCCTCCAACGAGGAATGTAAGGTTTCGAAATGATATAATTTTGTTTAGGCAAGAAGAAGATGAGGATGTTTCGGATGCATAGGAACGATTTAAAGATTTACTTCGAAAGTGCCCACATCATGGCATCCGACATTGCATCCAATTGGAAACCTTTTACAATGGTCTTTCCAATGCAGCCAAAATCATCTTAGATGCAACAGTCGGTGGAACATTCACGAGTAAAACCTACAATGAAGGATATCAAATCTTAGAAAAAGTGTCCAACAACAATACCGAGTGGTCCAATCCTAGAGCAATAGTACCAAAGACCAATACCATCGATTCCGAGGCACTCAAAACCATGAATGCACAGTTAGTGGACTTAACAAAAATCGTTTTGAACCAAAATAGAGGCCAAGTCAATTCTGCAACTCATCTAGCCGAAAGCTGCTCCCTCTGTGGAGAGGAGCACCTTTTTGACTATTGTCCAGCAAATCCCGAAGCCGTTAATGTTATAGGAACCAATCCGAGAAACAATCCATATTCGCAGACTTATAATCCAGGTTGGAGAAATCACCCAAATTTCTCTTGGGCTGGTAATCCAGGACTCCAACCCCACGGGGCGAGTCATGCCCAGCAAAGACCACAGTGGGCAGTCCCCACATCACAGTGGGCAGTCCCCACATCACAGTGGGCAGCACCCACATAACTTTCACCAAGGGCAATCCTCACAACAATACCAACCACGATCCAATCAACCAGCTGAGGCTCAACAATCGATTGAATCAATTCTCAAGGGTTTTATGAATCAAACTCAAGGAGCCATTAGGAACATAGAGACTCAAGTAGGACAACTACCTGTCGAAGTTAAGAATAGACCAACAGGGACATTGCCTAGTGACACCGAACATGCTAAGGTGATAGGATCTGAACATGTCAAGTCAGTAACACTTAGGAGTGGAAAGGATCTGAAAGATATCGTTTTCGAGTCTGATGATTCGCCTCAAATACCCACTGTGATCCCCACAGTGGGCACTCCTCAAGTCACTGTGATCCCCTCAGTGGGGAACGACATCCCTGACCTTCCCACTTTTGGACCTGTTCCAAAACCTACTATTCCAAAACCAATACCACAGTCAGCTCAAATTGACCCACGAAGTATTCCTTTTCCTGAAAGAATGAAGCCTAAAAATGTCGATGTTCAATTTAAAAAATTCTTAGACATTTTAAACAACTTCACATTAACATACCCTTGGTAGAGGCTCTCGAGCAAATGCCAAGCTATGTTAAATTTTTAAAGGATATTTTGAACAAAAAGAGAAAGTTAGGTGAGTTTGAGACTGTGGCTTTGACCGAGGAATGTAGTGCCCTCCTTACTAGCAAGATCCCACCTAAGTTGAAAGACCCGGGTAGTTTCACCATTCCATGCACAATAGGAGGACAAGAAGTAGGTCAAGCACTCTGTGATGTGGGAGCTAGTATCAACTTGATGCCATTGTCCATTTTTAACAAGTTAGGTATTGGAGAGGCTAGACCTACAACCGTGACATTACAACTAGCCGATCGGTCCATTGCCTACCCCAAGGGAAAAATAGAAGACGTCTTGGTCCAAGTGGATAAATTTATCTTCACCGCCGATTTTCTAGTTCTAGATTATGAGGCCGATAAAGAAATCCCAATCATCATAGGACGTCCGTTTCTTGCAACCGGACGAACTTTGATTGATGTACACAAAGGAGAACTCACGATGAGATACTGAAGACTGTTTGGCTTTGAGTTTGATTAGTGAAACCCACTGTTTTAACTTTGTCCCCACAGTGGGAAGTGAGAGTGAGCACTCCGACTTAGAAAGTGAGGACACTTTTGAGGATGAGTGTAACGAAGTAGTGGCAGCCTTTGAACCTCTGGACTTTAAGGATAGAGATGTTCAACCCCCTTCAATAGAACAACCTCCTGAGTTAGAGTTTAAACCATTGCCTTCCCACTTGAAATATGCTTATCTCGCTAAGAATAATAAACTTCCCTTTATTATCTCTTCTAAACTTAGTGAGAAACAAGAACAACTTTTGATCGATTTGTTGATAAAGCATAAGAAGGCAATTGGTTGGACAATAGCAGACATTCGAGGTATTAGCCCCTCCCTCTGTCAACATAAGATTAACTTGGAGAGTGACCACCCTGGGAAAGTCCAACCTCAAAGAAGGTTGAACCCCATCATGAAGGAGGTAGTTAAGAATGAAGTTTTGAAGTGGTTAGATGCCAGTATTATCTATCCCATTGCTAGTAGTAGTTGGGTGAGCCCCGTCCAATGTGGAACTAAAAAGGGAGGGACGACCGTAGTGAAGAACGAAAAGAACGAGCTCATTCCCACTAGAACTGTAATGGGGTGGAGGATATGCATGGACTATAGACAACTCAACTTGGCCACTAAGAAAGACCACTTCCCCCTACCTTTCATCGACCAAATGCTTGATCGGTTAGCGGGAAAGGAATTTTTTTTTAGATGGATACTCCGGATACAACCAAATCCACATCGCCCCCGAGGACCAAGAAAAGACCACCTTTACTTGTCCCTACGGTACTTTTGCATTCCGGAGGATGCCATTTGGATTGTGTAATGCCCCAGCCACTTTCCAACGTTGTATGATGGCAATTTTCACCGACATGATTGAGGACACCATAGAAGTTTTTATGGATGACTTTTCTGTGATAGAGACATCATTCGACAACTGCCTAGGAAATTTAGAGAAAAGCCTAGTGAGATGTGAGACCCACGACCTTATTTTGAATTGGGAAAAATGCCATTTTATGGTAGAAGAAGGTATTGTCCTAGGTCATCTTGTCTCAAGGAGAGGGTTGGAAGTTGACAAAGCCAAGCTTGAGGTAGTGGCACAACTTCCTGAACCCACAACAGTAAAAGGTATTCGCTGTTTCTTGGGTCACGCAGGTTTTTATAGGAGGTTCATCAAAGATTTTTCAAATATAACAAAACCCCTATGCAACCTGTTACAACACGAAAAAATTTCATTTTTACGAAAGAATGCCAAGACGCTTTTGAAAAAATCAAGGAAGCCTTAGTCACAGCACCCATAGTGACCACTCCTGACTGGTCATTCCCATTCGAAGTGATGTGTGATGCCAGCGAGTGGGCTGTGGGGGCTGTTCTCGGACAGAAAAAGAACAAAGTTTTTCACCCCATTTATTATGCAAGTAAAACACCGATTGAAGCTCAGATTAATTACACAGTAACTGAAAAAGAATTACTTGCGGTAGTGTTTGCTTTTGATCGTTTCAGGTCGTACTTGATAGGGACGAAGGTAATAGTGCACACGGATCATGCAGCGATAAAATACTTGATCAACAAGGCTGATTCCAAGCCACGCTTGATTAGGTGGGTTTTATTGCTGCAAGAATTTGACCTTGAGATCGTTGATAGAAATGGAACAAGCAATCAGATAGCTGACCATTTGTCCAGGCTCGAGAAGATAGTGGGTACTGTTGATCCCACTCCGGTCAGAGAGAATTTTCCCGATGAACAATTGTTATCAGCCCAACATCTCGAAAATAATATTCATTGGTATGCTGACATTGGCAACTTTTTAGCAAGTGGACTAAAACCCCATGGGATGAGTGGACAACCATTTAAAAAGTTTTTACATGATACACGACAATATGTTTGGGACGACCCTTTCTTGTATAAGATAGGGACGAACCAAATATTGAGGCGTTGTATCCACGGGAGTGATCAACATCAAATACTCCATGGTTGTCACACATCCCACTACGGTGGCCACTTTGGTGGAAACCGTACTGCTGCAAAAATCTTGCAAAGTGGGTACTTTTGGCCCACTATGTTTAAAGACTCTTATGAATTTGTAAAAAGTTGTGAGCAATGTCAACGCACCGGGAACATTTCGCAAAGGAACGAGATGCCTCTTAACAACATCTTAGAGGTAGAACTTTTTGATGTTTGGGGGATTGATTTCATGGGACCCTTTCCAAATTCCAATAATAATTTTTATATCTTGGTTGTGGTAGATTATGTTTCAAAATGGGTGGAAGCCAGTGCGTGTCATTCTAATGATGCCAATACCGTGGTGAAATTTTTGCATAAAAATATTTGTACTCGATTTGGAACACCACGGGCATTGATTAGTGACGAAGGCACCCATTTTGTAAACAAAGTCATGGCCTCGGTCCTTGCTAAATATGACATACATCATAGAGTGGCCACCGCATACCATCCGCAAACCAACGGTTTGGCCGAGCTTTCAAACCGTGAGATCAAAGGAATTTTGGAAAAAGTTGTTAAACCGCACCGCAAAGATTGGTCAACCAAACTTGATGACGCTCTTTGGGCCTATCGAACGGCCTTTAAAACTCCCTTGGGAATGTCTCCATTTAAATTAGTTTTTGGCAAAGCTTGTCATTTACCGATTGAATTGGAGCACAAGGCATTTTGGGCCCTTAAAGAGCTTAACATGAGTGAGGATGCTGCGGGAATTAATTAGAGTTTGCAATTGCATGAATTATAGGAGTTGCGATATCACTCCTATGAAAACGCAAAGTTGTACAAAGTAAAGACCAAGATGTGGCATGATCGAAGAATCAACCATAGGGAGTTCATGGAAGGACAACAAGTATTATTGTTCAATTCTCGTCTTAAACTCTTTCCGGGTAAGCTAAAATCACGATGGACGGGACCATACACCATTGTCAAAGTGAGTCCCTTTGGAACAGTGGAGTTAAAGTCCCCACAGTCTGGTCAAACGTTTAAAGTCAATGGGCAGAGAGTGAAGCATTTTCTGAGTGAGAGTGCTCACATTCCATCCCACTCTCCACCCCACTATGGTTAAGAAATATCGGAACCACTTGTAAATATTTTTTTCCAGTTATTTGCTGCCTTTTTATTATTTTTAGTCTTTTTAATTCTGCATGGTAGTTTGTTTTAATGTGTGTAGGAGATATTTTCAGCTTTTGAAGGAAGAGTCAAGAAAAAGCTTCGCAGTGGGCAGATGCAAGTCCCTGCGTTCCCCACTTCCAATCTGACGGACGATAGGACAATTTTTGGGGGGCCCAATGCTGACACACATCAACTTTTCTTACACAAGGTGTCACCTTTTTGCTGCCACATGTCCTATTGCCTTGTCCTAAGAAAAAAAAACTATCATTTCTTTTCTTTCTCTCTCTCTCTCCCAACCGTTCCCTCCAATACCAAAAGAAAATCAAAACCTCTTCAATTCCAAAAACCACTTAACTCCTAAAAACTACTTTCACTTCCAAATATTCAAAATACTTACCCTCTCTCCTTATTTTTCATTTCTCACGAACCATAACCGAAAAACCCTTCCCAAACCCTAGCAATGGATAGAAGCAAAAGGCTAACCACCAACCCTGAGGCACCCATACGTCCGGCGGTCCGCCGTAGAACCGCCGAGAGCCACCCGCCGGAAACCATCACCGGCAATTTAAACGAACCGCTGCCGGTCTTTGGTGAAAATCCGATAGTCGCTGATATTCCAGACACAGGTTCGTCCAAGCAAGAGAGTCCAAGTGGTGTTTCTTCATCGAAAGTTACGGACTCCAGTTCTAGCCACCTCGATGAAGAGGCATTGCAGGCTGAGGAAGAAGAAAGGAGATTGGAAGAGGAGTACAACCAAAAAATGGCTGCCATTCGAAAAAGTAAGGAAGAAGTCGAGAAAAGGCGACGCGAGGAGGAGGAAAGAGTGCGAAAAGAGGAGGAAGAAAGGAGATTGGAAGAAGCAAGGATTAAGGTCGAAAAAGAAAGGAGATTCGAGGAAGAACGAAAACGAGCAGAGGCATAAATGTTCGATGAAGAAGAGAAGTTGAGAAGACAGGTTGAGGAAGAGTACCAACACCATTACAGCCAAATGGACAATACCGTGGATATGGGAGCACTGTGGAAGGCTGCCCACAGTGAGAAGAACCCCATCATTCGGGCTATGAGGAAAAGAGGAATGGTCACCAGGTCTGGGGTGACCATGTCGTAGAAATCACCAACCAAAAAGCCGCGAAGACAATCATCAAGGAAAGGTAAGGGTCTCGAACCCTCTTTGAGTTCATCATCTGTGGAAATTGATGCCGGGAGTGAACAAATGCCATCTGAAGACCCACACCATTCCACTGTGGGGACTGAACATGCCCCCAGTAGGGTGCCTAGGCAGTTCACCACTCCCTTAGTAGCAGTCCACTATGCTTTTATTTCAAATCAAAAGTTGAACTTAGAGAGGGGTTTCGAACCCGACTTTATAGAGGCCAACCCATTTGTCAAAGATAGAATTTTAGTGCAAGATTGGTCGACATTGGCATCTGCCAATCGTCGAGCAAATGCCTCGTTGGTGCGGGAGTTTTACGCCGAGGCTTCCTAAAAGAGGGACCCCATTGTAAAAGTCCGGGGTCGAACCGTGAATTATACAGCAGATGAAATTAATCGGGTTCTAGGAAGGATCCCGAAAGCTTGTGACTTTTCACAGTTTCTGAAGAAAATGACCCCGACAGATGAGGATCTTATTTTAAAAGAGATAGCAATTGAAGGAAAGCCATGGGATAGAGATGGCCAGAGGAAGTGTCTACACGCTAGCTCCCTCACCACAGAGGCCGCTGTGTGGTTCCAATTTCTTCGTGCCTCTGTATCCCCAACATCACATGATACAACTCTTTCAATGCACAAGCGTGCCTTGTTATATTGCATCCTCACTAGGAAAAAGATCAATCTGGGGATTGTCATGCACGCTGCCATTCATCAAGCCCGCACTCGTAAAAAGGTAATCTTGCCATTCCCTTGTTTAATCACTTCGTTACTAATCGATGCTGGAGTACCCTCAGCTGCAGATGATCAGTGGCTCATTTCCACGAGCAACATAAGTGTGCTAACCATCAAGAAGATTGGCAGATCGATCACCACTCTTCCCCGAGAGCATATCGATGATGATCCCATTATGGGGAATGTTGATCCCACTGTGAGGATCGCTGATGATCACACTATGAGAACCGCTAGTATCCCACTGCGCCAGCCAACTGCAGGAACCGCAAGCACAAGCAACCCTGACAGCAGTTATGCAAGCATTGACATCTCTCACCTATCGTTTTGAACTAATGGAGGCCCAATAGAAGCATGCCAACCGAGCCAATGAGTTGTTCTGGATGTATACTCGGGACCGTGATGCAGTTCTCAATTAGATATACCAGGGTGCTGATCCCCTGCTCGCTGCACAGCTCCTCGAGTTTCCAGAAGGTATTTTCCCCTCATATGACAATGAGGATGATTTCGAGGAGGAGGATTCTGGCGACAGTTCACCGCATGAAACCCCGACCCATTGAATGGTTTGTTAAAACTTTGGTCTTCACTCATGATGCTCCCAAAAACAATTTTAATTTTTGTTTGGTTTGATTTTATGCCTATGGCTAGGCTTTTGACACTATTTGCTGCTTTTAAACTTTTGGTTAATGATGCATGGAAATCCTACTGCTGAGTAGGTGATTTTGGGTTACTAACGTATTTCTTTAGTTGAATGCTTGTTTGATCTCATTTCCATTTCAAGGTACAACTTTCAGCTTCCGACTTAAAAGGTCACTTTTGTAAGTACAAATCTCAACTTGTCACCATGAAATGATATAGGTCGTTTTTTCGCATCCAAACACGACCCTTTTTGCGTCCCCAAAACACCTCGTTCATCCCTATTTCCATGTCACAGTGGGGACACTGTGCAATTTTAAGTTTGAGGTGGGAACTTCCAGAGTGACTTCCAGTCTTCCCACAGTGAGGACACTGTGAGGTCATAAGTTTGAGGTGGGTAAACCATACCCACCTCCAAAAAAAACACAAAAATACAAAAACAGAAGAAAAACGGAGTACCACTAACTAAATTGATGGTGTGCGTTTTCTGGACCATCAAAGTGCTCACTCCCAGAAAAAGATGGTGTGCCTATTCTGGACCATCAGAATACCCACTTTCAAGAAAAAAATGGCCATACCCAAATAAAGCCTGAAAATGTACGTACTTACCCATGCAAAATACAAACCACTCACTTTTGGAAATAAAAATCTCAAAGCAAGATCGTCGGTCCACAAACCTTTCGAACCCAAGAAAAGTCATATTGATCAATTGTGAACAAGGGAAAGATTTCGTCAAGTACAAAAGTGAAGCTTTGATTTTGGAACCGAAAGAAGTACCTGTGGAGGGAGATCAACATCCGGTCAGAGTAAGAAGTCAGTAAGTCCCTGAAAGCTCTTGTGCATTATTATATATAAATATATATATATATATATATATATATATTATTTTATTTTATTTCTTTTTATTACTTGGGGACAAGTAATGGTTTAAGTTTGAGGTTGTGATAACTCTATTTTTAGAGTTATTATTTCCTTGAATTTTCTATTTTATTTTGTCAATTTTAGCCATTCCGCTTCTAAAAACCCCCATTATTGGAACAATTCTCGAAAATGAGCAAAAAGAGTGAACCATAGTCTTTAATAAATTATTTGGTGGAATTTGGGTGTTTTTCACGATTTATCCTGCAGTGACCACTGTTGTGCCCACTCCGGTTTCCCACTATTCGAGCAGAGCAAGAAGACAAAAGAAACTAGTAGTTGTGATGCAACTATTCTGGAGTTTAGAAGGTTCAAATGGCAAGAAAATATGGGCTAGAGAAGTACAAAGTAGTTTTCTTAAAGATGACAACAAGTACACCTTCTTGTACTTAGAGATTGACTTGGTGAAGGGTCTATTGGGTAAAAGGATTGTCCAAAGTGCTGAGTTCTACCATAATACTGCAGTCTTTACCCATTAGATAAACCCACCTCTTTGTGTAATACCCAACTCTTTCTCCTAGTATAAAAAGGAGCACTTGGGTGCCATTTATGACATGCTTGGCTTAGTCTTAAATTCTCTCAACAACTACATTAGTGTTAGTCTTTCATTTACTGTAGTAGCTAGCTTTAAAATTCTGTATCTTAATTTCTTAGTTGAATTGTAGTTCGAAGTACACAGTGACAGGGACGACTTCTCGTTCCCCACTGTGAGTTTAATTCAAGTCACTTTCAGTTTAATTATGTGCAACTTCTACTCTCTTGTTTTCTTTACTTTAATTATGGGCTAAACATCCTTTGGGATGTAGGAAGGAGAAGTACCTGGATTTTATTAAAAATGCTTGAGTAATCTTTATACTTAGAATATTTGTTGTTTTAGGTCATTCATTCTCGATTTTTACCCAAGGATGCGAACAAGCCGATCACTTGCTAGGATCTAAAGTCTAGTTCTTAACTTAGAAATAAGTAGAACATAGTGACACGAGCTTGAATGATGCTAGGGGATTCGAAAGAATTCTTATGACACTTACGAAAGTGAGGTCGGCACTGTGAGCTATTCTCAACCCACTGGAGTAGTAGGCAAACTAATTTGTGTATTAAAAACACTTAGAGTATTTGTCTCTACACATTCCATCGAGATCTGAAAAGGTCCATTTTTGAGATTACCATTGACAAAACAATAAATACTCTTGTATGGGATTTTTATCTAACGGTGTGAGTATTTTGTAACCGGGATTTTCTAGCGAAAATGCCCATCTCGAATACAAGGATCACTTTTAGGACCGATTATTTAGTATAAAATATAGGGAAAATCTAACCTACATTCCTCCTTTTAAACCTTAGTAAAATCGTTAAAGTAGCTATTTCACAGAACAAACCAAAATATTGCTTCTTCTGTTTTCGAAACTTGTAAAAGGAGCTCATGAGAACCGTATTGTCTTGATTGCCCAGTCTCTGTGGATTCGATTCTGGTATTTTACCAACTATTACTTGCTGTGACGATCATAGTGGACAGTGTACACTTGCACTTCCCACTGTGGACAGTTTGCAACCCACTGCGATTAAAACACATATTTCGCACGTAACACCAGTCCACGTGCATACCTTTCATCAATGCACAACCCATGGCAGATTGGGTCTTCGAGGCCTGATTAGTGGACCCGACTTTTGCTGTCATTCAGCTGATGAGATGAGCAAAGATGAAGTTCATCTCGCTGGGCATCTTGCTTTTCAGCACGGTGGTTATCTTCTTCTCAGGGAGGTCATCTCTCCCTGTGTTCCATTTGTAGTTCATCGCGTCCAAGAATGCAATGATTTCAGCCTTTCCTTCGTTGGAGTTTGGGCCAGGGAAAGAAACGAACTTGTTGTCCTTTGAGCTTGAAGGAAGGTTCAGGGCATGTCGAATAACAGCGGGGGTCATTTTTGCTACGCCAAAATCAGTTTCGAAGGCGATGGCATCAATCTTCTTCTTGGGTTCTTTGGTAGAGGGGATTTAAGTACGATGAGTAGTGTACCAGAACTGAGCTAGAAGGTTTTTATGAGCATGGGGCTTGATGGTTATAGCTGTCGCCAGAGGATATGTTTTGATAAAGTTCACTGCATCATTCAGATGAGTGACCATATTTTTTGGAGGAAATTCCAGCAGAGCATAGGGGTTGTTACCATGGAACGTAATCTGGTCCATTGAGAGTTTCATCATTGGAGCCTTTGTCAGTTCAGCTTTGTCAGATGTTGTAGGAGATGCAGCGTTTGTACTATCAGTGGTTGTGATTTCTGTTCATAATACACAAAGATGAAGAAGATGAAGAAAATTTCTTAAAATGGAAAGTTTCCAAAATAAGGGTTTTTAGGGTTTTTCAGTTTTGAAAAGAAGTACAAGACTAGTGAAAGTTCTTGTTTTCCAGTTTCCTTTTACGGAAAGGATTCTGGAAAAACATATGAAAGTGTAAAGTTTAAGATTTTTGTTAAAAACTTGGAGAACAACCTGTAAACAGATTGTATCTTTTAAACCCATGAAGAAGATGATTTTAAACTTTAGAAATGTACATTGTTTGATCTTGTAAAAACAAGAATAAGATAAAAAATGTTGTTTAAGATGGATTAAAGAAGAGAAATGTAACCTGTTTCGTGAATTGAGACGATGATTAACAAGTTCTTGAAAAATCCGAATGCAAAGAAAATATGAGAATTCTTTTTGCCTTAAGAGAGTTCGTATGCGTAAAAGGTAAAAATATAAACTCAAAGGGTTTATATAGTGAGAGTAGAGAGAGAAAAACTAAGAGCGGGAAAGGTTTTTCAGGATGACACGTGACACGTCCCTTAAATCTTATTGGACAAGGAAACGAAACGGGCGAACGTGTCAGGCGAAAAGGCGTGCCATGGATTATCCAAAAGATGAATTCACAAACGTCCTTTCATATTTTAAGGCGTCTCTGAGGGTTTTAGAAAAAGCTCAGGGACATTTTGAAAATAGAGAAGCACCGAATAGAAATATCAGTGAGATATTTTAGAGTTGATATCAGCGAATCAATTTTGTTCAGAGATTAGATGACTAATGAGGATATACAAGTTCATATTATCACTGATCAAATGCTTATCCGCTGAAGATTTTATTCTTCTAGGTTCAGCATTCCATGCTCGCTGATGAGAAAGTTAAATCTTGTCTCATCAAGAGGTTTGGTGAAAAGATCAGCTAACTGAAAGTTAGTGGGAATAAAATGAAGTTCTATATCACCATTTATCACATGATATCTGATAAAATGATACCTGATCTCGATGTATTTAGTCTTTGAGTATAGCACTAGATTGTTATGGCGATGGCACTAGTGCTGTCGCAATAGATTGGAATTTTGGAGAGCTGAAGATCATAGTCCAATAATTGATTTCTCATCCATAAGACTTGAGAACAACAGCTTCTAGCAGCTACATACTCAGCTTTAGCGGTTGAGGTGGACACTTAATTTTGCTTTTTACTTGTCCAACTCACCATCTTTCCACCAGGAGCTGACAGCCTCATGTGGTGCTTTTCCTATCCAATTTGCATCCTACAAAATCACTGTCTGAATAGGCGATTAGATCAAACCCTGAGTCTTTAGGATACCAAAGACCTAGGTTAGGAGTACCCTTAAGGTATCAAAAAATACGCTCTACAGCGATCAAATGAGATTCCTTAGGTTCAGATTGATATCGTGCATATAAACAAGTTGCATACATAATATCAGGACGGCTAGCTGTAAGATACAGAAGAGTGCCGATCATCCCATGGTACGCTGTGACATTAACAGGTTTCCTGAAGGATCTTTGTTAAGTGTCAGCGGCGGTGCCATTGCGGTTTTCATAGCTGAGCTTTGAGTTAAATCAAAAAATTTCAGTATATCTTTAACATACTTACCTTGGTAATGAAAGTGCCTATTTAATTCTGCTTGATTTGAAGACCAAGGAAATATGTTAGTTCACCCATCATACTCATTTTATATTCAGCTTTCATTCTTTCAGCGAAACGAGTACATAAATCAGGGTTAGTAGAACTAAATATAATATCATCGACATATATTTGAACAAGAATGATATGACCTTTTACTTTCCTGAAAAATAGAGTTTTATCGATTTTACCTCGCTCAAATTTTTCAATATGGAGATAAGTAAGGAGAGTGCCATACCATGCACGAGGAGCTTGCTTTAAGCCATAGAGTGCCTTATCTAGTTTATAAACATAACCTGGATACTATTGCCAGGAGTGCCGCCTCCTTTCCAAAAAAAACACATAACTTGGATACTTAGGATCAGTGAATCCTGGAGGTTGTTCAACATAGACTTCTTCATTCAGCCTTCCGTTGAGAAATGCTGATTTCACATCCATTTGATAAACTTTGAAGTCTTTGTGAACAAAGTATGCTAAGAATAGACGAATAGCTTCGAGTCTTGCCACTAGGGTAAATGTTTTGTCGTAGTCTATGCCTTCCTCTTGTCTGTATCCCTGAGCAACAAGACGAGCCTTATTGCGGGTTACAGTTCCATGTTCATCCAACTTGTTTCGATAGACCCATTTAATGCCTATCACTGACTTGTCAGATGGTCTTGGAACTAGATTCCAAACTTTGTTTCTTTCAAATTCTATCAGCTCTTCTTGCATAGCGCTGACCCAGTTTGGATCTCTGAGGGCATCACATGCTTTCTTTGGTTCAATCAGAGAAATAAAGTTAACAAATAAACAAATGTTACTTGTACTTCGTCAAGTCTGAACAACAGTGTTTGGATCAGCAAGAATTTGATCAATGGGGTGATTTATAGTCCATCGCTAAGCCGGAACATGATTCGCTAACTCAATTTAAACTTCTGGAGGAGCTGAAGAAGAGGCTTCAACAACTTCTGGTATTTCAGGCAGGAGAGGAAAAGGTTCAGATGTCATGTTATTCACTGATTGCTGAGAAGTTGGTGGTTCCCAGATTCATGTTGTATCACATAAACAGTATAAAACAGATAACGGAATCATTATATAAAGCTATTATATGTGAGTTATTGTGTAAACGATTATGTAACAAAAGAGTATAAATAGTGAACAGTAAGATGATAACAAGATCAAGTAAATAAGCTGCTCGTATATTGATAACAATGGATAACACCAAGAACACGTTCAAGTGTATGTATTCTGAAATCTCTCAGGAAGCAAATCGTACAGTGGTAGTGGTGTGGAATGTAGTAGTGTGTGCTCTCACAATTGTGGAAAATAATTCTTCCAAAAGCTTACTATTTTGCGTTCCACTACATTCCTATTTATAGCCTGATAAAGTGAAGACAGTGTACTATCTAACCCTGACGTGACACGTGGAAAGTGTGTCTCCGTCCTTTTAGGGCTTACGTGGAAAGTACGGACACGTGTCTAACACTTAGTGATTTCTACGAGACTTAAGCTTCACAGAGGTCTTCCTTCACCAGAGCTCTTACGCCAGAGCTCTGATGGTCTTCTGGTGTGAACCGCTCTTCTGGTGGAACAGAACAAGTCTTCTGCCAGAGCTCTATCGAGCACTGATGGTTCTGCCAGAGCTCTGTCGATCTCTGGTGGTCTTCTTGTTGATTTTCTTCTAAGTCTTATGCCGGATCTCTGGTGGTCTTCTAACTTGTAATATTTTCAATACTTTTACATCTTGTATACTTGGGGCTAATAATCTCCCCCTAAGTATTGAAAATACAAAAATACAAATTACAGAGATATTTAAACAAAAGACAGAGAAAGTTATCCTATGTGAAACTTTGCACTATTCTTTTAAGGATGGTTACAATATGATGTAAAAGAATAAGTACACTAAGCGTAGTAATTTCCTCTTAGGATTCTGTCGAATCTTCTGATCAGTTCTCGGAAATCCAGCATAAGATTTATTTGGTTGATGTAGAGCCTCAGTTGCTCTTCTGGACACTTATCTCTTGGAAGATTCAGAATCACGTTCTTGAGATACTGCAGCGACTCACTTGAGTACTTGTGGGTTTCAGCAGATCTGATGGCCTTCTTGTTTCCCTTCTATCGGCAGATGAAGATTGGAGGATTTCCAACCACGGTTCCAGTTCTGTAATGGCCATAACCCTCAAGATTTTTATTTGGTGGTGCAATCACCAGCTTCTGTATTTCAAACTCTATGCCTAGCTAAAAGTCGAGTTGAGTTCTGAGGTTGATGTGCTCTTGCATAGCATACTGAATCTCTCTCATTGCAGTTCCTATGCCTTTGTATCTGTCGATGAAGTTGACACAGTAGGCATGAAGAGTTATTAAGTCATAAGGATTTAGAAGAACCAGGTCGTTGTCATTGAAAGTTTCGAACATCTTGTCTTCTGTCTCCACTGTGTAAAGATGGTACAGAACTTTGTCATAGGAATATTTCTTTGCTTCTATCTTGTGAATTCTACTGAATGTAAAGGATGAATTAATGGCTCTGTTCAGATTTGATTTGGTTGAGATGAACCTTCGCCTTTCATCTGTGAGTTTAGCACCAATGGTGGGATTAAGGTATGGGTTGATAGGTACAGCATTGATGGCAATTAAATCTCTGTCAGCATAGAGATAGGCAAAGATTTCATCTAGTGCAGGGTTCTCGGTGTGTCGGGATGAGGTTTCTGGGTTTTGTTCTGGTGGATTTTGGATTGGGTTTTGATCGTCATGTGTTTCAGCCATAAGAATGTCAACATGGCGACCAGGCTCTTGTATAGTTTGGGTTTGGACTTAGGGTTGGTCTTGCTTTATTTGTTCATCAGCAGAGATTGGTTTTGTTCTCTCTGGTTCAGTCCTCGGAGGGGATTGGGGAGGAGTGTCAAGGATAATGATCTCTAGTGGTTGAGCCGTCGACTCATCTGGTGTTCCGATGGTTCTGTCTTTGAACATATAGTCGAACTCTACCAGCATCATCTCTGTTGAAATTATTTCTGTCTCTATTGGAGTTTCCTCTATCTCCTTCTCCCATGGTGTTTCTGTTGTCTCTTTCTCTATCTCTTTCTCTTTCCCGTTTCCTTCTCTTTCTCTCTTTCTTTCTCTGCTTCTTTCTCTTTCTCTTTCTCTTTCTCGGCCTCTTTCCCTTTGTCTACCTTTTCTGTCTCCCCCTTTTGTTGCACAGAGGCCTCTCCTGTTTGATTACTTGAAGGCCATGTGGCATCTCTGTGAGTGTCATCGTCATCATTCTGATCATCATCATCACCAGAAGTTGCCACGGTGGCTTTGGGAGAGTCCGGGGTAACAAACTTAGCCTTCTTCAGTAAAGGGTCTCCCTCTGGTGTCCAATCTGCAGCTCTTTTATATGACATGGACTCGAAGATAGCAGATTTGAAATTCGTTACTGCCTTTTTTAGAATCTCTTCCATCTCAGTCGCAGCACCTCTGACTTCATCTACTTGATTGTCGAAGTTAAACTTGTGAGAATCAAGTGATGCTTGCACATGTATTTCTGTTGCTTGTGCCTTCATGACGAACTTGGACGGAATGGACATCATCTTGTTGATAACATTTCTGCTGAACTCACCCATCTGGCCGACTGTCATTGGTAGTTCGTTGGGGCTTGGACCAGATATATTCAGGGGAGTAGCAGAAGATGTCGTGGCTTCTTTTATTGCATCATTGACAAAAGTGTTGATCATGTCTGTCAAGGATCTAATGTTTGAGTCAGAGAGAAAAACTGAAGGTATTGGCAGTGTAATGTTCATTGCAGCCGTGTGGTTTTCTGCCATGACTCTTTTCAGATCCGCGAGCTCTGTTGTCATCTTTGTAGTTTCCTCTGCTCTGGCTCTTTCAGAATCAACAAACTTCTGTGAAGTCTCTGCATATTTCTTGTGATTTTTTGCAGCTCAGACTTCAAGGTAGCATTTTCTTGTCTGATCAGCTCCTCTTTGGTGGCATTGATAAGTTTATACTCATTCAAGGAGTTGCTAATACTGTCACCGAAGCTTTTGAACTCTGCTCTAGTGATAGTGTCAGCGGGGGTAACCTTGGCTCCAACACATGAATCCAAGTCGACCTCGAGTTCAGAGGTGCCTCCGACAAGGGTTGTTTTTATGTTGGCTCTTGGAGGACTTCCACCCGATCCTTGATGCTCCTTTTCAGGGGATACATCTACAGGTGTTCTGATCAGAGTTTCCTTATCCAGCTCTGGTTCTGGAAAAGCAAATCTGATGTGTTGAGAGGACCTATGATCAAGACAGGTCTTCCCTTGTGCTACTAGGTCATCCCACTGCCCCTGAGTTAGGAAGAGCCTACGTGAGATACGAAAGATCTCAGGGCTAGTTTCTGTTTAGTCTATGCAAGCCACAGAGGCTTCAGCGTGTGTAGGTGACCTATGGATGGCCTGGAGCGATTGACCATCATTACCGAAAATAGATTCCCCGGTTGCGTGCGTACTAGAGGCATGAAGAGTTGCCTCTGGTGGTTCAAGCTGGTTTGGGTTCGAGGTGTGCACCTCTGATTCAATATCCCTCTGGTCTTTATCACCAGGGATAGGTTGTGTGGTTGTACTCGGAGTTGGGCTTCGAAAACGCACATGTGTGTTCACTTGAACATCTTTTTCTAAGCTCGCATTTCCCTCGGCTTCTAGGGATGTAGAAAACTCAGATGTCTCTCCCTCACTCTCCTCTTCCTCACTACTACCAAAGGAGGACAAAATTACTTCCACCTCTGTAGTTTCCCTTTTCCTGTTGGACAGCCTCCAAAGTGGATGCTCTGTCCACTACTTCCTCTTCTACCACATGGGCAGAGGAAGACCCCACTTCGGGTACTCTTACCTCTGGTCTGTTAACTTCTGCTTCTTATCTTACCTCACTCATACTCTCTAAAGAAGGCTCAGGACCTAATTATGCTGGAGATCTCACCTCAGGTTCTTGAGGTAGAGCAGAATGATTATAGTTTTGGATAGAAATATGAGTTGGTTCTATTAATGAAAGCATTGTTCGTGGGACTCTTCTTATGTTATGATATTCACCTGTGGTTGTTGGAGAGAACCTGGACATTACCCAAACAGGGGTTGGATTTCCCTGTTGAGTCAGTTGCAAGATTGGGAAGGCTTCTATGATGACCAAACTTATAAAACGTGGATATCTAATGGCTTTCAAATTTCTGTGGACTCCTACAATTCCTCCTCTTGCTATAATTTAGGTTTTGGTATTGACAGCAGAAAGAAGGTCCTTGTAGAGTATCTTGGCATAATCGAAATTTTTTTGAAGTACAGGCCATACATAATCTGAAGAATTTCAGTACTGGCTTGGTCTTGGCTACCAGATCTACAGGTTAGGGTTCTGTTCAATGTGGAAAACATGAAGTTCCACACTGGGGGTAAGTGACTTCTTCTGAAGTCTCCAATCTTGTTCAGGGTGTGGTTGTAACCTAAGAACTTAATGAAGTCAGGAAGAACAGAAATCTTTGGGGGCTTTTCATACGCTTGAATCCCCAACTGTCTTTAGGTGTGCATCCCAAAAATTCTTCTGATGGTTTTATCACGGATGCGTACAGTGCCTGCTCGTCCTTGTCTTCCAGAATCAACGTTGCCGATGTTCACTTTCTGTTCCAGAATGAACTGACATGTAGTCCACCATTGTTGGACATAGAGTTCAGGTAGGTCATCGTCGAACATTGTGAGGGCTCTAAAGATTTCAGAGTTTCTGAAAAACTCTACAAAAACATGATAAGTGGGTAAATAGTTGCCTGGATTAGCGTCGAAACGGTAATTGTTGTCTACCAAATCGTAAGGTAGGATCATGATTTGGTCGACGGGTCCTATTCGGCTTGATTCTACGGAGTGAGTTTGTTCAGCCATTGTTGCAGGTGTTAGGGTTTTGAAGAACTCAAAGGGTTTTTGAACAAAGGAGGGAAAGGTTGAAGGTTTGAATGTTCAGTAAGCATAAGGAATGAAATAGGTCGATTGGAATGGGTATTTATACTAGAAACGTATGGCTGGATAACCATCGTAGGTACTGTAGGTACTCGAGTGTCAGATAGTGGGGTGGCCTCTACAGTGGAACGTGGAAACAGCTAACGGTTGGTCTATCAATTAGAGAGTGCCACGTAGGATTTGGTTCTGACATCTTTTAGGCTATCAAACCGTCACGGTTAGAGATGTGTGGTTGTCCTGCGGTTGACGTTTAGAAATAACCCGCACCTCTGATGACAGCTCTTCTGATGACGTGGCAGAAAACTGGCAGAGCTTTGGTGGAACTCAGCACAATTTTGTCTCTGGTGAGTGACCTTTCTCATTCTTTTCATGTAACCCAAGATGTTTCACCTTTACCCTAAAATCATTTAAAAATCCTGATTCTGATTTGAAAATAGTCAAAGAACGAAAGCAGAACTGACTTAGAAATTTCACAGAGTTCTGGTGAGCACCATCAGAGGCTCTGGTGAAATGTCAGAGTTCTGGTAAGTTCTTGACATTATCAGAAAAGTTTTCATCAGAACAGGTTTTCTCTTCCTCAAAAAGATTTTCCTTTTTGTTCAATGAACAAAGTCAATTAGATTTGAAATTGTTTGACTTGCTCTCCCTTAAACCATGCTTATTCTTCTCTTAAGCTACCCCTTAAATAGTGAGCTTAATTGACAGATTTTTCTTTTTCTTTTTTCTCTTTTCTTGCAACAATATTTACAAAAAGAAAACAAAAGTATATACATAAGTGAAATGCACAGAGGAAACTATTGAAAAAGTATGCTGACAGAGCTCCGAAGAACATCAGAGGCTCTGGTGAACTATCCTACCCAACTATTTTGACAGAGCTCTGGTAAGAACATCAGAGGCTCTGTTGATTTTTAAACAGAGTTAGGAGGACATGTTCAGCATACCCATCTTGCTGATTAAGAAGTTAAATCTCCTTTCATCAAGGGCTTTTGTAAACAAGTCATCAAGTTGGAAGTCGGTTGAATCAAAGTACATTTCAATCGTCCCTTTTTCAACATGATCCTATATAAAATGGTACCATATGTCGATATGCTTTGTCTTTGAGTGCTGGACTGGATTAGCTGTAATTGCTATTGCACTCTTGGAGTCACACAGAATTGGAACTTTGTTGAACTCCATGCCATAATCTTTGAGTTGAGTTTTCATCCAGATCACTTGAGAGCAACAACTAGCAGCAGCAACATACTCTGCTTCTGCTTATGAAGTTGATACGCAGTTCTGTTTCTTGGATGTCCAACTCACCAGTTTGTCTCCAAGCAATTGGCAGCTACCAGAAGTACTCTTTATGTCATTCTTGCATCCTCCATAATTTGAATCTGTGTATGCAATAAGCTCGAAACCAGAATTAAGAGGATACCAGAGACCCAAAAAATTGAGTCCCTTTGAGATATTTAAAAATACGTTTGACAGCAGACAAATTGGATTCTTTAGGATTTGCTTGAAATCTAGCACAAAGACATGTTGCAAACATTGTATCAGGTCTGCTTGTAGTCAAATACAGAAGTGACCCTATCATGCCCCTATAGTTCTTGATATCCACAGATTCACCGTGAGGATCATGATGAAGTTTAACTCCAGTGGCAATAGGAGTTTTCATAGGATTTGAATTATTGAGCTTGTACTTTTTCAAAATATCAGAGATGTGTTTAGATTGACTTATGAAAGTCCATCTGATGGACTGTTTAACTTGTAAACCAAGGAAGAATGAAAGTTCTCCCATCATGTTCATTTTAAATTCGCTTTTCATCAAATCCTCAAACCTATCACAGTATTCCAGCCTTGTAGACCCAAAAATAATGTCATCAACATATATTTGGACCAGAAGAATATCATTCTTATACCTCCTAATGAATAAGGTTGTATCGACAGTACCTTTCTCGAAGTGATTAGTCAACAGAAAATTTGACAGAGTTTCATACCAGGCTCTGGGAGCTTGTTTAAGGCCATACAGAGCTTTGTCTAGCTTGTATACGTGGTCTGGAAACTATGAACTTTCAAAACCTAGTGGTTGCTGGACGAAGACTTCCTCTTGTAGTCTTCCATTCAAGAAGGCAGATTTCACATCCATTTGATAGACCTTGAAACCTTTATGGGCAGCATAGGCTAAGAAGATTCTGATGGCTTCTAGCCTAGCCACAGGAGCAAAGGTTTCGTCATAATCAATGCCCTCTTCTTGGTAATATCCCTTCGCAACCAGCCGAGCATTGTTTCTGATGATAATCCCACCTTCATCTTTCTTATTTCTGAACACCCACTTGGTTTCAATGGCAACTTTCTCTTCAGGAAGTGGAACCAAGGACCAAACTTTATTTCTTTCAAACTCCAGAAGCTCCTCTTGCATGGCTTCAATCCAGTTTGGGTCTTCAAGGGCTTCAGAAATCTTCTTCGGCTCAATCATACTTAGAAAATTCACAAAGAAAGCATCATTGATTGTTGCCGATCTTGTCATTACACCATCCTCAGCATCACCTATAATTAGATGATGGGATGGTCCTTTGTCCATCTTGTCATTGGAGCATGGATAACAGGTGGAGTCTGTGCTTATGATGGGAAAAGACGTATCTAAGCATCAGAGCTCTAAGGATTGGGACCAGGGCTCTGTGGCACACTACTCTGGAGAGTGGTCTCATTGCTCTGTGATGTACCAACAGGGCTCTGAGATGGTGAGATTTCAAAGAGAGAGCTTCTCCCAATATGAGTCAGAAGGGGTGATGATGGCTCTTGTTCAGGTTCTCTTACGTCTGATTGTGATTCCTCATTTCTCTGAATTACACCTGTAGACAGAGAAGTAGATGGTGAAGAATTGGAGGGACCAGTAAGAGTTGTACCTGTCAGATTTTGTTCAATAGAACTCTGAGCTTGATTGCCTCTGGTGATGTTAACAGAGGAATCATCATCATCGAAGAAATCGTTGAATAACAGATTGATATCTTCTTCCCTTGACTTTGAAGAGCTTGGCTTCTCTTTAGTCTGTGTCCCCTCTGGTGATTTGTGATTAGAGGAGCTTGATGAATTTTCATCAAAGGACACATTTATGCTCTCTTGAATGACCCTGGTTCTTGTATTGTAGACTCTGTAGACTTTAGAGGTTAAGGAATAACCAATAAAGATTCCTTTGTCAGCCTTCTGGTCAAACTTGCCCAGTTGATCTCTGTCATTCAAGATGTAGCATTTGTAGCCAAAAACATGAAAGAATTTCACATTTGGCCTTCCATTGTTGATGAGTTCATAGGGAGTCTTCTTGAATCTTTTCACTATTACATCTCTGTTTTGGGTAAAACAGGCTGTTGAGACTGCCTCTGCCCAGAAGTTGATTGGGATAATAGAACCAGCCAACATAGTTTTGGCGGCTTCTACAAGAGTTATGTTCTTTCTCTGCACAACACCATTCTGTTGGGGAGTTCTGGCAGCTGAGAAGTTCTTGGAGATTGTTAGGGTCAATTTATGTTGAATAGAAGTTAAGGGGCTGAATTGTATTTGTTTTATTTGAGCCTTGTTAGTGAACGGGCCATGGGCTTGTTAACCACGGGCCCGCCATATATAATGTTTTGTTTTAGCCATTATTTAGGCTAGTTGTTCATTATTGCTTTCCTAAACATATAGTAATCTCTCTGCATTATTGAAAGCTAATTGGATGACCAGTTGAAATCATAACCATTGTTCATATCTATTGATTTCATATTGTTCATTGCACGGATCTGGAACTCACAATTGGTATCAGAGCAGACGGACAAATCGATTCAAAGTGCTCTATTCGAATTCTGGTAAGTTTTTTCTTTCATACGGCTGTATTCTTAGGTGACAATCCATATTTTGATTCTGTTGAAATTGATCATTTTTGTTTATTGGATATTGTTAGTATCATTCTTATTGGTGATTCTGCAAGTTTTCGTATTCTAATTCGATCATTTGAGTAAGTTTTAAGCAAATCAAAGTTCAAAAGTTTTGGTTGTGTTCTTGAGAAAAATCGAATTTTTAACCATCAAAACTTGTTGTTTTTGCTTCAAAATCGATTTGGGCAGTGTTATTTTTGTGTTTGGTCGGGTTCCTAATCTTTCAGGAACGATTTTGAGCAACCCTAGTCGATTCCCAATCGATTTGAAAATTCCAGCCGCTGTTTCCGGATACACCAGCCGCAGTTTCCGGACAACTCTCAGCTTTCCGGATGTTTGCTTATTCTTTCCGGACACGACTCATCTTTCTGGGTAAGTTCCCTAAATTCCAATCTTTCCGGATACAATTGTTCTGGAAACCCGAAGTTTTCGGTAAAATATTTTATCCGGAAAACTCAACGTTTCCGGTAACTTATTTTATCCGGACAACTTGAAGTTTTCGGTCAAATTGACTCTTTCCGGAAACCTTTCATCCGGTAAGTACCTCATCCGGAAAGCATATCATCCGGAAACTCATTTCATCCGGTAAGTTTCGTATTCTCTATTATTTTCATCCGGAAACTATTGTCTTCCGGTAACCCTTTGTTATCCGGAAACTATAGTTTGTCCGGACACTTCTGTGTTATTCGGAAACTTCTGTGTTTTATCTATTTTACATTCAATCTGATCCGGACACTTCCAGATCAGACATCACATCCGGATTCCTATCCGGTAAGTTCAGTTCTGTTGAATTCTTACCTGTTTCTAGTTCAAATCAGTCGTAGAACCTGCGTTAGAATACCACTCGTAGTGCCTTGCGTTAGGTTATCACTTTGAATCGAACACATCGTTTGACGATCACTCCAGTGCAACTAAAGATGTCTTCACGCGACGCTTTTGCAATCGGCACGGACTCTAAACCACCTTGCCTCTACCAAGGTGAGTACAGTCAATGGAGGGACAGGTTCAAAATCTTCATTGAGTCGAAGGACAACTTCGAGTACATTTGGTGAGCCTTAGAAGATGGGCCAATTCCTACACCAATGAAGACCGTTCCACCAGCTCAAGAAGGTGGTGACACACTCACTGTGAAAAAGACTCACCGATATGACCGACGACGAAATAGGCATGCTTCAGGGAGAAAAGCATGCTAAGAGATACCTTGTTCAAGCTCTCCCCAACACGATCTATACTGCCATCGACAGTTACAAAGATACAACTAAGGGCATGTGGGATCAGGTGGAAAAGATGATGCGTGGGAGCGAAGTCGGGAATCAAGTGAAGATTAATAGCTCAATAACCAAGTTTGATAGCTTTAAACAGCGCACCGGTGAATCCCTTTCCCAAACTTATAAACGGTTCTGTCTTCTTCTGAACGAGCTCCATAAGAACAAGATTACTCGTTCCAACACTGAGAACGCTCTGAAGTTCCTCAATAACCTTCTGCCTGAGTGGAAAGTGTTTGCAGCACACGTCAAGCATATACATTTGATGGAGAAAGTTGACATCCACGAGCTGTATGAGACGCTTCTTCAAGATGAAGATGAGGTGATGGAAATACTCAAAGAGAAGAAGGCCGCATCCAAGCCAACTGCTGATCCTCTAGCACTCATGTCTTCCAAACGAGGACAATCTTCTGGCCGACACTCCAAACGTACTCAAAAGCAAAGTGAATCTGAGTCAGAAACTGAGGAAAAGGAAGACAGTGATTCAGATTCTGAAATAGCTGCCATCAAGAAAGCAATGGCCCTGCTCTCCAAATCCTTCCAATAGAAGTTTTACAAGCAACCAATGTCTAATAATCAGCGCTACTCTACTTCCTCTAACAAGCGCCATGATTATAAGGACAAGTATGAAGGTAGGAAGAAAGCCGATGAGCCCGATCAATCTGAAAAGAAGGAGAAAACAGAGAAAGATGATCGCAAGGAGAAAAGGAAAGACGAACCCGTGACTTGTAAAGAATTGCCGGAAGCCTGTGGTAAAGAATTCTCATTATTACAAGGCTAAGCTCGCACTGATAGAACAGAAAGAGGCAGGAGCAGCTCTGTTTGTGGAAGACGACTACTGGTTGGGTCGTTCTGATGATGAAAGCGAGTCTGATGGTGCTGATGCTTTCATGGGATATCACTCTCCTGCCGGTGAAGAAAAGGCAAGTCAGGTATGTGATTCTAACCAACAAGATTTCATGAATCAAATGCAATCACTTGTTGAACAAGTAAATTCCGTTCAAGCCACATCCGATGAACAAATTCTTGAGATTAGATCACTATCTGAAAAGCTAGATGTTCAAAAGAGAATAACTGAGAAATATAAGTCTGAAAATGATAATTTTAAAATAAAAATGCAAAAATCTTTCAATAGCACCTAAGGACTTAGGGGCTAAATTATCTGAACTTCAGTCACAGTTTGATCAGTGTATGATTGAGAAAGCAGAAATTGTTTATCAATGTTCTGCTCTTCAAATTCAGCACAAGGAATTTGTTGCCAAAATTCTTCATCATGAAACCAAACTCCATAAAAGAGGTCAAACTGATCAGACCATCCATATGAATAAACCAAAGGAGTTCACTTATTTTAACAAAGACTGGGGAATCGGATACGATAACCCATACTACTTAAAAAAAGGGTATTTCCAAACGACTTACTCTGTATGATTTTGGTTGTCTTGGAATATTCAAAGAGTATCCGGAATATGCAATTAAATGGACTGGTCCTCTTGAACCTGAAAAGGAAGAGGAAACTGAGGAATACAAGCGTACACGCACATCCAAAATGCAACTTCCATTTTGTTATGGACCTTTAAATTATTCCTATCAGAAAAATATGAAGTACCTCTCGAATGACTACTTCGATTGCTATACGGTTGTAACGCCCAAGGATTCCTCCAAGAGGGATGAGGTCCAAGAAACCGAAACCAAGAATGAGACGGATGAGTTCAAACTCCATGTTCCCCCTCTCATCTTGGAAGCAAAGATAGTCGAGTTGGAGGAGTCACTCGAGAAAGAAAGGTCCTATTTTCAAAAGGAAAAACAAGCGCTAATCACGGAACTTGAGAATCGAAAATCTGTCAAAACCGAAGTTGTGTCTGATGAAGGACAGAAAATCCTTCGGTGTGAAATCACTAAGCTCACATCAAAACTGGCTGCCTTGGTAACAGATGCGATGCAAGAGTATACGAGAAATGGTCAACTCCAAGAGCAGATTGACCAACTCCAATCTGAAAAGCATATTTCACCCGATTCTTCCTCCAACTCATCGGACACGTCTTCGTGTAAAGCTTTCATAAGCAAAACGTCTTCAACACAAGACGATAAAGATTCTTAAGATGAGAGTGTGTTAAGAAATTTGAACTCTGATTTTTTCCTAGCTTCCGCACCAAATTCCCCAAAGCACACTGACACTAAGTGTTCCTCGCCTTCCTCGACCGATCCAAGTCCTATAATTCCGGATGTCGATTTTTCTGAATACACGAACTCCGAAGGCAATTCTGATGAAGAGTTTGATTCGTTCCTTTTCGACAAACCTTTTCCGAGTCATACTGATTTTTTGTCACCAGTAGTCAATCGACCGGTCAATTTTCTAAAGGGTGACTGTTAAAAAACAAAGGCCCCAGCTGTGATTAAGATTTCTAAATCTAAACCTGTTTCTCAAACACAATCACAACCGAGGCAAAAGACCGAGCGATTGCCTACCAAAAATACTGCTTCCTTAAAAGTCACTGACCGTGCTGTCCCTGTTTTTTCAGATAAAAACGGTCGCGCTAAACAAGAAAAACCAAAGTGGCTAGCTAAGGATCCTGTCAAGGATGCAACATCAAAGTCTTTCAATACAGTTTTTTATCCTAGAATGAACAAAAACGATTGTGCATGGAATTATAGGAATGATTTTGTTAAACGTGATGTTAATTTTCCTATTAAACATTATTCCATCGAACAATTGATTCAGTTATCGCATGATTGTTTGTGTTGTTCTAGTTGTGGTTGGAATGACTTTGATGATATAAATAATAATGATTGGTTTGAGTCTTATCATATATATAATCACACACCCAAAAACAAACCCCGTAAAACCAAAAAGAAAAACCATAAACAACGGGGTTCCCAATCAGAGGTTAAACCACAGCAGGAGAGAAAACCCATTCCAAAACAGGTTTCTCCTACTGAGGTTAAACCGGCACCCAAGAGGCAACCTGCTACAAAAGCAGTTCCTCCAAAAGGTGTAAAACCTACACCTAAGAGGCAACCTGCGTCAAAGCAAGTTCCTCTGAAGGGTGTCAAACCTAACCCTCCAGGACCCATGCAAATATGGGTACCTAAAGTCTGTTAAACTTGTTTTTGTAGGACGGTCATGTGTGGTACTTAGACTCTGGATGCTCAAAGCACATGACCGGAAGGAGGGAGCTTCTCATGAACTACAAGGAAGAATATGGCAGATACGTGAGATTTGGGAACAACGACAAGGCGCCGATCGTGGGCTACGGCGACATTGTCCAAGACAAGATCACTATCAAGAAGGTATCACACGTCGCGGGATTGGGACACAATCTTTTCAGCATCGGCCAATTCTGAGACAAAGATCTCGAGGTCCGTTTTAAAGCCAAAAGGTGTAGAATACTCAATGACGACGGAGAGGAGCTACTGGTTGGAAAGCGCAAGACCAACCTCTACACCATCGACCTCGCAGCCATGAAGCCCGATAACCCTATCTGCCTGATGTCAAAGGCGAATTCCGAACAAGCATGGATTTGGCATCGACGTCTTTTGCACCTCAACTTCAAAAGTATCAACAAATTGGTGCTGGGCGGACACGTGAAAGGCATGCCCGATCTTCAATTCGTGAAGGATCGACTCTGTGGGGCATGTGTGATGGGAAAGATGAAGCGAGCGACGCATAAGCCGAAGGCCGCTCCAAGCACGTCTCGGTCCCTTGAACTTATCCATATGGATTTGTGTGGACCGATGCGTGTTCAAAGCATAAACAAGCGCAAATATGTCCTGGCGATGGTGGATGACTTCTCGCGCTCTACATGGGTCAAGTTCCTTCGCTCAAAAGACGAAAATCTGGAGCTGATCATTAACCACTTGAAGTCCATCCAGCTAAATCTTCAAAGTCCAGTTCAGACTATCAGGACCGACAACGGGACGGAATTCAAAAATCAAACGGTGTGCGACTACTTGATTTCTGTCGGTATCTCGCAAACCTTCTCGGTGGCACGCACTCCTCAGCAAAATGGAGTGGTGGAAAGGCGCAACCGCACCCTGGTCGAAGCAGCTCATACTATGCTTTCCCAATCCAAACTTCCGCTATTTCTCTGGGCCAAAGCGGTGTCTACTGCCTGTTATATGCAAAACCTTACCATGATCAACAAGCGGTTCAACAAGACGCCATACGAGATCATCAACAAACGCATTCCGAACATCAAGTACTTCCATGCATTCGGATGCACGTGCTATGTCTTGAACGACAAGGACGATCTCGACAAATTCAGCCGAAAGGCGGACGAAGGAGTTTTCATCGGATACTCCATGCAGGCTAAGGCTTATCGCGTTTACAACAAACGGACTAAAACCGTTATCGAAAGTGTAAACGTGACATTCGAAGAAGCCGCGGATTTGTCTTCTGAACACCTCAGTTCAGAACCCGATTTAACTGGCGTGCTAGCTTCCGAACATCCACGTTCGGGATCTGCACAAGCGACAGTAAATCCGAATCATGCATCTTCATCGAATGCTGATCTTTTAGATTTAGATTTATTTTTTAAAAATTTCTATGATGACATATTTAATGCTTCTACTTCTCCTGTCTCAGCACAACCTCGACTTGAAGCTGCTCGTATTGAGGATTCGGCGAATCTGTCCAGTCCGCCGCCTTCGACAAGCATGCCTTCTATCACTGTGGAGACAACTCAACCGTCATCATCAACCTTTACTGATACTACAGTCCCCCCGGAGGAACCAGTAACAAACCCGAAGATCGTTCCTAATGATTCGTCATCTGCAACAATCAACGATCAACTTCTGAATTCCTCGGAACCAGAAGTTGTTTAACCTGTGACGAATCCTCCCCCGTCTCTTTCGAGAAACCAACCGGCTACACTTGAAGCGGTACAAGGCCTACCATCCGGAAGCTATGTGGATCCGGACTTCTCCTGTTCAACTCAATAGCCGCTTCCACACACCACCAAGTAGACGAAAGCTCATCCCCTGCATCAAATCATCGGTGATCCCTGCACTCCTGTACAAATGCGAGGCGCATCCGCCAATTTCTGCCTCTTCTCCGGCTTCTTCAGCAAGATCGAGCCGACAAACGTACGCGAAGCGCTAGAAGATCCGGACTGGATCATAGCCATGTAAGAGGAACTGAACTAGTTTGAGGCCCTCAAGGTATGGCGACTGGTCCCATGTCCAACCCACAAAACGGTGATCGACACCAAGTGGATCTTCAAGAACAAGAAAGGTGAGGACGACATCGTAGTACGCAACACGGCGCGTCTCGTGGCTAAGAGATACCGACAGCAAGAGGGGATCGACTATGATGCGACCTATGCTCCGGTGGCAAGAATCGAAGCCATACGTATGTTCCTTGCATACGCCGCACACAAAAACTTCATGGTCTTCCAAATGGATGTGAAGACTGCATTCCTCCCCGACGATATCAAGGAAGAAGTGTACGTTTCCCAACCGGAAGGATTCGCGGACGATTCGAAGCCTGATCTTGTCTACGTTCTAGACAAGGCGCTTTATGGTCTAAAGCAAGCTCCACGAGCCTGGTACAACACTCTGTCCGAGTTCTTGCTAAAATCAGAATTTACACGAGGTAAGATAGATTTCACTCTGTTTATCAAGAACAAAAAATGTCATATTGTCTTAGTTCAGGTGTATGTAGATGACATAATTTTCGGTTCTACTAATCCTAAGTATGCAAAGAACTTTTCCAAACTTATGGGACAATTTTTTAAATGAGTATGCTTCGTGAGATGAATTTCTTCCTTGGTCTTCAAGTTAAACAACTGTCGACCGGGATATTCATAAACTAGGCTAAGTACATCCGGGATATTCTTAGGAAATTCCAAATGGAACAATCCTCACCAATGAAATCTCCCATGGCACCCGGTACAAAGGTTCACGCCGATCCTAACGGAAAGGATGTGAACACTAAATTGTATTGGGGAATGATCGGTTCTTTGATGTATTTAACTGCTAGTAGACCGGACATATTGTTTTCAACTTTTCTATGCGCCCGGTTTCAATCAAAACCAAAAGAGTCTCATTTAATTGCTGTAAAACGAATTTTTCGTTATTTACGTGGTACTGCTGATCTTGGCTTATGGTACCCGAAAGAGACAGGTTTTGAGTTATCCGCTTATTCTGATGCGGACCACGCGGGCAGCATGATGGACCGGAAGAGCACATCGGGGCATGTGCAGTTCTTAGGAGATAGCCTGGTGAGTTGGGCATCATAGAAGCAGCAGTGCGTCTCTACGTCGACTGCCGAGGCGGAGTACATGGCCGCCTCGAGCTGCTGTTCTCAAGTGATCTGGATGCGCACCCAACTCAAGGACTATGGCTTCACATACGTAAAGGTGCCCATTTACTGCGACTCGATGAGTGCAATTGCCATATCCAGCAACCCGGTCCAACACACTAAGACAAAGCACATTGACGTTCGGTACCATTTCATTAAGGATCACGTTGAAAGAGGTATGGTCGAACTCTACTTTGTAAGTACTGAGCATCAGTTAGCGGACCTGTTTACAAAACCCTTGGACAAAAAACGTTTTAATACTCTAGTGTCCAAGTTAGGTATGCTAAATCTGAAGACTTGATCTGATTGTGTGCCCGTTACATGTTCCATACATCTACGACTAACTGTATACTCATCATCCAGTGTTAACACTCCTGATGATTGAGCATACACTTTCTTGCACTTGTATTCTACTTGTATCAGTTACACAGTTAGGTTGAGTCTATGTATTTATTAGGGAGATTTCGTTTGTTTCCTTTCTTTCAACGCGTGTTTCCTTCTTTTCATATTGTCGTCTTATCTCATTTGTTTTATATTTGTGCTGTCACAAGTGTTCATGTGTTCAGGGGGAGCACGACCCGGTATCAGGTAAATTTACTCTATTGTTGAGGGGGAGCGTCACACACAATTTTTTTTATCTGATGAAAAGTTTTTTTGTGTGTGTGGATTCTCCTGTGTGCATTTCACTCTACGGACACATTCTGAGGGGGAGCATATCATTTTATGTTCATCATTTGAGGGGGAGCGACACACTTGTTTTTTTCTTTAACTGCATAAAAGTTTTTTGTGTGTCGGCCTCTCCATTGCACATCTTTGCACTATCCGAGGGGGAGCAAAGCATTCCCCATGCTCAATTTGAGGGGGAGCGAGAGAAAGTTCTGTCAAAATCCTATGGGTTTCAATTTTTTTTGAAAAATGGAAAAAATTTTAACTATCAAAGTGTCCGGACACCCATCAATCTGGATGTCTTTCCGGACCGGATGGGTATCCGGGTAAAACCATTCGGTATCTTGGGTAAATATAAAAGCCTTCCGAATACCCTTATTTCACTTATCCGGAATCTTCATCCAAACAGAACCCTAAACCTCTCGCGACTTCTCTCTCACTCGGTTTCTCTTGCCTTCCACATTATTCACTCCAGTTTTTGTTCCAACATCAGGTATGTGTGTCGTTTCGTTGTATTGACTTAGTTAACACTCATCTAGTGCTTCACATCACTCAAATCGACCACAGATTTGATCGATTGAATGTATCCGGAAACCCACTTTGAGTATCTACGACTTCGGGTCGATTCGGTGGGGTTCCGGTCGAATTAGTTGAGTTTGTATGTTCATATACTTCAATCGACACTACTTGAATGCTTTACCGCTTCATTAGGACTGTGAGTTGTTACATTCATCACTTTGGATATCGTCCGGACACATTCTTAGTGTCCGGAAATTGTAGAAACCAGGATTCAATCTTACAATCAATTATGAACAATTAAGAACAATCAAACAGAGAATTTGATCAAACAAACTTGTATTCAATCAAGAACAGATTACAGATATAGAGAGAGAATCTCTCTAAGATTACAAAAGTGAATACAAAGATCTATATGAAAATGTTAGTTAGCTAAACAGTGCTAACTTCTATATATACTGTAAGGAAAGTCTAAAGCTACAGTATATTTGCATGACAAACCAATAGAACTTATACACGTGTTCTATGGTGTAACAGAATTTAACTGAAAATATCTAAGATCTAAGTTCTGAACAACATGTTCAGAACTTCTGAACAATCTTCTAATTAAGCACATCAGAACTTCATTCAATCACTTGGGATATTTTCATCTTCATCTTCAGAAGTTCTGAGTCTCCTACTCAGAACTCTGAACCTTTTATTCAGACTTTCGTACTTGTAATCTTTTCGAGACTTCTCTAATCAGAAGTTCTGAGTCTCCTACTCATAACTCTGAGTCTTCTGCTCAGATGTCAAAACTTGTGTTTTTTGACAAAACATCAGATCTAACAGAAACTATCAAGTTAATGATGATTTGTCCGGGAAGCTTCATAAAATAGATATTTTATCCGGATTCCTTCATCTACCAGAAAACCTAGTTGTCCGGAAACCTAAGGGTTTCCGGTAAGTTCAACTACCGGATAGTTGCGGTATTTTTCCGGTGACCATTGTTATCCGAAAACCATTTTGTCCGGAATCCTCATTTTGTGCGGAAACGTTCTTCCCATCCGAAAACTGTGTTGTCCGGATACCTTTTGTCCGGACACTATGGTTTGTCTAGAAAGTTTTATATTCCATTGTTTTTCCCGGACACCCCTGTGTTTGTCAATCCAGTACCTGTGTTATCACTGCCTGTCCTCAATCTGTATCCGATTGATCCACTTACTGCAAAGGTACGCGCCGACACCTGTTTATCCGCCCTGATTACTAACTATGGTTCTTTTTCAGATTTTCCATGGCGGATCAAGAACAACAACAACATCCGGAAGAACAAATTCCTCCTCAAGAGGAATTTATCGACGAAGCAGCCGATAATACTTTGGATGCCACCGAGTTCAGACCACAAGAGCAGCACCGTGTGGTCGTGGACATCTTGCAAGGTCACCCTCTCCGTGAGGCCCTCACTGCCACAGCCGACGTCCCGGTTCTCTATGTATATCAAGTGTGGCTATCTGTACAAGTCATCACGACTGCCAACACTCAAACTATCACAACGCGGATCGACAACCATCCATTCTCACTCACACCTGACGCGTTCCGCCGCCTACTATCTCTACCAGAAGCCAACGTCGGCGGACACCAAGGCTACGACCCTGCGGTCAACTACACGACTTTATGTGCTCAAGTACGTGCACTCGGATACAACCACGACCTCAACCGTCCTTCAGCGTTTAACCGGAAGTATCTAGCGCCCATCTAGTACACGTTATTCACCATACTGAACAGGCGTCTCTTATCCAGATGGAGGGGCATCGACCAGTGCACAGCCGATTTCTTGCGCATGTTCCATGCCGTATGCTACAACAGACACGTCGACTTCGCGATGATCATATGGAGCAAGATGGTTCAAGCTATTCGGCAAATCGGTGGTACAAAGCAACAGAAGTTCCTTCCCTATCCTCGTTTCTTCTCACTAGCTGTGCGCCAGCACATGGACGCTAATCCAGGGATACCGCGACGCATTAACCATCTGGTATGTCCTCCTTTTCATTTACAATACATGGTGATTCGGAACCCGTCCTACGCCATAGCCATGCATATACCTGAAGCCGTATTGGCTCACGCGGACCAAAATGCACCGGGTGTGGTAGAATATAGGCGAGAGTTAGGGAATCCCATGATCCAGCCAGAGCCGGAGGGACCTCCCAAGGGACTTAGACCCGAGCGACGTGAGCGTCCTAGGACAAGAGGAGAAATGGCCCAAATGCAGGGGCTCCCGGGCGGGGTGTGATGAGATTTCATGGGAGGGGAATCGGAGCGGGTGGTGCATTGGATAGGCGTCCCAGTACTAGCCAATCCCACCAAGGCGAAGCTACATCGTCACGACCAATGCTTCACCATGATTTCGAGCCTTACATATCTGATCCTCCTTCACCAACACGCCATGTTGAAGACGTGGAATCTGACTCCACTGACCGATACGGACCGTACCATCCGCGCATCCCTAATCCCACCCTGTATCGGAGAAAACCCGGACTTTACCGAAGGCATCCCATCCGACTCACCGACACCACCTCTAATTCCTATTACCCAACCTGATATGGGAGATACAAGGAGACCTGAGGAAGAATTAGTTGAACAACTAGAGCATGTGAGACGGAAGGAATTACTGTCGAAAGCGAACCAAGAAAGATTGCCGTAAAGAGAACCAAGTGTCATCCGGGTAGCCACATCTGCTATCCCGTCTCATCCGTTGGGACGGGGTAATGAAGAAGCCGCCGTGGACCCAGCGGCGCAATTGCACAACCTCCTCAGCGACTCATCCATCTCTCAAAAGACGGGTGTTTCAACTTCTCACGGGGATCAAGCACAACTTCTACCGGTCTCTCAATCGGAGAGTACTGGTATTGAAACAAGAGACCAGCCTCCCTCGGTCTCGACTTCTTTGAGTGCGCTATTGAGTCTAGAGCCACTTGTTATTGAACATTTTTCCGTAGGATCTCCGCCTTTAAGTGGAATCTGAGGATCGGAAGGAAATCCTACCACGACTACCCCTGTGCCAACCGTGAACGTAGGTGGCTCTGCCTCTAAGGTAGATGCCTCAACGGGTGCTCTAAGTGGCCCCAGATTTATTTTCCCAGACTCTGTGTCGAAGGGATATCTGGACGGCGCCCTAAAGGCCGTCTGCGAGGCCATGGAGCAGCGCTTAACCGATGAGCTCGACAGACTGAAGACTCTGATCAAAGGTATAGAGAAGATGGTCGAACCTGAAACTGCACCGACACCACCACCGGCTCCCGTTCAGCAAAATCTTTCGGTGGACACTCTGAAAACCATGCTTCTAGGTCAGCTGCTCCAACAATCAGAAATCGACGCCTCTACCGAAGCAGACCTTATCTCCATTCTGAAATCACAGGTCACTGCTCCTTCGTCATCAATAACCACTCGAATGGATCAGCTTGAGACGACTCTTAAGGACGTTCAACAAGCGCTCAACACGCTGTCCGAGAGAGTCAGATCACTCGAAGATACCTGCAAGAGTCAAGCAGGCGGTCTAAAGCGAAAGCACGATGATCAGGATGATCCTGATCACCGTGAAAGGAGAATAAAAGACAAAGATTAACCGAGACCGCCACGATCCTCACTAAAACGACTACTGTGGTTCAACAGGAACCCTCAACTGCGGCAACAACAACCAAAACTGCACCCGAAGACGAGTTTCCTTTAGCCGTGATGGTAATTGATATGGACATCTCCGATGACGAAGACCCGACGGTTGAAAAGCCTGAGGGAACAACACAGGAATTGGTCAACTTTGATACATCAGATGGATCTACACTCAATCTTATTGATCTAAACACACAGACCGACCTGGAGACCGAAGATGCATGGTATGAAAAAGCCGCCAGTGCCGTAAATCTCCAGGTAAATCTGGTCTTTCCAGCTGATGAACACGATAATGTAGACTACGACCAGTTTCTGCTTCAAAATTTGTATGGTACTCCCATTCACTCAGCTCAAGCCGCTGAAACTTCTGCAAGACCCGAATCTACAACTGCTGATATTCCGACATCTCCTCAACATCAACCGACAGCTTCTGATCTTCCTCCTCCTCAACAGCAACAATTCCGTTGGGAGAAGATCACAATATTCATTCCTCACCTGGAGGAATCCCTGAAAAGGCTGTTCGTTCACAAGCTACGCACCATCGAGCCTACCTTTTGCCTTGGTATTTACAGCTCCGACCCAGAATACCAAAGCCAATACCTAAACGCAATGAAGCGGTGTCTGCCAGTTAGCCAAGTCCGAACCAAGCACAAGATCACTGAAGTGCTCAATATCCAAACGGGAAGAATTCTGAAAGTTATGTTTCCCATCTTCACCGTCCGACGAGAAGACGGAAATGAATGGCGATTCTCGGAAGCCGACTTCCAGCACCTCCGACCGTTCAACTTTTATGCTATACTGAAAGACCTCCGAACCAGAACTATCCAACCGCTTCAAGTAAGCAAAGCGCTTGAAGCTGTTCATCGATTCCTTGTCCGTACCATCATGATGTCTTATCTCACAGACTTCCAAATGGCAATCGAGAACAAAGCGAAGAAGGTAAACCTGTTAAAGCCGAATCTGAAAGCGCCCGAACTAAAGATGTATCACGGGAACGCACTGCTTCTGGAACCAGAATTTGGGATTGTCTATATCAACGAACAGAAAGAAAAGAGATTTATGCGCTTCAATCAGGTTGACAGATTCTGTGACGGCACGCTCTTCAAAGTTCAAGATGCTCTTCTAAAAATCATCTCTTTCGAATCTGAAAATCAAAGGCTCTCGTATGTTCCCAATCCGAATGAAACTACTACTCGGGAAGCCTTAGAAGTGGTTGACGAACGCATCGACTATCGCCGTACTATCTGAATGTTCGAGGTACACTTTGCGCTCCGAAAAAGATATGTCGCGAACTGGCGCCAACTCGGACTTCAATTCAAAGGGGGAGATTGTTTGGGTCAATTTATGTTGAATAGAAGTTCATGGGCTGAATTGTATTTGTTTTATTTGAGCCTTGTTAGTGAACGGGCCGTGGGCTTGTTAACCACGGGCCCGCCATATATAATGTTTTGTTTTAGCCATTGTTTAGGCTAGTTGTTCATTATTGCTTTCCTAAACATATTGTAATCTCTCTGCATTATTGAAAGCTAATTGGATGACCAGTTGAAATCATAATCGTTGTTCATATCTATTGATTTCATATTGTTCGTTGCACGGATCAAGAACTCACAGAGATTCATTCTTCTGATAGGTAGGCATCAATTCTGGCATTCTTAAACTCAGTCCCATTATCACTTCTCAACTTTTGGATTTTAAGACCTAACATAACCTGTATTCTCTTCAACAAACTTATCAGAATTTCTGGGACATCAGATTTTACTCTGATGAACTCAATCCAAGTATATCTAGAATATTCATCAATAAGCACAAGAATATACTTCTTACCCGACAGACTTTGCACATAAATTGGACCACAGAGATCCACATGAATCATATGCAAAGGTCTGGGGAAACTGTGATCACTCTTTGTTCTGTGTGAAGATCTTTTCATTTTGCCCAGTTCACAGGCAGAACAGAGATTGTCTTTGTCACATTTAAGTGAAGGCAGACCTTTCACTAAGTTAAGTTTCACGAGTTTATCAAGATTTGAGAAATTTAAATGAGCAAATCTTTTATGCGTTTTTCAAAGAGACTAACCAGAGTTTTTCTGTTGTAGTACTTTGGTTTGGATTAAAATTCATTTTATACATATTGCCTTTTCTGTCGGCTCTTAAAAGTTCTTGACCAAACTCGGAAAGCAACAAAGAACAATATTTCTTTTTAAAATTGACATCGAACCCATGATCACATAGTTGACTTATACTAAGCAGATTATGATTTAATCCTTCAACATAAGCAACCTTCGAAACTGAAACACCACCATTATTTAACACACCATAACCTTTAATCTGTACACCACCATCTCCTCCAAAGGTTACTGCACTTCCCATTTTGTTCTTGAATGAAGTCAGCAGTTCCTTATTGCCTGTCATGTACCTGGAACATCCTGAATCTAGATACCAGATCTGCACATGAGGCTTCTGCAAGACAGATTAGTTCTTTTTAGGTACCCATTGCATAATGGGTCCTTTCTTGTTAGGCTTGGGGGTGTTAAACTTATCTGCTAGCTTTCCATTCTGTGATGGTGTGCTAGAGGGTTTTCTCTATGTATTTTGAATAGTCTTGGATTTTTCCTTTGAAATGACTGATTCAGAACACAGTGGGGACCATTTAAGTGATTCTGTAACTTTAACAACAGTTGTATGCAATTGCAATCGATAGAACATGAAGATTGGTGCACATTGCTATTTCTTTTAAAAAACTGTTGATTAAATGGCACTTGATTTTGAAAAAATTTAGGACCAGATGTCTTTGCATACATTATGTCCTGGTTTGGCTTCTTGAAATTGCCATTTTTCCTTGGAATAGATTTACTGGGCCAAAAAGAGTTTCTTCTTTGATTCACAGCAGAGTTGGGAACAGGTTTGTCATTGACTATCCATTTGCCCTTTTGCTCTGGAGTAAATCTGATTGGTTTATAAGCAAATGGAATAGAGGTGTTGTTCACTGGAATACTCTTAGCTTTTTCTCTTTTCTTCTCTTCTATCTCATCAGAAGAAAGAATCCTGATACCCTTGTTTTTAAAATCAGGTACTGGTATAAATCTGGATTGGTTTTTAAAGAATGAGACGTTGTTGTTAGCCATCTTTCTAGAAAACAGAGTATGAAGGTTTCAAAAACTTTTAAAAGGGTTTTGAACTGAAAGTAGATGAACAGTAACCAATGAAACAGTAACTTGAGTAGACAAGATATTCAGACTATTTGGAGAGCTTAAACAGGGATTAAAGAACTCTGAAAACTTGTTTTAAACTTTGAACAGTAAAAACAAAGTATATTTTGAAGATTTTGAAACCAAACACAATCAACAACAATGAATCAACCTGGTTAGATTGGATCGTTTGATTTGAGCAAATCAATCCGCTCTGATACCAATTGTTGGTTACCAGATTCATGTTGTATCACATAAACATCATAAAACAGATAGCGGAAGCATTATATAAAGCTATTATATGTGAGTGATTGTGTAAACTGTAGAAACCGGGATTCAATCTTACAATCAATTATAAACAATTAGGAAATATCAAACAGTGAAATGATAGAGAATTGGATCAAACAACTTTGTATTCAATCAAGAACATATTACAGATCTAGAGAGAGAATCTCTCAAAGATTACAAAGTGAATACAAAGTTATGCGGAAAAGTTAGTTAGCTTATAGTTGCTAACTTCTATATATACTGTAAGGAAAAGCTAAAGCTACAGTACATATATGTGAAAGACTAATAGAACAATTACACGTGTCCTAATTAGTAACATAATATAACTGAAAATATCCTAAGACATAAGTTCTGAACAACATGTTCAGAACATCTGAACATCCTTCTGATTGAACACTTCAGAACATCTTTCATTCATCTTCATCATCAAAGTTTTGAGTCTCCTACTCAGAACTCTGAACCTTATATTCAGACTTTCACACTTACTAATCTTTTCGAGACTTCTCTAATCAGAAGTTCTGAGTCTCCTACTCAGAACTCTGAGTCTTCTGCTCAGATGTCAACACTTGTGTTTTTGACAAAACTTCAGATCTAACAATATCCCCCTTTTTGTCTAAAACTCATGTACTTATCAACATTGAATTCGTTTAGAGCAGGCACTATCTTCAGTAGAATCACATTCCTCAGAGCAAGTCTTCCTATCAATCTGCTCAATGAGATCTTTTGTCTTTTGAATTTGAACTCCTTTTAGTACCTTCTTATTCAAACTATTCTTGATGAATCTGAGAGTTACATAACAGTATTTAGCAGCTTCACTAACTCTGAAGAAGATCTTTTGCTTTTGATTGTTTTTCAGTGCAACACCCAATTCTGGCCATTCATTGACATATCCAGTCGTCATATCATTAAGTTGCACATGATCATTATTTGGCTTGGAGAGATACACACATGGTCTTTGCACATATAAAGCAATTTGAAAATCAGTATATGCATACCACCTCAGAATGTAGAATATTGCTTCTCTCACTACAACCAATGCTACTCTTTCTACTTTATACTTGCTACAGTCTTTATTTTGCAGAAAACAGTACAACCTGTAGAAATCTGTTACTGAGATCTTATCAAAATCAGCTTCAGGGAAGTAGTAGACTTTGTCATCCTCTCTCAGAACTTCAAAACCATAATATTCATGTTTCTTGTACTTCTTGACAACTAATTATCTGATTCCAGTGATTAAGAAATCAGAATAAATAGATTGCTTTTTCTTTCCCACAACTCTTGTCAATGCAGCACGAAGCCATCTAGAGAACTCTGACTTATCATGATACACACTCAAAAAGTCTACTTCTCTTGGCTGAAAGAAGTTTGGTAAAGTATATTCCAAGAACATGGCATTCAGATCAACAGGTATTTCTTCTTCATTTGCTTCAGATCTTTCTGCTTGTTCAACCTCTTGCATCTGAACATCTTCTTGAGATAATACTTATTGAATAGTCTCCTCAACCTCATCTGAGTAAACACCATTCACTTGGTATTCAGTTGGAAAAACAAAGTCAATATGCAGCAACTTCTTTGGATTTTCTTCTGAAAGCATACATTCACTGCATTCCTTCATTCTTGTTCTGAGATCCAATCTTTCTTTGATATGCCTTAGACATTTATCCTTCAGAATTGCTTTCTCCCCTTCAGCAGTTACTTCCATCTCTATCAACAAAAATTGTAGTGTAGCATCACTGTACTTGACAAGATCATTCAGTCTGAAAAACTTTGGTGAACCAGAAGCAATGTAGAAAAAACCTTCATTCTCAACTCCTTCAACCACAAACCCACGAGCACAGTTTTCATTGCTAGGCTTCATGATTGGACAACATAAATTTCACTTATCTTTTCCTACTTCAATGGCCAATTGAAAGACATAGAGATGCATGTTTCTAACATATATTCCCAAAATTCTCCTGCACTCAATTTCCATCCAGGTTTTCTCTGTGCTTGCAAATAACTTTACCAGAAATATTTGATCATCAAAAAATAGTATATGAAAGTCAAAACTTGTAAGACTCACTTTCAGATTTCCTTCCTTCAGTACTACCATACTTATATACTTTAAGCCATCAAATTCTTTAGTTTGGAACTCCAACACCTTTTCAATGCTTTTCTGAACATGTAGCTTTTCATCAGGTTTTCTCATTCTGTTTGAAGCCTCAACATAAGTCATCTGTACTCTTTCATCCATAAAACCATTAATAAAGTTCTCAATAACTACAAACTCATCATATGTGCAATAGATATACTCATAGGTTTCTTCTGGAAAAATATCATGAAAATAATGTCTTGCAAGAGGAGTGTCACTCTGATCAATAATAAAGTCACATAATGATTCTTCCAGTGTTGGTAATTCAAGTCTTGGAATCATAATGGGTTTTCTGAACACATATTCCAAAGGCATGAAATAGTTCTCAACTCTGTCATACATTTCATCATTAGCTCCCAATTCATCCATAAAGTGTAGTTGAAAATCATCTAGGAACTTTTGTGAATATTTAACTGAGTGATCCTCTTCTCCCAACAAATCAATAGGCCTCACACTTCTGATAGTTCTTTGAACATTCTGAACATTAAGAGCTCTCACCAACTCAGTGTGCATTCTCCTTATCAGAACATCATTCAGCCTTCTTTCTTCAACCTCAGAATTAAGAAGCTCACCTCTGGTATAAGGAACAATTTCTAAGCATGTATTCACCACATAACTTTCAATTAAGCTTTCCTCAGAAGAATCTATCATATTCAACTCATAACTGTCTTCAGAAGAATCTGTCATAATTTCCTCTTCTTCCATAACATTTTTATCTGTCATAAAAACTTCATCTAATCCAAAAGTGCTCACTGCCTTAACATTCTGATCTGCCATGACTACATCATCTGTCACAAAATTCTCATCTGCCACAATCACATCAGTTTCATTAGAATTCACCTCCAATTCATCATTTATCTCCAACTCATCAGTTTTATCAGTAACTTCTTCAGAAGACTTTTCATGCACCACTTTTTCTGATTCTATAGCATCCTCAGATTCAGAACTGATTGTAACAACTGCTAACTTTTGAACATCTGAGTTTTGAACATCTGACTTTTGAACATCTGACTCTTGAACATCTGACTCTTGAACATCTGACTCAGTGCTTTGCTTCTGCCTTTTCTCCCCCTTTTGATGATGATGAGGCTCATTATCATCAAATTTCCTCTTCAAAGACTGAGTAGATTCAGATTCTGGTGCTGCAACAGATAAAGGCATGATGGCAAGAGGCCTTGAAACACTGGCAAGATTTGAACTGAATGCTTTAACCAGAGAAGATTTCATATCATCCATACTTTTTAGAATCTTCTTTTGAATTTCAGATAACTCATCTTTGATCTCCTTTTTGTGAGATTCTAAAGATTCTTTGACTCCATCAACCTTTTGCTCAACAAATTTCCCCTTTTCATCTAATTTTGTTCTGAGATCCTTGATTTCATCCTTCAAGGAAACAACTGTTTTCTCCAATTTCTCCACTTTTACACCCAGATCATGATTTTGTTTCTGAATCTTTTCAAATTTAGAAGGTTCTAACGATAATCCTGGATCAACAAATGACCCAGTTTTCATGTGTTCTGAGAAATCATAGCCTGTAGGTGCCACAGAGACACCATGTACAACAGATGCACTGTGTAAGGAAGCTTTTACTGATTCTATAGCATCCTCAGATTCAGAACTGATTGTAACAACTGCTAACTTTTGAACATCTGAGTTTTGAACATCTGACTTTTGAACATCTGACTCTTAAACATCTGACTCTTGAACATCTGACTCAGTGCTTTGCTTCTGCCTTTTCTCCCCCTTTTGATGATGATGAGGCTCATTATCATCAAATTTCCTCTTCAAAGACTGAGTAGATTCAGATTCTGGTGCTGCAACAGATAAAGGCATGATGGCAAGAGGCCTTGAAACACTGGCAAGATTTGAACTGAATGCTTTAACCAGAGAAGATTTCATATCATCCATACTTTTTAGAATCTTCTTTTGAATTTCAGATAACTCATCTTTGATCTCCTTTTTGTGAGATTCTAAAGATTCTTTGACTCCATCAACCTTTTGCTCAACAAATTTCCCCTTTTCATCTAATTTTGTTCTGAGATCCTTGATTTCATCCTTCAAGGAAACAACTGTTTTCTCCAATTTCTCCACTTTTACACCCAGATCATGATTTTGTTTCTGAATCTTTTCAAATTTAGAAGGTTCTAACGATAATCCTGGATCAACAAATGACCCAGTTTTCATGTGTTCTGAGAAATCATAGCCTGTAGGTGCCACAGAGACACCATGTACAACAGATGCACTGTGTAAGGAAGCCTTTAATATGTTCACTTCCCTAGGACTTCCATCCAATCCTTGACAACCAATATTAGGAATGTCTATGGATGTTGATACAGGAATACGAAATTCTTGTGATATGCATGTGTTCAAAGGAATTTCAGGCTCAAATTGGATATTACTGTGTAATCCAGACTCAAAGTGTTGAAAAATATGTTGGGATTTATCACCACCCTCCAAATGAGTATGGGATGGTTCCCCTGTTTGAAATGAAACAGTAGCATGTTTGAATGCTTCTGAGTGAATGGGATTGGGTTGTTCAAGTTCCACCATGGATTGAATGGTGTTTTCTTCAATATTGGTCATCAAGGGTTGTGAACCAATAGTAGATATGGTTTCACGGATTAGAACAGCTGGTTCAGAATTATCTCTATTTTCTAATTCTGGTGACATTCTCTCATCCTCACCTCTCTCATTCTGTTTTTCACTTTCAACTCTAACCAAGCTCTCAGAATTTTCCCTCTCATGTCTCTCAGAATGTTCTCTCACCTAAACATTCTCCCCCTCTCTATTTGCACTAGACCCCTCACCTCTCATCTCAGGGTTTTCCTCATGGGTAGGGATTTGAGGTTGTTCAAATCCCATAGAGGTGCAATATGCTTTTAAAATCTCACTCTCCCCTGGAATGTATTGCCTAAGTGATCTTGGTAATGGTCTGTGATTGGGAAAATTTTCAAGTTTAAGAGTTGAAATCATTTTACCCATGTAGAAAATTGGCCCATGCTCCTCATTTGCTCTTCTTGGAATGTTTCTATCTTGATCCATTGCATACCAGATTACCAACTGCCAATACCTTTGATAAGGAATATATGTAAGTGGATTATCCCTTGTTTTTTTCCCTCTAATGCCTTCTGATTCCTCTCAAATGTAGTCTTCATATCTTCCCATAAAATAGAAGCATAATCATAGTGTCTATTTTTCACCAACCCATGAAAAATTCGCAAGATATGCCATGATGCTTGATCAAAAGAACTGTGTTTTCCTGCAAGGCATTTGTTGATAATGGTAAAGAAGCATGACCAAATCGGTGGTAGTTTGTTCCTTCTAAATGAACTAAGATTCCTCAACTCTTCATTATATCCTAATCGTCTGAATTCAGCCAACAATTCCTCTGTCAATGGAGAATCCTCAAAATCTAATCTCCCCTCTAAGTCATCTTTTTCTGGAAACCTTAGCATAGTTCTCATGAAATTGACAGTCAAAGTTACAGTAACTCCCCCAATATTTGACACAAACTTGTTGCCTTGTAATTCCAAATGCTTCCACCACTGTTGTATATATTGTATTGGTACATACTTCTTCATTGTAAACCACTTCTTGAATGGATGGTACTTCAACAACTCTATGATTATCCTATGTTCTTCCTTGAACTTAGTTGCATCAAGCACTAACACACAGTTATTTTCAACTAAATACAAATACTCACTCTCAGGTACAATCCTCTCCATAGAATTAAGTCTAGAAGACATCACAGACCTAACCGCATTCTGTTCATGTTGTATATTCTCAGTTCCCCCATCTGCATTTCCTTCAGATTCAGCCATATTCTCATCCCCTGCATCTCCTTCAACATTTCCTAGTACAATATTCTCTCCTATAGCCCTTTCTTCTACGGCTCTATTCTCAGGCATATGAACTTCAATGTTCTCTGAATCCGAGGATTCCATCAAGGTTTTTGAGGAATGTAATGATATAACTCTACTTCTTCTTGAACCAGACATGGTTATAACATGGAAGATTGAAAGAAAACAGAATCAATGAACTCTGGATTTATGCGTATCTCACTTTTCACTCTTGGAATTCAAATAAATTTTAAAGAGGGGTTTCAAGGTCTATTTAAAATCCGCGAAGCTGAAAGGATTTAACGGTGAAAAGTTGCTTTTTGTCAGAGTTAAAACGGATTCGAACATTGTGAAATACCACAAAAGATATTAAATGAAACGTGGCACTATCAATAGAATAAGAGGCTGACACATGTTATTTGATAGAAATTAACAGAAGTTAACAGTTCTGAATAACACGTTCAGAGTTCTGAGAATGCATACTCAGAAGTTCTGAGTACACAGTTAAGAAGAAATTCCCTTGTAACCAAAATTCATTTAAATCTCAACTTCTGATAATATAAAGCATTTAATCATCCAGAAGTAGTTTGAACAGATAGAAAATAATTTTATCATCAAAATTCTGTCCTTCTTTTGAAGATTTGGAATTTTTGAAAATCATTTAAAATCTAACATCTGACCTTGAAAACCTTTTTTTTAAGGATTCAGAAGTAGTTTGAACAAGTGAAAATTTTATCATTGAAAGCTTGTTCCCCTTAGAATGATTAGTGATAAGAAAGAAAATAAAAACCACAGAATGATTTCTGAAAGATATTAATGCTCCCCCTTGACTTAAGCATATACTCAAACACATATTAGACATAAGGGAAAAAATTAAAACAGAAAGAACTTAACAACACATTGAAACATTTGTAATTTTCAGAAATGAGTTTTGAAAGGTAGTCAGAAGTACTGATTAACCTATTCAGAAGAAAAAATCTGAAGTTAGAAGTTCTGAACTTATGACTCAGAAGTTCTGAACTAAAGAGTCAGAAGTTCTGAACCCAAGATTCAGAATTCTGAATAAGAGAGTCAGCGTTCTTAGTACACTACTCAGAAAATCTTACTTAGAAAAATATTCATTTCCGAAAAATAACAAATATACTCAATTAGTCAGATTAAGCATTCCTATTTTACATATGAGAAAAATAAACCTTTTGTGATCTAGAGGCTTCGTGAACAAGTCAACCAATTGATACTTTGTGTGTACAAAGTGCATTTCTATAGTTCCCTTTTCCATATAGTCCTTAATAAAATGATACCTTACATCAATATGTTTGGTCTTTGAATGTTGAACAGGATTCTGACTAATAGCAATGCACTTTTAGAATCACAATATATGGGAATCTTGTTGAGTTGATATCCATAACCCATGAGTTGTGTTCTCATCCACAAAGTTTGAGAACACCAAGCAGCAACAACTACATACTCTGCCTCAGCAGTTGATGTGGAGACACAATTTTGTTTCTTTGAAGCTCAACTCACAATTTTATCTCCCAAAAAGTGACAAGCACCAGAAGTACTTTTCCTGTCCAATCTGCTTCCTGCATGATCAGCTTCAGTAAAAGCAGTTAATTTGAAATCAGTCTCTTTTGGATACCAAAGGCCCAAATCATGTGAACCTTTGAGATATCTTAAGATTCTTTTAACAGCCAGCAAATGAGATTCTTTTGGATTAGATTGAAATCTAGCACAGAAACATGTAGCAAACATGATATCTGCTCTACTTGCAGTCAGATAAAGCAAAGAACCAATCATGCCTCTATAAACCTTGTTATCTACTGAAACTCCAGAGAGATCAGCATCTAACTTGACATTTGTTGCCATAGGTGTTCGTATAGCAGCACAATCAGACATCTTAAACTTTTTCAGAATATCTTTTACATATTTTCCTTGATTTATGAAAATTCCATTTGACAATTGTTTTACTTGAAGACCAAGGAAAAAATTCAATTCTCCCATCATGCTCATTTCAAATTCTAATTCCATGACTTTTGAGATTTCATTACATAAATCTGCATTTGTAGATACAAATATAATATCATCTACATATATCTGAATAAAAATCAAATCATCACCTTTTTCCTTTAGGAACAAAGTAGTATCAATTTTACCTTTCTTGAAGCCAGATTTTAATAAGTGTTGAGTTAGAGTGTCATACCATGCTCTTGGTGCTTGTTTCAGACCATACAATGCTTTATCTAAAACAGAAACATGATCTGGAAACTCAGGATCAACAAAACCCTCTAGTTGATAGACATAAAACTCTTCATTAAGTATACCATTCAAAAAAGCTGATTTGACATCCATTTGGTATACTTTGAAATTCTTATGTGCATCATATGCCAAGAAAATTCTGATTGCTTCTATTCTTGCCACAGGTGCAAATGTCTCACCATAGTCTATTCATTCTTGTTGAGAATATCCCTTTGCAACTAATCTAGCCTTGTTTCTGACTACAACACCTGACTCAGCTTTCTTGTTTTTGAATACCTATTTTGTTCCAATTATAGACTTTCCTTTAGGTTTTGGAATGAGTCTCCAGACTTTATTTCTCTTAAACTGTAGCAACTCATCTTGCATTTCTAAAATCCAATATGGATCCTATAGGGGGGCTTCATTGGCTTTCTTAGGTTCAATCACACTTAAAAATCCTGCAAACATTGCTTCATTTGCTGTTGCTGATCTTGTCTGCACTCCCACTGATGGATCTCCTATCACTTGATGAATAGGATGGTCTTTTGTCCATTTGTTTGAACTAGGAAGCACATCAATCTCTGAAAAATTGTTGTTTGTATCATTCTCATCAATAATGGCTTGTAATTTTGAACTATCCCTTTGTTCTAAGACTTGTTGAGGTGTAACATCCAAGTTTGAATTCTGAGTAGTAGAGTCAGAATTCTGAATGACTTGTTTAGAGTTCTGAGTTTGTTGCCCAGAAGTCTGAGTACCTTGTTCAGAATTCTGATTGACTTGTCCAGAATTCTGAATACCTTGGCCAGAATTCTGAATACTAGGCTTAGAAATTTCATAACTTGTATTGATCAAAATTGGACATTCCTCAGATGGACCAATATCAGAATTTAATGTTGTTTGAACCTCTGAACTTCCCTTTTTCATTTCTTGAATCATTTTAGGATATTCAAAATCTGCATAAGATTCAGAAGTTAGTTCCAGAAATGCATCCTTAAACAATAAATTGAGTTCTGAACAGTTAGGATTAGAATCTGATTCAGAAGTCATTTTTGTCTTATCCTGATTGAGTCCTGAACTGTTTTATTCAGAAGTCTTTAATCTTGACTCATCAAATGTTACATTGATGCTCTCAATAATCCTCTTGGTTCTTCTGTTGTAGACTCTGAGTGCTTTGGAAGTTAATGAATAACCAACAAAGTATCTTTCATCTGCCTTTTTATCAAGTTTAACAAGATTTTCTCTATCCTTTAGAATATAGCATTTGCAACAAAAAACATGAAAAAATTTAATCAGTGGTTTTCTTTTGTTAATCAGTTCATAAGCAGTTTTATTCAATCTCTTATTTATCAAAGTTCTATTTTGAGTAAAACAAGCAGTTGCAATTGCTTCAGCCCATAGGAAGGTTGGAAGATTTGAATAAGCCAACATGGTTGTTGCAGCTTCACCCAAGGTTCTGTTTTTCCTTTCATCAACACCATTTTGTCGAGGAGTTCTGACAGTAGAAAAATTATGAGAAATCCCAGAACTTTGTAAAAAGTTCTGAAGAGTCTCATTTCTGAATTCTGTTCCATTGTCACTCCTGATTTTCTGAACTGGAAGTTGTAAGAATACTTGAATTCTTTTGATGAATTTAATCAGTATTTCAGTAGCCTCAGATTTTGCTCTTAAGAATTCAACCCATGTATATCTGGAATATTCATCCACAATGACAAGCATATACTTCTTTCCTCCCATTGATTGAACTGAAATAGGACCACACAAGTCAGTATGTAGCATATCTAATGGTCTCTTGCAAGATGTGTCCATGTTTAACTTGTGAGACCTCTTCTTCATCTTGCCCATTTCACATGCTGAACATAATGAATCCTTCTCAAACTTGATGTTTGGTAGTCCTTTAACCAGATGTTTGCCAACAAGATTACTTAATTCTTTGAAGTTCAAATGAGAACACCTTCTGTGCCAAAGCCAACATTCATTTGTAGTTGCATTTGAAAGTAGACAAAGTGGAGTTAATGCTACAATTTTAGAAAAATTGACCACAAACAAATCCATATGCCTTTTAGCCCATAACACGTTTATATTCTTCTCAGTCAGAATTAAGCAACCTGTTATGCTGAACTTGATCTGACTGTAACTGTCCAAGAACTAACTTATATTGAACAAATTATGTTGTAAGCCTTCCACGTAGAAATCTTTATGAATGGTCAGATCCCCTTTTGTTAAATCCCCATATCCTCAAACTTGTCCTTTACTATTATTGCCAAAGTTAACTACTCCTCCAGCCTTTTCTGTGAAATTTGTCAGAGAAGACTTATGACCTGTCATGTATCTTGAAGCTCCAGAATCTAAAAACCACACATGACAACCCTGCAAAAACTATTAGTTAGATTTAGGTACCCATACTGGAATGGGTCCTTCTTTGTTAGCTTTGATATCTGATTTAACAAATGTTCCTTTAACTTTCCATTCAAAGTCTTCTTTTAAACACCACTTTTCTTGAACTTTTATGAAATCAGAACATTTTATGTTCACATAGTTGTTTCTTTTTTTCTTGAAAACTTTAGGTTGAGATTGAGAAACACTTTCATTCTTCTTTTCTTTTGTTTGAAACAAGTTTTCATTCTTCTTTCCTTTTGATTTAGATTGAGAAATGTTTTCAATTTTCTTTCCTTTTATCTGAGTTTGAGGAACTGTAGGTTACCAGATTCACGTTGTATCATATAAATAGCATAAAACAGATAGCGAAAGCATTATATAAAGCCATTAAAATGTGAGTGACTGTGTAAACGATAATGTAACAATGAGAGATCAATAATGAACAGTAATATGATAACAAGATTAGGTAAATAAGCTGCTCGTATATTGATATTTGAATAACACCAAGAACACGTTCAAGTGTGTGTATTCAGAAATCTCTCGGGGAACAATATCGTACAGTGGTAGTGCTATGGAATGTAGTAGTGCGTGCTTTTACAATTATGGAAAACTATTCTTCCAAAAGCTTACAGTTGTGTGTTCCACTACAACTCTATTTATAGCCCAATAAAGTGAAAGACAGTGTACTATCTAACCCTGGAACGACACGTGGAAAGTGTGTCTCCGTCCTTTTAGGCTTACGTGGAAAGTACGGACACGTGTCTAACACTTAGAGATTTCTACGAGACTTAGGCTTTACAGAGGTCTTCAGTTACTAGCGCTCATATGCCAGAGCTCTGTTGGTCTTCTGTTGTGAACAATTATTCTGTTGAATAGAAGAAGTCTTCTGTCAGAGCTCTGTTGAGCTCTGTTGGTTCCGCCAGAGCTCTGTCGAGCTCTAATGGTCTTCTTCTTTGATTTCTTCTAGGTCTTCTGCTGGATCCCTGGCGGTCTTCTGACCTGTAATATTTTCAATACTTTTACATAAGAGATACTTGGAGCTAACAAGAACATTTACTGTCTTCTTTTCTGAATTTTGATTTGCTTTGTTTGTATAAAAAGTTTTAAAAGATGTTTTTGAATTTTGACTTTTCTGAGAGAATTGAAATGAATGACTACCACATTGAACACATTTAAGATTCTTTCTTGCAAGTGACAACAGATCTGAATCAAAAATCTTTTTGCTTTTATTGATAGTATTCAGATTACAATTGCATCTATTACAAGAATAACTAGCTTTAGGTTCAGAAGTAGAATTCAATCCAATCTCCTCAGAAATCCTTTTTAGATCATCTTCCCTTTTGCTTTCCTCTTTTCTGAAACATTCAATTTTTCAGAATTAGCAGATGATTTAGATGATTCACCCTTTTCAAATGTACTTGATTCATCAAAGAATTTCTTATTTTCTTTTAAGGCATTAATCTTGAAAAGATCATACTCAGTCTTTAACTTTTCAAGCTCTGTTATTTTCTAGACATAAGTTTTGTTATCATTTAAAACTTGTTCCAGTTTAAAATCAACATCACAAAAATCATTTTCAAGTTCATCAAAACTTTTCCTTAACTATTCAAGTTCTTGGTTAACCAGTTTAAACCTCTTTTCAAGTTCTGAGAAACTTTCTGAATTAGACTCAGAATTTTCAGTTGGCTCAGACTCAAAATTCTGAATAGAAGCCTCAGAATTCTGACTAGCTGTCTTAGAATTTTCCTCATGTTCAGAACTTTGCTTGCATCAAATATACTCTCAGTTTCTGTATAAGAAAAACTTGGTTGTTTATTTTTTAACTGACATTCAGAGAGTCATATTTGAATATAGAATAATTATATCTTGGTTTCTTTTCTTTTGGTTTTGAAATTTCTTTCTTAACCTTATCTTCTGAAACTTCTGATTTTTCAACTTTTGTTTCAGAAGACATTTCCTTTGTTTTTCCAGAACTTGATTTTTGTAGATTATCAGAACTAGTTATTGAACTTGCAGGTCTCACAAAAATTTCAACAATCTGTGGGATTTCTGGTTTAGGAACTTTTAGTTTATCAAAATCATAAAGATTTATTGGAGCCCTTTTCAAAACAACATTTTCCTCCAACCCTAATCCCATTTTTGGATTATAAAATCTTGTGTCTTTAACATTACTTGTGAGAAGACTCAAGGTTTGTTGAGTTTGACCTCTTTTTAGACTAAGGTCTTCCAACTCTTTGATTTTTGTATATAAATTCTTTCTCTCATCAAACAACATATCAAATTTAATTTGCAAATCACCCTTTCCATCTTTAACTTCTGAGAGTTCACTTTTTAATTCAGAAATCTTTTTCAAAAGATCAGAATTCTCTTTTCTGACTTTTTGTTTCTCAACCTCAGATTCTTCAAATTGTTCTTTAATTATTTCTTTTTCTGTTCTGAATTTGTTAATTAGAATCCTTTTACCTTTTATTTGTTTTTTGAGTTTAACAAATTCAGATTTCATATTTCCAATTTGAATCATTAAATCAATTTCAAGATTAGAGTGTACCTCAGCTGAAGATTCAGAACCTCCTTCCTCATAATCTGAATCATCCTCATCACCCATTTTGGCCATGTAGCTTTGCATTTGTGAGAAGTGAATGCAATCCTCTTCATCAGAAGAATAATACAGCCAATTCTCTTGTTCTGCCAATAATGCAATTCCACTATCTTTGGTTTTGGCAAGCTGAGCTTTCTTTGCATAGTACTCATAGCCTTTAACCACTTTCACTCTGCAGTCCCTTGCAAAATGACCAGGTTTTCCACACTTGAAACAAAGATCCTTCTCTTCTTTCTTTTCATACTTACTTTCTTCTCTATCTTCATTCTTCTTATATTTCTCTTCTGAACTCCCCTGTTCTCTTCTATACTTACCTTCAAACTTCTTCTTTCCATATCTTTTGTTGAACATATTAGTCAACAAAGGTAATTTGTCTGCAATTAACTTGATATCAGCGTCTTCCTCAGATCCTTCTTTCTCAGCAGATTCTTCCTCTATCTTTGGAATTTCAGACAAAAACACATATTTCTTTGCTATTTTGGTGATCTTGGTTTTTCTTTCTGAAAGCAGAGCTAATTGATCAGAAACACTTTTCTTTTCCTCAACAACTTGCTTAACAGAATCGTCATGTTGATTCAGAACACAAAACAGATCATTCAGATCTTCCTCACACATATCTTTGTTCATCTGGAGACTAATTGCAAAAGATGGCCATTCTGAATTAAGACAATTTAGAAATTTGTAGTTTATTTCTGACTTAGTCTTCTTCAGCCCATTCCTTCTGAGATCTTTCAAAATAGTGCAAAACTTGTTATATGTCTGTGTTAAGCTTTCAGACTCTTTTGCTTTGAATCTTTCATATGCATTGATGCATTGATTTAACTTTGCTTGAATTGATTTGGTAGTTCCAAGCATTTGTTTCTCAAGTTCATCCTACATCTCTTTAGCGGATGTTCCACTATCAATTCGATTGAAAATATCATTTGGAATAGCCAAAGTTAACAAAGTAACTGCTCTTTTATCAATTGCATGTCTCTGTTTCTGTGCCTCTGTGTATTGTGAAAAAAAATTCTTGACTCTGGTAGCAGGAATCTCTGCTGTAGTAACTGTTGCAGGTGTAGCAGCAACATCAACATATACTTCTATAGGACCTTCGCGAATTGAAATCATAAGATTCTCATCGATATTATCCAAGAATTGAATAATTCGGATCTTCCATTGCTGATACTCTTTAGGAATAAGAACAGGTGGTTTCGTCTCAGATCCCATCGAGAGAAATTCTTTAGAAGACATTATTTGTGTAACGACCCAGTTTCCCAAACATACAACAAATAACATATATTGCATAACATCGTTACATTCATAACAAAAGATACATAATAATTCACATACGGTCCCATAGTCTCAAAACTATACAATACAAAACATAAGCCTTTCCAACTCTTCGTCAGCTATCAACCGCATCCTACACTTTATCCTTTCCTTTATACCTTCTTGAACCTGGAATACATATTTTTTAAAACAAAATGAGGGTTAGACCAAACGGTCTAGTGAGATAATCCCTGTCAGTTTAATAATCCTTTTTGTAAAAACACACATATATCACAAATACTTATATACCAAACAAGACTCGTGCATCGTATACCACTCATCCTTCACATGGCCAAATTAGTTGGTTGCAAGCCAACTAATCAATTACTCCACCGTACGACAATTACAGCCAACACCACCGTAAGACAATTACAGCCAAAACTCCGCCGACTATTAGTTCGGCTAACGTATACTCGTGTAGTGCAATGTACATATAAATACAATATATATCTCAATATATCATATTGTCATTTATAAACACGTCATCACGTTCCTACCACATATCCATCTCATATATATATTTATATATATGTATCCCGGTTTGAAAACGTTTTAAAGTAAAACTTACCTTGATTGCTTATCCAATAACACTTCCAAGCCTTTTCCAAAAGATTAGTCTTTCACCAGAAATTCACAGAATCTGAAACAGATTAAGTACAAACATCCCCTTACTTAATGAACACATAAGACTTTCTAGTAGACTAAGGACTCTAGATAACTCAAATCCTCAAAAGTGACAAAACAGCTAAAACTATCCGGATAACCCAAACAATCCGGTCAGAACAACTTCCCGGACTGCATAATCCGGACACATGACTTTCCGGATAATATCAATTATCCGGACCCCATCCGGAAACTATAGAAAAGAGCACTTACCGGGTAATCGAATCATCCGGACACCATTGAAAGGAGTTACCGGACACTATCAACAAGACTACCGGACACCACCAATGAGGGACTTCCGGACACTATCAAAACTTGTCCGGAAACCTCGATCTTTTCATTAAATTTCCTACCCAGAAATCGATTTTAACCATGAACGTTTCTATAAATTTGCAGAAATGTTTAGGACCACTTTTAGAACACTATTCTAAACCCAGATTCCCCAAAACATCCTCAATTCATCAAAACCCATTTCTAACCCTTTAGGACACTAAATACACATAAAGAGAATAATTTAACTAGAAACATACCTTTGATTTTAACACTGAATTTCTTATTTCTTCTGCTGCAGTTGTTCTTCTTCTTTATCTTTATCGTTCTCTCTTAACTCTCTCCCTCTTCTCTCTTCTCTTTCTTGCCGAATATCACACACACACAAACACTTTGAGATAATGAGAAAATATCTCATTTCTCATCTATAACAAAAAGCGGCGGTGGTGGTGTTTTGTTTCATCAATTCAGCCAAACATACCCCACACTCTCATCTAATGGCAACTTTAACCCTCCAATCTCTAAATTAAAATTAACACTTAACCCTTAACTTCTAACTCTATAAAAACACTTAACTAAAACTTATAAAACTAACCCACAACCCATCTCAAACTAAAATAATAAAAATTAATAAACTATCAATATACCAGGTTATTACAACATCTCCCCCTTAAAAGAATTCCGTCCCGGAATTCGGTTAGACGAAAAGGTACGGTTGCTTTATTCTTACTACTACATCGAACTCCAACAAGGCTATCGAAATAACTTAATAGACACTCCTCACCCATCTATATCTCTAACACAATTATCAAATACTTTTCTAATGTAGATAAGCAACAAAAGAACGGAAATACAAATTATCGATTTGCACCGAAGTCAGATAGCACTTTAGCACGTATAGAGTTTATAGCAATATACCTGTCTTCATCTCCATCCATACGTCGAGTCCGACTTGCCACTCTGTTGATTTTTATAAAGTTAATACACACATAAGCACATTCCCCATATAATAAGGTATTCCAGTCCAAACATGTACTTGTAAGTTCATGATTACACTGGCCAGGTGTAATTTGAAATTACCTTACATGATGTTCCTTCTACCTTTTTATACTTAACATCCCAAGGTTCTAAAATAATAGGGACATCCTACTTCACATGCAGTTTAAGTCTAGGTACGGATACTAATACCTAAATCCCTTAAACTAGGGCTCTGATACCATCTGTAACGACCCTGTTTCCTAAACATACAACAAATAACATATATTGCATAACATCGTTACATTCATAACAAAAGATACATAACAATTCACATACGGTCCCATAGTCTCAAAACTATACAATACAAAACATAAGCCTTTCCTAATCTTCGTCAGCTATCAACCGCATCCTACAGTTTATCCTTTCCTTTATACCTTCTTGAACCTGGAATACATATTTTTGAAAACAAAATGAGGGTTAGACCAAACGGTCTAGTGAGATAATCCCTGTCAGTTTAATAATCCTTTTTGTAAAAACACACATATATCACAAATACTTATATACCAAACAAGACTCGTGCATCGTGTACCACTCATCCTTCACATGGCCAAATTAGTTGGTTGCAAGCCAACTAATCAATTACTCCACCGTACGACAATTACAGCCAACAGCACCGTACGACAATTACAGCCAAAACTCCGCAGACTATTAGTTAGGCTAACGTATACTCGTGTAGTGCAATGTACATATAAATACAATATATATCTCAATATATCATATTGTCATTTATAAACACGTCATCACGTTCCTACCACATATCGATCTCATATATATATTTATATATATGTATCCCGGTTTGAAAACGTTTTAAAGTAAAACTCATCTTGATTGCTTATCCAATAACACTTCCAAGCCTTTTTCAAAAGATTAGTCTTTCACCCGAAATTCACAGAATCTGAAACAGATTAAATACAAACATCCCCTTACTAAATGAACACATAAGACTTACTAGTAGACTAAGGACTCTAGATAACTCAAATCCTCAAAAGTGACCGAACAGCTAAAACTATCCGGATAACCCAAACAATTCGGTCAGAACAACTTCCCGGACAGCATAATCCAGACACATGACTTTTCGGATAATATCAATAATCCGGACGCCATCCGGAAACTATAGAAAAGAGCACTTACAGGGTAATCGAATCGTCCGGACTCCATCGAAAGGAGTTACTGGACACTATCAACAAGACTATCGGACACCACCAATGAGGGACTTCCGGTCACTATCAAAACTTGTCCGGAAACCTCGTGTAACATCCCGGTTTCCATATATACAAATAACATACATTTCATAACATAATTTCGTCAAAAAGATACATCATATTTCATATTCGGTCCCAATAGTCTTACTAAACATAATAAGAATTTCAGTACAAACTTTTTAACTAAATAATTTACATTATGACTAACAACAAAGTCATAAATACAAAAACACTTCATGATCTTCATAACACAAGTCTTCCCAAAAGCTAAGCAACGACTATCCTTCTTATTTGCCCTTACTTGATCCACGACCTGGAATACATATTTAAAACAAAATGAGGGTTAGACCTAATGGTCTAAGTGAGAAAATCCCTGTTTCTTTGAAAATCCTTTGCACACCAACATTCACATAATACAAACACAATTATCAATCACAACTCACTCATCGCGTAATTCTATGTCTCCTTCCCATGGCCATATTAGTTGGTTGCAAGCCAACCAATAAAAAACGTTGTACAACAACTACAACCAATCAACACTGTACAACAACTACAGCCAACACACCAGTCCTATGCCCGACCAATGTATTATAACATAATATAATACTCACGTAATTACAATATCTCAACATATTATAATTTAAACATAAACATAGTCACACCATTTATCACATATCCAATACACACATATATGTATTCCAGTTTCAAAACGTTTTAAAGTAAAACTCACCTGATTGCTTATCAACACGTTTCCAAGCCTTCTAAACAGGTTCAGTCCTTTACCCAGAATTCACAGGATCTGTAACAAATAGATACAGATATCTCTTTACCACATAAAACACATAAGTCTTACTAAGGCTAAGAACTCTAAAGAACTCAATTCCTCAAATGTTGCCCCAAACCCGTACTCAAGTCAAGACCACAGAATAGTCAGTTCTCATTCATTCCCTATCTAATGGTTAACAAAATACAGGTTACTGGATACTCGACAGCATCTAAACTCTCAATATTGGCCAATCAGCAAAAGTATCCGGATACCATAAGTTATCCGGACAACACTACTTTTCCGGACAGCACTACTTTTCCGGACAACCTATACAATCCGGACGTCATCCGGACACCAAGTAATCCGGACAGCATCCGGTATCTTAACTCATCCGGAAACTATAGAAAAGAGACTTACCCGAATATTTGACTTGTCCGGACACCTTTAAAACATCATCCGGACACCACCAGCTATATTACCCGGACACTACCAACCAAACCACCCGGACACATTCATGGTGTCCGGAAACCCTTGTCGGTTTGCACAAATTTAACCCAGATTCAACAGAAAATATTACCAGATATGATTTCGACTATTCTACTCCGATTGGAACCATTAACTAGCAATTATAGACATAATTTACAAAGGAACATACCTTCAAATCACTTCTAAGTAGACCAAATGGAGCCTTAACCCTTCCTTTTCTTTCTTCTTCCTTTTTCTCTCCAAACACACACACACTTGCACACATTGATTTCTGGGTTAAGTAAATATCTGATCTTTCTTTAGATAATATCCACTCACATTTACCATTTCAACCCCTAAACTCTTCACTAATAACTAAAACATCCCTAACTTATAATTTAACCCAATTTTTACCCTAAACACACTATTACAAAGTTAACTGATTTTAACGGAAAGGGGTTTTAACTAACGAACTTACCCGGGGTATTACACCTCGATCTGTTCATTAAATTTCCTACCATGAACGTTTCTGTAAATTTGCAGAAATGTTTAGGACCACTTTTAGAACACTATTCTAAACCCAGATTCCCCAAAACATCCTCAATTCATCAAAACCCATTTCTAACCCTTTAGGACACTAAATATACATAAACAGAATAATTTAACTAGAAACATACCTTTGATTTTAACACTGAATTTCTTATTTCTTCTACTACAGTTGTTCTTCTTCTTCTTCTTCTTCTTCTTCTTCTTTATCTTTCTCTCTTAACTCTCTCCCTTTTCTCTCTTCTCTTTCTTGCCGAAAATCACACACACATAAACACTTTGAGATAATGAGAAAATATCTCATTTCTCATTTTAACAAAAAGAGGCGGTGGTGGTGTTTTGTTTCATCAAATCAGCCAAACAAACCCCAGACTCTCATCTAATGGAAACTTTAACCCTCCAATCTCTAAATTAAAATTAAAACTTACCCCTTAAATTCTAACTCCATAAAAACAGTTAACTAAAACTTATAAAACTAACCCCAAACCCATCTCAAACTAAAATAATAAAACGTAATAAACCATCAATATACCAGGTTATTACAATTTGTAAGATGATTCAACAGAAAGACAAATTTGAATTTCTTGAACAAAAAAAGAACTAATTCAGGAATAATGAGTAGCAGCGGAATCAATTATCGAATTTAACAAGAAATTTTCAAGAACACGATCTACAAACCCTCAAGAACACGATCTTGAACAAATTTGTTAGTTGATTAGCTCTGATACCAATTGTAGAAACCAGGATTCAATCTTACAATCAATTATGAACAATTAGGAACAATCAAACAGTGAAATGATAGAGAATTGGATCAAACAACTTTGTAATCAATCAAAAACAGATTACAGATCTAGAGAGAGAATCCCTCAAAGATTACAGAGTGAATACAAAGTTATGCGGAAAAGTTAGTTAGCTTACAGTTGCTAACTTCTATATATATACTGTAAGGAAAAGCTAAAGCTACAGTACATATATGTGAAAGACTAATAGAACAATTACACGTGTCCTAATTAGTAACATAATATAACTGAAAATATCCTAAGACATAAGTTCTGAACATCCATCTGATTAAACACTTCAGAACATCTTTCATTCATCTTCATCATCAAAGTTCTGAGTCTCCTACTCAGAACTCTGAACCTTCTATTCAGACTTTCACACTTAGTAATCTTTTCGAGACTTCTCTAATCAGAAGTTCTAAGTCTCCTACTCAGAACTCTGAGTCTTCTGCTCAGATGTCAACACTTGTGTTTTTGACAAAACTTCAGATCTAACATAAACGATTATGTAACAAGAGAGTATCAATAGTGAACAGTAAGATGATAACAAGTACAAGTAAATAAGTTGCTCGTATATTGATAACAATGAATAACACCAAGAACACGTTCAAGTATGTGTATTCTGAAATCTCTCAGGAAACAAATCGTACAGTGGTAGTGGTGTAGAATGTAGCAGTGTGTGCTCTCACAATTGTGGAAAACAATTCTTCCAAAAGCTTACTATTTTGCGTTCCACTACATTTCTATTTATAGCCTGATAAAGTGAAGACAATGTACTATCTAACCCTAAGGTGACACGTGGAAAGTGTGTGTAGAAACCAGGATTCAATCTTACAATCAATTATGATTAATTAAGAACAATCAAACAGAGAATTTGATCAAACAGACTTGTATTCAATCAAGAACAGATTACAGATCTAGAGAGAGAATCTCTCTAAGATTACAAAAGCGAATACAGAGATCTATATGAAAATGTTAGTTAGCTAAACAGTGCTAACTTCTATATATACTGTAAGGAAACTGAAAAGCTACAGTATATTTGCATGACAAACCAATAGAACTTATACACGTGTTCTATGGTGTAACAGAATTTAACTGAAAATATCTAAGACCTAAGTTCTGAACAACATGTTCAGAACTTCTGAACAATCTTCTGATTAAGCACATCAGAACTTCCGTCAAGCACTTGGGATATTTTCATCTTCATCTTCAGAAGTTCTGAGTCTCCTACTCAGAACTCTGAACCTTCTATTCAGACTTTCATACTTGTAATCTTTTTGAGACTTCTCTATCAGAAGTTCTGAGTCTCCTACTCAGAACTCTGAGTCTTCTGCTCAAATGTCAACACTTGTTGTTAGTCCCAAGTATCTATAATGTAAAAGTATTGAAAATATTATCAAGTCAGAAGACCATCAGAGATGCAGCAGAAGACTTAGAAGAAAAACCTTCAAGAAGATCAACAGAACTCAACAGAGTTCTGGTGGAACTAACAGAGCTCAACAGAGCTCTGTCAGAAGATCAACAGAAGAACTGTTCACAACCCGAAGACCAACAGAGCTCTGGTCTATGAGCTCTGTTGTAGTGAAGACCTCTGTGATGCCTAAGTTTCGTAAGAAATCCCAAGTGTTAGACAAGTGTCCATACTTTCCACGTATGCCCTAAAAATAGGAGACACACTTTCCACGTGTCATTCTAGGGTACGATAGTACACTGCCTTCACTTTATCAGGGCTATAAATAGAGAGGTAGTGGAACAAACAATTGTAAGCTTTGGGAAGAGTAGTTTTCCACAATTGTTTAAGCACACACTGCAGCAATCCCGAGCACTACCTCCGTACGATATTGTTGTCCTGTGATATTTCCGAACACACTTGAACATGTTCTTGGTGTGATTCATTATCAATATATGAGCAGCTTTTATATCTGATCATGTTATCATTTACTGTTCAATATTTGATTCTCATAGTTCATTTATCGTTTACACAATCACTCATATTAATGGCTTTATTTAATATGCTTCCGCTGTCTATTTCACTACCATTAATATGATACAACGTGAATCTGGGAACCTACAATTGGTATCAGAGCTTCTTTGGTTTTCTTAAACCAAACGATCCAATTTACCAAGGTTGACTCACTATTGTTGATTGTGTCTGTGTGTCTTTAAAAGCTTCATTATATACTCTGTTTTTACTGCTTTCTAGTCTAAACAAGCTTTCATAGCTCATATAACTGTGTTTAAAGCTTTCTAGTTTAGTTTAAACGTTTCTCTCAAAAGTTATTGTTCCATTGGTTACTATTTAAAACTCATCTTCTAGTTAAAACTCTTTTTGTAAAAACGGTACTCTGTTTTTCTCAAAAAGGGCGAACAACGGTATAAATGCTATCTATACTGCTGGTTCTTTAACAAAACCTCCCACTCTTCTTAGAGATGAATATGCTCAGTGGAAGATCAGGATGGTTAACTTTTTCGATGGTATGGATAAAGACTTAATGCGATCTGTCACGGATGGACCATACCAACCCATGGTTTTTGTTCCTCGTGTACCCGCAACAGGAACTACTGCTGAGATTCCAGCTCATTATGAGATTAAAACCACAGGTTTTACAGATGAGGAAAATCTAAAAATGGAAAATGATCTTAAAGCAGTTAGACTACTGATAATGGCCATTCCAAACGAAATATTTCAAGAACTAGATTCATGTGTTACTGCTAAGGAAACCTGGGATCAACGTCTTAACCAACTTGAGGGTGGTATCAAGACCCAAAAGAACAGAAGGACCCAACGTATAAATGAATACAACGATTTCAAGGCACTTCCTGAGGAAACCTTACAACAAACCTACAACAGATTTAATGTATTGATCAACAAATGCAAAAAATGTGGGGTTGTCAGGTCGAAGGAAGATAACAATGTTCTGTTTTTGAAAAGTTTGAATGATGAATGGTTAAATCTGTCCATGTCTTTACAAGCTAACCAGGACTTAGATGCATGGTCTCTAACAGATGTGTATGGCACTTTGGCCGCACAAGAGAAGGATGTTGTCAAGCAAAAAGGCAAATCCACCATTGCAGGCCCAATCGCTTTAGTTTCTGATTCTAAGAAAACCACATCAGAAAAGTCCAACAGAGAGAGTTCAAACAGAGAGAAAAAAGAAAGATAAGTCTGTTAAAAAGAAAGGAAAGAAAAGTTTAGTTGCAGAGAGTGATACAGAGGAAAGCTCATCAGAGGATGATGACATTCAAGCTTTTGCTCAATCTCTTGCTCTAATAACTCAACAATTTAACAAGAGATTTGGCAATAAGTTTGACAGAAGAGGAAGATATGAGAGAAAAGAAGACATAAGAGAATACGCTGCACAGAACAAAGTAACAACAGAGTTACCACAAAACAAAGACAACCTCCACAAAACAGAAGAGAAAATCCACCAGCACAACAGAAGGCCGATGCTACCCAACCCATCAATCAGAATGATGGACGTTGCTTCAGATGTGGCAAACCTGGGCACTTCTATGTTAATTGTAGAGGCAAACTAGTAAAAGACCAGGACTACTACAAGAACAAATACAAGTACAACTACAGAGAAAGAAGCTATGTTGCTGAAATGGAGAACTGGGTTTCTGATTCATCTTCTGATGATGAACCAGAACAAGATAACTTTTGTGGAGTTGCTGTGGATGATGAAAGTTTAGAAGAAAATGTTGACTGGATGACCGGAGAACCAGAGATAACAAAGGGAACAACAGAAGAAGAAGATCTAGCTCATGCATTTGCTCTTACTACGACAGAGTCTAACGACAGAGCGCTGGAGACCACCAGACCCAGTGCCAAGGTATGTTTATCTGAATCCAAGTCTGACTTAGAATTCGAAATGCATGTTTCTATGCTGAATGAGAAATTTCAACTTCTTAAACAAAAACTTTCTGAAGAAAAGGAGCTAAGAAAGCTAGCTCAGGAGGATCTGTCCTTTTATGAGAGAGAGAAAACTCTCTTAGAACAAGAAAAGGAAGAAATCTTCAAAGAAAAATCTGAGCTAGAAATCTTGCAAAAGAAGAAAGAGAGCTTGTTTTCTGACAAGATTAAAGAATATGAAAACGTTTTGAAACAGAAGTATGAAAAATTGAAAAAGTCTGAAACAGATAGACTTAACTCTGTTGCTCTAACTGATTATTTTCAAAGAGAAAGGGAAATTCTGCATCAATCCCTACAGAAAAAGGAAATTCAGATTAAAAAGTACCAGGATGCACAAGATGTGCACATCAAGATAAATTCACAAATGGATACGCAAGGTCTTGGTTTCTCTGACCTTGCTCCCTATGATGAAAGGAAGAAGACATATCTGTCCTCTGCCTTTTGTGTTGGGAAAATCCAAGAGGATGTGATATCTGGTAATGCTGTTTTCAAAAGAACCAAAACTTCAGATGCTTTCTCAAAACCAAGAAATCTTGACTTTAGGAACGTCAGCTATGATTTCTCTGATCATGAAAAGGTTTTAAAACCATCCTCAAAGTTTATTCTTGATCAAGGAAGAGCTAGAATCATACTTCCTAACTCTGTCAAGGACTTGGATACAAAAGAGATTTTTAACTTCAACTCATTCAAAGGACAGAAGTCTGTTACTTCTGTGACTGAGTCCTCTGTTGAAATCCCACAGAGCAAACTCAATCCAGAAGCCCCAGTCTTCCCTCCTACCCCTGAATCCATAAGAACATCTTTTGAGGAAGATTTGTTGAAAGTTATCGAGGAAAATACTGTTTCAGATTCTTTAAAGCCAAAGTTGAGAAGGTTCAGAACTGTCAAAACAAATATCTCTGTCATACCCATTGAAACTAAAACCTCCGACAGAGCCACCAGAGACTTTCTAGACTCTGACAGTGACTCTGACTCTGAAGTAGATGAACAGATCTTTTGTGGTCAAAAGAAAATTTTACACAAGTTAAAGCAGATACCGATAGAATCTACGGATCTAAAAGAGGATGTTTCTTTCTTCAAGAAACATTCAAGGTTTATACCGGTAACTGAGTTTAACAACAAAGGTTTTAAGATTCTTGCTTCTAATGCAATAGAAGTGGAGAAGAGAGAGAAAAACAAAAGTGTTTTTGTAAACCCAAATGTTCCTCTTGCATTCAAACCAGTAAAATTCACACCAGAACAGAATGGGAAATGGATAGCAAACAACAGATCTATTCCAAATTCTGGTGTAAATCAAAGAAAAAATCCTTTCTGGTCAAATGAATCTATTCCAAAGAGCTTCATGTCAACAGAGTTTGTTTCTAGGAATAACAGTTTTAAGAAACAGAACCAAGACAGATTGTATGCAAAGACATCTGTTCCTAAAATTTTTCAGAATCAAGCTCCATTCAAACAGTTTTTGAATAAAAACAATGTGTATCAGTCATGCTCCATCAACTGCAATTGTATTCAGCTGTTACTAAAATTGCAAAATCATCTGAATGGTCCCCACTGTGTTCTAAATCAGTCAGTTCAAAGGAAAAATCCCTCGACTGTTCAAAATACACAGAGGAAAACCTCTGGCACACCATCAAAGTATGGAAAGCCCAAAGGAAAGTCTGTTAACCCACCTAAGCCTAACAACAAAGGACGCATTATGCAATGGGTACCTAAAAGGAACTAATCTGTCTTGCAGAAACCTCATGTGCAGATCTGGTACTTGGATTCTGGATGCTCCAGGCACATGATGGGGAATAAGGAGCTGTTAACTTCTTTTAAGAACAAGATGGGAAGTGCAGTAACCTTCGGAGGAGACAATGGCGGATAGATTAAGGGCTATGGTACATTAGTTAATGGTGGTGTTTCAGTCTCTGAGGTTGCTTATGTTGAAGGATTAAATCATAATCTTCTCAGTATAAGTCAACTCTGTGATCACGGATTCGATGTCAATTTCAGGAAGAAATGTTGTTCCTTGTTACTTTCCGAGTCTGGTCAATAACTTTTAAGAGCTGACAGAAAAGGCAATCTTTACAAAATGAATTTTAAATCAAACCAAAACTCTACAACAGAGAAACTCTGTTTAGTGTCTTTGAAAAATGAAGATGCCTGGCTCTGGCATAAAAGATTTGCCCATTTGAACTTTCAAAACCTTGACAAACTCGTGAAACTGAAGTTAGTAAAAGGACTTCCTCATCTGAAGTTTGACAAAGACCATCTTTGTTCTGCTTGTGAACTGGGTAAGATGAAAAGATCTTCACATAGAACAAAGAGTGATCATAGTTGTCCCAGACCTTTGCATATGCTTCACGTGGATCTATGTGGTCCAATCTCTGTGCAAAGTCTGTCGGGCAAGAAGTATATTCTAGTACTTATTGATGAATTTTCTAGATACACTTGGATTGAGTTCATCAGAGTAAAATCTGATGTCCCAGAAATTCTAATAAGTTTGTTGAAAAGGATACAGGTTCTGTTAGGATTAAAAGTGCAAAAGTTGAGAAGTGATAATGGGACAAAATTCAAGAATGCCAAAATTGATACCTACCTAACAGAGGAAGGTATTTCCCAGAACTTTTCAGCTGCAAGAACTCCACAACAGAATGGAGTTGTGGAAAGAAAGAACAGAACGCTGGTAGAATCCGCTAGAACCATGTTGGCTGGCTCTGTCCTTCCAATAAACTTCTAGGCAGAAGCAGTCTTCACAGCCTGTTTTACCCAAAACAGAGCTTTGATAGTAAAGAGATTTAAGAAGACTCCTTATGAACTCATCAACAATAGAAGACCAAACGTGAAATTCTTTCATGTTTTCGGTTGCAAGTGCTACATATTGAATGACAGAGATCAGCTGGGAAAGTTTGATAAGAAAGCAGACGAAGGAATCTTTATTGGTTATTCCTTAACCTCTAAAGCCTACAGAGTCTACAACTCCAGATGTCGGGTCATTCAAGAGAGTGTAAATGTGTCCTTTGATGAAAGTACATCAAGCTTCTCTGATCATAAATCAACAGAGGGGACACAGACAGAACAGAAGAAGACAAGTTCTTCAAAGACAAGGGAAGAAGATATCAGTCTTATGTTCAACGATTTCTTCAATGATGATGATTCCTCTGATAACATCAACAGAGGAGATCAAGCTCGGAACTCAACAGAACAGAATCTGACAGGTACATCTCTCACTGGTCCCTCTATTACTTCACCATCTACTTTATGTCTACAGGAGTAATTCAGAGAAATGAGGAACCACATCAGAACGAGAGAGAACCTGAACAAGAGCCATCATCACCTCTGCTAACTAATATTGGCAAAGACTCCTTGTTTGAAAGCTCACCTTCACAGATCTCTGTCAATAACTCCCAGAGCAATGAGGTCACTCTCCAAAGTTGTGTGCCACAGAGCCCTGGTCCAAATCCACAGAGCTCTGTCGCTGAAGTTCGTCTTTTCCCATCAGAAGCACAAACCCCGCCTATTGTCCATGCTCCCATGACACGATGGACAAAGGATCATCCTCATCATCTTATCATCGGTGCTGCTGAAGATGGTGTAAAACAAGATCGGCCACAATCAATGAAGCATTCTTTGTAAAAATTTTAAGCATGATTGAGCCGAAGAAGATTTCTGAAGCCCTAGAGGACCCAAATTGGATCGAAGCTATGCAAGAAGAGCTTCTGGAATTCGAAAGAAATAAAGTTTGGTCCTTGGTTCCACTCCCAAAAGGCAAAGCGGCCATTGGAACCAAATGGGTGTTTAGAAACAAAAAGGATGAAGATGGGATTCTCATCAGAAACAAAGCCCGTCTGGTTGCAAAGGGATACAGACAGGAAGAAGGCATTGATTATGACGAAACCTTTGCACCTGTGGCTAGGATAGAAGACATCATAATCTTCCTAGCCTATGCTGCTCATAAGGGTTTTAAGGTCAACCAAATGGATGTCAAATCTGCCTTTCTGGATGGCAAACTACAAGAAGAAGTTTATGTCCAGCAACCACCTGGTTTTGAGTGTTCTGAGTTTCCAGACCACGTTTACAAGCTAGACAAAGCTCTGTACGGCCTTAAGCAAGATCCCAGAGCCTGGTATGAAACTCTGTCCAAATTTCTGTTGGTCAATCACTTTGAGAAAGGTACTGTCGATAAAACTCTATTCTTTAGAAGGTACAAGAATGATATACTTCTGGTACAAATATATGTTGATGATATTATCTTTGGGTCTACACGGCAGGAGTACTGTGATAAGTTTGAAAGTTTAATGAAAATCGAATTCAAAATGAGCATGATGGGAAAACTTTCTTTCTTCCTTGGTTTACAAGTTAAACAATCAGACAGAGGGACTTTCATAAGTCAGTCCAAGTACATCTCTGATATGTTGAAAAAATATAAGCTCAATGATTCAAAACCAATGAAAACTCCTATTGCCACTGGAGTTAAGCTTGACTCTGATCTTAATGGTGAACCAACAGATGTCAAGTACTACAGAGGCATGATAGGGTCACTTTTGTACTTAACTGCCAGCAGACCTGATATAATGTTTGCAACCTGCCTCTGTGCCAGATTTCAAGCAAATCCTACAGAAACTCATTTAACAGCTGTCAAGTGTATCTTTAAATATCTGAAAGGGACTCAATTTTTGGGTCTCTGGTATCCTCTTAACTCTGGTTTCGAGCTTGTAGAAACACAGATTCAGACTATGGAGGATGCAAGAATGACAGAAAGAGTACTTCTGGTAGTTGTCAACTGCTTGGAGAAAAGTTGGTGAGTTGGACATCCAAGAAACAGAATTGTGTTTCAACCTCTACAGCAGAAGCAGAATATGTTGCTGCTGCTAGTTGTTGCTCTCAAGTGATATGGATGAAAACACAACTCAAAGATTATGGCTTGGAGTATGGTAAAATTACTATTCTATGCGACTCCAAGAGTGCCATTGCCATAACAGCCAATCTAGTTCAACACTCGAAAACAAAGCACATCGACATAAGGTACCACTTCATAAAGGATCATGTTGAAAAAGGGACTATTTAAATGTATTTTGTTTCAACTGACCTCCAGCTTGCTGACTTGTTTACAAAAGCCCTTGATGAAAGGAGATTTAACTTCTTAATCAGCAAACTGGGTATGCTGAACATGTCCTCCTAACTCTATTCAAATTCAACAGAGCCTCTGATGTTCCAACAGAGCTCTGTCAAAAGTTAGGAGGATAGTTCAACAGAGTCTCTGTCTTTCACCAGAACTCTGTCAAGCATACTTGTTCAACAAGCTTAGTTAATCTGTTTGTACATAGTTTTTTTTGTAAAAAGTTTTTTTTGCTCATATTTCAAGGGGGAGTTTATAAAGTTTTGCGCATGGTTTTAGGGGGAGCGAGTCAAATATGTGTTTCAAATCAAAATGACTTCGCTTTCTATTCTGAAAAGAAAAATCTTTTGAAGAAAGAGGGAAAACCTGTTCTGATGAAAATAATTTTGATAATGTCAAGAAACCTACCAGAACTCTGATATTTCACCAGAGCCTCTGTTTTTTTTCACCAGAACTCTGTGAAATTTCTAAAGTCTAGTTCTGTTCTCGTTCTTTGGCCATTTCCTCATCAGATACAGAATTTTAAATGATTTTGGGTAAAGGTGAAACACCAAAGGGGACTAAAAAAAAGGGTCACTCATCAGAGGAAAAACTTGCAAAGCTCCAACAGAGATCTGTCGGTTTATGCCACGTCATCAGAAGTAACGTCATCAGAGGTACGGTTTATCTCTAAGCGTCAACCACTTGTCACCCACACATCTCTAACCGCGACGGTTACTTGCACAAAAGTGTAACGTCCCAAAAATTACAAGCAATTTAAAATTTTAAAACATGCATTTCATTATTAAACAATCACAATTTAATAATTCGTAACTCAAATGAAGTTAACGTCGTTAACTCGAACAGTCAATAAAGTTTATGCAGCGGAAATTTCATAAAATAAAATCCAAAGGTTTGAAAGTGAAACTTAAACAATTCTCAACACTCCGCGCCTAGTGTGTGTACCGTCAAGCCCGACTGCCGCTCGCACCTGAAATCACAACATATTGGGAAAAGGGTAAGCTAAACGCTTAGTGAATCCTATCACACACGCAGGTAGCAACCCCACGTATATCGCCCCTACTCGCCAGTAGGCAACATCACCGTCACCACGGATATAAATCCACATAACAATTAGCGTATAAATACACCTCGGTCCCACCGAGCACACCAAAAATATATCGATACAAGCTCAGTCCCACCGAGCCCTCGGTCCCACCGAGTAGAGACATTGATACAAGCTCAGTCCCACCGAGCCCTCGGTCCCACCGAGCCCTCGGTCCCACCGAGCCCCCCAGTCCCACTGAGGTGTACACAAGCATACATAATTCACATACACATTCAACAGATCACAACTAGATATCACATCCCAACTAATTCACGTAAACACGTAATAACACATAATAACACGTAACACAAAATAACGATATGCATGAAATTCCTAACTACGCGGTGAGAGAACTCACCTCAAAGCAAAGCGACACGCTCCCGAGCCGCAACACTAGCACGTCAACCTTCCTCCCATTTTCCCACCTAATTACGCACTAAAAACGTCAACGGAAAGTCCCAACTCACGACACTTTTACTAGTTTAACGAAACTAAAAATTCCAGCTTTTATACTAAAAACGCAGGTCTGTTCGGGACCCATTTTACCCCTGCTAAACTGATCAAACCAAAAATCTAATTCCACCTTCAGGAAGTTCAATGTCTTACAGTTCCAGGGACGTATCGCACGCGTCCTAACGATATTCCTAGCACTCTGTATGAATTTTACAAAACACCTCTCAGAGCAGCTAAAACAGGACCTGTCCGTATAAAATGGCAATTTGACACTAGCTATGGCCCGAACTGGTTTTTCCACAAAACATATAAAAGTTACTAGACTCAGAATGGGAACTATTGGAACCAGCTCCATCCCAATCCGACATTTATAGCAAAAGTTATAGCTTTTACAAAACAGGGCAGAAACTGTACAATTTACATAAAATGATAACCTTTTGAACTTGAACCCAATAAGACGTCTTAATCCAAACAGACCCGCAAAGCAACATGACTTACTGTTTTAGGGTTGACATGGGCTGAACCACACCATGCACCACCCACTGCCGCCTCCGGCGGTGGTGGTGGTTGGCGGCGACGACGGTGGTTGCGGTCCATAACCTCCGGCGAAACCTCCCAACATCACCCGCAACCCCACACCCGCACACACCCACACACCCGCAAGCGCACGCACTCTCTGCCGCCATCGCGGCGGCGTGCAGCGGCGGCCCCACCGCCGGCAACCGTGGTTACGGCGGTGGTGGTGGCGGTTTATGTTAGGACACTAAATGTCCTAATTATAAGATAGTTTTGTAAAGGGGTAATTAATAGTAATATGGGCTTGGATATAGTGTAATGGGCTTGGGCTTAACTATGTAACAAGGGGTATATAATGTTTAGTGTGTGTAATTTGGGTTGAGTTTGTCATTGCAATGTAGCCTCCTTGGTGTAGTGTGTGTTCTAGAGAGAGATCCATTCTCCGACGAGGAAAAACATCAAATAAAACGAACGGGACACTTACCTTAACGGAATCCCTCTTCCTCCTCCTTTCCGACCACTCCCGACGCTAGTTCCCTCACGCCGGCGATCGCCTCCTTCCTCCTCTCGACCCTTGCTCTCTTTCTCTCTCGGTTTTTCTCTTCCTCCCTCTCTCTTCCGATTCCTCTCTCTCTCTCTCTCTTTTCCTTTCTCGGCCGAAAACAACAAGAAGGGGGAGGGGAGATGGCTAAAGGTTCTTGGGGGTTACTAACATGAAACCGAAGGGGAAGGGGAAGGGGAAGTGCCCCCTTGCCACTTTTGGCCCCTCAACTAAACTCTTCTCGCAAACCAACAAAATAGTTGACATATTTAACAATTAGGTCCAAATCGTCTAATCCCGTTAACGGAAACCACGTTAAATAATAGCTTAAAAAAATTAATAATACGAAAATACATACCGGGATACGGGCTTTACAACTCTCCCCCACTTGGATTAGACTTTGTCATCGAAGTCTATGCCCGTGAATAGCTATAGATAGGTCTCCCACATCTCAACCTCAGGTTCCCAAGTTCACTCGGAACACTTTCGGTGTTTCCACTAGACCTTCACTAACTGGAATTTAAGATTTCCGTCACCGCCTAAAAATCTCTCGAATACTTTCTTACCACAAAACTCCTTCAAGTACACCGCAAGTATGATCGGAGGAACACTCCAACAACTGGATTCATTCCTAGTCAAACGACTTCGGTTGTCTCCCAACCATAGATAATCCAAACATCCCGATTCTGTTGATCCAAACCCTCAGTGATTTGATAATGACCCTCTCTTAAATACTTAGTGAAAATTGTATGTAAACAATATGTATCAGAGTTTCACTATCGCTGATAAGTACTAAGATCTTACAGTACCGCTGATAGGAACTCTCGCTCTTTAAATTAAACATTCAGCGAACACTGTTCACCATAATGCGCTGAGTCTGTTCAGTCCTTATGGTGATCGCTGATAAGTTAGTTGTTTACTTATAATCCCTGAAGACAAGTTTCACGTCAACAAAGGTTCTACGCTGAAGTCGAAGATCAAGCTCAAGAACCAGCGACAAGTCTACTAATGAACTGATGCGGATCAGCGAACACTCAGATTTGTCCACTCAACGTGAAGTATCAAGTACAAGACTTCAGCTATCGCTGAACTTTATCATTCGCTGAATAGTAAATGATAATCGCTGAATCAACGAAAGCTGATCATGAAGTCCTCCGTACAAAGTACTTTTGTCTTAACCTCCCTTGCACGCCACCGTACGAAATGTCAGAAAAGAACCTCCGAAAATCTGAGATCGTACAACCACTCTGATACTACACTGTTCATTCATGCGGCTACTAAGGTTGTCAACAAAGGTCAATGACATGCAACCAATCCGCTGATGACACGTGTAAAGTGTATACTGAATTGCATTAAATGCATGCAGTATATAAAGAGATGAACTCACTTCATTTGAAGTAACTTGCTAACTCTGGACAAGTTCAAATCTCTCTCAAGATAGGATTTTATTAGTAATCTCCATATCCTTCTTAGTGCAAGAAACCTTAGTGTTCCAACTTGTTTATATTTAGGTTTATCCTTAATCTTGTTTCCGCAACAAGCTGTAAATTGTTAATGATTTATCAATAAACAATTTAGAAAAGTAAAATAGCGTGTTTGTATTCAACCCCCCCCCCCCCCCCCTTCTACAAACTTGTATAGGCCTTTCGGGACCAACAAGTGGTATCAGAGCAGATTTGTTTAATCTCATAAACAAGATCTAATCTAAGATATTTCTCTTCCTTGCTATTATCTGAAAATGGCCTCCCACACAAACACAAATTATGTAGACAATGGTTCTTTTGCACAATCCCCTAAATTCTCCAAAGATAGTTTAAATCTATGGAACGATAGGATGATAATCTCAACTTTTCCTAAAGAATCCTCTAACCCCAGGTATAGAGATGACAGGTATCAAAAGCTGAAAGAAAAGTATGCAAAGCTGAAAAGCTTTAAGAAGAAAGGAAAAGGCCTGATGGCTGACTATGATTGGGCTGCTTCTGATGAAGAAGCCTCATCATCTGATTCTGAAGATGATGAAGCAAATGAATGTCTCATGGCCAAGATTGAAGAAGAGGAAGAAAGTTCAGAAATTCCCTCCACTTCAACATCTGCCATTCAGGTATCACCTTCTTTCTTTACCAATATTGCAAATATTGATGAAGCTGATAGTCTCCGTAAAATCGAGCTGCTGACTAGAAGTTTATACGAAGCCATGAACGGCAAAGCTGTGGTTGAAAACCAAAATCTTGATCTCGCTGAAAAGCTTAAAAACTGCCACCTTCAAATAGAAAAGCTTTCTAAATTTGAAGAAGATTTTAAAGATCAAGTCCATTTAAATCAGCTAGTCAAAATCGAACGAGCGGAAGCTATCGCTGAAGAAGGATGGTGTAATTCTTCAACAAAGATCACTGAGATAATTAAGGCTCAGATTCCTCTGAGTGATAAACGTGGTTTGGGTTATAAATATGATACTCCAATACCAACCACTGAACGTTCAATGCTTAAATTTGGAACGTTCGTATCCTCAGTAGCTAACACTTCTTCATCTCAGTACTCCTCGTCGATTACACCAATCCCTGAGGAAACTCCTACCTCCTCAAAAGGTAAGGAGAAAATGGTTTATTCAAAACCTACCTCTGTCTCTAAAGACAAAGGTAAAGGAATTGTTATTTATCAAAATCCTCAGAAGGGTACCTTAGTACCTAAGCTGAATGCTTCCAAAGCCTTAGTGATTCATTCATCTGGTTCTAGAAATCAGACCTCTGGATCAGTTCAGCGACCTACTCCTAGACTCAGAGTAGATGTCCTTGGTAAGAAATCTGAAGAACTGAATGTTCGTCCTATTTCAAAAACCAATAGTGTACTTGGTGCTGGCACTTATAATTCCAAATTAAAAGCTCAGCACTCAAGTGGTCCTAGAACTAATTTTAGTTATAGGAAATGTTATCACTGTGGACTTACCGATCATATTGCAAGTAAGTGTCCCACAGCCACCAAAGCTGATAAGATAGCTAAGGTGAAGATAGCACCCAAGAAGACCAAACCAGTTGCAATTCAGGTCAAGGTGACTCCTACCGCTGAGGTCAAGAAATTGACCAAAGTGAAGAAAGACAAAGCTGAATCTTCAAATGCTGCGAAGACTGCTGAACCCATTCCAACCACTTCCACTGACAAACGCGTATACATGGTGAAGTGGGTACCCAAGCAAAACTAATCTTCCTTTGTATTGCAGGTTAAGAAGGGTATCTAGTATCTCGATAGCGGATGCTCTAGACACATGACTGGAAAGAAAAGCCTGCTCGCTGAATACAAGGAAGAGAAGGGTCCCTCTGTGACTTTCGGTGGAAATGGAAAAGGACACACCCGAGGGTATGGTGTACTTTCAAATGGTACAACATCCTTCAGAAGAGTCGCATATGTTGAAGGGCTGAAGCATAATCTTCTAAGCATCAGTCAGCTTTGCGACATGGATAACAAAGTGATTTTCACTAAGGAATCCTGCTTTGTCTCTGACAAAAAGGAGAAGATAGCTCTCAGCGGTTATCGTTTGGAAAATGTTTACGTTATAAACATGGACTCAACAACCACTGAGAACTCCTGTTTCTTCTCAAAAGCATCTTCTGATGTTAACTGGCTATGGCACAAAAGGCTCTCACATCTCAACTTCAAGACACTGAATACTCTTTCATCCAAAGAGTTAGTCACTGGTCTACCTCAACATTCATACGCCAAAGAGTCCTTATGTTCAGCATGTGAAAAAGGGAAGCAGACCAAGGCAAGCTTTAAGTCAAAGCAAGTTTCCTCAGTGTCATCTCCTCTACAACTACTCCATATGGATTTGTTTGGCCCCGTTAACAAACAATCCATCGCTGGAAAGAAATATACGCTGGTCATAGTTGATGAATTCTCTCGTTACACATGGGTAATGTTTCTGCGTTCTAAGAGTGACACCCCTGAAGAACTCATCACCTTTGTTCGGAAGATGGAAACTCTGAACAATATGACTGTTCGCTCAATAAGGAGTGATCATGGAACTGAATTCAAAAACAGTTCTCTTGATTCCTTCCTTGAGAGCAAGGGTATTTCTCACAACTTTTCGTCAGTGAGAACACCACAACAAAACGGAGTCGCTGAAAGAAGAAATAGAACAATTATTGAAGCTGCACGTTCAATGCTCAGCGATTCTCACATGCCTACTCAGTTTTGGGCAGAAGCTGTCAACACTGCTTATTTTACGCAAAACAGGTCGCTGATAGTTAAAAGATTCAAAAAGACTGCCTATGAACTCTTTCATGGGAGAAAGCCTTCAATCAGCTTTCTTCACATCTTTGGATGTCAGTGTTTCATACTGAACAACAGAGATGCCCTTGGAAAGTTTGATCCTAAGGATGATGATGGAATCTTTCTTGGATACTCCTCAGTTTCCAAAGCCTTCAGAGTCTTCAACCGAAGAAGACAAACTGTAGAAGAAACTATTCACGTCACGTTTGACGAATCCCGTTCAGCGAACTCTAAACCGAACGCTGATACAAAAGAACTGAATCAATGGATGTTTTCTCATCTTGGTGATTCAGAAGATGTTCCCACTCCTCATGCTCACACAGTAGAAAATGATGGTCCTTCTATCATTCCAAATATGCAAAATAGTGAAGCTGAAACATCTTGGGTCTCAGCTGTTCCTATAAACACTATACCTGCAGTTGATCCAAATGTCTCAGAAATTCCATCTATTTCTAAGCAATCAGTGAATGAAGTGGCAAATGCAAACATTCCTCTCTTAGCTGATAATCCAGAAGTAGCTGAAGCCTCATCTTCAGTTTCTCCAGTTCAGACTGAGTCAGCGACGCATGCTCCGGCTCAGCGATGGACTGTAAATCACCCAATCGATCAAATTCTTAGTGATCCCAACGCTGGTATTCAGACTCGTAGAAGTGCAGGTAATATTTGTTTATTTGTTAACTTTATTTCTCTAACTGAACCAAAGAAAATAGATGATGCCCTCAGAGATCCAAACTGGGTCAGCGCTATGCAAGAAGAGCTGACTGAATTCGAAAGAAACAAAGTTTGGAAACTTGTTCGTAGACCAACTGACAAAACGGTGATAGACACTAAATGGGTCTATCGAAACAAGTTGGACGAACATGGTACTGTAACTCGCAACAAAGCTCGTCTTGTTGCTCAGGGATACAAACAAGAGGAAGGCATAGATTATGACGAAACTTTTGCTCCAGTAGCAAGACTTGAATCTATTCGTCTTTTCTTAGCATTTGTTGTACACAAAAACTTCACTGTACATCAGATGGATGTTAAGTCAGCGTTTCTAAATGGAAAGCTGAATGAAGAAGTATATGTGGAACAACCTCCAGGATTCTCAGATCCTAAGCGTCCAGGTTATGTTTATAAACTGGACAAGGCACTTTATGGCTTAAAGCAAGCTCCACGTGCATGGTATGATACTCTCTCTACTTATCTCCATATTGAAAAATTTGAGCGAGGTAAGATTGACAAAACTTTCTTTTTTAGAAAAGTAAAAGGTCATATCATTTTAGTTCAAATATATGTTGATGACATTATATTTGGTTCTACTAACCCTGAGCTTTGTACTCGTTTCGCTGATAGAATGAAAGATGAGTATAAAATGAGTATGATGGGTGAACTAACATATTTCCTTGGTCTTCAGATTAAGCAAACTGAAAAAGGAACTTTTATAAATCAGGGAAAGTATGTTAAAGATATGCTGAAGAAATTCGACTTAACTGAAAGTTCAGCTATGAAAACCCCTATGGCACCACCGCTGATACTTGATAAGGACACAAAGGGTGTTCCTGTCAATGTCACGCTGTACCGTGGGATGATCGGCTCACTACTGTATCTTACAGCTAGCCGACCCGATATTATGTTTGCAACATGTCTGTGCGCACGATATCAAGCTGAACCTAAGATATCCCATATGAAAGCTGTAAAGCGAATCTTTCGATATCTTAAGGGTACAGCGAATCTAGGTCTTTGGTATCCCAAAGACTCAGGATTCGATCTAACCGCCTATTCAGACAGTGATTTTGCAGGTTGCAAAATGGATAGGAAAAGCACCACAGGAGGATGTCAGCTCCTGGGTGGAAAGCTGGTAAGTTGGACAAGTAAGAAGCAAAACTCAGTGTCCACTTCCACAGCTGAAGCTGAGTATGTAGCCGCTGGAAGCTGCTGTTCTCAAGTTTTGTGGATGAGAAATCAACTACTAGACTATGATCTTCAGCTCTCCAAAATTCCAATCTATTGCGACAGCAGAAGTGCCATCGCTATAGCAAACAATCCAGTGCTACACTCAAAGACAAAACACATAGAAATCAGATATCATTTTATCAGAGATCATGTGATGAATGGTGATATAGAACTTCATTTTATCCCAACTGATTATCAGTTAGCTGATTTGTTTACCAAACCTCTTGATGAGACAAGATTCAACTTTCTCATCAGCGAGCTTGGAATGTTGAACTTTGAAGGATAAAATCTTCAGCGGTTCACATTTAATCAGCGACACGTTTATACATTCTTGTATAGGCTTCGGGATAAAATCAACTTTTATAATCCATTTCATCATCTTCTCTCTGAATAAATTTGGTTAAACTGATATCCAGGTATGTTTTCTCTCCCTGACAATCGCATGTAAATGCAAGATTTCAAAATAAATTGCATCGCTGAATATCTCTTCCTTAACAGCGATATTTTGAAAATTCCTTAAACCTTCACTGATATTTCTATTCAGTGCTTCATGTTTTTTTAAAAGAGTCCCTGAGTTTTTTTTAAAACCTCAGAGACATCCTAAAAGAATGTGAAAGGACAGTTGTGACGTCATTGCAACGGATAACACTCGGCACGATTTCTTTCTGACACACGTTTGCACGTTTTGTTCAAACTTCCAATCAAATGCAAACACGTGTCCGTGTCATGATGAAAACCTTTTCCCGCTCAAGGTTTTCTCTCTCTAAAAATCCCTATATAAACAACTCTTGGTTTATATTTGTCTTTTACGCGAACAATCTTTCTCCGCAAGAAAAGAATTCTCTGTTGCATTTGTGCTCTCAAAAACCTCAAGAACTGTTCATCATCTTGGTATTCAACTTCAAGGTTAATATGTTCTTATTTTTTATCAAATGCGTATAACTTGTTTTCGATCTTCTCTTTGTTTTAACAAGATCAAACAAAAGAACTTTTTAAAATAAAATCATTTCTTTCATGGTTTTATGAACACAACCATTTCATGGTTGTTCTTCAAGTTTTAAATCTATATCTTAAACTTGTTCTTCATTCGTATCCATTTTTCTTTTAGAAACTGGAATACAAGATTTTATGGGTTTTACTTTTCTTTTAAAATCAAGAAAAACCCTAATCTTCATTAAGACATTTTTTTTGTCTGAATGAAATGGACAAGATTCGAAAAATCTTAACGGAAATTTCTTTCCACATTAAGATAATTCTTATCTATTAACATCTTTGGTTGAACTGATAATACAGTGATATGGCATCTTCAAAGCTGAATGTTACCGCTGAATCCATCTCCACTGACTCTGAGGAAATGGAAATCTTCAAAGCCCCCCAGGTGAAGTTCGAGCTGGATCAACTCGATTGGACTAAGGTCAACAACCTCTCAGCTCTTCTCGAGTTTCCTCCTCGGAAGCAAGTATCACATCTGGACGATGCTGTAAATTTTCTGAAGAACAGCCCTATCTACACAGCCCTGACCATAACACCTCCTGCCAGTCAGCGGCTCTTATCCCAGTTCTGGTACTCTGCCAGACACACTGAGCTACCCTCTGCCAAAGATCCATCCAAAACAATAGACTGCATACTCAGCGATACTGAGTATGGCACCATCAAGATCACACCCGCAATTATCCGCAAAGCCCTAAACTTCCCAAATGCCTCCAAAGAAAAACCCTTCATTCCATTCCCTGACCACAAAAAGCATGCTGACAGAGAAGCACTCATTGCTTTCCTTAACGCAATGGGTTATATCTGGGATATTGGAAGGGACAAGAAGCCTGAGAAGAAACTGACGCTGATAAAGAAATCCAAGATGCCCAGCGAGATGAATTTCATCTTCGCTCACCTGATCAGCTGCATGACAGCGAAATCCGGATCTTCTGATCAAGCCGCCCAACCTCAGCAGTCCATGGGATACGCACTGCTGAAAGGTCTAAATATTGACTGGGCCTCCATTATTTATGAAGACCTGATTCAACGTGTCGATTCTGCCGCTGACAGACCAGCATGGGTTCCTTACCCACGATTCATCAGCGCCATCTTTCAATATGGCCTGAAGGACAGCTATCCTGAAGAGGGTGATCTGAAACTTTCTCAGATTGGCCCTAAGGTTCTCGACTTCAAGCCTGTCGCCAATGAGGTACGTCTCTCTACTCTTCTCACTCTTCTAAATTCTCCGCTTTCTGTGGCTCCTTCAGCGACAATACCCATCGCTGATACCCCGGCCACAACATCCTCTTCTTATAAGAAAAGGAAACCCTCTCACAACCAACTTGATTCCAAAAGGATCAAGAAAACCAATGAGCAACCCCAGCAATTCCATGCTGAAGACTCCTCAGCTCATTCTGAAAAGCTGAAGGAAAGTTCCGTGGTACGCTCTGCCACACCCGTGCAAGCCATCCCTCCAATCCAGACTTCAGCGTCTCTAAACGCTGAGGTTAGAAACTTGGAAACTACCCAACCTCCCTTAGTCTCTCAAAAGACTGATGAAGTGATTGTCAGCGATTCCAACGCTGAACTCAGAACCCGAACCCCAATCTTAACCTTCGCTTCTCCCTCCACTCACTTGGACACTCCTCCAGCGAACACTGGAGATGCCATCATTCCAGAAGCCGCCGCTGATGCTTCTCAACTAATGATGAAGAAAGGACCTGCAGAGTTCACCATACCTCACCGTACTTTCGAAGAGGATATGGAACACTACTCAGGAACCTGCAACTTCGACGAGTTCATCAATCCTCCTGCAGGTACTAATCCCACCTTAAACACTGTTACTAAACCTGAAACTTCCGAGCTTTCCTTTGTTCACAAGTACTTATATGTTACAGGTCCTAATTTGGGAGACATCAACGCCTCGCTGAAGTCCGTGGAAACAAAGTTGTCCAGTCTCACCACCACACTCTCCAACAACTCAACAGCTGTAACAAACGCTGGAGAGAACTTGACAAAGCTGACAACGGTGGTGGAGAAGAAAGCTTCCACTTAAGACATCAAGAGTCTTGATAAGACGCTCAGCGATTTTGCCAAGGTGCTCTGTGACATCTACACTGACTACACAAGCCTCAAAACATCAGTTTCGACCATGTCCAGCGAAGTAACAACGCTGAAGACGTCGGTTGAAAAACTCGAGGGTGATATGTCAGAGGTCAAGACTGACTTAGGCTCTGTAAAGTCCGACGTTAGCTCTATGAAGACGATGATCGAGACGCTGGTAAACAAGGCAAATAGTCCAGCTCCTGCTCCTACCCCTGTCCCTATTCTGGAATCTTTCACAGAGGAGGATCGCACAGAGCTGAGAAAAATCACGCCTGCTATTTCTGGCCTAGAAGACAGAATAGCAAAGCTTGAAGGTTGTGTGAAAATCTCAGGCCCAGAAGACAGAGATAACACCAATGCTGAGTCTGCCCATTCCTCCCCCAGTCATCATGAAAAAGAGGGGGAGAAGAGCGCTGAACATTCCAAGGAGAAAAGCGCTGAAGATCTTGAGAAAAGCGCTAAAGATCTGAACAACAAAAGCGCTGAAGACCTTTCCCATGATGAATCTATCAGGGGAGAGAGGAATGAAGATCTGACCGCTGGATCTCAGGGAGATGAAAACCCTGAGGGAACCGAGAAGCTCACCTCTGTATCTGAGGGGGAGCAACTCGAAGAAGATGCTGAGAATTCCGAAGCAGAAGAAGATGAAGACATCGACATCCCTGACGACAAACCATCCTTCTCTCCAAGAAAGGATGATGATGATGATGATGATGACGATGATTTCTTTATCGTCAAACCTGCCCCAAGGATCAAAGCTCTTAAAGGAATCTCAATAAAAGAACCATCAGGGGAGAAGACAAAGACAAAGCCCTCAGCCTCTGGCGCCGAGAAAAGCAAAGACAAAGGCCTCGCTGAAGATGAAAATCTAGCGATTCTCTTTGAAAAGCCGGTTTGTCAGGTAAACTAAATCTTTATTTTTTCCTTCCCTGAACTTCTCAACAACTCACTAAGTTCTCCAAACCTATATACACATCCACATTATTTTTTCTATCTTTTCTACCCAAGTTCTTCTACCCAATTCTTATCTGTAAGATCGCTGCTTTTCAGCTAGTCCTCTCCCCTGTTTGAGGATGTCGCTGAAGGTTCTACTGTTGCGACTTCACAAATAAAGCCAGCTGCTGCTGATGAAATAATCCCAGTCTTGGATTTAATCTCTGAGACTGATGAACCAGAAGAACAACCTCTCTTGCACAATAAGAGACCTTCCTCAGTTCCTCAAAGGCTGAGTGAAGAAGATCAAAAGAGAAGAGAAGAAATAATAAAGCGATTCGAGGATCAGCGAATCATTCTAAGGCGTGATCAACTGCCTTCAGTTCCTCCTAAGTTCAGAATTTCAAAAGCTGAATATCAGGACCACCTTAGAGCTGAACGCCTCATTGCTGAAAGAAAGGAAGCTGAAGAGAAAGGAAGAGAATACGCCATCAAGCTCACTCAAGAATCTGTCAAAGACCCCAAACTGAAGCGTGTTCCCATTCAAATCCAACGAAAGCTGTGGGAAGAAGCCCAGAAGATCGTGGAAAAGAAAACTGAAGTTTCTCAGACCACCTTGATCTGGTGTAAAGAGAAAATTCACTTCAGATATCGTCCAGCGAAGATCAACAAGGTATTCATCTCTGGAAGAACATCTATCGGAGTACCTATTGTTGACATCAAACTGTTCAGAGAAGATGGCACATCTGAAACCTTTCGCGCTGACACTGTAAAAAGGTATGGTCTCTCTGAATGGCTGGAGATGAGGTTAGCTATCCAACCATCACAATCTAAGTACAAGAATCATTTCGAAAAGCTGATAAACAGACAGATCGACTTGATATCTTCTTGTGTGGATATTCCTCCTGTTCCTGATCTAAAGCCGAAAAGAAAAAGAGGTTCTCCAAGGAAGAAACGTCAAGATTCAAACTCAGGACCTGTCATACGAAATGAAACTGGAATTGGTTTCTCTCGCGCTGAAGTACTTGGTCCTGATCCTGATCTATCCGCCCTTGACATCTCTTTGCCACCATGTGAACTTTTCGTCCCTGGTAAAGTCATCAGTAATCCTTATGGAATATTCTTTCTTGACTACGACGGACGTAAATGCTTTCAACGGATCGCTGAGCTCCCAATCACTCCAATCGAACAGCTCGGAGATCTTATCTACTGGTGTGACTTCAGAAAGGACATTCAGGCACGACACCTAAAACCCTTGATCTTTCAAGAAGCGCTGAAGAAAAGAAAACAAGGTGTAACGGTTCCTGACTGGATGATTCCCACTGAAAAGACGACCCTTGATGAACTTCTCATTAAGGAAGAACCTTTTGAAAACTGATATAATCTCCTTTTTCTCTATTGTATCAGTTATCCTTCTGTACTTGTAATTTATTTCGCTTGTACTTGTAATCTTTCTGTTCTTCATTGTAACCTGATTCAAAGATTTAAAGAAAGATTTCAGCGAATGTACTTTACTCCATCAGTACTGAAAAGATCCCAGAAAACAGTAAAAGGGACAAATATTTTATGAGTTCTTTTTATCCTTATGTTTTCATTAAATAGCAATTTTCTTTGTTGCTATGTCATAATCAAATAGGGGGAGATTGTTGATCCAAACCCTCAGTGATTTGATAATGACCCTCTCTTAAATACTTAGTGAAAATTGTATGTAAACAATATGTATCAAAGTTTCACTATCGCTGATAAGTACTAAGATCTTACAGTACCGCTGATAGGAACTCTCGCTCTTTAAATTAAACATTCAGCGAACACTGTTCACCATAATGCGCTGAGTCTGTTCAGTTCTTATGGTGATCGCTGATAAGTTAGTTGTTTACTTATAATCCCTGAAGACAAGTTTCACGTCAACAAAGGTTCTACGCTGAAGTCGAAGATCAAGCTCAAGAACCAGCGACAAGTCTACTAATGAACTGATGCGGATCAGCGAAGACTCAGATTTGTCCACTCAACGTGAAGTATCAAGTACAAGACTTCAGCTATCGCTGAACTTTATCATTCGCTGAATAGTAAATGATAATCGCTGAATCAACGAAAGCTGATCATGAAGTCCTCCGTACAAAGTACTTTTGTCTTAACCTCCCTTGCACGCCACCGTACGAAATGTCAGAAAAGAACCTCCGAAAATCTGAGATCGTACAACCACTCTGATACTACACTGTTCATTCATGCAGCTACTAAGGTTGTCAACAAAGGTCAATGACATGCAACCAATCCGCTGATGACACGTGTAAAGTGTATACTGAATTGCATTAAATGCATGCAGTATATAAAGAGATGAACTCACTTCATTTGAAGTAACTTGCTAACTATGGACAAGTTCAAATCTCTCTCAAGATAGGATTTTATTAGTAATCTCCATATCCTTCTTAGTGCAAGAAACCTTAGTGTTCCAACTTGTTTAGATTTAGGTTTATCCTTAATCTTGTTTCCGCAACAAGCTGTAAATTGTTAATGATTTATCAATAAACAATTTAGAAAAGTAAAATAGCGTGTTTGTATTCAACCCCCCCCCCCCCCTTCTACAAACTTGTATAGGCCTTTCGGGACCAACAGATTCAAATTTCAAGCTCTAACCATTCTAAAGTTGCTCACCAATATACCCTACAGGATACTCGAATTCGATCATTCCTATCATTAACTGTCGATTAACTTTCACGAGTTCTAATAGACTCCCACAATTTATTTCACATGAATTATCAAACCAGTAAATTTATAATCACCCACGAAGGTCATTCCACCACAACCATTCACCACAAGAAAACATTTCAGGATTACCACTACCATCAACATAATTTCCTTAAAATCGGCTACAATTCCCCAATTACACTAAGGCATTTGGCCTCAAGCCCAAAAGTCGACACCTAAGTATACTATTCACCTAAAAAATTCTACGCATTTATCCTCTTTATTACAAAGGGCATCATTCCCTAACCGATACTATTCGGCCTACAGTACCCACACGTGTGGGATACCCAACCTTCCACCATCGACGTATCTTTCACACTCGCTCTACGAAGCCTAGTTACACCCCAACGCCTACCTCTCAGGTACGTCTCAAGTCCCGGCACAACGGAGCTACCTCTCAGGTAAGTGCCCAAGACTGTATCCTCTTAGTGCCTACTGGAAAGTCAAGGTCATAACACATGAATACCGGAGTCCCACCCCGAGATACCCAACCGACCATTAAGACCAAGCAATTGACCCTTGACTATCACGGACAAAATTCGGAATTTCCCCCGGAACTCTCTCGCGTTTGGCATTTTCCTCCAAAACTGCCACCTCCTGAGCACTACCTATTGACTCGAGAAGAGGTGCATCCACTGTTAACCGTTGACACAAGCCCCACAGTGGCTCACCATCCAGATGTCGACTAAGTGCGTCCGTAACAATATCCGTTTTACCGGGGTGGTAAAGTATCTCACCATCATAATCCTTGACCACATCAAGGCACCTCCGCTGACGCATGTTGAGGTTTTGCCGGTCATCAAGTACTAGAGGCTTTTATGGTTAGTGTATACACTTGATGCCATACAAATAGTGCCTCCAAATCTTGAGAGCAAACACCACCAAATCGTACATACCCTCCGGCAAAGTCAACATCGGAGCCTCGCATAACGCCTGCGTAGCTCCTCAAAGCCCTCTGCTGCTCTTCACCCCAACTAAAAGCCGCATATTTCTTCATCAATCGGGTCATCGGTAAAGCAATCTTGGAGAAATCCTGAATGGATCTCCGGAAGTACCCTGCTAACCCAAGAAAACTCCGTACTTCAGTGAGAGTCTTTGGCACTTCCCACCGCATCACAGCCGTAATCTTGGCCGGATCCACCATAATACCGTTCTGGTTCACGACATGTCCTCGAAAGTGGACCTCTCATAACCAGAACTCACACTTGGAGAGCTTAGCATACAGCTTCTCCCGCCTCAAAACTTCCAAAACTTCTCGCAAATGCATCTCATGCTCTTCCTTCGACTTCGATTACACAAGAATATCGTCGATGAACACGATCACCGATCGATCCCACATAGGGCTACATACCCGGTTCATGAGGTCCATGAACGATGCGGGTGCATTGGTGAGCCCGAGAGGCATCACCACAAACTTGTAAATGGCCATAACGTGAACAAAAGGCCGTCTACTCCGTATCCTCTCTCCTCACCCGCATCCGATGATACCCCGATCTCAAATCAACCTTAGAGAACCACGAGGCTCCCTGAAGCTTATTGAACAAGTCATCGATCCTTGGCGGAGGATAACGATTCTTCACCGTAAGCTTATTCAACTCATGGTAGTCTATACACCTCCGTTGGGACCCGTCTTTCTTTTTCACAAACAGAATCGGGGCTCCCCATGGTGGACAACTCGGCTTGATGAACTCCTTTTCGATAAGTTCCTGCAACGAGTGTACAACTCCTTCATTTCCGGTGAAGCCAGGCGATAAGGTGCCTTGGCCACCGGAGCAGCATCCGGAATCAAATCAATGCGGAACTCTACCTGTCGCTCGGGAGGTATCCCCGATAACTCCTCGGGAAAATACGTCAGCAAACTCCCGTACAACTGGCACATCCTCCGCAGACTTCTTCTCTCCATCGACGCGCGTGTCGATCACATACGCCAAAAATCCCTGACCACTGTGCTGCAAGTACCTCCGAGCCCTCGCAGCCGAACATATCGCTGAGGTCCGCCTGGGCAAGCCGCCCTGAACTAGCATTTCTCCCCCGCTTGGGGTTCGAACTCGTACTTGTTTGCGACGACAAACAATCTCCGCATCATACGCATCCATCCAATCCATGCCCACAGTCACGCACAACTCCCGCATAGCGATCGGAATCAAATCGATCGGGAACCTCACACCAGAGATCTCCAAAGTGCACCCCCGGTACACGTCAGTAACCGTCAAGGTCCTGTCTTCAGCAACTGCAACCATAAGTGGACAGCCTAACCGTCCTACAACTCGGCCCCAAACACTCACTGACTATGTGAGACACGAAAGGATGAGTAGCCCCGCTATCAATCGTCACCACAGCAAGCAACGAGTTAACCAAGAACGTACCTGTCACCACTTTATACGTAGCTTGTGCCTCCTCCACTCCCAGTTGACGAACTCTACCTCAGGCCGCCTCCATCACTACAGCAAGTGAAACATACTGCGCGGTACTCACGAACTCCCTGATCTTGGTACGTAACATATCCTCGTACCGTGTCCTCTTCATGTCCTCAAAAGCAGCATGCTAAGGATAGAATAATGTCATTTCCGTGAACTTTCGGTTCACCTCCTTTATGACCTCCGCAGTCTGACAGAGCTCCAAGAACTCTTTGGCACTCCTCTCCATCTCCACTAGAGGCACATGCTCTACATGAAACATACGACGAACTCCTCCCAGGTCAAGTAGTGCGCCCGTTAAGCGTCAAAGCAGTAGCACACCAGTCTTTCGCTCTGTCTCGTAAAATATTCACCGCGAAGCGAACCTTCTTGTTCGCAGGACAACCACTGGTAAGGAATGTGCACTCCATAACCGATCCCGACTCTCTTGTTTGGGGCTGCCCACCCGCATGGGGTGGAATCGCCGCGATGCGCTCCTCCATCGACACTATTATCTCATCATGAATGGCGGTAATAATTTCGGGGATCGCCTCCTCAAAATATGCGTCACCTCGACCGCAAACATCTCACGAATCTGATCAGCAATAATTCCAGCATCAGCATCTGGATCAACATTATTGTTCGTCCTTAACGAGCTACTAGCACACATTAAAACCTGCTAACTACGCTCATACTCAACTCTTCGGATTCTCCGTGACTTTCCCCGACTCGAGCACGGATCCTGTGCTTCAGATAGTAGGAGCTCTGCTACTACCCTTCACACCTATCCTTACTCGTTTCGAGTCCTGTCCCGGGACGTCCAAGTAGTTGCTTACCACAAACAAACACATATGCCCATTCCGGCATATGCAAACACTTTTCCTTGCTCCCTAGAAAAGTCGTAATACCCCACCACCCTTGCTAGAACGGAACCCCCACTAGCCCTGACGAGTCGCCTCGTAAACGCACAGTCGTATACAATGAAACCAGATAGACATTTGAATATAAGATTCTATCCTACAACGGTTGGACTCAAACAAGAGCTGCGCAATAGAACTAAATCCAACATTCTAAGGCTATTCAGTTCCTACTGCATACAACCTAAGGTGCATTCACATAACAACCTATCAAGGCTAGCATGAGTTCCTAATATCAAGTAACAAGTATACAGTACCACAAAATCCACGTAAGCAATCTAGCATACATACTCCTATGTTCTAGAAAGCAATCTAGCATACGTACTCATATGTAAACGCTATTCCCAGCTCACTAGGAATTTCATCTCATCCTACTACTCTTGCTACAACGGAATCCCTGTTAGTCATAACGAGTTGCCTCGCGAATACCCAGTCGCACGCAGCGTGAATCAAATAGACATTCGAATACAAGATTCTATTCCTAGAACGGTTGGACACAAACAAGAGCTGCGCAATAGAACTTAATCAAATATTCTAAGGCTATATGATTCTTACTGCATGCAACCTATAGGGCCTTCACTTGACAACCTACTATAACTAGCATTGATTCCTACTAGCAAGCAGTCATCGTACAGTACAGTGTAAACAACCTAGGCAATCTAGCATGCATACCCTATGCCTAGAAAGCAATAAATACACTAAGTGTTGTACCTTCCCAATTGGTGTCGGCTGACTGTACACACTGCGCCCACGATCACCGTTTCCCAAACGGGCTTTCTCCGTTCATTTATTTTCAAAGATTTTAATAAGAGAGTTTAAAAAAAACTTCATAGCCGCAACTTGAGACCAAACACACCGAGATGTGTTTGATTCACTCAAGCTGTGCTCTGATACCAAGTTGTAACATCCCAAAAATTACAAGGAATTTAAAATTTTAAAACATGCATTTCATTATAAAACAATCACAATTTAATAATTCGTAACTCAAATGAAGTTAACGTCGTTAACTCGAACAGTCAATAAAGTTTATGCAGCGGAAATTTCATAAAATAAAATCCAAAGGTTTGAAAGTGAAACTTAAACAATTCTCGACACTCCGCGCCTAGTGTGTGTACCGTCAAGCCCGACTGCCGCTCGCACCTGAAATCACAACATATTGGGAAAAGGGTAAGCTAAACGCTTAGTGAATCCTATCACACACGCATGTAGCAACCCCACGTATATCGCCCCTACTCGCCAGTAGGCAACATCACCGTCACCACGGATATAAATCCACATAACAATTAGCGTATAAATACGAACCTCGGTCCCACCGAGCACACCAAAAATATATCGATACAAGCTCAGTCCCACCGAGCCCTCAGTCCCACCGAGTAAAGACATTGATACAAGCTCAGTCCCACCGAGCCCTCGGTCCCACCGAGTAAAGATAATACAATTGTACTAGCTCAGTCCCACCGAGCCCTCGGTCCCACCGAGCCTCCCAGTCCCACTGAGGTGTACACAAGCATACATAATTCACATACACATTCAACAGATCACAACTAGATATCACATCCTAACTAATTCACGTAAACACGTAATAACACATAATAACACGTAACATAAAATAACGATATGCATGAAATTCCTAACTACGCGGTGAGAGAACTCACCTCAAAGCAAAGCAACGCGCTCCCGAGCCGCAACACCAGCACGTCAACCTTCCTCCCATTTTCCCACCTAATTACGCACTAAAAACGTCAACGGAAAGTCCCAACTCACGACACTTTTACTAGTTTAACGAAACTAAAAATTCCAGCTTTTATACTAAAAACGCAGGTCTGTTCGGGGCCCATTTTACCCCTGCTAAACTGATCAAACCAAAAATCTAATTCCACCTTCAGGAAGTTCAATGTCTTACGGTTCCAGGGACGTATCGCACGCGTCCTAACGATATTCCTAGCACTCTGTATGAATTTTACAAAAACACCTCTCAGAGCAGCTAAAACAGGACCTGTCCGTATAAAATGGCAATTTGACACTAGCTATGGCCCGAACTGGTTTTTCCACAAAACATATAAAAGTTACTAGACTCAGAATGGGAACTTTTGGCACCAGCTCCATCCCAATCCGACATTCCTAGCAAAAGATATAGCTTTTACACAACAGGGCAGAAACTGTACAATTTACATAAAATGATAACCTTTTGAACTTGAACCCAATAAGACGTCTTAATCCAAACAGACCCGCAAAGCAACATGACTTACTGTTTTAGGGTTGACATGGGCTGAACCACACCATGCACCACCCACTTCCGCCTCCGGCGGTGGTGGTGGTTGGCGGCGACGACGGTGGTTGCGGTCGATAACCTCCGGCGAAACCTCCCAACATCACCCGCAACCCCACATCCGCACACACCCACACACCCGCAAGCGCACGCACTCTCTGCCGCCATCGCGGCGGCGTGCAGCGGCGGCCCCACCGCCGGCAACCGTGGCTATGGCGGTGGTGGTGGCGGTTTACATTCTCCGACGAGGAAAAACATCAAATAAAACGAACGGGACACTTACCTTAACGGAATCCCTCTTCCTCCTCCTTTCCGACCACTCCCGACGCTGGTTCCCTCACGCCGGCGATCGCCTCCTTCCTCCTCTCGACCCTTGCTCTCTTTCTCTCTCGGTTTTTCTCTTCCTCCCTCTCTCTCTCTCTCTTTTCCTTTCTCGGCCGAAAACAACAAGAAGGGGGGGGGGGAGATGGCTAAAGGTTCTTGGGGGTTACTAACATGAAACCGAAGGGGAAGGGGAAGGGGAAGGGGAAGGGGTGTCTCTTGGCTGATCCCATGCACAAGTTTGGCCCCCTTGCCACTTTAGGCCCCTCAACTAAACTCTTCTCGCAAACCAACAAAATAGTTGACATATTTAACAATTAGGTCCAAATCGTCTAATCCCGTTAACGGAAACCACGTTAAATAATAGCTTAAAAAAAGTAATAATACGAAAATACATACCGGGATACGGGCTTTACAAAAAGTGGTCAGAACAAATCCACGTGGCACTCTCTAATTGAAAGCTAAACCACTAGATGTCCCCACGATACACAATTCAGGCCACTCCACCTTCTGACACTCGAGTGCCTACAGTATCTACGGCGATTACCCAGCCACAAGTTCTGATTATAAATATCCATAACCTTGACCCATTTCTTTTCTAAACCTCCTAAACCCTTCACCTTTCCCTCTTTTATTCAAATCCTCAACATTCTTCAAGAAAACCCCAAACCTGCAACAATGGCGGAACCCCAAAACTCTGCTGATTCAAGCCGAATAGAACCCACTGATGATATCATTGTTCTTCCATACGAGTTTGCTGACAACAACTACAGATTCGATCCCACTCCAGGACTCTATCTACCCTTGTATAACGTCTTCATTGAGTTCTTTAGAAACTCTGATATCTTCAGATCCCTAACAGAGTTCGATGACCATCTTCCAGCGATCTATGTCCAACAATGGTGGACCACATGCCAATATATCGAAGAACAAGACGGGATAGTTGGGAGCGTCAACGCAAGTAATGGAGGAGCGGGAACAATCCGCATTAGAGCAAGTACCCTAAGAAGAATCTTCAGAATGAAAACCAAACGACAGCTAGGAATAGACGCCTATGAGAAACCACCAAAAACAGTTGTCCTTCTTGATTTCATGAAGTTTCTGGGTTACAACAAGGATCTGAATAGGATAGGAGAGTTCAAGCGACAGAATCTACCCACAATGTGGAATTTCATGTTATCCACCTTAAACAGAACCCTTACCAGCAAATCTGGTAGTCAAGACCAAGCCACAACATAAATCCTACAAATCATGTATGGATTGTTCTTCAATCGAAACTTTGACTACGCCAGCATTCTCTACAACGATCTTCTTACGGCTGTTAATATAAAAACCTCATCCATCGCAAGAGGAGGAGTCGTTGGATCCCACAAGTTCCTGAAGATGATCAAGTTTCCACGCTTCATCAGTCTGGTGATCAGAAGAGCCTTCGACAGACTGGAACTAACTCATCAGGGTCGCTCAACACCTGTTTGGACGATGTCCAAATTCCTCCCCACCACTTCAGGCGAATACCCCTTCATAAGAAGAATTCCAGGTACAATGCTTGCCCTTATCGCCCCTGACCACATCTCTATCCAGAACTATCAGAGTGCTGCTCAACCTCAAGAACTTGAGGTGAGAACCCCAACATACTTAGGATCTGAGCCTTCCTTGGAGAGCTTGAGTGAGGAGATTGGTGAGGAAGTTAACAGACCAGAGGCAAGAGTACCCGAAGTGGGGTCTTCCTCTAGAAGAGAGGAAGTAGAGGACATAGCATCTCTTAGAGAGGCTGTCCATGAGGAAGTACAGGAAATACCAGAGGTAGAAACAATCTTTTCTGATAGTGGTGAGCAAGAAGAAAACATCAGAGAGAATCCTGAGAGTTCTACAGCTATAGGAGCCGAGGAAAATGTGAGAATAGAAAAAGATGCTCAACAGAGCACAGCTGAGGGTATCCTTAACCAAATTCCCAGTGCTTCCACACAATCTAATCCTGGTGATCAAGACCAAAGGATTATTGAAACAGAGGTGCACACCTCGAACCCCAACCAGCCTATACCATCAGAGGCACCTCTTCATGCCTTTGGTACGCACGAAACCGGGGAAACTATCTTTGGTAGTGATGTTCATTCGCCCGTGAACATCAATAGGTCACCTCCACACGATGATGCCTCTGTGGCTCATTTAGACACGACACAAAATAGACCAGAGATCTTTGTAATCTCACGTAGCATCTGTCCGACTCAGGGACAATGGGAGACCATAGTAGAACAAGGGAAGACATTGCTTGATCCAAATGCTTCTCATCACACCAGATTTCCTTCTTCAGAACCTGAGCTGGAAGAGGAAACTTTGGTCAGAACACCTGTAGTTGTTTCCCCTCAAAGGGAAAATCAAGGACCAGGTGGAAGTCCTCCAAGAGCCAACATCAAACCAACTCTTGACGGAGGCGCCTCTGAACTCGAGGCAGAATTGGATCCATGTGTTGGAACCAAGGAGACCCCCGTTGACACTGTCACAAGAGCAGAGTTCGAAAGCTTCTGTGACAGTATCAACAACTCTTTGAACGAGTATAAACTTATCAATGAACAAAAGGAGGAGCTGATCCGCAAGGAAAATGCTTCTCTCAGGGAAGAACTGCTGAACATCTCAAACAAGCATGCTGAAATAACTCGAAAATATGCCGAGGCTGAAGCACTCAGAACAAAGTCTGAACGGGTCAGAGGAGAAGAGATTGCAAAGCTGACAACAGAGATAGCCAACCTAAGATCAGTCAGAACAGAGGAAGTTAAAAAGACTTCGACAGATCTTGCAGATCTAAAGCGACTCATAATAGAAAACCACACAGCGCAGATGAACAGAACCCTTCCCATCCCCACGGTTATTCTCTCAGAATCTAACGTGAGAACCTTGACAGAAATAATTACCAACTCTGTTAAGGAATCCATAAAAGGAGCAACCACCTCATCTGCTACTCCACTCAACATCTCCAACCCTAACCCAAATGACCTACCCATGACAGTTGGCCAAATGGGAGACTTCAGAAAATCAATTCTTAGCCGTATGATGACGATCTCATCAAAATTTGTAATGAAAGCTAAGGCGACAGAACAACACGTGAAAGCGTCCCTTGATACTCACAAGTTCAACTTTGAGGCTCAAGTAGACGAGATCAGAGGTGCTGCAACAGAGGTAGAAGATGTAATGACAAAGGCAACCTCAAACTTTACTAATATCATTTTACAGGCTACCTCTACATCGAAAAGACCTGCAGAAGAAGCACCCACAGACGAACCTTCAAGCAAGAGACACAAAGCTGGTCTGACGTTTGTTGTTCTGTCCTCACCAAAAGCTCGAATTGACGATTCTGACGATGATGATGATTTCGAAGATGCTCAAGAAGGTCAATCAGACAATCAATTGGGTGAGTCCTCAGAACAATAAAAGGGGGAGAAGGAGAAGGAGAATGAGAAAGAGAAGAAGAAGGAGAAGGAGAATGAGAAAGAGGCAGAGAAAGAGAAAGAGGTTGAAAAAGAAAGAGAAGCCAAGGGTAAAAGGAAAGTCACAGAAGCAACTGAGGCAGAGGCTACAAGAGAAGAAAAGGGGATAACAGAGGAACACACACCAGAAATGACGGTGGTGGCATTTGACTACATGTTCAAGGACATAGTCATCAAACCAACAAAAGCATCAACACAAGAACAACCAGAGATCATCTGCCTAGATACCCCTCCTACAACTCCAAGAACAGAACCAGAGAGGACAAACCCATCCTCTGCTGAAGGACAAACAAGTCGAGCCCAACCTCAAGCTACTAAAAAATATGCTCACATCGACACCCTTATGGCAGAAACCCATGATGACCCAAACCCAATGGTAACAGAACAGAACCCATAAACCTCTACCTTTCATACCGAAAAACCTGCCTTAGAAACGGTATTTGCATTTCTATATGCTGATAGAGACATCATCCCTGTAAATGACGTACCCATACCTTAACCCAATCAGAATAAACACCATTTCTGATGCAAGGCTAAAATTCATCCAAACCAAGTCAAATCAGAATAGAGCCATCAATATAAACTTCGGTATTCGTAGAATTCTGGACATCAAGAACAAGAAGTTTCAACACGACAGGGTCACATACCATGAGTATTCTGTGGAATCAATAGAAGGCAGAAATGAAATCTTCAATGACAATGATCTCGTCCTTCTGAACCCATATGATCTGATCTTACTTCACGCATACTGCTTGAACTTCTCAGAAAGATACACGCCGGCCAGAACTGCGCTACCAGAAGTCAGATTCGCTATGCAAGAGCACATCAATCTCAGAATACAGATTGGTTATCAGCTAGGCATAGAGTTTGAAATCGAGAAAGTAGCGGTTGCACCACCAAATGAAAACCTTGAGGGTTATGGCCATCATAGAACTGGAACCGTAGTAGAAGATCCTCCAGTCTTTGTCTGCCGACAGAAGGGCACAAAGAAGGCCATCAGAGCAGCTGAAGCCCACAAGTACTCGAGTGAGTCGCTAGTATACCTCAAGAACATAATCCAAAATCTCCCAAGAAGTAAGTGTCCAGAAGAACAGCAGAAACTCTTCATCGACCAGATTGATCGGATGCTGGACTTCCGTACTCTAATCAGAAGATTCGACAGAATTCTTAGGGGAGATAACTATGCATAAATGTACTACTTCTTACCATGCACTGTAATATCTTAAAAGAATAGTACAAAGGCTAACAGAGGTAAATATTCTCTGTTCTTTTTGTTTACATCTCTGTTTCAAATTTTTTATTTTCAATACTTAGGGGGAGATTATTAGTCCCAAGTATCTGTAATGTAAAAGTATTGAAAATATTATCAAGTCAGAAGACCATCAGAGATGCAGCAGAAGACTTAGAAGAAAAAGCTTCAAGAAGATCAACAGAACTCAACAGAGTTCTGGTGGAACTAACAGAGCTCAACAGAGCTCTGTCAGAAGATCAACAGAAGAACTGTTCACAACCCGAAGACCAATAGAGCTCTGGTCTATGAGCTCTGTTGTAGTCAAGACCTCTGTGATACCTAAGTTTCGTAAGAAATCCCAAGTGTTAGACAAGTGTCCATACTTTCCACGTATGCCCTAAAAATAGAAGACACACTTTCCACGTGTCATTCTAGGGTACGATAGTACACTGCCTTCACTTTATCAGGGCTATAAATAGAGAGGTAGTGGAACAAACAATTGTAAGCTTTAGGAAGAGTAGTTTTCCAAAATTGTTTAAGCACACACTGCAGCAATCCCGAGCACTACCTCCGTACGATATTGTTGTCCTGTGAGATTTCCGAACACACTTGAACATGTTCTTGGTGTGATTCATTATCAATATATGAGAAGCTTTTATATCTGATCCTGTTATCATTTACTGTTCATTATCATAGTTCATTTATTGTTTACACAATCACTCATATTAATGGCTTTATTTAATATGCTTCCGCTGTCTATTTCACTACCATTAATATGATACAACGTGAATCTGGGAACCTACACTTGTGTTTTTGACAAAACTTCAGATCTAACAATCTCCCCCATTTTGTCAAACACTCCTGTATTTATCAACATTGAATTCTTTTAGAGCAGGAACAATCTTCAGCAGTATCACATTCCTCAGAGCAAGTCTTCTATCAATCTGCTCAATGAGATCTTTTGTCTGTTGAATCTGAACTCCTCTTTGTATCTTCTTATTTAAACTGTTTTGATGAATTTGAGAGTTCCAGAGCAGTATTTAGCAGCTTCACTAGCTATGAAGTAGATCTTTTGCTTTTGTTCATTTTTCAGTACAACACCCAATTCTGGCCATTCAGTGACTTGACTAGTCTTCATAACATCCAGTTGCACATGTTCATTGTTTGGCTTTGATAAGTAAACACATGGTCTATGCTCATATAGAGCAATCTAAAAATCTGTATAAGCATGCCATCTCAGAATATAGAAAATGGCACTTCTTACTATTGCCAAAGCTGCTCTCTCCTTCTTGTATTTACTACAGTCTTCATTTTGCAGCAGACCGTACAACTTATAGAAATCCACAACAGAGATCTCATCAAAATCAGCTTCAGTGAAGTAGTAGACTTTTCCATCTTCTCTTAGTACTTCGAATTCATAATACTCATGTTTTCAGAATTGCTTGACAACCAATTCTCTGATTCCAGTGATCATGAATTCAGAATACACATACTTCCTTTTCTTTCCCACCATATTTTTCAAATCTGCACGAAGCTTCTGAGAAAATTCTGTCTTGTCATGATACACACTTAGAAAATTCACTTCTCTAGGCTGAAAGAAGTGTGGTAAAGTAAACTCCAAAAACATGTCATTAAGATCAACATAAATCTCTTCTTCATTTGTCTCTGATTTTTCTGCTTGTTCAGCCTCTTGCATTTGAACATCTTGTGAAGATATATCTGGAATTATTTCTTCAACATCATCTGAATAAACCTCATTTACTTCATATTCAGCAGGAAATAAAAAGTCTTTGTGTAGCAACTTCTTTGGGTTTTCTTCTCAGAGCATCCATTCACTACAAGCTTTTACTCTTTTTCTGAGATCCAATCTCTCTTTGATATGTCTTATTCATTTTTCTTTCAGAATTGCCTTTTCTCCTTCAGCACTTACTCCCATTTCCACCAACAACCATTGTAAAGTAGCATCACTGTACTTCACCAAATCATTTAATCTGAAAAACTTTCTTACTCCAGAATCTATATATGCAAAACCTTCATTTTCAACTCCTTCAGCAATAAACACACGACCTCCAATTTCATGAATGGGATTATTGATTGGATGGCTCAAGTTACACTTCTCTTTCCCTGCTTCAATAGCCAACTGAAAATCATAGAAGTACATATTTCTCACATAAATCCCCAGAATTCTTCTGCATTCAAGTTCTATCCAAGATTCTTTAGTATAAGCAAAGAACTTCACCAAGAAAATTTGATCATCCAAAAACAATCTCTGGAAGTCAAAACTGGTCATGCTTACTTTTAGATTCCCTTCCTTCTAAACTATTAAACTCACATATTTCAGCCCATTAAATTCATCAGTCTTAAATTCTAGATCTTTCACAATTGCTTTCTGAACATGTAATCTTTCATCAGGTTTTCTGAATCTGTTAGAAGCTTCCATATAAATCATCTGAACTCTTTCATCCATGAACCCATCGATAAAGTTCTCAATAATCACAGAGTCATCTCCTGTGCAGTAAAGATATTCATACGTTTCTTCTGGAAATACATCTTTGAAAAAATGATTGACAAGTGGAGTGTCACTCATTTCAAGAATAAAGTCACATAAAGGTTCTTTCAGAATTGGTAACTCAAACTTTGGAATCTCAATAGGCTTTCTGTACACATAATCCAAAGGCATAAAGTAATCCTCAACTCTTTCATACTCTTTATCATTTGCTCCCAATTCCTCACTAAAATGTAGTTGAAATTCATTCTGAAAGTTTTGTGAATAATCAACAGAATGATCCTCTTCTTCCAACAAATCAATAGGTCTCACCATTCTGATAATCTTTTGAACTTTCTGAACATTAAGAGCTCTAACCATTTCATTGTGCATTCTCCTTATCAGAACCTCATTCAACCTTCTTTCTTCCATCTCAGAGTTAAAGAGATCACTTCTGGTACAAGGAACAATCTCTAAGCATGTGTTCACCTCAGATCTTTCCATTAAACTTTCTTCAGAAACATCTGCCATACTTATCTCATAACCTTCTTCAGAAGAATCAGTCATCATTTCCTCTTCTGCCATAACATTTTCATCATTTAGAGTAACTTCATCAAATCAAAAAATACTCACTGCCTTAACATTTTGATCTGCCATAACTACATCATCTGTCAAAAGTACTTCAATTTCATCAGAATTCACCTCTAACTTAGTATTTAACCCCAATTCCTCTGTTTTATCAGTACCTCCTTCAGAAGACTTTTCATGTACCACTTTATCAGTTTCCATATCATCTTCAGTGTCTGAACTTATTGTCTGAACCTCCACTAACTTCTCAACTTCTGTTGATTCTTCAACAATAACCAATTTTTCAACATCTGCTGAATTCTGAACATTTTCTGAGTTCTGAACATCTGCTAACTTAACATCTGCTGATTCAAATTTTTCTAACTCATCAGTGCTTTGCTCTTTTAACTCAGTACTTTGCTTTTGCCTTTTCTCCCACCTTTTGATGATCATGAGGATCATTATCATCAAACTTTCTTTTTAAGGACTGAGTAGATTCTGATTCAGGTTCTACAACAGACACAAGCATAATGGCTAGAGGCTTTGACACAGTTGCCAGATGTGAACTAAAAGCTTGCAATAGAGATGATATCATATCTTTCATATTCTTTAATAACTCCTTTTGAAATTCTGACATATTATCCTTGATCTCCTTTTTGTGAGATTCCAAGGTTTCTGAGTTCCTTCACCTCATTTTTCAAAGAATCAACAGTACTCTCCAATTTTTCAACTTTCTCCCCCAACACCTGATTTTGTTTCTAAATCTTTTCAAATTCAGAGTTTTCTAACAGTGAACCTGGAACAACAGATGAACCAGTTTTCATGTGCTTAGGGAGCTCATGGCCTGTAGGTGCCACAAAAACACCATGTACAATAGATGCACTGTGTAATGAAGCTTTTAAGATGTTCACTTCACCAAGACTTCCATCCAATCCTTGACAACCAATAATAGGAATGTCTATGGATGTTGATACAGGAATACGAAATTCTTGTGATGTGCTAGTGTGAAAAGAAATTTCAGGCTCATGTAGGATTTTACTGTGCAATCCAGACTCAAAGTGTTGAATAAAATCTTGGGATGTATCACCTCCCTCCAAATGAGTTTGGGATGGTTCCCTTGTTTGAATTGAAACAGTAGCATGTTGAAATGCTTCTGAGTGGCTAGGGATGGGTTGTTCAAGTTCCACCACGGGCTCCATGGTGTTTTCTTCAATGTTGGTCACCAAGATATGTGAACCAACAGTAGATGTGGTTGCCTGGATTAATTCGGGTGGTTTAGAATTATCTCTTTCTGTTTCAAATTCTGTTAACATTCTCTCATCCTTACCTCTCTCTTTCTGTTTTTCACTTTCCATTCTAACCAAGCTCTCTGAATTTTCCCTCTCTATTCTCTCAGAATGTTCTCCCTCCTGAACATTCTCCCCCTCTTTATTTTGATTAGACCCCTCACCTCTCATCTCAGGTTGTTCCTCATGGGTAGGGGCTTGAGGCTGATCAAGTCCCATTGAGGTGCAATATGCTTTTATAATCTCACTCTCCCTTGGAATATATTGCCTAAGTGACCTTGGAAGAGGTCTGTGATTTGGAAAATTTTCAATTTTAAGAGCATAAATCATTTTACCCATGTAGAAGATTGGCCCATGCTCCTCATTTGATCTTCTTGGAATGTTTCTATCTTGATCCATTGCATACCATATTACCAACTGCCAATACCTCTGATAAGGTATATATGTGAGTATCTTATCCTTTGTTTTCCCTTCTTTTGCCTTCTGATTTCTCTCAACAGTATTCTTTATATCTTCCCATAGAATAGAAGCATAATCATAATGCCTATTCTTCACTAACCCATGAAAGATCTGCAAAATTTGCCTTGAACCTTGATCTAAAGAACTGTTCTTCCAAGATAGACACTTGTTGATTATGTTGAAGAAACATGCCCAGATTGGTGGCAATTTGTTCCTTCTGAATAGACTTAGATTCTTCAATTCATCATTATACCCTATTCTTCTGAATTTATCTATTAATTCCTCTGTCAAAAGAGAATCTTTAAAATCTGATCTCCCCTATAAATCATCCTTTTCTGGTAGCCTCAGCATTGTTCTCATAAACTGTACAGTCAAAGTTACAGTAACTCCCCCTATTTTAGATACAAATATGTTACCTTGTAACTCCAAATGCTTCCACCACTGTTGTATATATTGTACAGGAACATATTTCTTCATTGTAAACCACTTCTTGAATGGATGGTACTTCAGCAACTCTGTGATTATTCTATGTTCTATCTTGAACCTAGTTTCATCAAGTACTAACACACAATTGTTTTCAATCAAATCCAAATACTCACTTTCAGGTACAACTCTCTCTAAAGAATTTGATCTTCCAGACATTATAGACCTAGCCGCACTCTGTTCATGTTGTATATTTTCATTTACCCATCTGCATTTCCCTCTCATTCATCCATATTCTCATCCTCTGCATCTCCTTCAACATTTCCTCCTAAAACAATGTTTTCAGGCATTCGAACTTCATCGTTCTCTGAATCCGAGGATTCCATCAAGGTTTTTGTGGAATGTAATGATATAGCTCTACTTCTTCTTGAACCAGACTGTAACGACCCGGTATCCCATAACATACAAAATATATAACAATTAACATTTCATACACAACGTCGTTACTTTCATAACAAAATACATGATAATTCACATTCGGTCCCAAAGTCTCAAAACTATACAATACAGAAACGTAAACATATCCTAATCTTCATCAGCTATCAACCGCATCCTATGCTTTATCCTTCCCTTTGCTAACAAAAGATCCTTGACCTGGAATACATATTTTTGAAAACAAAAGGAGGGTTAGACCAAACGGTCTAGTGAGATAATCCCTGTCAGTTTAGTAATCCTTTTGTAAAATCCACATATACTACAAATACTTATATACCAAGTAAGACTCGTGCATCGTGTACATCTCTTCTCATTCCCATGGCCAAATTAGTTGGTAGCAAGCCAACTAATCAATTAACTTCACTGTACAACAATTACAGCGAACAACACTGTACGAATATTACAGCTAACACACCGGTCCTAAGCCCGGCCAGTCGTATTCTTATATAGTATAACTCTTAGGTAAATATGATATCTCAGTATATTATATTTCAACATAAACACACATAATCACACCATTTATCACATTCTCAAACCACACATATATGTATTCCAATTGAAAACGTTTTAAAGTAAAACTCACCTCGATCGCTTATCCAAAAACACTTCCAAGCCTTTCTCCAAAAGAGTCAGTCTTTCAATCCAAATCCACAGAATCTGAAACAGATTAAATACAAATATCCCCTTACCAATTGAGCACATTAAAAATACCAGCAGGCTATGAACTCTAGATAAATCTACCTAACTCTCGCCATCAAAATGACCTAACAGCTATAGTTCCCGGACAACCCAAAACAACCCGGACAGCCCAACTTTCCAGACAGCAAGGTAATCCGGACAACCTGAACTATCCGGACATTACATTTAATCCGGGTAATAGACATTCCGGACAACAAAGCAATCCGGATACCATCAGGTATCCCATTCCATTCGGAAACGTATAACAAAAGGAACTTACCCGGATACTTGACTCGTCCGGACACCATCACAAAGATACCCGGACACTACCAACAAAAGTATCCGGACACATTCATTCTATCCGGAAACCACTGTCTGTTTATGCATTTCTACCCAGAATTCGGCTGAATCAACCCAAACCATGAAATCTATGATTCTACTCCGATAGGAACTATCTCATAGCAATTACCAACAACAAATGTAAAGGAAACATACCTTGAATTACTTCTAAGTACACCAATTGAAGCCTTAACCTAGCTTTTCTTCCCAAAACACACACACACCTTCAGCTGATATTTTCTGAATTACTGAGTTATGAAAATATCTGAAGTTCTAAAGGGTATATCAAACCTAGTTTTTCATTTTAGACCTTGAACTTCTCAACAATGCCCCAAACACCCCTAAACTTATAATTTACCCAAACTTACCCTAATATTCAACTTTGAAGCTAACTAAACTTAACGAAAAGGGATTTTAACTAACGAACTTACCCGGAGTATTACATTATCTCCCCCTTAAAAGAATTTCGTCCCGGAATTCGGTTAAGCAAAATGGTTTGAATTCTTATCACTACTACCTCGAACCCAATCAAAGCCATAGAAACTAACTGAATAGACACTCCACCTCTATCTATATCTCTAACACAGATAAGCAACAAAGAACGGAAATATTAATAATCATTTTACACCAAAGTCATATAACACTTTAGCACGTATAGAGTTTGTTAGAATATACATGTAACCTCATCCGAAATTTCCTCTGCTTCTTGTGCCGTCATTTGAAAGACTCGACCCTTTGCTTTTGGTATTTCAGGCCTTTGTATTCCTCCTGGCCTAACATCCGTTGGTTTCACTGTTATACTACCCTGCTATGCGTTCCGTTGTGGACATTCTGACTGAAGATGATCAGGGGAGTTGTAAGAGAAACAAAATCGAGTTACCCGACAATCTCTCGCGATATGACCGGTCTTTCCACATTTGTAGCAATTTCGGGAATCACCATAGCAGTTTCCTTGGTGAATACGGTTACATTTTGAACATGGTCTTCTTTCAGCTGGTCTGAGAGATAGATAACTATCAAGTCTCGGAGATTCGTATTCCTCCAAATCGCACGTCATTTCCTCCAATTTCCTTTTTCCAAAACTTCTATCATTAACGTCTCTCCTATTATCCCGTTCCACATTTTCCGCTGCATCTACTGCGGCTGAGAAGGTATCGGGTCCTTTTGCAATCACTAGCTTTCTAATTTCTGAATTTAACCCGAAAATAAACCTTTCCATCTTTAGTTCCTCCGTGGCAACATAGTACTCCACAAAGCGAGACTTCTCCAGAAAGCGAGCAGTGTAATCCCTAACCGATAAACTTCTCTGATGTAGGTTCATGAATTACTCTTCCAGCTGTCTAACTGCTGCTTGAGGACAAAACTGTTCTTTGAAAGCTGTTGTGAATTTGTCCCAAGTAAAAGTTGAGTACACATCAGATCCTCTAGAGGTAATATGAGCCTCCCACCAAAATAGAGCATTTGCCTTCAACATCGCGGTTCTGTATAGCACTTTATCTTCTTCTGCACACTTGCTGGTCCTGAAGACAGTTTCTATCTCTTTCAGCCACCTCATGGCCTTCACTAGATCTCTTTCTCCTGAATATGTCCGGGGTTTGCAATTTAAAAACATTTTATAGTCACACTTCCTTGGCACCGGTATGACAGTATGTGTAATGGGCATTTCGTCTTCCAGACTAGGATCTGGTATTCCAGTTTCAGTGTGATGAGTTCTATCGAACATAGCTTGTATATTGGCTTGAAGTCTTCCCATTTCCGCCGTCAAATCATTTCGTGTAACAAATTCGGTACCTCGCCCCTGAACTCTGCCTCCAGTTCTGCCCCTACCTCTTTCTCCCCCTCGTCGCCTTGTCCCAACAGTTGGATTTGTTCTATTAGGATTTCCTCCTCCCCGATTCGTTTGTCTAGTACCGCTTGCCATTCTGTAGATTCAAACAAGATTAATATACACATAAGCACATACCCAATATAACAAGGTATTCCAGTTCAAACATGTACCTGTAAGATCACAATTACACTGGCCAGGTGTAAGATGAAATTACCTTACATGATGGTCCTTCTACCCTTTTATACTTAACACCCCATGGTTCTAAAATAATAGGGACATCCTACTTCACATGTAGTTTAAGTCTAGGTACAGAGACAAATACCTAAATCTCTTAAACTAGGGCTCTGATACCATCTGTAACGACCCGGTATCCCATAACATACACAATATATAACAATTAACATTTCATACACAACGTCGTTACTTTCATAACAAAATACATGATAATTCACATTCGGTCCCAAAGTCTCAAAACTATACAATACAGAAACGTAAACATATCCTAATCTTCGTCAGCTATCAACCGCATCCTATGCTTTATCCTTCCCTTTGCTAACAAAAGATCTTTGACCTGGAATACATATTTTTGAAAACAAAATGAGGGTTAGACCAAACGGTCTAGTGAGATAATCCCTGTCAGTTTAGTAATCCTTTTGTAAAATCCACATATACTACAAATACTTATATACCAAGTAAGACTAGTACATCGTGTACATCTCTTCTCATTCCCATGGCCAAATTAGTTGGAAGCAAACCAACTAATCAATTAACTTCACTGTACAACAATTACAACCAACAACACTGTACGAATATTACAGCCAACACACCGGTCCTAAGCCCGGCCAGTCGTATTCTTATATAGTATAATTCTTAGGTAAATATGATATCTAAATATATTATATTTCAACATAAACACACATAATCACACCATTTATCACATTCTCAAACCACACATATATGTATTCCAGTTGAAAACGTTTTAAAGTAAAACTCACCTCGATCGCTTATCCAAAAACACTTCCAAGCCTTTCTTCAAAAGATTCAGTCTTTCAATCCAAATCCACAGAATCTGAAACAGATTAAATACAAATATCCCCTTACCAATTGAGCACATTAAACATACCAGCAGGCTATGACCTCTAGATAAATCTACCTAACTCTCGCCTTCAAACGACCTAACATCTATAGTTCCCGGACAGCCCAAAACAACCCGGACAGCCCAACTTTCCGGACAGCAAGGTAATCCGGACAACCTGAACTATCCGGACAGCACATTTAATCCGGATAACAGACATTCCAGACAACAAAGCAATCCGGATACCATCAGGTATCCCATTCCATCCAGAACGTATAAGAAAAGGAACTTACCCGGATACTTGACTCGTGCGGACACCATTAACAAAGATACCCGGACACTACCAACAAAAGTATCCGGACACATTCATTCTATCCGGAAACCACTGTCTGTTTATGCATTTCTACCCAGAATTCGGGTGAATCAACCCAAACCATGAAATCTACGATTCTACTCCGATAAGAACTATCTAATAGCAATTACCAAAAACAAATGTAAAGGAAACATACCTTGAATCACTTCTAAGTTCACCAATTGAAGCCTTAACCTAGCTTTTCTTCTTTTTCTTCTTTTCTTCCCAAAACACACACACACACCTTCAGCTGATATTTTATGAATTACTGAGTTATGAAAATATCTGAAGTTCTAAAGGGTATATGAAACCTAGTTTTTCATTTTAGACCTTGAACTTCTCAACAATGCCCCAAACACCCCTAAACTTATAATTTACCCAAACTTACCCTAATATTCAACTTTAAAGTTAACTAAACTTAACGAAAGGGGATTTTAACTAACGAACTTACCCGGGTATTACACAGACATGATTAATATAGAAGATTGAAAGAAAACAGTCTCGAAGAACTCTAGATTTATGCGTATCTCACTTTTCACTCTTGGAATTCAAATGAAATTGAAAGAGGGATTTTAAGGTCTATTTAAAATCCGCGAAGCTGAAATGTTTCAAATGGTGAAAAGTTGCTTTTTGTCAGAGTTATAACGGATTCAAACACTGTGAAGTACCACAAAAGATATTAAAAGAAACGTGGCCTCATCAATTGAATGAGAAGCTGACACGTGTTATTTGATTGAAATTAACACAAGTTAAAAGTTCTGAATAACACGCTCAGAGTTCTGATAATGCATACTCAGAAGTTCTGAGTATACAGTTCAGAAGAAAAATTCCCTTAGAACCAAAATTCATTTAAATCTCAACTTCTGATTATATAAAATATTTAATCATCCAGAAGTAGTTTGAACAGATAGAAAATTATTTTATCATCAGAATTCTGTCCATCTTTTGATGAATTGATATTTTTGAAAATAATTTAAAATCTAACATCTGACCTTGAATTTTTTTAATGAACAAATCTCCTTTGCTGAACAGATTATGTTGTAAACCATCCACATAGAAAACTTTCTGAATGGTTAGCATCAGTAAAACCAGTTAGTTTGACAAGCACCCGAAGTACTTTTCCTGTCCAATCTGCTTCCTTCATGATCAGCATTAGTAAAACCAGTTAGTTTGAAATCAGTTTCTTTTGGATACCAAAGGCCCAAATCAGGTGAACCTTTAAGATATCTTAAGATCCTTTTAACAGCTAGCAAATGAGATTCTTTTGGATTAGATTGAAATCTAGCACATAAACATGTAGCAAACATGATATCTGACCTACTTGCAGTCAGATAAAGCAAAGATCCAATCATGCCCTTATAAACCATGTTATCTACTGAAACTCCAGAGAGGTCAGCATCTAACTTGATGTTTGTTGCCATTAGTGTTCTCATAGCAGCACAATCAGACATCTTAAACTTTTTCAAAATCTCTTTTACATATTTTCCTTGATTTATGAAAATTCCATTTGACAATTGTTTTACTTGAAGACCAAGGAAAAAATTTAATTCTCCCATCATGCTCATTTCAAATTCTGATTCCATGACTTTTGAGAATTCATTACACAACTCTACATTTGTAGAACCAAATATGATATCGTCTACATATATCTGAATCAAGATCAAATCATCACCTTTTTTCTTTAGAAACAAAGTAGTGTCAATTTTACCTTTCTTGAAGCCAGATTTTAATAAATGTTGAGTTAGAGTGTCATACCATGCTCTTGGTGCTTGTTTCAGACCATACAATGCATTATCTAAAACATAAACATGATCTGAAAATTCAGGATCAATAAAACCTTTTGGTTGATAGACATAAACCTCCTCATTAAGTATACCATTCAGAAAAACTGATTTGACATCCATTTGGTACACTTTGAAGTTCTTGTGTGCAACATATGCCAAGAATATTTTGATTGCTTCTATTCTTGCTACAGGTGCAAATGTCTCATCATTGTCTATTCCTTCTTGTTGAGAATATACCTTTGCAACCAATCTAGCCTTGTTTCTGACTACAACACCTGATTCATCTTTCTTGTTTCTGAATACCCATTTTGTTCCAATTATAGATTTTCCTTCAGGTTTTGGAACAAGTCTCCAGACTTTGTTTCTTTCAAACTGTAGCAATTCATATTGCATTGCTAAAATCCAATCTGGATACTCTAGGGCTTCATTGGCTTTCTTGGGTTCAATCACACTTAAAAATCCTGAAACATTGCTTCATTTGTTGTTGCTGATCTAGTCTGCACTCCCACCGATGGATCTCGTATCACTTGATAAATAGGATGGTCTTTTGTCCATTTGTTTGAACTAGGAAGCACATCAATCTCTGAAAAATTGTTGTTTGTATCATTCTCATCAATAATGGCTTGTAATTCTGAACTATCCCTTTGTTCTGAGACTTGTTGAGGTGTAACATCCACGTTTGGATTCTGAGTAGTAGAGTCAGAATTCTGAATGACTTGTTCAGAGTTCTGAGTACCCTGACCAGAAGTCTGAGTACCTTGACCAGAAGTCTGAGTACCATGTCCAGAATTCTGATTGACTTGTCCAGAATTATGAGTACCTTGTCCAGAATTATGTGTACTAGGCTCAAAATTTTCATCACTTGTATTGATCAAAGTTGGACCAGTATAAGAAATTACCGTTGTGTGAACCTCTGAAGTTCCCTTTTTCATTTCTTGAACCATTTTAGGATTCTCAAAATCTGCATAAGATTCAGAAGTTAGTTCCAGAAATGCATCCTTAAACAATAAATTGAGTTCTAAACAGTTAGGATTAGAATCTGATTCAGAAGTCATTTTTGTCTTATCCTGTTTGAGTTCTGAACTGTTTTGTTCAGAAGTCTTCATTCTTGACTCATCAAATGTGACATTGATGCTTTCCATTATTCTCTTGGTTCTTCTGTTGTAGATTCTGAATGCTTTGGAAGTTAATGAATAACCAACAAAGTATCCTTCATCTGCCTTTTTATCAAATTTACCAAGATTTTCTCTGTCTTTGAGAACATAGCATCTGCATCCAAAAATATGAAAAAATTTAATCAGTGGTTTTCTTTTGTTAATCAGTTCATAAGCAGTTTTATTCAATCTCTTATTAATCAAAGTTCTGTTCTGTGTAAAACAAGCAGTGGCCATTGCTTCAGCCCATAGGAAGGTTGGAAGTTTTGAGCAAGCCAACATGGTTCTTGCTGCTTCAACTAGGGTTCTGTTCTTTCTTTCAACAACACCATTTTGTTGAGGAGTTCTGACAGCAGAAAATTATGAGAGATTCCAGAGCTTTGCAAAAAGTTCTGAAGAGTCTCATTTCTGAACTCTGTTCCATTGTCACTCCTTATTTTCTGAACTGGAAGTTGTAAGAACACTTGAATTCTTTTGATAAAATTAATCAGTATTTCAGCAGCCTCAGATTTTGCTCTTAAGAATTCAACCCATGTGTATCTTGAATACTCATCAACAATGACAAGTATATACTTCTTTCCTCCCATTGATTGAACTGAAATAGGACCACGCAAATCTGTATGTAGCATCTCTAATGGTGACATGCATGAAGAATCCATTTTCAACTTGTGAGAACTTTTCTTCATCTTGCCCATTTCACATGTTGAACATAATGATTCCTTCTCAAACTTGATCTTTGGTAGTCATTTGACCAATTGCTTGCCAACAAGATTGTTCAGATCCTTGAAATTCAAATGAGAACACCTTCTGTGCCATAGCCAACATTCATTTGCAGTTGCATTTGACAATAGACATACTGGGTTAATGCTTGAACTTTTTAGAAATTAACCACAAATAAGTCCAAATGTCTTTTGGCCCAGAAGACTTTTATGTCATTTTCAGTTAAAATCATGCAACCTGTTATGCTAAACTTGATTTGACAAAAACTGTCCAAAAACTTACTTATGCTGAACAAATTATGTTGTAAGCCTTCCACATAGAAAACTTTCTGAATGGTCAAATCTCCTTTTGTTAAATCTCCAAATCCTCTAACTTGTCCTTTGCTGTTATTACCAAAGTTAACTGCTCCTCCAGCCTTTTCTGTGAAATTTGTCAGAGAAGACTTATGACCTGTCATGTGTCTTGAAGCTCCAGAATCTAAGAACCACACATGACAGCCCTGCAAAAACATTTAGTTAGATTCAGGTACCCATACTGGAATGGGTCCTTCTTTGTTAGCTTTAATCTCAGATTTAACAAAAGTTCCTTTAACTTTCCATTCCAAATTTTCTTTTAAGCACCACTTTCCTTGAACTTTTATGAAATCTGAACATTTTCTGTTCACAAAATTGTTTCTTTTCTTTTTGAAAACCTTAGGTTGAGACTGAGAAACACTTTCAGTCTTCTTTTCATTTGATCTAAAAAAGTTGTCATTTCTTATCTCTTTTGACTTAGATTGAGAGTTGTTTTCAATCTTTTTTTCCTTTTGTCCGAGTCTTAGAAAACTAAACAGTCTTCGTCTGTGTATTCTGATTTGCTTTGATTTTATTTGATGATTTAGAAGATGTTTTAGAATTTCGATTTTTTTTGAGAGAATTGAAATGAATGACTACCACATTGAACACAATTAAGATTCCTTCTTGCAAGTGACAACAGATCTGAATCAAAAGTCTTTTTACTTTTATTGATAGTATTCAGATTACAATTGCACATATTACAAGAATTACTAGATTTGGGTTCAAAAGTAATATTCAATCCAATCTCCTCAGAAATCCTTTTCAAATCATCTTCTCTTTTGCTTTCCTCTCTTTCTGAAACATTCAACTTTTCAGAATTAGTAGATGATTTAGATGATTCACCATTCTCAAATATACTTGATTCATCAAAGAATTTCTTATCTACTTTTAATGCATTAGTCTTGAAAAGATCATACTCAGCCTTTAAATTCTCAAGCTCTGTTATTTTCTGGACATAAGTGTTGTTTTCCTTTAAAACTTGATCCAGTTTAAAATCTACATCATAGTAATCATTTTCAAGCTCATCAAAAGTTTTCCTTAAGTCCTCAAGTTCTTGACTAACAAGTGTAAACCTCTTTTCAAGTTCTGAAAAACTTTCTGAAGTGAATTGAGAATTTTCAGTTAAATTAGAATTTTGACTAACAATTTCAGAATTCTGACCTTCAGACTCAGAGTTCTGACCAATGGAGTCAGAATTCTGACTAGAAGACACAGACTTCTGACTGACTGTTTCAGAAACCTTACTTGCATCAAATATACTTTCAATGTCAGGATATGAAAATTTTGGTTGTTTATTTTTATAACTAACATTTAGAGAGTCATATTTGAATTTAGCATCATTATATCTTGGTTTCTCTTCTGTTGGTTTTGAAATTTCTTTCTTAACCTTGTCTTCTGAAACTTCTGACTTCTCAGTTTTTGGTTCAGAAATTGTTTCCTTTGCTTTTTCAGGACTTGATTTTTGTAAACTATCTGAACTTGTTATAGAACTAGCAGGTATCACAAAGATTTCATCAATCACTGGGATTTCTGGTTTAGGAACTTGTAGTTTATCAAAATCATAAAGATTTATTGGAGCTCTTTTCAAAACAACATTTTCCTCCAAACCTAATCCCATTTTTGGATTATAAAATCTTGTGTCTTTAACATTACTTGTGAGAAGATTCAAGGTTTTTTGAGTTTGACCTCTTTTCAAATTAAGGTCTTCCAACTCTTTGATTTTTGAATATAAATTCTTTCTCTCATCAAGCAACATATCAAATTTAATTTGCAAATCAACCTGTTGGTTCCTGTTTTGCTTAACAATGATGTTTATATCTAATAGTTCAAATAAGATGTAATGCAGAAGCGTATTTGACGAACTAAATAGATATAATATGGTAGAATAACATACAATATCAAATACAAGTAATGTAAATAAGACAGATAAATAGCTTAATGATTCACTGTATTTGATATATCAAGAACACCAAGAACACCGAAAGGTTTAACAAGAATTTGTTCTAATGGTGTGTGTGTTGTGTAAAAAGCTTAATAGAAGAGTTCACATGAACCTTCTATTTATACTACTTCTAAAGGGGACAATAAGGACTGAAGGTATGAAGACACTGTTGAGGAATAGTAGCTGGAAGGTACAAAACACTATTCTGGAACTGTTGTAAATACAACGTTCATTAAATGCTACGTATTCAGCTTTAGGCGGAAACCTATCCGAGTTTGACACGTGGAGTTGTGAGGTCACGCCTTTGTACGATTGATCTTCAGAACCTTCGAATGGCAGACATTGTAAGAAGCATGTTCGTCCTTGTTTAGATCTTTTGCGTAGATCTCCTTTTTACCATAGAAGCTCTGTCAAGTATGACAGAAGCTCTGTGGCCTTGTCCGCTTAGAAGAGTCTTTTGTTGTTTCTTCACTTCGGTCTTCTTGATTAACCTAGCAGAGCCTCTGTCGAAGACTTCTGTCTTCTCGGTTACTCGGATACTCGGCAGAGCCTCTGTTGGTGTCGATGCTTGGTCTATTTTTCCAATACTTCTATTTATCATAAAGATTGGAGCTAACACAACCTTTCCATCTTTTACTTTTGAAAGTTCATTTTTCAATTCAGAAATCTTTTTCAAAAAATCAGAATTTTCTTTTCTGACTTTTTGTTTCTCAACCTCAGATTCTTCAAACTGTTCTTTAATTATTTCCTTTTCTGTTCTGAATTTGTTAACCAGAATTCTTTCACCTTTTATTTGTTTTCCGTGTTTAACAAATTCAGCATTCATATTACCAATCTGGGTCATTAAATCAATTTCAAGAGCAGAATGTACCCCAGTTGAAGATTCAGAACCTGCATCTTCATAATCAGAATCTTCTTCATTCCTCATTTTGGCCATATAGCTTTGCATTTGTGAGAAGTGAATGCAATCTTCTTCATCAGAAGAATAATACAGCCAGTTTTCTTGTTCTGCCGACATTGCAATTCCACTATCCTTGGTTTTGGCCAGCTGAGCTTTCTTTGTATAGTATTCCTAGTCCTTGCCTACTTTTACTCTGCAGTCCCTTGCATAATGACCAGATTTTCCACACTTAAAACAAAGATCCTTCTCTTTTCTTTCTTCCTTTTCTTCTTTCTTCTCATATTTATTCTCTTCTTTCTTTTCAAACTCACTCTCTTCTCTATCTTCTCTCTTCTTATATCTTTCTTCTGAATTCCCTTGTTCTCTTATGTACTTGCATTCAAACTTCTTCTTTCCATATCTCTTGTTGAAGGTATTAGTCAACAAAGCTAATTTTTCAGCAATTAACTTGATATCAGCATCTTCCTCAGATCCTTATTCCTCAACAGATTCTTCCTCTATCTTTGGAATTTCAGACAAAAACACAGATTTCTTTGAAGTTTTGGTAGCTTTGGTTTTTCTTTCTGAAAGCAGAGCTAGTTGATCAGACATACTTTATTTTCCTCAACAACTTTCTTAACAGAATCTTCATGTTGATTTAGAACACAAAACAGATCATTCAAATCTTCCTCACACATATTTTTGTTCATCTGGAGACTAATTGCAAAAGATGACCATTCTGAATTCAGACAATTCAAAAACTTGTAATTGATTTCTGACTTAGTCTTCTTTAGCCCATTCCTTCTTAAATCATTCAATATTGTGCAAAATTTGCTGTAAGTTTGAGTTAGACTTTCAGATTCCTTTGCTTTGAATCTTTCATATGCATTAATACTTTGATTCAATTTTGCTTGAACTGATTTGAGTGTTCCCAACATCTACTTCTCCAGTTCATCCCACATTTCTTTAGCAGATGTTCCACTATCAATTCGATTGAAGACTTCATTAGGAACAGCCAAAGTCAACAAAGTAACAACCCTCTTATCAATTGCACGTCTCTGTTTCTGTGCTTCTATGTATTGTGAAAAAAAATTCTTCACTCTTGTAGCAGGAATCTTTGGTGTAGTGTCTGTTGCAGGTGTAGCAGCAACATCAACATAAACTTCAATAGGACCTTCACGAATTGAAATCATTAAATTCTCATCAATATTATTCAAGAATTGAATCATTCGAATTTTCCATTGCTAATATTCGTCTGGAATAAGAACAGGAGGTTTTGTCTCAGATCCCATCGAGAGAAATTTTTTAGAAGACATGATTTGTAAGGTGATTCAACAGAAAGACAAATTCGAATTTCTTGTACAATTAGAACGAATTCAAGAATTGCTAAGAATTCAAGAATTGCGAGTAGCCGGGGAATCAATTAACGAATTGATCAAGAAATCTTCAAGAACACGATCTTGAAACCTTCACGAACACGATCTTGAACAAATTTGTTTGTTGATTAGCTCTGATACCAATTGTAGAAACCAGGATTCAATCTTACAATCAATTATGAACAATTAGGAACAAACAAATAGAGAATTGGATCAAACAGACTTGTATTCAATCAAGAACAGATTACAGATCTAGAGAGAGAATCTCTCTAAGATTACAAAAGTGAATACAAAGATATAAGTGAAACGTTAGTTAGCTTAACAGTGCTAACTTCTATATATACTGTAAAGAAAGTCTAAAGCTACAGTACATATGTATGACAAACCAATAGAACTCATACACGTGTTCTATGGTGTAATAGAATTTAACCAAAAATATCCAAGACCTAAGTTCTGAACAACATGTTTAGAACTTCTGAACAATCTTCTGATTAAGTACATCAGAACTTCCATCAAGCATTTGAGACATTTTCATCTTCATCTTCAGAAGTTCTGAGTCTCGCACTCATAACTCTGAACCTTCAACTCAGACTTTCATACTTGTAATCTTTTTGAGATTCTCCGATCAGAACTTCTGAGTCTTCTTACTCAGAACTTTGAGTCTTCTGTCCAGATCTTAATACTTGACTTTTTGACAAAACTTCAGATCTAACAGACCCTTTGTTCTACATATGGTCCAAGGTCGTGTTCCAGCCACTGCCACCACTCCTGCAGTTCGTGAGAGAACTATCGTCAAAGAAGTCTCTCAGTGGACTGAAGAAGACAAGAAGACTGTACCCATCAACACTAAGGCCAGATCCATTATCTCTATGGCTCTTCCTGATGAAGTCTACCATTCCGTCATGAATCTCAAGAGCTCTAAAGCCATGCCATGTAGGACACTATTATGAAGGTACAACTGATGTACAAGAATCCAGGGGAATCAACCTGGTAAGACAATATGAATGTTTTATCTGTGGTAAGAATGAAACCCTCTCTGAAGTTCACCAACGCTTTAACTATTTAACCAATGATTTAAAAACTGTTGGTAAGACCTATGTTAACTCCGAGATCCTGACAAAGTTATTGGAATGTCTTCCTGAAAGTTGGGACAACTATACTATGTGTCTTAAACTCTTAAAGGATCTAAAATTTATGACCCTCTTTACCTTATTTGGCACTATGCTCAATCATGAGCAGTCGTGTCTTCTTAAGAAGAATCTTGTCAAAGATTCCAAAAGCATACATGTTGCTTTACTCTCTTCAGAGTTAACGCCCCCTCAGCGATCAACTGTCACGATCATTGAGATGGAATCTAACTCTGATGATTCATCAGAAGCTGATCCTTCAGAGCTTGATGAATCTCTGGCACTCCTGACAAATTCTTTTAGAAGATTCGCCAGAAAGAGTAACTTCAGAAGAAATAAACCTCTTTCCGTCACTGACAAGCCCAAATGTACTCCTGTTGATAAGGCTACTGCTACCTACGTTAACTGTGAAAAAGTAGGACACTTTGCAAGTGAATGCAGGTCAAAGAAAGCATTCAAACCTTCTTCATCCCACAAGAAATCCTTTATGCCTAGGAGTAAAGATGACAAATACCAATAGCTTAGAGAAAAATATGAGAAGCCGAAAAGCTTCAAAAAGAAAGGTAAAGGTTTGTTCGCTGAAGAACATGACTGGGCTGAGTCTGACGAAGAATCCGATTCAGATGAAGAAGATGAGACCAATCTCTGTCTCATGGCCGAAATCAAAGTAGAAGAGGAAGAACATGCTAAAATTCCCTCTACTTCTGCTTCTACCTCTCAGGTATCACTCTTTCATACTCCTTCTCCTACTCTAACTGAAGCTGATAGACTTCGTGCTATCGATCTTATGATTGTTGATTTAAATGATGCCATGGATGGCGAGACCAAAGCTGAACAACAAAATCAAGATTTAACTTAACAACTTAAAAACTGTCATATGAAAATAAGAGCTTTCAAAACTAGAAGAAAATTTGAAAGACCAGGTCTATGTGAATCAAGTTGTCAGCATCGAGCGTGAAAAAGCTATCGCGGAGCTAAAAGCAGAAAAAGAAACTGTTGAAGGATGGTATAAATCCTCTACAAAGATCACTGAGATAATCAGTGCTCAAATCCGTGTCAAAGACAACAGTGGTATTGGTTACAAAGCTAACGTTGAAGAACCAACCACTGATCGTTCCATGCTTAAATTTGGAATGTTCGTGTCTTCTATCTCCGACACCTCATTATCTCAATGTTCTTCTTCTTTTAAAACTCCCATCCATGAGGATAAATCTACCTTAAGCCCTAAACTTAAAGGTAAAGAAAAGTGGTTTATCAAAAACCTCATAACGGTACCAATGTACCAAAGCTGAAAGCTTCAAAACCTTCAGCTAACCATCCATCTACTTCAAAAAATAATATCCCTGAACATGTCCAGCGGTCTACTCCTAAAATCAGAGTGGATATCATTGGCAAGAAATCTAAAGAACCAAAAGTTCCACCGATGTCTGATGCCAAAGGTATTATTGGTACATGCCATGCCCATTTGAAATTGTCAAATAATTAAGCCTATGGTCCTAAAGCTAATTTTATCTATAGAAAATGTTATCACTATGGACTTACCGATCAAATTGCTAGTAAGTGCCCCACAGCCACCATAGTTGAGAAGTTAGCTAAGGTGAAGATCAATGCCCCCAAGGCAAACAAGAAAATCCCTGGTGGAAATTAAGCCAAGGTGAAAAATACCACTGAGGTTAAGAAATTAACCAAAGTGAAGACTGCCACTGATGCTGAGTCATCAAATGTTGAGAAGACCGCTGATCCTTCCACGTTCTCTACCACTGAAAAATGTGGACCCATTGTAAAGTGGGTGCCTATTACAAACTAATCTTCCTTTGTTTGCAGGTCTCGAAGGGTATCTGGTATCTCGATAGTGGATGCTCTAGACGCATGACCGGAAAAAGAAACTTGCTCACTGATTATAAGGAAGAGAAAGGTCCCTCAGTGACCTTTGGTGGAAATGGTAAGGAATATACCCGTGGGTTTGGTGTACTTTCCAATGGTACAACTACTTTCAGAAGAGTCGCATATGTTGAAGGACTGAAGCACAATCTTCTTAGCATCAGTCAGCTATATAATAAGGACTTGAAGGTTTGCTTCACTAAGAAACCATGTTTCGTCACTGACAAGAAAGAAAAAGTTGCTCTCAGTGGATATCGTTTAGAAAATGTTTATGTAGTAAACATGGACTCAATAACTACTGAAAACATGTGTTTTCTCTCCAAATCCTCTTTTGATGTCCACTGGCTATGGCATAAAAGGCTCTCTCATCTTAACTTTAAGATGTTGAATACTCTTTCTTCAACAGAGTTGGTCACTGGCTTGCCTTAACACTCATACGCTAAGGAATCTCTTTGTTCAGCGTGTGAGAACGGAACACAAACGAAAGCAAGTTTCAAGAGCAAGCAAGTTTCTTCAGTGACATCTCCTCTTCAGCTCCTCCACATGGATTTATTTGGCCCTGTCAACATTCAATCCATCGCTGGAAAGAAATACACACTGGTCGTAGTAGATGAATTCTCTCGCTATATGGGGGTGATGTTCCTCCGTGCTAAGAGTGACACCTCAGAAGATCTCATCTCATTAGTCAAGAAAATGGAATTCCTGAACAATATGACTGTTCGCTCAATTAGGAGTGATCATGGGACTGAATTCAAAAACAGTTCCCTTGATAACTTTTTTGAGAGCAAGGGCATTTCTCACAACTTCTATGCAGTAAGAACTCCTCAGCATAACGGCGTCGCTGAAAGAAGAAATAGAACGATCATTGAAGCTGCCAGATCAATGCTTAGTGATTCTCATCTACCAACGCAATTCTGGGCAGAAGCTGTCAACACTTCCTGTTCACTAAAAACACGTCGTTGATAGTCAAAAGATTCAACCAAACGGCCTACGATCATTTCCATGGAAGAAAGCCATCTATCACTTTCTTCACATCTTTGGTTGTCAATGTTTCATTTTAAACAACAAGGATACTCTTGGAAAGTTTGACCCCAAAGCTGACGATGGAATTTTCCTTGGATACTCTTCAGTGTCTAAAGCATTCAGAGTCTTCAACAAGAGAAGACAAACTGCAAGAGAAACCATTCATGTCACCTTTGATGAATCTCGTTCAACGAACTCCATACCTACTGCTGATAACGAAGAACTTACTTAGTGGATGTTTTCTCGTTTTGGGGATTCAGAAGTTATTCCTAACTCTAACCCTCAGGTCAACGACCCTACCGCTGATGATGATCCTGTCATCATTCCCAGCATGCAGTCAAGGGAAGCTGAATCATCCTCTTGGGTTTCAGCTATTCCCATTAACATTATGCATGCCTCTGAACCCTTAACCTCTGCTAATCCATCGACTTATCAACAATCAGCAAACGAACCTCAATCTGGACTTCAGCTCATTCTGCCTGATATACCTGAATCTACTGCTATTGATGCTTCTTCTGCGGCTTCTCCAAAAGTTCAATCTGAGTCAGTGGCTCACGCTCCGGATCAGCGATGCACTATGAATCACCCAATGGATCAAATGCTTGGTGATCCAAACGCAGCTGTTCAGACTCGACGAAGTTCAGGTAACATTTGTTTATATGTTAATTTTATTTCGCTGATTGAACCAAAGAAAGTTGATGATGCCCTCAGAGATCCAAACTAGGTCAGCGCTATGCCAGAAGAGCTGATTGAATTCGAAAGAAACAAAGTTTGGAATCTTGTTCCCAGACCATATAACAAGTCAGTGATAGGCACAAAGTGGGTCTATCGAAATAAGTTAGATGAACACGGAACTGTAACCCGCAACAAGGCTCGTCTAGTTGCTCAGGGATACATACAAGAGGAAGGTATAGTGTTGGATCCCAGATACACTTAATCAAGATTAACAGTCTATTAGTTGAGTTTAGAGTTTGATGCGGAAGCGTATTAAACTAACAGATATGTTTGATAGATATTAGAACGTACACATATAAAGAAAACAGTAAAGAATGAAAAGGATTTCTTGAACAGTTACTGTTATTCAATATATAATAACAACACGAAGAACAGATTAAGAACTGTTGGTGTGTGTGAGAATATAACACTCAGATATTTGACAATAAAGCTTGAGAGTATTAGTGATTCCTTGTGTATTCGTCCTTTTTTTGTTAGGAAGAACTCAACATGGGTCTTCCTTTTATACTACTCTTAGAAGACTATGAAGTAGGTCACTGTTCCTTTTACGGCATGAATAGTGAACTGGATGGTGTGAGCAGTTGTTTGAGCCATGCGCATTTAATGGAGCAGATGTACTATTGGTAAATGCATTAAATGGCGCAGACGTCTATTTTGTAACATGCCCTATTGAGTCCACTCAGAGCTTGACACGTGTTTTGACTGTACTTTTCCATGCAAGTTGATGAACAGGTCTTGGAACAGTAGCAAGATATTATAAATATCTTCAAGTCTCAGTGAGGACCACAGAGGCTCTGTAATGAGTTACAGAGGTTCTGCGGTCTGGTCCTCTGTGGAGCAGTCTTCCCCGGATTCCGAGTCTTTGGTCTTCTTTGTGCGTATGACAGAGCTTCTGTAGGAAGCCTCTGCTGCTTCTGTAGCTTCTTGACCTTGATTTCTCGGTAATGTCGGCAGAGCCTCTGTAAGAGGCTTTCTTTACTTAGCCTATTTTTCACTACTTCTAAATACTTCTATGATTAGGAAGATTGAAGCTAACAATCTCCCCCTAAGTAGTGAAAAATAAAAAAATTGAACTTGAGTTAAGTTTGGCTAAGTTAGATAAGACAGAGGTTAAACAATACCTCGAAATTTCTTTCATTTAGAAATATGCCAGAGGCATTTTACATTTGAGTACAATGAAAGATAAACTTTAACTTTGTTTGCAGAGATTGGAGGTCTGAGAATCAGATTTTGGCATCTTTGAAATCGTTGTAGGTTCTGTTGTCTCTGCCGACTTTTCTGATCTCTTTATAGAATCTGACGCAGAGTTCTCTTAGGCGGATTGTTGAGTCTATTTCTTTGATGAAAGTATCTGCATCATCTCTATCCATTTTCTCTGTACCTCTGTATTTTACAAGGCTTGCTCTGAATTTGCTCAGAGTACTGGTTGCGTACTTCTGACAATCCATGAGTACAAAAAGTTTAACCTGGTGTTGTGGGTTTTGAAATACTAACCCAAATCTTGGTTCTCTGATGATTGAGTTGGGCACAGCGTCTGGTGGGCAGCGATCTTCTGGTGGTCGTAGATCTAGATGTTTGAGACCAAGATCCTTTCCCAGCTGAAAATCTATCATGCTGTATAGCATAAGCTTTTCCCTCATCGCTTTTCTCAGCACTTGATAGGCTCTGGTATTAGGCTCTGTGTTGTAGTTGTCTTTTGTCCATTGCAGAAGGTCAGGTAGATCGTAAGGATTGATGTTTCTTAAGTCAGCATCAGCGAAGGTAGATTCTGAATTGTTCTCTCTTCTGACTTTGTAAAGATTGTACCTGACCCTTGGATAGGTTCTTGTGAAGGAGAATCTACAAAAGATCGCCTTTTTGATTTTGTGAATTGAGAAGACATCTGCTTTGGTTCTTGGCTTTGTTCTTGTGAAGATGTTCTCAAATTCTTCTCTGATCCTTGGATCTGTCACATGATCTACTGGATGATTTGTCTGATAGGATTGTTTGTAGAGGTATTTGTATACCACTTCTTCCATCTCTTCATGTGTTGGACCAGGTCGTGGAATTTGTCTTCTGAGACTCTCCATCTGTTGAACAACTTCTGCAGCTCTACCAGTTAGAGGAATTTCTGACAGAGGCTTCAATCCATGTGCCCAGTCAACTTCTTCGGGTTTTGGGGTTTGAAAGGCGTCAAACGCACTCTTCATTAGTTTTTCTGTTGGCTTTGGCAATGTTTTCTTCTTCTTTGGCTCTTCTGTCAGTATCCCTTTGCCCTTATCTTTTTCTATTGACGTGGCAGAACCTGTTGCTTCTGTGGGTTTTGAGGTTGGCACTTCTGTTGGTTTGATGGAGGTTGCCTATGTGGATTTTGACGATTGTGATTTAGAGGACTTTTGTGGCGATGGTTCTATTGGCTTGACTTGCTCTGTAACCTCTGTTGGAGGTTGTTTGATGACTTCTTCTGTGAGCTCAGTTTCTGTTGATGAAGTATTGACATTGAATCTTCTTGCCATTCTGAAAGCTAAAGTGAACCTGTGCCTTTCTTCTTCTCTCTTCGCCATACGATCACTCATTGTTGTGTGCATCCTTTTCAGAACGTCAGAAGCAGAGGTCGTTGTTCTTTTTGGTTTGGTGGCAATCGACTTTCTTCTGGGTATGGTTTGGGGTGTTTCCACAGAGGTGGGCGTTTTCTTTGTGGTTTGTTCATCTGTTTCTTCCAAAATGATTACCTCAGGGGCGGTTGTTGCCTCTGTGGCTTGCTGTTCTGCTTCTGGAGTTTTGGTTTCGTCAGGAGATGATTCCACAGAGATGGGTGTTGTCTCTGTGGTCTTTTGGGTTTGTTGTTGGGTTTCTTCTGGAGGGGCTTGGTTGATTGGTTCTGCTGCGATTGGTTGAATTTGTATTCCTCTGCTCGTAGCTTTCTCTCTTAGATTCTCCCCCTCAGGATTATCTGATGGACCAGGTTGGTCATCATCAGAATCATCCTGACTATTATCAGAAGTACCCTCTGCTCTGCAGGAAGTGTTGGGCTTCTTTGGTAATTCAGCTCCTGCTGCCATCAACTTTTCACAGACATCATCGCAGAGGCCAAGAAGAGTTGCTAGCTCTGCCTCTGTTTTGAATCTCATCCTTCCTACACTTTCTCTGAAATCTTTGACGAAGTTAGCATTGGCAGTGGTGAAGGAAAGGATGACTTCTGTCACTTGATTAATCACGTTCTGCCCAAGCTCTGTCAGCTGTGCTCTTGTCATGTAGTCTTTGGGTTGCATCAGCATGGTATTTCGCATGGCTTCTTCTTGAACTTTTTGTAGGGCCTTCTGTAGATCTGCAGGAGTGATGCACGTTGACACTGAAGTCTGTTTGTTCAATTGATCAAGGAACTTGTTGATGGAGTTCTCAATCGAAGTAGTTGTTGCGGCAGAAGTGGTGGATGCGGTTGCAGCAGACTTCATCTGTGAGATGGCAGTTTTCACCTCTGTGGACAGGTTGTCCATTTTGGTGTTCAGGTTTAGCAGTGCCAGTGATGTTGTCTCTGCAAAAGTTTTGAAAGAGCTTTGCAACTCTTTCAAGGTTTGGTTCACAGAGGTGACAAGGGTTTGGAACTCATCCCTTGATACTTGTGTTCCTTGTGTAACCTCTGGAGGAACACATTCGTCTCCAGAGTGAGTCCCTGTTCCTGGGACACCTTCGTTCACCCTTGTTTGTACGATGGGGGTGGAAGGATTTCCTTCTGATCCTCGAGAAGAAACCCGAGTTTCGATCTCTACAGAAGTTCTGTGAAGAACAGTGTCCAAATCCACTCCAGAGGTGGTTATTGGAATGTCCTTCTGTTGACTGGGAGACTTGTCTAGAGTCTCTTCGTCTATGTGCTCACTACTTCTCTCTGAAAGAAGTTTTGGTCCTAATGTGTGCGTGGCAGAGGAAACGAATTCCTCTGTAGGGTGTTCTAGGGTGATCCGGGGCGACTGATCACGAACAATAGTTGAGTCTCTTTGAGGAGACTTCCTAGGTATGGATTCCCCGGTTTCTGTGGGCACAGAGGTTGAAAGAGTAACCTCTGGTTGGATGGGTTGGGTTAGGATCGAGCTGTGCTGCTCTTTTTCAATAACTCCTTCTGCAGCTAGACCTGCGGAGTTAGAAATGTGGGTTGCACTGGGAGTTGGTTTTGGTTGTGTGCCTCTATTTATCCAGGCATCTTTTCTTGCTTCTTCCTCTGATAAGCATCCAAGCACTACTTCATTTTCTATCATATCATCCTCTGTAACTATCCTATGGCTTGGTGCTTCTTCCCTAAGTTCTGTGGAAGTTCCTTGCTCTGGTCGTAAGAAGTCATACATTTGATGAGATCTAAATAATCTCATGACATGTGGATGATAAAGACCCTTACGTATCCAGACAGCTTCTTCTTCATCTGAATCTGTCTCTAAGATCTCTATTTCTGTCTCCGTTGTTGCTAATCCCTCTTTTTGTACAACTTCGGCCCCTTTTTCTTTCTCTTCTTCCATCATGTTCTCAGAAGCCTCTGTAATTTCACCTCTGTTCCATTCAGCTTCAGTTTGTTCTATTTCTTCTGAAGCTGGGTTTGGACTTCTTCTGTGGACATCCAATCCTTGAATGAAAGGGTTTTGTAAAATAACAGGGGTTTCGGCTGGTTGATTTCTGGGTGTTGTGTCATCTTCTTGCAGATGTGTGTCAATGCCAGAAATGAAGAAATCTTGTTCTTCTGGAGAGTGGTGGTCGAGAGGTTGTGCCGTCCACCCTGCTGTATTTAGGGTGTTGGCAATTTCAGGGTTTTGTAAGAAGTCGTTCAGGTCTCCTTGGTGAGCAAATCTATCTGGAGATTGATAGGGTGATTGATACCTTTCTGTAGCCATTTCTTCTTCTGCAACTTCTTCTTCAGCAGTTTCCTCTTCTGCAATGGTTACCAACTTTGCAAGTGATTTACCATGCCTCTTTTTGGTTTTCCTTCTCTTAGGATTTGGTGCCCCTTCTTCTGTTGATTTTGATCTTTTCTTCTTCATTTTTGGGGAGGGAGGAGCAGAGGAGCCAATTTCTGTGGCATGAGGAGGTGAGGGTTGATCTTCTGCAGCGCTTGTTGAGGTGCCTTCTGCAGTTTTCCTCTTCTTAGCTTTTGGAGTAGATGCAGAGGTTCTTGATGAATACTTCTTTCCCATTAGTTCTGCACGTTTGGCTATAAAGCTGAGTTGAATAGCCATGTGCTTTGCTAACTTTTGATCCTTTTCTTTTTGAGTGGAAAGAGGTTTTGCTATCATTGTTCCTAGGGGGACACCTAAACGCGGGGGTGTCATAGGACTCGGTTTAGGAGTTCTATGATCGCGTATATACTCTTTCTTAAGGGATTTATTCGATGCGTATTGCAGAAGCTTCTTTGACAGAGGTCTGCAGTGTGAGTAGCCATCAGCATGATCAGTGGGGGTATTCTTGTTCATCGGGAACTGTTTGGGAGTTGGCCCTTCCATTGGCCAATTTTGGATTAGCAGCAGAGGTTCGAACAGTACTCCTAATATTATTTGGAATTGCAGAGGTGGTAGAAAGTTGGGATCGTTCTCTTTGACCCTTTTCGAGTTGTTCTTTCTGTCGATGGTGTTTATGATCTCTTGCATCATTATGGTCGCATAATCTAGTGGAAGATCATAGTAAACCCCATACATGATGCTCAAGATTTGATGTGAGCTCTGGTCAATACTGCCTATCTTTCCTGGCAGGCATCTGTTAAGAATAGAGAACAAAGTGTTCCACAGAGGTGGTAATCGGCCTCTGCGGAAGTCATTTCTCTTCCGTAGTTGGGTGTTGTACCCAAGCATTTCCACGAATCGATAGAGCTCTTCGTCTGTTGGTTGCTCTGCATAACTCTTCAATCCCAGAAGACCCCTTGTTGGTAGGTTGAATTCAAGTGAGAACATTGTTCTGTTGAACTTGATTTCAAGATGCTCAGATTTATCAGGTCTTGAAATGTACCCTTTGATAAGAGAATCGTCTTTATCAAATCGGCAGCTTTGCCAAAATTGGTTCAAATAACGGACTGGAATTTTGTTCGGGGTTCTTGATAGTAGAGGGAAGAGGACATGATTCTCCATGATGTTCAGAAGTATGGCATGGGCTTCGCCGAAAGTAGTGGGTGAGGGGACCAAATAGCAGTTGTTGGATTTGATAGGAAGAATGGCTTCGAAATGATCCTTTGCTATAAAGTTTTGCAAGTGTGTCATCGGAGCAAAGTCTGCTGAGTCCCCGGAATCTTGTTGTTCAATATTTCTTGCAAGGCTGGGGTTTTTAGAATGTTCTGAATGTGCAGGGGAGTGTTCCGGTGTGTTCGCCGGAGAGAGTTCAGAGGATGTAGCTCGAGAAGATGAAGCCATTTGATTTTAAGAATAAGATTTTTGCAAGCTTTTTGCAGGATTTCGCCGGAGAAGAAGATGAGAGTTTGTAAAATGTTTTATGAGAGGGTAAGCTTTGTTTTTATAGGATGGTAAAACGGTAGAATTCGAAAGAGTAAAATATATGGGAATGGATTAAAGTTTGGAATCCGCACTCGAGTTTGAGCGGCGGGTTCAACTTTCCAAATAAAAACGTTCCATGTACGCCCAATGAAAATGGGACACGTAGGCCTTGTCAGAATATGACAGGATGTCGTGCGCGGCCCATTAATGTTAGGCGCGTGAGGTTGATTTTAGCCATATGAGTTTCACTCGCAGTAACAGTAACCGTTATTACCACAGATAACAAAATGGCAGAACTTTTGTGTTTTACAGAAGCTCTGTGATTTTGAAAATCTTGAGTTTTAACCTTTTCTCATATATCTCATTGTTGTCATGACTCTGAAGGTTCTTCTTTGAACGAAAACGTTTGTAAAGACATTGGAGAGGATCAATAGGATTTTGTCAAGAAATTTTACTCACAGAGGTTTTGTAGCTCTGATGGAACTTGCAGAAGCTCTGCGAGAGCCAGCAGAAGCTCTACGAGAGAAAAAAATCTTATAACTTGAATTCTATTAACTTTCTGATCATCCAATTTTTGATCTGTGTTAAGAGATGTTTTTCGCACATTTTTGAAGGTTGGTGTCCGAGAAAACTATTTTGATAAACGTTTTGTTCGAGAAGGTCATGGTTTGTGTTGTCGGTTTCCGAGATAACATTCCAAAAGATTGACAGAAGGTTAATTTGTGATCACAGAGCATATTTCCTGCAGAAGCTCTGTTGAGCTCAGCAGAAGCTCTATGACCTTAAATTTCTCTTATTTCGAATTTTGTTAAACCTTTTGAACTTTTGATTTTTGAAATGTTATTCATAGTATATTTAGGACATATTTGACAATTCTTGTCCTAGAAAACTGTTTTCTAAAAACCTTTCGTGCGAGAGACATACCTTTTGGTTCTTCTGTTCTCGGCAGTTTTGTCTTTCTTCTGTCGATGGAGAATTATCGACATTCTTCTTTGGCTTTCCTTTGAAGGATTTACCTCTGTAGATCATTTCAGGGTCCCTTTTGCTCCCCCTTGATCTAATCGCTTCTGTAGATCAAGAATTTTCCTTTTTCTCCCCCTTGATCTATGCTTGGTTCAAAGAATGGTAAGATTTGTATTGAGCATAGATTATGTTTACCAGAGGTTCTGTAAGGGTTATCAGAAGATCTGAGCGGACCCACAGAGGCTCTGTAAACAATTTATTTTATTATAAAAAAATAAAAAATATAAACTGAAATAAATTTATCAACGCAATAACTTAGTAATAATAGATATTTATACTTATTTACAGAAGATAAAGCTATACTTACAGAGGATTTTCACACCATGTTAATCATTCCTAACTTACCCACCAAGAAGTTGAATCTTTTCTCGTCTAATGATTTGGTGAATAAGTCAGCGAGTTGATATTCTGTGGGCACGAAATGCATTTCGATTGTACCGTATTCAACATGATGTTTCAAGAAATGATACCTTATATCGATAAGCTTGGTTTTTGAGTGTTGCACAGGGTTGGCAGAGATAGCAATAGCACTTTTGGAATCACAGAAGATGGGTATTTTGAACAGAATATGGCCGTAGTCTTTTAGCTGAGTCTTCATCCATAGAACCTGAGATCAACAGCTAGCGGCAGCAACGTATTCAACTTCTGTAGTGGATGTGGAGACACAATTCTGCTTCTTGGAGGTCCAACTGACTAGTTTACCACCTAGGAATTGACAACACCCAGAGGTACTCTTTCTGTCGAGCATGCATCCTCCATAGTCTGAATCTGTATAAGCTTTAAGACTAAAACCAGAGTTCTGTGGATACCAGAGACCAAGATTGTTGGTCCCCTTCAGGTATCTAAAGATTCTTTTTATAGCATCATAATGTGATTTCTTTGGATTAGCTTGATAACGTGCACAAAGACATGTGGCATGCATAATGTCAGGTCTGCTTGCTGTTAAGTATAACAGAGATCCAATCATGCCTCTGTAGAGAGTACATTCTACAGAAATACCATTTGGATCTAAGAATAACTTATTTCCAGTGGCCATTGGAGTCTTCATTGCAGAGGTATCAGAGAGATTATATTTTAAAAGTATGTCAGAGACATATTTGGCTTGATTTATAAAAATTCCCTCTGAAGATTGTTTGACTTGAAGTCCGAGGAAGAATGTTAATTCTCCCATCATACTCATTTCAAACTCACTCTGCATGAGTTTTTCAAAACATTTGCACTCTTCTGAATTTGTAGACCCAAAAATTATGTCATCTACGTATATTTGTACAAGCATTATCTCACTATTTTTGCGTTTATAGAATAAGGTAGTATCTGTTGTACCTCTGTTGTAGCCATTGACTAGAAGGAAGGTAGAAAGTCGTTCGTACCATGCTCTTGGAGCCTGTTTCAGTCCGTATAGAGGCTTTTCAAGGTAGTATACATGCCTTGGAAACTTTGAGCTTTCAAAACCTGGTGGCTGATTTACGTAAACCTCTTCTTGGATTTCACCGTTTAGAAAAGCTGATTTTACGTCCATCTGATAGACTTTAAAACCTCTGTGGGCTGCGAAGGCTAAGAATATTCTTATTGCTTCGAGACGTGCGACAGGGGCAAAAGTCTCATCGTAGTCTATGCCTTCTTCTTGTCTATATCCTTTTGCTACTAATCTTGCTTTGTTTCTGACGACCACTCCATCTTCATCCTTCTTGTTTCTGTAGACCCATTTAGTCCCAATGGCATGTTTCCCTCTTGGCAGAGGTACTAAAGTCCATACTCTGTTACGCTCAAATTGGAGAAGTTCTTCTTGCATGGCGTTTACCCAGTTTGGGTCATCTAGGGCTTCAGAAATCTTCTTTGGTTCTATAACACTAATAAAATTTGTAAAGAAACAAAAATTAGCAGTGGCAGACCTTGTTTTTACTGAGTCAGAAGGTTCTCCAATTATTTGGCTTGGAGGATGGCTTTTTGTCCACTGAGTTGTGCGTGGAAGATGATCATCAATGTCATCAAAACTTTCTTCAGAGGCTTCTTGTGTTTCTTCTTGTGCAACCTCTGATGTTCTTCGTGCCTTGGTAGTTGATTCTACCGTTTGTGGAATGATTGGTACGAGTGGTGGTGGAGTTTGTTCCTCTGAGGATGTATAGTCTTGGTCCTCGATCTCCTCTGTAATTGGTTCTTCTGTGGTTTGTGCAGCTTCTGTTGTCGTTTTTGTTGATGTTTCATCTTATGCACTTTCTTCTGCTTCGGAAATTGCATCTGTAGTATTTATAGAAGAAGATGAAGCATTATTTGGACCAGTTAGAGTCATACCTGTAGGATTTTGTCCGACAGAGGATGGTTCTTCAGAAACTCTGATGGTTCCGACAGAAGGATCAATGTCATTGTGGAACATCTCCAAAAATAGAAGATTCAAATCTTCTTTTGTTCTTGAGATGTCAGAGAATTTCCCTTTAATTCCGAGTTCTGAACTTATTTGCTCAGAAGTCATTTGGAATGAATCATCAAAAGAAACATTTATGCTTTCTACAATCTTGTGAGACTTTGTACGGAATGTTCTGTAGGCTTTGGAAGTGGCAGAGTATCCAATGAATTTGCCTTCATCTGCTTTTACATCAAACTTTCCTCTTGAATCTCTGTCGTTTAAGACGAAGCATTTGCATCCGAATACATGGAAAAATTTGATGTTTGGCCGCCGTTTGTTAAGCAATTCGTAAGGCGTCTTGAGGTGTCTTTTCACAATGGTTGATCGATTTTGAGTATAACACGCAGTAGAAATTGCTTCTGCCCAAAAGTTCATTGATAATCCGCATGCTGACATCATAGTTCTTGCGGCTTCCACAAGTGTTCGATTCTTTCTTTCGACAACACAATTCTGTTGTGGAGTGCGAGCTGCAGAGAAGTTCTGTGAAATTCCTTCTGTTGAAAGATAAGTTTCAATGACACAGTTTTTGAATTCTGTGCCGTTGTCACTTCTTAACTTCTGTATTTTTCAGTCATAAAGAACTTGGATTCTTTTCATTAGATTTATCAATATAATTGGAACATCTGATTTCTTTCTGATAAATTCAACCCATGTGAAACGTGAATACTCATCAACTAAGACAAGTATATATTTCTTGCCCCATAGGCTCTGTATTGCAAGGGGACCGCAGAGGTCGACATGAAGCATGTACAGAGGCCTGGTGCAAGACACATCTGTTTTGCCTTTGTGGGAAGCTCTTTTGAGTTTTCCCATCTCACAGGCAGAACATAAATGATCCTTATTGAATTTAACATTTGGCAAACCTTTAACTAGATCAAGTTTGACCAGTTTTTCCAATGTGTGAAAATTCAAGTGACAGAACCTGTTGTGCCATAACCAGGCTTCTTCACTTTTGCAGGCAACAAGGCAAACTTTGTCCTTGTTCTTTGATTTGAAGTTCATTAGATATAGATCACCTATTCTTTCAGCTCGCAGAAGTTCCATACTTGTTTCTTCACTTTGTAGAGAGCAGAAAGTTCTTTTGAACAACACATTGAATCCTGTATCACAAAGTTGACTTACACTGAGTAGGTTGTGCTTAAGGCCATCCACATATGCAACTTTGTATACAGAAACGTCTTCTTTCCTTATGACTCCATAGCCTTTTATGTGTCCTTTCTTGTTGTCTCCAAAAGTCACAGATCCACCATCTTGTGTTTCTTTGTACGTGGATAGTGCACTTCTGTCACCAGTCATGTGCCTTGAGCATCCGGAGTCTAGATACCAGATTGGCACATACTTCTTCTGCAGGACAATCACAGAGATTTAGGTACCCATATCCATATGGGTCCAATATTGTTAGAGTTTTTCAAGTTTGCCTTGGCATTCTTGAAATACATTTTGTTCTCTGCAGAAGAGTCAGATTGTTTCTTTGTGGGATTTGACTTTTGAATTGTCGTAGAGAGTAAACAGACTTGACTTGAAAATGATTATTAAGTTTAGACATAAGATCAAAGCAATGACAGTATTGAATATGAGATGTAATTTGCTTGAACTTTTCATTGAACTTTTTAAACTCAGCCACAGAGGCATTACATTCTTTCTTTACATTAGATTTCATATTACTAGAAGATCTATGAATACCCGAATGTTGTTTGCAAAAGCTCTGTTTAGGACCTGCCTTCTGTGGGTTGCTTCTGTGGTGAACTTCTTTCATCACTGTCATAGAAGAAAAAGATTTATTAACCTTGGGTTTTGAAAATCTAGAACTTATAGGATCAATAGAGGTCTTCTGTAACATTTTAAGCTCAGTAGAGGTTTTGATATGTAGATTCAAATTTAGAAAATCTTGGCAGATTGGAATCTCTATGAGTTTCTCTTTTGGAGAAATAGTTCTGTGAGGAACTTCAGAGGAGAATTTGACATCCTCTGTGTCACAGTGAATTATCCCTGATTTGAAATCAGTCTCTGAGTCGTCAGAGGATGAATCGTCCTCGTATACAGAGGTTGAGTCAATTCTTTCAATAGAGGCTGGATTTTCTGAGCATGTATCGTACGAGCTTTCTTCCTCTGTAGAATAGTTTTCATAGATTGCAGAGGTTTCTAATAAGATTTCTTCAGTGAGAGTTTTATCTATAGAAGATGTACAGAATTTTTCTAAAACGCTTGATTTCCATATTTCCAAAATTTCTTTTTCAATTAAATTTTTAAAGTTTTCTTCTGAAAAAATGGGTTTAAACTCAGGAGCTTCTGCTGATAGCTTCTTTTCAACGTTTATCAAACAGACAAAAGCAACCTGTGTTTGGGTCTCTGGTTTACCAAACTTGAAGATACCAATCTGATCTTGTGTTTTCAGATATTTCTTTGGTTTGATACCTCTATTGACAGAGGTTGAAGATGATGAGTCTGTGTTTTCAAACCACACGTTAATCATCTTCTTATGTTTCTTCAAGTAAGGATCCACAGAGATTTTCGCCCGTTTGCTTACAGAGATTAGATTTGGAAAATCTGGTTTGTTTGTTTTTCCAATCACAAATAACGAGGACAGAGGTTTGTTTCTTTTGCCTTCAACACCTAGGGTGATATCATCATACCCTATACCTCGTCTCCCTATTTGTGAGATTTTTTCATAAACTTTCTGTGCATCTTTATAGTTTTTAAGCAAAACTTCTCTTCTGAGTAAATCTTGCCATAATACCTCTCTTTCTCTTTGAAAGTATTCTTTAAGAGCTCTTATGTCAGTAGTTTCGCTCCTTGAAACTGAAAGTTCTTTTGTTTTATCTTTTAAAGTATTGGTTAATTCATAAATTTGTTTTTTTAAAGGATCTAGAGTTTTGTTCCATTTCTTTTCTATTCTCTCTTTTTCCTCAAAAATCTTTGCTTTTTCTTGAGTGAGAAGCCGTACTTCTCTCTCATTGAATGTGAGTCTTTTCTGAATACTTTGATTTATCTCTTTCAGTTCAATTAATTCAATGTTAATTCTAAGTGTATTATCATCTACAGAGGTAATACAAGAGTTGGAATATGAAGTAGATACCTCAGAGTCAGTGCAGGAGTCGACTTCTGCCATGCAACAGAAGAGGGCATTGGCGGTATGTTCATCGTCAGAAGTAGAGTCTGACTGGAAGTCTTCTGTGTTCTCCTCAGAATGTCCTTTTGCCATTAAGGATTTTTGAGCATAATATTCGGCTTTCTTTTTGTAGAAAGCAGAGTCCCTCTGTGGGCGATTTGATCTGCTTCTGCATTCATTCGCAAAATGGCCTGGTTTTCCGCAGTTAAAACACCCTTGAGGAGTGTTTCCTGTTCGATCATTGGACTTCTGTAGGTCTCCGCCTTTCTCTGATCTACATTCATTTGCATAGTGACCAGGTTTGCCGCACTTTTAGCATTCTTGCTGCGTGTGGCTTACCGAGTCATCTGACCTCTGTCGGTCATTCCCTCTGTAATTTCTATCGCTTGACCTCTGTCGGCCACTTGATTCTTCCCCTCTTCTGTCATCTCTTCTGTTGTCTCTTCTGTCATCCTGGTTGTCTCTATCATATCTTTCATTTCCGGAACCTCTTCTGTTTCCTCTGAACTCTTTTGTCAATAGAGCTAAAGATTTAGCTAGTGACGCAAGAGTTATTTCCTTTTCTGCTTGCTCTTCTTCTTCACTGTCAATTATCACCATCTTCTTCTTCTTCTCCTCTGTGGCTTTATCATTTCTTGGTCTCTGTGCATCCTCTTTAGTTTTACTAATCAATGCATATGGTGCAATGGTTAGTGTTTTAGGCTGTGCTATCTGAGGTTCTTGTGCGGCTAATGTTCCGTAAAGATCAGAGAGAGTCCAGGTGTCTAGATCCTGATTTGTCTGTAGGGACATAGACAGCTGGAGCCATTCTTCATTTAGACCTTTTAAAAACATGACATTGTTTTCTTCAGAAGTTCTGTCAATGCCTGATTTTCTGCACTTGTTGATTAGAGAGTTGAATCTGTCGTATGTTGTTTGCAGATATTCTGTTGCAGAGGCTCTGAATGCATGATATTCATTGATGTACTGTGCTCTTCGGTTTTTTTGTGTTTTAGCACCTCCTTCCAACTGTCTTTCCAGTTCTTTCCACAGATCATGCGCTGTTTCACATGAATCCAAGGATTGAAAGAGTTCGTTGGGTATTGCCATAATTAATGTCCTCTTGGTTTTCTGAGCAACTTCATCTTCTGCTTTATCTTCGGTTGACCACTCCCCTTTTGGCTTTGGTTTTTGATGTTCGGGGATTTCGGCAGATTCAGCAGTAGCAGGTACACGAGGTACTACTGTCATGGGAATAGGAGGAGGATTGTACAGATATCGTACTTGATTTCTTTCAGTGCCCTCGAAAAAATGGACCATTCTTATTTTCCACTGAGGATACTCATCTCGAAGGAGAGTAGGAGGTTTAGTGAGAGAACCAGTAGTAAAGAAATTATTTGTATTTGTCATTTTTGAAGATTTTAGAAAGAAAGTATGACTAAAGAGTTACTTCGATGAACTTGAAGATTTTCTGGGTTTAAGCAGTTTCCAGACACAATTTTAAATCTCAATAATATCTATCACGAATCTTGATAAGTGGATCACTTGATATTGAAAATCAAGGAAGGCTCTGATACCAATTGTTGGATCCCAGATACACTTAATCAAGATTAACAGTCTATTAGTTGAGTTTAGAGTTTGATGCGGAAGCGTATTAAACTAACAGATATGTTTGATAGATATTAGAACGTACACATATAAAGAAAACAGTAAAGAATGAAAAAAATTTCTTGAACAGTTACTGTTATTCAATATATAATAACAACACGAAGAACAGATTAAGAACTGTTGGTGTGTGTGAGAATATAACACTCAGATATTTGACAATAAAGCTTGAGAGTATTAGTGATTCCTTGTGTATTCGTCCTTTTTTTGTTAGGAAGAACTCAACATGAGTCTTCCTTTTATACTACTCTTAGAAGACTATGAAGTAGGTCACTGTTCCTTTTACGGCATGAATAGTGAACTGGATGGTGTGAGCAGTTGTTTGAGCCATGCGCATTTAATGGAGCAGATGTACTATTGGTAAATGCATTAAATGGCGCAGACGTCTATTTTGTACCATGCCCTATTGAGTCCACTCAGAGTTTGACAGGTGTTTTGACTGTACTTTTCCATGCAAGTTGATGAACAGGTCTTGGAACGGTAGCAAGATATTATAAATATCTTCAAGTCTCAGTGAGGACCACAGAGGCTCTGTAATGAGTTACAGAGGTTCTGCGGTCTGGTCCTCTGTGGAGCAGTCTTCGCCGGATTCCGAGTCTTTGGTCTTCTTTGTGCGTATGACAGAGCTTCTGTAGGAAGCCTCTGCTGCTTCTGTAGCTTCTTGACCTTGATTTCTCGGTAATGTCGGCAGAGCCTCTGTAAGAGGCTTTCATCACTTAGCCTATTTTTCACTAATTCTAAATACTTCTATGATTAGGAAGATTGAAGCTAACATATAGACTACGATGAAACGTTTGCCCCAGTAGCAAGACACGAAGGTATTCGTCTATTCATAGCAAACGCAGTTCACAGAGAATTCAAAGTTTATCAAATGTATGTAATGTCAGCGTTCCTAAATGGAAGGCTGAATGAAGAAGTCTATGTCGAACAACCACCAAGATTCTCTGATCCTAAGCATCAAGGTTATGTTTATAAACTAGATAAGGCACTTTATGGTCTGAAACAAGCACCTCATGCATAGTTTGACACTCTATCCTCTTTTCTCCTCATTGAAAAATTTGAGCATGGTAAAATCGATAACACTATATTTTTTAGGAAAGTAAAAGGTCATATCATTCTTGTTAAAATATATGTCGATGATATTATATTTGGTTCTACAAACTCATCTTTATGTACTCGATTCGTTGAAAGAATGAAAGTTGAATATAAAATGAGTATGATGGGTGAGCTGACATACTTTATTAGACTCCAAATCAAGCGAAATGATAAGGGTACGTCTATCCACCAAGGTAAGTACGTTAAAGATATGCTGATTTTTTTTTATTGAACTCAAAGCTCAGCTAGGAAAACCCCTATGGCACCTGTTAGCTCCAATATTCTGAAATATTAGAAGTATTGAAAAATGGCCAAGTACAGAAGAACTTCCACAGAAGCTCAGCTGAGTGCAACAGAAGCTCTGCAGGGCATCTCAGAAAAATCAAAGGAAGTTTGATCTAGAGTGATCAAAGACCGAAGAAACTACAGAAGGACGCTTTCAGAAGACCAAGGCCACAGAGCCTCTGTCATACTTAACAGAGCCTCTGTGGTAAAAAGGCTAAAGACTTGGTAAACCAAAGGAACCAAGACTTCTCACAGAGGACCGAGCCACAGAACCTCTGCCATCCTTGACAGAAGCTATGCAGAAGTAAACAACCAAAGACTCGGAATCCGGTGAAGACTACTCTACAGAGGAACCAGACCGCATAACCTCTGTAACACTTTACAGAGCCTCTGTGGTCCTCTAAAGACCTGGAAGATATTTATAATATCTTGCTACTGTTCCAAGACATGTTCATCAACTTGCATGGCAACTTGCCCTGTCCAACTTCAACACGTGTCAAACTCTGAATGGACTCAATAGGGCTTAGTACATAATAGACGTCTGCGCCATTTAATGCATTTACCAATAGTACATCTGCTCCATTAAATGCGCATGGCTCAAACAACTGTTCACACCATCCAGTTCACTATTCATGTCGTAAAAGGAACAGTGACCTACTTCATAGTCTTCTAAGAGTAGTATAAAAGGAAGACTCATGTTGAGTTCTTCCAAAACAACAAAACAAAAGGACGAATACACAAGGAATCACTAATACTCTCAAGCTTTATTGTCAAATATCTGAGTGTTATATTCTCACACACACCAACAGTTCTTAATCTGTTCTTCGTGTTGTTATTATATATTGAATAACAGTAACTGTTCAAGAAATCCTTTTCATTCTTTACTGTTTTCTTTATATGTGTGCGTTCTAATATCTATCAAACATATCTGTTAGTTTAATACGCTTCCGCATCAAACTCTAAACTCAACTAATAGACTGTTAATCTTGATTAAGTGTATCTGGGTTCCAACAGCACCTCCGCTGACACTTAACAAATATCCTTCAGGGAAGCCTGTTATTGTTACTGCCTATAGAGGGATGATCGGCACTCTTCTGTATCTTACAGCGAGTCATCCTGATATTATGTATGCTACTTGTTTTTGCGCACGATATCAATCTGAACCCAAAGAATCACATCTGATCGCTGTAAAGCGAATTTTCAGATATATTTGAAGGGTACACCGAACCTAGGTCTTTGGTATCCCAAAGACTCAAGGTTCGATCGAAGTACCTATTCAGATAGTGACTTTGAAGGTTGCAAAGTGGATAGAAAACGAACCACAGGAGGCTGTCAACTCCTGGGTGGAAAGATGGTAAGTTCGACAAGCAAGAAACAAAGTTCAGTGTCCACTTCTACCGCTGAAGCTGAGTATGTAGCTGCTGGAAGCTGTTGTGCTCAGGTCTTATAGATGAGAAATCAGTTATTAGACTACGACCTTCAGCTCACCAAAATTCCAATCTATTGCTATGGCACAAGTGCCATCGCTATAGCAAACAATCCAGTGCTACACTCAAAGACCAAACACATCGAGATCAGGTAGCACTTTATCAAAGATCCTGTGATGAATGGTGATATAGAATTTCACTTTATCTATACCGAATTTCAGTTAGCTGATCTTTTCACCAAACCACTTGATGAGACTAGATTCAACTTTCTCATCAGCGAGCTTGGCATGCTGAACCTTGAAGAGTAAATCTTCAGTGGCTAAGCATTATCTCAGTGATAAAGGAAATTCTATCTCCTTATTTATCATCTAATCTCAGAAGAAAATGATTCGCTGATACCAAGGTATGTTTTTCTATTCCTATTCGCTGAAGTTTACTTCGGTATGTTGTTTTTCAAATCTGAATTGATCATTGGCTTTTCTTCAGTGATTCTTTTGAAACAACAAAACTCCTCACTGCTATTTCTTATCAGTGACTCTTCATTTTACAAATCATCTCTGATACTTTCTAAAACCTATCACATAAACGTTTTTGAAGATGAAAAGATAGTTTCTATGTAAGGTCATCAAACGGATAACCCCTGGCACGACTTTTCGTTTGACACCTTTGCTTGTGGGACGTGTCACGTGTCATGATGAGTGCTTTTTTCCCGCTCATCACTTTCTCTCTCTACTGTTACTATATAAACACTTCATGTTTATATTTTTACCTTTTACGCGCACTAGACTCTCTCCAGCACAAATTACCTTTGCATACTTGTTCTTGGACTATTCTTAAAACCCGCTACTCGAATCTTCAAATGTTCAAACAACAGGCTCATTTCTTTACATCATTTCTCCTCTTAAACCTTTTTCGAAACTTGTTTTGATTGCATTTCTTGTTCTTGAAAATCAAAACAAACGTTTTTCTTACATAAAATCATCTTCTTCATGATTTTATGAACCGAAATTTGAAACTTAGTTTCTCTTTTGAGTTTATAATTAAAATCTTAAACTTAAAATTCATAGTTTTTTCTAGAATCCCTTTCCTTAAAAGGAAACTGGAAAATATTCTTTTTCACTAGTTTTTAAACTTTTTCAAAATTAGAAAACCCACATTTCACCTTTTCTTCCCAGAAAGGGAATTGTAAAACCCTAAAACCTCAAAAACCCTTATTTTTGGAATCATTTCCATTTTAAGAAGTTTCTTCATCCTATTTTATATTTTGATTCATTGTTCAGACATGGCCTCCAACACTGCTACCAACACTGCTGCTACTGAAACCATGATCAAGTCTGACAACATGAAGGGTGACCTACAACAAATGATCCTAGCCACCAACAACTCTCTAGCCCTGCTAGAATTCCCCAAAAGAAACCCATCCCCCATCTCACTGAAACTCTGAACTTTTTGAAGACCTGCCCACTCTCAACTGCTGTGACAATCGCTCCTCCTGCACACCGCCACCTCCTTCAACAATTCTGGTACATTGTTGAGCATGCCACTGAAATCTCCAAGAAAACAGGGAAGACATACTCTGTAATCAGTTTCCATACTGAACTTGGACGCGACACTATCTCTCCTGCAGCGATCCGCTCAGCGCTACACCTATTTGTCCCTTTCATTGACCCTAACACCCCTGAAGGAGAGCAAGAGCTGATTGCATTCCTTGATCTCATGAAATATTCATGGGACAAGACGAGAACTGATGAGGATGACAAGAAGCTGACTAAAATCCTCAAGGCCAATATGCCAGCCGAACTTAACTACATCTTTGCCCACATCATCAGTTGCAAGACGGCCAAAGTCGGCTCCACTGATCAGGCAGCCAAAACTCAGGTTGCAATGGCCTACTCTCTCCTAATAGGCCTGAAAGTTGATTACACACGCATAATCATCGAAGACCTAATCTAGAAGGTCGAGAAGCTTTAACGATCGATGACCGTTCCCTACCCACGGTTCATTTTTACTCTCCTTCAGATGCTGCTTGGAAGCAACTATCCTAAGCTGGGAGACTACAAACTCCTGCAGGTCGGCCGTAAGGTCCTCGATTTCAAACTGATTCAGAGCGAAGTAAGTCTTTCTACTCTACTCTCTCTCCTCCGACCTCCTTCTACTTCTTTTGCAGCTCTTTCAGCGGCATAACTCACCGCTGGCACCCAAGTTGAAACCACCACCTCATCCAAAAAAAGGAAACCATCTACTACCCCACTTGGCACCCATAAGTCCAAGAAGTCCTCAAGGAGAAACCTCGGCCTTCCCCCGCTCAAGAATCAATGATTGCCTCTTCACAGGCAATACTTGATACTTTCGTGGAACGTTCCTCCACATCTGCTGCAGCCACCCCTTTGACCACTTCAGGACCTTAGTTCTCTAAAACCTTCATGGTACAGTCCCCAACATCCCAGCGCCTCAAAGCATTGTGAAGGTCTCCATCTGTGTCGCCAGCAACTGAACCTACGACAACCACCATCTCAGCCATCGCTTCTTTAACTCCTCCTTTGGTTTTCTCTACAATCACCACTGCACCAGCATTCTCGCCGGTTGATACGAATGCTGCGACGCAGCACAATCTCATGTAGTGAAATGCTGCTACATCAGGACCTGTTAGGACCAGCATCCCAGTCACTGTCGCCTACAACATGGAAACTGACATGGAGTACTGGACGGGCATCAAAGTAATCCATCAGTTCTCGTACCCCAACCCGACAGGTATCCATACACTCTCCTCACAACCCTCTGAACCCTTTACTTCTTTTGAGCTTTCTTTTGCTCATAAGTTGTTACCTTTTTTAGGACTTAATTTAGACACCGTCAGCAAATCCCTCACGAACATCGCTAAAAAAGTGGAGTCTCTTTCCACCAAAGTGGGATCAAACACCTCATCGATTAATGACATTGGGGTAATGTTGAAGAACGTCACCACTTCCCTAGCAGAGAAAGCAACTTCTGCTGATCTTTCATCTCTAAAAGGGGGAGTAAAGAACCTGAAGCTTGCCCTTAATAACAACACATCAGTACTCCAAGCACTAAAATCAGAGGTTGCCACCATCTCCAGCGACCACAACAACCTCTCTTCCCATTTCACCAGTCTCAACGGTGAAGTTGGGACCCTGAACACCACCGTTCCAAACTTCTAAGGTGAGGTGAGCAGTCTTTCCTCCAAGGTCGCTGAATCCAATTCGCTGCTTACCAAGATCCTGGAGCGAATAGAAGCACCGGCGGTCCCTGTCTTCTTCTTCAGTCAAGCTGACCGAAATTTGCTTGGGATGACAACAGACTTCGTCATCAGGTTACTTCTCTTCTTCCTGGCCTAGAAGACAGGATGGACAAAGTTGAGAAGTCAATGGTCTCAGCTTTAGGGAACCCTGGCCAAGAAGATAGAGTCCTTGAAGATGTTGTTGCTGTTGCTGCAACTACTACCTCCCACCATTTAGATGGAGAGGGGGAGAAGAACGATGAAGAGAATGAAGGCCTCCCTCTAAATGTTTAGGGGGAGGATAATGCTGAAAAGGATACTTCCTCTGTTGAGGGGAAGTATGATAATCCGGAGGGAACCGCTAAAGAACCCTCTCATTCGGAGGGGGAGAAAGGCGAAGACAAAGCTCCCACTCCACCCCTCTCTCCTCAAGAAATAAAAGGCCTCACTGATGAGGAAGACGAAGAAGAGGAGAAAGAGGTGGAGATTGATGAAGACGAACCTTCAGCTCATCCTGACCCCAAGGATGATGATGAAGATGGCTACTGGCACCAGCCAACCGCCGTCAAGGTCCCTGCTCAGAAGGGGGTCTCAATAAATGAAGTAGGGGAGATGACTCGAAAGTCTCTTGCAAAGAAGGCTCAGCAAGGAAAGCAAAAGGGCCTTGCCACTGAAGGCAACCTGACAATCCTCCTCAAGAAACCACCTTGCCAGCTAGTCCTCTCCCTTGCTTGAGGATACTACTGAAGTTCATCCACCTCCTCCATAGATAATCCCAGCCATTAGAGCTGATGAACATCAAATAATCCCGGTCTCTATCCTGAACGAGACTGATGAACAAACTAATGAAGAACTTCACATCCAAGAAGACCTTCTCTGCCTCCTCAGCGGTCAGAAGAAGAAGAATATCGAAGGAAAGCAGCTATGATCCAACTGCTGGAAAGTCAGTGACTCATCCCTCCCCACCTCAACTGTTTGACTCCTAAGGAAATTGCTAAAAGTTTCAAAGGTAAAAAGATCCTAGCTGAACAAAAGAAGAATGCGCTCAACCATAAAGTCTTTTCTCTTGAAATCTCCCAATGTTCAGTGAAGGATCGTCAGCTGAAAAAATTTCCCCTTAGAGTGTAATACCCCGGGTAAGTTCGTTAGTTAAATCCTAGTTCCGTTAAATTTATTTAACCTTATAATTGATGTTTAGGGTAAGTTTGGGTAAATTTATAAGTTTAGGGGTGTTTGGGTCTTTATTGAATAGTTCAAGGTCTAAATGGTAAATATATTAAGATATTACCCCTTTAGGATTTATGATATTTTCATATCAGCAAAAGATCAGACTTCAGTGTGTGTAAGTGTGTGTTTTTGAGACAAAGAGAGAAAGAAGAAATATAAAGCTAGGGATTCAAATTGGTGCCTTTGGAAGTGAAATTGAGGTATGTTGCTTTGTAATTTATGTTTGTAATTGCTATTAGATGGTTACTATCGGATTAGAATAGTTGATTTCGTAGCTGGTAGCAATTTCAGTCGATTCTGGGTAAAATTTGAACAAACCGACAGAGGTTTCCGGATAATGTTGATAGTGTCCGGTAGTTTTGTTGTTAGTGTCCGGTAGTTCTTCCTTGCAGGTATCCGGACGAATCGATTATCTGGGCAAGTCTCTCTTTTTAATAGTTTTCGGGTAAGATAAGATACTGGGTGGTATGCGGGTTACCTTGGTTTCCGGATATCGTCCGGATTGTGGTGTTGTCCGGAAACGTCATGTTGTCCGGATTGTTTATGCTGTCTGGGAAGATGTGTTGTCCGGATTGATTAGGATTGTCCGGATAGTTCTGTATCCGGGTACTTTAATTTTTTGGTCATTTTTGAGAATTCAGATACTTTTGAGTATCCAGTAGCCTGTGTTTTGTTGACTCTTGGATAGGGAAATAATGAGGATTGAATATAATGTGGACTCGACTTAAGTTCAGGTTTGGGGGTAACATTTGAGGATAGAGTTATCTAGAGCTCTTAGCTTGAGTAAGTCTTATGTGTTCTATTTTGGTAAAAAGATACTTGTATCTAATTGTTTCAGATACTGTGAATTTGGAGTGAATGTTGAATCTTGTGGAAAAGACTGGAAAGAGTTTTTGATAAACAAACAGGTGAGTTTTACTTTAAAACGTTTTTAAACTGGAATACATATATGTGTGGATTGGGAATGTGATAGATGGTGTGATTATGTGTTTATGTTGAAATATAATATATTGGGATATTGTATTTACATGAGCATTACACTATACGAGAATATGTTGGCCGGGTTTAGGACCGGTGGTGTTGGCTGTAATATTCGTACATCGGTGTTGGCTATAATTGTCGTACATCGGAGTTAATTTATTAGTTGGCTTGCAACCAATTAATATGGCCAATAGAATGAGACAGGAAAGTATATGATGCATGAGTCATAACTGGTAATTGTATTTGTGTTATGTATATGATGATTGTGCAAATGGTTTTAAAACTAACAGGGATTTTCTCACTTAGACCGCCAGGTCTAACCCTCATTTTGTTTTAAAATATGTATTACATGTTGTGGATCGGGTAAGGGCAAGTGAATAGAGTAAACGGTGGCTAGCTTTTGGGAAGACATAATTTGAAGATTATAATGTGTTTTGTAGTTATAACCTCATTATCGGATATCATGTATTTAGTTACCAAAAGTTTGTAATGAAATACCTTATTTTGGATTGTAAAGACTAAGGGACCGTACTTGTTATATGATGTATCTTGTTATGTAACGATGTTATGCAATGTATGTTATTTGTTGTATGTTTGGGAAACCGGGTCGTTACAGGTGGTATCAGAGCCCTAGTTTAAGGGATTTAGGTATTCGTATCCGTACCTAGACTTAAACTGCATGTGAAGTAGGATGTCCCTAATAATTTTAGAAACCTTGGGATGTTAAATATAAAAAGGTAGAAGGAACATTATTTAAGGTAATTTCGGATTACACCTGGCCAGTGTAATTGTGAGTTTACAGGTACATGTTTGAACTGGAATACCTTGTTATATGGGGTATGTCCTTATGTGTATATTAACTTTGTTTGAAACAAACAGAATGGCAAGTGGTACTCGACAAACGAATCGAGAAGGAGGAGGAAATCCTAATAGAACGAATCCAACAGTTGGGACAAGGGGAAGAGGGGGAGAAAGAGGTAGAGGAAGAACAGGCGACAGAGTTCAACCGTGAGGTGCAGAATTTGTTACGAGAGACGACTTAGCTGCGGAAATGGGAAGATTACAGGCAAATATTCAAGCTATGTTCAACCGAACTCATAATACTGAAACAGAAATACCAGATCCTACTCATGAAGACGAGATGCCTATTACACATACTGTCGTACCAGTGACGAAGAAGTGTGATTATAAAATGTTCCTAAGTTGCAAACCTCCGACCTACTCAGGAGAAAGGGAACCAGTGAAAGCTATGGGGTGGCTGAAAGAAATAGAAGCTATCTTCAAAATTAGTAAGTGTGCCGAACAGGATAGAGTACTATATGGGACTGCAATTCTAAAAGTCGATGCTCTATACTGGTGGGAAGCTCTTCTGGAGGATCTGACATATATTCTACTTTCTCTTGGAAAGAATTCGTTATAGCTTTTAAGAAACAGTTTTGTCCCCAAGCAGCAGTTAAACAATTGGAAGGGGAGTTTATGAACTTGCAGCAAGAGAATTTATCAGTTCGGGACTACAACGCTCGTTTTCTGGAAAAGTCTCGTTTTGCGGAATACTACGTTGCCACGGATGTAACAACCCGGATCCCAAACATACAACAAATAACATATATTTCATAACGTCGTTACATAACTAAGATACATTATATAACAATTACGGTCCCTTAGTCTTTACAATCCAAAGTAAGGTATTCCATTACAACCTTTCGCTAATTAAATACATTATATCTAATGACAAGGTTATAAACGCAAAACACATCATAGTCTTCAACATATAAGTCTTCCCAAAAGATAGCCACCGAATACTCTATTCACTTGTTCTTACCCGATCCATGACATGGAATACATATTTTAAAACAAAATGAGGGTTAGACCTAATGGTCTAAGTGAGAAAATCCCGGTTAGTTTGAAACCATTTACATAAATCCCATACACATAACACAATCAAAGATATCAATTAGAACTCACACTTTGTGTACTTTCCTTCCTCATTCCCATGGCCATATTAGTTGGTTGCAAGCCATCTAATAAATTAACTCCGTTGTACGACAATTACAGCCAACACCGCCGTACGAGTATTACAGCCAACACCATCGGTCCTAAGCCCGGCCAAAGTACTCTCGTATAATACTCATGTAAATATAATATACATCTCAACATATTATATTTCCAACATAAGCATATAAACACATCATCAATCACATATCCAATACACACATATATGTATTCCAGTTTAAAAACAATTTTTAAGCAAAACTCACCTGTTTTGCTTATCAAAACGCTTTCAATCCTTTCTCAAAAACAGTCCAGCTTTCACCCCAAATCCAAAGAATCTGAAACAAATAGATACAAGTATCTCTTTACCAAATAGAACACATAAGACTTACTAGAGCTAAGAACTCTAGATAACTCAACTCCTCCAATGTTATCCCCAAGCCTGAACTTAAGTCTAGTCCACAGAATATTCAGTCCTAATTTATTCCCTATCTAAGGTCTAACAGAACACAGCTTACTGGATACTCAAAAGCATCTGAATCCTCAAAAGTGACAAAACAACTCAAAGTTCCCGGACACTCTAACTATCCGGACAACACAACTTTCCGTACAGTTCATACAACCCGGACAGCATAACCTTTCCGGACAACATAAGTAATCCGGATAATACCCGGACACCAAAGCAATCCGGACACCATCCGGTATCTCATTTCATCCGGAAACTATAGAAAAGAAAGACTTACCCGGATAATGAACTCGTCCGGACACCTTTAACACATCATCCGGACACCACCAACAAAACTACTCAGACACGTTCATTCTATCCGGAAACCTCTGTCGGTTTGCCTATTTTTAACCCAGAATTCAACTGAAATCAACCCTATTCTAGATGTGATAGTTCTAATCCGATACATACTTCTGTTAGCTTTAATTATCCCCTAATTTACATGAATGTTTTATTAAGAAATAGTGTCAAGGACTTATTTGTATTTGTTGAGTGTCAAGGGCTAAAAGTGTAAATAACCAATTGTTGTATTGGTTATAAAGTCTTGTTAAAAAGATATTTTAGAAAATATCTCTAAATATCTCTAAATATATCAAAGTATCTCTTTGTTAGTTTATATATACGTACAAAAAGAGATAGTGAAAAAAAGTTGTAAGAAAGAGTTGTTCTTCATTTCATATATTGTAAACTCTTCTCTTTATCAATCAAATACAAGGATTATTGCTATTATTGTTGTTACTTGTTATATCTGGGTTCCTACAATTGGTATCACAGCAGAATCGGTGATTTGAAGAAATCGAACGAAAGTAGAAAAAGCAAGAAATTTCGTACTGAATTTTCTGGAAAACGCAGCGAACCGATTTGTCTTTCCCAGAGTTTGCACCGTCAGATCGTCGCGATATTTGGACAACAGCTTTAGGACACTCTGTTCTACATTCTGAACGGTGGGATTAATCGTTTGAGGTCCAGAAGGTATCGTTTTTATTTTTGTCGTAGTGCTGTAACTTTTCGGGTGAAACAATCATCAATCGGTTTTAATTTCTGATTTTTCTTCCGCAAGTTTTATTCATCAAAGTAACACCGATCAACGATCATCTTTCAAGTAACAATATGTCAAGACTAAGATTTAGTTGTGATGCAGATTATATATACTATTCTAAACTTAGTTCCAACTTTCACAAAATTATTCCTAATCTTAAGAAAGAGTTGGAGGAAAAGAATAAAAGTATTCTGATTGATTCAGAAAAGATTGCTAAGCTTGAAGAATCAGGTAAACACCTAAACTGTGAAAATCTTGAACTGAAAAGGAATTTATTTGAGTCTGAAGAAGAGAAGAAAAGCCTTGAACTTAAGTGTCTAAATTTTTCTAATCTGATTTCTAATTTTGAAAAGCTTGTAATCAGTGAAAGAGAGAAATTTAAAAAGGAGTGGAAAGAGCATGATTTTGAAAGAAAAGAGTCTGAAAAGTTGAAGGTTGAAGGATTTCAAACAAAATGTTTGAAAGATTATTTTGAGAGAGAAAGAAAGGTTTTTAAAGCTAAAATGTCCAAATTGACAAAAAGACTATCTGATTTGTCAACCAAGATTATGTTGGAGAAGATTTGTAAATCTGATCTTAAAAAGATGTTTGATATGAATTTAAAAGAAAAGGATGTTTTAGCTAAAAGGCTTAAGGACCTTGACTTAGAAAACTCTCGTGTTGATAATACAGATAATCTTGTTTTCAAAAGAGTGAAAATGGTTTGGAAAGTCAAAAGCTCTACTCTTGTCAAAAATGCCCCAAAGCCATTTGTTTCTAATAAGCATTCATCTCTTCATTCTCATTACTGTAAATGCTTTGATCTTATGTTTAAATTAAAGAACCATTTCTCTAATTCAAACTGTGTTCATAGTGGGTCATTTCAAAAAGAAAATTCAAAGACCCATAGTATGAGATTTCATAGGAAGAAACCTGGCAAACCAGAGGACCTGAAGACAGCTCAAAATCCTAACAAAATAGGACCCATTTGGAAATGGGTACCAAAAGTTCTTTGATCTGTCTTGCAGGTACATGGACTCCTTAATACATCTGTTAAGGACTCACACTTCACGGGACATTGGACTCTTAAACACTCAGTTTAAGACTCATCCTTCAAAGGCAATTGATTTCGGTGCACAACAATCAAGTACTATGACAGCATGCTGGCAGATTTGCGATGCCGTAGTAAATTGATCATATCTCACTGATTAAGACACCGATTGATGCGATTCAAAAGGCCTTCGATTCCTAAGACACAGATGAACAATTTTCGTGTTTTGAGAATTCAGAGATTTGAAATTTATAATGGTCATATGCATCGTGGAAGTAGACAACAGTGTGCTGATGGAAAGCTGATGGACAGATATGCGCGACTGTGGTAAATGAACCATATCTTTGTCGTACGAGCTCGAAAAGAGGTGATTCAAGATGATCTAAATATAAAACAAACAAATAAAAAATGTTTGTCTTTTGAGTTCCTGCAAAATCCAGAGGTAAAATGGTCTAAATTAGTGTCAAAGTAAGTGTAACACTTCTGTTAAGCTTCTGCCGAGCGGCGACCAAGCCTCTGCCGCACGCGACCAAGCCTCTGCCGCACCCGACCAAGCCTCTGCCGCACACGACCAAACCTCTGCCGCACGCGACCAACCTCTGCCGAGCAGCGACAACCTCTGTCGAGCCGCGACCAAACCTCTGCAGAGCCTTTGTCAAGCGTTTGTCAAGCCACGATCATTTTTTTTCGACCACTCAGACCAACTTCTGGCGACAACTCATACTTTGGCTCAGATTTTTGCGACCGCCCACTGTGGTACTGTTCACCACAAAGCCTCTGTGAAACCCGATAGAGCCTCTGTGGACTGAACCTCTGCGACCGAACCTCAGAGCCCATAGCGCAACGTCTTAGTTCTTGCTGTCAGCTTTGCGCACCTGTCGGATTTTCAACAGAACTCCCTCCTAGAAGCTCCAAATTTGATGAGTCTAGATGCGTTGGATTCCTAAGACACAGATGAACAATTCTCGTGTTTTGAGATTGGTCTGAATCGGTGTTCTTCTTGGTCAGAACCTCTGCTAAAGTCAGTATACATCTGCTGGACAGAGGTGTTTCACTAAAATCATCATCAGAGCTCCGTCGGCACTACGATCAACCTCTGCCGCCAAACCTCTGCCGACCAACCTCTGGGGTACTTTTCACCACAGAGCCTCTATGAAATCCGACAGAGCCTCTGTGGACTGAACCTCTGCGACTCAACCTCAGAGCCCGATTTTTGTTTACTTGCTGTCAGCTTTGCGCTGCTTCAGAAACATGCGCATAACTTTTGACTCGATGCTCCAAATTACTCGATTCCAGTTACATTGGAAAGATAATTCACAGATGCACGACTTTGATGTTTTGCGTTTTCTCAAATTATGTGTGCTGATATGCCGAAAACATCTTCAAAGTCTGCTGTAGGGTGCTGGACCGAAAGCATTGCATTTAATTCATGCTCCTTCCGCTTTCAAGAACGGTGTTCTCTCGATGCTTCTACACACAGCAGTGTAGAACCAGTACCTCATCAGAATGTTTGTTTCTACACACAAAAGTGTAGGACCAGTACCTCAACAGATCAGACTTTGACTGGTATTTCTAATCTCTAACCCCAGCACCATGTTTCCTTTTAATTTGAATTAACTGTGCTTCTGGATATTCCTAACAAATGTGGAATCATCAAAGATGATTACCAACACTTTTTTCTTACAGGATATCTGATTACAAATTGAGCCTAAATGAAATTTACTGCTCAATGTGAAGGGGAGAAAACAAATCCGATCTGACCATGTTCGTATAAAGGTAAAATTTCTAAACCTTTAAACTCATTATCATTTTTAGAGAAAGGCCATCTTTAGAATGATAAAACCTCTTTCAAATGGTCAAACCACTTCTACATGCTAAAATGCTTTATCTGCTATAGAAGTTTGGTTTTTAAATGCTTTTCTGAGACTTCAAAGAGTCAGTGTGTGGAACAATACAATCTTTAGGACAACAATTTTCACGGGATCAATGTGTGAGCATATATAGCACTTCTATGGATTCACTTAAACCTGTGTTTCCTACCAAAGAAGTAAACCCTGAGTGTTTAAGAGGTGAAGGGTCTACATCAAAGAGTGGGGGAGATAACTCTCTGAGTTTTTCTCATTGTGCTTAAGAGGTAAAAATTGAAAAGAGAGTTTGGTTAGATGTGAGTTACATGATAAAAAGAAAGAGGGTGTGAGAACAGAGTCAAAAGAAATATACAACTCTGCACTATCTTTTTCTGAGCCGGGTGTTGGGAACTGAAGATTTGCCAAGTATGGTTAGTACTGCCAGAACAACAATACTACTGCCAGAGCAAAGTTAGTACTACAAGTAAAAGTTAATGCTGCTGGAACAATGTTAGTATTGCTTATGCATAACGATGTTAATGCTGCTTGTGATCATAATTATGGAATGCGAGAATGTTGGAGATAAAGATGGAATGATTGAAGATAAGCATGAAAGAATATTCTGAAGATCAATTTTGTTTTGATAGTTATCTTGTAATTATTTAGTATAAATAGATTTTGATAGATAGCTATTCTGAGGGATTATTAGAATTCGTTTTTGTTTTAGAGAGAATTAACCTCAAGGTTTAGAACCCTATTTCTAGAGAAGTAGAAGTCGTCTTGTTGAGCCTGTTCAACAAGATTGAGGTTTGGTTATAAACTTGTGAGTTGAAGTATTGAATACAAACAGATTGTGTTTTCTGATTAGTTGTTCATTGAGTGTGTTTGAATTAAAGTTCTATTCCGCAAGATTCTTTAATTCTGATTTCTAAGTATAATTATTCTTGTTTGGAATCGATCCTGACACCGGGCAAGCCACATTACTGATTTATCACGACTCTTTGGTGATTATCATGGAAACAGGCAATTAGCCCATGCCAACTCTTGTATTAACCCCACTAGCTACTTATTTCCTTCTCAACAGGGAAATACTTCACTTTTCCACGGGGAAGCAGCACATATGCTATCTGATCTTTATTTGGAAGGTTGGATATTGAAAAGAAGGAAATTTGCCCCACCTTCACACTTCACTCATGCACATTGAGTCTGTGGACACCTGTTATGTCCAAACAGTTTACACACTTTTGAGCCTAATAGATAATATTCTATTTTTCTTCCACACAATATCACGAATCTTTGTGATTCCACATGCATATCTATGTGATATTGCCAGAACAGTTTGAGAAGTTTAATTTTATAATTCTACTTCTATGAAAACTGGAAGTCCTATCAGAGCTTCATAAATGTCAACTCTGAATATAGGCCACACAATTATTTTAATTGTTGTGATAACAGTTGCTATGTGCTTCTGTGTTAGCTGTTACCCCTGGTTACTTATTGTCTTTTGAAATCAGATCTTCATGAGCTGACTATGCTTGCTACTCAACCACCTTATCAGTTTATCTACCAACGATTTTTACTCAAGCTGGTTCTACAAGCTTCCGCACTTTAAATCGTTCTCTGATTGTTTGAGTTTAATCTACGGGAGATAACCGGGATCTGAAAAGTAAAGCAACATTCAAGGGGGAGTAGCCAACGATTAAGGGGGAGTTAAAGAAAGAATTGAAGCAATTGAAATTGTGGAAGATCAGGAAAAGAAGACTCTTACAAGACTTGAAGATTGACACTCCAACGCCTCTAAAGAAAGCAAGGGGGAGACTACAAGATGATGAGTTCTTTATAAAACATTAGGGGGAGATTGTTAGCTTTAATTAGCCCCTAATTTACATGAATGTTTTATTAAGAAATAGTGTCAAGGACTTATTTGTATTTGTTGAGTGTCAAGGGCTAAAAGTGTAAATAACCAATTGTTGTATTGGTTATAAAGTCTTGTTAAAAAGATATTTTAGAAAATATCTCTAAATATCTCTAAATATCTCAAAGTATCTCTTTGTTAATTTATATATACGTACAAAAAGAGAGAGTGAAAAAAAGTTGTAAGAAAGAGTTGTTCTTCATTTCATATATTGTAAACTATTCTCTTTATCAATCAAATACAAGGATTATTGCTATTATTGTTGTTACTTGTTATATCTGGGTTCCTACAACTTCCTAATAGCAATTATAGACATAAAACACAAAGAAAACATACCTTAAATCCCTTCCAAGTCCACCAATTTAAAGCCCTAGCCTTTTCCTTTCTTCTTCTTCTTCTCCTTTTGCTCTAAAAAACACACTTACACACACTGATGTTTCTGGTTTTTGTAAAAATATCTGAATACCAAGAGGATAATATCCAACCATATTTACTAATTAGACCTTGGATTTCTTAATATTAATCCAAACACCCTTAAACTTATAAACTCTCCTAAACTTACCCTAACATCAATTATAAAGTTAAATAAATTTTAACGGAACGAGACTTTAACTAACAAACTTACCTGGGGTATTACATCATCTCCCCCTTAAAAGAATTCCGTCTCGGAATTCGGTTAGGCAAATAGGTACGGGTACTTGGTTCTCATTTCTGATTCTGTTTCCCAAGTAGCATCCTGACCCCTATGATGTCTCCACTGAACTTTCACTTGTCTGATTACTTTGTTCCGCAATACTTTAACTTTGTGGTCAACTATGGCTTCAGGTTCCTCCAAATAACTCAACTTTTCATCAACTTGTATATCTGGTAGAGATACTGCCTGATCTGGTGTAACCAAACAGTTTCGAAAATTTGAAACGTGGAACGCGTTGTGAATCCTGCTTAACTCTGGCGGAAGATCTAACATGTAGGCTACTTCTTCGATTCTATCTGTAATTGCAAACGGTCCAATGTACCTTGGGCTCAGTTTACCTTGCTTTCCAAACCGAATGACTCCTTTCCAAGGTAGGACTTTTAACATTACAAAATCTCCTACTTGAAACTCTAACGGTTTCCGGCGTCGGTCCGCGTAACTTTTCTGCCTGTCTTGAGCCACTTTCAAACGTTCCCGAATCTGAGTAATCTTATCCGCTGTTAACTGAACTATATCTGGCCCCACTAGCTGTTTCTCTCCCACTTCGTTCCAACACAAAGGAGTTCGACATTTTCTACCATACATAACTTCGAACGGTGCCGCTTGTATGCTGGAATGATAACTGTTGTTATAGGCAAATTCTATCAACGGCAAGTGCTTATCCCACGATCCCCCAAAATCAACAATGCAGGCCCGTAGCATATCTTCTAATGTCTAAATTGTTCGTTCACTCTGACCATCGGTTTGAGGATGATACGCTGTACTTAGATTTATTTGTGTCCCCATTTCTCTTTGAAAACTCTTTTAGAACCTTGAAGTAAAACGACTATCACGATCAGAAATAATCGAGATTGGAACTCCATGTCGAGTTACTATTTCGTCAATGTACAACTTGGCTAGTCGTTCCAATGAATCAGGTTCCTTTATCAGTAGAAAGTGAGCAAACTTTGTTAACCTGTCAACGATCACCCAAATGGCATCAAATCCTTTCGGAGTCCTTGGTAGCTTCGTGATGAAATCTGTAGTAATCTGATCCCATTTCCACATAGGTATTTCTAATCGTTGTAACGGACCAAACGGCTTTTGATGTTCAATCTTTACCTTCTTACAAGTAGTACAACATTCCACATGTTGAGCAATGCTCCTTTTTATTCCTGACCACCAATAAAATTGTTTTAAATCTTTATACATCTTATTCGTACCTGGATGAATAGAGAAACGAGATTGATGAGCTTCTTGTAGTACCCGATCACGTAAACCACCCAAACGAGGCACCCAAATTCTGTTCCCCAGACACAGTATGTTGGAAACTGAAGATTTGCTAAGTATGGTTAGTACTGCCAGAACAACATTACTACTTCCAGAACAAAGTTTCTACTGCCAGTAAAGGTTAGTACTGCCAGAACATAGTTACTACTGCAAGACAAAGTTAATACTGCTGGAACAAGGTTAGTACTGTTGATGCATTAATGCTGCTGGAGAATATTAGTACTGCTGAGTCAAGTTAATGCTGCTGGAATGAATTAATGCTGCTGGTGAATATTAGTACTGCTCATGCTGAATGAAGTTAATACTGCTGATGTGATAAGTTTGGTATGCGAAGATATTGGAGATAAAGATGGAATGATTGAAGATAATCGTGAAAGAATATTCTGAAGATCAATTTTGTTTTGATAGTTATCTTGTAATTATTTTGTATAAATAGATGTTGATAGATAGCTATTGATAATAGGCAAGATATGCAGTACGCGATATACGAGAGTTTTTGAGAATACATTCTGTTTTAGAGAGAATTAACCTCAAGGTTTAGAACCCTATTTCTAGAGAAGTAGAAGTCGTCTTGATTGAGCCTGTTCATCAAGATTGAGGTTTGGTTGTAAGCTTGTGAGTTGAATCAGTGAATACAAACAGCTGTGTGTTTTCTGATATATTGTTCTTTGATTGTGTGAATTACAGTTCTATTCCGCAGATTCTTTAATTCTGAGTTCTAAGTATTATTAGTCTTGTTAAGATTCGATCCTGACAAGTGGTATCAGAGCTTGTGTTTCTTAGAACTCAACAATGGACAATTCTATTGAATCAAACAGTACTCTTGTTTCTAAGGTTCCCATGCTCAGACCCAATGAGTTTGACATGTGGAAAATTAGAATAAAGCAGTATATTCTGCTTACTGATTATTCCATCTGGGATATCATAGAGAATGCTCCATGTGCTGAAGGAAGAATTGGACCAGATGGAAAAAGACCTCCTCCAAAGACTGATACAGAGAGAAAAGTCAGACAAATAGAGATGAAGGCCTTAAGAACTCTGCTTTTGGCTATCCCCAATGAATATCAGCATCAATTTCATCACTGCACTGATGCTCAGACTCTGTGGAATGCATTGGAAAAGAGATTCACTGGCACTAAAAGCACCAAGAGGAATCAGAAGGCAATTCTCAAGCAGCAGTATGAAAACTTTACTTCTACTAAGAATGAGTCTATGACTCAAACTTTTGATAGATTTAATAAGCTGATTGGAGAATTGGCCACAGTAGGAGTCAAGATGGAGGCTGATGATGTTAACAGAAAGTTCTTAAGATCATTAGGTGAAGAGTGGACAATGTATACTGTGTCCTTCAGACAGAATGACCAATTGGAAGATAAAGAGCTTGATGATCTTTACAATGATCTTAGAGTCTTTGAAGCAGAGGTTGAAGCCAAAAAGAAGCCCTCTGGATATGTACATAATGCTGCACTCCTTTCAGCATCACCTGATTCTACTGCTAACCCTGAATCAGTTAGTGCTGCTGGAGGAGTCAATCAGGAAAAGACCAATGATTCAGTACTAGAAGCCTTCTTTTCTAGTCATGTTAATTCCTCGTTGATTAATGATGACTTAGAACAGATTAATGCTGATGATCTTGAAGAGATGGATATCAAGTGGCAAATGGCTATGCTGTCTATGAGGGTGAAGAGATTCATAAAGAGGACAGGGAGAAACAACTTTTCCCAAAGAAGAGAAGATGGTGCTGGATTTGACAAGTCCAAAGTTGAATGCTACAAGTGTCACAAGATGGGACACTTTGCCAGGGAATGCAGAGGTGGAACATCTCACAACAGCCATCAACAAACTCAGGCTGGAAGTTCCAATCAAAACAGAAACTCTATTCAAGCTCTTGTCTCTCAACAAGGAATGGGATTTGATTGGAGTGATCAAGCAGAAGAGGCCATCCAAAATCAAGCACTTATGGCTGAAGTTTCAGATCTTCCCACTGAGGTAAAATCTAATCTCTGTACTCAAGCTTGTATAGACACTGTTAAAAGGTATAGAGATCACAATCAGGGAATGTGTGATGACCTTAAGAGATTAGAAAAGGACAGAAAAGACTATGTACTAATTGTTGAGAAGTTTGAAGAACAGATTAGGGCTTTTCAAGCCAATGAACTTCAACACTCCTATGATACAAACTACTGGAAATGGGAAAAGGATGGTCTAGAGTTCCAGCTTAGAGAATCCAGGGAAGAGTGTGAGAAACTAAAAGGAGAGCTTGAGAAAGTTAAACTTGATGTAGAAAAGTTTAATTGTGCCTCTAAAGTCATGGACAACATAATCAACTCTCAAATCCATAGTAAGTTGAAACCAGGCATAGGGTACAATGCCACACCCCCACCCTACAACAACAACTACATCCCTCCTAAGTCAGACCTATTAGAAACCAAGGATAGGAAGGACTTACCTGAAGGAGCCACTGAAGTAGATCCATTAGATAAAGTAGTTGTTGAGGATAAGACTGAAAAAGAAGGATCTGATGAGAAATGTGTAAGTCCATGTGTTAAGAACAATGAGATGAAAAGGACTGGAAAGGGAAAGGGAGTTCATTATACACAGACCACTGTTGTGAACTCTAATACTTGTGAACATTGTTCTTGCAAGAAATATCAAGAGAATAAGCCCCAAAAACATGATAAAAAGAGGGGAAATCAAAGAAATTGGAATAACCAGTGGGCACAAAAGCAAGGAGTTGATCTGCAAAGGATTAACAGACCAAAACCTTGTTTTATTTGTGGAAAATTGAATCATCTTGCCAAACACTGTTATTTCAATCCTATTAACCAAAAGAAAAGTTTTCAAAGAAGTTTTCAAAAATCTTCTGGTTATAGGAAGCCTGCAAGGAATAATGTGGCTAAGAAACAAGCTGAAACCAAAAGCCACATGAGAAAACAGACTGAAAAGGAATGTGTCAATATATGGGTCCCCAAAAGCACTAATGTTAGTACTGCTACCTCAGATAGTACTGCTGACAAGGATAGTGATGCTAGAAGCAATACTAAAGACAATATTGCTGCTAGCAGTGTTAGTGCTGCTAACACTGTTAGTACTTCTTTTAAAGACAATACTGCTGCTAGCAGTGTTAGTGCTGCTAACACTGTTAGTACTGCTTTTAAAGAGAATACTACTGCTAGCAGTGTTAGTGCTGCTAACACTGTTAGTACTTCTTTTCAAGAGAATGCTGCTGCTAGCAGTGTTAGTGCTGCTAACTCTGTTAGTACCTCTTCTAAGAACAATACTGCTGCTAGCAGTGTTAGTGCTGCTAACACTGTTAGTACTTCTTCCAAGGTTAATACTGCTTCTAGTTTTTGTGCTGCTAGACCAATCATATTGACAAAGTACTCCAGTTCTGCAGTACCTAAGTTTGAAAATCTCATCAAAACCCAGTGCAAGTACTTTGATGAGCAAGGGAGACCCAAGACCACTTCGGCTTGGGTTCCCAATAAAAACTAACTGATTTATCTGATGTGCAGGGCAACCAACAGCTCAAGGGGAAGAGCATCTGGCATGTTGATAGTGGTTGTTCCAGGCACATGACAGGTAACATGGCCTGCCTCAAGAATTTCAAAAGAATTGATGGAGGACATGTTGCTTTTGGAAATAATCCTGCAGGAGGTAAGATAAGTGGTAAAGGTGATGTGTCAAAAGGTAAGATGACATTTGAGGATGTTTACTATGTTGAGCAATTGAGATACAACTTGTTAAGTGTATCACAGGTCTGTGACAAGAAACATAGTATATTATTTACTGATTCTGAATGCATTATTCTTGCTCCTGGATTCAAAGTAGTTGATGAAAACATGATACTATTGAGAACTCCTAGAAAGGATAATGTGTATTGTTTAGATTTAGAAAGTGTTTCATCTGATTCATCTCTAAATTGTTTGGTTTCAAAAGCTTCAATAGATGAATCTTCACTTTGGCACAGAAGGATGTGTCACATGAATTTTAAAACAATGAATAAACTTGTTAAAAATAATCTTGTTAGGGGTTTACCATCAAAAGTCTATTCATGTGATGATCATTGTGTTGCATGTCTCAAAGGCAAACAACACAAAACTTCTCATAAGTCCAAAGAGATAAACACTATCTCAAATCCTCTTCAGTTGTTGCATATGGATCTGTTTGGCCCTACAAATGTCATGAGCATTGGCAAGAAGTCATACTGTTTAGTTATTGTTGATGATTACTCTAGATTTACTTGGGTATATTTTCTGAGAACTAAAGATGAGACAAGTGGACTGATCAAATCTTTTATTCTTAGAATTGAAAACCAATCAAATCAAAAAGTGAAAATCATTAGATCAGATAATGGGACTGAATTTAAAAACTTTGATCTAAACACCTTTTGTGAGGAAAAAGGAATTGAGAGACAATACAGTGCTCCTAGGACTCCACAACAGAATGGTGTTGTTGAGAGAAGGAATAGGACACTGATTGAGGCTGCTAGATCTCTGTTAGCTGATTCAAAATTACCCACTACTTTTTGGGCAGAAGCAGTTAATACTGCTTGTTATGTTCAAAACAGAGTCTTGGTCATAAAGCCTAAAAACAAGACACCTTATGAGCTTTTTCTGAAAAAGAAACCATTTATTGGATTTTTCAAACCATTTGGGTGTCCTTGTACAATTCTCAATACCAAATCTCACTTAGGTAAGTTTGATAGCAAAGCAGATGATGGCTTTCTTGTTGGTTACTCATCTCAGAGTAAGGCTTACAGAGTGTTTAATACCTCTTCTAGAATAATTGAAGAAAGTGACAATGTCAAATGCAATGAGCACACACCAAATCCTATTGGTTCAGGTCCTGATTGGCTATTTGACATTGATTCACTCACTAATTCTTTGGGTTTCAATAGTGATGTAAATGCAGGACAAAGGGATGCACCACCATCAGATAACAGTATTCAGTCTGTGATATTTCCACTCCCTACCATTGATCCTGTTGACTTATGTGAACCAGAAAAGGAAGCTGAACCCATTCAGAATGAAGAAGAGAGAAGAATAGAGTCTGAAGTGACTGAAGAAGCTGAAGAAAATCCAGACTTAAATGAGTCAAATCTGGATGTAAACTTACAAGAGGAATCTGGTCATCCATCCAGAACTCAGAAAAATCATCCTCCTGAGTTGGTTATAGGAGACATTGCTTCTCCCATGATGACTAGGAATCAAAGCAGACTTCAAGAGCTACAAGATCAGCAGAATACAGTTAATACTGTACTTACTTGCTTTCTATCCCAAATTGAGCCCAAAAAGGCTTATGATGCTATGAAAGATCCAAGTTGGATGGAAGCAATGCAAGAGGAGCTGCTACAGTTTAAATTACAGGATGTTTGGGACTTGGTGGACCTTCCAAAAGGACATAGAGCAATTGGCACCAAGTGGATTTTCAGAAACAAGAAGGATGACAGAGGAATTGTGATCAGAAACAAAGCAAGGCTGGTTGCACAAGGGTATACTCAGGAAGAGGGCATAGACTATGAGGAAGTCTTTGCTCCAGTGGCAAGGATTGAAGCAATTAGGCTATTTCTAGCCTATGCCTCATACATGAAGTTCAAGGTCTACCAAATGGATGTAAAAAGTGCTTTTCTGTATGGAAGTATTGATGAAGAAGTATATGTCTGTCAACCCCCTGGATTTGAGAATCCATTGCACCCTGACAGAGTGTACAAGTTGAAGAAGGCACTTTATGGTTTACATCAAGTCCCAAGAGCATGGTATGACACCCTGTCTACCTATCTCTTGAAAAATGATTTTGAAAGAGGAGTCATTGACAAGACCTTGTTCATTAAGAGGAGAAAGAAAGACACACTACTTGTTCAGATCTATGTGGATGACATCATCTTTAGATCCACAAATGATCACATGTGTAAAGAGTTTGAAGAGTTAATGCACAAGAGCTTCAAGATGAGTTCCATGGGAGAACTTACTTTCTTCCTTGGGCTTCAGGTGAAACAGAGGAAAGATGGGATTTTCATAAGCCAATCCAAATATGTGAAAGACATCCTGGACAAGTATGGTTTAACAGACTCAAAGCCAGCAAGCACACCAATGGAGACACACAAACAGATCACTGCAGATCTTGAGGGGGAGGATGTGGATGTCCATCATTACAGATCTATGATTGGATCACTCATGTATCTCACAGCCTCTAGACCAGACATTATGTTTCTAGTATGTGTTTGTGCCAGATTTCAGGTTACACCTAAGCAATCACACCTGTATGCAGTCAAAAGAATTTTTAGATACCTAAGAGGGCAACCTAGATTAGGTCTTCGGTATCCTTATGAATCTTCATTTGACTTGCTTGCATACTCAGACAGTGACTTAGGTGGAGCTAACATGGATAGGAAGTCTACTTCAGGTGGATGTCAGTTTTTGGGTGCAAGACTTGTATCATGGCAGTGCAAGAAACAAACCAGAGTGTCCTTATCTACAACAGAAGCTGAGTATATAGCTGCTACAAGTTGCTGTTCTCAGGTGTTATGGATTCAGAATCAGATGTTGGACTATGGGGTAACATTTCTTCACACTCCAATCTTCATTGACAACAACAGTGCCATTAGCATTGTAAACAATCCTGTCAAACACTCAAAAACAAAGCACATAGAGATCAGGTATCAATTTATTAGAGACTGTAATGAAAAGAAATTGATTCAAGTTGCTAAAGTTCATACCAATGACCAGTTTGCAGATCTATTCACAAAAGCTTTTGATGTGGGTAGATTCACTTTCTTGGTAGCAAGTGTGGGCTTGATCAACCTTGAATAAATTTATGATTTTTTTTTCTATATACCTGTATTTCTTTGTATATTTGGTGTTACTAACTAGTTTTCTCAGAACCTCAGTATGCCTCAGATTGACAAGTGCTGCAAAGTGTAAGTATAGTTACTACTGCCAGTACAGAGTTACTACTGCTAGTACATATTTTCTACTGCCAATTTGTAGTTAATACTGCGTAGTGGTTAATACTGCTTTGTAGTTAATACTGCTTAGTAGTTAATACTGCTTTGTAGTTAATACTGCTTAGTGGTTAATACTGCTTTGTAGTTAATACTGCTTAGTAGTTAATACTGCTTTGTAGTTAATATTGCTTTGTAGTTAATACTGCTTAGCAGTTAATACTGCATGTGTAGTTAATACTGCTCTGTAGTTCATACTGCTTAGTAGTTAATACTGTATGTGTAGTTAATACTGCTTTGTTGTTAATACTGCTTAGTAGTTAATACTGTGTGTAGTTAATACTGCTTTGTTGTTAATGCTGCTTAGTAGTTAATACTGCTTGTGTAGTTAATACTGCTGTGTAGTTAATATTGCCTTGCAGTTAATACTGCTCAGTCGTTAATACTGCTAAGTCGTTAATACTGCTTCTAAAGAAAATCAGGGCTAGTACTGCTATAAATACTCTTTCAGCCCGCCAAAGTTCATAACGTCTCTTTGCATTCAATTTATCTCTCTCTCGTTCTAACCTTTTCTCCCTAGAATCTATGTGTTCTCTATCCAAATCCTCAGGAAGAATGACGACAATGGAGTTTGTCGATGAGCACAATGAGATTGCGATGCTTCAGAAGCCAAAGCAGGCCACAGGATTTCATGATATTGTGGATTTTCTCAAGTCCACACACATCTCTCATGCCCTAACAGTGTGCCCAACCATATATATCGAGCATCAAAAGCAATTTTGGGAGAATGCCACTGTTATATTCGAAGATGGGCAGAAAATCATTCGAACAAGGGTTTGTGACAAACCCTTGAAGGTCACAGAGGAGGTTATTCGCATCACTCTTCACTTAGATGATGCCTCAGGTATAACCTATCTCTCTAATGATGAACTTTTCTCGACCTTACCAAGAATGGGGTATGAAGGTCCCATTGGAATTTTTAAATTCTACAAGTCAAAGTTTTTCACCCAATGGCGATTTCTTGTTCATACTCTTATGCACTGTATTTCAAAGAAAACAACTGGATGGAGTGAGTTTAGCAGTACCATTGCTTATGCCTTGGTCTGCTTAACCACTGCCAGAAAGTTCAATTTTTCAGCAATGATTTTTAATGATCTTGTGGCAAACCTAGAATCCAAAAAGAGCTTTTACATGTATCCCAGGTTTGTCCAAGAAGTAATTAACCATGAATTGACGGATTTACCTCAGTCTGCTGAGGTATATGTGCCAAAACCCCCTAAAGGGAAGGTTTTCTCAAATATGAGAAGAATTCCTAGGGACTCGGAAGGAGTTGACACACCATTGTTCTCTACAATGATGGTTGTGTCCCACACCACTGAAGGTATGGCATCAGGGTCAAGGCCCCCATTAGACACACCCACTGACGGCCAATCCCAACCTTCCATCACCAAAGAAATCCCACAGTCCATTCTTTTAAGACCCACTCCAAAAATCACCAAGAAGTTTGAAAGAAGAAAGGTACACAAGTTTCCTTCCCTTGATGTATCTCCTAATAGCCCAAAGCCTACAAGCCCTCTATTGGAGCATTCTCCAATAGAGAATATCAAAAGGGTAACCACATGGGTGTCTCCCAACCCCAAGAAGGTGCTCTCTAAGGAGAAGGATGAGCATGTGGGCTGCAAGGCTGCCACTACTTCTGCTAGCAAAGAGAAGGACAGTGGTAACATCACTAAGACCTTCCCCACGACAAATCAGAATGTGAAAACATTCAGAGGACCCAGGCGCCAAGAAACCATGGGAGTAGGTTGTGCTTTTGCTAGGCAAGAGACACCTACTAAAACTTCCAATGATCCTGCAAGGGAGGTAAACACTTCTAAACCAGGTGAGGATAGATATACTTATGAGGAATTGATGGAAACCATTGCCAACATCAACATTGATGTCATGGATCAGCAGAAGGAGATTGATGAGCTTAAGAAGGTGGTTCTTTATCAACACACCAAGATAGAGAAGAATAAGAAGATGATCACCAAACTGCTGCAAAGAAGGAAGAAAGCTCAGTATGTTCTGAAAAGGAGAAGATCAACCACTGATGCTTCCAAAAAGGGGGAGTTAGAAACTGAACTAAACATGGAGGATGCAAAGGTTGAGGGGGAGAATGAGCATAAGGTTGAGGGGGAGGCTGAGCAGGTTGCAGAAGTTGCAAAGGAAGCAGAAAGTGAGAAAGCAGCAGTAACTGAAACTGCAGAAAATGAGAAGGAAGTAGTATCTGAGTTTAAAGCAGCAGAAACCACAGAAAAAGCAGTAGAAACAGTTAATGCTGCAGTATCTGAGATTGAAGCAGTAGTAACTGAAATTATGAAGAGTCTTATTGATGCAGCAGTATCTGAAAGTGAGAAGGAAACAGTATCTGTATCTACAGTAACCAAATCTGAGATTGAAGCAGAGGTATTTGAGATTGTGAAGAATAGTGTTGAAGCAACAGTATCAAAGATTATAAAAGAAGCAGTAACAGATAGAGCAGCAGAAATGGTTAATGCTGCTAGTCAAAAAGCAGCAGAAATGGTTAATGTTGCTGAAAAACATAAGGCAGCAGAAACCATCCCTGAAGCAGCAGAAACAAAGGAAACAGCAGAAACCATCCCTGAAGCAGCAGAAACAAAGGAAACAGCAGAAACCATCCCTGAAACAGCAGAAACAAAGGAAACAACTGAAACCATTCCTGAAGCTGTTAAATCACTCAAAAGAACCAAGATGGTGTCAAACAAAAGACCAAGAACAAAGTCTATAGCTTCAAAGAAGAAAGTTGTAAAGAAGCCTAGGGTGGAACCCATTGTAGAAGAAGCTAAGGAGGAAGTTGTGAAAGAGAAAGCTGATCAAAATGTTGCTGAAGAAGAAGTGGCAACTCCATCAGGGCAACCAAGCAATGTACAATCACCATCAAATGCTCAATGTGATATGTATATTACTGTGGTTGATACTAGTCCAATCAAAGTTAAACCATTAGCTTCTATGGCTCCTGAGATCATCTTCTGGGATACTTTGAGAGATCAGAGAAAGGAGTACATTAGAGTAAAAAGAGCAGATGGGAAGTTTGAGGTCAGTTCTACATGGGGAAGACTTATCAGGATGTGCTCTAGATCTGACATTGAGGAGATGTTCAAGGTAGGAATGAAGCTTTATGGAAATATGCTGACTGAGAATGGAATGTCCATCACCAAAATGGTACTTGAATACTTGTGTCTAATGTTCAATACAGAAGCAGTTAAGTATTTGACAGAAAGGCAATTTCAAGCTGTTACCAACTGGATGCTTATTGAAAACTGTGGTGTGTATGTCATAACACTTGACTATGCATATCATGAGTATTATTTGGTGGATAAAGTATACAAGCACAGCATGACAAGGTTGAAAGGAATGCTAAAAACTAAGTTGGTGGGTAACAAAGATTCTAAGATGGCAAGATACCTGGTAAGAAGGATCATCATTCAATGTTTGGGATTGAATCCTGACTTGTGTGTTCAAGATTAAGTTTTGGAAGCATCATCATCTGAAGAACTTGACTTCTCTTTCTAAAAAGTCAAGTTAGGGGGAGATTGTTGGGAACTGAAGATTTGCTAAGTATGGTTAGTACTGCCAGAAAAACATTACTACTTCCAGAACAAAGTTTCTACTGCCAGTAAATGTTAGTATTGCCAGAACATAGTTACTACTGCAAGACAAAGTTAATACTGCTAGAACAAGGTTAGTACTGCTGATGCATTAATGCTGCTGGAGAATATTAGTACTGCTGAGTCAAGTTAATGCTGCTGGAATGAATTAATGCTGCTGGAGAATATTAGTACTGCTCATGCTGAATGAAGTTAATACGGCTGATGTGATAAGTTTGGTATGCGAAGATATTGGAGATAAAGATGGAATGATTGAAGATAATCGTGAAAGAATATTCTGAAGATCAATTTTGTTTTAATAGTTATCTTGTAATTATTTTGTATACATAGATGTTGATAGATAGCTATTGATAATAGGCAAGATATGCAATACGCGATATATGAGAGTTTTTTAGAATACATTCTGTTTTAGAGAGAATTAACCTCAAGGTTTAGAACCCTATTTCTAGAGAAGTAGAAGTCGTCTTGATTGAGCCTGTTCATCAAGATTGAGGTTTGGTTGTAAGCTTGTGAGTTGAATCAGTGAATACAAACAGCTGTGTGTTTTCTGATATATTGTTCTTTGATTGTATGAATTAAAGTTCTATTCCGCAGATTCTTTAATTCTGAGTTCTAAGTATTATTAGTCTTGTTAAGATTCGATCCTGACACAGTAACCCACGATCATCTTTTACGAGCGATGCTGATATCCCCACTAACCGTTCTGATTTAAAAAGTTCTTCTTGATATGCTTCTATTTGACACTTCTGCAATTTTTCAAAGATGTATGGTAGAAGTTCAGCTCGTAGTGCAATGACTTTTATCGTTCCACTCCTTTCTTGACGACTCAGTGCATCAGCTACCACGTTCGCTTTTCCCGGATGATAAAGAATTTCACAGTCATAATCATTCACCAGTTCTAGCCATCTTCTTTGCCTCATATTCAATTCTCGTTGATCGAAGAGATGTTGGAGACTCTTATGATCGGTATAAATTTGACATTTAGAGCCGTAAAGATAATGTCTCCATATCTTCAACGCGAAAACAACTGCTGCAAGTTCCATGTCGTGTGTCGGATACTGTCTTTCATGATCTTTTAGTTGACGAGAAGCATAAGCAATCACTTTACCACGCGGCATAAGTACACATACCAATCCCAGTTTGGAAGCATCACTGTAAACAACAAAGTCCTCGGAACCTTCAGGTAATGACAAAATCGGCGCGCTGCACAGTTTCTCTTTCAATATCCGGAATGCTTCATCCTGTTCTGTTTTCCATTCAAACTTTAGATTCTTCCGAGTCAGCTTAGTCAAAGGCGTCGCAATACGAGAGAAGTCTTTTATAAACTTCCGATAGTAGCCGGCTAAACCCAGAAAACTGCGTACTTCGGTTGGCGTTCTCGGCGGTTCCCACTTTTCAATTGCTTCTATTTTCGCTGGATCAACTTGAATGTCTTTCTCGGAAACTACATGCCCCAAAAACTGAACCTCTCGTAGCCAGAATTCACACTTAGAAAATTTAGCATACAACTTTTCTTTCTTCAGCAATTCCAGAATCAAACGAAGATGTTGTGCGTGCTCTTCTTTGGATCGGGAATAGATAAGTATATCATCGATAAATACAATAACAAATTTATCGAGATACGGCTTACATACCCGATTCATTAAATCCATAAAGGCAGCTGGAGCATTTGTCAGTCCAAACGGCATCACCAAGAATTCATAATGACCATACCTTGTGCAAAAAGCAGTCTTCAGAACGTCTTCTTCCTTAACCTTCAGTTGGTGATAACCAGATCTTAAATCAATCTTGGAGAAATAGCAAGCTCTAACCAATTGATCGAAGAGGTCATCAATTCTGGGAAGCGGATACTTGTTCTTGGTCGTGCGCTTATTCAGTTCCCGGTAGTCGATACACATTCTCATCGAACCATCCTTCTTTTTCACAAACAAAACTGGTACACCTCACGGCGAAGAACTCGGTCGGATGAAGCCTTTATCGGATAGGTCTTGCAGTTGTGTCATCATTTCTTTCATCTCTGGAGGTGCCAGACGATACGGTGCACGGGCTGCAGGGGCGGCTCCAGGAATCAGATCTATACCAAACTCTACTTGCCTAACGGGCGGAAGACTATTCAATTCCTCGGGGAAAACTTCTGGAAATTCACTAACAATTGGAATATCTTCCAACTTACTCTTCTCTAGCTTAGTATTTATCATATAAGCTAAGTAACCCGGGCAACTTTTACTGACACACTTACGTGCTTTTAACATAGATATTAGGCAAGACTGATGATTTCTACGATCACCATAAATCACTACCGACCCCTTCTCAGGTAAGACAACATTTATTAACTTCTTATCACAAACTATGTTAGCTTGATTCTCAGCTAACCAATCCATCCCCACTACCACATCGAACTCGATCAAAGCTATAGGAAATAATTGTATCGGTACTCCACATCCTTCTATATTTATCACACAACTATCAAATACTTCTTTAACCGACACTTGATTATCATTTGCAGTATCTACCATTAAAGCATGATCTAACACTTTAGGCTTTAAATGCATATAAGCAGCAAATGAAGGAGATACGAACGATCGGTTTGCACCGAAGTCAAATAACACCTTAGCACGTGTAGAGTTTATTAAAAATGTACCTGTAACCAAGTCCGGAGTTTCCTCCGCTTCTTTTGCTGTCATCTGAACTGAACGACCTCTTGTTCTTGGTGGTTCTATTCTTGGTACTACTGGTCTGACAATCGCTGGTTTCCCTGACGTACCCCCTTGCTGTATTCTTCCCCTCGGACAATCAGACTGTATGTGATCCGGAGAATTACACGAGAAACAAAACCGCGTTACTTGACAGTCTTTAGCAACATGTCCGGTCTTCCCACGCCTATAACAAATTCGAGAATCTACTTGACAATTTCCTTGGTGGATACGGTTGCACTTCGGACAAGGTCTCTCCGCTGTTCGGAAAGGCATATGGTTATCAAACCCCTGAAACCTGGACTTTTTCGGATCATACTGTGGTCCTTCCCACTTTCTTTTTCCCGCACCTTTATCGCTAGTATTTCTTCCTTTATCCTGCTCCACGGTTTCCGCAGCGTCTACTGCGGCGGAGAAGGTTTCTGGTCCTTTAGCAATTACAAAACTTCTGACTTCTGCATTCAACCCAAAGATAAACCTTTCAATCTTCATAGCCTCCGTGGCAACATAATACTCCGTAAAACGAGATTTTTCCAGAAAACAAGCAGTGTAGTCCCGAACAGATAAATTTCCTTGCTGCAAGTTCATAAACTCTTCCTCCAATTGTTTGACTGCTGCATGAGGACAAAACTGTTTCCTGAAAGCTATAACGAATTCTTCCCAAGAGAAGGTAGAATATATGTCAGAACCTCTCGAAGAAATATGAGCTTCCCACCAGTATAAAGCATCGCCTTTTAACATTGCGGTTCCATAAAGTACCCTATCATCTTCCGCGCACTTACTAGTCTTGCGGATAGCCTCTATTTCCTTCAGCCATCTCATAGCTTTCACTGGATCCCGGTCTCCTGAGTAGGTCGGAGGCTTACAACTGAGAAACATTTTATAATCACACTTTTTCATTACTGGTACAACAGTAGGAGCAATAGGCATTTCGTCTTCATGAGTAGGATCTGGTCTTTCTGTTTCAGTATCACGAGTTCGTTTAAACATGGCTTGGATATTCGCTTGTAATCTTCCCATTTTGGCTGCCAAATCATCCCTTGTTACAAATTCAGCACCTCGCGGCTGAACTCTGCCGCCTGTTCTGCCCCTACCTCTTTCTCTCCCTCTTCCCCTTCGTCCGGTTGTTGGATTTGTTCTATTCGGGTTTTCTCCTCCTTCCCAATTCGTTTGTCTAGTACCACTTGCCATTCTGTTGATTCAGACAAGGTTAATACACACATAAGCACATACCCCATATGACAAGGTATTCTAGTCCAAACATGTACTTGTTAGTTCACGATTACACTGGCCAAGCGTAATTTAAAACTACCTTACATGATGTTCCTTTTACCTTTTTATATTTAACATCCCAAGGTTTCTAAAATTATCAGGGACATCCTACTTCGCTTGCACTTTAAGTCTAGGTACAGATACGAATACCTAAATCCCTTAAACTAGGGCTCTGATACCATCTGTAACAACCCGGATCCCAAAGATACAACAAATAACATATATTCCATAACGTCGTTACATAACAAAGATACATTATATAACAAATACGGTCCCTTAGTATTTACAATCCAAAATAAGGTATTCCATTACAACCTTTCGCTAATTAAATACATTATATCTAATGACAAGGTTATAAACGCAAAACACATCATAGTCTTCAACATATAAGTCTTCCCAAAAGATAGCCACCGAATACTCTATTCACTTGTTCTTACCCGATCCATGACCTGGAATACATATTTTAAAACAAAATGAGGGTTAGACCTAATGGTCTAACTGAGAAATTCCCGGTTAGTTTGAAACCATTTACATAAATCCCATACACATAACACAATCATAGATATCAATTAGAACTCACACTTCGTGTACTTTCCTTCCTCATTCCCATGGTCATATTAGTTGGTTGCAAGCCAACTAATAAATTAACTCCGTTGTACGACAATTACAGCCAACACCACCGTACGAGTATTACAGCCAACACCACCGGTCCTAAGCCCGGCCAATATACTCTCGTATAATACTCATGTAAATATAATATACATCTCAACATATTATATTTACAACATAAGCATATAAACACATCATCAATCACATATCCAATACACACATATATGTAATCCAGTTTAAAAACATTTTTTAAGTAAAACTCACCTGTTTTGCTTATCAAAACGCTTTCAATCCTTTCTCAAAAACAGTCCAGCTTTCACCCCAAATCAACAGAATCTGAAACAAATAGATACAAGTACCTCTTTACCAAATAGAACACATAAGAGTTACTAGAGCTAAGAACTCTGGATAACTCAACTCCTCCAACGTTATCCCCAAGCTCGAACTTAAGTCTAGTCCACAGAATATTCAGTCCTCATTCATTCCCTATCTAAGTTCTAACAAAACACAACTTACTGAATACTCAAAAGCATATGAATCCTCAAAAGTGACAAAATAGCTCAAAGTTCCTGGACACTCTAACTATCCGGACAACACAACTTTCCGGACAGTTCATACAACCCGGACAACATAACCTTTGCGGACAACATAAGTAATCCGGATAATACCCGGACACCAAAGCAATCCGGACACCTTCCGATATCTCATTTCATCCCGAAACTATAGAAAAGAAAGACTTACCCGGATAATGAACTCGTCCGGACACCTTTAACACATCATCCGGACACCGCCAACAAAACTACCCGGACACATTCATTCTATCCGGAAACCTCTGTCGGTTTGCCTATTTTTAACCCAGAATTCAACTGAAATCAACCCCAGTCCAGATGTGATAATTCTAATCCGATAGATACTTCCTAATAGAAATTATAGACATAAAACACAAAGAAAACATACCTTAAATCCCTTCCAAGTCCACCAATTTAAAGCCCTAGCCTTTTCCTTTCTTCTTCTTCTCCTTTTGCTCTAAAAAACACACACTTACACACACTGATGTTTCTGGTTTTTGTAAAAATATATGAATACCAAGAGGATAATATCCAACCATATTTACTAATTAGACCTTGGAATTCTTAATATTAATCCAATCACCCTTAAACTTATAAACTCTCCTAAACTTACCCTAACATCAATTATAAAGTAAATATTTTTTAACGAAACGAGACTTTAACTAACAAACTTACCCGGGGTATTACAACGGAGGCAATGAAGATTGAAAGGTTTATCTTTGGGTTGAATTCAGAAGTCAGAAGTCTGGTGATTGCTAAAGGACCAGAAACTTTCTCAGCCGCAGTAGACGCCGCGGAAACCGTGGAACAGGATAAAGGGAGAAATGCTAGTGATAAAGGTATGGGAAAAACAAAGTGGGAAGGACCGCAGTATGATCCAAAGAAGTCCAGGTTTCAAAGGTTTGATAACCGTCCGTCTTTCCGACCAGCGGAAAGACCTTGTCCGAAATGCAACCTTATCCACCAAGGAAATTGCCAAGTTGATCCTCGGGTTTGTTATAGGTGTGGGAAGACCGGACATGTTGCTAAAGACTATCGAGTAACGCGATTTTGTTTTTCATGTAATTCTCTAGATCACATTCAGTCTGATTATCCGAAGGGAAGAGTACAGCAAGGGGGTACATCGGGAAGACCAGCTGGTGTTAGACCAGTAGTAAAAAGGCAAGAGCAAACAAGAGCCAGGGGCCGTGCATTTCAGATGACAGCACAAGAAGCGGAGGAAACTCCGGATGTGGTTACAGGTACATTTTTAATAAACTCTACACGTGCTAAAGTGCTATTTGACTCCGGTGCAAACCGATCGTTGGTATCTCCTTCATTTGCTGCTTATATGCATTTAAAGCCTAAAGTGTTAGACCATGCTTTAATGGTAGATACTACAAATGATAACCAAGTATCGGTTACAGAGGTTTTTGATAGTTGTGTGATAAATATAGAGGGGTGTGGAGTACCTATTCAATTATTTTGTATAGCCTTGATTGAGTTTGATGTAGTTGTGGGGATGGATTGGTTAGCCGAGAATCGGGCTAAAATAGTTTGTGATAAGAAGTTGATCAATGTTGTCTTACCTGAGAGGGGACCGGTAGTGATTTATGGTGATCGTAGAAATCATCAGTTTTGCCTTATATCTATGTTAAAAGCTCGTAAGTGTGTCAGCAAAGGTTGCCCGAGTTATTTATCTTACGTGATAGATATTAAGCCTGAAAAGAATAAGTTGGAAGATATTCCTGTTGTCCGTGAATTCCCAGAAGTTTTCCCCGAAGACTTGAATAGTCTTCCTCCCGTTAGACAAGTAGAGTTTGGTATAAATCTTATTCCTGGAGCCGCTCCTGTTGCTCGTGCACCATATCGTTTAGCGCCACCAGAGATGAAAGAAATGATGACGTAACTGCAAGATCTTTCCAAAAACGGCTTCATCAAACCCAGCTCTTCGCCATTGGGTGCACCAGTATTGTTTGTGAAAAGGAAGGATGGTTCGATGAGAATGTGTATTGATTACCGGGAACTGAATAAGCGCACGATCAAGAACAAGTATCCGCTTCCCAGAATTGATGACCTCTTCGATCAATTAGTTGGAGCTTGTTATTTCTCCAAGATTGATCTAAGATCTGGTTATCATCAGCTGAAGGTTAAAGAAGAAGACATTCTGAAAACTGCTTTTCGCACAAGGTACAGTCACTATGAATTCCTGGTGATGCCATTTGGACTGACGAACGCTCCAGATGCTTTTATGGATCTAATGAACCGAGTATGTAAGCCATATCCCGATAAATTTGTTATTGTGTTTATCGATGATATCCTTATCTACTCCCGATCCAAAGAAGAGCACGCACAACATCTTCGTTTAATTCTGGAATTGTTGAAGAAGGAACAGTTATACACTAAGTTCTCTAAATGTGAATTCTGGCTACGGAAAGTTCAGTTTCTCGGACATGTAGTATCTGAGAAAGTATTCAAGTTGATCCGATGAAAATAGAGGAAATTGAAAAATGGGAGCCGCCAAGAACGCCAACCGAGGTACGAAGTTTTCTGTGTTTAGCCGGGTATTATCGAAAGTTTATAAAAGATTTCTCACGCAACGCTATGCCTCTAACAAAGCTGACCCGAAAGAATATAAAGTTTGAATGGAAAACAGAACAGTATGAAGCATTCCGAATATTGAAAGAGAAACTCTGTAGCGCGCCGATACTAGCATTACCTGAAGGTTCCGATGATTTTGTTGTTTACAGTGATGCTTCCAGACTGGGATTGGGTTGTGTACTAATGCAGCGTGGGAAGGTTATCGCTTATGCTTCACGTCAATTAAAGGATCATGAACGGCAGTATCCTACACACGACATGGAACTTGCAGCAGTTGTGTTCGCGCTAAAGATTTGGAGACACTATCTCTACGGTTCTAAATGTCAAATTTTTACCGATCATAAGAGTCTCCAACATCTTTTCGATCAGCGGGAATTGAATATGAGGCAAAGAATATGGCTAGAGCTGGTGAATGATTACGACTGTGAAATTCTTTATCATCCGGGAAAGGCGAATGTGGTAGCTGATGCACTGAGTCGTCAAGAAAGAAGTGGAATAATAAAAGCCATTGCACTACGAGCTGAACTTCTACCTAACATCTTTGACAAATTGAAGAAGTGTCAAGAGGAAGCTTTTCAGGAAGAACATTTGAAATCAGAACGGTTAGTAGGAATATCAGTATCACTCGTAAAAGATGATCGTGGGTTATTGTGTCTGGGAAACAGAATCTGGGTGCCTCGTTTGGGTGATTTACGTGATCGAGTACTACAAGAAGCTCATCAATCTCGTTTCTCTATTCATCCAGGTACGAATAAGATGTATAAAGATTTAAAACAATTTTATTGGTGGTCGGGAAGAAAAAGGAGTATTGCTCAGCATGTGGAAGGTTGTACTACTTGTAAGAAGGTAAAGATTGAACATCAAAAGTCATTTGGTCAATTGCAACGGTTAGAAATACCTATGTGGAAATGGGATCAGATTACTACGGATTTCATCACGAAGTTACCAAGGACTCCGAAAGGATTCGATGCTATTTGGGTGATCGTTGACAGATTGACGAAGTCTGCTCACTTCCTGCCAATAAAAGAAACTTATTCGTTGGAAAAGTTAGCCAAGTTGAACATCGACGAAATAGTAACTCGACATGGAGTTCCAATCTCGATTATTTCTGATCGGGATAGTCGTTTTACTTCAAGACTCTGGAGGAGTTTTCAAAAGGAAATGGGAACGCAAATAAAACTAAGTACAACATATCATCCTCAAACCGATGGTCATAGTGAACGAACAATCCAGACTTTAGAAGATATGTTACGAGCATGCATTGTTGATTTTGGGGGATCGTGGGATACGCATTTGCCGTTGATTGAATTTGCATTGTATGGTAGAAAATGCCGAACGCCTCTATGTTGGAATGAAGTGGGAGAGAAACAGTTAGTGAGACCAGATATAGTTCAGTTAACCGCGGATAAGATTACTCAGATTCGAGAACGATTGAAAGTGGCTTAAGACAGACAGAAAAGTTACGCTGACCGACGCCGAAAACCGCTAGAGTTTCAAGTTGGAGATTTTGTAATGTTGAAAGTCTCACCTTGGAAAGGAGTCATTCGATTTTGAAAGCAAGGTAAACTTAGTCCCAGGTAAACGCCTTTCATGTATCGAATTTTTGAAAGTGTTTGGTTACACTAGATCAGGCCGTTTCTCTACCAGATATATAAGTTGATGAAAAACTGAATTATGTGGAGGAACCTGAAGCCATAATTGACCACAAAGTTAAAGTGTTGCGGAACAAAGTAATCAAGCAAGTAAAAGTACAGTGGAGACACCATAGTGGTCAGGATGCTACTTGGGAATTAGAATCAGAAATGAGAACTAAGTACCCTTAGCTTTTTGCTTAACCGAATTCCGGGACGGAATTCTTTTGAGGGGGAGATGATGTAATACCCCGGGTAAGTTCGTTAGTTAAATCCTAGTTCCGTTAAATTTATTTAACCTTATAATTGATGTTTAGGGTAAGTTTGGGTAAATTTATAAGTTTAGGGGTGTTTGGGTCTTTATTGAATAGTTCAAGGTCTAAATGGTAAATATATTTAGATATTACCCCTTTAGGATTTCTGATATTTTCATATCAGCAAAAGATCAGATTTCAGTGTGTGTAAGTGTGTGTTTTTGAGACAAAGAGAGAAAGAAGAAATATAAAGCTAGGGATTCAAATTGGTGCCTTTGGAAGTGAAATTGAGGTATGTTGCTTTGTAATTTATGTTTGTAATTGTTATTAGATGGTTCCTATAGGATTAGAATAGTTGATTTCGTAGCTGGTAGCAATTTCAGTCGATTATGGGTAAAATTTGAACAAACCGACAGAGGTTTCCGGATAATGTTGATAGTGTCCGGTAGTTTTGTTGTTAGTGTCCGGTAGTTCTTCCTTGCAGGTATCCGGACGAATCGATTATCCGGGTAAGTCTATCTTTTTAATAGTTTTCGGATAAGATAAGATACTGGTGGTATCCGGGTTACCTTGGTTTCCGGATATCGTCCAGATTGTGGTGTTGTCCGGAAACGTCATGTTGTCCGGATTGTTTTTGCTGTCCGGGAAGATGTGTTGTCCGGATTGGTTAGGATTGTCCGGATAGTTCTGTATCCGAGTACTTTAGTTGTTTGGTCATTTTTTAGAATTCAGATACTTTTGAGTATCCAGTAGCCTGTGTTTTGTTGACTCTTGGATATGGAAAGAATGAGGATTGAATATAATGTGGACTCGACTTAAGTTCGGGTTTGGGGGTAACATTTGAGGATTTAGTTATCTAGAGCTTTTAGCTTGAGTAAGTCTTATGTGTTCTATTTTGGTAAAAAGATACTTGTATCTAATTGTTTCAGATACTGTGAATTTGGAGTGAAAGCTGAATCTTGTGGAAAAGATTAGAAAGACTTTTTGATACACAAACAGGTGAGTTTTACTTTAAAACGTTTTTAAACTGGAATACATATATGTGTGGATTGGGAATGTGATAGATGGTGTGATTATGTGTTCATGTTGAAATATAATATGTTGGGATATTGTATTTACATGAGCATTACACTATAAGAGAATATGTTGGCCGGGCTTAGGACCGGTGGTGTTGGCTGTAATATTCGTACAACGGTGTTGGCTGTAATTGTCGTATAGCGGAGTTAATTTATTAGTTGGCTTGCAACCAATTAATATGGCCAAGAGAATGAGACAGGAAAGTATATGATGCATGAGTCATAACTGGTAATTGTATTTGTGTTATGTATATGATGATTGTGCAAATGGTTTTAAAACTAACAGGGATTTTCTCACTTAGACCGCCAGGTCTAACCCTCATTTTGTTTTAAAATATGTATTCCAGGTTGTGGATCGGGTAAGGGCAAGTGAATAGACTAAACAGTGGCTAGCTTTTGGGAAGACATAATTTGAAGATTATAATGTGTTTTGTAGTTATAACCTCATTATCGGATATCATGTACTTAGTTACCAAAAGTTTGTAATGAAATACCTTATTTTGGATTGTAAAGACTAAGGGACCGTACTTGTTATATGACGTATCTTGTTATGTAACGATGTTATGCAATGTATGTTATTTGTTGTATGTTTGGGAAACCGGGTCGTTACACAGAGTCCAGCAAGAACTGCTAAAAGAGGCTGGTAAGAAGAAGAAAAAGTAGGTTGAAGTCAGCGACATTACTGTGGCCTGGTGTAAAAAGAAAGTCCATTTCAGGAGCTTACCAAGCCGAATAAAAAATGTAAACCTGAAAGGGAAAACTGTCAGAGGTGCTTCATTGATAGAAGTCACGACGATCAGAGAAAACGATGACTACAAGACCTGCTACCTTTCTGCCATTGAAAACTTTGGACTAGATGAATGGTTAGAGGTTCGGGTTGCAATTCAGCGATCTCGATCAAGTTACAAGCCTATAGAAGAAAGCTTCATCAATAAGTTGATTGATTAAGTCTCCTCAGTGATAGAATTGCCTCCTCCTCCAACGCTTCATCAAAACCAACGTCCCTCAAAGAAAAAGAAAGTTACATCGTCTTCAGGGCCTGTTATACGGAACGAGACAGGTATTGAATTTTCTCGTGAAGTTGTGCTCGGTCCCAATTCTGATCTGTCAGGTCTTTACGTATCACTGCCACCTAGGGTAGACTTCGAAGCTGCAAAAGTTGTAAGTGAACCCATTGGCATTTTCTTTCTAGAATACACTAGCTTAAGTGCTTCCATCGCTGGTAAGAGTTACCCATCGCTCCAATCGAACAACTCAGAGACCTTATATACTGTTGTGGTCGCTCCTGGCTTGGAACCTTCCTGAAACCCCAGATCTACCGTGAAGCCAAACGAAGACGGGAACATGGAGCACAAGTCCCTGACCGGATGATTCCAAAGACTGACACCCTTGATGAACTTCTTGTCAAGGAAGAACCTGAATAGCTAATAGGATCTCTTGTAATTCTTCTATCTTGTTAGCTATATACTTTCTGTACTTGTAATTTTTTTTCATTGTACTTAATTTTTCCACTTCCCTTCTAAACTGAATTACGAAGTTAATGAAAAATTTCAATAAAGTACTTTACTCCATCAGTACTAGAAAAGATCCCTGAAAACAGTAAATGGGACACGTATTTATGAGTCCTCTTTATACTTATGTTTTTAACTTAGAAATTTTATTCAATGCTTTATCGACATCAAATAGGGGAGGTTGTTGATCCAAACCCTCCAATGATTTGATGATGATCCTTGGAATCACTTAGTGAAAATCATAAGTAAACTGTATGTATTAATGTTTTGCCATCTATGAAAAATATACTAAGTTTGTTTAGTATCGCTGATGGAAAACATGTGTTCTTTAATTTATGCTTCAGCGATACATGTACATTAGTGAGCCCTGAGCCTACTCAGTCTCACTGATGATCATTGATAGTTCCATCTGTAATAGTTTACTTGAGAAGCTAATAGGTAGTTGCTGAGTGGGGCTGTACAATTCGTAGCTGGGTTCACTACGTGTTTTTCAATACCGGACGGCGACAAACGCACGTTGATAGTTGATGTGGCTATCCGGCTAGGCACGGTTTGGAGAAGATCTTCATTTAATTCTTTTACAGACCATGTCTCACTCTCACCGTATTTTTTTCTTCCCATATCACTCAAGCTCACCTCATTTTATGTTTCAACTAATGCTCCCTCGTCCATCTTTATATCTCCTCGAGAACCGGTATTCTCAGTATTTAAAGAGATAGAGGCATTGTCAGTTATTGTCAGATTTATGCAACCTCTGAAATTTACTTTGTTAGGTTTTGATGCAATTTGTAACCGTTAAATGCAGCGGAAATAAAACAAATTTTGGTTGCAAAGCAAGAAAGCTTTTCTTAATCAATTAAAACCTAATCGGATCCATTGATGCATTTTATTAAAATATACCACACCATAGGGTGTTTGGAATTGTACCTTATTGAGATCTGTTGTGGTTGAACGATCGAGGCACTAAGAAATCAATAGAGGTTTCATCTAACGGTATCGACACACGAACACGCGAAATCCACCGAGTGCTAGCCCAAAAGAAACCTTATACTAATATGTGTATATGTCAGATCTAGAGGATTCAATCAGTCAACTTCAAAACAACTGACCTGACATCCTATTTATATAGATAGTAAATAGGATTTATGTTTATCTGTAATTATTTGAATTCAAATAATTTGAATTCGAATAATTAACTGAATTCGAATAATTAACTGAAATTGAATAATCATATATATCTAAACAAATAATAATTATTCATATTTACAGATAAAAACCTTGTAATTATCATAATTACATTTTACACATATTATTTAGTTATTCTTTCTAGAATAACTATTTGACTGTCAAACATGACTTTAACGGGTTTCTTTCTAATGGAAGCAAACGTGATCTTTTTGTGCAACCTTTTAGGTTTACATACTCATTGGTAGTATTTCTGTGGGGCATATAATAACCTACAATCTCCCACTTGCACACGATACACAGTAACACAGACGGTGGTAAGCGTCTAGCAACACGTCACCGCCCCCAAGGCTATGTAATTGTGTTTTTATCTTCGAGCAATTTGATTGATCTAATAAATCACATAGTAGAATCATTCATTATCCTTTTGCTGCACGATATTTTATTTTGAACTTAAGGCATAGATCTATCTCATCCTTTATAGTTCAAAGAATATGTTTCTCGATCCCAGCATATTTGATTATACAAGTGTCATTAGTCCAACTAATCCACTTGTTCATGCATGTAAATCAAACTATGTCATCGAGGGGACCATTAATATCTCTCTCATCTTGAGAGGAGCAAATCCCATGTTGCATGTACACGACTAACTACACAATTCATGTTATACCCAACATAGCCCTTATGGCTACCCGGTTAAAGGTAACGTTAAAATATATCAAAGCATAACACTCGTTGTGCATTAGGTCCCAATGCATATCTCAGGTCTGACGATAAAAGAGTGTTTTACTATCTCAGGACTCACCTTATGACGCCGATCTATGAGGTGATCGTGACCGTGGGTCTTGTCCCTGGTTGTACGCAGTGCAATTCCAACTTGGACTATGACCAGACTTCACAATAATCTTGATTTATTACCAGTCCCCTAGTAATAATCTATCAAGGACGGTTCTAAACAATATGAACATCATTTTTGTTTATGGATACTTAAACATGATAGTAAAGAACACGGTAATGTTTAATGTATATACTCATACCCAATATGCCATATCGCATGGTAAAACATAAATTTTTAATGTTCCAAAATTTAAAGTTTACTACAATTATTAATTGAAAAACTTTAAGCTTATTGAACTACTATGAACCTCATGATTGTTCTGACACATATGATTTATAAGTAGATCTTCATTTAAGCTCTTACATTACCTCAATTCTATATATATCTCTTACTATAAGTTTAGTCATCATGGTTGGTTTGAAACTAGCATCCGTGTATCTCAAGACACAAAGATCTCTTTCCTAACCACTATACAGTAAGAATATATCTCAGAAACTTCAGAATGTTCTTCACTGTCATACAGTGAGCATCACTTAAGTCTGACTAATATCTAGTCGTTATGCTTAAGACATACAAGATGTCCGGTATTTTAGTACATAAACATGGCGTACATGGCCGAAGCATGGGAACACCCTTTATTCAGTTCATCTACTATTGACAAACTTCCTTTCTTAGAGCCCTTCATCTTGAAGTGTTTCAAGATCTTGTCAATGTATGTACTTTTGGCTCAATCTAATTAGGCATTTTGATCTATAACAATAGATCTTTACACCAAGGAATTGTCTCTTCTAGATTCTATATCATGAAATATTTCCTTAGTTAGGTTTTTAGACCTTCAATCACTAGGATGTCATTATCTATAGTACTATTATGCTCCCACTAACCTTCCTGTATATACAAGATTTTAATTACGAGATGATTGTTCTAATCCATAACTGGACCTTTTGCAACTTGCAATTTTAGGTTTGATGTTTTAAACCCTTGTATTCGTCATCGCTTAAAAAATTCCCTTTTGTAGGTTTAACATCAATCTTCATGGCATATTGCCATTTATCAGTAACCATAAGCAATCCGATCTTCGGATTGTTTTGCATCTCATTTATTATTCTCAACAAGTTGTTAAAACTCAGCATCTTGTTGTTTGTCAGAGTCAACCAATGTTTCATCTTTGTGGTTCTTGAATTTCTTGAAGACCTACTTCGTCTCCCCATTTTGATTCTTGTCAAAAAATCATTTTCTGAGAACTCATTATGGTGCGCAACAAAACTTTTGTTCTCGATGGATCTTGTATGAATGATATCCGATTGGATATTTTATAAAGATGTGAAATTCAGACCTTTTACTCAAGCTTCCTAGAAGCTTCATGCTTATCTTAAGCATTATTACCCCATATTCTCATATATGACAAATTTGGGATCTTCCCAATTCATATTTTGAGAATAGGTTTTATCGGTCCATGTTGGTTGATGCGTAATTTACTATTGGGTAGTTATTTCTTGGAAACATCCTTCGAAAACTCTTTTAGGCATATTCGTAAGACTCATCATAGAGTGAATCATGTTCAACATGATTCTATTTCTCCTTTTCACACACCATTAAGATGCGGTGTTCCGGGAGAATTCATTTGGGATACAATCCCAATCTCTAGGATGATCTCTTGGCTTAGATATTCATAACCTCAATCTTGACTGAAGTATCCTTATTTTTGCCAAGTATATTCACTACTTCATTTGAAACTCTTTGAATAATCAAAGCTTTCACATTTCCTCTCTTTTGGTAAACATACCCATATCTACTAAATGTTGATCCAAACCCTCAGTGATTTGATAATGACTCTGAGAAACACTCAGTGAAAATTGTAAGTAGACAATATGTATTAGAGTTTCACTATCACTGATAAATACTAAGTCTGTTTAGTATCGTTGATAGGAACTCTCGTTCTTTAATTTACATATTCAGCGAACACTGTTCATCAGTGAGCCCTGAGCTTGTTCAACCTCACTGATGATCGTTGATAACTTATGTTGTTTACTTATGATCCCTGAAGACAAGTTTCATGTCAATCATGTTCTACACTAAAGTCAAAGATCAAGCCGAAGAACCAGCGACAAGTCTACTAATGAACTGATGTGGATATCAGCGAAGCCAAGACCTGTCCACTCAACGTGAAGTTTCAAGTAGAAGACTTCAACGAACGTTGAACTTTATCATTTGTTGATAAAGAATCATTCCGCGATCGCTGATCATGAAGCCTCATCTACAATCAACTATTGTCTTACCCCCTTGCACGCCTCCGTACAATAATGTCAGAATGGACATCCCTTTTGTCCATAATCGTACAACCAACTCTGATTCTACAATGTTCATCATGCGTCAAAACATGCAACCAACCAGAAGTTGCCACGTGTAAAGTTGTACTGACATGCATTAAATGCATGCAGTATATAAAGGAAACCCTACTTCATTTCTGAAGTTCTCGGCCATTTCCTTCTCCTTTCTAATCTGTGTGTAGAATATTATCCTTAGTATTCTTATTTCTCTCTACCTTATTTCTAGTGCAAGAAATCTTAGTGATTCTCATAGCTTGTTTAGATTAGGTTTATTCCTTAATCTTTGTTGATCCAAACCCTCAGTGATTTGATAATGACTCTCTTTAAACACTTAGTGAAAATTGTAAGTAAACAATATGTATTAGAGTTTCACTATCGCTGATAAGTACTATGTCTCTACAGTACCGCTGATAGGAAACTCATGCTCTTTACATTTAACATTTAGCGAACACTATTCATTCATAAGCTCTGAGCCTGTTCAGTCTTAAAGATGATCGCTGATACGTTTTAGTTGTTTACTTATGATCTCTGAAGACAAGTTTCAAGTAAACATATGTTCTACGCTGAAGTCGAAGATCAAGCCAAGAACCAGCGACAAGTCTAGTAATGAACTGATGCGGATATCAGCGAAGCCAAGATTTGTCCACTCAACGTGAAGTTACAAGTAGAAGACTTTAGCAATCGCTGAGCTTTATCACTCGCTGATAAAGTACTGTTCAAAGAACGCTGATCATAAGGTTACTCTACAAGTTACTTTTGTCTTTCCCCTTGCACGCCTCCGTACGAAAATGTCAGAAAGGACATCCCCTCTGTCCATTATCGTACAACCAACACTGTACATCATGCGGCTACTATGGTTGTCTACAAAGGTCAAACCATGCAACCAATCAGCTGTTGCCACGTGTAAAGTTATACTGTTTTGCATTAAATGCATGCAGTATATAAGAATAACCCTACTTCAGAATTGAAGTGCTCAGCCATCTTCTTCTTTCTCTATTAGTGTTAGAATATTACTCGTAGTATTCTTATCTCCTTTATGTCTTAATTATAGTGCAAGAAACTTAATGTTCTTAACTTGTTTAGATTAGGTTTAGTCCTTAATCTTGTTCCACAACAAGTTGTAAATTGTTTGATAAATATCAATAAACAATTTAGAAAAGTAAATTTTGTGTGTTTGTATTCAACCCCCCCTTCTACAAACTTGTATAACCCTCTGGTACCAACAAGTGGTATCATAGCAGATATGTTTAATCTCATAAACAAGATATTGCTTATACTAATCTTTTCTCTTCCTTGCTATTTCTTAAAATGGCTACTAACACAAACACAAACTATATAGACAATGGTTCTCTTGCTAAACCCCCTAGATTTTCCAGAGATAACTTTAATCTATGGAAAAATAGGATGATACTCTTCTTAGAAGGTGTAGACCCAACTATACCTTATTACATCGAAAATGGTCCATACATTCCTATTAGAATTGATCTTGAATTCCAGCCGCTGAGAATAGAGCTGCTATTCCAGAAAGATTGGTTCCAAAGGAAATTCATATGTGGACTGATGAAGATAAGAAGAAAGTGGCTCTCGACACTAAAGCCATATCCATCCTCTCCATGGATCTTCCTGACGAAGTCTACAATTCCGTCATGAACCTGAAAACCTCCAAAGCCATGTGGGACACAATATGTGTTCAGTATGAAGGTACGTCTGAAGTCCAGGACTCACGTAAGATCAACCTGGTAAGACAGTACGAAAGCTTCATTTGTGGTAAGAATGAAACTCTCTCTGAAGTTCACCAACGTTTTTACTGCTTAATAATTGATCTGAAAACTGTTGGTAAGGAATATTCTAACTTTGAAATTCTGACAAAGTTCTTAGAATGTTTACCTGAAAGCTGGGACAATTATTCAATGTGTCTCAAGCTATCAAAGGATCTAAAATCTATGACTCTCTCTACCTTATATGGCACTATGCTCAATCATGAGCAGTCGAGTCATCTTAAGAAGAATCTTGTAAAAGATTCAAAGAGCACACCTGTTGCTTTACTCTCAGAGTTACCTTCCACTCAGCGATCTACTATCACTGTCACTGAGATGGAGACTAACTCTGAATGCTCATCAGATTTTGATGCTTCAGATCTTGATGAATCTATAGTACTCCTAGCTAATAAGTTCAGGAGATTCGCTAAAAAGAGTAACTTCATAAGGAATAAAACTCTCGCACTCACTGACAAGCCTAGATCATCAACTCCCGTTGATAATGCTACTGCTACTTGCTATAACTGTGAAAAGATAGGACATTTTGCTAGCGAGTGCAGGTCAAAGAAAGTCTTTAGACCCTCAGCTTTCCCCAAGAAAACCTCTAACCCCAGGGCCAGAGATGACAAATACAAAAGGCTGAAAGAAAAGTATTCAAAGCTGAAAAGCTTTAAGAAGAAAGGCAAAGGCCTTGTAGCTGACTATGATTGGTCTTCCTCTGATGAAGAAAAATCATCTGACTCAGAAGATGATGATGAGGCCAATCTCTGTCTAATGGCCAAACATGAAGATGAGGAAGAACAAACTGAAAGTCCATCTGCTTCATCCTCTACCTCTAGGGTATCACCTTCCTTCTTTACCAATATTTCAAATATTGATGAAGCTGATAGTCTTCGAAAGATCGATCTCCTAACTATGAGTTTATATGATGCCATGAATGGCAAAACTGTTGTTGAAAATAAAAACCTTGATATCGCTGAACAACTTAAAAACTATCACCATCAAATAGAAAAACATTCTAAAATTGAAGAAGATTTTAAAGATCAAGTTCATATAAATCAGCTAGTCAAAATCGAGCGTGAAGAAGCTATCGCTGCATTAAAAGCTGAAAAAGCTAATGTTGATGGATTGTATAAATCCTCAAAAACGATCACTGAGATAATTAATCCTCAGATTCCCCTGAGTGACAAACGTGGTCTTGGTTATAAAGCTGACGCTGAACAACCAACCACTGATCATTCTATGCTTAAATTTGGAATGTTTGTATCCTCAATCCCTGGCACTTCATCTTCTTTGTGTTCCTCTTTAAAAGTCCTATCCCTGAGGAACTCTCTACCTTAACTTCTAAAGGTAAATAGAAAATTGTTTATCCAAAACTTCATAAGGGTACCTTTGTACCTAAACTGAATGCTTCTAAAGCTTCAGTGACTTATCCCTCTACTTCTAAGAACAAGATCCCTGGATTTATTCAGCGATCTACTCCTAGAATCAGAGAGGATATTATTGGTAAGAAATCCGAAGAACTGATAGTTCCTCCTATTTCCAATGCCAAAGGTATACTTGGTGCTGGCCTGCTCATTTAAAACTAATGGCTCATCATATAAATAGTCCTAAAGCTACTTTTAGTTATAGGAAATGTTATCACTGTGGACTTACCAATCATATTGCTAGTAAGTGCCCTACAGCCACCAAAGCTGAAAAGATAGCTAAGGTGAAGATCAATGCCACCAAAGCTGAAAAGAAGCCGAATCTTCAAAATCTGCGAAGATTGATGAACCTTCCACTTTCTCTACCACCACTGACAAATCTATGCCCAAAATGAAATGGGTGCCCAAGTCAAACTAATCTTCCTTTGTTTGTAGGTTAAGATGGGTATCTGGTATCTCGATAGCGGATGCTCTAGACACATGACTGGAAAGAAGAGCCTGCTCACTGAGTATAAGGACGAGAAAGGTCCCTCGGTGACTTTCGGTGGAAATGGAAAAGGCTATACCCGAGGGTTTGGTGTACTGTCTAATGGTACAACAACCTTCAGAAGAGTCGCATATGTTGAAGTACTGAAGCATAATCTTCTAAGCATAAGTCAGCTATGCGACAAGGATAACAAAGTGATATTCACTAAGGAATCCTGCTTTGTCACTGACAAAAAAGAGAAGATAGCTCTCAACGGTTATCGTAAGGAAAATGTTTACGTTATAAACATGGACTCTACAACCACTGAGAACTCCTGTTTCTTATCAAAAGCCTCATCTGATGTCAACTGGCTATGGCATAAGAGGCTCTCTCATCTCAACTTCAAGACACTGGATACTCTTTTCTCTAAAGAGTTAGTCACTGGTCTACCTCAACACTCATACGCCAAAGAGTACTTTTGTTCAACGTGTGAGATAGGGAAACAGACCAAAGCATGCTTCAAATCTAAGCAAGTCTCCTCAGTGTCATCTCCTCTACAACTTCTCCATATGGATTTGTTTGGCCCTGTTAACAAACAATCCATCACTGGAAAGAAATATACATTGGTCATAGTTGATGAATTCTCTCGCTATACCTGGGTAATGTTTCTCCGTTCTAAGAGTGACACCCCTGAAGAACTCATCACCTTTGTCAGGAAAATGGAAGTCCTGAACAACATGACCGTTCGCTCAATAAGGAGTGATCATGGGACTGAATTCAAAAATAGTTCTCTTGATTCCTTCTTTGAAAGTAAGGGTATTTCTCACAACTTTTCTTCAGTGAGAACACCGCAGCAAAACGGAGTCGCTGAAAGAAGAAATCGAACTATCATCGAATCTGCACGTTCAATGCTCAGCGATTCTCATTTACCTACTCAGTTTTGGGCAGAAGCTGTCAACACTGCTTGTTTTACTCAAAACAGGTCGCTGATAGTCAAAAGATTCAAAAAGACAGCCTATGAACTTTTTCATGGGAGAAAGCCTTTAATCAGCTTTCTTCACATCTTTGGATGTCAGTGTTTCATACCGAACAACATAGATGCCCTTGGAAAGTTTGATCCTAAGGCTGATGATGGAATCTTTCTTGGATATTCTTCAATCTCCAAAGCCTTCAGAGTCTTCAATCGAATAAGACAGACTGTTGAAGAAACTATTTACGTCACCTTTGACGAATCCCGTTCAGCGAACTCTAAACCTTCTGCTGATACTGAAGAACTGAATCAATGGATGTTTTCTCGTCTTGGTGATTCAGAAGACATTCCCGCTACTCATACTCATCCAGCTGAAGATGATGGTCCTACTATCATCCCAAACATGCAGACTAGTGAAGCTGAAACATCATGGGTCTCAGCTGTTCCGCTAAACACTATGCCTGCCTCTGAACCTTCTTTCTCAGATATACCATCTACTTCTCAGCAATCAGTGAATAAAATGCGATCTGCACCTCTTCCTCTCTTGGCTGATATAGCAGAAGTTGCTGAAGCCTCATCTTCAGCCCCTCCAGTTCAGGTTGAGTCAGCGACTCATGCTCCGGCTCAGCGATGGACTATTAATAACCCTATTGATCAGATTCTTGGTGATCCAAACGCTGGTGTTCAGACTCGACAAAGTGCAGGTAACATTTGTTTATTCGTTAACTTTATTTCTGTGATTGAGGCCCTCAGAGATCCAAACTGGGTAAGTGTTATGCAAGAAGAGCTGGCAGAATTTGAAAGAAACAAAGTTTGGAATCTCATTCCAATACCATCTGACAAGTTAGTGATAGGCACTAAATGGGTCTATCGAAACAAGTTGGATGAACATGGAACTGTAACCCGCAACAAGGCTCGACTTGTTGCTCAGGGATACAGACAAGAGGAAGGTATAGATTACGACGAAACATTCGTCCCAGTGGCAAGACTAGAAGTTATTCGTCTATTCTTAGCTTACGATTTACACAAAGACTTCAAAGTTTATCAAATGGATGTCAAGTCAACATTTCTCAATGGAAAACTGAATGAAGAAGTCTATGTGGAACAACCCCCAGGATTCTCAGATCCTAAGCATCCAGGTTATGTCTATAAACTGGATAAGGCACTTTATGGTTTAAAGCAAGCTCCTCGTGCATGGTATGACACTCTCTCTACTTATCTCCATATTGAAAAATTTGAGCGAGGTAAAATCGACAAAACTCTATTTTTCTGGAAAGTAAAAGGTCATATTATTCTTATTCAAATATATGTCGATGATATTATATTTGGTTCCACTAACCCTGACTTATGTACTCGTTTCTCTGAGAGAATGAAAGCTGAATATAAAATGAGTATGATGGGTGAGCTAACATATTTTCTTGGTCTTCAAATCAAACACTGGGAAAAGGGAACTTTATGTTAAAGATATGCTGAAGAAATTTGATTTAACTCAGAGTTCAGCTATGAAAACCCCTATGGCACCGCCACTTACTCTAAACAAGGATTCTTCTGGAATACATGTTAATGTGACAACGTACCGTGGGATGATCGGCTCTCTCTTATATCTTACAGCTAGCCGGCCTGATATTATGTACGCAACTTGTTTGTGTGCACGATATCAAGCTGAACATAAGGAATCTCATATGATCGCTGTAAAGCGAATCTTTCGTTACCTTAAGGGTACTCCTAACCTAGGTCTTTGGTATCCCAAAGACTCAGGGTTTGATCTAATCGCCTATTCAGATAGTGATTTTGCAGGTTGCAAAATGGATAGGAAAAACACCACAGGAGGTTGTCAGCTCCTGGGTGGAAAGCTGGTGAGTTGGACAAGTAAGAAGCAAAACTCAGTGTCCACCTCAACCGCTGAAGCTGAGTACGTAGCCGTTGGAAGCTGTTGTTCTCAGGTCTTGTGGATGAGAAATCAACTACTGGACTATGATCTTCAGCTCTAAAAAATTCCAATCTATTGCGGCAGCACAAGTGCCATCGCTATAGCCAACAATCCAGTGCTACACTCAAAGACCAAACACATTGAAATCAGGTATCATTTTATCAGATATCATGTGATGAATGGTGATATAGAACTTCATTTTATCTCAACTGATTTTCAGTTAGCTGGTCTATTTACCAAGCCTCTTGATGAGAGAAGATTCAACTTTCTCATCAGCGAGCTTGGAATGCTGAACTTTGAAGAATAAAATCTTCAACGGTTCACATTTGATCTGCGATAACAATGAATTTACATAACCCATTAATCACCTACTCTCTGAACAAAATTGATTCACTGATATCAAGGTATGTTCTTTTTACTCGCTGACGTTCGCATATGAATGCAAGATTTCAAAACAAATTGCATCGCTGAACATCTCTTCCTCTCAGCGATACTTTGAAATTTCTAAAAATCTAACACTGATATTTTTATTCAGTGCTTCATATTTTTTCAAAAGGTCTCTGAGTCTTTCAAATCCTCAGAGACATCCTAAAATATGAAAAGGCGTTTGTGACGTCATCATAACGGATAGAGCATGGCACCCTTTTTCTGACACACGTTCGCCCGTTTCGTTTTCCTAGTCCAATCAAATTCGAGAAACGTGTCAGAGTCATGATGAAAAACTTTCCCGCTCCAGTTTTTTCTCTCTCTACTCTCACTATATAAACACATTCGAGTTTATATTTTTCACCTTATGCGAACTTCATCTCCTTCAAGCAAGATTTCTCTGTTGCATTCAAGATTTAATATCAAGAACATGTTCATCTTCATCTCTTTAAACATCACAGGTTATTATTTCTTTTATTTTGCAAATCATAAACTTGTTTTCGATCTTATTATTGTTTTCAACAGATCAAACAAAAGAAACCTTTCTAAAAATGAAATCATCTCTTTTTTATGATTTTATGAACACAATCTTCATGGTTGTTCTTCAAGTTTAAAACAAAAATCTTAAACTTGTATTCTCATTTGTTTTTCCAGAATCTTTTTCTTCAAATAGAAATTGGAAAACAATTGCTCACTATGTTTTGTATTTCTTTTCAAAACAAGAAAAACCCTAAACTTCATTAAGACATCTATTGTCTGAATGAAATGGATAAAACTCGAAAACACCTTTTTGGAAATCTTTCCACATTAAGACGTTTTTGTTCATCTTCTTCATGTTTATATGCAATAAACAGAAATGGCATCTTCTACAATTGACGTTCCTACTCCAAAATCCTCCACTGCCGCTGAGGTTACTAAAATAACAAAGGCTCCTCAGGTCAAGTTCAAAATCGAGAAAGTTACCTTTCAGAGCAACAATCCCTATGCTCTCTTTGACTTCCCTGAAAAGAAGCAGGTCACACATCTGGATAACGCTATGAACTTTATGAAAACATGCCTTATCTCCACAGCTCTAACCATCGCTCCTCCAGCCAATAAACATCTACTATCTCAGTTCTGGTATTCTGCTAGAAGTGCTCAGATCACCTCTACCAAGGACCCTAAGAAGAAAATCAATGTCATTCTTTTTGACACCGACTATAGTACTTCCAAGATTACATCTGGTAACATCAGGTGTGCCCTAAACCTCCCTTTGTCCGTCTACCCAATCCCAAAACCTCACCAGATAGGGAAACAATCATTGCATTCTTTGACGCAATGAAGTACGTATGGGACTCAAGGAGATATGAACTCCCTGACAAGAAGCTAACGGTCATCAAGAAGTCCAAAATGCCGAGCGAGATGAACTTCATCTTTGCTCATTTGATCAGCTGCCTGACAGCGAAGACTGGATCTTCTGACCAAGCCTCTCAACCTCAACAAGCCATGGGGTACTCACTACTGAAGGGTCTCGACATTGATTGGGCACAAATTATTTTCGATGACCTGATGTTCAGGGTGAATGCTGCTGACAGACCAACGTGTGTTCCTTATCCCAGGTTTGTCAGTGCCCTCTTCAAACAAGGCCTGAAGAACAAATACCCGAAGGTGGGCAACCTGAGACTCTCAAAAGTCGGCCCTAAGGTTCTTGACTTCAAGCCACTGCCAAACGAGGTATGTCTCTCTAAACTCTTATCTATTCTTAGACCTCCAACTTCTTCTACTTCTGCGGCTACCTCAGCGGTAATCCCAACTGCTGATACCCAGGCTGCACCATCCACTCCTTCTAAGAAAAGGAAACACTCTACTACCCAACTTGATTCTAAAAGGATCAAGAAAACCAAGGAGCAAACCCCCAAGCCATCAACGGCTGAAGACCTAGCGTCTGAATCTCAACAGACTACGCTAGATGATTTCGTGGTACGATCCGCCACAGCTGATACAACCACCCCTTCCATCCCAACTTCAGCGTCTCTAAACGCTGAGGTTATAGCTTTGGAACAGAACCCCTCTCCTTCAGACCTTCTAAGGACTGAAGAAGTATTTCTCAGCGAATCCAACGCTGAACCCCACCCCAAATCCCTCTTCTCAACCGTTGTTCCTCCCACTCCATCTTTGGAATGCCCGTCATCGTACATGATTCAGCTGCTGATACTCTACATATGATGATGGAAACAAACATAGGACATGCAGGCACTTCTATGCGCCAAGGAACTCTCGAAGGCGACATGGAACACTACTCAGGTCACCAAGGTTTCGACAACTTCGCTAACCCGCCTGCAGGTATACACAAAACCGTACACACTCTCTCAAAATCCCCAACTTCTGAGCTTTCCTCTGTTCATAAGTTAATAACTGTTGCAGGTCTTAATTTGGGAGATATCAACACCTCCCTGAAGGCCCTGGAAACAAAGATGGAATCCCTCACCACCACTCTCTCAGCTAACTCTTCAGTGGTTACAAACGCTGGATAGAATCTCAAGACGCTGACTACCGAGGTTGAAAAGAAAGCCTTCCGTGCTAATCTGGAGAAAGTGGATGGTAGCATTGGAAAATTTGCTACCACCCTCGCTGAAAACTCAATTGCCAACATCACTCTCTCCACAAACTTCAACTCTCTGTCAAATGAAGTCACATCATTGAAGACAGCGGTTGATGATCTTCAGGGAGAGGTGACCACTGTAAAGTCTGAAGTGACCTCGGTGAAAAACCTAGTGCAGCAGATCCTCGACCGCCTGAATGCTGCTACTTATGCTCCTTCGCACTTTACTTAGGTGGATCGAGAGGAACTACAAAGACTCACTCCTGCTATATTTGGCCTAGAAGACAGATTAGGTAGGATTGAACACTGTGTTGGGATCTCTGGCCTAGAAGACAGGGAACCAATGCACACTGATGCTGCTGCTACTGCTGAGAATGTTCATTCCTCCCCCAACCATCATGTGGAAGAGGGGGAGAAGACTAAAGAAGACCTTCCCCATAATGCTGAGGGGGAGGAGAAAAATCTTGAAGACCTTCCCCGTAATTCTGAGGGGGAGGGTATTGTTTCGAAAACTACTGCTGCTGCTACAACCGAGAAACCTCAGGGAGATGAAAACACTGAGGGAACCGAGAATCCTCCCTATGTATCTGAGGGGGAGCAACTCGAAGAGCAACATGATGAAGTTGTTGCTGATGTTACCGTTCCCTATGCTGACGAGGAAGAATCTGAAGCTGAGGAAGAAGAAGAAGATTATAAAGACCTCGACCTTGAGGACGACGAACCATCAGCATCTCCTAAAAATAATGATGATGATGACGATGATGATGATGATGATGATTTCTTCTTTGTTCAGTCCAAGAAGGTCCCTGTGAAAGGGATTTCGATAAATGAACCATCAGGGGAGACGACGAAGACAAAACCTGCAGCAACTGAAGCTGATAAAGGCAAAAACAAAGGCCTCACTGCAGAAGGCAATCTGTCAATCCTTCAGATAAAACCAGTTTGTCAGGTACAATATCTCTTATTCCCTTACTTTGAATCCCTCCTCCATCCCTTCTCAATCTCAGTCCTCCTCTCCATAAAACCTCTATACACTTAAACCCCGTTCTTTTCTCTATCACTTTCTTCCCATGATCTTACTTAAATGATCGCTGTGTTTCAGCTAGTCCTCTACCCTGTTTGAGGATCTAGCTGAAGTTCCCACGGCTGCAAATTCATCAACAATAATCCCAGCTCCTATCGCTGAAGAAATAATCCCAGTATTGGATTTAACCACTGACACTGATGAAACTGAATAACAGCTGCTCTCTCACAACAAACGACTTTCCTTAGCTCCTCAAACGCTAAGTGCAGAGGATCAGGAAAAGAGAGATGAAATGATCAAAAAGCTTGATGATCAGCGAATTATCCTTCCTCGTGACAAAGTCCCTACTCCTAAGTTCAGACTGTCAAGGAAAGAATACACTGATCATCTCGAGGCTTAAAAACAACTCATTCATCGAAGGAAAGCTGAAGAACAAGATAAGGCCCTCGCCATCCAGCTTGTCCAACAATCAGTGAAGGATCCTGATCTGAAAAGAACTCCCATTGAAGTCCAACGACAATTATGGGAAGACGCCCAGTAGATCGTTGAAGAAAAGACCAAGGTATCTGACTCTACCTTGAAATGGTGCAAAGAATGACTGAATTATCGATCTCGGCGATCCAGAATTTATAAAGTGAACATCAAGGGAAAACGTTCATAGACGTTCCTGTCGTTGAAGTCAACATATTCAGAGAAGATGGTACCAAGCAAACCATCTATGCTGCTACGATCAAGAAGTACGGTTTCTCTGAATGGTTGGAGATGAGAATAGCCATTCAGCGATCTCGCTCACAATTCAAGAGCCATGTGGAGAAGATAATAAATTCTCAGATCGACTTGGTTTCTTCTGCTGTGGATATTCCTCCTCCTCCTACAAATCCAGAAAAACGAAGAAGGGCCTCTGCAAAGAAAAAGATAATACCTACAGACTCAGGTCCTCCTATCCGGAACGAAACAGGTATTGGTTTCTCACCAGCTGAAGTACTTGGTCCTGAACCTGACCTCTCAGCGCTTAACAACTACCTGCCCCCCGGTGAACGCTTCATTCATGGAAAAGCCATAAGCGAACCATATGGTATTTTCTTTCATGACTATGATGGACGAGAACGCTTTCAACGCGTCTCTGAGCTTCCCATCACTCCCATCGAACAACTCAGAGATCTCATCTATTGGTGTGAATTCAGACGCGATCTTCAGGTACGATATCTCAATCCCCTAATCTTTGCTGAAGCAAAGAACAAACGGGATCTAGGAGAAATTGTCCCTGACTGGATGATCCCTACAACAAAGACCCTTGATGAACTTCTCGTTAAGGAAGAACCTTTTGGCTGATAGGATTTCCATGTAATTCTTCTATGCTTCTTTTGTAATCTTATACGAAGTTAAAAGAAAATTTTCAGCGAATGTACTTTACTCCATCAGTACTCAAAAGATCCCAGAAAACAGTAAAAGGGACAAATATTTTATGAGTTCTTTTTATCCTTATATTTTCATACTTAGCAATTTTCTTTTCTTGCTATGCCATAATCAAATAGGGGTAGATTGTTGATCCAAACCCTCAGTGATTTGATAATGACTCTCTTTAAACACTTAGTGAAAATTGTAAGTAAACAACATGTATTAGAGTTTCACTATCGCTGATAAGTACTATGTCTCTACAATACCGCTGATAGGAAACTCATGCTCTTTAATTTTAACATTCAGCGAACACTGTTCATCCATAAGCTCTGAGCCTGTTCAGTCTTAAAGATGATCGCTGATAAGTTTTAGTTGTTTACATATGATCTCTGAAGACAAGTTTCACGTCAACATATGTTCTACGCTGAAGTCAAAGATCAAGTCAAGAACCAGCGACAAGTCTAGTAATGAACTGATGCGGATATCAGCGAAGCCAAGATTTGTCCACTCAACGTGAAGTTACAAGTAGAAGACTTTAGTAATCGCTGAGCTTTATCACTCGCTGATAAAGTACTGTTCAACGAACGCTGTTCATAAGGTTTACTCTACAAGTTACTTTTGTCTTTCCCCCTTGCATTCCTCCGTATGAAAATGTCAGAAACGACATCCCCTCTGTCCATTATCGTACAACCAACTCGGATTCTACACTGTACATCATGCGGCTACTAAAGTTGTCTATAAAGGTCAAACCATGCAACTAATCAGTTGCTACCACGTGTAAAGTTATACTGCTTTGCATTAAATGCATGCAGTATATAAGAATAACCCTACTTCAGAATTGAAGTGCTCAGCCATCTTCTTCTTTCTCTCTTAGTGTTATAATATTACTCGTAGTATTCTTATCTCTATGTCTTAATTCTAGTGCAAGAAAGTTAGTGTTCTTAACTTGTTTAGATTAGGTTTAGTCCTTAATCTTGTTCCACAACAAGTTGTAAATTGATTGATAAATATCAATAAACAATTTATAAAAGTAAAATATGTGTGTTTGTATTCAACCCCCCCCCCCCCTTCTACAAACTTGTATAACCCTCCGGGACCAACAATCTTGTTCCGCAACAAGTTGTAAATTGTTTGATACATATCAATAAACAATTTAGAAAAGTAAAAATCATGTGTTTGTATTCAACCCCCCTTCTACAAACTTGTATAACCCCTTTGGGACCAACAAGTGGTATCAGAGGAGATTGTTTAATCTCATAAACAAGATCTTGCTTATACTAATCTCTTTTCCCTTCCTTGCTATTTCCTAAAATAGCCACACACCACAAACACCAACTATATCGATAATGGTTCTCTTGCTAAACCCTCTAGATTTTCCAGAGATAACTTCAATCTGTGGAAAAATAGGATGATGCTCTTCTTAGAAGGTGTAGATCCTACTATGCCTTACTACATCGAGAATGGTCCATATATCCCTGTTATGATTGACCCTGAAGTTCCAGCCACTGCTACTAGAGTTGCCATTCCTGAAAGAATGATTCCCATGGAAGTTCATACGTAGACTGATGAAGACAAGAAGAAGGTGGCCATAGACACTAAGGCCAGATCCATCATCTATATGGCTCTTCCTGACGAGGTGTACCATTCCGTCATGAACCTGAAAACCTCTAAAGCTATGTAGGACACAATTTGTGTTCAATATGAAGGTACATCTGAAGTCCAGGACTCAAGAAAGATCAACCTGGTAAGACAGTACGAAAGCTTCATTTGCGGTAAGAATGAAACTCTCTCTAAAGTACACCAACGTTTTAACTGTTTAGTCATTGACTTAAAAACTGTTGATAAGGAAAATTCTAACTTTGAGATCCTGACAAAGTTTCTGGAATGTCTTCCTGAAAGCTGGGACAATTATTCAATGTGTCTCAAGCTCTCAAAGGATCTAAAATCAATGAACTTTTCTACCTTATATGGCACTATGCTCAATCATAATCAGTCGTTACATCTTAAAAAATCTTGTAAAAGATTCCAAAAGCACACATGTAGCTTTACTCTCTTCAGAGTTGGTACCTACTCAGCGATCAACTGTTACCATCACTGAGTTGGAATCTAACTCTGATGACTCATCTGAAGCCGATCCTTCAGAAATTGATTAGTCACTGGCCCTCCTGACGAATTATTTCAGGAGATTCGCCAGAAAGAGTAACTTCGGAAGAAACAAAACTCTTTCCTTCACTGATAAGCCTAAATCGTCAACTCCTGTTGATAAGGCTACTGCTACTTGCTATAACTGTGAAAAGATAGGTCACTTTGTTAGTGAGTGCAGGTCAAAGAAAGTCTTTAAATTCTCATCTTCTTCTAAGAAATCCTTTAACCCCAGGGATAAAGATGACAAATACAAGAAGCTGAAAGAAAAGTATGCAAAGCTGAAAATCTTTAAGAAGAAAGGCAAAGGCATGATCGCTGAAGATCATGACTGTGTTTTTTCTGATGAAGTATCATCTGACTCTGAAGATGATGATGAGGCCAATCTCTTCCTCATGGCCAAGATAGAAGAAGAGGAAGAACAAGCTGAAATTCCTTCTACATCTACATCCACCTCTCAGGTATCAAACTCTCTCACCGATACTCAAACTTCAGCTCGTAGTGACATCGAAAGACGTCCGGCCGTCGATCTTTTGACCATTGATTTATATGATGCAATGAATGGCAAGACCAAAGCTGAAAAACTAAATATTGATCTTGCTGAACAGCTTAAGAATTGTCACTTAGAAATTCAAAAGCTTTCTAAAATAGAAGAAAATTTAAAAGATCAGGTCTGTATAAATCAAATAATTCGTATCGAGCGAGAAGATGTTGTCGACGCACTAAGGGCTGAAAAGGAAACTGTTGAAGGATGGTGTAAATACTCAACAACGATCACTGAGATATTGAAAGCACAGATTCGGTTAGGGTCAATTTATATTGAATAGAAGTTCAGGGGCTGAATTGTATTTATTTTATTTGAGCATTGTTAGTGAATGGGTCGTGGGCTTGTTAACTACGGACCCGCCATATATAATGTTTTGTTCTAGCCATTGTTTAGGCTAGTTGTTCATTATTTCTTTCCTAAACATATTGTAATCTCTATGCATTATTGAAAGCTAATTGGATGACTAGTTGAAATCATAACCGTTGTTCATATCTATTGATTTCATATTGTTCGTTGCACGGATCTGGAACTCACAATTGGTATCAGAGCAGACGGACAAATCGATTCAAAGTGCTCTATTCGAATTCTGGTACATTTTCTTTCATAAGGCTCTATTCTTGTTTGAAAATCTACATTTTGATTCGGTTGAAATTTATCGTTTTCGTTTATTGCATTCTGTTAGTATTACTCTTATTAGTGATTCTGCACATTTTCGAAATCTAATTCGATCATCTGAGTGAGTTTTAAGCAAATTAAGTTCAAAAGTTTTGGTTGTGTTCTTGAGAAAAATCGAATTTTTAACCATCAAAACTTGTTGTTTTTGCTTGAAAATCGATTTGGGTATTGTTATTTTTGTGTTTGGTCGAGTTCCTAATTTTTCAGGAACTATTTTGAGCAACCCTAGTCGATTCCAAGTCGAATTGAAAAGTCCAGCCGCTGTTTCCGGATAACAGTCGCACTTTCCGGATTCCAGCCGTACTTTCCAGACGATCGCTTTCAATCTCTCTGGATACCTCAGCTTTCCGGGTAAGTTATCTAAATTCAAATCTTTCCGGGTACATTGTTCCGGAAACCCAAAGTTTCCGGTAAAATACTTTATCCGGACAACTCAACGTTTCCGGTAACCTATTTTATCCGGACAACTCAAAGTTTCCGGTCAAGTTGACTCTTTCCGGAAACCTTTCATCCGGTAAGTACCTCATCCGGAAAGCATATCATCCGGAAAATCATTTCATCCGGTAAGTTTCGTACTCTCTATTATTTTCATATGGAAACTATTGTCTTCCGGTAACCCTTTGTTATCCGGAAACTATAGTTTGTCCGGACACTTCTGTGTTATCCAGACACTTCTGTGTTTTATCTGTTTTACATTCAATCTGATTCGGACACTTCCAGATCAGACATCACATCTGGATTCCTATCCAGTAAGTTCAGTTATGTTGAATTCTTACATGTTTCTAGTTCAAATCAGTCGTAGAACCTGCGTTAGGATACCACTCGTAGTGCCTTGCGTTAGGTTATCACTTTGAATCGAACACATCGTCTGACGATCACTCCAGTGCAACTAAAGATGTATTCACTCGACCCTCTTGCAATCGGCACCGACTCCAAACCACCTTGCCTCTACCAAGGTGAGTACAGTCAATGGAGGGACATGTTCAAAATCTTCATTGAGTCGAAGGAAAACTTCGAGTACATTTGGCGAGCCTTGAAAGATGGGCCAATTCCTACACCAATGAAGACCGTTCCACCAGCTCAAGAAGGTGGTGACACACTCACTGTGAAAAAGACTCTCACCGATATGACCGACGACGAAATAGGCATGCTTCAGGGAGAAAAGCATGCTAAGAGATACATTGTTCAAGCTCTCCCCAACACGATCTATACTGCCATCGACAGTTACAAAGATACAGCTAAGGGCATGTGGGATCAGGTGGAAAAGATGATGCGTGGGAGCGAAGTCGGGAATCAGTTGAAGATTAATAGCTCAATAACCAAATTTGATAGCTTTAAACAGCGCACCAGTGAATCCCTTTCCCAAACTTATGAACGGTTCTGTCTTCTTCTCAACGAGCTCCACAAGAACAAGATTACTCGTTCCAACACTGAGAACGCTCTGAAGTTCCTCAATAACCTTCTGCCTGAGAGGAAAGTGTTTGCATCACACGTCAAGCATAACCATTTGATGGAGAAAGTTGACATCCACGAGCTGTATGAGACGCTTCTTCAAGATGATGATGAGGTGATGGAAACACTCAAAGAGAAGAAGGCCGCATCCAAGCCAACTATTGATCCTCTAGCACTCATGTCTTCCAAACGAGGAAAATCTTCTGGCCGACACTCCAAACGTACTCAAAAGCAAAGTGAATCTGAGTCAGAAACTGAGGAAAAGGAAGACAGTGATTCAGATTCTGAAATAGCTGCCATCAAGAAAGCAATGGCCCTGCTCTCCAAATCCTTCCAACAGAAGTTCTACAAGCAACCGACGTCTAATAATCAGCTCTACTCTACTTCCTCCAACAAGCGCCATGATTATAAGTACAAGTATGAAGGTAAGAAGAAAGCGGATGAGCCCGATCAATCTGAAAAGAAGGAGAAAACCGAGAAAGATGATAGCAAGGAGAAAAGGAAATACGAACCCGTGACTTGTTATAACTGCGGGAAGCTTGGTCACTTTGCGAAAGATTGCCGGAAGCCCGTGGTAAAGAATTGTCATTATTACAAGGCTAAGCTCGCACTGATAGAACAGAAAGAGGCAGGAGCAGCTCTGTTCGTGGAAGACGACTACTGGTTGGGTCGTTCTGATGATGAAGGCGAGTCTGATCAAAGGTAAAGAGAAGATGGTCGAACCTGAAACTCCGCCGACACCACCACCGGCTCCCGCACAGCCAAATCTTTCAGTTGACACCCTCAAAACCATGCTTCTAGCTCAGCTGCTCCAACAATCAGAAACCGACGCATCTACCGAAGCAGACCTGATCTCCGTTCTAAAATCACAGGTCACTTCTCCTTCGTCATCAATAACCACTCGAATGGATCAGCTTGACACGACACTTAAGGACGTTCAACAAGCGCTCAACATGCTGTCCGAGAGATTCAGATCACTCGAAGATACCTGCAAGAGTCAAGCAGGCGGTCTAAAACGAAAGCACGATGATCAGGATGATCCTGATCACCGTGAGGGGGAGAATAAAAGACAAAGATTAACCGAGACCGCCCCGATCCTCACTGAAACGACTATTGTGGTTCAACAGGAACCCTCAACTGCGGCATCAACAACCGAAACTGCACCCGAAGACGAGTTTCCCTTAGCCAAGATGGTAATTGATATGGACATCTCTGATGACGAAGACCCGATGGTTGAAAAGCCTGAGGGAGCAACATAGGAATTGGTCAGCCATTGATACATCAGATGGATCTACACTCAATCTTATTGATCCAAACACACAGACCGACCCGGAAACCGAAGATGGATGGTATGAAAAAGTCGCTCGTGCCGTAAATTTCCAAGTAAATCTGGTCTTTCCAACTGATGAAGACGATAATGCAGACTACGACCAGTTTATGCTTCAAAATTTGTATGGTACTCCCGTTCACTCTGCTCAAGCTGCCGAAACCTCTGCAAGACCCGAATCTACAACTGCTGATATTCCGACATCTCCTCAACAACAACCGACAGCTTCTGATCGTCCTCTTCCTCAACAGCAACAGATCCGATGGGAGAAGATCACGATATTTATTCCTCACCTGGAGGAATCTCTGAAAAGGCTGTTCGTCCACAGGTTACGTCCTATCGATCCTAATTCTTGCATTGGTATTTATAGTTCCAATCTAGAATACCAAAGCCAGTACATAAACGCAATGAAGTGGTGTCTGCAAGTTAGCCAAGTCCGAACAAAGCACAAGTTCACCGAAGTGCTCAACATCCAATCAGGAAGAATTCTAAAAGTTATGTTTCCCATCTTCACTGTCCGCCATGAAGACGGAAATGAATGGCGATTTTCTGAAGCCGACTTCGAGCGTCTCCGACCGTTCGACTTCTATGCTATACTGAAAGACCTCCGAACCAGAACTATCCGACCGCTTCAAGTAACCAAAGCGCTCGAATATGTTCGTCGATTCCTTGTCCGTACCATCATGATGTCTTATCTCACAGACATACAAATGGCAATCGAGAACAGAGCAAAGAAGGTAAACCTGTTAAAGCCGAATCTGAAAGCGCCCGAGTTGAAGATGTATCCCGAGAACGCACGGCTTCTGGAACCAGAATTTGGGATTGTCTACATCAACGAACAGAAAGAAAAGAGATTTCTGCTCTTCAGTCAGGTTGACATATTCTGCGACGGCATGCTCTTCAAAGTTCAAGATGCTCTTCGAAAAATCATCTCTTTCGAATCTGAAAATCAATGGCTCTCGTATGTTCCCAATCCGAATGAAACCACTGCTCGGAAAGCCTTAGAGTTGGTTGAAGAACGCATCGACTATCGCCGTGCTATCCGAATGTTCGAGGTACACTTTGCGCTCCGAAAAAGATATGTCGCGAACTGATGCCAACTCGAACTTCAATTCAAAGGGGAGATTGTTAGGGTCAATTTATGTTGAATAGAAGTTCAGGGGCTGAATTGTATTTTTTTTATTTGAGCCTTGTTAGTGAACGGGCCATGGGCTTGTAAATCATGGGCCCGCCATATATAATGTTTTTTTCTAACCATTGTTTAGGCTAGTTGTTCATTATTTCTTTCCTAAACATATTGTAATCTCTATGCATTATTGAAAGCTAATTGGATGACCAGTTGAAATCATAACTGTTGTTCATATCTATTGATTTCATATTGTTCGTTGCACGGACCTGGAACTCTCAGATTCCCCTGAGTGACAAACGTTTGTCTTGGTTACAAAGCTGACGCTGAGGAACCAACCACTGATCGTTCCATGTTTAAGTTCGGAATGTTTGTGTCCTCTATCCCTGGTACTTCTTCATCTCAGTGTTCTTCTTCTAAAACTCCCACTCCCGAGGAAAAACCTACCTCAGTTTCTAAAGGTAAAGGTAAAGAAAAAGTTTTTAATCAAAAACCTCAGAAGGGTACCTTTGTACCTAAGCTGAATAGTTCTAAAACTTTAGTGATTCATCCCTCTACATCTAAGAATAAGATCCCTGGATTTATTCCACGATCTACTCCTAGAATCAGAGTGAATGTAATTGGTAAGAAATCCGAAGAACTGATTGTTCCTCCAATTTCCAATGCCAAAGGTATTCTTGGTGCTGGCCCTGCTCATTTAAAATTATCGGCCAAGCATACAAATGGTCCAAAATCTACTTTTAGCTATAGGAAATGTTATCAATATGGACTTACCAATCATATTGCTAGTAAGTGCCCCACAGCCACCAAAGCTGAAAAGTTAGCTAAGGTAAAGATCAATGCCCCTAAGGCAAAGAAGACCAATCCTGGTGCAAATCAGGTTAAGGTGACATCAACCATTGAGGTTAAGAAATTAACCAAGGTGAAGAGTAGTCCTGAAGCTGAATCTTTAAATGCTACAAAGATTGCTGAACCATCCACTTCCTCTACCACCACTAACAAATGTGGACCGATGGTAAAATGGGTGCCCAAGTCAAAATAATCTTCCTTTGTTTGCAGGTCCTGAAGGGTATCTGGTATCTCGATAGCGGATGCTCTAGACATATGACTGGCAAAAAGAACATGTTCGCTGAATATAAGGAATAGAAGGGTCCCTCAGTGACCTTCGGTGGAAACGGAAAAGTCTATACCCGAGGGTTTGGTGTACTCTCTAATGGTACAACTACCTTCAGAAGAGTCGCATACGTTGAAGGACTGAAGCACAATCTTCTGAGCATCAGTCAACTATGTGACAAGGATCACAAAGTGATTTTCACTAAGGAATTCTGCTTTGTTACTGACAAAAAGGAGAAGATCTCTCTTAGTAGATTTCGTCTGGAAAATGTTTATGTTATAAGCATGGACTCGACAACCACTGAGAACTCCTGTTTCTTCTCAAAAGGGTCATCTGATGTCAAATGGATATGGCATAAGAGGCTCTCTCATCTAAACTTCAAGACACTGAATACTCTTTCTTCAAAAGAGTTGGTCACTGGTCTACCTTAACACTCATACACTAAGGAATCTTAATGTTCAGCGTGTGAGAAAGGGAAACAGGCCAAAGCAAGTTTCAAATCTAAGTAAGTTTCCTCAGTGTCATCTCCTTCTCAACTTCTCCACATGGATTTGTTTGGCCCTGTTAATAAACAATCCCTCGCTGAAAAGAAATATACACTGGTCATAGTTGATGAAATCTCTCGCTATACCTGGGTTATGTTTCTCCGTTCTAAGAGTGACACCCCTGAAGAACTCATCACTTTTGTCAGGTAAATGGAAGTCCTGAATAATATGACCGTTCGCTCAATAAGGAGTGATCATGGGACTGAATTCAAAAACAGTTCCCTTGATTCCTTCTTTGAAACCAAAGGTATTTCTCATAAATTTTCTTCAGTGAGAACACCGCAACAAAATGGAGTCGCTGAAAGAAGAAATCGAACGATCATCGAAGTTGCACGATCAATGCCCAATGATTCACATCTACCTACTCAGTTCTGGGCAGAAGCTGTCAACACTGCCTGTTTCACTTAAAATAGGTCGCTGATTGTCAAAAGATTCAAGAAGACAACCTATGAACTTTTCCATGGGAGAAAGCCTTCAATTAGCTTTCTTCACATCTTTGGATGTCAGTGTTTCACACTGAACAACAGGGATGCCCTAGGAAAGTTTGATCCCAAGGCTGATGATGGGATTTTTCTTGGATACTCTTCTATCTCTAAAGCCTACAAAGTCTTCAATCGAAGAAGACAAACTGTGGAAGAAACAATCCACGTCACTTTTGACGAATCCCGGTCAGCGAACTCCAGACCTTCTGCTGATACCGAAGAACTGAATCAATGGATGTTTTCTCATCTTGGTGATTCCGAAGCTGCTCCTATTCCTCAAATGAATACACCTACCGCTGAAGATGATGATCCTATTATCATCCCAAGCATGCAGACAAGTGAAGCTGAATCCTCATGGGTCTCAGTTGTTCCTCTCAACACATTGCCTGCTTCTGAACCATCTACCTCAGATATCCCATATACTTCTCAACAATCAGTGAATGAAATGACATCTGAACCTCTACCTCTTCTACCTGAGATACCTGAAGTTGCTGAAGCCTCTTCTTCAGCTCCTCTAGAAGTTTAAATCCAGTCAGCTAATCATGCTCCGGCTCAGCGATGGACTACAAATCACCCCATCGATCAAATTCTTGGTGATCCAAACGTTGGTGTTCAGACTCGATGAAGTGCAGGTAGTATTCGTTTATTTGTTAACTTTATTTCTCTGATTAAACCAAAGAAAACAGATGATGCCCTCAGAGATCCAAACTGGGTCAGCGCTATGCAAGAATAGCTGACAAAATTTGAAAGAAACAAAGTTTGGATGCTCGTTCCACGACCATCTGACAAGTCAGTGATAGGCACTAAAAGGGTCTATCGAAACAAGTTAAATGAACATGGAACTGTAACCCGCAACAAGGATCGTCTTGTTGCACAGGAATACAAGCAAGAGGAAGCCATGGACTACGACAAAATATTTACCCAAGTGGCAAGACTCGAAGCTATTCGTCTATTCTTAGCTTACGTTGTTCACAAAAACTTCAAAGTATGTCAAATGGATGTGAATTCAGCATTCCTCAATGGAAGGCTGAATGAAGAAGTCTATGAGGAACAACCTCCAGGATTCACAGATCCTAAGAATCCATGTTATGTTTATAAACTAGATAAGGCACTTTATGGCTTAAAGCAATCTCCTCGTGCATGGTATGACACTCTCTCTACTTATCTCCATATTGAAAAATTTGAGGGAGGTAAAATCGATAAAACTCTATTTTTCAAGAAAGTAAAAGGTCATATCATTCTTGTTCAAATAAATGTCGATGATATTATATTTAGTTCTACTAACCCTGACTTATGTACTCGTTTCACTTAAAGAATGAAAGCAGAATATAAAATGAGTATGATGGGTGAACTAACCTATTTCTTTGGTCTTCAAATCAAGCAGAATCAAAAAGGTACTTTCATTCACCAAGGTAAGTATGTTAAAGATATGCTGAAAAAGTTTGATTTAACTCAAAGCTCAGTTATTAAAACCCCACTGGCACCGCCGCTGACACTTAACAAAGATCCTTCAGGGAAATTTGTTAATGTCACAGCGTACCGTGGGATGATCGGCTCTATTGTATATGTTACAGCTAGCCGTCCATATATTATGTATGCAAATTGTTTGTGTGTACGATATCAAGCTGAACGTAAGGAATCTCATTTCATGGCTGTAAAGCGTATTTTTTGATACCTTAAGGGTACTCCTAACCTAGGGTATCCCAAAGACTCAGGGTTTGATCTAATCGCCTATTCAGATAGTGATTTTGCAGGTTGCAAATTGGATAGGAAAAGCACCACAAGAGGCTATCAGCTCCTGCGTGGAAAGCTGGTGAGTTGGACAAGTAAAAAGCAAAACTGAGTGTCCACCTCAACCGCTGAAGTTGAGTACGTAGCTGTTGGAAGCTGTTGTTCTCATGTCTAGTGGATGAGAAATCAAATACTAGACTATGACCTTCAGCTCTCCAAAATTCCAATCTATTGCGACAGCACTAGTGCGATCGCTATAGCAAACAATCCAGTACTACACTCAAAGACCAAACACATCGAAATCAGGTATCATTTTATTAGAGATCATGTGAGGAATGGTGATATAGAACTTCATTTTATCCCAACTAATTTTCAGTTAGCTGATCTTTTTACCAAACCTCTTGATGAGACAAGATTCAACTTTCTCATCAGCGAGCTTGGAATGCTGAACTTAGAAGAGTAAAATCTTCAGTCGTTCACATTTGATCAGTAATAAAATAAATTTGTATAACCATATAGATCCTCTAACCTCTGAACAAAATTGATTCGTTGATCTCAAGGTATGTTCTCTCTTACTCGCTGACGTTCGCCTAAGAATGCAAGATTTCTAAACAAATTGCATCGATGAATATCTCTTCCTTTCAGTGATATTTTTGAAATTCTAAACCCTCGCTGATATTTCTATTCAGTGCTTCTTATCTTTAAAATGTCCCTGGGCTTTTCTAAAAACCTCAGAGACACCTTAAAATGTGAAAGGACGTGTGTGACGTCATCACAACAGATAGACCATGGCACGCCTTTTTGTCTGACACGTTTTCCCGTTTCGTTTCCTTGTCCAATCTAATTCGAGGTACGTGTCAGTGTCATCATGAAAAACTTTTCCCGCTCATAGTTTTTCTCTCTCTACTCTCACTATATAAACCCTTTGCGTTTTTATTTTTACCTTTTACGCGAACTTAATCTCTTTAAAGCAAGAATCAACTGTTGCATTTGCACAAATTTCTCCAGAACTCGTTCATCTTCTACAAAGGTTAATATTTCTTTTATTTTCCTTCTATAAACTTGGTTTTGATCTTATTATTGTTTCTAAAAGATCAAACAAACGAACTTTCTCAAAATGAAATCATTTTTCTTCATGGTTTTATGAACACAATCTGTTTTCAGATTGTTCTTCAAGTTTAAAATAAAAATCTTAAACTTGAGATTTTCATATGTTTTTCCAGAATCCTTTCCATAAAATGGAAATGGAAAACAAGAACTTTCACTATGTTTTGTACTTCTTTTCAAAACTAGAAAAAACCCTAGTTTCCATTTCTTTCTCAAAATGGATACTGTAAAACCTTAAAAACCCTTATTTTAGAATTTAATCCATTTTAAGAACTTCTCTTCATCTTCTTCATGTTTATATGTTATGAACAGAAATTGCAACCACTGACGCTACTCAGTCTCCTACTACCTCTAACAAAACTGAGGTTGTCAAAGCACCTCAAGTCAACTTTACAATGGAACAAGTAACATTCCAAGGAAATAGGGGGTGATTGTTGATCCAAACCCTCAGTGACTTGATAATGACTCTGAGAAACACTTAGTGACAATTGTAAGTAGAAAATATGTATTAGAGTTTCACTATCGATGATAAATACTAAGTCTGTTTAGTATCGCTGATAGGAACTCTCATTCTTTAATTTACATATTCAGCGAACACTGTTCATCAGTGAGCCCTGAGCTTGGTCAGCCTCATTGATGATCGCTGATAACCTATGTTGTTTACTTATGATACCTGAAGACAAGTTTCACGTCAATCATGTTCTACGCTGAAGTCGAAGATCAAGCCGAAGAACCAGTGACAAGTCTACTAATGAACTGATGCGGATATCAGCGAAGCCAAGACTTGTCCACTCAACGTGAAGTTTCAAGTAGAAGATTTCAGCGAATACTGAACTTTATCATTCGCTGATAAGGAATCATTCAGTGACCGCTGATCATTTGTTTTACCCCTGGTAACTCCCCTATTCGTCTTGATTATCCGACTTTTAGGCTTGATCATCAAGACCTATTTTGGTATGGATAAATCCAACTTCGATTTCATATTTCTCTCAGCAGTTTTAAGCATACCGTGAAGTTTTGTGAGAGTTTTCTCCAAACCATTCAAATTATAGTTCAGAACGAACTGATCATATGATTTTGATAAAGAATTGAGATACATATCAATTCCTAATTCTTGACATAGTGGTATCCAAGACGGGTTAATCGGTCAATATACCCTTTCATTTTCAAAACGTGGGTACTGACAGATAAACCCTCAGTCATCATACATGCATGCAATGCCCTGACTGTATCAAACCTCTCTTGCCTTACCTGAAGTTGAAACATAGTTTTTCAAAGAGGATATCATATCCCATGCAGGCATGTATTCATGTTGCCTTAGAATCTTGGAAGTCAAGGATGCAAGCATCAAACAGCTAATATAGAGTGAGTCATTGAGATGCTTATTATAAGTAGCTCTATCCTCACCTGAAGCATTTATGGCATGAGTGTTTGGAAGAGGTTTTTCTAGAACGTACAACTGTTTTTCGTGCTTAAGGATAACCCTCAAGAAACGAAACCAATCGACGAAGTTCGTACCTTTCAGTTTATCCTTATAAAGGATTGACCATAACGTAAATCGAGATAAATCATGTGTGTTTGTAGTTTGGTAGGAGGTGTTAGCAGACATCTACAAAATGTTTAATTTTAGTAACTTTATGGTCTCAAATGAATGAATTAACATTTCAAAAATCATTTAGGTTGAGCTAAGATCCGTATTTCACTTACTTCCATAAATGGCCAAGCTCTATCTATGGAATTAGGCTATTTAGCTGGAGTCATCCAATTATGTGCAACATAACTCTTAGATGTCGTGGGATTCTATTCAATATGTCATATATTGATTTTTACATGTTTAATCCCGCTTCAATGCCTTGAAAATACATATAGATGGCTAAGCACTTTCTATGATATTTCCAAGTAAACTAACCATACTAAGGTATCATGATCCCACATAAAATCTCAACTAAGGGTTTATTGGGACCAGTCGTCCAAAATACGACTATTTAAGTGAATGGCTAGGCGACTGTCCACTTAAATCTCGTTATCTTGGTGCCTTGTCTCACACTACAATCATCCGATATGATTGGCTAGGCACTTACCACACCGAAATCCTGTAAGTTGGACAAGTACCTTAAATGGGTGGCAGTTAGTTTACATTTTGTAAAAGGTTGAAGTTTAGAAAACATTCTAATTTCTTTTAAAACGTATTGATTTTAAAACCTCGTTCTTAAAATCTTGTTTTAAAAGTTCATTCAATTAAATCAATTTATTTTGATAAACATATCAATTTTAAAATATCATATTTTGTTAGCTCCAACTTCTATGTTTAAAGAAGTATTGAAAATAGGCCAAAGGTAAAGACATCGACAGAGCCTCTGCCAAGACACCAAGTGATGACCCTACAGAAGACATTCTTAGAGGACAAGGCCACAGAGCCATTGTCACATTTGACAGAGCCTCTGTGGTATGAAGACTGAAGACTTAGAAGATAATCTGAAGATCAAAACAAAGACGATCGTGCCTCTCACGTTTTCTGCTGTACGAAGATCCTGAAGATCGTTCGTACAAGGCGTGCCCTGCACATTCCGCATGTCAACCTCTTATGGGTTACAGCCTTTGCAGATTGTGGCGCACTACATTAACGTTGTACCTGATGCAGTCCCACGATCGTGTCTTTATACCCTTAGTACTTCTTGTCTAAAGCTTGTCCCCTGTAGGATAGTATAAATAGAAGGCTCATGTTGAGCTCTTCTATTAACTTTGTATAACACACACACACACACACACACACACCTGTTTAGAGCATAATATTTTCATACCTTCGGTGTTCTTAGGTGTTCTTGATTAATCAATATACAATGAATCATTGAGTTATACTTTTGTGATATTATTATTTCACGTATTTGATCTTGTGTGTTTTATACCTAAAATATCTCTTTAGTTCTTTAAAATGCTTCCGCATACTTATTTTGTTCTAACTATTAGAGATTAACATCACTGTTGAGTAATATAGGGATCAACAATTGGTATCAGAGCCTTCCTTGATTTTCTATATCAAGAGATCCACTCTGACAATGATTTCAACTATTTTTGGTAGAAACTTGGACTGATTTTGACCTGTTCTTTATCTTTAAAACAGCCTCTGTTTTTCTGCTATTCTCGACCAGTTTGACTTTAGTAAACTAACAGAACCTATTTCGTTGGTTAAAACTTTCCATTTTAGTGCATTGGTCAAGGTTTTAAGCTTATAAACTCTTTTCGAAGTATCTGTCACATCATTTGAAAACTTTCAGTTCATACTCTGTTTTTCTGATATTCACAAATCTGCTCAAAATGGCAAACACAAACAACTTCTTCACTGCTGGTTCTTTAACCAAGCCACCCACTCTGCTAAGAGATGAGTACCCTCAATGAAAGATACGAATGATTCATTTCTTTGTGGGTACTGACAAAGAACTGGTCCACTATATCCACAATCCTCCTTTCATTCCCATGGTTACAGTACCACGTGTACCTGCCACAGATGACACTCCAGAGGTTGCTGAGTACGAGAAACCAAAGACAAATGACAAATGGTCTACTACAGACTCGGAGAAATACGAGATTGCTCAGAAAACCAAGAGACTTCTGATAATGGCCATACCCAATGACCTCTTCCAATCCCTAGATGCGTGTGAATCTTCATACGATCTATGGAAGGAACTAGAGAAACAATTAGAGGGAGGGGACAAGACTCAGAAGAACCGCAGAGCCCAATGCATCAATGAATACTACACATTCAAAGCTCTGCCGACAGAATATCTACAGTCAACATACGACAGGTTCAACTCTCTTATTAACAAGTGTAAGAAGTTCGAGATTCACAGAACTTCTGAAGAGAACAACGTCATGTTCCTAAAGAGCCTAAACGAAGAATGGCTGCAGCTGTCTATGTCTCTGCAAACTAATCAGGACCTAGACACCTGGACTCTGTCATATCTTTATGGAACACTGGTTGCCCAAGAACCTTAAATTGCACAAGCAAAAGCTCAAACCAGTAGGCCTCTTGCACTTGTTGGTAAGGCCACAGAAGCAAAGGAGAAACCAAAGAAGGAGAAGTATGTGGAGGAGAAGAAAGAAAAGAAGAAGAAGGTGTTGGTTGTTGATAGTGAGGAAGAGGAGTTGGTAGAAGAAGAGGAGGCAACAATTGCCTCAATAGTTAAATCACTATCTCTATTGATAAGAGAGTTCAACAGAGGGTACCAGAAGAAGTCAGGATATGAACGTAATGGGAGAGATGATCGTAGGGGAAAGTATGAGCCAAGAAATCAAGGAAGAGAAGATGCAAATGACCAACAGAGGTCAAGTGACAAAGGTGACAGAGGTGGTGTGCTGATCCCGATTTTGCTCAACAATGATATTAATCTCTCAAGTTCTAAACAGATATATATGTGCGGAAGCGTTTTTGACAGAACAAGAAAAGATTACTTGATAGAAATAACACACAATCAAATACGTGATATAATAATAGCACAAAAGATTAACTCAATAAATCACTGTATATTGATTATCCAAGAACACCAAGAACGCCGAAGGTAAAATATGAATTTTGCTCTAATAGGTGTGTGTCTTGTGCAAAGTTGATAGAAGAGCTCAACATGAGCCTTTTATTTATACTGTTCATCAGGGGACAAGCTTTAGACAATAATGACTAAGGGTATAAAGACACGATTATGGGACTGCTACAGGTACAACGTTAATGTAGTGCGCCATTTTCTGCAAAGGCTGAGACCCATCATAGGTTGACACGTGGAATGTGGAGGGCACGCCTTGTATGAATGATCTTCAGGATCTTCGTACAGTAGAGGCACGTGAGAGGCACAAATGTCTTTGTCTTGATCTTCATATTATCTTCAAAGTCTTCAGTCTTCATACCACAGAGGCTCTGTCAAGTTTGGCAGAGGCTCTGTGGCCTTGTCTTTGAGAACGTCTTCTGTCGAATTCTTGCTCGGTGTCTTGGCAGAAGCTCTATCGATGGTTTCTATACTTGGCCTATTTTTCAATACTTATTTTCATAGAAGTTGGAGCTAACAATCTCCCCCTACGTATTGAAAAAAAAATTGAAAAGGTGCATGGTTTTCTAGGCTAAGTACACGACAAGAGGTATTTGACCTCTGTGTTTATCCAAACCCTCAGTGATTTGATAATGACCCTCTCTTATACTTAGTGAAATTGTAAGTAAACAATATGTATCAGAGTTTCACTATCGCTGATAAGTACTAAGATCTTACAGTACCGCTGATAGGAACTCTCGCTATTTAAATTAAACATTCAGCTAACACTGTTCACCATTAATGCTCTGAGTCTGTTCAGTCATTATGATGATCGCTGATAAGTTGGTTGTTTACTTATGATCCCTGAAGACAAGTTTCACGTCAACAAAGGTTCTACGCTGAAGTCGAAGATCAAGCTCAAGAACCAGCGACAAGTCTCCTAATGAACTGATGCGGATCAGCGAAGACTCAGATTTGTCCACTCAACGTGAAGTATCAAGTACAAGACTTCAGCTATCGCTGAACTTTATCATTCGCTGAATAGAAAATGATAATGCTCTGAATCAACGAAAGATGATCATGAAGTCCTCCATACAAAGTACTTTTGTCTTAACCACCCCTTGCACGACTCCGTACGAAATGTCAGAAAAGAACCTCCGACTGTCTGAAATCGTACAACCACTCTGATACTACACTGTTCATACATGCGGCTACTAAGGTTGTCAACCAAGGTCAATGACATGCAACCATCCAGCTGATGACACGTGTAAAGTATATACTGACTTGCATTAAATGCATGCAGTATATAAAGAGATGAACCCATTTCATTTGAAGTAACTTGCTAACTCTTGACAAGTTCAATCTCTTATCTCAAGATAGGTTATTATTAGTAATTTCCTTATCTCTCTTAGTGCAAGAAACCTTAGTGTTCCAACTTGTTTAGATTTAGGTTTATCCTTAATCTTGTTTTCGCAACAAGCTGTAAATTGTTACTGATTTATCAATAAACAATTTAGAAAAGTAAAATATGTATGTTTGTATTCAACCCCCCCCCCCCCTTCTACAAACTTGTATAGGCCTTCGGGACCAACAAGTGGTATCAGAGCGGATTTGTTTAATCTCATAAACAAGATCTAATCTAAGATATTTCTCTTCCTTGCTATTATCTGAAAATGGCAACCAACACAAACACAAATTATATAGACAATGGTTCTCTTGCTAAACCCCCTAGATTTTCCAAAGATAACTTCAACTTATGGAAAAATAGGATGACACTCTTCTTAGAAGGTGTAGACCCTACTATGCCTTACTATCTCGAGAATGGTCCATTCATCCTGTAAGAATTGATGCTGTTGTTCCAGCCGCTGAGAATAGACCTGCTATTCCAGAAAGGCTGGTACCTAAGGAAATCTTTCAATGGACTGACGAAGATAAGAAGAAAGTGGCTATAGATACAAAAGCCAGATCCATACTTTCCATGGCTCTTCCTGATGAAGTCTACCATTCCGTCATGAATCTGAAAACATCAAAAGCCATGTGGGACACAATATGTGTTCAGTATGAAGGAACGTCTGAAGTCCAGGACTCAAGAAAGATCAACCTGGTAAGACAATACGAAAGCTTCATTTCTGGTAAGAATGAATCTCTCTCTGATGTTCACCAACGTTTTAATTGTTTAATTATAGATCTGAAAACTGTTGGTAAGGAATATTCTAACTTTGAAGTACTGACAAAGTTTCTAGAATGTTTACCTGAAAGCTGGGACAATTATTCTATGTGTCTCAAGCTGTCAAATGATCTAAAATCAATGACCCTTTCAACCTTATATGGCACGTTGCTGAATCATGAGCAATCGAGCCATCTTAAGAAAAATCTTGTAAAAGATTCCAAAAGCACCCCTGTTGCTTTAATCTCAGAGGAACCCTCTACTCAGCGACCCTCGGTCACTATCCCTGAGTTAGAAAGTAACTCTGAAAGGTCATCAGATTCTGATTATTCAGATGATGATGAATCTTTGGCTCTCCTAACTAAGAAGTTCAGGAGATTTGCCAAAAAGAAAATGTTTAGAAAGAACAAACCTCTTTCCATAACTGACAAGCCTAGATCATCAGCTTTTGTTGATAAGGCTACTGCTACTTGTTTTAACTTCGAAAAGACAGGACATTTCGCTAACGAGTGCAGGTCTAAGAAAGTTTCTAGACCCTCGGCTTTTACAAAGAAATCCTTTGTTCCAAGGAACAAAGATGACAAATATTCAAAGCTGAAAGAAAAATATGCTAAGCTGAAAAGCTTTAAGAAGAAGAGTAAAGGCCTGATGGCTAACTATGATTGGGTTGCTTCTGATGAAGAAGCATCATCATCAGACTCTGAATATGATGAAGCAAATCTATGTCTTATGGCCAAGATTGAAGAAGAGGAAGAAAGTTCAGACATTCCCTCCACTTCAACATTTGCTATTCAGGTATCACCTTCCTTCTTTACCAATATTGCAAATATTGATGAAGCTGATAGTCTCCGTAAGATCGATCTCTTGACTATAAGTTTATACGAAGCCATGAACGGCAAAACTGTGGTTGAAAACCAAAACCTTGATCTCGCTGAAAAGCTTAAAAACTGCCACCTTCAAATAGAAAAGCTTTCTAAAATTGAAGAAGATTTTAAAGATCAAGTATATTTAAATCAGCTAGTCAAAATCGAACGAGCAGAAGCTATCGCTGCATTAAAAGCTGAAAAAGCTACTGTTGAAGGATGGTGTAATTCTTCAACAAAGATCACTGAGATAATAAAGTCTCAAATTCCCCTAAGTGATAAACGTGGTTTGGGTTACAAATATGATACTCCAAAACCAACCACTGAGCGTTCAATGTTTAAATTTGGAACGTTCGTATCCTCAGTCGCTGATACTTCATCTTCTCAGTGCTCCTCGTCCATTACACCAATCCCTGAGGAAACTCCTACATCCTCAAAAGGCAAGGAGAAAATGGTTTATTCAAAACCTACCTATGTCTCTAAAGACAAAGGTAAAGGAATTGTTATTTACCAGAATCCTCAGAAGGGTACCTTAGTACCAAAGCTGAATGCTTCTAAAGCTTCAGTGACTCATCCCTCTGGATCAAGGAAGCAGATCTCTGGATCTATTCAGCGATCTACTCCTAGACTCATAGTGGATGTCCTTGGTAAGAAATCTGAAGAACTGAATGTTCATCCCATTTCTAAAGCCAATGGTTTACTTGGTGCTGGCACTTCTAATTCGAAATCAAAAGCTCAGCATTCAAATGGTCCTAGAACTATTTTTAGTTATAGGAAATGTTATCACTGTGGACTTATCGATCATATTGCTAGTAAGTGTCCCACAGCCACCAAAGCTGAAAAGATAGCTAAGGTGAAGATTGCCCCCAAGGCAAAGAAGACCAACCCTGGTGCAAATCAGGTCAAGGTGAATCCAACCACTGAAGTTAAGAAATTAACCAAAGTGAAGAAAGACAAAGCTGAATCTTCAAATGCTGCGAAGACTGCTGAATCTTCCATTCCAACTACTTCCACTGACAAATGTGTATACATGGTCAAGTGGGTACCCAAGAAAAACTAATCTTCCTTTGTATTGCAGGTTAAGAAGGGTATCTGGTATCTCGATAGCAGATGCTCTAGACATATGACTGGAAAGAAAAGCCTGCTCGCTGAATACAAGGAAGAGAAGGGTCCCTCTGTAACTTCCGGTGGAAATAGAAAAGGACATACTCGAGGGTATGGTGTACTTTCAAATGGTACAACCTCCTTCAGAAGAGTCGCATATGTTGAAGGGCTGAAGCATAATCTTCTAAGCATCAGTCAGCTTTGCGACATGGATAACAAAGTAATCTTTACTAAGGAATCCTGCTTTGTCGCTGACAAAAAGGAGAAGATAGCTCTCAGCGGTTCTTCTCAAAGGCCTCATCTGATGTCAACTGGCTATGGCATAAGAGGCTATCTCATCTAAATTTCAAGAAACTGAACACTCTTTCTTCAAAAGAGTTAGTCACTGGTCTACCTCAGCATTCATACGCCAAAGAGTCTTTATGTTCAGCGTGTGAAAAAGGGAAGCAGACCAAAGCAAGCTTTAAATCAAAGCAAGTTTCTTCAGTGTCATCTCCTCTAGAACTACTCCATATGGATTTGTTTGGCCCTGTTAACAAACAATCCATCGCTGGAAAGAAATATACGCTGGTCATAGTTGATGAATTCTCTCGCTTCACTTGGGTAACGTTTCTCCGTTCTAAGAGTGACACCCCTGAAGAACTCATCACCTTTGTTCGGAAGATGGAAACCCTGAACAATCTGACCGTTCGCTCAATAAGGAGTGATCATGGGACTGAATTCAAAAACAGTTCTCTTGATTCCTTCCTTGAGAGTAAGGGTATTTCTCACAACTTCTCTTCAGTGAGAACACCGCAATAAAATGGAGTCGCTGAAAGAAGAAATAGAACAATTATTGAAGCTGCACGTTCAATGCTCAGCGATTCTCACCTGCCTACTCAGTTTTGGGCAGAAGCTGTCAACACTGCTTGTTTTACGCAAAACAGGTCGCTGATAGTTAAAAGATTCAAAAAGACAGCCTATGAACTCTTTCATGGGAGAAAGCCTTCAATCAGCTTTCTTCACATCTTTGGATGTCAGTGTTTCATACTAAACAACAGAGATGCTCTTGGAAAGTTTGATCCTAAGGCTGATGATGGAATCTTTCTTGGATACTCCTCAGTTTCCAAAGCTTTCAGAGTCTTCAATCGTAGAAGACAAACTGTAGAAGAAACTATTCACGTCACGTTTGACGAATCCCGTTCAGCGAACTCTAAACCGTCAGCTGATACTGAAGAACTGAATCAATGGATGTTTTCTCATCTTGGTGATTCAGAAGATATTCCCACTCCTCATGCTCATCCAGTAGAAGATGATAGTCCTATCATTCCAAACATGCAGAATAGTGAAGCTGAAACATCATGGGTCTCAGATGTTCCTATAAACACTATACCTACCGCTGAACCAAATGCCTCAGACATTCCATCTATCTCTCAGCAATCAGTAAATGAAATGACAAATGCAAGTATTCCTCTCTTAACTGAAACTTCAGAAGTAGCTGAAGCCTCATCTTCAGCTCCTCCAGTTCAAGATGAATCAGCGACTTATGCTCTGGCTCAGCGATGGACCGTAAATCACCCAATTGATCAAATTCTTGGTGATCCAAACGCTGGTGTTCAGACTCGACGAAGTGCAGGTAATATTTGTTTATTTGTTAACTTTATTTCTCTAACTGAACCAAAGAAAATAGATGATGCCCTCAAAGATCCAAACTGGGTCAGCGCAATGCAAGAAGAGCTGACTGAATTCGAAAGAAACAAAGTTTGGAAACTTGTTCGGAGACCAACTGATAAAACAGTAATAGACACTAAATGGGTCTATCGAAACAAGTTGGACGAACATGGTACTGTAACCCGCAACAAAGCTCGTCTTGTTGCTCAGGGATACAGACAAGAGGAAGGTATAGATTATGACGAAACATTTGCTCCGGTAGCAAGACTTGAATCTATTCGTCTATTCTTAGCATATGTTGTACACAAAAACTTCAAAGTACATCAGATGGATGTTAAGTCAGCGTTTCTGAATGGAAAGCTGAATGAAGAAGTGTATGTGGAACAACCTCCAGGATTCTCAGATTCTAAGCATCCAGGTTATGTTTATAAACTAGATAAGGCACTTTATGGCTTGAAGCAAGCTCCTCGTGCATGGTATGACACTCTTTCTACTTATCTCCATATTGAAAAATTTGAGCGAGGTAAGATTGACAAAACTCTATTTTTTAGAAAAGTGAAAGGTCATATCATTCTAGTTCAAATATATGTTGATGACATTATATTTGGTTCTACTAACCCTGAGCTTTGTACTCGTTTCGCTGATAGAATGAAAGATGAGTATAAAATGAGCATGATGGGTGAACTAACATATTTCCTTGGTCTTCAGATTAAGCAAACTGAAAAAGGAACGTTTATTAATCAGGGAAAGTATGTTAAAGATATGCTGAAAAAATTTGATTTAACTCATAGTTCAGCTATGAAAACCCCTATGGCACCACCGCTGACACTTGACAAGGATTCAAAGGGAATACCTGTTAATGTCACGCTGTACCGTGGGATGATCGGCTCTCTCTTGTATCTTACAGCTAGCCGACCCGATATTATGTATGCAACATGTTTGTGTGCACGATATCAAGCTGAACCTATGCTATCTCATATGAAAGTTGTAAAGTGAATCTTTCGATACCTTAAGGGTACAGCGAACCTAGGTCTTTGGTATCCCAAAGATTCAGGATTCGATCTAACCGCCTATTCAGATAGTGATTTTGCAGGTTGCAAAATGGATAGGAAAAGCACCACAGGAGGATGTCAGCTCCTGGGTGGAAAGCTGGTAAGTTGGACTAGTAAAAAGCAAAATTCAGTGTCCACTTCCACAGCTGAAGCTGACTATGTAGCTGCTGGAAGCTGTTGTTCTCAAGTCTTGTGGATGAGAAATCAGCTACTAGACTATGATCTTCAGCTCTCCAAAATTCCACACTATTGCGACAGCACAAGTGCCATCGCTATAGCAAACAATCCAGTACTACATTCAAAGACCAAACACATAGAAATCAGATATCATTTTATCAGAGATCATGTGATGAATGGTGATATAGAACTTCATTTTATCCCAACTGATTATCAGTTAGCTGATTTATTTACCAAACCTCTTGATGAGACAAGATTCAACTTTCTCATCAGCGAGCTTGGAATGCTGAACTTTGAAGGATAAAATCCTCAACGGTTCACATTGATCAGCGATAGGATAAAATCAACTCGTATAACCTATTCAATCATCTTCTCTCTGAATAAAACTTGGTTAAAGCTGATATCAAGGTATGTTTTCTCTCTCTGACAATCGCATGAAAATGCAAGATTTCAAAACAAAATGCATCGCTGAATATCTCTTCCTTAACATCTATATTTTGAAAATTCTTAAAACCATCACTGATATTTTCATTCAGTGCTTCATGTTTATAAAAGAGTCCCTGAGTTTTCAAAACCTCAGAGACATCCTAAAAGAATATGAAAGGACAGTTGTGACGTCATTGCAACGGATAAACCCCGACACGTTTTCTCTTTCTGACACACGTTTGCACGTCTCGTTCAAACTTCCAATCAAATGCAAATACGTGTCCGTGTCATGATGAAAATCTTTTCCCGCTCAAGATTTTCTCTCTCTAATCTCTCTATATAAACAAACTCGTGGTTTATATTTTTCTTTTACGCGATCAATCTTCCTCCGCAAGAAAGAATTCACTGTTGCATTTGTGCTTTCTAAAACTTCAAAGAACTGTTCATCATCTTCTTCATCAAACATCAAGGTTAATATGTTCTTATTTATTACCAAATGTGTATAACTTGTTTTCGATCTTTTCCTTGTTTTAACAAGATCAAACAAAAGAACTTCTTAAAATGAAATCATTTTCTTTCATGGTTTTATGAACACAACCATTTCATGGTTGTTCTTCAAGTTTAAATGCAAAAATCTTAAACTTGTTCTTCATTCGTTTCCAGAATCTATTTCTTCATAGAAAACTGGATAACAAGAATAAATGGGTTTTACATTTCGTTTCTTAAAATCAAGAAAAACACTAATCTTCATTAAGACATTTGTGTCTGAATGAAATGGATAAAATTTGAACCATCTTAATGGAAAATCTTTCCACATTAAGATAATTCTTATTTGTTAACATCTTTGGTTGAACTGATAATACAGAGAAATGGCATCGTCTGACATTCCTGCTACCGCTGAGAACATCTCCGCTGATTCTGAGGAAGTGGAATTTATCAAGGCTCCTCAGGTTAAGTTCACTCTGGAACAACTAGATTGGACCAAAACGAATAACCTTTCTGCGCTTCTCGAGTTTCCTCCTCGAAAGCAAGTCACACATCTGAAAGATGCTGTGAATTTCCTAAATAATTGATGCATTTCAACAGCCCTGACCATCTCACCTCCTGCAAGTCAGCTACTACTATCCCAGTTCGGGTACACTGCCAGACATTCTCAGTTACCATCCGCCAAAGATCCCTCCAAAACAATTGATTGTATCCTCAGCGATACTGAGTATGGCACGATAAAGATCACACCTGCCATCATTCGCAAAGCTCTGAACTTTCCCAACGCTACAAAAGAAAAGCCTTTTGTTCCTTTCCCTGACCATAAGAAACTCGTTGACAAAGAAGCCCTTATTGCATTTTTCGATGCAATGGGCTATGTATGGGAAATTGGCAGAGGCAAGAAGCCCGAGAAGAAGCTGAACCTGCTAAAGAAGTCAAAAATGCCCAGCGAGATGAACTTCATCTTCGCTCACCTAATCAGCTGCATGACTGCCAAGACCGTCTCCTCTGACCAAGCCGCTCAACCTCAGCAAGAAATGGGATACGCTCTGCTGAAAGGTCTACACATTGACTGGGCATCTCTTATCTATGATGACTTGGTGCAAAGAGTAGACTCTGCCGCTGATAGACCTCCATGGGTTCCTTACCCCCGATTCATCAGCGCTATCTTCCAATATGGCCTGAAGGACAGCTACCCGCAAGAGGGTGACCTGAAACTCTCTCAGGTTGGCCCTAAGGTACTTGACTTCAAACCAGTTGAAAATGAGGTACGTCTTTCTACCCTTTTAACTCTTCTCAACCCTTCTTCTTCAAATTCTGTGGCTCCTTCAGCGACAATACCCATCGCTGATACCCTGGCCACAAAATCCTCTCCTTCTAAGAAAAGGAAACATTCATCTACCCCACTTGGTTCTAAAAGGATCAAGAAAACAAAGCAGCAACCCCAGCAATCTCATGCTGAAGACTCCTCAGCTCTTTCTGCAGAGCTGAAGGAACGTTCAGTGGTACGCTCTGCCACACCTGAACAACCCATCCATTCCATCCCAACTTCAGCGTCTCTAAACGCTGAGGTTACAAACTTGGAACCTACCCAACCTCCTTCAGTCTCTCAAAAGACTGATGAAGTATTTTTCAGCGAATCCAATGCTGAACTCAGAACCCAACCTCCATTCTCATCCTTCGCTCCTCCCTCTACTCATTTGGTCTCTCCTCCAGATCTCGCTGGAGCTGCCATCATTTCTACGGAACCTAAAGCTGATTCTCCAGGAATGATGAAGACAGGACCTGCAGGACAATCCATGGGCACTTTTGAAGATGACATGGAACACTTATTAGGAACCCGTAATTTTGACGAGTTCATCAATCCTCCTGCAGGTACACACCAACCCATAAACACTGTCACTAAACCCCAAACTTCTGAGCTTTCCAATGTTCACAAGTTCTTATATGTTACATGTCCTAATTTGGGAGACATCAACGCCTCTCTGAAGTCCGTGGAGACAAAGCTGACAGGTGTCACCACCACTCTTTCAAATAACTCTACAGCTATAACAAACGCTGGAGAGAATCTTACAAAGCTGACAACGGTGGTAGAGAAGAAGGCTTCCACATATGACATGAAGCAGGTTGATAAAACTCTCAGCGACTTCGCCAAGGTGCTCGCTGACATCTACACAGACTACACCTCTCTCAAAAATTCAGTTTCATCCATGTCCAGCGAGGTCACAACGCTGAAGACATCGGTTGGACAACTAGAGGGAGATATGTCTACTGTAAAGACTGACTTAGGCTCTGTAAAGGCTGATGTTAGTTCGATGAAATCGATGATCGAGCAGCTACTACAGAAAGTGAATACTCCTGCTCCTGCCCCTGCTCCTGTCCCTGCATCTGACAATTTCACAGCGGCGGATCGCACTGAGCTAGAGATAATCAATCCTGCTATTTCTGGCCTTCAAGACAGAATAGCAAAGATTGAAGTTTGTATAGGTATCTCAGGCCAAGAGGACAGAGAACCTACCAACGCTGATGAGTCAACCCATTCCTCCCCCACTCATCATGAGAAAGAGGGGGAGAAGAGCGCTGAAGATCTCTCCAAAAGCGCTGAAGACCTTTCCCATGATGAATCTATCAGGGGAGAGAAGGATGTTGAAGAAACCACCGCTGGACCTCAGGGAGATGAAAACCCTGAGGAAACCGAGAAGCTCGCCTCTGTATCTGAGGAGGAGCAACTCGAAGAAGAAGCTGATAAAACCGAATCCGAAGCAGAAGATGATGAAGTCGTCGACATCCCTGATAATGAACCATCCTCTTCTCCAAAGAATGATGATGATGATGACGAAGATGACGATGACTTATTTATCGTCAAACCTGCTCCGAAGATCAAAGTTCTTAAGAGAATCTCGATAAATGAACCTTCAGGGGAGCGGACAAAGACAAAGCCCTCAGCCTCTGGAGCTGAGAAAGGCAAAAGCAAAAGCGTCGCTGAAGATGACAATCTGACGATCTTGCTTGAAAAGCCGGTTTGTCAGGTACACTAAACATCTCTCACTCAATCCCTCCTCTATCATACACTATCAGTTCTACTACCCAAGCCTATACACTTGAACAAGTTTTCTCTCTCTGATTCTACCCAAGTTCTTACTTGTAAGATCGTTGTGTTTCAGCTAGTCCTCTCCCCTGTTTGAGGATATCGCTGAAGGTTCCACAACTGCGACTTCACCAATAATACCAGCTGCTGCTGAAGAAATAATCCCAGTCTTAGATTTGAACTCTGAGACTGATGAACCAGAAGAACAGCTACTCTCGCACAGGCACAGACCTTCCTTAGCTCCTCAAAAGCTAAGTGAGGAGGATCAGAAAAGATAAGAAGAGATAATAAAGCAATTCGAGGATCAGCGAATCATTCTGAGGCGTGATCAACTTCCTTCAGTTCCTGCAAAGTTCAAAATTTCCAAAAAGGAATACAAGGATCACCTCAGAGCTGAAAGATTAATCGCTGAAAGAAAGGAAGCTGAAGAAAAGGACAGAGAATACGCCATCCAGCTTTCTAAACGATCAATAAAAGACCCCAAGCTGAAAAGAGTTCCCATTGATGTTCAATGTCAGCTCTGGGAAAATGCCAAGAAGATAACTGAAGAAAAGAGAACCGTGTCTCAGTCAACTTTAGCCTGGTGCAAAGAAAAGGTCAACTACAGACTCTCTCCTGCCAAAATCAACAAGGTATTCATCTCTGGAAGAACAACCCTTGTTTCAATCGCTGAAGTCAAGATATACAGAGAAGATAAGAAGTACGAAAAATTCTATGCTGAAGCCATAACGAAGTACGGTCTCTCTGAATGGTTGGAGATCAGGTTAGCCATCCAGAAGTCCAAGTCGAAGTACAAGGAACATGTTGAAAAGCTGATCAACAAACAAATCGACTTAGTCTACTCCTGTGTGGATATTCCTCCTCCTCCTCCTCTCGAAAGTCAGAAAAGAAAGGCCTCAGCGAAGAAGAAGAAATCGATATCTTCAATTGATGGCCCTGTCATACGAAATGAAACAGGTATTGGTTTTTCACGTGCTGAAGTCCTTGGTCCTGATCCTGATCTTTCCATGCTTGACACATCTCTTCCTCCTGGTGAGACTTTCATCCCTGGCAAAGTCATAAGCGAACCCTACGGGGTATTTTTCCATGACTACGATGGTGGAGAGCATTTTCAACGCATCTCTGAACTTCACATCACTCCCATCGAACAGCTGAGAGATCTCATCTACTGGTGTGACTTCAGGAATGACCCTCAGGCACGACATCTGAAACCCTTGATTTTTGAAGAAGCGCTGATCAAAAGAAAACAAGGTGTAACCGTTCCTGACTGGATGATTCCCACCACATCAATGACCCTTGATGAACTTCTCATTAAGGAAGAACCCTTTACAAACTGATATGATCGCCTATTTCTCTATTGTATCAGTTATTCTTTTGTACTTGTAATTTATTTCGCTTGTACTTGTAATCTTTCCATTTCTCTTTGTAACCTGATTCAAAGTTTTAAAGAAAGATTTCAGCGAATTTACTTTACTCCATCAGTACTGAAAAGATCCCAGAAAACAGTAATAGGGACAAATATTTAATGAGTTCTTTTTATCCTTATGTTTTCATTAAATAGCAATTTTCTTTGTTGCTATGTCATAACCAAATAGGGGGAGATTGTTGATCCAAACCCTCAGTGATTTGATAATGACCCTCTATTATACTTAGTGAAAATTGTGAGTAAACAATATGTATCAGAGTTTCACTATCGCTGATAAGTACTAGATCTTACAATACCGCTGATAGGAACTCTCGCTCTTTAAATTAAACATTCAGCGAACACTGTTCACCATTAATGCTCTGAGTCTGTTCAGTCATTATGATGATCGCTGATAAGTTAGTTGTTTACTTATGATCCCTGAAGACAAGTTTCACGTCAACAAAGGTTCTACGCTGAAGTCGAAGATCAAGCTCAAGAACCAGCGACAAGTCTCCTAATGAACTGATGCGGATCAGCGAAGACTCAGATTTGTCCACTCAACGTGAAGTATCAAGTACAAGACTTCAGCTATCGTTGAACTTTATCATTCGCTGAATAGAAAATGATAATGCTCTGAATCAACGAAAGCTGATCATGAAGTCCTCCGTACAAAGTACTTTTGTCTTAACCACCCCTTGCACGACTCCGTACGAAATGTCAGAAAAGAACCTCTGACTGTCTGAAATCGTACAACCACTCTGATACTACACTGTTCATACATGCGGCTACTAAGGTTGTCAACCAAGGTCAATGACATGCAACCAACCAGCTGATGACACGTGTAAAGTGTATACTGACTTGCATTAAATGCATGCAGAATATAAAGAGATGAACCCATTTCATTTGAAGTAACTTGCTAACTCTGGACAAGTTCAATCTCTTATCTCAAGATAGGTTATTATTAGTAATTTCCTTATCTCTCTTAGTGCAAGAAACCTTAGTGTTCCAACTTGTTTAGATTTAGGTTTATCCTTAATCTTGTTTCCGCAACAAGCTGTAAATTGTTAATGATTTATCAATAAACAATTTAGAAAAGTAAAATATGTATGTTTGTATTCAACCCCCCCTTCTACAAACTTGTATAGGCCTTCGAGACCAACACTCTGTTGAAACGTTTCTTTCATATAAAGTTATGCCAGAGGCACTTACACTTGATTACATACTGAAAGAGAAATTGCAGAGGAAGGTTGAGGTAGTCAGATTCTGGCATTTGGGAAGTCGTCGATTTTATGACCTCCGATTCCTCCACCTTTGAGCTCATGGTATATTTTGATGCAGAGGTTTCTGATGTTGATGACAGAGTCAATGACCTCTATCAATCTGTCTGCTAGAGCTTGATCCATGAACTCTGTTCCTCTGTGCTCCAAGAGGTTGGCACTAAACTCTACTAGAGTACTTGTTGCGTATTTTTTGCAATCAACCTATAGGAATAACTTTGACTTTCCAGCAGGGTCTTGATAGACATACCCAATCCTTGGAAATGTGATGATGGAGTTTGGTCTGGCAGAGGAGGGGCAGTCATCTTCTGGTGGTGGGACACTCAAACCTCTTACTCCAAGGTCTAGTCCTAGTTGGAAGTCAGTCATGCTATATATCATGAGTCTTTCATGCATGGCCACCCTGATTTATCGGTAAGCTCCTTGGATTTCCAGTATGTGGCTGTAGTTCTGCCTTGCCCAACTCAGAAGATCTGGAAGATCATAGAGGTTTAGATTTCTCAGATCTACATCTGAGAATGTGGTTTCTGATCTGTCTACCCTCTTGACTATGTAGAGGTTGTCGTAAACCTCTTTTCCGTGGGTATGGAACAACTTGCAGTAGATGACCTTGTCTATCTTGGAGTTTGATAAGACTTCTTTGACTGGTTTGGCTTTCTTTCTATAGAATTGATCTCGTAGCTCTTTATGAAGGTCAGGGTGCAGTTTGGATGGTGGCAGAGGATCATTGACTGCTCTGTTGTATAAGTATTTGTGCACCACCTCTTCCATTTTTCTTTGCTGCACAGGAGGTGGTGGCATGGGTTCCCGCAGAGCATCCAAGTCACTTTTTAGTTTGGCCACTCGATCCTCTTCAGGTTTCGGGGTGACGAAGGCATCGAAGGCGTTTTTCATCAATTTCTCTGTTGGTTGATGCTTTGGCTTCTTCTTTTTCAGTTCCTCTGTCACGATGGACTTCCCTTTGTCCTTGGCCTTAGGCTTTTGTGCTTCTGTCTTTTGGGTTTGTGTTGCCTCTATTGGTTTTGTCGTTTGGGCTTCTGAGGGCTTAGATGTGGGCACTTCTGTTGGTTTTGTGGTGGTTACCTCTGTTGGTTTTGGCACTTGTGCTTCTGAGGTCATTGTTGATGGAGGTGCTTCTGCAGTTTTTGTAGATGTTGCCTCTGTTGGTTTTACAGAGGACTTGGGTGGTGATGTGGGTTTGGTTTGGGGTTTGGTTGGTGAGGCTTCTGTTGATTTGCTCATATATTTTCGTTTATGAGCTAAGGTTTTGGTTCTGGGTTTGGTTTTGGGTTCTTCTGGTGCTTTTGGTTTGGGAGAAGGGGGTTTGTCTTCTGTTGGTTTTGGTGTTTGGGATGGTTGGTCTTCTTCAGATGAGGTAAGTATTTAAACTTGTTCGGTTGTTTTGGGGGTTGGAGATGGTAGATCTTCTACGGTTATAGGGGTTGTTTCCACAAAGGTGGGTGTTGCCTCTGTGGTATTCTGTTGGTTTCCTCCTTGGGTTTCAGTTGGGGGTGCTTGGGATATTGGTTCTGCTGATATTGGTTAAGCTGGTAGACCTTTGTTTGCAACTATGACTTGTCTCCTTTTCTCCCCCTCAGGATGACCTGACGATCCATCAGAATCATCATCAGAGTTATCCTGATCCTTCTCATCAGTACCCTCTGCTCTGCAAGTTGTTTCTGGCTTCTTTGGTTGAGAGGCACTTGCGACTATCATTTTGGCACATAGATCATCGCAGATGCCAAGAAGGTAAGCGACCTGTGCTTCTGTGTTGAAGCGCAACTTGCCCACGCCGGCCCAAAAATCCTTGACATAGTTCGCGTTGGCAGCTGTGAAGGCTCTAATAAATTCGGTCATCTTATTTAGAACTCCCTGACCCAATTCAGTGAGTTGGGCTCTGGTAGTCCAGGGGCTTCAGAGCTTTGGTTTGATCGAGAGTATGCTCTTGGACTGTATCCAGAGCCTTCTGAAGGTCGTCGGTGGTGATGACTGGAGCAGAGGTTTGTGGTAGGTTCTTTTGCGCCTTTATGGCCTTCTTCAGTTGCTTAGAGAGGTCGGCAATGGAGGTTTCCAGAGCAGAAGTGGAGGCCGGTTCACCTCTATGGACAGGTTGTCCACTTTGGTGGTCAGATCTGTGATTGCCATGTTAGATTTCTCAGCAAAAGTATCAAAGGAGATTTTCAACCCCTCTAATGAGTTGGTCATAGAGGTGACAAGGGTTTGGAACTCATCCCTTGCGACATATGAGCCAGTGGTAACCTCTGGGGGAACACATGCATCCCCATAAGGAGTCCCTGTTCCTGGGACACCTTCTGTCACCCCTGTGTTGTTGTTGAGGGTGGAAGGATTTCCCTCTAATCCTTGGGCAGAGGCTTTTTGAGTCTCAGACTCTATAGAGGTTCTGTTGAGAACATTCTTTTGATCCGCTCCAGAGACGGGTACAGGAGTATTCTCAAGTTGACTTGGGGACTTGTCTAGAGTCCCTTCGTCCATGTGCACTCTAGGCTCCTCTGAAGAGCCGATTGGACTTAAGTGTGTGCTTGTGGCAGAGGAAACAAATTCCTCTGCAGGGATGTCAGATGTGATCCGGGGCGAGGGATCACGAACTAAAGTTGAGTCCTTTGGAGAGGACTCCCTTGGAATGGTTTCCCCGATTTCTAGTGGCACAGAGGAGGAAAGAAGTTCCTCTGTCCGGTTAGCCTGGGTTGGGTTTGAGCCGTGCTGCTCTAGTTCAATGACACCTTCTGCCACTAGACTAGCGGTGTCAAAAATAAGGGTTGCACTGGGAGGGGGTTTTGGTTGTGTGCCTCTTCCAACTTCGGCATCTTTTTGGGCTTCAGCCTCTGTCATACATCCTAAAATTGGAGATTCTATCCTAGATTCTAAGGAGTCGTACAATGGAAGAGAACCAATTGGGCGTTGTACTTGTGGATGCAAAGGTCCTGATATTTGTGCCTGGATGCCCTCAGAGGTTCTGTCAACCTCCATATCAGAATCCACCTCTGAGATGTTGACGGTTGGTTTGTCTTTTGAAGCTTCCTCTTCTGTCAAACATCCTAAAATTTGGAATTACAACCTAGATTGAACTTCTACCCAGGTATCTTCAGTTTCGATCATCTCCTCTGTGTTTTGGAGTTCTGGATAATAGCGTGGAGGAGAGGGAAACTGGTCACCATGTTCTTCTACGGCAGGGTCAACTTCTGGTATAGGGGAGTCCAGTTGGGCTTGTTCAGAGGCGTACTCTGGGAGGTCTTCTTCATTCCAACCAGAGGTATCTAATGTGTCTGCAAAATCATGTTGCTCGAGGAAGGCGGAGAAATCACCTTGGTCCGCATAATGTATAGGAGTGGGAGAGGGCACAGGTTGTTCAGGGGCAACGTCCTTTGCTATCGTTTCCTCTACGATGGTTTGCAGAGGAGTCGTTGGTTTCGTGGTTTTCTTCCTCTTAGGTTTTGGGGCTCCCTCCTCTGATGTTTTTGTCTTACGTTTCTTTTTCTCTTTGGGAGGAAGTGGAGCAGAGGATGCTACGACAATTTCTTGTGGGGGTTGGATGATATGTGCAGCACTTGAAGAGGTTCCCTCTGAAGGTTTCTTTGCTCTGGGAGCCTTTTTCTGCTTGGGGGGAGTGGCTGCCTTGGTCTTGGATGTAGAGGAGATCATCTTTTTCCTCTGTAGTTTGATCTTTGCCAGTTTTTGCTCATGCTTGGCCACAACTTCTGCGTGCTCCTCTGGGCTCATTCTTTCTACAACTGTGGTTCCTAGGGGGACTCCTAAATGCGGGGGTGTCGCAGGACTCGGTTCTGGAGTCCTGTGAGCGCGTATATACTCTATCCTAACTTGTTCATTAGAGGCATATGACATAAGTCTGGCTGTCAGAGGTCTGCAGATCGCATACCCCTCTGCATGTTTTGTTGTTGCCATTCTGCCCAAGGGGTAAGTCTTAACTACAGGACCTTCAATTGGCCATTTGTTCATTTGTAGCAGAGGTTCCAGAATGACTCCAATAGTCCTCTGGAACTGGAGAGTAGGGAGATCTAGAACATTTGGACCCTTTGCCTTCTGTGTTGAGATGCGACGATCAATAATGTTCACAAGCTCTTGCATCATCAGAGCTGCAAAGTCTAGGGGTAGGTCATAGTAGACCCAGAAAATTATGGCAAGGATTTGGTGTGAGGTTTGATTTGGACTCCCTACTTTGCCTGTGAGGCATATGTTGAGGATCGAGAATAGAGTCTTCCACAGAGGAGGGAATCGGTTTCGTCTGAAATCGTTCCTTTTGTTCAGATGGGTATTGTAACCTAACATCTCTGCAAAGTCGCAGAGCTCTCTATCATAGGGGATTTCGGCATACTCCTTAATCCCTAAAAGCCCTCTTGTAGGCAGATTGAACTCTAAAGATAGCATGGTTCGGTTAAATTTGAGTTCAATCCTCTCAGACTTATCAGGTTTTGAGATCCAACCTCTGACTTCCCTTGATTCTGAATCATAATAGCAGCTCTGCCAGAATTGGTTCATGTATCTGGTAGGAATGCAAGTGACATTCTTGGATAGTAGGGTGTACAATGGGTGGTTTTCGAGTATGTTCAGTAAAATGGCATATGCTTCCCTAAAAAGTTGTTCTTGAGGGCACGAGGAAGTGGTTCTTTGGTTTGAGGGGTAATGAGTTCTCGAAATGATTATGTTCGAGAAAGAACTGCAGGTGAGTGGTTGGGGTGAAATTTGCAGATTCACCATGTTCTTGTTCAGGATTTGTAGCCCTGGTTTGGTGTTGTGTGTGTTTGGAGTGAGCAGGGGAGTTTCTGGTGGAAGCCATCACTTGAATCTTGAAGAAATGGAGTAGAAGGAAAGAAGTTGCAGGTATTTCACTCTTCGTCGGAGGTATTTGAGTGAGAATTGTAAAGGAATGAGGAAGAATGTAAGAGGGGTTTTCTAGGGTTTTAACGGTGGTAAAATTTGTAGAGGTTAATAGTAACTATTTGATAATTCTTTGGGGTCCGTAATCGAGTACAACAGCTGTGTGCAACGTATCAGAGGAACGTGTGGCATGTACGTCCGATGAAAGAGTGCCACGTCAGAGGTGTCAGAGCCTGATTAGACGTCATGTGCGGCCCATTAATGCTGAGCGCGTGGGCGTCTCTATTATCAAATGTCTGTCACCTTCAGAAATAACCCGCATCATACATAATCCTGTTTCTGTGCACAAGTGTCAAATCGACAGAGGCTCTGTGGTGGAATGAGCTCTGTAATTTGAAACCTTCTTTCATGATCGATAAAGTGGTGGAATGAGCTATGTGGTTTCACCTTTTCCAAAACGTTTGAAAATAAATCTAAAGTTACAGAGGTCCTGACTTACAGAAGCTCTGCTATGCTCCGCAAAGGCTCTATGACCTTAAATTTCTAATAACGGAAAGCTCATAAAGCTTTTTGATCATCCAAAGTTTTAACTGTTTTAAACACTTTTTAGGACATATTTGGAAATTGGTATCCTAGAAAACTGTTTTGGAAAAAGGTTTTGTGCGAGACATTCTCCTTTTGATTTGCCTTTGCTCGGCAAACTACCTGACTTCTGTGGATTTGGTTGATCACAACTCTTCTTTGGCTCCCCCTTGATTGATCAACCTCTGTGGATCAATTCAAGGTCTCTTTCTGCTCCCCCTTGACCTATGCTTGGATCAAATGAGATATGTAATGCATAGAACATAGGTCAAACTCCCCAGAGGTTCTGTAGAGATCGTCAGAGGCTATGAGCAATCCCACAGAAGCTCTGTTGGGTGCAGAAGTTTTGATGATAAGGAATTTACATACAAAAGAGTTTAAATATATACATATTCACAAGAGGATCAAGTTTTACTAACAGAGGGTTCAACTCATGTTTACCATACCCAACTTACTTACCAAGAAAAGGAATCTTTTCTCATCAAGTGCCTTGGTAAATAAGTCTGCAAGCTGGTATTCAGTGGGCACAAAGTACATCTCAATTGTGCCGTTTTCAACATGATGCTTCAGAAAGTGGTAACGGATATCGATATGCTTTGTTTTCGAGTGCTGTACAGGATTGGCAGAGATAGCAATGGCATTTTTTGAATCACGGAGGATGGGTATCTTGTATATGTTGTGACCATAGTCCTTTAGCTGTGTTTTCATCCACAGAACCTGGGAGCAACAGCTGGCAGCAGCAACATATTCAGCTTCTGCATGAGATGTCGACACACAATTCTGCTTCTTTGAAGTCCAGCTGACTAGTTTACCACCCAGGAATTGACAACTCCCAGAGGTACTTTTTCGGTCAAGCTTGCATCCTCCATAATCCGAATCTGTGTATGCCTTAAGATCAAAGCCAGAGTTCTTCGGATACCAGAGCCCAATATTTTTGGTTCCCTTAAGGTATCTGAAGATCCTCTTTACAACAAGTAGGTGGGATTCCTTTGGGTTAGCTTGATATCTTGCACAAAGGCATGTAGCGTAGATTATATCGGGTCTACTTGCGGTCAAGTATAAAAGGGACCCAATTATGCATCTGTAGAGCTTGAACTCTACAGATTTACCATCTGGATCTGAGTATAACTTATTTCCAGTGGCCATAGGAGTCTTCATTACAGAGGCATCAGAGAGCTGGAATTTTGAATGAATGTCGGACACATATTTAGCTTGATTTATGAAAATTCCCTCTGATAATTGTTTTACGTGGATTCCTAGGAAGAAGTTTAGTTCTCCCATCATACTCATTTCAAACTCACTCTGCATGCGTTTTTCAAAATCTTTGCATTGTTGTGCATTTGTAGAACAAAAAATAATGTCATCCACATAGATCTGTACAAGCAGAATCTCATCACCTTTTCTTTTATAAAACAAAGTAGTATCGGTTGTGCCTCTGTCAAAATCATTATCGAGAAGAAAGGTTGAAAGTCGTTCGTACCATGCTCTTGGAGCCTGTTTCAGTCCATACAGAGCTTTCTCAAGATAATAAACGTAGTTTGGGTACTTGGCACTTTCAAACCCTGGTGGCTGCTGGACGTATACTTCTTCTTGGATTTGACCATTTAGAAAGGCATATTTTACATCCATTTGAACAACTTTGAAACCTCTGTGGGCTGCGAAGGCTATGAAGATTCTTATTGCTTCGAGTCATGCGACAGGGGCAAAAGTCTCATCGTAATCAATGCCTTCTGCTTGGCAATATCCCTTGGCCACCAATCTCGCTTTATTTCTAATGACCACTCCATCCTCATCCTTCTTGTTTCTAAAGACCCATTTAGTCCCTATTGCTTGTTTCCCTCGTGGTAGAGGAACTAGGGTCCATACCTTGTTTCTCTCAAACTGTAGAAGCTCTTCTTGCATTGCAACTACCCAGTTTGGATCATCTAGGGATTCAGAAATACGTTTTGGCTCGATCACACTGATAAAATTTATAAAGAAACAAAAGTTAGCAGTGGCTGATCTTGTCTTGATCTTTCAGAGGGATCGCCAATTATTAAGCTCGGAGGATGGCTCTTCGTCCATTTTGTCGTTCTTGGAAGATGGTCATTTGCATCATCAAGTTGAACCTCTGTGGTTGCACACTGTGGTTCTGGTGCAACCTCTATAGTGGAAGGTACTTTTGTGCGTGAGCTTGGTGTTGCAGCTTGTGGAAGTATTGGGATAAGAGTTGGAATTTGTTCCTCTAAGGATGTAGAGAATGAATCCTCGTTTTCCTCTGGTATTGGTTCCTCCGTTGTAGCTGGAGTTGGTATGTCCAGTGCCTCTGTGGTAGAATCTTTGCTTGTATCATCTTCTGTTGGCTCCCCCTCGATACTTGCATCTGCACGATTTACAGAGGAGGATGAAGTATTTAATGGACAAGTTAGAGATATACCTGACTCAATCTGGTTTGCAGAAGATGTTTCTCCAGAGGCTCTGACGACTCTAGCAGAGGGATCAATATCATCGTGGAACATCTCTTCAAATAGCAGATTTAGGTCCGCTTCTCTTGTTTTTGAGATGCCAGATGATTCCTTTTTCTGGGCAAGTTCTGAACTGATTTGTTCATAAGTCTTTTGGAAGGAATCGTCAAAAGAGACAATGATGCTTTCCACAATGGTTCTGGACCACAGAAGGTAAACTCTGTAGGCCTTTGAGGTGGCAGAGTACCCAATGACTTGCCTTCATCTGCTTTCACATCAAACTTTCCTCAAGCTTCTCTGTCGTTTAGGACAAAGCACTTGCATCCAAATACATGGAAGAACTTGATGTTTGTCGCCTTTTGTTCATCAAGTGATAAGGTGTCTTGATGTGCCTCTTTACTATGGTTGGTCGATTTTGGGTGAAGCATGCGGTTGATACTGCTTCTGCCCAGAAAGAGATTGGTAGTCCAGATGCTGTCAGCATAGTTCTTGCAGCCTCCACAAGCGTGCGGTTCTTTCGTTCAACCACACCATTCTGTTGTGGGGTGCATGCAGCAGAGAAGTTCTGAGATATGCCTTCTTCTGTAAGATAGGCTTCAATGAAAGAGTTTTTTTAATTATGTGCCATTGTCGCTTCTCAACTTTTGAATCATGCACTCATACAAAACCTGGATTCTTTTCATTAGGTTTATCATAGTGTTAGGAACATCTGATTTCTTTCTGACAAATTCCACCCATGTATATCTCGAGTATTCATCAATCAACACAAGTATATATTTCTTGCCACCAAGGCTCTGTGTAGCGATTGGACCGCACAGGTCAACATGTAGCATACACAGAGGCCTTGGGCAGGACACATCAGTTTTGCCTTTATGGGAAGCTATTTTTAGTTTACTCATTTCGCAGGCAGAGCACAAATGATCTTTACTGAATTTTACATTTGGAAAACCTTTAACAAGATCAAGTTTAACAAGCTTATCTAAAGTATGAAAGTTTAGGTGGCAGAACCTGTTATGCCATAACCAGGCTTCTTCGATCTTACAAGCAACAAGACAGAGCTTGTCCTTCTTGTTTTTGGCACTAAAGTTCATGAGGTATAAATCGCCTTTTCGCTCGGCTCGCAGAAATTCGACTCCTGTGTCCTCACCTTGCAAAGAGCAGAAGGTTCTTTTTAACATGACGTCAAAACCCGTATCACAAAGTTGGCTTACACTTAGTAGGTTGTGCTTGAGGCCATCCACGTATGCAACTTTGCAAACGGTTATGTTTTTCTTCTTGATGACTCCGTAGCTTTTTATATACCCCTTCTTGTTGTCGCCAAATGTCACAAATCCTCCATCGAGTTTATCTTTGTAAGAGGATAGCAGACCTCTGTCGCTAGTCATGTGCCGCGAGCACCCGGAGTCAAGATACCAGATCGGCACATACTGCTTCTGTAACATAATTAGAGAGTTTTAGGTACCCATATCCAAATGGGTCTAGCTTTGTTAGGGGTCTTCAAGGTTGCCTTAGCATCCTTGGGTTTGGATTTAGCTTCTGATGAAGAACCAGTTTGTTTCTTCTTACCCTTGAATTTTGCATTCTTTTTGGGTCTAGAGAGGAAACAGAGCGGGCTTGAGAAGTGTTTATTCAATTGATGCATAAGTTCAAAACAATGACAATAATGAATATACGAAGAAATTTGCTTGAACTTCTCATTAAAAACACTGAAACAGGGTACAGAGGCTTTATTTTTACAATCTATCCTAGCATATGACTTCCTATTACAAGAAGACCTATGTAGACTAGATTGTTGTTTTGAAAATTCTCTGTGGAGAGTAGCCTTTTGTGGACCCCTTCCTCTATGGTGAACTTCTGCAGGTTTCACTGTCACCGAAGAGAAAGATTTGTTATTTTCAACCCATTTACCCATTTGTTGCCAAGTTAATTTTTCTTTAATATGACTTATGGGTTTTGAAGTTTTTGAACTTTTTGGATTTTGAGAAGACATTTCCTTTTGTTGTTTGATTTTCTCAAGCACAAGAGAGGTTTTGGCTTGTATACACATGTCCAAAAAGTCTGGACAGATAGGAATCCTTGTGGTTTTCTCTTTGGGAGGAATGATTCTGTTAAGAATTCCAGAGGGAAGTTTAATTTGCTCTGTACCAAAAGGAACTATCTCTGAATCTATTGAGTTAGTCTCAGATTCGTCAGAGGATGAATCGTCCTCATATACAGAGGTTGAATCACTAAGATCTCTGTCGACGGAGGCTGGACTTTCAGAGCATGTGCCATACTCACTTTCTTCCTTTTCTTTGGGACTATCTTCTAAATTAACAGAAGTACTTATCAAGATTTCCTAAGAGAGATTTTGATCAACAGAGGATGTACAGAGGTTTTCATAAAAGTTGTTTTTACCAATTTCCTTTAACTCGTGTTCATAAATGTTTTTCAGTTTTTCTTCTGAAGAAGCAGGCAAGAATTCAGGTGCCTCTACAGATAGTTTCGACTCAGAATCTATAGTGCAGAAAAAAGCAACCTGTGTTTGAGTCTCGGGGTCACCAAACTTGAAGATTCCTATCTGATCTTGAATTTTCAGATATCTCTTAGGTTTGGATTCTCTTTTGACAGAGGCTGCATATGATAGATCTGTGTTTTCAATCCACTCATTTATCATCTTCAGAGGTTTCCTCTGGTGAGGTTCCCCAGAGATTTTTCGCCTTTTGCTAACAGAGAGTAAGTTTGGAAAAACAGGTTTTCTTGTACTTCCAATATGAAATAGAGAAGACAGGGACTTGTTTCTTTTGGTTCTAGTATATGGATATATATCACATAATCCAATTCCTCTTCTTCCTATTTGTGTATTGACCTTTTCGTATACCTTCTGTGCATCTTGATATATTTTAATTAAAAGGTCTCTTCTGAGTAGGTCTTGATGAAGGACTTCTCTCTCCTTTTGAAAATAGTGTTTAAGAGCAAGAATATTCATTCTGTCGCTCTCAACATCCATAAGTTCTTTAGATTTAGCTTTTAAGGCAGAGTTGAGTTCTAAAATCTTTTCTTTTAAAGGATTTAGATGTTTATTCCAGTTAGTTTCAATCTCTTTCTTTTTTGAAATATTTTTGCCTTTTCTTGGGTGAGAAGTCTATCTTCTCTCTCAAAGAATGCGAGCTTTTTCTGGACACTTTCACAAGTCTTTTTAAGTTCAGTGTATTCAATGGTCAGTTTAAGAAAATCAGCTTCTGCTTGATTATAGCAGGAGTCAGAAGTGGATACCTCACTATCGGAGTCGGAGGAGCTGACCTCTGCCATCCCGCAGAACAGGGCATTCTTCTTTTCAACTTCGTCAGAGGATTTGTTGGTTCCTGTTTTGCTTAACAATGATGATTCTATCTAATCAGTTCAAACAATATATAATGCGGAAGCGTTTTAACGAACTAACAGATATAATGAGGTAGAAAAACACACAATATCAAATACAAGAAGTGTAAATAAGACAGATAAATAGCTCAATGATTCACTGTATTTGATATAATAAGAACACCAAGAACACCGAAAGGTTTGATAAGAATCTGCTCTAAAGGTGTGTGTGTTGTGCAAAGCTTAATAGAAGAGTTCACATGAACCTTCTATTTATACTACTTCTAAAAGGGTCAAGATCTAGATACTAGGGATGGTAGGTAAAAAGATACTGCTTGGAACAGTTGCTGGAAGGTACAAAACACTATTCTGGAACTGTTGCAGATACAACATTCATTAAATGCTCCGTATTCTGCATTAGGCTGAAACCTATCAGAGTTTGACACGTGGAGTTGTCAGGTCACGCCTTTGTATGAGTGATCTTCAGAACCTTCGAATGGCAGAAATCGTGTGAAGTATGATTGTCCTTTTATAGATCTTTTGCGTAGATCTTCTTTTTACCACTGAGGCTCTGTCAAGTATGACAGAAGCTCTGTAGCCTTGTCCGCTTAGAAGAGTCTTCTGTTGCTTCTTCACTTCGGTCTTCTTGGTTAACCCGGCAGAGCCTCTGTCGAAGACTTCTGTCTTCACAGTTACTTGGCTACTCGGCAGAGCCTCTGTAGATGACTTCTATACTTAGCCTATTTTTCAATACTTCTATTAACAGAAAGATTTGAGCTAAAAATCTCCCCCTAAGTATTGAAAAATAAAAAATTGAAAAGTGCAGAGTTTTAGGCTAAGTACATAACAAGAGGTGAAACAATATACCTCAAAAGATTTTACATTTCTTTCATACATAAAATATGCCAGAGGCACTTACACTTGATTACATTTATGAAAGGAAAGGTTTGCAAAGGTTGGTAGAGGATATCAGACTTTGGCGTCTTTGAAGTCGTTGAAACTTCTGTTGTCGAATCCTAATTCCTTAAGCTCGTGATTGAAGCTGATGCAGAGGTTTCGGAAGTTGATTGTTGAATCGATGACTTCTATCAGTCTATCTGCATTAACCCGATCCATTTGCTCTGTTCATCTGTGCTCCACGAGGCTTGCTCTGAACTCTGTCAAAGTACTTGTTGCATACTTCTGACAGTCCATTTCTACAAATAGTCTTGACTTCCCAGCAGGATCTTGATAGACTAACCCAACTCTTGGAGATGTAATGATGGAGTTTGGTATGGCAGAGGATGGGCAGTCGTCTTCTGGTGGTCGGAGAACGAGGTTTCTTACTCCGAGATCTCGTGCTAATTGGAAGTCGACAAGGCTGTATAGCAGAAGTTTCTCACGCATGGCTTTCCTTATTACCCTATATGCCATTCGATGTGCATCTGTTGTGAATTTCTCTTTTCTCTAGAGCAGAAGGTCGGGTAGGTTGTAGGGATTTAGATTTCTCAGATCAGCATCTGAGAATTGATTCATGGTTCTGTTCTCCCTTTTGACCTTGTATATATTATAGGAAACCTTAGGTGTAGTTCGGGTTTGACAAAACTTACAGTATATGACCTTGTCGATTTTTTCGATTGAGAAGACTTCGTGTTTTGGCTTGGGTTTTGTTCTTGTGAAGATGTTTTCGAGGACAGCACGAAGTTCGGGATCTTGGATCATTGGTGGCATTGGATCTCTGGCAGTTCTGTTGTAAAGATACCTGTACACCACTTCTTCCATTTGAGGTGGAGGTGCACCAACTGGAGGCATGGGTCTTCGCATAGCATCCATTTTCTTCTTAATTTATGCCACTCGATCCTCTGTGAGTTTTTTCTTTGGATCCAGAACCGGTATGTTTGACAGAGGGGTGGCACCTAAAGCCCAGTCTTCTTCTTCTGGTTTTGGTGTAACATAAGCATCGAAGGAGCTTTTCATGAGTTTCTCTGTTGGTTGATGTTTATGTTTCTTCTTCTTGGGTTCCTCTGTCATTATCCTTTTGCCTTTGTCTTTTGCCTTCGGCTGAAGATCTTCTTGTAGAGATGGGGTTGCCTCTGGGGATTTGTCTTTTGGATTTCTGAGGGTTCCTCTGTAGTTTTGGGGGTTGCCTATGTAGGTTTTGGCACTTGTGTTTCTGAGGACATTGTTGGGGATGTGGGTTTTGTTGGTGAGGCTTCTGTGGTTTTGCTCAGATGTTTTCTTTTGTGAGCAATGGTTTTGGTTCTGGTTTTTGGTGTTGGAGAGGGGAGTTCTTCTGGTGATTTTGGTTTTGGTGATTGGGATGGTTGATCTTCTTCGGAGGATGTTAGAATTTGGAATTCTTCACGGGTTGGGACATCTGCTCTGAATACAGAAGTTGATTCCACAGAGGTGGGTATTGCCTCTGTGGTCTTCTGTTGATCTGCAGGGATTTCTGGTACTTGGGTTTGGATTGGGGTTTCTTGAGGGGTTTCCACAGAGGTGGTTGTAGCCTCTGTGGTTTGTTGCTGGTTTCCTCCTTGGTTTTGAGTTGTTGGGGGGACTTGGTTCAGGGGTTCTGCGGATACAGGTGGTTCTGGTAGACCTCTGCTTGCAGCTTTCTCCCTTGGTTTTTCCCTTTGATTCTCCCCCTCAGGATGATCTGATGAATTGTCAGAGTCATCATCAGAGTAATCCTGACCCTTTTCTTTAGTACCCTTTGCTATGCACGAAGCCTCGGGTTTCTTAGGCGGTACTGCCCCTGCGGCTATCATCTTGGCGCATAGATCGTCACAGAGGCCAAGAAGGGTATGGACCTCTGCTTCTGTCTTGAAGCGCATTTTGCCCACACTTGTCTTGAGTTCTTTGACATAGTTTGCGTTGGCAGCAGTGAAGGCTCGGATGAATTCTGTAATTTGATCAAGTATTCCTTGCCCAAGCTCTGTCATCTGAGCTCTGGTCATATAGTCAGAAGGCTTTATGGCCAGAGTTTGTTGCATAGTTTGCTTTTGAACTTCCTCTAATGCCTTCTTTAGGTCTTCAGGGGTAAGGCCCTTAGAGGTGGAGGCTTTTGCATTCATCGTTTCAAGGAAGATTTTGATAGAGGTTTTGAATGCAGAGGTGGCGGCTTTCCCGAATTCAATGGCAGCAGAGGTATCAGTAGTTGTTCTCATCTGGGCTAAGGCATTTTTGCACCTCTCTGGACAGGTTGTCCATTTTGGCGTTCAGGTTTGTGAGTGCCCTGGATGTAGTATCTGCAAAAGAATTAAAAGAGCTTTTCAACTCTTTTAATGTATTGTCCACAGAGGTGACAAGGGTTTGGAACTCATCCCTTGATACATGTGGACTTGGTGTAACCTCTGGGGGAACATATTCGTCCCCAGAGTGAGTTCCTGTTCCTGGAACACCTTCTTTCGTCCCTATATTGATGTTGAGGACGAAGGATTTCCCTCTAATCCTTGAGTAGAGGCTTTATCACCTTCAGACTCTATAGAGGTTCTGAGAAGGACATTGTCTTTATCCACTCCAGAGGTGGGGACAAAAGTATCCTTCTGTTGACTCGGAGACTTGTCTAGAGTCTCTCCGTCTTTGTGCACTCTAAGCTCCTCTGAAGAGCTGTTTGGACCTATAGTAGTGTGCGTGGCAGAGGAAACAAATTCCTATGTTAGTTTGGATATTGTAATCTGGGGAGATGGACCACGAACTAAGGGTAAGTCCTTTTGAGAGGACTCCCCTGGAATGGTTTCCCAGGCTAAGATTGGCACAGAGGTAGAAAGAGTTACCTCTGCCCGGTCAGTTTGGGTTGGGGTCGAGTCGTGCTGCTCTTGTTCAATATTACCTTCTGCCACTAGACTGGCGGTAATAGATATGTGGGGTGCACTTGGAGTTGGTTGTGGGAGTGTGCCTCTTCCATTCCAGGCATCTGTTCTAGCTTCTGCTTCTGTTGGGCATCCTAGCACTTCTTCCATTCCAGGCATCTGTTCTAGCTTCTGCCTCTGTTGCTACCCTATGGCTTGGTGCTTCTACCCTGACTTCTGGGCTTTTCCCTAGGTCATCATAGCAGGAATGAGTCCCAATTAGTTGCATGACATGTGGATGATAAAGACCTTTTCTTATTTGCTCTGCTTCCTCTTCATCATAATCAACCTCTGAGACTTCTATCCTAGTACCTCTAGTTTTAACCATTTCCTCTGTTGGATATCCTAACATGGTGTCCATCTGATGGTCTTCTGCAGCTACCTCTTCTTCTGGGCTTGCCCTTTGCACATCAAATTCGGGTTGGGTGAAGGGGTTCTGTAGTACTTCTGGAGTTTTATACTAATTATTCTGTGGGGTTTGGTCATCATCATCCAAGTCAAAAGAGATTCTAAAGTCTGGTGCTTCTGTTGAATGATGAGATAGAGCTTCTGCAGTCCATCCAGAGGGATACAAAGAGTGTGCAATCCCGGGTTGTTGGAGGAAGAGAGAAAAATCACCCTGATCTTCTGCATAGTTGATGGGTGAAGGGGATTGCAGAGGTTGCTCATTGGTTTCTTCGACCATTTCTGCATCCTCTACGATGGTCCGCGGAGGGGTTTGTGGTTTTTGGTCTTCTTCTTTCTCTTTTTCCTTTTTGTCTTTGGGGCACCGTCCTCTGAAGACTTATGTTTTCTTTTGGAGGAGGGGGTTGTGCAGATGATCCAACCTCTGTTGCATGAGGAGGGTATAGTTGAGCAGCAGAGGTAGAGGTGCTCTCTGTAGTTTTCTTGTGGGTTTTCTTCTTCTTCTTCTTGGGAGTAGTGGCAGAGGTTTTGCTCTTTGTTGAAGGGCAGAGAATCGCTTCCCTCTGAGCTTGAAAGTTGGCCTGTACAAGCTGATGTTTGGCCAAAGCTGCAGCCCATTGCTCATCTGACATCCTATCTACAACCCTAGTTCCTAATGGGGCTCCTAGACACGGGGGTGTCACAAGACTCGGTTCTGGAGTCCTATGATCGCGTGTGTATTCTAACTTAAGGGTTTTGTCTGTAGCGTATCCCAGAAGTTTCTTTGGCAGAGGTCTGCAGAATGGGTATTCATCTTCGTGCTCTGTTGGGGTGTTTTTGTTCAGGGGATACATTCTGGCCGTTGGTCCCTCCATTGGCCATTTCTGTAGACGGAGCATAGGCTCTAGCAGGACACCCAGAATACGCTGATATTGCAGAGGCGGTAGAGCATCTTTCAATCGTCGCTTGGCCTTCTGGGAGGAGATTCTTCTGTCAATGGCGTTGACCATTTCTTGCATCATGATGGTGGAGTAGTCCAGATGTAGATCATAATATACCCCGTATATTATGGTCAAGATTTGGTGAGAAGTTTGGTCTGGACTACCCACCTTCCCTGTTAGGCACCGATTTAGGATTGAGAAGAGCGTATTCCACAGAGGAGGAAGTCGATTTCTTCTGAAGTCATTTCTTTTTCTCAGGGTGGTGTTGTACCCTAACATTTCAACAAAACGGCAGAGCTCTTCGTCTGTTGGTTCCTCTACGTATGCCTTTATCCCTAGTAGTCGTCTGGTGGGTAGGTTGAACTCCAGTGAGAATATGGTTCTGTTGAATTTGAGTTCGAGGTGCTCGGATTTGTCTGGTTTGGAGATGTAGCCCTTGATTTGTCTATCTGCGGGGTCAAATCTGCTGCTCATCCCGAATTGATTTAGGTATCTGGCAGGGATTTTATTGACTGTTTTGGATAACAGGGGGTAAAGGTAATGGTTTTCCAAAATGTGAAGAAGGATGGCATGTGCTTCCCCAAAAGTGGTTTTTGAGGGAACCAGATAGTAGTTATTTGGTTTTAAAGGAAGAACACGTTCAAAGTGTTCATGTGCGATGAAGTTTTGAAGATGGGTGGTCGGAGCAAAATCTACTTCATCGCCGGAGTGGTCGTGTTCTAGGTTTCTGGTGATTTCCTGGTTTTGGGAGTTCCCAGAATGAGATGTGGAGTTCACCGGAGCGTTGGAGGTGGAAGCCATTGTGATTTTCTTTGAAGAAAGAGAGTGGAAAATGGAAGTTGCAGGTTATTGCAAGGTTCGCCGGAGAAGATGAAGAGAGTAAGTAAGAAAACGTTTATAGGTAGTGGTAAGTTTTTGTTTTATACTGAAGAGATGGTAGAATCTGAAAGGGTAAATATGTGAAAGTGAATAAAATTTGGGATCCGTAATTGAGTGTATACGGCTGGTTCAACTTTCCAGGAGAACGTGTGCCACATACGTCCAATCAAAAGATGCCACATCATTAATGTCAGAGCCCGATTAGATGGCGTGTGCGGCCCATTAATGCTTGGCACGTGAGCTTTTCTACTTTCAGAAGACTGTCACTCGCAGTAGATAACCCGTTCTTTTACAGAATATCCATAAAAGGCCAAGTGTCAGAGTCAACAGAGGCTCTGTGGTGGAGTGAGTTCTGTGATCTGAAACTTGTCCTTTTGTCTCCTCTGATGCTTGTACCTTTACCAAAAACGTTTGAAAGATCATTGGAGAGGATCGATAGATCTTTAGTACAAAATTTTCATTCATAGAGTCTTTGAGGCTCTGTTGAGGCCAGCAGAGGCTCTGAGAGTGAAAATTTCTCATAACTAAAAATTTAGTGAACTTTTTTATCATCCAAGGTTTTCAATGTGTTAAACACTGTTTTAGGACATATTTGTAAATTTGTGTCCTGGAAAACTGTTTTGGAAATGGATTTTGTTCGAGACATACTCTTAGACTGTCTAGTTTGGGAGACAGAGACTCTTTGGTGGAGTGAGCTCTTTGCCCATAAGACTTTCTTCCAGTATCCTTGTGTGTGCATTTGTACGTACAAATCCTTAAAGAAGATATTTAAGGTTGATCGACAGAGTTTCCTTATGAAATTTGCAGTTCTAGAGGATCCGGCTTACAGAGGCTCTGTTGAGCTCAGCAGAAGCTCTATGACCTTAAATTTCCCATAACGGAAGGTTCGAAAATCTTTTTGATCATTTCTTGTTTGGAATGTCTTAAACAGTGTTTATATGACGTATTTTGAAATTTGTGTCCTAGAAAATTGTTTTCAAAAAGGATTTGTACGAGTTACTCACTTTTGGTTCGTCTTTGTTCGGTAAAAATACCTGACTTCTGGGGATATGGTTGATCATATCTCTTCTTTGGCTCCCCCTTGAATGATCAACCTCTGTTGATCAGTTCAAGATCTCCTTCTGCTCCCCCTTGACCTATGCTTGGATCAAATGAGATAAGTTGTGTACAGAACATAGGTCAAAGTTATCAGAGGTTCTGTGGATATTGTCATACTCTGAGCAATCCCATAGAAGCTCTGTTGGTTACAGAACTTTTGATGATTAAGAATTTACATACATAAGATTTTAAATATATACATATTTACAAGAAGATCAAATCTTACTTACAGAGGGTTCAACTCATGTTTATCATTCCCAACTTACCCACCAAGAAAAGGAATCTTTTCTCATCTAGTGCCTTGGTGAATAAGTCTGCAAGCTGGTATTCAGTGGACACAAAGTGCATTTCGATTGTGCCATGTTCAACATGATGCTTCAGAAAGTGATAACGTATATCGATATGCTTTGTTTTTTAGTGTTGTACTGGATTGGCAGAGATTGCTATGGCACTTTTGAAATCACAGAGGATGGGAATCTTGTATATGTTGTACCCATAGTCCTTGAGCTGAGTTTTCATCAACAGAACTTGAGAGCAACAGCTAGCAGCAGCAACATATTCCGCTTCTGCTGTAGATGTAGATACATAGTTATGCTTCTTCGAAGTCCAGCTGACTAGATTACCTCCCAGGAATTGACAACTCCCAGACATGCTCTTTCGATCAAGCTTGCATCCTCCATAATATGAATCTGTGTATGCCTTAAGACCAAAACCAGAGTTCTTCGGATACCAGAGTCCAAGATTTTTGGTCCCTTTAAGGTATCTGAAGATCCTCTTTACAGCAATATAGTGGGATTCCTTTGGGTTAGCTTGATATCTTGCACATAGGCATGTGGCATACATTATGTCAGGTCTACTTGCGGTTAAGTATAAAAAGGACCCAATCATACCTCTGTAGAGTTTGCACTCTACAGATGTGCCATTTGGATCTGAGAATAATTTATTTCCAGTGGCCATTGGGGTCTTCGTTACAGAGGCATCAGAGAGACTGTATTTTGAAAGTATGTCAGAGACATATTTTGCTTGATTTATAAAAATTCCCTCTGATGATTGTTTTACTTGGAGTCCGAGGAAGAAAGTTAATTCTCCCATCATACTCATTTCAAACTCACTCTGCATGAGTTTTTCGAAATCTTTGCACTGTTGTGCATTTGTAGACCCGAAAATGATTTCATCCACATAGATCTGTACAAGCATAATCTCCTCACCATTTCTTTTATAAAACAAAGTAGTATCGGTTGTACCTCTTTCGTAATTGTTATCGAGAAGAAAGGTTGAAAGTATTTCGTACCATGCTCTTGGAGCCTGTTTCAGTCCATACAGAGCTTTGTCAAGGTAATACACGTATTTTGGGTACTTGGAGCTTTCAAACCCTGTTGGCTGCTTGACATTTACTTCTTCTTGGATTTCGCCATTCAGAAAGGCCAATTTTACATCCATTTGAAATACTTTGAAACCTCTGTGGGCTGCAAAGGCTAAAAATATTCTTATAGCCTCGAGACGTGTGATAGGGGCAAAGGTTTCATCATAATCGATGCCTTCTTCTTGACGATATCCCTTGGCCACCAATCTTGCTTTGTTTTTAATGACCACCCCATCCTCGTCTTTCTTGTTTCTGAAGACCAATCTTGTCCCTATTTCTTTTTTCCCTCGTGGCAGAGGTACTAGGGTCCATACCTTGTTTCTCTCAAACTGTAGAAGATCTTCTTGCATAGCATCTACCCAGTTTGGATCATCTAGGGCTTCAGAGATTCTTTTTGGCTCGATCACACTGATAAAATTTGTAAAGAAACAAAAATTAGCAGTGGCTGATCTTGTCTTGACCTTTTCAGAAGGGTCGCCAATTATAAGACTTAGAGGATGGCTTTTCGTCCATTGTGTTGTTCTTGGAAGATGGTCATTTGAGTCATCAAGATTAACTTCTGTGGTTGCACACTGCGGTTCTGGTGCAACCTCTGTTGTTGATGGTTCTTTTGTGCTTATGCTTGGTTCTTCAGCTTGTGGGATGATTGGAATGAGAGTTGGAATTTGTTCATTTGAGAAAGTAGAGACTGGAGTTGGTTTTTCAGGTGCCTCTGTGGTTGAATCCTTAGTTGTATCATCTTCTGTTCGCTCCCCTCAACACGTGCATCTGTATGATTCACAGAAGAGGGTGAAGTATTCAATGGACCAGTTAGAGAAATACCTGACTCAATCTGCTTTGCAGAAGATGTTTCTCCAGAGGCTCTGATGGCTCCAGCAGAGGGATCAATATCATCATGGAACATCTCTTCAAATAGAAGATTTAAGTCTTCTTCTCATGTCTTTGAGATGCCTGAGGATTCCTTCTTCAGACCGAGTTCTGAACTGATTTGTTCAGAAGTCTTTTGAAAGGAATCGTCAAAAGATACGTTGATGCTTTCTACGATGGATCGAGACTTCAGAAGGTACACTCTGTAAGTTTTGAAGTGGCAGAGTATCCTATGAACTTTCCTTCATCTGCTTTCACCTCAAACTTTCCTCTTTCTTCTCTATCATTTAAGACAAAGCACTTGCATCCAAATACATGAAAGAATTTGAGGTTTGGTCGCCTTTTGTTGATCAAATGATAAGGTGTCTTGATGTGCCTCTTTACAATGGTTGATCGATTTTGGGTGTAGCATGCGGTTGATACTGCTTCTGCCCAAAAAGACATTGGTAATCCACATGCTATCAGCATAGTTCTTGCAGCCTCCACAAGCGTGCGGTTCTTTCGTTCAACCACGCCATTTTGTTGTGGGGTGCGTGCAGCAGAGAAGTTCTGTGATATGCCTTCTTCTGTAAGATAGGTTTCAATGACAGAGTTTTTGAACTCTGTGCCATTGTCGGTTCTTAGTTTCTGAATCCTGCACTCATACAGAACTTGGATTCTTTTCATTAAATTTATCAGAATGTTTGGAACATCTCATTTCTTTCTGATAAATTCAACCCATGTAAATCTTGAGTATTCGTAGATCAAAACAAGTATATATTTCTTGCCACCTAGGCTCTGTGTAGCGATTGGACCGCAGAGGTCGACATGAAGCATGTACAGAGGCCTAGTGCAAGATATATCAGTTTTGCCTTTATGGGAAGCTCTTTTGAGTGTTCCCATTTCGCAGGCAGAGCACAAATGATCTTTATTAAACTTGACATTTGGCAGACCTTTAACTAAATCAAGTTTAACAAGCTTATCAAGAGTATGAAAGTTTAAATGACAGAACCTATTATTCCATAACCAGGCTTCTTCGCTTTTACATACAACAAGGCAGAGCTTGTCTTCCTTGTTCTTGTCACTGAAGTTCATGAGGTATAAATCCACTCTTCGTTCGGCTAGCAGAAGTTCGACTCCTGTGTCCTCACCTTGTAGAGAGTCGAATGTTCTTTTGAACATCACGTCGAAACCCGCATCGTAGAGTTGGCTAACACTGAGAAGATTGTGTTTAAGGCCATCCATATATGCAACTTTGCATACGGATACGCTCTCTTTCTTGATGACTCCGTAGCCTTTAATGTACCCCTTTTTGTTGTCTCCAAAGGTCACAGATCCACCATCGTGTTTTTCTTTGTATGTGGATAGTAGACCTATGTCGCCAGTCATGTGTCGCGAGCATCCGAAGTCTAGATACCATATCGGCACATACTGCTTCTGTAAGACAATCAGAGAGTTTTAGGAACCCATATCCAAATGGGACCAGGTTTGTTAGGTGTTTTCAAGTTTGCCTTAGCATTCTTGGGTTTGGATTTAGCTTCTTTTGAAGAACCATTTTGTTTCTTCTTACCCTTGAATTTAGTATTCTTTTTGGGTACAGAGAGAAAACAGTGTGGACTTGAGAAGTGTTGGTTCAATTGATGCATGAGGTCAAAACATTTACAATAATGAATGTGCGAAGAGATTTGCTTGAACTTTTCATTGAAAACATTAAATCACAGAGGCATTACATTCTATCCTATCATTTGACATCCTATTACAAGAAGACCTATGTAGGCTAGATTGTTGTTTGCAAAATCCTTTGTTGAGAGCAGCCTTCTGTGAGCCCCTTCTGTGGTGAACTTCTGCTGGTTTCACTGTCACAGAAGAAAAAGTTTTGTTATTTCCAATCCACTTACCCTTTTGTTGCCATGTTAGTTGTTCTTTAATAGGCTTTGAGGGTTTTGAAAACTTTGAACTTGTTGGATTTTGAGAGGACATTTCTTTTTGTTGTTTAATTTTCTCAAGCTCAAGAGAGGTTTTGGCTTGTATACACATGTTCAAAAATTCTGGACAGATAGGAACGTTTGTCATTTTCTCTTTCGGAGGAATAGTTCTGTTAAGAACTCCAGAGGGTAGTTTAAAATCCTCTGAGTCACAAGGTATTATCTCTGACTTGGAGTCAGTCTCTGATTCGTCAGAGGATGAATTATCCTCATATACAGAGGTTGAGTCACTTAGTTCTCTTTCGACAGAGGCTGGACTTTCAGAGCATGTGCCATACTCACTCTCTTCCTTTTCTAAGGGACTATCTTCTAAGTCAACAGAAGTATCTGATAAGGATTCTTCAGAGATATTTTGATCGACAGAAGGTGTACAGAAGTTTTCAAAAAAGTTTTTTTTTCTATCAACTCTTTTTCATCTGAAATGTTAGGCTTGAACTCAGGAGCCTCTGCCAACAATTTCTTTTCATAGTTTATCATGCAGACAAAGGAAACCTGTGTTTGAGTCTCGGGTTTACCAAACTAGAAGATTCATATCTGATCTTGAGTTTTCAGATATTTCTTAGGTTTGGATTCTCTTTTGACAGAGATTGAAGGTGACAAATCTGTGTTTTCAAACCACACATTTGTCATCTTCAGAGGTTTCCTTATGTGAGGTTCCCCAGAGACTTTTCGCCTTTTTCTAACAGAGAGTAGATTTGGAAAACCAGGTTTTCTTGTACTTCCAGTGAGAAATAGAGATGACAGGGATTTGTTTCTTTTGTTTCCGGTGTATGGATCTATATCACAGAAGCCAATTCCCCGTCTCCCTATTTGTGTGTTAATTTTCTCGTACACCTTCTGTGCATCCTGGTATTTCTTAATTAAAAGATCTCTTCTGAGTAAATCTTGACAGGGGACTTCTCTTCCCTTTTGAAAATAATGTTTAAGAGCTAGAATGTTCAATCTGTCGGTCTCAACGTCCACTAGTTTTTTAGATTTTGTTTTTAATACAGAGTTAAGTTAAGAAATCTTTTCTTTCAAAGGATTTAGGTGTTTGTTCCAATTTGTTTCAATTTCTTCCTTTTCTTGAAAGATTTTGGCCTTTTCTTGAGTTAGAAGTCTAGCTTCTCTCTCAAAGAAGGTAAGCTTCTTTTGAATACTTTCGTAGGTCTTTTTAAGTTCTGTGTATTCAATGTTTAGTTTGAGCAAATCAGCTTCTGCTTGACTAGAGTTAGAGTCAGAAGTGGATACCTCACTATCGGAGTCGGATGAGCTGACCTCTGCCATTCCACAGAACAAGGCGTTTTTGTCACCTTCATCAGCTGATTCGTCTGACAGCCAGTTCTTCTGATTTACCATTAGTGACTTCTAAGTATAAAACTCCGCTTTCTTTTTGTAGTAAGCAGAGTCCCTCTGTGGGTGATTGGATTTGCTCCTGCAATCAGCGGCATAATGACCTGACTCGCCACAATTAAAACATCCTTGGTTCTGGGAACCGTTGCCAGCTCTGTCGTCCGACCTCTGTTGGTCACCACCTCTTTCAGTTCTGCATTCATTCGAGTAGTGGCCTGGCTTACCACAGTTGTAACATACTTGGTTCTGTTGAGTGTTGCCAACTTTATCGTCTGACCTCTGTCGGTCACCACCTCTGTCAGTCGACCTCTGTTGGTCGCTGCCTCTGTCGTTCCTTTCATTTGATCTTTCTCTTCCTCGATCATCTCTTCCATAGCGTTCATTACCAGACTTCTTCTGGTAACCTCTGCTGAATTCCCTTGTCAAAAGGGCTAACGATTTGGCAATAGAGACCATTAATGTCTCTTCTTCTTCCACTATTCCTCATCTTCACTATCAACGATCAAGATCTTCTTTTTCTTTTCCTTCTTTTCTTCTGCAGCTTTCTCCTTCGGCTTCTCTCTAGCTTCTGTGGTTTTACCGACCAGTGCAAGAGGTGCACTGATTTGTGCTTTTGCTTGTGCGATATGAGGCTCTTGGGCTGCCAATGTTCCATAGAGATCTGATAGAGTCCAGGAGTCTAAGTCCTGATTTGTTTGCAGAGACATGGACAACTGGAGCCATTCATTATTGAGACTCTTTAGAAACATGACATTGTTCTCCTCAGAAGTTATGTGGATTCCGAACTTCTTGCATTTGTTGATTAGAGAGTTGAACCGATCGTATGTTGTCTGCAGAAGTTCTGTTGGCAGAGCTTCGAATGTGTAGTACTCGTTGATGCATTGGGCTCTGCGGTTCTTCTGAGTTTTGGCCCCACCCTCCAGTTGTTTTCCAGTTCTTTCCATAGATCGTATGCATATTCACACGCATCTAAGGATTGGAAAAGGTCATTAGGTATGGCCATTATCAGAAGTCTCTTAGTCTTCTGAGCAACTTCATATTTTGCCCAATCAGGGTCTGACCATTTTTCTTTGGTCTTTGGTTTATCGTGTGCAGGGATTTCTGGAGTGTCGTCTGTGCCAGGTACACGGGGTACTGTGATCATTGGTACGAAAGGAGGATTGTTGATATAGTGCATGAGTTCTTTGTCAGTACCCTCGAAGAAGTGAATCATTCGTATCTTCCACTGAGGGTACACATCTCTGAGTAGTGTGGGTGGTTTGGTTAAAGAACCAGCGGTGAAGAAGTTGTTTGTGTTTGCCATTTTGAAAGAGGATGAGGAATCCAGAAAATAGGGTATGAACAGTACACCTTTTAGAGAATGAAGTGGATGTTTCTAATGGTTTTTATAAGCTTTAAAACCTTTAAACAATGCACTAAAATGGAGATTTAACCGACGAAACAGATTCTGTAAATTTACCAACGTCGAAACAGGTCGAGAATGGCAGAAAAACAAATGTTGTTTTGAAAGATATGAAAAATAGGTTAAAAGTCCAAGTTTCTACCAAAAATCATTGTAAGTGAGGATCTCTTGATATAGAAAATCAAGAACCGCTCTGATACCAATTGTTGGTTCCTGTTTTGCTTAACAATGATGATTCTATCTAATTAGTTCAAACAATATATAATGCGGAATCGTTTTAACGAACTAACAGATATAATGAGGTAGAATAACACACAATATCAAATACAAGAAGTGTAAAAAAGACAGATAAATAGCTCAATGATTCGTTGTATTTCATATAATAAGAACACCAAGAACACCGAAAGGTTTGATAAGAATCTGCTCTAAAGGTGTGTGTGTTGTGCAAAGCTTAATAGAAGAGTTCACATGAACCTTTTATTTATACTACTTCTAAAAGGGACAAGATCTACATACTAAGGATGGTAGGTAAAAAGACACTGCTTGGAATAGTTGCTGGAAGGTACAAAACACTATTCTGGAACTGTTGCAGATACAACGTTCATTAAATGCTACGTATTCTGCTTTAGGCTGAAACCTATCAGAGTTTGACACGTGGAGTTTTCAGGTCACGCCTTTGTACGAGTGATCTCCATAACCTTCGAATGGCAGAAATCGTGTGAAATACGATTGTCCTTTTATAGATCTTTTGTGTAGATCTTCTTTTTACCACAGAGGCTCTGTCAAGTATGACAGAAGCTCTGTGGCCTTGTCCGCTTAGAAGAGTCTTCTGTTGCTTCTTCACTTCAGTCTTCTTGGTTAACCCGGCAGAGCCTCTGTCGAAGACTTCTGTCTTCACGGTTACTTGGCTACTCGGCAGAGCCTCTGTCGACGACTTCTATACTTAGCCTATTTTTCAATACTTCTATTAACAGAAAGATTTGAGCTAACAGGATTCATCTGCCTGCCAGTTTTCCTGCTCCCCCATGAGCGACTTCTGAGCGTAATACCCTGCCTTCTTTTTGTAGAAAGCAGAGTCCCTCTGAGGACGATTGGGTTTGCTCCTGCTGTCCGCCGAATAGTGGCCTGGTTTGCCACAATTGTAACATCCCTGGTTCCGGGGTGCATTCCCAGCTCTGTCGCCTGACCTCTATTGGTCACCACCTCTGTCATTCTTGTCATTTGACCTCTGTTGGTCATTACCATCTTCTCTTCCTTGATTCCTTGGCTCATACTTCCCTCCACGATCATCTATCCCATTGCGTTCATATCCAGACTTCTTCTGGTATCCTCTGCTGAATTCTACGGTCAAAAGAGATAAAGATTTAGCTATTGAGGCCATGGTTGCCTCCTCTTCTTCTACCAATTCCTCTTCTTCACTATCAACGACTAACACCTTCTTTTTCTTCTCTTTCTTCTCCTCCACAGACTTTTCCTTCTTTGGTTTCTCCTTAGCTTATGTCGCCTTACCAACAAGTGCAAGAGGCATACTAGTTTGAGCTTTTGCATGTGCAATCTGAGGTCTTGAAAGATAGACATGATCTGTGATAGGTCTTGAAAGATAGACACCTGGCCTTTGTAAATACAGAGCTATTTGAAAATCTGTATAACAGTGCCATCTTAGGATGTAGAACATAGCTTCAATCACTACCCTCCTTGCCTTCCTTTCATTTTTATCTTTGCTTGATTCTTTGAAGCACAACATATTGTGTAGTCTGTAGAAATCCATTACTGGTAGCTTTTCAAAGTCTGCATCAGTAAAATAGTACACCTTTCCATCTTCTGTCAATACTTCAAAGGATAAGTATTCTTGCTTTCTGAACTGCTTGATCTTTAGTTCTCTGATCCCAGTGATTAGAAAATCTGAATACACATCTTTCTTTGGTTTTCCAAGACATCTTGATTTCTCAGCCAACCAGATCTGAGTCTCTTTTGGTTTGTCATGATATACACTTAGAAATTTTACTTCACTTGGATTAAAGAAGTTTGGCAGATCAAACTCCAGAAAATACCCATTCACATATACAGATCTTTCATCTTCTTTTGGTTCTGACTGTTCAGGTTGATCAATACTTGTCATTTGAACACTCTGAGGAGTTGTCTCTTGAATTTCTTCTTCAATTTCTTCTGAAAAGACCTCATTCACCTCATATTCTGCTGGAAACACGAAATCACAATGCAACATTCTTTTAGGATTAACTTCTGATAATAACCATTCACCACAGTTTCTTATCATATTTCTGAGACTCAATCTTCTTTTCACAGACTTCACACATCTTCTCTTAAGATTTTCTCTTTCATTACCAGAATACCATTTCATTTCATTTAGTAACCAACTCAAAGTTGCATTACTATATTTCACCAAATCCTTTAATCTGAATAGTTCAAGTCTTTCATGAACTGTATATGCAAATCCTTCTGATTCCATTCCTTCATTTATAAATCCTGGCTTATTTACACCAATCTCTGGAACCATCACTGGACAACTTAAGTTGCATTTCTCTTTTCTTCCTTCAATGGCTAGTTGAAAATCATACAAGTACATGTTCCTGACATAGATGCCCAGAAGTCTCCTGCATTCAATCTCTATCCAGGCCTCTTCAGTACTGGCAAAGAATTTTACTAGGAAGATTTGATCATCAAGTGTCAATCTGTGGAAATCGAAGCTAGACATGACCACTTTTACATTTATTTCTTTCAGAACTTCAAATCTTACATATTTCAGACCATCAAACTCTTCTATTTGAAACATCAGTACTTTCTCAATCTTTTTCTGAATGTGCAGTCTTGAATCAGGAATTCTGAATCTGTTTGAGGCTTCTGCATAAATCATCTGAGATCTCCCATCCATGAAACCATCAATATTGTTTTCCACAACTTCATAGTCTTCCTCTGTGTGATAAAGATTCTCATATGTTTCCTCTGGAAAAATGTCATCATGAAATTGTCTAGTAAGAGGTACATCACTTATTTCCAGAACAAAGTCACATACAGGCTCTTCTAACATTTGCAAGTTAATCTTAGGGATCTCAATTAGCTTTCTGAAGGCATGAAGTATTCTTTAACTTTTTCATATTCTTCTTCAACATCAGCAATGTCATCCACATAGTTAAAATAAAAATCCTCTTGAAATTTTTGAGAATAGCCAACAGTACTATCTTCTTCTCCCACCAGATCAATAGGTCTTACCATCTTCACATCCCTTTGAATTTTCTGAACATTGAGTGCTCTGACTAACTCACTGTGCATCCTTCTGATCAAAATCTCATTCAATCTCCTTTCTTCTGACTCAGAGTCCACCAAACTGACTTTGACATAGGGAATAATATATGTACAAGTGTTCGACCCCAAAACAGGTTCCTCAATGGTTTCAGTTTCATCAGAATTAACTTCCATTTCTGCATCTAAGTTCAATTCCTCTGTTTTATCAGAATCATTACCATCCATACATTCCATCTCCATTTCCTCTGTATCTGAGCTTGTAATCTGAACAATCTGAGTATCCACTTTCTGAATATTTGCCTCTGTCTGAACCAACTGCATATCTGCCATTTCAAAATCTTCTACACAGATATCATTATCAGAACTCATCTTTTGCCTTTTCTCCCCCTTTTGATGATCATGAGAATCATCATCATCAAACTTCCTTTTAGAGTTCTGAACATTACTAACCTCAGGTTCAGCTTCTGCAAGTGGAATAATTGCAAATGGTTTTGAAGTTGTGGCCAAAGAAGTACTTATTACTTGGAATATAGAGTCTTGCATACTCTTCATTTGTGTCTTCAGATCCTTCTGAAATTCAGAAATTATATCCTTGATCTCCTTTTAATGAGATTCCAAGGATATCTTCATATCATCCACCTTGGTCTCAACAGATTTCATCTTCCCCTCCAACATAGTTTTCAAATCCTTTAACTCATCATTCAGTCCATCCACCTTTTCCTTCAATTATTCTACTTTTTCCCCCATCGCCGTGTTTTGTTTCTGAATCTTTACAAATTCAGAAGAGTCTAACTGTGAACCTGAACCAACAGATGGTCCAGTTTTCATGTGTCCAGAGGACTCATGGCCTGTAGATAACACTAAGTCATCTTGTACAACAGATGCACATTTTAATGAAGCTTTTGTAATGTTCACCTCACCAGGACTTCCATCCAATCCTCGACATCCAAAATTAGGAGTGTCTATGAATGTTTTGTCAGGAATACGAAATTCCTGATTTGTGCAAGTGTTGGAAGGAATTGCAGGCTCAATATGGATAGGACTGTGATATCCAGACTCAATGTGATGAAGAATAGGTTGGGATTTATCACCTCCCTCCAAATGAGTTTGGGATGGTTCCCCTGATTTATGTGAAACAGTAGCAGGTTGAACTGCTTCTGAGTGGGTATAGATGGGTTGTTCAAGATCCACCACTAGGTCCATGGTGATTTTTTCAATATTGGACACCAAGAGTCGCGTCTCAATAGCAGATGTGGTTACCTGGTAAAGATTAGCTAGTACAGAGGCATCTCTTTCTGTTTGAACCTCTGGTGACATTCTCTCATCCTCGCCACTCTCATTCTGTTTTTCTTCACATATTCTAACCGAGCTCTCAGAATTTTGCCCCTCATTTCTCTCAGAATGTTCACCCATTTGAACATCCTCCCCCTCTCTAACATGACTAGACCCCTCACCTCTCTTCTCAGGTTGGTCCTCATGGGTAGGGATTTGAGGTTCTTCAATTCCCATAGAGGTGAAATAAGCTTTTAAAATCTCACTCTCCCTTGGAATGTAATTCCTAAGTGATCTTGGCAAGAGTTTGTGATTAGGATAATTTTGAATATTAGTAGCAGAAGACATCTTACCCAAATAGAAAATGGGACCATGCTGCTCCTCTGATCTTCTTGGAATGGTTCTGTTTTCTTGCATTGCATACCAAATCACAAGTTGCCAATACCTTATGTAAGGTATATATGACAGGGGTGTATCTTTTGTTTTCTTTTGAATAACCTTCTGATTTTTCTCAAATGTATTCTTCATGTCTTCCCAAAGTATAGCAGTATAGTCATAATGCCTATTCTTCACTAAACCTTGAAAATTTTGAAGAATATGTTTTGAAGCTTGATCTGCAGAACTATTCTTCCCTAACAGACACTTATTCACCACATGAAAGAAACATGCCCAAATTGGTGGCAATTTGTTCCTTCTGAAACTACTAAGAGTCCTTAACCCCTCATTGTATCCTAACCTCATAAACTCCGCAATCAATTCTTCTGTTAAAGGTGAGTCTTCAAAGTCTGTCCTGTGTTGTACATCATCTTTTTCTGGTAAATTGAGCATTTCCCTCAGTGCAGGGATTGATAAAGTGATTGTTACTCCTCCAATTTCAGATACAAATTTATTCTCTTCTAACCTAAGATATTTCCACCATTGTTGAATATACTGAACAGGGACAGATTTGTGTCTTGTAAACCATTTCCTGTAGGGATGATATTTGAATAACTCCATTATTATCCTGTGTTCAGGCTTAAATCTACTTTCCTCAAACAATAACACACAATTATTTTCTGACAACTTCAACCATTCTCTTTCAGGAACAATTCTTTCCACTAAATTTGGTCTTCTTGACATTATTGACCCTGCAGCACACTGTTCATGTTCGACATTCATATTTCCCTCATCTGCATTCCCCTCAGATTCAGCCATTTCTTCATCTCCTGCATTTATTTCATCGTTTCCTACTGCTTTTTCTTCAATAGGTCTATTTTGAACTTCATCATTATCCGAATCAGATTCCTCCATTAAAGACTTAGTACTATGCAGAGATATATGACCACTTCTTCGAAATCCAGGCATGATTTAAGAAGAAAACAAACTCAAAGAACTCTGGAATGATTCGTATCTCACTTGTCGCTCTAAAATTTGAAAGAATTTGAATGAGGGATTTTAAGACCTATTTAAAATCCGCGAAGTTGAAAGGTTTGACGGAAAAACGAGGTCAAAGTTATAACGGAGTCAACACATTTGAAATGCCACAGAGGATTTAAATGAAATACGTGGCATAATCAACCAAATATGAAGCTGACACATCTTATTGGATAGAATATTGACACAAGTCAAAAATCTGAATAACACGCTCAGATAATTGTCGTTCCTTTATCAGAGATCTGATTATTCTACTCAGAGTTCTGAGTCCATGATTCAGAAGAATTTGCCTTGTAACCAAACTATTTAAAATCAACTTCTGACAAATGTAAAAACTTTAATTATTCAGAAGAGGTTTGAACAAATAAAAAATAATTTTATCATCAGAATTCTGTTCAAATAGTGATGATTAGTGAAACTCATTTAAAATCTTATATCTGAATAAAAAAATTTGAGATTCAGATATAGTTTGAACAAGTGAGAAAAAAATTTATCATTAAAAGCTTGTTCTTCTTAGAATGATCAGAGATAAGAAATGAAAACAAACCTTTTAATCATCATGAAATGATTTCCAAAAGATATTAATGCTCCCCCTTGACTTTAGCATGTACTTAATAAAGATGACATGAGATATAAAGAATAATAGAAAGAAGATAATCCACAAAAATTGAAGTACTTGTATTTCTCAGAAATGAAATCTTGAAAGTTGGATTTCTGAAGTATTGACTCATAAGATCTGAACCCAAGACGCAGAAGTCTGAACCCAAGAGTCAGAATTCTGAGTACAAGACTCAGAGTTCTGAGTATATTACTCAGAAAATCTTACTTAGCAGGATTTAACATTTCTGAAAATCAATTAATAAGTAAGATCAATTAGTCAGATTAAGCATTCCTATTTTACATATGAGAAATGAGAACCTTTTGTGATCAAGAGGCTTTGTGAACAAGTCAGCCAATTGATACTTTGTATGCACAAAGTGCATCTCTATTGTTCCCTTTTCCACATAGTTCTTTATAAAATGATACCTCACATCTATGTGTTTAGTCTTTGAATGTTGAACAGGATTCTGAGTAATGGCAATTGCACTTTCTGAGTCACGGTAGATAGGAATTTTGTTGAGCTGATACCCATAATCCATGAGTTGTGTCCTCATCCATAAAGTTTGAGAGCATGATGCAGCAGCAACAACATACTCTGCCTCAGCAGTGGAAGTGGATACACAATTCTACTTCTTTGATGCCCAACTCACTATCTTATCCCCTAGAAAGTGGCAAGCACCAGATGTACTCTTTCTGTCCATTCTACTTCCTGCATGATCAGCATCAGTGAAAGCTGTTAGTTTAAAGTCAGTTTCCATTGGATACCATAAACCAAGATCAGGTGTTCCTTTGAGATATCTGAGAATCCTTTTGACAGCCAACATATGTGATTCTATAGGATTAGATTGAAATCTTGCACAAAAACAGGTAGAAAACATGATGTCTGGCCTACTTGCAGTCAAATATAGTAATGATCCAATCATGCCTCTATAAAGTTTGTTATCTACTGAAACTCCTTTGAGATCAGCATCTAACTTTATGTTTGTTTCCATAGGAGTTCTCATAGAAGCACAATCAGATATTTTGAACTTTTTCAGGATGTCCCTTACGTATTTTCCTTGATTTATAAAAATTCCATTTGGTAATTGTTTGACTTGAAGTCCAAGGAAAAAATTAAGTTCACCCATCATGCTCATTTCAAATTCAGATTTCATGATTTTAGAAAAATCATCACACATTTTTGCACTTGTAGAGCCAAATATTATGTCATCAACATAAATTTGAACAAGAATCAAATCATCACCTTGTTTCTTTAAAAACAAAGTTGTGTCAATCTTACCTTTCTTGTAACCTGAACCTAACAAGTGTTGAGTAAGAGTGTCATACCAGGATCTTGGTGCTTTCTTTAGACCATATAAAGCTTTATCTAAAATATAGACATGGTCAGGAAATTCTGAATCAACAAAACCTTCAGGTTGATGTACATACACCTCTTCATTAAGTATACCATTCAGAAATGCTGATTTGACATCCATCTGATATACTTTGAAATTCTTGTGTGCAGCATAGGCCAAAAATATCCTGATGGCCTCTATTCTTGCCACTGGTGCAAATGTCTCATGATAATCAATTCCTTCCTGTTGACAGTATCCCTTAGCAACCAATCTTGCCTTGTTTCTGATGACAACACCTGACTCATCCTTTTTATTTCTGAATACCCATTTAGTTCCAATGATAGATTTACCTTCAGGCCTTGGAATGAGTCTCCAGACTTTGTTCCTTTTAAATTGAAGCAATTCCTCTTGCATTGCTGAAATCCAATCTGGATCCTCTAGGGCTTCATTAGCTTTCTTAGGTTCAATAACACTTAGGAAACCTGCAAACATTGCTTCATTTGCAGTAGCTGATCTGGTTTTTACTCCTGTTGATAGATTACCAATCACTTGATGAATGAGATGATTTTTAGTCCATTTGTTTGCACTAGGAAGCACATCAATCTCTGAATAATTGTTGTTTGTATCATTCTCATCAATGATAGCTTGTAATTCTGAACTGACCCCTTGTTCTGATAAATTTGAGTTCAAATTCTGAGCAATGAAGTCAGAGTTCTGAATGACTTGTTCAGAGTTCTGAATACGAGGTTCAAAAGTCTGAATACAAGGTTCATAATTCTGAGTATCAGTGTCAGAATTTTCATTACTTGTATTTATCAGAGTTGGACATTCCTCAGATGGACCTTTATCAGAAATTACAGTTGTTTGAACTACTTCTGAAGTTCTTCTTTTCATTTCATTGATCATCTTAGGGTTTTCAAACTCTGCATAAGAATCAAAAGTCAGTTCAAGAAAAGCATCCTTAAACAGTAAATTGAGTTCTGAACAAATAGGATTAGAGTTTGTATCAGAAGTCATTTTTGTCCTGTTCTGCATGAGTTCTGAACTGTCTTGTTCAGAAGTCTTCATTCTGACTTCATCAAATGTTACATTGATGCTTTCCATCATCCTCTTGGTTCTTCTGTTGTAGATTCTAAATGCTTTGGAAGTTAATGAATAACCAACAAAGTATCCTTCATCTGCCTTTTTATCAAACTTACCAAGATTTTCTCTGTCTTTAAGGACATAGCATCTGCAACCAAAAATATGAAAGAATTTGATTAATGGTTTTCTTTTATTTATCAGTTCATAAGCAGTCTTATTTAATCTTTTATTGATTAAAGTTCTGTTCTGTGTAAAACACGCAGTTGCAATTGCTTCAGCCCATAAGAAAGTTGGAAGATTTGAATAAGCCAGCATGGTTCTTGCAGCTTCAACTAGAGTCCTGTTTTTCCTTTCAACAACACCATTTTGTTGAGGAGTTTTGACGGCAGAGAAATTGTGAGAAATCCCAGAACTTTCTAAAAACTTCTGAAGAGTCTCATTTCTGAACTCTGTTCCATTATCACTTCTGATTTTCTGGACTGAAAGTTGTAAGAGAACTTGAATCCTTTTGATAAAGTTTATCAATGTAGTAGCAGCTTCTGACTTAGCTCTTAGGAATTCAACCCATGTGTATCTGGAATATTCATCAACAATTACAAGCATATACTTCTTTCCTCCCATAGACTGAACTGAAATAGGACCACAAAGATCAGTATGAATCATTTCCAATGGTGCTTTGCAAGATGGGTCCATTTTTAATTTGTGAGAACTCTTTTTCATCTTGCCCATTTCACAAGCTGAGCATAATGATTCCTTTTCAAATTTAATCTTTGGTAATCCTTTAACCAGATGTTTTGCAACAAGATTATTCAGATCTTTGAAGTTTAAATGAGAACATCTTCTGTGCCACAGCCAACATTCATTTGCAATTGAGTTTGATAAAAGACAAACAGGATTTAATGTTTGTATTTTTGAAAAATTAACCACAAATAAGTCCATGTGTCTTTTGGCCCAGAAGACTTTAAGATCATTCTCAGTTAAAATCATGCAACCTGTTATTTTGAACTTGATTTGACAAAGACTGTCTAAAAACTGACTTATGCTGAAAAGATTATGTTGTAAGCCTTCAACATAGAAAACTTTTTGAATTGTTAGATCTCCTTTTGTTAAATCCCCATAACCTTTAACTTGACCTTTGCTGTTATTTCCAAAGTTTACTGCTCCTCCAGACTTTTCTGTGAAATTTGATAGAAAAGACTTCTGACCTGTCATGTGTCTTGAAGCTCCTGAATCTAAAAACCACACATGACAGCCCTGCAACAACAATCAGTTAGATTTAGGTACCCATTTTGGAATGGGTCCTTCTTTGTTAGCCTTTTTATCTGATTTAACAAAAGTACCTTTGACATTCCATTCAAAGTCTTTCTTCAAACACCACTTTCCTTGAACTTTTATGAAGTCAGAACATTTTCTGTTCACAAAATTGTTCAATTTCTTCTTGAAAGTTTTAAATTTAGATGTTGAAGAAGTTTCAACCTTCTTTTCTTTCACATTAAACCTTTTTTCATTCTTTCCTGTGATTTTAATATGAGGCTTCACTTCTTTTATTATTTCTCTTTTCTGAGTTTGAGGAACAAAAACATTTTTCTTTTCTGTATTCTGAATGTCATTTCTTATATAGGAAACAGAGGTTATTGTGATTGGACATTTCTGAGAATATTGGAATGAATCACTTTCACATTGAACACAAATAAGATTTTTCTTTGCAAGTAACAACAGATCTGTACCATAAGCCTTTTCATTTTTATTGCTAGTTTTCAAAGTACAAGTACATTTATCACAATAACTCTGTGCTTTTGGTACAGTTGCAGGAACCAATCCATTCATCTCAGAAACTCTTTTCACACCATCTTTCCTTTTGCTTTCCTCTTTTTCTGAAAAATTCAATCCCTTTTTGTTAGAAGGAGAAGTAGATGATTCACCTTTTTCATATGTACTTGATTCATTAAGGAATTTATCATTATCTTTTAGAGCATTAATTTTAAAAAGATCATACTCAGTCTTCAGTTTCTCAAGCTCTGTTATTTTCTGAATAAAGATGTTCTTTTCTTTTAAAGCTTCATCAAGTTTAACATCCACATCACATTAATCATTTTCAAGTTCATCAAAAGATTTCCTCAAATCCTCAAGTTCTTGACTTACAAGATTAAACCTCTTTTCAAGCTCTGAAAAGTCATCTGACTTTGTTTCAGAAAATCCAGTTGACTCGGACTTCTGACTACCTGAATCAGAATTCTGATTAACAGACTCAGATGTCTGACCTTCAGACTCAGAGTTCTGACTCAAAGAGTCAGAGTTCTGACTAGAAGCTTCAGACTTCTGATTAACTGTTTCAGAAACCTCACTTGTATCAAATATGCTCTCAATGTCATGATGTGAAAAATTTGGTTGTTTATTTTGTAACTGACATTTAAAGAATCATACTTGAATTTAATGTCATTGTATTTTGGTTTCTCATCTGTTGGTTTAGGAATTTCTTTCTTAACCTTATCTTCTGAAACAACTGACTTTTCTATTTTTGAATCAGAAACTATCTCCTTTGTCTTTTTAGAGCTTGGTTTCTGCAAATTGTCAAAACTTGTTATAGAACTTGCAGGTCTGATAAAAACTTCAACAATTTCTTGGATTTTTGGCTTAGGAACTTGAAGTTTTTCAAAATCATATAAGTTGATTGGAGCTCTTCTTAAAACAACATTTTCTTCCAATCCCAATCCCTTCTTTGGATTGTAAAATCTTGTATCTTTAACATTACTTGTTAGAAGATTTAACGTTTGCTGAGTCTGACCTCTTTTCAAATTTAGATCTTCCAATTCTTTGATTTTGGTGTATAAATTCTTTCTTTCCTCAAATTGCATATCAAATTTTATTTGTAAATCACCCTTTTCATCCTTAATCTTTGAAAATTCATTTTTTAATTCAGAAAGCTTTTTTAACAATTCAAAATTTTCATTTTTAACTTTCTGTTTCTCAGCCTCAGATTCCTCATATTGTTCTCTTATTACTTCTTTTTCAATTCTGAATTTGTTAACCAGACTTCTTTCACCTTTTATCTGTTTTCTAAGATTAACAAATTCAGTTTTCATGTCACCAATCTGTGTCATTAAGTCTATTTCAAGTGCAGAATGTACCTCAGTAGATGACTTAGAATCAGCGTCCTCATAGTCAGAATCATCCTCATTTTTCATTTTGGCCATGTAACTTTGCATATTTGGAAAATTAATATGATCATCTTCATCTGAAGTGTAGTACAGCCAATTCTCCTGTTCAGCCAACATAGCAATCTCATCATCTCTCTTCTTTGCAAGCTGAGCCTTCTTGGTGTAGTACTCATAATCTTTCACAATCTTTACTCTGCAGTCCTTAGCATAGTGGCCAGATTTTCCACACTTGAAACACAAATTGTTTTCTTTTCTCTCTTCCTTCTCTTCTTTCTTCTCTTCACTTCTCTCTACTTTCTTCTCAAACTTATTTTCTCCTCTGTCTTCTCTTTTCTTATAATCTGAACTCCCCTGTTCTCTCTTGTAATTTCCCTGAAATCTACCCTTCCCATACCTCTTGTTGAAAGTATTTGTCAACAAGGCTAGTTTCTCAGCCATTATCTTGATATCTTCATCATCCTCTGATCCTTCTTCCTTGTCAGATTCTTCCAGCTTTGGTATCTCAGATAGATATGCAGTCTTCTTGGGTGCTTTGATAACTTTGGACTTTGATAAAAATGCTAACCGATCAGCAACATTTTTCTTCTCTTCCACAACTAACTTGACAGAGTCTTCATGTTGATTAAGAACACAGAACAGATCATTGAGGTCTTCTTCACACATATCTTTATTCATTTGCAGACTTATAGCAAATGATGACCATTCTGAGTTTAGGTTGTTCAGAAATTTGTAATTTATTTCTGACTTCGTTTTCTTCAGCCCATTTCTTCTCAAATCATTCAGAATAGTACAAAATTTACTGTACGTCTGAGTCAAACTTTCTGATTCTTTAGCCTTGAACCTTTCATAGGCATTTATGCTCTGATTTAACTTTGCTTGAATAGATCTCACAGTTCCTAACATCTGTCTTTCCAGTTCATCCCCCATTTCCTAAGCAGATGATCCACTATCAATCCTCTTAAGAACTTCATTTGGAACAGCCAAAGTCATCAACGTAATTGCTCTTTTGTCTATAGCATGTCTGTTTTTCTGTTCTGCTGTATACTAAGAAAAACTCTTCTTCACCCTTGTAGCTGGAATTTCTGGAGTTGTCTCTGTTCCAGGAGTTGCAGCGACATCGACATACACTTCGATAGGACCTGTACGGATAGAGACCATTAGATTTTCATCTATGTTATCCAAGAATTGGATCATTCGGATTTTCCATTGCTGGTACTCTTCAGGTATTAGAATAGGTGGTTTTGTTTCAGATCCCATGGCTAGATACTCTTTAGAAGACATGATTGTAAGAAAGCTTCAACAGAAAGACAATTTCAAATTCCTTGATCGAAAAACAACAATTAATTCAAGAATTGTTAAGAATTCAAGAACAGTGAGTAGCAGCGGAATCAATTTTCGAATTGATCAAGAAATCTTCAAGAACACAAACAGGAAACCCTCAAGAATGCGATCTCGATCGAATTTGTTTGTTGACTAGCTCTGATACCAATTGATAGTTCAGGATCCACTCTTACAATCAATATAACAATGAATAGAATAGTAATCGAGAAGTAATTTGATCAAGAACACTTGTATTCAATGAAGAACAGATTTTCAGATCTTAGAGAGAGCGTATCTCAAAGATTACAAATATGAATACAAGAATATGCGGAAAAGTTAGTTAGCGAAACAGTGCTAACCACTATATATACTGCAACGGAACCACTAAAGCTACAGTACATACAAGAAAGAGTAATAGGAACAATACACGTGTCCTAATTAGTTAGCTAAGTACTAAGGAAAGTATCTAGTTATAAGTTTTGAACATGTTGTTCAGAACTTCTGAACATTCATCTGATTAGGCATACCAGAACTTCTGACTTCTCTAGTAACTTTCCGTGTAATACTTATGAGTCTTCTTAGTCAGAACTCTGACCCTTCATATCAGAACATCTGAGCCTTCTCATCAGATCTTTAACACTTGGTTTATTGACAAAACCCAGGTCTAACAAATGGGTTATACAAGTTGATTTTATCCTATCGCTGATCAAATGTGAACCGCTGAAGATTTTATTCTTCAAAGTTCAGCATTCCAAGCTCGCTGATGAGAAAGTTGAATCTTGTCTCATCAAGAGGTTTGGTGAACAGATCAGCTAACTGATAGTCAGTTGGGATAAAATGAAGTTCTATATCACCATTCATCACATGATCTCTGATAAAATGATACCTGATTTCGATGTGTTTTGTCTTTGAGTGTAGCACTGGATTGTTGGCTATAGCGATGGCACTTGTGCTGTCGCAATAGATTGGAATTTTCGAGAGCTGAAGGTCATAGTCTAGTAGTTTATTTCTCATCCACAAGACCTGAGAACAACAGCTTCCAGCGGCTACATATTCAGCTTCAGCAGTTGAGGTAGACACTGAGTTTTGCTTTTTACTTGTCCAACTCACCAGCTTTCCACCCAGGAGCTGACAGCCTCCTGTGGTGCTTTTCCTATCCAATTTGCAACCTGCAAAATCACTATCTGAATAGGCGATTAGATCAAACCCTGAGTCTTTGGGATACCAAAGACCTAGGTTCAGAGTACCCTTAAGGTAACGAAAGATTCACTTTACAGCGATCATATGAGATTCCATAGGTTCAGCTTGATATCGTAAACACAAACAGGTTGCGTACATAATATCGGGCCGGCTAGCTGTAAGATACAAGAGAGAGCCGATCATCCCACGGTACTGCGTGACATTAACAGGTATTCCATTTGAATCCTTGTTTAGTGTCAGCGGTGGTGCCATAGGGGTTTTCATAGCTGAACTCTGAGTTAAATCGAATTTCTTCAGCATATCTTTAACATACTTTCCCTGATTAATGAAAGTTCCTTTTTCATTTTGTTTTATCTGAAGACCAAGGAAATATGTTAGCTCACCCATCATACTCATTTTATACTCTTCTTTCATTCTATCCGCGAAACGAGTACAAAGTTCAGGGTTAGTAGAACCAAATATAATGTCATCAACATATATCTGAACAGGAATGATATGACCTTTCACTATTCTGAAAAATAGAGTTTTGTCGATTTTACCTCGCTCAAAATTTTCAATTAGGAGATAAGAGTATAGAGTGTCATACCATGCACGTGGAGCTTGCTTTAAGCAATAAAGTGCCTTATCTAGTTTATAAACATAACCTGGACGCTTAGGATCTGAGAATCCTGGAGGTTGTTCTACATAGACTTCTTCATTCAGCTTTCCATTGAGAAATGCTGACTTAACATCCATCTGATATACTTTGAAGTCTTTGTGTACAGCGTATGCTAAGAATAGACGAATAGATTCTAGTCTTGCTACTGGAGCAAATGTTTCGTCGTAATCTATGCCTTCCTCTTGTCTGTATCCCTGAGCAACAAGACGAGCCTTGTTGCGAGTTACAGTTCCATGTTCGTCCAACTTGTTTTGATAGACCCATTTAGTGCCTATCACTGTCTTTTCAGTTGGTCTTTGAACAAGTTTCCAAACTTTGTTTCTTTCGAATTCAGTCAGCTCTTCTTGCATGGCGCTGACCCAGTTTGGATCTTTGAGGGCATCATCTATTTTCTTTGGTTCAATCAGAGAAATTAAGTTAACAAATAAACAAATATTACCTGCACTTCGTCGAGTCTGAACACCAGCGTTTGGATCACCAAGGATTTGATCAATTGGGTGATTTACAGTCCATCGCTGAGCGGGATCATAAGTCGCTGACTCAAATTGGACTGGAGGAGCTGAAGATGAAGCTTCAGCAACTTCTGGAATATCAGCCAAGAGAGGAGTAGGTGTAGATGTCATCACATTTACTGATTGCTGAGAAGTAGATGGGATGTCTGAGACATTTGGTTCAGAAGCATGTATAGTGTTTAAAGGAACAGCTGAGACCCATGATGTTTCAGCTTCACTATTCTGCATGTTTGGGATGATAGTAGGACTATCATCTTCAACGGTATAAGTATGAGGAGTGGGAATATCTTCTGAATCACCAAGATGAGAAAACATCCATTGATTCAGTTCTTCAGTATCAGCAGAAGGTCGAGAATTCGCTGAACGGGATTCGTCAAAAGTGACGTGAATAGTTTCTTCAACAGTTTGTCTTCTTCGATTGAAGACTCTGAAGGCTTTGGAGATTGAAGAATATCCAAGAAAGATTTCATCATCAGCCTTAGGATCAAACTTTCCAAGGGCATCTTTGTTGTTCAGTATGAAACAATGATATCCAAAGATGTGAAGAAAGCTAATTGAAGGCTTTCTCCCATGAAAAAGTTCATAGGCTGTTTTATTAAATCTTTTGACTATCAGCGACCTGTTTTGCGTAAAACAAGCAGTGTTGACAGCTTCTGCCCAAAACTGAGTAGGCAGGTGAGAATCGCTGAGCATTGAACGTGCAGCTTCAATAATAGTTCTATTTCTTCTTTCAGCGACTCCATTTTGTTGCGGTGTTCTCACTGAAGAAAAGTTGTGAGAAATACCCTTACTCTCAAAGAAGGAATCAAGAGAACTGTTTTTGAATTCAGTCCCATGATCACTCCTTATTGAGCGAACGGTCAAGTTGTTCAGGTTTTCCATCTTCCGAACAAAGGTGATGAGTTCTTCAGGGGTGTCACTCTTAGAACGGAGAAACATAACCCATGTATATCGAGAGAATTCATCAACTATGACCAGTGTATATTTCTTTCCAGCGATGGATTGTTTGTTAACAGGGCCAAACAAATCCATATGGAGAAGTTGTAGAGGTGATGACACTAAGGAAACTTGCTTTGACGTAAAGCTTGCTTTGGTCTGCTTGCCTTTCTCACACGCTGAACATAAGGATTCTTTGGCGTATGAGTGCTGAGGTAGACCAGTGACTAACTCTTTTAAAGAAAGAGTGTTCAGTGTCTTGATGTTTAGATGAGAGAGCCTCTTATGCCATAGCCAGTTGACATCAGATGAGGCTTTTGAGAAGAAACAAGAGTTCTCAATGGTTGTTGAGTCCATGTTTTTTACATAAACATTTTCCAACCGATAACCGCTGAGAGCTATCTTCTCCTTTTTGTCAGCGACAAAGCAGGATTCCTTAGTAAATATTACTTTGTTATCCTTGTCGCAAAGCTGACTGATGCTTAAAAGATTATGCTTCAGCCCTTCAACATATGCGACTCTTCTAAAGGTTGTTGTACCATTAGAGAGTACACCAAACCCTCGGGTATGTCCTTTTCCATTTCCACCGAAAGTTACAGAGGGACCCTTCTCTTCTTTGTACTCGGTGAGCAGGTTCTTCATACCAGTCATGTGTCTAGAGCATCCGCTATCAAGATACCAGATACCCTTCTTAACCTGCATTACAAAAGAAGATTAGTTTTTCTTGGGTACCCACTTAACCATGTGTACACACTTGTCAGTGGGGGTAGAAGAGGAGGTGGAAGGTTCAGCAATCTTCGCAGCATTTGCAGATTCAGCTTTGTCAGTCTTCACTTTGGTTAATTTCTTAACCTCAGTGGTCTTCTTTGCCTTGGGGGCAATGATCTTCACCTTAGCTATCTTTTCAGCTTGGGTGGCTGTGGGGCACTTACTAGCAATATGATTGGTAAGTCCACAATTATAACATTTCCTATAACTAAAAGTAGTTCTAGGACCATTTGCATGCTGAGCTTTTGATTTTGAATTAGAAGGACCAGCACCAAGTAAGCTATTGGCTTTTGAAATAGGAGGAACATTCAGTTCTTTGGATTTCTTACCAATAATTTCCACTTTGATTCTAGGAGTAGATCGCTGAATAGATCCACGCTGAATAAATCCAGAGATCTTATTCTTTGAATCAGAGGGATAAGTCACTAAAGCTTTAGAAGCGTTCAGCTTTGGTACAGATGTACCCTTATGAGGATTTTGGTTAAAATCAATTTCTTTACCTTTGTTTTTAAAGACTAAGGAAGCTTTTGGATAAATAACTCTTTCTTTACCTTTAGAAGTTAAGGTAGAGATTTCCTCAAGGATAGGCGGTTTAGAAGAGGAACACTGGGATGAGAAAGTGTTAGGGATACAGGATACGAACATTCCAAATTTAAGCATGGAACGGTCAGTGGTTGGTTCTGGAGTATCAACTTTGTAACCAAGACCACGTTTATCACTCAGGGGAATCTGAGACTTAATTATCTCAGTGGTCTTTGTTGAGGAATTATACCATCCATCAACAGTAGCTTTTTCAGCTTTTAATGCAGCGATAGCTTCTTCGCGCTCGATTTTGACTAGCTGATTTAAGTGAACTTGATATTTAAAATCTTCTTCAATTTTAGAAAGATTTTCTATTTGAAGGTGACAGTTTTTAAGCTGTTCAGCGAGATCAAGGTTTTGATTTTCAACCACAGTTTTGCAATTCATGGCTTCATATAAACTTCTAGTCAAGAGATCGATCTTTCGAAGACTATCAGCTTCATCAATATTTGCAATATTGGTAAAGAAGGAAGGTGATACCTGAGTTGCAGAGGTTGAAGTAGAGGGAATGTCAGAATTTTCTTCCTCATCTTCAAGTTTGGCCATGAGACATAGATTGGCTTCATCATCATCTTCAGAGTCAGATGATTCTTCTTCGTCAGAGGCAGCCCAATCATAGTCATCCATAAGGCCTTTGCCTTTCTTCTTAAAAGTTTTCAGCTTTGAATACCTTTCTTTCAGCTTTTTGTATTTTTCATCTCTAGTCCTGTGAGTAAAGTTTTTCTTGGGAAAAGCTGAGGGTCTAGAGACTTTCTTTGACCTGCACTCTCTAGCAAAATGTCCTATCTTTTCACAGTTATAGCAAGTAGCAGTAGCCTTATCAACAGGGGTTGATGATATTGGCTTGTCAGTAATAGCAAGAGGTTTGTTCTTCTTGAAATTACTCTTTCTAGCAAATCTCCTGAACTTATTAGCCAGGAATGCCAGAGTTTCATCATTATCTGAAACGTCAGAGTCTGATGATCTTTCAGAGTTAGTTTCCAACTCAGTGACAGTGATAGTCGATCGCTGAGTGGAAGGTGACTCTGAGATTAAAGCAACAGAGGTGCTTTTGGAATCTTTTACAAGATTCTTCTTAAGATGACTCGATTGCTCATGATTCAGCATCGTGCCATATAAGGTAGAAAGGGTCATTGATTTTAGATCTTTTGACAGCTTGAGACACATAGAATAACTGTCCCAGCTTTCAGGTAAACATTCTAAGAACTTTGACAGTACTTCAAAGTTAGAATATTCCTTACCAACAGTTTTCAGATCTATTATTAAGCAGTTAAAACGTTGGTGTACTTCAGAGAGAGTTTCATTCTTACCACAAATGAAGCTTTCATACTGTCTTACTAGGTTGGTCTTTTGAGAGTCCTGGACTTCAGAAGTACCTTCATACTGAACATAGATTGTGTCCCACATAGCTTTTGAGGTTTTCAGGTTCATGACGGAATGGTAGACTTCGTCAGGAAGAGCCATGGAGAGTATGGATCTTGCTTTGGTGTCGATAGCCACTTTCTTCTTATCTTCATCAGTCCACATATGAATTTCCTTAGGAATCAGCCTTTCTGGAATAGCAGGTCTATTCTCAGCGGCTGGAACTACAGCATCAATTCTTATAGGAATATATGGGCTGTTTTCAAGACAATAAGGCATAGTAGGGTCTACACCTTCTAAGAAGAGAATCATCCTATTTTTTCATAGATTAAAATTATCTCTGGAGAATCTAGAGGGTTTTGAAAGAGAACCGTTGTCAATTTAGTTTGTGTTTTTATTGGTAGCCATTTTAAGAAATAGCAAGGAAGAGAATCTTAGTATAGATCAGATCTTGTTTATGAGATTAAACAAATCTGCTCTGATACCACTTGTTGGTCCCGAAGGGCTATATAAGTTTGTAGAAGGGGGGGTTAAATACAAACACACGTTTTTACTTTTCTAAATTGTTTATTGATAAATTAAGACAATTTACAACTTGTTGCGGAACAAGATTAAGGATAAACCTAATCTAAACAAGTCTTGAGAAACACTAAGTTTCTTGCACTAGAAAGAGTTAAAGAAATTACGAATAATAACTTAACAATAAGAGAGAGATAAGAAGATGGTCCGAGCACACTTCAAAACTGAAGTAAGGTTCTTCTTATATACTGCATGCATTTAATGCATTGCAGTATGGCTTTACACGTGGCAGCAACTGAGTGGTTGCATGTCATTGACATTTGTAGACAACCTTAGTAGCCGCATGGTGCACAGTGTAGAATCAGAGTTGTTGTACGATTTCAGACAAAAGGGATGTCCGTTCTGACAATTCGTACGGAGACGTGCAAGGGAGGTAAGACAATAGTAACATGTAGGGAGACTTCATGATCAGCTTTCGTTGAGTCAGATCTTTATCAGCGAATGATGAAGTTCAGCGATTGCTGAAGTCTTCTACTTGATACTTCACGTTGAATGGACACGTCTTGCTTCGCTGATATCCGCATCAGTTCATGAGTAGACTTGTCGCTGGTTCTTGAGCTTGATCTTCGACTTCAGCGTAGAACTTTGGTTGACGTGAAACTTGTCTTCAGGGATCATAAGTAAACAACTAGTTTATTAGCGATCATCTCATAGACTGAACAGACTCAGAGCTATAAGATGATGAACAGTGGTCGCTGAATATCTAATCTAAAGAGTGAGAGTTCCTATCAGCGGTATTGTAAAGTCTTAGTACTTATCAGCGATAGTGAAACTCTAATACATATTGTTTACTTACAATTTTCACTAAGTGTTTAAGAGAGGGTCATTATCAAATCACTGAGGGTTTGGATCAACAAAGGAAGAGAAGGGTCCCTCAGTGACCTTCAGTGGAAACAGAAAAGGCCATACCCGAGGGTTTGGTGTACTCTCTAATGGTACAACAACCTTCAGAAGAGTCTCATATGTTGAAGGACTGAAGCACAATCTTCTAAGCATAAGTCATCTATGTGACAAGGATAACAAAGTGATTTTCACTAAGGAATCCTTCTTTCAGAAGAACCAAGAGGATAATGGAAAGCATCAATGTTACATTTGATGAGTCAAGATTAAAGTCTTCTGAACAAAACAGTTCAGGACTCAATCAGGATAAGACAAAAATAATGACTTCTGAATCAATTTCTAATCCTAATTGTTCAGAACTCAATTTATTGTTTAAGGATGCATTTCTGGAACTAACTTCTGAATCTTATGCAGATTTTGAAAATCCTAAAATGGTTCAAGAAATGAAAAAGGGAAGTTCAGAGGTTCAAACAACTGTAACTTCTGATTCTGGTCCATCTGAGGAATGTCCAATTTTAGTAAATACAAGTGATTTTTCTGAGTCTGGTACTCAGAATTCTGAACAGGGTATTCAGAATTCTGGACAAGGTTCTCAGAATTCTGAACAAGGAACTCAGAATTCTGAACAAGGTACTCAGAACTCTGAACAAGTTGTTCAGAATTCTGACTCTACTACTCAGAATCCAAACTTGAAAGTCACACCTCAAAGAGATAGTTCAGAATTACATGTTGTTACAGATGAAAATGATACAAACAACAACTTATCAGATATTGATGTACTTCCAAGTTCAAACAAATGGACAAAAGACCATCTTATTCATCAAGTGATAGGAGATGCATCAGTGGGAGTTCAGACAAGATCAGCAACAGCAAATGAAGCAATGTTTGCGGGATTTCTAAGTATGATGGAACCTAAGAAAGCCACTGAAGCCCTAAAGGATCCAGACTGGATTTTAGCAATGCAAGATGAATTGCTACAGTTTGAAAGAAATAAAGTTTGGAGACTCATTCCAAGGCCTGAAGGAAAATCAATTATTGGAACAAAATGGGTGTTCAGAAACAAGAAAGATGAGTCAGGTGTTGTAGTCAGAAATAAGGCTAGATTAGTTGCTAAGGGATATTCACAACAAGTTATGATGAGACATTTGCACCAGTTGCCAGAATTGAAGTAATCAGAATATTCTTGGCATATGTTGCACATAAGAATTTCAAAGTATACTAAATGGATGTCAAATCAGCATTTTTGAATGGTATACTCAATGAAGAAGTTTATGTCTATCAACCTTAAGGAAAGGAAATAGGAGCATTGGCAACAGTGAGAGAGGCTATGTTTTACATTCTGAGATGGTATGCCTATACAGATTTCCAAATTGCTCTGTATATACAAAGACCATGTGTCTATCTTTCTAAGCCAAACAATGATCATGAGCGACTAAGTGATCTGAAGACAGGATATGTTTGTAAACTGCCAGAGTTGGGGGTCATACTGAAAAATAAACAAAGCCAAAAGATTTTCTTCAGAGTCAGTGAAGTTGCCAAGTACTTCTCTGGAACTCTCAGATTTATCAAGAACAGTTTGAAGAAAAAGATACAAAAAGGAGTTCAAGTTGAAAAGACAGAATAAGTTATTGAAGAGATTGATAGAAGACTTGCTTTGAGAAATGTAATTCTTCTAAAGATTGTACCTGCTTTAAAGGAATTCAACGTTGACAAATACAGGCTTATTTGATAAAAGGGGGAGATTGTTAGAACTGAAGTTTATCAAAAAGCCTAAGTGTTGATATCTGAACTGAAGACTCAGAATTCTGAGAAAGAAGGCTCAGAAGTTCTGGTTGAGAGTCTTGCAAAGATTACCAAGTGATGAAGTCTGAACAGAAGGCTCAGAGTTCTGAGTAGGAGACTCAGAACATCTGAATGAGAAGATGAAAATGTCCAAGTGTTCAATTGTATGTTCTGAAGTGCTTAATCAGAAGGATGTTTAGAAGTTCTGAACATGTTGTTCACAACTTATGTCTTAGACATTTCCAGTTATATTCTGTTACTAATTAGAACACATGTAATTGTTCTATTGGTTTGTCATATATATGTACTGTAGCTTTAGCTTTTCCTTACAGTGTATATAGGAGTTAGCAATTGTAAGCTAACTAACTTTTCACATAACTTTCGTAACACTTTGTATTCACTTTGTAATCTTTGAGAGATTCTCTCTCTAGATCTGTAATCTGGTCTTGATTGAATACAAAGCTTTTGGATCCAATTCTTTGTCATTCTATTGTTTGATTGTTCTTGATTGATTAAATGATTGTAAGATCGAATCCTGGTTTCTACAAAATGATTCATGGTTGATTGTTACTGGGGGAGTGGTAACCAACTAAGATCATTATGAAGTATGGTTATGGTCAAGTTGGGGCACCACGGCGTGCAACCAGAGTCGCTTGCACTTGTAGGTTCAAGTGTTGGATAGACCCGCCTTCAAGATCATTTCATAGATCGACGTCATAAAGTGAGTCTTGAAATGATGATTTATTCATTTATCCTTTGACCTGATATGTATATTGGGATCTCAAGCACAAGGAGTATTGTGCCTTGATCTATGCCTAACGTTACCTTTCACCGGGTAATTATAAGGGCTATATTAGGTATGATATGAATTGTGTGAGAATTGTATACATGCAATATGGAACTTGCTCCTATCATTATGAGATAGAAATCTCTGGGGCCCTCGATGATATAAATTGAGAATTGTGTGGCCACTCACAAGTATATTGGTTAAACCAATAGTATTTGTTTACTCAACTAATATCGAGATCGCGAAATACAATTATTGAACAACCAATGATGAGCCTAATCTATGCTTTGAGTTCAATATGAGATATCGTGTAGCAAACGAATAAAGAATATTTTGATCATATTATTGACTACATCAATAAAAGTTAAGGAAGCACATATTCATTTGACTTTGGGGGCGGTGTCGCGTTGCTAGACACATAACCATTGTCTGTGTTTTATGTGTCGTTTGCAAGTGGGAGACTGTAGATTTTTCTATGCCCACGTCACATAAAAACACTGTCGACGTCAAGTGAACCTATGAGGGTCGCACGCATAGAGTATGTATGTCTCGAATAGACCATGATACTCGTGAACCAAAATGAATTACATGTTGTAATGGAGGATAATTATTTTTCTACTAGACTAATAATTAAAAGGTGTCTATATATATATATAATTATGTTAATGATATAACAGACTTAATGTGATTAATTAGTTATTATGTTAATAATTAATTGGGCCCAAAATTCGATATTGAGAAGCAATGATTTTCTTGGGCTCAAAAATTAATTAATCAATTATTAAGTTAATAATTGATTTAATTAATAAGTTCATAAGGCCCATAAACTAATCCCAGTTAATTAAGGGCATGGTCCACAAAAGGAAAGGGGATGTGTAAACCTAATATTGTTTAGGTTAGGTTAAGCTAATTTTATAATCACAATACAAGGAAGAAAAACTCTCCTCCCCTCTCCTCCTTTGTGCGCCGATTTTCACACACACGCACACACACACACACACTAAATCGATTATGGTGTGTGTTGTTTTCGTTTACAACAGCTAGCAACCGTTTGGGATTGAAGCTACTCACGTGTGGATACTGCTAGAGGGAACTTACATTAGTTTCCCGTGCTTCGATCATCTTTCCGGTACATTCATTGAGGTAGTTTTCTAAACCCCCTATGGATGTGTTTTTGTCCCTATTTACTTTAGTAACGGATCCAGGCTAGTGGGTTTCACGGTTTGTTTTTTTGTTTTTATCTTTTGTTTGTTTCCGCTGCAATCCCGTTGAAACCCTTCACTACTTAGAGAAGTGTGAGACATGATCTATTGTATCATAAAGTACTAATCACTGAGAAAAAACCGAGTTCATCACTAAGAGACTATTCAGTAAGCGTTGATAAAATACAGAATGTTGAACACTTAAAACAGAAAATAACTAAGTGTCTGAAAGAGTCATCATCAAAGCAGTGAATAGGATCAACAACCATAATTAATAAAAGAAAATTCTATAACAAAAACTGTTTGAAACTTAAAGTAGAAAAAGTCCATAAATATCTTGGATCTAGGAAACCAAAGAACCTTGTATCTGAAACTAGAGAGAAGGTTTGAAACCAGATATTGTCGTCATGATCTTCAATATCTTAAACTAGAGAGAGGAGTGAGTAGGTTTGGAAATGATCCAAAACCAATGGTCATCGTATCCCTATAATCGACTTCCCCGTCAACCGAAACTAAATTTGTACCCTCGACAACGTCGATTTCTTCTTCCCAATCCATCTTGTTAACTCCAAATCAATTTCTCAGACTGTCATTTTCTTCATCCCGGTCCATGGAGATGAAAACACGTCTATTTTGTGTTGTTAGTGTTGGGAGATGCCCTAAGAAGTCTAATCCATAAAGAAATTGTAAATTCCACACTACAACGACTAGACTCAAATCCCCCACATAGTGCAAGACCTTAAAAACCAACCTTGCTACACTCAATAAACAATATCTTCATAAAATAAATAAAATAATCCCATCTTCTTAAATTAAAGGTTTATCATATGTATCTTCATTATTTGGACATGGTTTTTTTAACTAGAGTTAGAGTCTATTTGTTAGCAGCTTGATGAAGTTAAGGAGACTCACAACTTATTCAGTCAGATATACATAACTGTTTGGTAGTGACTTAATGATATAGAAAGTAACTTATTTTGTAAGCTTATAGGGAAGAACTTTATGAAAATATACATGTTTCTCTTTCTAAACATTACCCTCCAAAGTAAAAAACACATTCTTCCATCTATGAAAAAACCCTCCCAAACAAAACATTTCCAATCTATACAGACAAATTAATTCACATGGAGTTTTATCCACGCAAGTCTTAATGGAAAACCAACCAAAGAATCCCTTCACCTCGTTCTATACCCATTACAGAAACCTATAAATAACGATATAGATATACATTTACTATTTTTCATTATTTCAGAAGTTATTAGCACGAGAGATTGGCCATCAAAGAAGCAAATGGCATCACTAAAAATGAGATATCGCATGCCATGCGAGAAGAAAAAAGAATACATATCTTTAAATCATCAAGCAACCGCAAACCAAAAACCAAATGTTACAATTGTGTAAAGGCCGCCAGTTCCACGTATAAACCACACCGCCATGGTCGTAATCGTTCTAAATCTTGAACTCACTATATTCATTGTTCTTCTTGTGATCGTGTTTCAGGGCATATTTTGCGTTAATCGACAAGTAGACGACATTACACTTTCCTTAGATAACAATAACAAAAAAGTTACTAAAAAGAACCAAAAACAAAAGTGGCCAGTTATTCCAAAGGAGGGTCACAAAAGGATCCACTGAAAGATTGGTACAATAATCATCAAATTAACCCACCCTTTTAATTCAAATTTCACATGTACCAACCTAGCTACCCCCAATCCACCCTCTCTTTACATGCATTAGCTGCCACCCATCTTCATAGCAACACCACTACCAAAGCCACAGAAGAAAAGGCTTTAACAAACCCCACAACCTGCAAAAAGAACATAAAGTTCCAATCAACGACATTATCATCATCTATGCAAACCATCATGTGATTTTATATCTTTTTAAAATATTAAAAGTGAATTACATCAGTGATTCTTATGGTTTGCTTAAATTTTTGGATTTCATCTTTAGAACAAACTATTTACACTAATGATTCCTAACTTTTTAATTTCAAAACACTCAAAATCCCTAGAGTCAACTTTGTCAATTATCAATTTTTTAATTCACAAAATAACTAATGTTGGATAAAAATTTAAGTAATGGGGATTTTGAATATATATTACCTGTAATCTATGGTTGCTTGAAGTTGGCGAAGGGCGTATGGTGGCAGAATCCACTTCACCGGTAGGCAGCGGCACCGCCGGATTGCTGTTGATGAAAGGTAAAGAGCTGCCACCACCGCCGCCACTTCTCGGGAAAATTGCATTCATCGGAGACGGGCTGGGAGAAGTTGATTCTTGTGGACGGTTAGGCCATGGGTAAGACGGAGATGATGATACAATATCTCCACCACCACCGCCGCTGCCACTAGGTGGAGGGGTTGATGATACAATGTCTCCGCCACCGGAGTTACTAGGCGGAGGGGTTGATGATACAATCCCATGACCACCACCGCTAGGCGATGGCGCCACCACTGGCGGTTGAGGTAGTGGTGGAGAGGCAGAAGTTTCCGGCGTGAGTGTGGAGGAGACTTGTATTGCAAGTTTCTGGCCGTCGTCACAAGCTTTTGTTGAGCCATTTTGGAAAGCGAAGTAGAAGGAGCCCAGCCGTGACGGGTGCCACTTCATTCCCAACCAAAAAAAAAAGAACACAATTAAATTTAATAACATTGATTCATATTTGTGATTTTTGTCCCCTACGGTTTTCAAATTTTCCGATTATTATCCCTATGGATTTCAATTTATGGTTGTTTTTTATCCAGAATTTATTGTTATTTTTATTCTTACGATTTATAATTTTTTTATTTTTAATCCACCTACTTAGAAGTAGAATTTTATCCTTGGATTACAAAACTTGTAATTTTTAGCAAACCAGGGTCCTCAATGTAAAAGCTTTTTCAGTAAATTACATTTTTGCATCTTTGATTTCATCCCCTTGGTTTTGAAATTGCAGCTTGTCAATGGTTTTCAATTTATTGTTATCTCGGTTCCCTATACTAACTTCTATCTTTAGATATGAGTGACTAAAATAACAATAAACTGTAAACTATAAGAACGAAAGCATAAATAACTTATAGATTATAAGGACGAAAACATAAATACATTTTAGATTATATGGACGAAAATATAACTAAAATTTAGGTTATAAGAACCAAAATAACAATGAACTATGAACCATGATGATGTAAATTGTAATTTCAAAAGTATATGGATGAAAACAGAAATTTCTAACAAATTACATAGACGAAAAAACAAAATCTACACAATATACTTTAAGCTAGTTTATTTGATGGTACATGTTTAGATGAACATAAGTTAGCATATAAGCTAACTTTTTTAAAGCTACTTGGAATAGCTTATGAAGAGCTTTCTATGATTATTCCAATTATACCCTCATTAATAATGATAATTATTTATTAACTATTAACTATAAATAAATATTAATTATTAAAATTTTATTATTATTAATTATTAAAGTTTAATTATTATTAATTCATAAATATTAACTGAAAATTATAAATTATATTTTAATTATACATTGATATTAATTTTTAATCATTTATAATTTTATTGATAAACATATCAGTTGTTTTTAATATCAACCAATATATTTTATTTATAAATTATTATTTGATTGTTTTTTTCATATTATATATAACGGTTATTTAAAATAATAAGGTAATGTAGATTTTTTAAAATTTATTTTAACAAATTCAAATTTTATAATATATAATAATAAATTTTAAATTCTTCTAATTAACATATTATATTATTTACTACCTTGTTTGTATTAATTAACATATTATAGTACTATAAATTGTTTTATTTATATTATTAAGTATTGTAATTGATTATTTTTTTAAATGTTTTTTTGGTCATTTTACATGTTTATAGGCTAGTTTTTACCAAATGTAACTTTTTCATCAGTTAGCTTATCAGTAGCCAGCTAGTTTATCAGTAGCCAGCTAGCTTATCAGCTAGTTTGCCAAACATATCCTAAATAAGCTAGCTAGTGACCGATAAGCTAGCTGATGAATGTGTCATGTTTTGCAAAAACTAGCTTATAAACATGTAAAATGACGAAAAAGAATATCTTGAAAAAATTATCAGTTATAATATTTAATAATATAATTAAAACAAACTTATAGCAATACGAATATATAATTAAAAATTTAGTAATTGATAAATTAAATATATTAAAAAAATAATATAAAATTAAATGATATGATCAACAATAATTTTAAATATTTAAAATTTAATATCAATTATAATAGCTAATAAATAATAATTAATATCAATGATTGTATAATTGGAATAATCACAAAAGCTCCTCATAGGCTACTCCAACGAGCTTATCAAAAAACCAACTTATAAGTAGCTTATGTCAATCCAAACATATACCGAGAAAATAAGCTAACTTATTTTTACCAAACGATGCCCACATTTAAATCTATATTTTACATGTTCTTAAAAATAAATATAATACAAGAAAGAGTTAACCACAAGTCCATAAGGTTGTGGCGTACTGGCTAAGTCCTTAGGGGATGTGGTGGAATATCCCATCTGTCCAGGGTTCGAATCCAGGCGTACACAACAATTGTGGTCACTGAGGTTTAATCAGGGCTGGTGTCTTACAGTCATAATTTGCCAAAGAATTAGTCTAGACATAGTCAGGACACCCTTCCAAAGAGAGAAAGAGTTATAATGCAATATCAAAGTAAAATATATAATGTACAAAATTTTAATTTCTATTCCAAGTTTTCTTGATGATCACAAAATACCCCTTTCCTTCTTATAATGTTGGATTACCTTGTTGTCCTTTGATCATTTAAATTCCATTAAAATTTAAAATGATAATATTAATAAAATAACAAAGATGTTTTTCAAATTAATTAAAAAATATCATTAAATAATAGCAATCTAAAAGACTAAAACTAACGCTTTTTTGTGAAGCTTAATTCAAGTTTAATTTTAAATCTTATTTTTTTCAGGAAAAGTTATGGTTAAAGCATCTTGTGAAACTAGGAGCTTGTTTTGTTGGCAAAAAAGTGACTCTTTTTTCTCTTTCTTAAAAAGTGAAATGTACAACCAATAACGCAAATGAGAGATCTCCAATGGCATTTGAACATGGCTTGATCAAAGACTTAAAAATGGATTGATAATGACTTTATCATTGGACGAAAGACTTGAAAATGGGTTTACTTCTCAACCACTTGAGAAACCTCAAGCGTTTGAAGAAAATTTTGTGAGAGACAAAGAGAGAGAATGAAACTAAAAGGTAGGACCCACATTTTTTAGTATTATTTTAATTTTGAACAAGTCTTTCAAGTAGTTGACCATTGTGGATGCCCTGACACAATGATTTAAAGCACTCATTGCCTAAAAAAATATCACCCATTGAACTTGTATTTGATAAGGCCATGTTTGATAAAATTAGTATTTGATAAGTTTAAAAAATTTAGAAAAAATTATAACGTGAAAACTTTAAAAAAAACTAATGAATAAGCATGTATATGGTTTTAAAAAAGGAAAATTGACTCATACAATCATTTTACAATCAAAATCGGTTTTCTAGCCATTTTTTCGAGTTTTGTATATATATCACTACTTTTGCAATATATAATTCTATAATTGCGGTCCTAACTCAAAACACAGAAAAAAAGAAACGAATCTGATCAATTAATTTTAGAAAAAATCGATCAAGATCCCAGATTGCGGAACCGAGTTCCGCAATATATAAAAGTTGTTATTTTAAGGAAAATCAATCAGATTCGTATTTTTTGGTGTTTTTGAACTATATCTGCAATTACGGACCTATGTCTTGCGGATATAATGATATTTTTTGTAAAAATGGGAGAAAATAGTTAAAAGACCAATTTAATTGTATACTTTAGCTATTTGAGTCAATTTCTGCATAAAAAATGACCATTGCAGCAAAAATATTCAAAGAAAATTGAACTTTTTTCGGTTACCTTTAATATTAATGAGGGTATAACTGGAAAAAAAATCCCCAAAAACTTCTCATAATTTACTCGATCCAAGTAGCTTATCAAAAAGTTAGCTTACCAGCTAGCTTATGTCTATCCAAACATGTACCCAAAAAATAAACTATCTTATAAGTTAGCTTACAAGCTAGCTTATGTCTATCCAAACATGTATCCAAAAAATAAACTATCTTATAAGTTAGGGGCCGTTTACCTAATCACTTACCTGGGTAAGTGTTTGCCGGTAAATTTCAATACTATCATTTATTTCTCGAGTAAGATTTTAGTCCACCAAAATGACATCGTATGCAACAATTTAACCGATAAGCGCTAACCGTAGTAAAAGCCGTCGCACTCACTTACCGGGTAAGACTCTCGGTCCTTGCTTTCGACTCTCGATTCTTGTTTCCGCTCTTAGTGGGTAACATTCTTAGTCCTTGCCATATTCATCCGGTAAGCTAATGTGACTTGGTAAATACTTACCCGGATAAGCGTTTTGTAAACGGCCCCTTAGCTTAATTTTATCAAACAAATGCCTAAATTTGTAGGAGAATAAGAACCATGAAAATGAGTAATCAAGTTTACATAGTTAGACAACATATTTGAAAATGTGATGGTAGTTTCACTATGTAATTATTTTCAATTTATATTTTTGGTACTTTTACTATGTGATTATTTTTAATTTATATTTTTGGTTTCGTATCGTCAAATAACATAGTTTTTTCACTACAATATATATAGAACATAAACAATAAATGACTATTTGTTTTCACATTCCTTTTTGTGATTTTCATTTAATTATGTTCTGAAGTTGTAAGATAAAGCAATAAACTAAAGGAGTGAAACACACCCTATGAAAGCTTCATTTTAATTCTATAAAAGAAAGAACAGCTGCCTATAACTAGAATATACAACCAAGGAGATGGTACAACGCATTCATTACTTATTAAAAAAACAAATCATTTTTTCAGTTAACCCAAAAGCAACCAAAAACCGAAACAAGCCCCCACATGAAAACTGCATTTTAATTCAGCGAAAGAAACACTTGCTAGAACCAAAAGGGTGTTAGCTCAGTGGCAAGGGCTCTGGCTTAGTGCTTGACAGCCTAGGTCCAGAGTTCGAACCCTGGGGGTGTCGCATCCTGGAGGTACGGGGGTTTCGACCCCGGGCTGCATGCTTTAGCAGCTGGGCTACGGCCCAAATTGTCAAGGGATTAGTCTGGGCCCAATGTGGTCTGGGATACCCTTCCAAAAAAAAAGAAACACTTGCTTACAACAAACAAGGCACATGTTACAATGGTGTAAAGATCGTCTCCAACACGTTCTCTATATTGTTTTTTGAAATAGAGATACGTTTTGAAAATTCCCTAAAATTTGCTAGATGGAAAGAGTAAATTATTTTTTTATTAATTCCGACCAATAGAGTTGAGTTATCATCATTTTAAATAAATTCTTTTAAAAAAATGCAATGGAATGATAAATTTAATTAGTATTTTAATAATATAATAGATGTTGAAAATAAAGAATGTGTTGCAGCTAATTCTTTTTTGAGATTTTAATTTTTAAATCTATGTTTTTTTAGAAAAATTATAGAGAATCTTTGGAGATACTATGATGCATTCATTGCTTTAGACATAAACCCATTAAACACAGAATTCAACAAGTGAAAGCACAATTGATGTTTGTTGTGTGTGTTAGTGTGTATGTGTGATATATATATATATATATATATATATATATAGAGAGAGAGAGAGAGAGAGAGAGATTACAGTGAAGGTGGGAGTGGAAGGAGTGAGAAGAGTGGATTCAGTGAAGTTGCATAAGTTGAAGGCTCTTCTGTTCTTGAAAATGTACAAATCGTAGTTGTGTTTGTGCCTGAAAACTGCAAAATCCAAACAAAAAAGAAAACAGTTGTGGTTATTTCGAGTTTCAAATCATCAAATAAAATCAAGCTCTTGAAGAAAACTACTTGAAATTAGGGTTCATAAAAACAAGGGAAAATGTTTTGGAATGAGGTTTGTAGCTTACTAATGGAGTCACCAACTTGGACAGTAGGGTTCTTCCATTCAGAAACTCCATCAACAACAAGAGTTGCAGAATGAGTAAATTGTTGCAGAAACAGAGTTATAAAAGTGAAGATCATCAAACCCCTACTCAACTGCATCTTTTCACTCACAAAAAAACACATTTGCAAACAAGGAATTTGAGCTTTGATATTTGAAAGAAAGAGAGAACACAATGAGGCTTTTCTTTTATTTTCTTGGTCACATAGGAGAGGAGAGAGACTGATAAATTGGTGTGAGCCAAATATAAAAGAAGGGAAATTCTTACTCCATCCCCTGCAACAATCGTGCACCCCCTTCCTCTCACAACTTTTTTTTTTTATTTTTTTAATTTCAAATTTACACTTTATACCCTTAAACTTTTTTATATAATTTACTTTATACTTTTTAGTTTTCTAATTTTCATTTTACACCTTTATTATATTAACACATATAATCGTATATTAATTAAAATACGTTAAAAAATTACGTTTTAATTTTAACAAATTACACCATTATAATCGTCTCTTCGATACGTTCGAAATGAACCCAATATTAAATATTTTTTATTTAATTATATTATTATATGTCATACGTTTACGTTATTTTTTGATATTGAATATTTTTTATTTAATTATATTATTATATGTCATACGTTTACGTTATGTTTTGATTTAATTATATTATTATTCATCGATATCTTCTTATTTTTTGAATTAATTATATTATTTCGAAATAAGGCAAATATTAACTAAAATACGTTAAAAAATATCCAACAAATTCCAACTCTGATTACTCATTTAAATCAATATATTCACGAGTACGAGTACGCTCTATATATTCTGTATACATATCTAATCTACGTTTGTATGGGTCGATCCATGTACTTGCAACTGGAAATCGACAACGCCTCCAATGGGTTGTGAGTGTGGCATTGGGTATTCTCCGTTTAATACCACTTTTATGTAATGATTACCATTAACATGCACTATTGCAATTGACACGTGTTGGGATGGTGACGGCGGTGGTGTCCTGAATGGTAAGTATGTCACACTACCTGCCATATTGACATTGAACCTTGAAGCAGCTAGAATTCCCATTTCAGGCATAGCGATCCAATACATAGATGGTGCAAAGACGTCCTTCTTGAAAAAATTCAACGCATAATAAATTCTTTGACACTCGTCGCTGCCAATCACACAAGAGTAGTATTCTTGATACTCAGTTAGTTCATCAATTAACACTCTGCGGATATTGTCTCATTGGTCTTCATGACCACCCAGACAAGTAGATATGGCTCGAAATACGCAGGGGGTATCAATAGGAACACCCAAGAAGAAAGAGGTAAATTCCTTTTAAAAGTGTCCTTTACAATACGATTCTTGAAACGCTCAAATCCTTGGTAATCTACGTCTTTTACATCATCATAAACCAGTAATAATCTGGATTTCGAATAAAGGACAATGAGTTTATTAAAAAATCATCTTCTTTTTTAAAGGGAATTAAAAAAAAATGTTTTAGTCATTTTTTTATGATAGTTTCACTTGGTAGACATTTTCTTCTTATTTTTATTGAAATAGCCATCAGGTCCGCAATTTTAGGTCCCCAACAACGAACCTAACTCAAAAATACAAAAAAAAAAGTTCGATCGATTTTCCTTTAAAAAAATTGAAAAATAGACGATATTATGGATCTATTTTTACGGGCCTGGTGGCTATTTCAGTAAAAATAGGAAGAAAGTTATTAGGATGTAAAACCTCTTTAAATTTTTTTTTTGAAAAGCGATTATTATATTACCACACAAAATGTACAAAATTTACAAGAAAAGAGGCACTATGGTAAGCCTCAATCAAACGACAAGGAAACAAAACCAAAGCCAAGTAACAAAAATGAGCCACATCCCAATAGCACAGCATCATAGCAGTAAGATAACCATGGCTTGATAACACCAACACACAGCAAGAGAAGAGAAGTTGTTGTCCCGAAACAATCACTGGGCTTATTCGGACAGCAGCAGTCCCCAACCAGAAACCACTAGGCGGCATCTACTGCTACCAAGGATTAATAAAACGTACGACAAACGGCTGCAAACATCCTACCCACGAACAGACATGACCAAACAGACCGCACAGCACTCATATCAGCACTTGCAGTCCATTCAGACAACACAGTAGATTACAACTGTGGCTTATCGACATCCGGCTGGATCGATCAACCACTTATTCCATTCCAACTTGATCCTGCGATTTCTCTTTGCTATCCATTCGAAGCTCGTTCTCTGCAACTCATGAAGTTTGTCTTCTATCTTCCGTTTATCCTTTTTAAATACGATTTGGTTGCGATGCGCCCAAATCAGAAAAGCCACGCTCCACACTGTTTCTGACCAAAAATTGCCACGTGAACTGGTACCCGCTAAGTCTATTAAGTCTTGCAAGGAACCTACAGCTTTTTCGTTGAAGTTCCACCACCTCATTACCCATTTCCACACATTTGCTACATCTTGACAACGTACCAATGCGTGATTCACTGTCTCTACTTCACTCCCACATCTTGGGCTTAATGTCGAGTCTAAATCTATACCCAACTTGTCTAAAACCTCCTTACTCGGTAATCTCCCTAAATTGGCCCTCCACGCAAAAATACACACTTTTTTTAACCACCTTCGACCACTTGGTTTCCTCAACTTGATATCCCCCCCCCCCAAAACCGTACTCTCATCAATTATTTCCTTAAGGTCATGGACCGAGAACTTCCCATCCCCCCCGACCTACTTGACATTATCTTTTATGCCTACCTTCGGGCTACGACCTTCCAAAAGCTCCTTCAATTCCAGCCATTCCCCCATTTCCCTACCTCTCGGCTCCCTTCTCCAACTCCATTTCCATTCCCAACCACCATTGTTCCAACCCCCCATCTCAGCTATTGAAACCTCCTTCCTCGTCTCTAATTGGAAGAGTCTTTTAAATCTATCGCCCAACTTCTCGTTTCCTACCCATCTATCCTTCCAAAACCTCGTGTCATCTCCACTCCCTACTTCTATCCCGAACAAATAATTGAAATTGATGCCCACTTTCTCCAACTCCTTACCTATTCTAATGATATTACCCCACACCGACCTCCCTCCCCTTACTTACCTTCTATCTCCCTCGATACCCCCTTCCCTCCCGTATATGCTCTTAACCACCTTTACCCAAAGTGTGTCCTTCTCCGAGAGAAACCTCCACCACCACTTACCCAATAAGCCCCAATTAGAGGTTTGTAAGTTCCCCACATTAAGCCCTCTCCTATTGAAATTTCTTACCACTCTCTCCCATTTTACCCATGCCACCCCTTTGCTTGTTTGAGATCCTTTCCCCTCCCCAAAAAAATGGCTTCTCACACTCTCAATCTCACGAACCACACCTCTCGGGGCACGGAAAAGCGAGTAATAGTACAAAGGAAGACTACCTAATACCGACTTTACCAAAGTGTGCCTTCCACCGAACGAGATCAATTTCGCCTTCCATGAGGCCAATTTATTCTCCACCTTCTTAGTTGCTTCTTTCCAACTTTCTATTTTACTCATGTCCCTCCCCTCCGGGAGTCCAAGATAAGTGAATGGTAGCTCCCCATGACCGCACCCCAAGCTTGATGCCCAAACTTGTGTTTCTTCACTTCCAACACCCACTCCATAAAGTTTTCTTTTTCCAATATTTATCTTTAGTCCCGAGACCGCTTGGAAGCATTGGATTATCTTCAATAGGTTCTTGATATTATTGATGGTCCACTTTCCAAAAAACACCACATCGTCGGCATATTGAAGGTGGGTCAAGCCTATGTTTTCCTTTCCAACCGACACTCCCTCGAAGACTCCTTTTTCTCTTGCTTCCAACATTAGCACATTTAAACACTCCGCCACCACTAGGAATAGAAAAGGAGCCAACGGGTCGCCTTGTCTTAGACCCTTCTCCATTTTGAACTCTCTTGTCGGTGATCCGTTGACAAGTACCGACACCGACGTTGATTCCAAACATGCCTTCACCCACGAGCACTATTTCTTACCGAACCCCATTGATTCCAACGTTCCAAGTAAACATGACCATTCCACACTATCATAAGCTTTCTCAAAGTCTACTTTAAACACCAAGCTTTTCTTCTTTGATCTTCTAATAAAGTCCACCGTTTCATTTGCTATCAACACACCATCTAATATGGACCTCCCTTTAATAAAGGCCGATTGGGTATCACCTATGATTTTCCCCATCACCTTCTTTATTCTTTCCGCCATTACCTTTGACAGGATCTTATAGTAGACCCCTATCAAGCTAATCGGACGATAGTCATTGGGCCCGTCGGGTTTGAGTTTTTTGGTATGAGGGTTATGAAAGATGCGTTGCAACCGGCTGTAATTTCCGCTTTTTCCCAGAAGTTCTCGATGGCCTTCATGATATCGTATTTAATTATTGCCCAGTACTTCTTTACGAAAGTAAACGTAATGCCGTCGGGGCCCGATGATTTGTTACTTCCGCACATCTTAATTGCTTCCCACACTTCTTCCTCCGAGAACGCCCTCTCCAAGCTTTCCGCCTCATCCGATGGAATCTTCTTTATCTTGCCGTTACATACTTTCGGCCTTGGTTCCTTGCTTGACTTGAATTTATCCTTGAAGAAGTCCCATGTGAATTCTTATATCCTCTCCGGATCTTCCGTCCACGACGCGTTTATGTTCAAACCACGGATTCCATTTTTTCTTTCTCTACTCCTTATCGCCGTATGAAAAATCTTTGAATTCTCGTCACCATCGACTATCCATTTGATTTTCGCCTTTTGTGATGCCATCTCAGTTTTTTTCTTTTACGCTTCCAACCAAAGTTTCTGTGCTTCTACCCACTTTTTACTTTCCTCTTCGTTGATCGGTCTCCTTCCGGCTTCTTTCTCTATCTTCAAGACCTCACTTTTGTTCTTTTCCAACCCGTATTCAAGGTTCTTGAACCTCTCGGCACAACAAGCTTTCAAAGCGTATTTCACCTTTTTGAGTTTTTCTTTGAAAATGCAATCCGCCCTCTTCGTTCCCACCTCCTTAGCCCATTCTCTTCTTATTGTTTCTTCCAAATCCTTACCTTCCAACCATGTGTCAAAAAGTCTAAACAGCTTTGGGCTGAAGTCCAGATTAGATTCACCTAACATGATTGGACAATGGTCCGACCATCTCCTTTCTAGAGCCTTCACGCCTAGATTCCTCCATGCCAATGTGAAATTCGGGGATACTAGAAATCGGTCTAGCTTGCTGAATTTCTTCCCGTCATCGCTTATTCTTGTAAATTTTTGTCCTCCCAACGGAATTTCCACCAAGTTGCAATCTTTGATGAACGAATTAAATGTCTCGACTCCTTTTTCATTAGTAGAGGAGTTCAACCTTTCGTGGCTCCCTCTTACTTCGTTAAAGTCTCCGAATACACACCAATTCACCTCCTCTTTATCACACAACCGTTCCAAATTTTTCCACACCTCCTCCCTTTTCTTAGTATCCCTCGATCCATATACGTTTACAAAACCGAATTGTCCCTTAGTCCCTTTCCACCTGCCTATTGCTGCCACAAAGCTCTTCTCCACAATGAAGAACTCACAAGTGAATGAATTCCGATCCCATATTAAAATTAAAACCTCTTTAAAATGTCTAAAACAATTAATTTCCAATTGAAAAACTCGTTTTAAGTGGTTTAGAGCATACATAATGTAAATTCTTTCTGTAAACTGAAATCAAGTTAACATTTCTAAAAATAAACTAATTTTTTTACTCCAAATATATAAAGAAATAACAATAGTAGTAATACATTTAATTTCATGTAAAATTAATTAAAATAATAATTTTCATTTCAATATTATAAGTTAGCTGATGTTAATTCAGAAAAAACATTTTAATAAATTTTACTAGCTTTTCTAGTTTTTTAATAATAATCCTTATACTTTCTTAATATGTTATTTTAATTTATTTTTAGGTTGTTGTATAGTTTATCAGTTAATATTTTTCAAATACATTAATTTATTTACTATTTCTCAAACATAAACGATGGGCCTCGAGACAACCTACGCCATGCCTCCCTTCGGTTCGGGACTGCGAGGCGTATGCGCTTAGAGATGCTATCTTATGGGCTTGTGATCAGGGCTTATCCAATGTCATATTCGAAACGAACGCCAAAATAGTTGCAGATGCCATCTACGACACGAGCCACGACATATCGGAATTTGGAGACATTATCCGAGATATTCGAAAAATCCTTGACAACCATGGAAACTTCTCGGTCCATGCGGTGGAAAGACAAGCTAACGAAGCGGCTCACTTAACCGCGAGACACTCTCCTTTATTATCTTGTCCAAAAGTGTTTGATGTAATTCCGTTTTTCCTTTCGCATTGTATTAACGTTTTCTGTACCGACCATAATTTTAATGATAGGATTGTTTCCCGATCGGGTGATGGCAATGCCGAAGCTTGATCGTGTCTCAATCATTTTTCTTAAAAAAAAAACTAACTACATGACTAAAAAAATGTATAAGTACATGTATATTGTATATGTTAAAAAAAACATTGATGTATATTGTACAAGTCAATGAAGCATAATCTTGGAAAAAGGGCTAGCCAAAAGGAAAAGGTTCTGCAAATATTTAAAGAGTAGTCTAGAGTTAGAGAGAGAGACAGAGAGAGACCGGTCAATAGTCTTTTGTTTTGCAAGGTTAATATTAGAGTAAATTACGTTTTTAGTCCCTGTGGTTTGTTAAAATCTATGGATTTCGTCCCTGTGGTTTGAAAATTTCTGTTTTAGTCCCTTCAGTTTGCAATTCTTTCCTATTTTTGTTCTAAGAGCAAAACACTACTTTCAAGTATGAAGGACTAAAATAGAAATGAAATGTAAACCATAGAAATGAAAAAAGCAATTAAATTTAAATCATAAAGACGAAAAAGGTAATGAATTATAAACTACGAGGATGAAAATTGTAATTTTAAAACCATAAGGTCGAAATTATAACAAACACATTAACACAGGGACTAAAAACGTAATTTACTTTTAATATTATAAACTAATAAAAACCTACAACTCCTACTACATTATGTACAAGCCACTAAAGCGCAATTTATTTGGATTTGAGATTTTAAGCTCTGTCAAAATGTTTGGCAAAAGAAGGGTTTGTACCTTGACTGTGGTGGTACAAACGTAATTTCCTTAGAGTTAAAACTCTCAAATAAAAAATAATATACAAATTTTAATGCATAGTTACAAGTTAGTAAAGCAGTGTTGCACTGAATTTTCAGATATCATATCTGAGAAGACGGTTTTCCAGAATTATAAATGTAATTCCAGAATAATATACAACTCTTAGGCCATCCGTATCCCATGCGGGTTCGGGTTCGGGCTCGGGTAGGGCGGGTAGTGGTAGGGGGGGCTTCCTCTGCGGGTATGGGAGGCGGGTTCCAAAACCCGATAAACCCGAGACTTATTTGTTTGTTTTTTAATTTTTTTTAAAAAATTTGAAAATAAATAAACTCCAACGGCTATAACGGCTATATTTATATTTATTTTTTTTTATTTTTTTTCAATTTAATCACACTATATATATAATCCTAAAACCCATTTTATTTTTCACATAAAACAACTTTCTCATTCTCTCATTCTCTTTCATTCTCTATATTTTAAACAATATGGATTCGCCACAACCCGGTTCACCGACCGCATCATCATCATCCGTAGACACCGACGAGTTGTTGCATCTACAAAGGGAAATTTTTCGACAGACTGCACAATTAATTTATGGTAGCACCGCCTCATCGTCAAGAAGAGAGAGGGCCGCGGACATAGAAAGAGGTCGAGTAGCTGCAAACGAGCGGCTTATGCGGGACTACTTTGGCAACAACCCGGTTTATACACCGGATATGTTTAGGCGGCGGTTCAGGATGAGCAGACAACTATTCGAACGAATAGTTGAAGATTTAGAAGGAGAGTATCCGTATTTTACACTTCGGTTGGACGACAGACGCAAACAAGGTTTTTCTCCGATACAAAAGTGTACTTGCGCTATTCGGCAATTGGCGTATGGAGTAGCTGCTGACGCACTTGACGAGTACATCCGTATGGGAGAGAAAACGTCACGAGATTGTATGTACAAATTCTGCACAAGTATTATTGAACTGTATGGTCAAAAATATTTACGCAAGCCTACTTTTATTGATATTCAGAAGTTGTACGCCGCGCATGAAGCTAAACACGGATTTCCCGGCATGCTCGGAAACATAGACTGTACTCACTGGGCGTGGGCAAATTGTCCGGTAGCATGGCGAGGTCAATTCATGAGAGGTGATCATGAGCACCCGACAATCATGCTAGAAGCAGTGGCCTCTCAAGATCTATGGATCTGGCACGCATACTTTGGTGTTGCCGGTTCCAACAACGACATCAATGTTCTCAATCAGTCGCCCATCTTGAACGATGTATATGATGGAAAAGCACCCGACTGCCCTTTTGAGGTGAATGGAGCCACCTACGAGCACGGATATTATCTAGCGGATGGGATATATCCGGAATGGGCTACTTTCGTAAAATCATTTACGTGCCCACAGGACCCTAAACGACAAAAGTTCAAGTCCGCGCAAGAAGCGGCACGTAAAGATGTTGAACGTGCTTTTGGTGTGCTTAAACAACGTTGGCATATACTTCATAACCCGACACGCGGATGGGAACCGACAAGATTGGCAAACATTATGTACGCTTGTGTCATATTACACAATATGATACTCGAAGACGAAGACCATGCTATTTGTGGTGGCGATGAAAACGACATTTTCACGGATGATATCGAAACCCAAATCAATGAGGAACAACGCGCGGCAAATGTTCGAGAAGTCAAAAACCGGGGCACTCATAATAACCTTCGGTCGGATTTGGTCGAACATATTTGGCGTATCCAAGTTCCCAACAATGACGACGAGTAGATTTTTAAATTTATTTTGTATTTTTTAAATTTATTTTGTAATTTTTATTTTTAATGAATGATATGAATTTTTATTTTTATTATTTATCTTATTTTTATTTATTAAAAAATATATAAATATTTTTATTTTGTTAAATAATTAAATGTATAAATAAAAGAATTAAAAAAAATGAGGTGGCAAGAGGGCTTGAGGGTAGCGCTACGCCACTTTAGGGCTTGATGGTTTGAAGAGAGGGTTAGGAGAAAAGCTGATGTGGCGCTGATGTGGTGCTTGAGGACAGCCGGATGACCTTGTAGCATAATGTTCAAGTTGATAAAATATAACTAACCTGAAGTAATATTATATGATATTGTAAAAAGATTCAGTAAATATAAAGTGGGAACAGCGTGTCATTGGGCTTGTCACGGGAAAATTTTGAATGGGATGGAACGAACAATTAAAGGGCAACTGGTTTTTTCTTTTTGAGTTATTTTTTAAAAGAAATTATTTTGTTTCAAATATCTATATTACTTGTACTAGTTGTCTATCAGCGCAGGTTAATCACAATTTTGAAGCCATTTTGAAGCCATAGCTCAACCATCAATCATATTTGTTGTTGCATTCTATCCTCTCCATCCCTCTCATTTTTATTTTCATAGGGACTATATGGATTTATGGCGAATTAGCTAATAAAATAAAATATGGTTTATTGACAAAATATCTAGGGGAAATTGTTAGAGTGCCAATTTTCCAAACTCATATATTCAATAATCGTTAAAAAAAATCGAAAGTCATGACTATATAAAACCTAAGTTACAACTTACAATCATATGTAAAAATACACTTCTGTATATTTTGAATATATGATAATATATATGTAAATGTCCTATATTTTGTCTCTATGATTTACAATTCATTTATATGTTAATCTCTCATATTTAAAAGTAGTAATTAGTCTCAAGGACGAAAATAGAAATTAATTGCAAACATAGAGACGAAATCTGCAATTTTTAACAAACCACGGGACTAAAAATGTAAGTTACTCTATAATTTAAGTTAATTGCCTATAGTTGTTTGGTTGTTTTTTCATTATATCATACATTGAAAATTGATCTATCCAAACATCCTACTCCACTCGCTAAATGTTTGTCATAAGATTAGATGTTGTCTCATCAGGGCCGGTCATAGAGTTTTTGATGCCCTGTGCGATAATGCTAAAAAATGCCCCTATGGCTACTTTGTTTTATTGTTCGTTCGTTTAACTTAATCGAACGATGGTAAACAAACGGAATTTTTTGTATTCGTGTTCATTCATAAAGAAAATGTGCTCATTAATGTTCGTTCGTTAAATTGCTATATATATATATATATATATATATATGAATGAAGTTTTTGTGATCATTTTCGTTCATTGAGAAAGTTTGTTTGTTGGTTAATATGCTAAATATAAATCGGCATGAGTTGTTGAAATGTTGGGTGTTCATCGTTTCATGATGCGCATTCAGTATCCATCAGGTCTTTTTTATAGTTAAAGCCCAGTTGTCCAATTTGCAAATTATCAAACTCAAAAGTAGTAATAGATGTCAACTTGATGCCCCCTTGGGCTTTGATGCCCTGTGCGGTGGCACGGGCTGCACATGGCCAGGGCCGGCCCTGTGTCTCATTGATATAAGTGGTAATTTTGAATACCAATCTATTCGTCATTGGTGGTCATACAAAAACAAGATCCTTACCAATTGATGGCTAGCTTCAAAGTTGCACCAATTTGGCAATAATAATTAATTCATCCTTAGTTTTTTTTTGAACAAATTCATCCTTAGTTAGTTGCAGATTTATGGGCTTTGCGTGATAAATTAATAAAAAACGAATAATTCATGAAACTTTTAGTTCCATGATTTTCCCTACTAAATATACTATTCAAGTTGGTTATCACTTTATTCTGTCTATACATTTAATTAAAGTTCTATCTCTTTCGACCATCAACCGTGTATACAAGCAAATTAAACCAATGGTTTTAGCTTCCTATTTACTGCATTAGGTCAGCATTCGTAATATTACCCCTGATGGCCTGATCCAACCTTTTGGGTTAAAAGGACAATGTATTTTGTATAAGTGGTGAGCAAGAAGGTGACGGATGACCCATATTGGACATTACTTTCACTTAGAAAACAATATCAAACCAAGTAGAAACTTAATCGAAATCAACCCAAGATCCAAAATAAACTCAAACATGTTTGTAATGCGGAAACGATAAATTCGAAAACCTCAATGGAACAATAATTAACAACAAAATGTAAACTTAACTTGACGGAAATAATAAGATATAGAAAACGACACCGGATTAACATGGAAAACAAAAATGAGAAAAACCACGGGCAGAGGAAACCACCAAGAATTCCACTATAATTGATCGATGTGACAATGCTTGAGAAACCAGAAAAATCGATGAGAAATACAAATTAAAAGATAATCTTATATGTGTATTTGTTGGGAGAGTTTGTCCATATGGTTATCTGGAGAGCGCCTTAGCAAAAAATAAAGAGACCGTATTGAAGCCGTCCATATGCCCTTGGGGTGACTTTCCCGGGAAGGTAAAGCCGTATGGAAGTCGCCCGGCTCATTTATGTAAACCAAAACTGTAGCAAAGGCGAGTAGCATGCGGGTATTCTCACTTGAGAGCGGGTTTATACACTGTTTCTAAAGACCTCCAAAGCCTCATTTGTAGACGTTTGAAGCAGATTGTGGAACCCAAATCATGACATGCTACTGCCACTTCCATGCATGGTATTTTATCCACTTTCATCAATTTATGCATAACCTTTTGAATCCCAATTTTCATGCATGCACAGCTGGACGCATATATATAGAGCCGCGTTATGAGAATATGAGGTTAATGTGAGAAGTGGTTATCAAACGTTGGATGAGAAATGGACGCAAAATAGGATGAGATGCACCGAGATAAGATGTACCAGATCAATTCCCTTCTAAGCCACAATTCATGGGAAGGGATTTGATTAAAAATGATCAACGGTTCATATCCACTTCTCACGCTTCTCATGTTAACCTCAACTTCTCACACGATCCGCCTATATATATATATATATATATGTGTGTGTGTGTGTGTGTGTGTGAACTTTTGGAGTCGATATTTTACATGTGGTGATAACCGTAACCTGTGCTTTCATTGTGTTTAACGTATTGTACCTTTAGTATATTTGTTAAAAGATAATAAGTTTACCAATCTTGACATGTTTTCTAACTTAATCTGGTTGTTGTAGAAAATATAAGAGTTTGAGGGCTTAAAGTGACAAGTGCTGATACTGAAGTGGTGTTAAAGAATTGGAGGATTGCGCCTCACTTTTCCAGAAAGTACAAGGGTAGCGGAGCAATTTCTAGTTGCTGAAGGGCTCAAGTGCAAATATCATTGAAGTATATAAGCTGTCATTTTAGGGTTTACAATCGCAATTGATTTAATTTTCATTTTGTAGACCTCTCGTCTGAGTTCTCTCTCTCTCTCTCTCTCTCTCTCTCTCTCTCTCTCTCTCTCTCTCTCTCTCTCTCTCTCTCTCTCTCTCGTTTTTAGGGTTTTGTTAATATTTCATCTTCAAACCTTTTGAAGGTGGATTATGTAGTTAGATTTACTTTCTTGTTTAGTTTGTAACAGTTTAATCTTTGTATTATGAATATTTGAGTTCAATATATTGTTGTTATGAGTTTCATTATGGTATCAGAGCTATGGCTCTGATTCCTCATCTCTGTGATGTTCTTCGCTCATAACAATAAATGATTAATTCTTCATCTTCTTGTTATTTCATTTCATGTTCATAGTTAAAATGTTTTTCTGAAGTTTTCGTTTACGAGACCTTCTTCATCAGTGTTGAAAACTTTTTTTTTCAAAAGGAGATTTATGAGATCTTCTTCATCTGTGTTAAAAGTTTTTGATATCTTCATTTGTGTTGGAAATAGTTTTTTAAATAACCTAGATCGACCTGTTTGCGTTGTTCTTGGTTTCGATATCTTCATATGTGTTGAAAATATGTTTAAATAACCTAGATCGACCTGTTTGTGTTGTTCTTGGTTATTTTTGTTACGTTGATCTCATCTACCTTCTTTTCCAGTAACTTGATCACTTACTCCTTGTTTTATTTATCCTATTCAAACATTTTTTTGGAGTGTAAATGTCCTGGTAAGATCCAGATCTGATCTCCTTAGATCTTTTCTGAATCGTTGCCTTTTTTTGTGATCTGGATCTGGTTTGTTCAGGCCTTTTCTGGATCTGCATGTCGTTGTTTGTCATATTCAACTCTAGATTTTTTCTTTGTAGATCTGACCTAAGTTGACCATTTGATCAGTTACTGGTGTCATTTACAAAAGTATTTCATCAACATAAATTTGTGGTCCTTCTGTGTGGATATGATCTTTCTAGATCTGGTTCATACTTGTCTTTGGTGTGAATTTATAGAACTGCAGATTTATTTTTTTGAATATCTCATATGTGTAACACACTTGCATGTTAAAATTGTGTGTTCATCAAGAATCAGATTTCAAATCTCCAATCTTGGATCCCTTATGATATGATACACCAGATCTAAGATCTAAAAGTACACTGTGTACAGTATCGTTGAAGTTCTTAGCGGTTGGATTCTTATCTTCATATTGTGTGACCTTTCACACTATTTGATGTATTTCTGTTAAACTTAGTGTGTTAGTCCTTTGTGACTTCTTTTGTGTGATAGTGCTTGTGGCTTTTTTGTGTGTTCAGGTTGTGCTTTTGAACCTGTGATATTTCTTCTGGTATCTCCTTACTTGAGATTCTAGATTCATCCTCTACATTTCCGATGTGCTCATCTGAAACCTATCACTGTAAGTTTGGGTGTTTGTTTCTCGCCATCCCACTGTAAGTATCCCTTTCTCCTTTCTGTGTGCCTATTTTGTTTGGGAATCTGAGTGGTGAGCTTGACCTACCACCTCTGAGTGGCAAGGAATCCTGTTCTTAAGATGCTCAAGTTTTTCCTGTGTGTGCATCTCTCCCTTGTCTCTTTTCTCCTTGTTGTTCACTATGACGAGGGAAGTTTCTCCCAAAGCTCCAGAACTGCAATCTATGATTGCGAAACTGGACTTTGGAGATCCACTTTATCTCCATCCCAGTGACACCACAGGAGCCTCTATTTTAAATTTCAAGCTGAGTGGTACAGATAATTACAAGGTATGGTCCTGTGCCATGACTTTGGCTCTTGAAACCAAGAATAAACTTGGTTTTGTAGATGGTTCTGTGGTTAGATCTGTTGATAATGATGTTCTATCTAGATAATGGGATAGATGTAACTCCGTCATGTTGTCATGGATACTTAATTCTATCTATGAGGATTTATTTGTAAGTCAAGTGTTTTCCAAGGTTGCCTCAGAGGTATGGACTGAGCTTAAGGAAACCTATGATAAAGTAGATGGTTCTGTCACGTTTAATCTTCATCAAAAGATTAACTCTCTTTCTCAATCTGGTTCATCTGTTTCTGATTATTACCATAAGTTGAACGCCTTATGGAAGCAATTTGATGCACTTGCAATGCTGCACATGAATTTTCAAAACACAATCAACTTATAAAACTTATGCAGTTTCGTATGGGACTTGATGACAACTATGTAAATATACGCAACAACATTTTACTTACAGACCCTCTTCCTACTGTGAAAACGACATTCTCTCTTGTGTCCAGAGAGGAGCCACATCGAGGTGTGACTCGATCCTCTAACACTAAGAACCAAAACACTGCATTTTTTGGAAAATTAAATGACAACAGGAAGAAGGCTGGAAAGTACCCTCTCATATGCAAGCATTGTGGTTTAAACGGGCATACTATAGAGAGGTGCTATAAACTAATTGGTTTCCCTAAGGATTTCTAGTTCACTAAGTCTAAGAATAACCAGTCCTTCAAGCCTCCATCTAGCAATGCCTGTTCCTCTGATCCTCCTAGTCGTGTTCAAAATGCTTCGCCTTCTCTGTCTGAGGATCAAATAAATCAGTTTCTCTCACTTATAGATTAGAAACAACATGAAAGCATCTCTGTCAACATGGCAGATATGTTTTCTAGTAATATGGTGAATCTGTCTAAAATTTCTAAATCCTCTTGGTCTGGGTGGATAATAGACTCTGGAGCAAACCAACATATGACTTGTTCTGTTTCTTTATTAGAAAATATTTTGGACATCTCTGATTTAAATCTTAAGGTTACCCAACCTAATGGGAATGAAGCTAAAATTAATCAAATTGGAAACTATAGACTCAATAACAGGGTAGTTCTATTTGAAGTTCTTGTAGTTCCTGATTTTCATGTTAATCTTTTATCGGTACATAAGATTGCTAGAGATAGCAAAATATTCGTTGGTTTTGATGAATACAAGTGTTACCTTCTTCAGGTTCTCTTCCCAAGAGAATTGTGGGGACTGGTAGCTAACAAGGAGGTTTATACTTCTTTGATAAGCTATCTAATGGTGAGTCTTTGGATTCTCGAACTTTAAATCAATTTCTAAATAAGTCTAATCTGTCTTTTCTATGTAATGCCTCTTATCAATTATGGCATAGTAGACTTGGTCACCCGGCTGATCAAGTATTAGGAGTTCTGAAAAATACTCTAGGTTTGGGGAATAATCAGACCTCTATTCCTTGTGATATATGTCACCAAGTAAAGCAAACCAGAAATAAATTTAGTCTTAGTAGTCATGTATCTAAAGTTCTTGGTGAATTAATTCACCTGGACCTTTGGGGACCTTATCGTGTTCCTACTAAAGATGGTTATAGGTTTTTCCTTACTATTGTTGATGACTACACTAGATCTGTGTGGGTTTACTTGCTGAAAAGCAAAGATGAAGTCTTTGACAACATTATTGCCTTTCACAGCTTGCTGTTCACTCAGTTCGGTAAAACAATAAAAACCTTCAGGAGTGATAACGGTACTGAGTTCACTAATAATAAATTGGGTGAGTTTTTTTTATGTCTAAGGGTATTGTACATCAAACTACTTGTGTCTATACTCCCCAACAAAACGAGGTAGTTGAACGAAAACATAGACACTTACTTAATGTTGCTAGATCATTAATGTTTCAAGGAAACCTTCCATTAAATAATTGGAATGAGTGCATCATGACCGCTACTTACCTTATTAATCGCACTCCTTCCTCTGTGTTAAATGGGAAAAGTCCTTATGAAATGGTATTTGGTTTTGCACCTGTTCTTGATCATTTGAGAAACTTTGGATGTTTATGTTTTGCAGTAAAACCAAATGTTTCTGATAAATTTTCTACTCGTTCTGAGAAATGTATTCATATTGGATACTCGAATTCAAAAAAGGGTTATAGACTTTATAGCCTAGATTCTAAACAAATCATTGTCTCTAGAGATGTTAAGTTTTATGAGGCGGTCTTTCCTTTCAAAATGGGTGCAAACCAACCAACTTGTGATTCTGGTAACATAAATTCCTTAAACTTTTTTGATTCTGTTAATTTTCAGACTAATGAATCTTTCCCTGAAATGCCCAATGATGTTGTTAGTGTGAACTCTCAAAATAACAATGTCCCTAGTTTTACTGATAATTCTAGCACCCGTAATTATCTTGGCAACCAAGGTAGAAATGTTGAGTTACTTAACTCTGGTAGTACTAGCATAGAAAACCATAATATTAGAGACGTCAGATCAAATGGTCCTGGTGACTCTGATGTGGCAGCCAACAGTGTGCGTGAGGCTAATTTTCGTCGTCTTACTGTTCAAAATAATAATGATGGTGAACATTTGAGGTCCACTTCTGAGGGCGATGTCTCTGAACAACTTGTCACCTCATTTCGTAAATAAGTCGCCCCTCAAATCTTCCTTATAGATTTGATGACTATATTGTTGAGGGGAAGGTCAAATATGGTATTGAAAAGGTTGTAAACTATTCATTTCTTAATAAACCCAATTTCTGCTTCGTTTCAACTTTAAATAAATCTTTTGAACCTGAATCTTTTTTCGAAGCTTGTAAGGACCAAAATTGGGTAGATGCTATGAACTTAGAAATGGAGGCCTTGTATAGAAATTGCACCTGGACCTTAACTGATTTACCTACAGGTAGAAAACCTATAGGATGTCGTTGGATCTATAAGATTAAATATAAGTCCACTGAAGAAATTGAACGGTATAAGGCCCGTCTTGTAGCTAAAGGTTATAGTCAGCGTGAACATAGTGATTATGAAGAAACTTTTTCGCCTGTCGTAAAGATGGTTACAGTAAGGTGTGTAATTGCTTTAGCTATTCAAAATTAGTGGTCTTTATGTCAATTAGTTGTCAATAACGCATTTCTATATGGTGATCTAGAAGAGGAAGTATACATGAGTCTTCCTCCTGGATATTTTTCGAAAAATGATAAACGAGTGTGCAAACTTGTTAAGTCTCTATATGGACTGAAACAAGCTCCACGACATTGGTATGCAAAATTATCTGCATGTTTGATTAGTAATGGTTTTTCTCAAAGTACAAGTGATTACTCATTGTTTACAAAGTTGTCTAATAATGTTTTTGTTATATTACTTGTATATGTAGATGATATAGTAATCACTGGGAATTGTGATATTGAAATTAAAAGAGTTAAAAATCATTTACAATCTAATTTTAAGATTAAAGATCTTGGATCATTAAAATTTTCTTGGGTATTGAAATTCTTGAAACTGACAGTGGAATTTGCATGTCACAAAGAAAATACTATCTTGAATTGTTGAGTGACTTTGGGTATTTATGTTGTAAACCAATAAATACACCAATGGACATGAATTTAGTTGTGACAGATTTTTTTGGTTCTGAATCGAAAGATCCTCTTCTTAAGGACTTTACTAGATATCAAAAGCTTATTAGTAGGCTTATCTATCTCTTAGCTACTCGTCCAGATATATCTTATGTAGTCCACTGTTTGAGTCAGTACATGCATTCACCACGAGAGTCTCATTTGAAGCTGGCTCTTCGTGTGTTGAGGGTTGTGTTGGCCCTAAGTATCTGTTATGTAAAAGTATTGAAAATAGTTCAAGTCAGAAGACCAACAGAGATCAGACAGAAGATTCGGAAGAAGTTCAAGTCAGAAGACCAACAGAGCTCAACAGAGCTCTGTCGAAGACTTCCAACAGAAGAACAAGTGTTTAACAGAAGACCAACAGAGCTCTTGCGAAAGAGCTCTGGTGAAGTGAAGACCTCTGTCAGCCTAAGTCTCGTAGGAAATCCCAAGTGTTAGACAAGTGTCCATACTTTCCACGTATGCCCTAAAAATAGGAGACACACTTTCCACGTGTCATTCTAGGGTACGATAGTACACTGCCTTCACTTTTCCAGGGCTATAAATAGAGAGGTAGTGGAACAAACAATTGTAAGTTTTGGGAAGAGTAGTTTTTCCACAATTGTTTAAGCACACACTGCAGCAATCCCGAGCACTACCTCCGTACGATATTGTTGTCCTATGAGATTTTCGAACACACTCGAACATGTTCTTGGTGTGATTCATTATCAATAAATGAGCAGCTTTTATATCTGATCCTGTTATCATTTTACTGTTCAATATTTGATTCTCATAGTTCAATTATCGTTTACACAATCACTCATTTTAATGGCTTTATTTAATATGCTTCCGCTGTGTATTTCACTACCATTAATATGATACAACGTGAATCTGGGAACCTACAATTGGTATCAGAGCTTCTTTGGTTTTCTTAAACCAAACGATCCAATCTACCAAGGTTGACTCACTGTTGTTGATTGTGTTTGTGTGTCTTTAAAAGCTTCATTACATACTCTGTTTTTACTGCTTCCTAGTCTAAACAAGCTTTCATAGCTCATATAACTGTGTTTAAAGCTTTCTAGCTTAGTTTAAACGTTTCTCTTAGAAGTTACTGTTCCATTAGTTACTGTTTAAAACTCTTCTTCGAGTTGAAACTCTTTTTAACAACTGTACTCTGTCTTTCTCAAAATGGCGAACAACGGTATAAATGTTATCTATACTGCTGGTTCTTTAACAAAACCTCCTACTCTTCTGAGAGATGAATATGCTCAGTGGAAGATCAGGATGGTTAACTTTTTCGATGGTATGGATAAAGACTTAATGCGATCTGTCACGGACGGACCATACCAACCCATGGTTTTTGTTCCTCGTGTACCCGCAACAGGAACTACTGCTGAGATTCCAGCTCATTATGAGATTAAAACCACAGGTTTTACTGATGAGGAAAATCTAAAAATGGAAAATGATCTTAAAGCAGTTAGACTACTGATAATGGCCATTCCAAACGAAATATTTCAAGAACTAGATTCATGTGTTACTGCTAAGGAAATCTGGGATCAACTTCTTAACCAACTTGAGGGTGGTATCAAGACCCAAAAGAACAGAAGGACCCAATGTATAAATGAATACAACGATTTCAAGGCACTTCCTGAGGAAACCTTACAACAAACCTACAACAGATTTAATGTGTTGATCAACAAATGCAAAAAATGTGGGGTTGTTAGGTCGAAGGAAGATAACAATGTTCTGTTTTTGAAAAGTTTGAATGATGAATGGTTAAATCTATCCATGTCTTTACAAGCCAACCAGGACTTAGATGCATGGTCTCTAACAGATGTGTATGGCACTTTGGCCGCACAAGAGAAGGATGTTGTCAAGCAAAAAGGCAAATCCACCATTGCAGGCCCAATCGCTTTAGTTTCTGATTATAAGAAAACCACATCAGAAAAGTCCAACAGAGAGAGTTCAAACAGAGAGAAAAAGAAAGATAAGTCCGTTAAAAAGAAAGGAAAGAAAAGTTTAGTTGCAGAGAGTGATACAGAGGAAAGCTCATCAGAGGATGATGACATTCAAGCTTTTGCTCAATCTCTTGCTCTAATAACTCAACAATTTAACAAGAGATTTGGCAATAAGTTTGACAGAAGAGGTAGATATGAGAGAAAAGAAGACAAAAGAGAATACGCTGCACCAGAACAAAGTAACAACAGAGTTACCACAGAACAAAGACAACCTCCACAAAACAGAAGAGAAAATCCACCAGCACAACAGAAGGCCGATGCTGCTCAACCCATCAATCAGAATGATGGACGTTGCTTCAGATGTGGCAAACCTGGGCACTTCTCTGTTAATTGTAGAGGCAAACTGGTAAAAGACCAGGACTACTACAAGAACAAATACAAGTACAACTACAGAGAAAGAAGCTATGTTGCTGAAATGGAGAACTAGGTTTCTGATTCATCCTCTGATGATGAACCAGAACAAGCCAACTTTTGTGGAGTTGCTGTGGATGATGAAAGTTTAGAAGAAGCTGTTGACTGGATGATTGGAGAACCAGAGATAACGAAGGGAACAACAGAAGAAGAAGATCTAGCTCATGCATTTTCTCTTACTACGACAGAGTCTGACGACAGAGCGCTGGAGACCACCAGACCCAGTGCCAAGGTATGTTCATCTGAATCCAAGTCTGACTCAGAATTAGAAATGCATGTTTCTATGCTGAATGAGGAATTTCAACTTCTTAAACAAAAACTTTCTAAAGAAAAGGAGCTAAGAAAGCTAGCTCAGAAGGATCTGTCCTTTTACAAGAGAGAGAAAACACTCTTGGAACAAGAAAAGGAAGAAATCTTCAAAGAAAAATCTGAGCTAGAAATCTTGCAAAAGAAGAAAGAGAGCCTGTTTTCTGACAAAATTAACGAATATGAAAATGTTTTGAAACAAAAGTCTGAAAAATTGAAAAAGTCTGAAACAGAGAGACTTAACTCTGTTGCTCTAACTGACTATTTTCAAAGAGAAAGGGAAATTCTGCATCAATCTCTACAGAGAAAAGAAATTCAGATTAAAAAATACCAGGATGCACAAGATGTGCACATCAAGATAAATTCACAGATGGATACGCAAGGTCTTGGTTTCTCTGACCTTGCTCCCTATGACGAAAGGAAGAAGACATCTCTGTCCTCTGCCTTTTGTGTTGGGAAAATCCAAGAGGATGTGATATCTGGTAATGCTGTTTTCAAAAGAACCAAAACTTTAGATGCTTTCTCAAAACCAAGAAATCTTGACTTTAGGAACGTCAGCTATGATTCCTCTGATCATGAAAAGGTTTTAAAACCATCCTCTGAGTTTATTCTTGATCAAGGAAGAGCTAGAATCATATTTCCTAACTCTGACAAGAACTTGGATACAAAAGAGATTTTTAACTTCAACTCATTCAAAGGACAGAAGTCTGTTACTTCTGTGACTGAGTCCTCTGTTGATAATCCCACAGAGCAAACTCAATCCAGAAGCCCCAGTCTTCTCTCCTACCCCTGAATCCATAAGAACATCTTTTGAGGAAGATTTGTTGAAAGTTATCGAGGAAAATGTTGTTTCAGATTCTTTAAAGCCAAAGTTGAGAAGGTTCAGAACTGTCAAAACAAATATCTCTGTCATACCCATTGAAACGAAAACCTCCGACAGAGCCACTAGAGACTTTCTAGGCTCTGACAGTGACTCTGACTCTGAAGTAGATAAACAGATTTTTTGTGGTCAAAAGAAAATTTTACACAAGTTAAAGCAGATACCGATAGAATCTACGGATCTAAAAGATGATGTTTCTTTCTTCAAGAAACAATCAAGGTTTATACCGGTAACTGAGTTTAACAACAAAGTTTTTAAGATTCTTGCTTCTAATGCAGTAGAAGTGGAGAAGAGAGAGAAAAACAAAAGTGTTTTAGTAAACCCAAATGTTCCTCTTGCTTTCAAACCAGTAAAATTCACACAAGAACAGAAGGGAAAATGGATAGCAAACAACAGATCTATTCCAAATTCTGGTGTAAATCAAAGAAGAAATCCTTTCTGGTCAAATGAATCTATTCCAAAGAGCTTCATGTCAACAAAGTCTGTTTCTAGGAATAACAGTTTTAAGAAACAGAACCAGGACAGATTGTATGCAAAAACATCTGGTCCTAAAATCTTTCAGAATCAAGCTCTATTCAAACAGTTTTTGAATAAAAACAATGTGCATCAGTCATGTTCCATCAACTGCAATTGTATTCAACTGTTACTAAAATTGCAAAATCATCTGAATGGTCCCCACTGTGTTCTGAATCAGTACGTTCAAAAGAAAAATCCCACGACTGTTCAGAATACACAGAGGAAAACCTCTGGCACACCATCACAGTATGGAAAGCCCAAAGAAAAGTCTGTCAACCCACCTAAGCCTAACAGGAAAGGACCCATTATGCAATGGGTACCTAAAAAGAACTAATCTGTCTTGCAGAAACCTCATGTGCAGATCTGGTACTTGGATTCTGGATGCTCCAGGCACATGACGGGGAATAAGGAGCTGTTAACTTCTTTTAAGAACAAGATGGGAAGTGCAGTAACCTTCGGAGGAGACAATGGCGGACAGATTAAAGGTTATGGTACATTAGTAAATGGTGGTGTTTCAGTCTCTGAAGTTGCTTATGTTGAAGGATTAAATCATAATCTTCTCAGTATAAGTCAACTCTGTGATAACGGATTTGATGTCAATTTCAGGAAGAAATATTGTTCCTTGTTACTTTCCGAGTCTGGTCAAGAACTTTTAAGAGCTGACAGAAAAGGAAATCTTTACAAAATGAATTTTAAACCAAACCAAAACTCTACAACAGAGAAACTCTGTTTAGTGTCTTTGAAAAATGAAGATGCCTGGCTCTGGCATAAAAGACTTGCCCATTTGAACTTTCAAAACCTTGACAAGCTCGTGAAACTGAAATTAGTAAAAGGACTACCTTCTCTGAAGTTTGACAAAGACCATCTCTGTTCTGCTTGTGAACTGGGTAAGATGAAAAGATCTTCACATAGAACAAAGAGTGATCATAGTTGTCCCAGACCTTTGCATATGCTTCACGTGGATCTCTGTGGTCAAATCTCTGTGCAAAGTCTGTCGGGCAAGAACTATATCCTTGTTTTAATTGATGAATATTCTAGATATACTTGGATTGAGTTCATCAAAGTAAAATCTGATGTCCCAGAAATTTTGATAAGTTTGTTGAGAAGGATACAGGTTCTGTTAGGATTAAAAGTGCAAAAGTTGAGAAGTGATAATGGGACAGAATTCAAGAATGCCAAAATTGATACCTACCTAACAGAAGAAGGTATTTCCCAGAACTTTTCAGCTGCAAGAACTCCACAATAGAATGAAGCTGTGGAGAGAAAGAACAGAACGCTGGTAGAAGCTGCCAGAACAATGTTGGCTGGCTCTGTCCTTCCAATAAACTTCTGGGCAGAAGCAGTCTCAACAGCCTGTTTTACCCAAAACAGAGCTGTGATAGTAAAGAGATTTAAGAAGACTCCTTATGAACTCATCAACAATAGAAGACCAAACGTAAAATTATTTCATGTTTTCGGTTGCAAGTGCTACATATTGAATGACAGAGATCAGCTGGGAAAGTTTGATAAGAAAGCAGACGAAGGAATCTTTATTGGTTATTCCTTAACCTCTAAAGCCTATAGAGTCTACAACTCCAGATGTCGGGTCATTCAAGAAAGTGTAAATGTGTCCTTTGATGAAAGCACATCGAGCTCCTCTGATCGTAAATCAACAGAGGGGACACAGACAGAACAGAAAAAGACAAGTTCTTCAAAGACAAGGGAAGAAGATATCAATCTCATGTTCAACGATTTCTTCAATGATGATGATTCCTCTGATAACATCAACAGAGGAGATCAAGCTCAGAACTCAACAGAACAGAATCTGACAGGTACATCTCTCACTGGTCCCTCTAATATTTCACCATCTACTTCTCTGTCTACAGGAGTGTTACAGAGAAATGAGGAACCACATCAGAACGAGAGAGGACCTGAACAAGAGCCATCATCACCTTTGTTAACTAATATTGGCAGAGACTCCTTGTTTGAAAGCTCACCTTCACAGAGCCCTGTTAATGACTCTCAGAGCAATGAGGCCACTCTCCAAAGTCGTGTGCCACAGAGCCCCGGTCCCAATCAACAGAGCTCTGATGCTGAAGTTCATCTTTTCCCATCAGAAGCACAAACCCCGCCTGTTGTCCATGCTCCCATGACACGATGGACAAGGGATCATCCTCATCATCTTATCATTGGTGCTGCTGAAGATGGTGTGAAGACAAGATCGGCCACAATCAATGAAGCCTTCTTTGTAAATTTCTTAAGCATGATTGAGCCGAAGAAAATTTCTGAAGCCCTAGAGGACCCAAATTGGATCGAAGCTATGCAAGAAGAGCTTCTGGAATTCGAAAGAAATAACGTTTGGTCCTTGGTTCCACTCCCAAAAGGCAAAGCGGCCATTGGAACCAAATGGGTGTTTAGAAACAAAAAGGATGAAGATGGGATTATCATCAGAAACAAAGCCCGTCTGGTTGCAAAGGGATACAAACAGGAAGAAGGTATTGACTATGACGAAACCTTTGCACCTGTGGCTAGGCTAGAAGCCATCAGAATCTTCCTAGCCTATGCTGCTCATAAGGGTTTTAAGGTCTACCAAATGGATGTCAAGTCTGCCTTTCTGAATGGCAAACTGCAAGAAGAAGTTTATGTCCAGCAACCACCCGGTTTTGAATGTTCAGAGTTTCCAGACCACGTTTACAAGTTAGACAAAGCTCTGTACGGCCTTAACCAAGCTCCCAGAGCCTGGTATGAAACTCTGTCCAAATTTCTGTTGGTCAATCACTTCGAGAAAGGTACTGTCGATAAAACTCTATTCTTTAGAAGGTATAAGAATGATATACTTCTGGTACAAATATATGTTGATGATATTATCTTTGGGTCTACAAGGCAGGAGTACTGTGATAAGTTTGAAAGTTTAATGAAAAGGGAATTCAAAATGAGCATGATGGGAGAACTTTCTTTCTTCCTTGGTTTACAAGTTAAACAATCAGACAAAGGGACTTTCATAAGTCAGTCTAAGTACATCTCTGATATGTTGAAAAAGTATAAGCTCAATGATTCAAAACCAATGAAAACTCCTATTGCCACTGGAGTTAAGCTTGACTCTGATCTTAATGGTGAACCAACAGATGTCAAGTACTACAGAGGCATGATAGGGTCACTTCTGTACTTAACTGCCAGCAGACCTGATATAATGTTTGCAACCTGTCTCTGTGCCAGATTTCAAGCAAATCCTACAGAAACTCATTTAACAACTGTCAAGCGTATCTTTAAATATCCGAAAGGGACTCAATTTTTGGGTCTCTGGTATCCTCTTAACTCTAGTTTTGAGCTTGTAGCTTATACAGATTCAGACTATGGAGGATGCAAGAATGACAGAAAGAGTACTTCTGGTAGCTGCCAACTGCTTGGAGAAAAGTTGGTGAGTTGGACATCCAAGAAACAGAACTGTGTTTCAACCTCTACAGAAGAAGCATAATATGTTGTTGCTGCTAGTTGTTGCTCTCAAGTGATATGGATGAAAACAACTCAAAGATTATGGCTTGGAATATGGTAAAATTCCAATTCTATGCGACTCCAAGAGTGCCATTGCCATAACAGCCAATCCAGTTCAACACTCGAAAACTAAGCACATCGACATAAGGTACCACTTCATAAAGGATCATGTTGAAAGAGGAACTATTGAAATGTATTTTGTTTCAACTGATCTTCAGCTTGCTGACTTGTTTACAAAAGCCCTTGATGAAAGGAGGTTTAACTTCTTAATCAGCAAACTGGGTATGCTGAACTTATCCTCCTAACTATGTTCAACTCAACATAGCCTCTGATGATCCTACCAGAGCTCTGTCAAACAGTTGGGTAGGATAGTTCAACAGAGATTTTGTTGTTCACCAGAACTCTGTCAAGCATACTTTTTCAACACGCTTTCGGTGAACATTCTGTTTGTATATAAAATTTTATTTGTACAAAAGTTTTTTTTTGGTTTAAGCTCAATTTTCTATGGGGAGCTTAAAATAAAGATAATGCATGGTTTTAGGGGGAGCAAAAAGAGGGAAAACCTGTTCTGATGAAAATCCTTTGATAAAGTCAAGAACCCAACAGAACTCTGATATTTCACCAGAGCCTCTGTTGTTTCTCACCAGAACTCTGTGAAATATTCAAAGTCAGTTCTGTTATTGTTCTTTGACCATTTCCTCATCAGATACAGAATTTTAAATGTTTTTTGGGTTAAGGTGAAATACCACGTCATCAGGAGTACTAAAGGGTCACTCATCAGAAGCAAAAACTTGCAAAGCTCGAACATAGCTCTGTCAGTTTTATGCCACGTCATCAGAGGTGCGGGTTATTTCTAAGCGTCAACCACTTGTTACCCACACATCTCTAACCGCGACGGTTTACTTGCACAAAAGTGGTCAGAACAAATCCACGTGGCACTCTCTAATTGAAAGCTAAACCACTAGCTGTCCCCACGATACATAATTCAGGCCACTCCACCTTCTGACACTCGAGTGCCTACAGTATCTACGGCGATTACCTAACCACAAGTTCTGACTATTAATATCCATAACCTTGACCCATTTCTTTTCTAAACTTCCTAAACCTTTCACCTTTCCCTCTTTTATTTAAATCCTCAGTGTTCTTCAAGAAAACCCAAACCTGCAACAATGGCTGAACCCCAAAACTCTGCTGATTCAAGCTGAATAGAACCCACCGATGATATCATTGTTCTTCCATACGAGTTTGCTGACAACAACTACAGATTCGATCCTACTCCAGGACTCTATCTACCCCTGTATCACGTCTTCATTGAGTTCTTTAGAAACTCTAACATCTTCAGAGCCCTAACAGAGTTTGATGACCACCTTCCAGCGATCTATGTCCAACAATGGTGGACCACGTGCCAATACATCGAAGAACAAGACGGGATAGTTGGGAGCGTCAACGCAAGTAATGGAGGAGCAGGAACAATCCGCATTAGAGCAAGTACCTTAAGAAGAATCTTCCGAATGAAAACCAAACGACAGATAGGAATAGACGCCTATGAGAAACCACCAAAAACAGCTGTTCTTCTTGATTTCATGAAGTTTCTGGGTTACAACAAGGATCTGAATAGGATTGGAGAGTTCAAGCGACAGAATCTACCCACTATGTGGAATTTCATGTTCTCCACCTTAAACAGAACCCTTACCAGCAAATCTGGTAGTCAAGACCAAGCCACAACAGAAATCCTACAAATCATGTATGGATTGTTCTTCAATCGAAATTTTGACTACGCCAACATTCTCTACAACGATCTTCTTACGGCTGTAAACACAAAAACCTCATCCATCGCAAGAGGAGGAGTCGTTGGATCCCACAAGTTCTTGAAGATGATCAAGTTTCCACGCTTTATCAGTCTGGTGATCAGAAGAGCCTTCGACAGACTGGAACTAACTCATCAGGGTCGCTCAACACCTATTTGGACGATGTCAAAATTCCTCCCCACCACTTCTGGTGAATACCCCTTCATAAGAAAAATTCCAGATACAATGCTTGCCCTTATCGCCCCTGACCACATCTCTATCCAAAACTATCAAAGTGCTGCTCAACCTCAAGAACCTGAGGTGAGAACCCCAGCATACTTAGGATCTGAGCCTTCCTTAGAGAGCTTGAGTGATGAGATTGGTGAGGAAGTTAACAGACCAGAGGCAAGAGTACCCGAAGTGGGGTCTTCCTCTAGAAGAGAGGAAGTAGAGGACAGAACATCTCCTAGAGAGGCTGTCCATGAGGAAGTACAAGAAACACCAGAGGTAGAAACTATCTCTTCTGATAATGATGAGCAAGAAGGAAACATCAGAGAGAATCCAGAGAGTTCTACAGCCATAGGTGCCGAGGAAAATGTGAGAATAGAAAAAGATGCTCAACAGAGCACATCTGAGGGTAACCTTAACCAAAATCCCAGTGCTTCCACACAATCTAATCCTGGTGATCAAGACCAAAGGATTATTGAAACAGAGGTGCACACCTCGAACCCCAACCAGCCTATACCATCAGAGGCACCTCTTCATGCCTCTGGTACGCACGAAGCCGGGGAAACTATCTTTGGTAGTGATGTTCATTCGCCCCAGAACATCAATAGGTCACCTCCACACGATGATGCCTCTGTGGCTCATTTAGACTCCACACAAAATAGACCAGAGATCTTTGTAATCTCACGTAGCATCTGTCCGACTCAGGGACAATGGGAGACCAAAGTAGAACAAGGGAAAACATTGCTTGATCCAAATGCTTCTCATCACACCAGATTTCCTTCTTCAGAACCTGAGCTGGAAGAGGAAACTTTGGTCAGAACACCTGTAGTTGTTTCCCCTCAAAGGGAACATCAAGGATCAGGTGGAAGTCCTCCAAGAGCCAACATCAACACAACTCTTGACGGAGGCGCCTCTGAACTCGAGGCAGAATTGGATCCATGTGTTGGAACCAAGGAGACCCTCGTTGACACTGTCACAAGAGCAGAGTTCGAAAGCTTCTGTGACAGTATCAACAACTCTTTGAACGAGTATAAACTTATCAATGAACAAAAAGAGGAGCTGATCCGCAAGGAAAATGCTTCTCTCAGGGAAGAACTGCTGAACATCTCAAACAAGCATGCTGAAATAACTCGAAAATATGCCGAGGATGAAGCACTCGGAACAGAGTCTGAAAGAGTCAGAGGAGAAGAGATTGCAAAGCTGACAACAGAGATAGCCGACCTAAGATCAGTCAGATCAGAGGAAGTTAAAAAGACTTCGACAGATCTTGCAGACCTAAAGCGACTCATAACAGAGAACCACACAGCGCAGATGAACAGAACCCTTCCTATCCCCACGGTTATTCTTTCAGAATCTAACGTCAGAACCTTGACAGAGATAATTACCAACTCTGTTAAGGAATCCATAAAAGAAGCAACCACCTCATCTGCTACTCCACTCAACATCTCCAGCCCTAACCCAAATGACCTACCCATGACAGTTGGACAAATGGGAGACTTCAGAAAATCAATTCTTAGCCGAATGATGACGATCTCATCAAAATTTGTAATGAAAGCTAAGGCAACATAACAACATGTGAAAGCGTCTCTTGATACTCACAAGGTCAACTTCGAGGCTCAAGTAGAAGAGATCAGAGGTGCTGCAACAGAGGTAGAAGATGTAATGACAAAGGCAGCCTCAAACTTTACTGATATTATTATACAGGCTACCTCTACATCAAAAAGACCTGCAGAAGAAGCACCCACAGACGAACCCTCAAGCAAGAGACACAAAGCTGGTCTGAAGTTTGTTGTTCCGTCCTCACCAGCAGCTCGAATTGACGATTCTGACGATGATTATGATTTCGAAGACGCTCAAGAAGGTCAATCAGACAATCAATTGGGTGAGTCCTCCGAACAACAAAAGGGGGAGAAGGAGAAGGAGAAGGAGAAGGAGAAGGAGAAGGAGAAGGAGAAGGAGAAGGAGAAAGAGGCAGAGAAGGAGAAGGAGAAAGAGGTTGAAAAAGAAAGAGAAGCCAAGGGTAAAGGGAAAATCACAGAAGCAACTGAGGCAGAGACTACAGAAGGAGAAAAGGGGATAACAGAGGAAATCATGACATATATGACTGAAGTGGCATTTGACTACATGTTCAAGAACAGAGTCATCAAACCGACAGAAGAGGCAACACAAGAACCACCAGAGATCATCTGCCTAGATACCCCTCCTACTTCTCCAACAAAATAACCAGAGAGGACAGACCCATCCTCTGCTGAAGGACAATCAAGTCAAGCCCAACCTCAAGCTACTCAGAAATCTGCTCACATCGACACTCTTATGGCAGAAACCCATGATGACCCAAACCCAACGGTAACAGAACAGAACCCAGAAACCTCTACCTTTCATACCGAAAAACCTGCCTTAGAAACGGTATTTGCATTTCTATATGCTGACAGAGACATCATCCCTGTAAATGCCGTACCCATTAACCCATACCTCAACCCAATCAGAATAAACACCATTTCTGATGCAAGGCTAAAGTTCATCCAAACCAAGTCAAATCAGAACAGAGCCATCAATATAAACTTCGGTATCCGCAAAATTCTGGACATCAAGCACAAGAAGTTTCAACATGACAGGGTCACATACCATGAGTATACTGTGGAATCAACAGAAGGCAGAAATGTAATCTTCAATGACAATGATCTCGTCCTTCTGAACCCATATGACCTGATCTTACTCCACGCATATTGCTTGAACTTCTCAGAAAGATACACACCGGTCAGAACTGCACTACCAGAAGTCAGATTCGCTATGCAAGAGCACATCAATCTCAGAATACAGATTGATTATCAGCTAGGCATAGAGTTTGAAGTAGAGAAACTAGCGATTGCACCACCAAATGAAAACCTTGAGGGTTATGTCCATCACAGAACTGGAACCGTAGTAGAAGATCCTCCAGTCTTTGTCTGCCGACAGAAGGGCACAAAGAAGGCCATCAGAGCAGCTGAAGCCCACAAGTACTCAAGTGAGTCGCTAGTATACCTCAAGAACATAATCCAAGATCTCCCAAGAAACAAGTGTCCAGAAGAACAGCATAAACTCTTCATCGACCAGATTGACCTGATGCTGGACTTCCGCACTCTAATCAGAAGATTCGACAGAATTCTTAGGGGAGATAATTATGCTTAAATGTACTGGTCTTTTAAATCTCAATGTAATATTCCAAAAGATTAGTGCAAGGCTTCGACAGAGGTAAAAGTTCTCTGTTCTTTTGTTTAATCTCTTGTCAATTGTATATTTTTATTTTAAATACTTAGGGGGAGATTGTTGGCCCCAAGTATCTGTTATGTAAAAGTATTGAAAATAGTTCAAGTCAGAAGACCAACAGAGATCAGACAGAAGATTCGGAAGAAGTTCAAGTCAGAAGACCAACAGAGCTCAACAGAGCTCTGTCGAAGACTACCAACAGAAGAACAAGTGTTTAACAAAAGACCAACAGAGCTCTTGCGAAAGAGCTCTGGTGAAGTGAAGACCTCTGTCAGCCTAAGTCTCGTAGGAAATCCCAAGTGTTAGACAAGTGTCCATACTTTCCATGTATGCCCTAAAAATATGAGACACACTTTCCACGTGTCATTCTAGGGTACGACACTGCCTTCACTTTTCCAGGGCTATAAATAGAGAGGTAGTGGAACAAACAATTGTAAGTTTTGGGAAGAGTAGTTTTTCCACAATTGTTTAAGCACACACTGCAGCAATCCCGAGCACTACCTCCGTACGATATTGTTGTCCTATGAGATTTTCGAACACACTCGAACATGTTCTTGGTGTGATTCATTATCAATATATGAGCAACTTTTATATCTGATCCTGTTATCATTTTACTGTTCAATATTTGATTCTCATAGTTCATTTATCGTTTACACAATCACTCATTTTAATGGCTTTATTTAATATGCTTCCGCTGTCTATTTCACTACCATTAATATGATACAACGTGAATCTGGGAACCTACAGGTTGAAAACCTCACCTGGTAAGGGTATAAATTTTACTTCTTGTGATAACACTGATTTTAAATTGTCTGCCTTTGTTGATGCCGATTGGGGCAAGTGCTTAACCACAAGAAGGTCTGTTACAGGATACTGTCTTTTCCTGGGTAAATGTATGGTTTCGTGGAGAAGCAAGAAACAGTCTACTGTTTCACGCTCCTCCGCTGAATCCGAATATAGAGCAACGGCTTCGGCTCTTTGTGAGATAATATGGGTTCTTAACATACTCACGGATTTAAAATTAGATAATTTGTTACCAGTAAATTTGAATTGTGACAATAAGTCAGCAATTCAAATTGCTAACAACCCTGTGTTTCACGAAAGAACCAAACACATTGAGATTGATTTACATCAAGTAAGGAATAAAATTCAGTCTGGAATGTTAAAAACAGTTAAAGTTCCATCTTTAGAAAACCCGACTGACATTTTTACAAAACCTCTTGGTGTAAATCAACACAATTACCTTATATCTAAATTAAATATGTTGGATTTATTCCAGTGTCAAGATTGAGGATAATAAGTTTACCAATCTTGGCATGTTTTCTAACTTAATCTGGTTGTTGTAGAAAATATAAGAGTTTGAGGACTTAAAGTGAAAAGTGGTGATACTGAAGTGGTGTTAAATAATTAGAGGACCGCGCCTCACTTTTCCAGAAATTACAAGGGTAGCGGAGCAATTTCTAGTTGCTGAAGGGCTCAAGTGCAAATATCATTGAAGTATATAAGTTGTCATTTTAGGGTTTACAATCACAATTGATTTCATTTTCATTTTGTAGACCTCTCGTCTGAGTTCTCTCTCTCTCTCTCGTTTTTTAGGGTTTTGTTAATATTTCATCTTCAAACGTTTTGAAGGTGGATTATGTAGTTAGATTTAGTTTCTTGTTTAGTTTGTAACAGTTTAATCTTTGTATTATGAATACTTGAGTTCAATATATTGTTGTTATGAGTTTCATTAATATTGTGTAGTGGAATAAGCGGAGTTGGCTAGAATTCTGCACATGAGGTCCTGAGCTTGTTGTTTCAATGGCTAATATTGCTTATAATTTGTCACCAAGGCACCGAACTCCCCTAACAAAAATAAACAAAAATAAATAAAACGGATATAAAAAAGTGAGGTATATGGAACTACCCTAGATTGAAGAGCTCGTTCACCTGCATGTTTGCTGTCCCATATGAATATATTTGTGGCATTGTTTGCAACCATGCAGCTCCCACAACAATTCATCCTGATAAAAGAAAATTACATACATCTGAAGAAATTGAGGGAAATATGAGATAAATACTTGCCAAAATTTAGAAAACACAATATATATTATGAATTCATTGATTTTCTTTGTAGTGTTTGCTATCAGTAGAGAATTGCATAAAAGATGTTAACAGACCATACAAAATTACACCTTAAAAGAGCATACGAGTTGTTTTGCTAATATGAAGCATAACCTGATAGGAAAGTAATGCAGAAAACATACAGAACTTATACCTCAGATTCTTCCATCGCTTTTCTGGTCATTCCTATTATGGTAGTCACATATATCCATTAACAACCCCTAAGCTTCTTTACTTCCATAGATTTTGTCAAATCAACAAATCTACCAGAAACTTAATGAGCTTCTCAAGAGTTGTAACATTTTTAACCAGATATCAAAAACAACAACAAAGCAAAACAAAAAGGAATGCTAAACATATTGTAGACCCCATCAATTTGTGGCAAAGAAGTTCATAAATAGAAACAGAATAGAGTAGATATTTTAATGGTTACCTTGTCAAACTCAATTGATTGCAGAGATGATCAGAATAGAGTAGATATTTCAAATTTTTTAATTCAGTTTTAGAAATGGATTTCAAAATTTGGATCCAGCATCTTCCCTTGTTACCCCTTCTCCCCATTCTCCATCTATGCTTACAATTCCTGAAAACATCAAATACACCAGAAAGAAACAAAAATCAAAAGATGAACCACATTTCTGGTTTTACCATAGGGTTGCTTTAGAGAAACTTATGCATCCAGATCTTGATTTGTTTTTTTTTTTCATATATCCAAAAAAAGAACAATGGCATGTTGTATGCTTAAAAGAAGTAGAACACGAAGTATTCTTGAGGAAGAGTGTAATTAGGACACAAATCAACTTTATTTTGCTCACCATTAAGCAACAAAAACAGACATAGAAACAAAAACTTGTGGAAGGTACATTCTTTTGGCAAGAACATAGAGAGAAATAGAGGCATAGAAGGAGAAATATGGAGATAATAGACAGAAAAAAAACCTGACAACCATCGTGTTCTTGAGCCATAGTCTTCAAAAATCGATTTAGCTAGTATACAAAAATCCATTGAAACTAAACCCTCTATATTCAAAAATTGAACAACAAAATGGGAGCACGAACCTGTTCATGAATATAGATGACCAATCGATGATGTTCTTGGTACCTGCAATAAAAAAATCCCAACAGGTGTACAAAAAAACCCTAGGTTAAATTATTTATGCAATTGAGATTAAAAAAACCATTTATGAAATAAAGAACATGTTCAGATTGGAATTCGCACCGGGGGAGATAGAATATTTCGATTTTGATCGAGAGAAAGTGGATGGCAGGAGAAAGACAGAGATGATAGAGAAGCGGGAATTTGAAATAAAACTTAGAGAAGAGAAGGGCCATTTACCGACCTTCGATCTTTCTCCAAGGCGGATGAGGCCTCAGTTTTGGAGGATCGTCAACGTTATCGAATGAAGGGCCATTTACCGACTATGTCCATACCCCATCGCATGAAGGGTCATGGAATTAGCGTCATGTGTAAAGGTTTTGAAGGATGGTGGGACATACCTAAGTGTTATTGACATGCATCGCAACTTTGGACATACCTCATGACATCTTGTCGTAAGGTTGGCCAATAATAGCCTTGTTGTGATATTCTGTTTACCACGCTTCGACCACCAGAATGATTACTACACTCTTCGTCATGCATTTCTTTGAGGATTCTTTCGACTTGACTACAAACGATGCATCATAGGTTTAGACCTTGTTGGCTCCAATAGTTTAGACTTATAAGTATTGAAAAAGTGTGCAAAGAACAAGATCGCAGATGACCTCTGCTGGATACATCAAGGACTCTCCGCACAAGACTCGAAGCTTCTGTCGATCATTCCCCGAGAACTCAAGCCAAGCCTGAAGATGATCATCGGACCACAGAGCCTCTATGAAACTCCATAGAGCCTCTGTGTGGCCAAATTTCCCAAGGCTGAAGACTTATGCATATTCAGACACAACGAGCACGTGCCTCTCACATGCACTCATATGTACGAAGATTCTGAAGATCAAATAGTACACCATGTTTTCATTCTTTCCCGGTGTCACCTTCTTATTGGTGACAACCTTTTACTTGTACTATTCACGTCTCACCTTCACTATATGTAGTGAGCACTACCCTGCCATATTGAGTACGACACACACATATTCAATAGTCTAGAAATAGAAAGTAACTTGGAGAGAAATTCACACAATAGTGTGTGTGTTCTTGGTGTATTCCAAATCCTTTGATTAATGAAGATGGCTTGTTGAGCATGTTATATATGTTTTAAGTTATCTTTAATCATCATCTGTGTTAAATCTACCATTACATTCAAACCTCTTTGTGTGTATTAAACACTTCCGCATATTAATCAAATTTTACTCTATTTTACACTTTTTGGTTTGAATATATCATTGTTGAGTTAAAACTGAGATCTACAATTGGAATCAAAGCAAACTTTGATTTCCAATATCATAGGATCGTCTCTGCAATGATCTTAACTCAAATGGTAGATTTTCAGCCTGTTCTTCATTTCTGCAAACAGTCCTTGTTTCTGTGTCGTTTTCAACTACTTTGAATCTGACTCATTATTAGGTCCTATTTTCTTGTCAAAATCATTCCAGTGTGTTTATTAATCTTGAAAACCCATTTTCTTCATAGATAAAGCTTTAGCTTCATTCTGTCTTGTGCTTAAATCAAATTCTTTATCTCTTTCATTTCCATTACTCTGTTTTTCACTCAAAACCTTATTTTCTTCAAAAATGGCTAATCTAAACGCCATCTACACTGCTAGATCTCAAACAAAACCTCTTACTCTATTAAGAGATGAATATCCTCAATGGAAAATACGAATGATTCATTTCTTGGAAGGTGTTGAGAAGGAACTGTTAGATCATGTCAAAAAGAAACCATATGTTCCCATGGTCACTGTTCCACGAGTTCCTGCAACTGAAACAGCCCCAGAAATCCCTGAATATGACAAGCCAAAGGACATTGATGATTGGTCTCCTCAAGACTGGGAGAAATATGAGATGGGAAAGAAAGACAAACGATTACTTATCATGGCTATCCCAAATGATCTATTTCAATCCCTCGATGCATGTGAAACTGCCCATGATTTATGGGTTGAACTTGAAAAACAACTCGAAGGAGGCATTAAGACACAAAAGAACAGAAGAGCACAATGTATAAATGAGTACTATGGATTCAAAGCTCTCCCAACAGAGTCACTCCAAAACACCTACGACAGGTTCAATGCCTTAATCAACAAGTGTAAAAAGTTTGGCATCCACATAACCTCTGAGGAAAACAATGTTATGTTCCTCAAAAGTCTAAATGAAGAATGGCTCCAGTTGTCCATGTCTCTGCAAACCAATCAATACTTTGACACGTGGACCCTAACTGACCTCTTTGGCACTTTAGCTGCTCAAGAAAACTATGTTGCCTATACCAAAACCCAAATGGGTGGACCTCTGGCACTAGTTGGAAAAGCCACAGAGGGTCAGCTGAAGCCACAGAAGGAGAAGTGTCCAGATGAAAGTTCAAAAGGTAAGAAGAAAGGGAAGAAACTTTTTGTTGCTGACAGTGAAGAAGAGGAACGTTCGGAAGAAGAAGAGGTAACCATGGCCTCCATTGCAAAATCTTTGGCGTTGATAACCCAAGGATTCAATAGAGGTTTCTATAAGAAACCAAATTTCAATAGAGGTTCAGATGATCGAGACAGCAGAGGTGGCAGATTCCAAAGTTCTATGCCACAGATGGAGAGATCCTATGTACAAGATCAAAGACAGTTCGCACCGCCACAAGTTTGTGATCCAAGATGTCAAGGAAGAGATGAGTTTCAGGACCAACAGAAGATGTATGACCCTAGGTACCACGAACAGAAGTCAATCGATTATCAATAGAGGCAAGAGCAGTACCCATAGAGGGGTACACAGAGGGAAGACCAAAGATCTCCAGAGAAAGCTAACCCATCAACCCCACAGAATAACGGATGTTTTAAATGCGGCAAGCCGGGACATCATGCCGCAGAGTGCAGAAGTCAACTCAACAGAAGCCAGCCCCAGAGAGACTCTTCCTTTTACAAGAAAAAGGCTGAGTATTATGCACAGAAGTCACTCATGGTTGAATAAGAAAACTGGGTGTCTGATGAATCATCCGATGAAGGTGATAAAAATGGCTTGTTCTGTGGAATGGTAGAAGTTAGCGGCTCAGACTATGACAGTGAGGTATCCACATCTAACTCTGACATAAATGAAACATAAGTCAAATTTCTTAAACTCGCCAAAGAATTTCATGGTTTTGAAAAGAAATGTTCTGAAACAGAAAAGAAACTTGCCTTCTATGAGAGAGAAGCTAGACTTCTTACTCAAGAGAAAGCAAAAATTGCTCTTGATAAGGAAAACCTACAAAAGGAATATTTTACAGAGGTAAAAGTTTTAAAAGAAAAGGTTTCTAATCTTGATTTGGCCTTGAAGAACAAGTCAAAAGAGCTAAAAGACAAAGAAAGTGACAGAATGAATATTCTTGCTCTTAAAAACTTTTTTAAAAAGGAAAGAGAAGTTCTCCATCAAGATTTGTTCGACATAAATCTCATGATAAAAAGGTATCAAGATGCCCAAAAAGTTCATGAAAAAGTGAACACCCAAATTGGTAGAAGAGGAATTGGATTCAGTGACTTGGATCCTTACACTGGAAATAAAAGAAACAAATATTTGTCTACTCTGTTCTGCATTGGGAGTGTTTGAAAACCAGGATTTCCAAACTTGATCTCTGTACACAAAGGCGTAGTACTTCTGGAAAACCTTATAAGAGGAATCCTCTGAAGAGGACAAATGTGTGGTATCAAAACACATATTTATCATCCTCAGACTCTGTCAAAAGGGCTTCACTCTCAAAACCAAAGAAATATCAGAAGACCCAAGCACAAATAGGCCTCTTCAAATTTGGCCATCCAGAAACTCAAGCACATGTTGCCTTTGTGTGCATAATAACCCCTGAAAATGAGTTATGCGCAGAGGCACCTGACTTTGTTCACTCGTCTATAGAGGCCAAGATGCAAAAACGTTTTGAAAATGACTTGAGGGAAATTTTTAAAAAATGTTTCTTTGATAATCTTGAAATGACTTCTGTCGTACAAAACCTTTTTGAGAAAGATTTATTGAAAGTTCTTGATCAGTGCAAATCTCTTGAAAAACCCAATATTGTCCCATGCATTTCAAAAGATCTAAATTCTTTCAAGGACAAAGATGGAAATGAATGTGGTACATGTTCATATAATCTAGCCTTTGATGAGGCAAACAAAGACTTTCTTGAGTCAGAATCAAGATATGAGGATGACTCAACCTCTGTCACATCAGAGACTGATTCTGTTAGATCAGAGATAGTGTTTTGCTCGACAGAGGGAACATTCTTAATTGAGCAATTCCTCCCAAGGAATCCAGTGCAAGAATACTAATCTTCCCTGATTTTATAGACATGTGCATACAGGCAAATACATCTCTTGAATTGGAGAAAATTCAGAAACAAAAGGAATTGTCCTCTCAAAATCCCAAAGTTTCAAACTCTTGTAGGCCAAATCATGAAAAGTTTACATGGCAACAAAAGAAAAAGTGGATTTATAATAACAAATCTTTTGCTTCTGTGGCAGTGAAACCAAAGGAGGGTTACCACAGAAGATGGATACAACAGAAGGCTCTTCCAGAGAGAAGATTTTGTGAAAATAAATCTAGCCTAAATAGGTCTTTCTGTAAAAAGAAGTTTGATGCTAGGAGAGATCACTCTAATAAAGCCTATGTACCCATTTTTCATGATTTTAATGAGAAGTTTAAGAAAGTTGCATCTAATGTTCATTATTGTGATTGTTTTGAGCTCGTGTTCCAATTGAAACATCATTTCTCTGGTCCACATTGTTTCCTCTCGAGACCCAAATCCAAGAATTCAAAATTCAAGGGTCAGAAGAAACAAAATGGCTCTTCTGTGAAAGAAGTTAAAACTAAACCAAAGGATGCTAAGGAAACCTCTAAGACTCCTAACAAAAGTGGACCCATTTGGAAATGGGTACCTAAATCTATCTGAATGTATTGCAGAAGCAGTATGTGCCCATATGGTACCTAGACTCTAGGTCCTCTAGGCAAATGACTAGAGACAGAGGCCTACTCGTCTCATACAAAGAAAAACTTGGAGGAGGTTCAGTGACCTTTGGAGATAACAATAAATGATTTATAAGAGGCTATGAAGTCATTGCCAAAGAAGATGTGAAGGTGTCTAAAGTTGCATATGTGGATGGCCGCAAACACAATTTACTGAGTGCAAGCCAACTTTGTGACACGGGTTTTGATGTGAAATTCAAAAGAACATATTGCTCTCTGCTAGGAGAAGATACAGACATAGAGTTGTTAAGAGCCAAAAGAAGATGTGATTTGTACCTCATGAATTTCAAGGTAAAGAGCAAAAACAAAAACTCTGTCTTGTGTCAAAGAAGAACGAAGAGGCATGGCTCTGGCACAATAGGTTTTCTCATTTGAATTTTCATACCCTTGACAAACCTGTGAAACTAAATCTGGTAAGTGGTTTACCAAATGTTAAGTTCGACAGAGACCATCTCTGTTCCGCTTGTGAAATGGGCAAACTCAAAAGAGCTTCCCATAAAACCAAGTTAGATGTGTCTTGCACTAAGCCTCTGTACATCCTTCATGTTGACCTCTACGGTCCTATTTCAGTACAGAGCTTAGGAGGCAAGAAGTATATACTTGTCCTGATTGATGAATTCTCAAGATATACTTGGGTTGAGTTTGTTCGAAATAAGTCATATGTTCCCAAAAATTTAATCAATCTTATGAGAAAAATCCAGGCTCTTTTGAGTGCAAGGTACAGAAGTTAAGAAGCGACAATGATACAGAGTTCAGAAACTCTACCATAGAAGCATACCTAACAGAAGAAGGAATCTCACAGAACTTCTCTGCCGCACGAACACCACAACAAAATGGCGTTGTCGAAAGAAGAAATCGAACGCTCGTGGAGGCCGCCAGAACCATGCTCACTGCATCAGGATTACCGACTTCCTTTTGGGCAAAAGCGATCTCAACCGCATGTTTCACACAAAATCGCTCTTTGATTGTGAAAAGACACATGAAAACCCATACCACTTGATCAACTAGAGAAAACCCAACATAGCCTCTGGAATCCAACTATCTGATGCAGATGTTTTGTTCTGAACGACAGAGAACAGTTGGGAAAGTTTGATAAAAAGGACGATAAGGGGAAATTTATTGGATACTCATCAACCTCCAAAGCATACAGAGTCTACGTTCTAAGGACAAGAACAATTATGGAAAGCATAAATGTTTTTTTTGATGACTCATTTCATCAGACTTCTGAGCAAATAAGCTCAGAACTCAGGCTAAGCAAGCAAGCCTCTGGTGTATCACTCTCTCGAGAAGCAGAACTGAACCTGTTGTTCGAGGATATGTTTGATGACGATGATGAACCCTTTGTGAATGGTCACATAGCCTCTGGAATCCAACTATCTGCGGATTAGGCTCCTTAAGGTATATCTCTTACTGTCCTTCAAATACTTCACCCTCTTCAACCACATGTGTAGGTCAAACAATTGAGGAAGAGCAAGCAGAAGAAGCTACATAGAACGATAAGGATTCCACACCAGAACAAGCAGAAAATCCAACACCTGTGACCACACAGGATTCTACACCATAGCATAATGAGAACTCGACACCAGTAACGACAGAGGTCTCAACCCCAACTCAAGCTGAAACCTCAACTCCTGTGGCAAGCACAAATGATGTACCCTCTACAACAGAAGTGATGCGTGAATTAGTCAATGTACCCACAGAAGTAGAACTTGATGCTACTAATGACCATCTTCCTGGGATGACCAAGTGGACGAAGAGTCATCCACAGAGCCAAATTATTGACGATCCTTCTGCAAAAGTGAAAACTCGATCAGCCACTGCCAATTTTTGTTACTTCACAAACTTTATCAGTATGATCGAACCAAAGAAGATCTTCGAAGCCCTAGATGATCCAAATTGGGTGGAAGCTATGCAAGAAGAGCTTATTCAATTTTAGTGCAGCAAAGTATGGTCCCTCGTACCTCTGCCAATAGGCAAAACTGCAATAGGGACCAAATGGGTGTTCAGAAACAAAAAGGATGAAGATGGAGTGGTCATTAGAAATAAAGGAAGATTGGTGGCTAAGGGATATTTCCAAGATGAAGGAATAGATTGCGAAGAAACCTTTGCCCCTATCGCACGGTTGGAGGCCATCAAGATATTTTTGGCCTTTGCAGCCCACAGAGGTTTTAAGGTGTACCAAATGGATGTAAAATATGCCTTCCTCAATGGTCAAATTCAAGAAGAGTTATACGTCTAACAACCACAAGGATTAGAGAGTTCTAAGTTCCCAAATCATGTCTATTTTCTTGATAAGGCCCTCTACGGACTCAAACAGGCCCCCAGAGCTTGGTATGAACGACTCTCAAATTTCCTGCTTGTCAATCATTTCGAAAGAGGTACAACAGATACTACCTTGTTTTATAAGAGAAGAAAAGGTGAGATTTTATTTGTACAAATATATGTTGATGACATCATATTTGGTTCTATAAATGAAGAGTATTGCAAGAAATTTGAAAAACTCATGAAGAGTGGGTTTGAAATGAGCATAATGGGAGAAATAAATTTCTCCCTCAGGCTTCAAGTCAAACAAACAACATATGGTATCTTTAGAAACCAATCAAAATATGTTTCTGACGTTTTGTCAAAATATAAACTCTTTGACTCTTCTGTGATGAAAACCCCTATGGCCACTCGATCCAAGTTACACTCGGACCTAGAGGACAAATCTGTCGAGTGCAAACTCTACAGAGGTATGATAGGGTCTCTTCTATACTTGACAGCAAGTAGACCAGATATCATGTATGCCACATGCCTCTGTGCAAGGTACCAAGCAAATCCCAAGGAATCTCATATTTATGCTGTAAAGAGGATCTTTGGATACCTCAAAGGAACCAAAAATCTTGGTCTCTGGTATCCAAAGAAAGAACTCTGGCTTTGATCTAACGGCTTATACAGATTCAGACCATGGAGGATGCAAACGAGACAGAAAAAGTACCTCTGAAAGTTGTCAACTTCTAGGAGGAAAACTAGTAAGATGGACATCCAAGAAACAAAATTGTGTGTCCACATACACGACAGAAGCAGAATATGTTGCTGCTGCGAGTTGTTGCTCACAAGTTTTGTGGATGAAAACTTAACTCAGAGACTACGGTCTAGATATCGAGAAGATTCCCATCCTATGTGACTCTAAAAGTGCCATTGCCATCTCTGCCAATCCCGTACAGCACTCGAAAACAAAGCATATCGATATAAGGTACCACTTTCTAAAGCATCATGTGGAACAAGGTACGATTGAAATGTATTTTGTGCCCAGAGAGTATCAACTTGCTGATCTTTTCACCAAAGCACTAGATGAGAAACGATTCTTATTTTTGGTTGGCAAGTTGGGTATGCTAAACATGAGTTGACCCACAAAACCTCTGCACGTCGGTACAAAGTTTCTTTTGTACATATGTATTTAATTTATTTCAGTATGTAAAATCTTTTCCTTGTAAAGTTTTTTTCTTCCACAGAGCTTCTGTGACACTGCACAGAGCCTTTGGCCTGTGTCACAGAGACTCTCAAGAGTGGTTGATTGACACGGGGTTTTGACACCCCGCGGATCTTACCGCAAGTGTACGGGTCGAAGTCAAGTAATAGTACCTGGAAAGTACGAGTATCGAATCACGGAGAACTAGGAACTAAGTATCACAATTACTATAGGCTCTATTAACTGGGCTGTCGAATTTAGAGATGGTTGGTTTTAAACTAATTTCTAACAAATCGCAACTTAAACACAAACAAGCAAAGAACAAGTTAGAAACTTCGATAGAGAGAAAAGTTGAGGGTTGGAAATCCTCCGGTTCTACACATGCACACAAACAACTCAAACAATTACCAGTTTATCCCCTTAATGATTCCCAAATCTTTTAAAGTCACCGTTGTTCTCTTTCAAGCCACAACGGGTTTTATTTTGAAAAGGATAAGTTTAATCTCTCGATCTCACCTATGGATTCCAAAATACATTAAGTGCTCGATTTATGTTAAATTGGCTAGATTTTATCTCTCGATATCAACCTAATGGTTTAATTGGGACTAAAGCTTACTTGGTATATCTCTATTACCGTTTTGGGCTTTAGGCATGCAATTCCTAATTCTATATAGCAGTTAATTCTCACGAACTTAATTACTACTCAACAAATCAATTGTAAACTGGCCAAATTCACAAAGGCATTAAGAACAAAATCACATGCTTCATTCAATAAGGAAAAACTGATAAACGTTCAAGTCAATTCGCAACATGCTTAAAAACCGAATTCATTCCAACCCCCAACACAAACCGGTTAGTTCATGTCGGTGGTGGATTCAGACATAAGAGAAAAGTATTCGTAAGTGAAGGTAAACATGATCAAATGTGAAGGTGAAATCGTGATAACAAGTGATGAAAACTCCCTCTCGTGTTCGTCTCTACGTTCCATCTTGAATGTACTCGTGATCGGCTCTCTAACGTGACTTCGAGGACTCCGAAAAATCGCCCAAAATCGCCCCAGGACTGCTCTGACTCGTCTGCCGTAAGTTCGATACCGAATAGTGACCTAAAACCCGAATTAAAATACTGAAAATCGCGAAACAGTGGGTTACGCCACTTGCCACGCGACTTGCAAGTCGCGTGGTAAGTCGCGCATGTCATTTTGGCTACGTGGGTCGTTTTCTGGTTCGCGGATCGGGTCCTGGTTCGGTCGCGGGTCTTGGGCTTGGCTTTTGGGCTCCCGTTAGGCTTCGTTTTGACTCGTTTTGGGTTCTTTTTAGCTTCTTTTTCCGAGGAATGCCGCCTTTTATATAACCTGCGTAAATCACTCAATAAACCGTAAAATACACGCCTTTTTACTTGAATACAGGCCAATCTCATTGGTTTGAGAACCGGAAATAATGCCAAAAAGTGGCGTTATCAACAACCCCAAACCGAGCGTTGCTTGTCCCCAAGCAAATTAGCGATAAAATAGAATTAAAGCACATATTAGTGAAAATATAATAACTGCACAATTCCCAATCGGTACCAAATGATGCATCGGTGATTTCCCATACCCGTGGATATCTATCTCACTCTCGCCTCATTCTCATGTCGTTTGACCTATGACCTTCCATTGTGAGTTGAACTCGTGACCGTTCCGATTACATTAGGGTTAGACTATGTCCGAACATCCTAGGGAAAACATTTCGCCTCGACCCTACCTCACGGGATACTCTCATTCCGCTCGAACCTAGGTTATCGCTCGTGTTGTCATGTTTACGGAGATTATGTACAAGAATACTCAATTTATTACATGACAACTCTAAGGAAAGACGCACAATTGTCCAAAAATTTGATCTCAGAAGGAGTCAAGTAACAAGACAGGGAATATCGGTACAGGTGGTCATAGACTCTAATCACGTTTTCCAGAAGATCATCCAGGTCTTTACAAGGGTTGTTATAGGGCTAAGGTAAATGCTAAAAAATGAAGGGTAAAATGGATCAAAATTCCTCGGTGTGTCAATCATTGGCAATTCCTGAACTCTCGTTGCTTCTCATTCGCTCACTTGGCCCTTTTCGTCACTATTGGAGTCACTTTGACTCTCTTATTTTGCAGCTCTAACTATTATCTAAATGCTGTATTTTTTTTTTTTGGGACTTCATTGGTCCTCTTTTCTACTTATCGGGTTACATTGAACCATTTTATTCTCATGACTGGCCGGGATTCTTCCTTTTATGCTCTATCTCTAGTAGTTCATTACTGCTTCCGATTGACACACTTTCGGATAAGGGTTGGCTAAGGCTTTTGGCTAAAGGTTTAATGGTGGGTTTAGAAAGAATTAAGGTGTGTGTTTGGCTGCAAAGGGGGTTATGGATACACACAGAAGGGTGAAAGGGAACGATAGCTAAAAATGGTTTAAAATAAAACACATAGTGCCTGGAATCATATCTTAAGGTCCACACGATATGGTCTACTATACCCTTACCTAATATTCCGATGTTCGTCTTTGCTACTCAACGCAATAATGTAGCGAGATCATTCTACATTCACGACAAGGAATTCGAAAAGTGTATAAGAATTACGTGTATAAATCCCTCGAAATGAAAAACGTCTTTTCAAGGCTCAAAACTTACTATTGGGTGGTCTCCACTAATGTCCCTAGTCATGTCCTTTCCCGGTCTTTCCCTAACGGTCACGTCACTATCTCAAGATTCTTCCCACAATGGTTGGTCTCAATCATTCAAAACAAAAAAATTTAGCTACTTTGATCTAGACACTCAGAAGTGTAGGAAATCTACGTGCATAACTTGGGCCCGATTGGGCAACCCCAAACCTTACCCACACATTGTCCCCAATGTGCAAGTAAAGTCTTAGGTGATGCGACGCAGTCATTGTGCAGTTATTACAATTATCAAAAGGGCGGGCAAGGCATTACATAGCAAGCAAAAGAAAACCCAAAATTTCTAAATTGGGCACCCCAAACCTAGGCCGTGGCCTAGGTTTGCCAATAAAAGACAACCCCAAACCTCGGTAAAACCGAGGTTTGCACAGGGTCTAATGTGAGTGTGTAGATGGTTCAAAAATGAGGCACCCCAAACCTAAGTGAAACTTAGGTTTGTTGCATCTCGTGCAATTAAAATAGAACAACACATCAAACACTACTCTTTTAGCAGAGAAATGATTAGAACATACCTGTTTTGCCCGGCCCGAGAGGATTTTCTTGACAGATTTGAGCATCAACCGGAGGAAACGGAGAGAACAAAACAAAGAAAAACAAAGCACAAGACAGAATATTGGGAAAGAATCATACAAAGCAAGCCAGGAATAAAAACTACATGAATATTTTGAACAGGGGACACCCGCGGTTTGCTGCGCGGCTTGCAAGCCGCGTAACATCCCGCGTAACCCACTGTTTCAGAAAAACAAACAGAGGGTCCCGCGACTTACCACGCGGTATGCAAACCGCGTGGAAAGTCGCGTATGTCCCTGTTCTAGCTATTTTTGGTTTTTTCAATTTTTCGATTTTTATGGTTTTTCCGGAATTTAAAACACACACAAGAAAAAAAATAATAAACGGAAACTAACCTTGGTGGGTTGCCTCCCACCCAGCGCCGTATTTAAAGTCGTGGCACGACTGTGCGGTTTCAGCTCGGCTTGGTATCCGCGGAGTTAAACCGTCCACACACACGGTTCTTCGCGGATTCTTCCACCTTTGGCCCTCCATGACCAGATCCGGATCCTCTTTCACTTGGAGCTCTTACCTTCTCGACCATCTTGAAAATTTCGCTTTGGCCGCCAACTCGGAAAGTGATCTCGCCTTCTTCTATGTCAATCAGGGCTCTACTCGTAGCCAGAAATGACCGTCCCAAGATCACCGGGACTTCTTCATCTTCATCGATGTCGATTACCACGAAGTCTACTGGAAAGTAGAACTTCCCAACTTTAATCAGCACATCTTCAATCACCCCGTATGGATACCTTATCGATCGATCAGCCAGCTTAAGCGTCATGAATGTGGGGCTCACCTCGCCCAATCCGAGTTTCCTGAAAATAGAAAGGGGCATCAAGTTAATACTTGCCCCTAAATCACATAACACTTTATTGAATGAAAACTTCCCAATTTGGATAGGGATAGAAAAACTCCCTGGATCGTTGAGTTTTTGAGGAAGCTTATTCTGGAAGATGGCGCTGCACTCTTCAGTGAGTGCAACGGTGGCCTGATGATCGATTGCCCTCTTTTTGGAAAGGATCTCTTTCATGAATTTCATGTAAGAGGACATTTGGGTGAGAGCATCTGCAAAAGGAATATTAATTGTTAGCTTTTTAAATACTTCAATAAATTTTGAAAAATTGACCTCATCCTTATTTGCTTTCAGTCTGCTCGGATATGGCACTTTTGGAATTGTTGGCTTGACCGGTGTTGCCACCTCTCTCTCCTTCGGCTTCTCCTGATCAATCAAATCTTCATCCTTCGATTTCTCCTTCATCGCCACTTCTCTCTCAGCTTCCTTTGGTAACGGCTCTCGTGTAGGGTCTCTAGTCAGCTCCTTACCACTCCTCAGGTATATGGCATTACAATGCTCCCGGTTTTGCCTTTCGGGTTGACTCGGAAGTTTCCCGGGGGCTCGGTTTTGTAGGGTCTCGGAAATCTACCCCACTTGCCTCTCGAGGATCTTGATGGCGGCGGTGTTTTGCTCGGTAGCCGCCTTGACAGTATTGATTGTGCTCGCTAATCCCTCGACTGTGCTGTCCATTTTTGACATGAACTTCATCATCATGTCCTCGAGTCCCGGCTTCTTCTCCCCGGATGGTCCTTCATTCCTTTGGTGGAAACCTGGAGGACGGTAAACATTATTAGTATTAGGGAAGTGAGAAGAGTTAGAAAAGTTACCTGGCTGTTGCTGGTCGGGTTGACTCCATGAAAGATTGGGGTGCTTTTTCCACCCCTCATTGTAAGTGTTGGAGAACGGATCGTTTCGCGGCTGATGGTTTCGGTTTTGCATAAATTGAACCTGTTCAGGTTCTCCCAGATTGCTTCCCTTCATACGGTCCGTGATAAAAGCTAGTTGAGCTTTTAGTTCCTTAAGCTCATCCGACTCCCGAACACCCGCGACTCTTCTAACATCAGCCCTTGCAGTGGAAAAACTATGCTCGGCAAGATTTTCAATCAGCTCGCATGCCTCTTCATAAGATTTATCCATTAGTGCTCCACCCGCGGCAGCAGTGATATCATTTTTAAACTGCGGGTGAAGGCCACTAAAGAAGGTCTGAATGATGACCCAATCTTGTAACCCATGGTGAGGACATTTCTTGATCATGTCCTTGAAGCGCTCCCAAGCCTCATATAACGTTTCTTGATCCCATTGTGCGAAATGGGTGATCTCGGCCATTAGTTGGGCGGTCCGACTCGGGGGAAAGAACTTTTGAAGGAACGCAGCCTTCAATTGTGCCCATGTGGTGACCGAATCTGGCTGGATGCTCTCGGTCCATGCTTCGGCTCGGCCTTTGAGGGAGAATCCAAATAATCGCAGCTTGATGGAATCTTCATTCATGCCATTGATCTTGAAAGTGTTGCAAACCCGCTCAAATGCACGAAGGTGTGCATGAGGGTCTTCTGTCGGCGTCCCTCCATACTTGTTTTGCTGCACCATCACGATGGTGCTCGGCTTCAGCTCGAAGTAGTTTGCCCCAGTAGCGGGCGCTTGAATGCCTATTCGGGCCGCCGCCACATTCGGATCGGCGAACGACCACATAGGATGTCTCGCAGGAGGTGGTGGTGGGTTGTTGCGAGGTGGTCTCTCGTCGTCGGACATCTCGAATTTCAGATTCCGCTTAGCTTTAGCTTCTTTTCGTAGACGACGGGTGGTTCTTTCGATCTCTGGGTCGATAGGCTCGAGTTCTTTCCCTCGGGTTTTCCTTGGCATAAACCAAGTAGTACCTGAAATAGCAATTACACGAACTTAGCAATCCAGAAATTCAAAGTGATGAAATAAAATACGAAATAAATAAAATAAAATAAAAATGTCCAATCTAATAGCGCGTATAGATGGTTGTGCTATTAGCTACAACTAGTCCCCCGGCAACGGCGCCAAAAACTTGACACGGGGTTTTGACACCCCGCGGATCTTACCGCAAGTGTACGGGTCGAAGTCAAGTAATAGTACTTGGAAAGTACGAGTATCGAATCACGGGGAACTAGGAACTAAGTATCACAATTACTATAGGCTCTATTAACTGGGCTGTCGAATTTAGAGATGGTTGGTTTTAAACTAATTTCTAACAAATCGCAACTTAAACACAAACAAGCAAAGAACAAGTTAGGAACTTCGATAGAGAGAAAAGTTGAGGGTTGGAAATCCTCCGGTTCTACACATGCACACAAACAACTCAAACAATTACCAGTTTATCCCCTTAATGATTCCCAAATCTTTTAAAGTCACCGTTGTTCTCTTTCAAGCCACAACGGGTTTTATTTTGAAAATGATAAGTTTAATCTCTCGATCTCACCTATGGATTCCAAAATACATTAAGTGCTCGATTTATGTTAAATTGGCTAGATTTTATCTCTCGATATCAACCTAACGGTTTAATTGGGACTAAAGCTTACTTGGTATATCTCTATCACCGTTTTGGGCTTTAGGCATGCAATTCCTAATTCTATATAGCAGTTAATTCTCACGAACTTAATTACTACTCAACAAATCAATTGTAAACTGGCCAAATTCACAAAGGCATTAAGAACAATATTTCATGCTTCATTCAATAAGGAAAAACTGATAAACGTTCAAGTCAATTCGCTACATGCTTAAAAACCGAATTCATTCCAACCCCCAACACAAACCGGTTAGTTCATGTCGGTGGTGGATTCAGACATAAGAGAAAAGTCGCGCGTGTCATTTTGGCTACGTGGGTCGTTTTCTGGTTCGCGGATCGGGTCCTGGTTCGGTCGCGGGTCTTGGGCTTGGCTTTTGGGCTCCCGTTAGGCTTCGTTTTGACTCGTTTTGGGTTCTTTTTAGCTTCTTTTTCCGAGGAATTCCGCCTTTTATATAACCTGCGTAAATCACTCAATAAACCGTAAAATACACGCCTTTTTACTTGAATACAGGCCAATCTCATTGGTTTGAGAACCGAAAATAACGCCAAAAAGTGGCGTTATCATTGATCTATGTCTTGTGTATTACTTATCTCATCTGACCCAAGCATAGATCAAGGGGGAGCAGAGGGAAGCCTTCACAAGGACTACATAAGATGTTCTCTCAAGGGGGAGCAATAAATGCTCTTTCTTCGAGCAAATGTTGAAGAAGATGAATATGCAGAAAGGAGCAAGTTATTTTTGGTAAATTTAAAGCACAAACCCATTTTCAAAAACACTTATCTCGAACACAACTTTCCAAATATGTCCCAATATACCTATTTAAACAAATCCAAACTTTGTTTGGTCAAATTCTTTTGAGCTCTTTCCTTTATTAGAAATTTTTGGTCAAAGAGCCTCTGTGACGTTTCACAGAGCCTCTGTGTCACAGAAGTCTCTGAGACCATAAGTTCCCTAAGGATAACTCTCTCGACCATTTCATCAATTTTCAAACGATTTAGGTAAAGAAAAAGTGCAATCTTTGTGCGTTATAAATCAGACCTCAGTCCACAGAAGCTCATTCCACCACAGAGCTTCTGTCATTTTAAACACTTGTGTGTTTGTGAAATGACTTCTGAGGTGCATGTTCTTTTGAGAATGACATACATTTGGTTTTAGCAAACCTCACGTGCGTGGGCGGTGATGGGAGCGCACGTCCTCTCACCCTGAACCGTCAGAACCCACATGGCGTTCTCTCATTGGGTGTGCTTTGTACCGTCGTTTTGAAACGTCCCACCACTCGAGTACGGATTCCAAAAGTTATCAAATTAACTTTCTACCACCAAAAATTACCACCATATAACCCCATTTTACCCTTCTTCTTATCCTTTTCACTCTCCTTCTCTCTCAAGAACTCCGGCGAAACCTGTAACATTTTGCTCGAAAACCTTGAAACTTCATCTTTTGCTTTCAAAAACTTCTCAAGAACATCAATGGCATCACCTGCAACCTCCAACCACTCTGAAAATCCCATTCCTCCTAGGGATGAGAACCAAGTTCACTTTGATAGTGAATGATCTATCAACCATCTTCCATCGACAAACCTTCAGGACTTCATAAACCACCACTGGTACTCTAACCCCCTCCCATTGAAACCAAGCAACCACTATGTGGTTATAAACCCCAAAACTTTAGACAAGAACATACCCCCATCATTAATTGACTCCAAAACCACCCTCTGAACAAGATCCTCACCATGAACGTCAAGAACATACCAAGCAGGTATGTTCACCAATTCTGGCAGAGCGCAAGATTTGATGAGGAACTCAAATCCATGATAGGCTATATGTCCAAACCCGATAACTCCGACAATCTCACCGTGGGCATCAACAAGAGCCATGATATCCCAAGTATTCGATCTCCCTACCAAAAGCCTTCTGGGAATTAGAAAGTATGCCGCAGAGCCTACTGACCAAGAACTAGTACACTTCGTAATGATGCTAGGGTGTAACGAGCCTCTGTCGAAAAGGACTGACTTCACAAGAAACCGACTACCCCCACATGGAATGTCCTTTTCAGTATCTTGAACAGATGCCTGGAAAAACCGGTAGCTCTAACTAGAGCTCACACCAAATTCTTTCGATCATGTATGGAGTGTACTTTGATCTCCCTTTGGACTTCACAAGACTTATTCTATAGGAGATGACCTCTGCGGTGGAATACAAGAAGGGTCTCCAAGTTGCTGGAACACCTCTGCCATCCCTTCAGTTTCAACGGATCATTGGTATAATATTGGAGCCTCTGTTGAAAGAGGAAAAATGGAGTTTTGAAGGCCCAACAGTTAAAACTTACCCTCTGACGACAATGAAACCAACCAACCATCCAAAAGGGTATACCTTCTGCCGTCTACTATCCGAGAAAATGTTGGAGTACGTGAGCGATAGTGAATTAGTAAGGGAGTATAAGCGTGGATTCAAGACTCCAAACCGAGTCCTGATACCCCACTACGCATAGGTGTTCCTATAGGGACATAGGTTGTTGAGCGAATGAGTGAGGAGGAGTGGATAGTTGCTTTAGAGAAGTATAGGTGACGCACAGAAGGTGCCTCTGCTAGCCATCAAGTCGCCGAAGAAGAAGTACAACAAACCGCTGAACCTTCCACTCCCAAGCAGAAAACCAAGAAAAGAAAAACCAAGTCTGCAAAACCCTAAAGAGGATCAAATCCCAGAAACCCAAACTTCTGAACAACCTGAAAAACCACAGAACCAACCACCCCATTCCACAGAAGTACCTGAAGCAAATCCCTCTATCACCCAAGCCCTCAAGGAAAAGAAAAAGAAACGTAAATCAAAATCAACAGAGGAGGGTGCCTCTGAACCCAAGAGGAGGAAATCCAAGAAAAAGCCCACATCACTATTGCATACAATCCAAGAGGAAGAGGAACCTCTAGCTACAGAGAATCGAGCCCCAACTCCTATCCATTATGCAGAACCCCAACATAACATTCCTCAAACCTCTGCCATTTAAAAAGAAAACCAACCCGAGGAAACCCAACTAGAAGAAAACCAAGTGTATTTCAACACTTTTCTAGGGGTTACAGGACTAAATGATTCCCTGGATACCTCTGGTTGGAACCTCCAACAATCCACTAACGGCTGAGACTTTACTGTTGTAGACTATGACTTTGATTTTGATGTCGATGAAGATATGGGTGTGCCGACAGAAGATCAACTTAGATGGGCAGAACTAGAAGAGCCCTTAGGAAAACAAACGGAGGCAGAGATTACTGAGCGAAAAGATGCCTTTGGCACATATCCCAAACTCCCCCCTGTGTTATCCACCCATCCATTCTCGCTGGTCTAGCAGCAAATGAGAGTGTTGAAAAAGAGTTGCACAACTCGAACCCAACCCTTACAAACCGGACAGAGGAACCTTCTTCATTCTCTGTGCCAATTATTAGCCGGAAAGCCCCAGTTCTGGCTGTATCCTCTCAAAAGGATACATTCATTGAAACAATAAGTGTTCACTTGCCCAAGAACATGACACTTCCCATCACAGAGGCATCCGTTGTCTCTCCCACACACGTTTTAGCAACCACCATTCCTTCAGAGGGAATTAACGTGCACAACAACGAAAATACTCTAGACAAGTCTCCAAGTCAACTTGTCATCCCCTCTGTGCCCAACTCTGGATTGACTCAGAGTAAGGATGATGACAGAACTTCTATAGAGGAAGAACCATCTAATGACTCCCCTCGAGGATTGGAAGGAAGTCCCGCTGACCTCAACATCAAAACAGGGTCAAAAGTGGGCACCTGAGGAACAGAGGTTCACTATACTGAAGAATGTGTTCCCCTAGAGGTTACCCCTGGTCCATATGTGACAAATGATGAGTTCCAAACCTTTGTCACCTCTGTGGCCAACAACTTCCCCGAGTTGAAAAGCTTGGTGAAATCTTATCAGACTCAACGAACTCATCCATCTCCTCATTGAGCTCAAGAATTGAAACAATAACCACAAAGGTGAAAGATAACTTTGCAAAGATTTCCGAACAAGGCCATACTTCACAGATCCCATCCACCACCCTGCCAACAGAACTTCAGAACGCCATCAACTCCCTCGCTGCAGAGCTTCAAACGGTAAAAACTCTCATAGGTACTCTCAAAGTAACAAACCAACCAACCTTACCCATAACTAACCACAGTGGACCTAAAGAGAGCAATTGACCAAGTTCAACAGACCACAACCAATATGCTCTTACCTCTGAAACCCACCGACTACATCACACACGGCCAAATCATCAACATAGGCCATAAGGTGATTGAAGTAGCATTGAGGAACTTGTAAAGGCCTTCACAGAGACAAACGCATCAAATGTTAAGGAGTTCAAGGTAAGTGTTGGGAAACTGAGATTCAAATCAGAGGCAAAAGTAGCGCATATTTTGGGCATTTGTGATGATGTCTGCGACAAGCTAGAGGAAGTTGCACGTAATCTTCCTAGGTCAAAGAAACCCCCAACGACATACCAAGCAGAAGCCTCACAACAGCAGAAGCATGATGACCCAGAAGATGATGAGACTGGGCCATCGGGTCATCATGAGGAGGAGAATGCCAAAGAGCCAAATGCCACAGAGACCTCAACTCAACCTCTAACCATGATCCCTATCAACCAAAGGTCGAACACTCAGAAGACCACAGAGGAAACACCCACCTCTGTTGAAACTAATACATCAGAAGAAGAAGATTTTCCTTCCCCTACACCAAACCCTGAACAACAACCTCCTAATTCACCCAAAACCATACCGAGGACAAAATCTTTGGCCTCAAAACCTCCAAAACCCAAGAAAACCCTAAGTGTTGAAGATAAATAAGTGGAAGAAGCCACATAACCTCTGAAACAACCCCAAACCCAACAAGAATCAGCCCAACCTCAAAAAGAATCAGCCCAACCTCAACAAGCATCAATCCATACCCCACAGAGCCCAAAAACCAAACCAACCACCGAAGAAGCTCCTAAGGCCAAACTTACAGCAGAAGATAATAGCAAAGGAGCAATGAAACCCTCTACAGAGCCTAAGCCTAAGCCAAACTGTTGGTTCCCGGTTTTGTTTAAACAATATTATCAGATCTATTAGTTCAAGTTTGAGTTTGATGCGGAAGCGTATTTGAAGAACTAACAGATATGTTTGATAGATTTAGAACATAATATAAATAAACAGTGAACAGGAAATAATATCTCAAAGTTTACTGAATATATATATTAAGAACAGATTCAAGAACAGTGAGTTAAGCAAAGCTTTTAAAACAGATATGACTCTCAAAGTGTTTAAAGCTTGTGATGTTTTTCTCTCTTGAATTCTTGTTTCGATTGTTCGATTGATCGATCGATTGATAGGAAGAACTCAACATGAGTCTTCCTTATATACTACTCTAAGGGGACCATAAAGCATATGCTACTATTCACAAAGGACGGTATGAATAGTTGGACGGATGGCATGAATAGTTGGACGTGCTGTTTTACATTTAATGCAGCAGACGTCTATTATGTACTAAGCCCTATTGAATCCAACCAGAGTTTGACACGCTGCAGTTGGACAGGGCATGCTACCATGCAAGTTGATGAACAGGTACTGTAACAGTAGCAAGATATTATAAATATCTTTTAAGTCTTTGTTGAAGACCGCAGAGGCTATGTGAAGTGCCACAGAGGTTCTGCGGTTTGGTCCTTAGAAGAGCAGTCTTCACCGGATTTCGAGTCTTTGGTCTTCTTTGCGCGTATGACAGAGCTTCCGTAGGGCGCCTCTTTAGCTTCTGTAGCTTCTTGACCTTGATCTCTCGGTAAGTTCGGCAGAGCCTCTGTAAGAGGATTTCTTCACTTAGCCTATTTTTCACTACTTCTAAATACTTCTATGATTAGGAAGATTGAAGCTAACAATCTCCCCCTAAGTAGTGAAAAATAAAAAAATTTAACTTATGTTTAGTTAGGCTAAGTTAGATAAGACAGAGGTTAAACAATACCTCGAAAGTTCTTTCATTCAGAAATATGCCAGAGGCATTTTACATTTGAGTACAATGAAAGATAAACTTTTGACTTGGTTTGCAGAGATTTGAGGTTTGAGAATCAGATTTTGGCATCTTTGAAATCGTTGTAGCTTCTGTTGTCTCTTCCGATTCTTCTGATCTCTTTGTAAAAACTGATGCAGAGTTCTCTTAGGCGAATTGTAGCATCAATCTCTCTGATGAAAGTATCTGCAGCATCTCTATCCATTTTTTCTGTACCTCTGTATTTTACAAGGCTTGCTCTGAACTTGTTCAGAGTACTAGTTGCGTACTTCTGACAATCCATGCACACAAATAGTTTGATTTCGCCTTGTGGGTTTTGAAATACTAACCCGAATCTTGGTTCTGTAATGATAGAGTTGGGCACGGCGTCGGGTGGGCAGCGATCTTCTGGTGGTCGTAAATTTAGATGTTTGAGACCAAGATCCTTTCCCAGTTGAAAATATATCATACTGAAGATCAGAATCTTTTCCCTCATTGCTTTTCTTAATACTTGATAGGCTCTGGTGTTTGCCTCTGTGTTGTAGTTGTCCTTTGTCCATTGCAGAAGGTCAGGTAGATCATAAGGATTGATATTTCTTAGGTCAGCATCAGCGAAGGTGGTTTCTGAATTGTCTTCTCTTCTGACTTTGTAAAGGTTGTACCTGACCCTTGGATAGGTTCTTGTAAAGGAGAACTTGCAGAAGATTACCTTTTTGATCTTGTGGATTGAGAAGACATCTGCTTTGGTTCTTGGCTTTGTCCTTGTGAAGATGTTCTCAAATTCTTCTCTGATCCTTGAATATGTCACATGATCTGTTGGATGATTGGTCTGAAAGGTTTGTTTATAGAGGTATTTGTATACCACTTCTTCCATCTCTTCATGTGTTGGACCAGGTTGTGGTACTTGTCCTCTGAGACTCTCCATCTATTGAACAACTTCTGCAGCTCTACCTGTTAGTGGAATGTCTGACAGAGGCTTCAATCCATATGCCCAGTCAACTTCTTCAGGCTTTGGAGTTTGGAAGGCATCAAAGGCGCTCTTCATCAATTTCTCTGTAGGCTTGGGCAATGATTTCTTTTTCTTGGGCTCTTCTGTCAGTATTGCTTTGCCCTTGTCTTTGGCTTTTGGAGGTGCAGAACCTGTTTCTTCTGTAGGTTTAGAGGTTGGTGCTTCTGTTGGCTTGATGGTTGCCTCTGTAGGTTTTGACACTTGTGTTTTAGAGGACTTTTGTGGCGATGGTTCTGTTGGATTGAGTTGCTCTGTAACCTCTGTTGGAGGTTCTTTGGTGACTTCTTCTGTAAGCTCTATTTCTGTTGGTGAAGATTGGACATCGAATCTTCTTGCCATTTTGAAAGCTAATGTGAACCTGTGCCTTTCTTCTTCTCTCTGCGACATTCGATCAGTCATTGTATTGTGCATCTTTCTCAGAATATCAGAAGCAGAGGTCGCAGAGGTCGTTGCTCTTATTGGTTTGGTGGCAATCGACTTTCTTCTTGGTATGGTTTGGAGTTTTTCTGTTGATTTTGTTGAAGGACTCTTTTCCAAGTTGATTACTACAGGGGTGGTTGTTGCCTCTTTGGTATGCCGATCAGCTTCTGGAATATTGGTTTCTTCAGGACTTGATTCCACAGAGATGGGTGTTGTCTCTGTGGTCTGTTGATTTTGTTGTTGATCTTGGGTTTGTTCTGGAGGGGCTTGACTGATTGGTTCTGCTGCGATTGGTGGAGCTTGTATTCCTCTGGTCGTAGCTTTCTCTCTTATATTCTCCCCCTCAGGATTATCTGATGGACCAGGATGGTCATCATCAGAATCATCCTGACTTTTATCAGAAGTACCCTCTGCTCTGCAGGAAGCTTTGGGTTTCTTTGGTAGTTCTGCTCCTGCGGCCATCAACTTCGCACATACATCATCACAGAGGCCGAAAAGAGTTGCAAGCTCTGCTTCTGTGTTGAAGCGCATTCTGCCGACACTTTTTCTGAACTCTTTGACGTAGTTGGCATTTGCAGTAGTGAAGGAGACAATGACTTCAGTGACCTGGTTTATGACATTTTGGCCGAGCTCTGTTAGCTGTGCTCTGGTCATGTAGTCTTTAGGCTGCATCAGTATTGTGTTGCGCATTGCTTCTGCTTGAACGTTTTGCAGAGCCTTTTGTAGATTTGCGGGTGTGATGCTCTGTGATTTGTTGGATTGCTTGTTTATTTGTTCAAGGAAATGTTTTACGGATTCCTTGAATGCAGAAGTTGCGGTAATTCCAAAATCTTTAGCAGCAGAAGTGGCTGTAGTTGTTGCAGTTGTTTGCGCAGAAGATTTCATCTCTGTGATGGCTGTTTTCACCTCTGTGGACAGATTGTCCATTTTGGTGTTCAGATTCAGTATGGCCGTTGATGTTTTCTCTGCAAAAGATGTGAAAGAGCTTTGCAACTCTTTCATGGTTTGGTTCACAGAGGTGACAAGGGTTTGGAACTCATCCCTTGATACTTGTGTCCCTGGTGTAACCTCTGGAGGAACACATTCGTGTCCAGAGTGAGTCCCTGCTCCTGGGACACCTTCGTTCACCCTTGTTTGTACGTTGGGGGTGGAAGGATTTCCATCTGATCTTCGAGCAGAAGCATCTAGTGCTTCAGACTCTACAGAAGTTCTGTGAACGACATTGTCTAGATCCACTCCATAGGTGGGTACTAGATTATCCTTCTGTTGACTCGGAGACTTGTCTAGAGTCTCTTCGTCGTTGTGCTCACTACTTCTCTCTGAGAGAAGGGTTGGCCCTAGTTGTGTGCGTGTGACTGAGGAAACGAATTCCTCTGTAGGGTGTTCTATTGTGATCAGGGGCGATTGATCACGAACTATAGGTGAGTCTCTCTGAGGAGACTCCCTAGGAATGGATTCCCCGGTTTCTGTGGGCGCAGAAGTCGAAAGAGTGACTTCTGGCTGGATGGGTTGGGTTTGGATCGAGCTGTGCTGCTCTATTTCAATAACTCCTTCTGCAGCTAGACCTGCGGAGTTAGATGTGTGGGTTGCACTGGGAGGGGGTGAGGGATGTGTGCCTTCTTCATCTTCGGCATCTTTTTCTTTTATATTTTCTTTTCCTCCAGATGTTTCTACCCTATCCACTGTTGAAGTTCTTTGCTCTGTGCCTAGGAAGTCATACATTTGATGAGATCCGTATAACTTCATGACATGTGGATGATAGAGACCTTTTCGTATCCAGACAGCTTCTTCTTCGTCTGAATCTATCTCTGAGACCTCCATTCTTGTCTCTGTTACTTCATCTATATTCCACTGAGCTTCTGTTTGTCCTATTTCTTCTGAAGCTGGGCTTGGACACCTTCTGTGAACGTCTAATCCTTGCTGAATGAAGGGGTTCTGTAGAATAATAGGTGTCTCAGCTGATTGATCTCTGGGTGTTTGATCATCTTCTTGCAGATGTGTGTCAATGCCGAAAATAGAGAAGTATTGTTCTTCTGGGGAATGGTGGTCGAGAGGTTGTGCCGTTCATCTTGCTGTATTTAAAGTGTTGGCAATGTCGGGGTTCTGTAGGAAATCGTTAATGTTTCCTTGGTGAGCAAACCGATCTGGGGATTGATGGGGCGATTGATATCCCTCTTCTGTCATTTCTTCTTCTGCAGTTCTTTCTTCTTCGATTGCTTCCTCTTCTATGGTAACCAATTTCTCAAGTGATTTACCATGCTTCTTTTTGGATTTCCTCCTCTTAGGTTTTGGTGCCCCTTCCTCTGTGGTTTTTGATTTTCTTTTCTTCTTCTGTTTTGGAGAAGAGGGAGGAGCATAGGAGCCAATTTCTGTGGCATGAGGAGGTGAAGGTTGATCTTCTGCAGCGCTTGTAGAGGTGCCTTCTGCAATTTTCCTCCTTTTTGATTTTGAAGAGGACTTCTTTCCCATGAGCTCTGCACGTTTGGCTATGAAGCTGAGTTGAATAGCCATGTGTTTTGCTAATTTGTTATCTTTTTCTTCTTGAGTGGAAAGGGGTTCTGCAATCATTGTTCCTAGGGGGACACCTAAACGCGGGGGTGTCATAGGACTCGGTTTAGGAGTTCTATGATCGCGTATATACTCTTTCTTAAGGATTTTATTCTTGGCATACCTCAGAAGTTTCTTTGACAAAGGTCTGCAGTGTGTGTAGCCATCTACATGATCAGTGGGAATATTTTTGCTCATTGGGAACTGTTTGGGAATTGGCCCTTCCATTGGCCATTTCTGTATTAACAACAGAGGTTCGAACAAGACTCCCAGTATTCTTTGGAATTGCAGAGGTGGTAGAAACTTAGGATCGTTCTCTTTGACCCTTCTTGTGTTGTTCTTTCTGTCGACGGTGTTAATGATCTCTTGCATCATTATGGTCGCGTAATCCAGTGGGAGATCATAGTAAACCCCATACATGATGGTCAATATCTGATGTGAGCTCTGGTCAATACTGCCTATCTTCCCTGTCAGGCATATGTTAAGAATTGAGAACAAGGTGTTCCACAGAGGTGGTAATCTGCCTCTGCGGAAGTCATTTCTCTTCCTCAGTGGTGTGTTGTACCCAAGCATTTCTAGGAAACGACAGATCTCGTCGTCTGTTGGTTGCTCTGCGTACTTCTTTAATCCAAGAAGACCCCTTGTTGGTAGGTTGAATTCAAGTGAGAACATTGTTCTATTGAACTTGATTTCCAGATGCTCAGATTTGTCGGGTTTTGAAATGTATCCTTTGATAAGAGAATCATCTTTATCAAATCGGCAACTTTGCCAAAACTGGTTCAGATATCTTACTGGAATTTTCTTTGGGGTTATTGAGAGTAAAGGGAAGAGGATATGATTTTCCATTATGTTTAGAAGAATGGCATGGGCTTCGCCGAAAGCAGTGGGTGAGGGGACTAAATAGCAATTGTTGGATTTGATTGGTAGTACTTTTTCGAAATGATCCTTTGCTATGAAGTTTTGAAGATGTGTGGTTGGAGCAAAGTCTGCTGAATCGCCAGAATCTTCTAGTTCAATGTTTTGGGCAGGGTTGGGGTTTTCTGAATGTTCAGAATGAGCAGGTGAATGTTCTGGTGAGGTCGTCGGAGAGTGTGCAGGGGAGATAGCTTGAGAAGATGAAGCCATTTGGTACTGAGAATAAGAAATTTGCAGGTTTCGCCGGAGAAGAATGAGAGTTTGTAAAAGGTTTATGAGTGGGTAAGCTTGGTTTTTATAGGAGGGTAAAACGGTAGAATTCGAAAGAGTAAAATATATGGCAATGGATTAAAATTTGGAATCCGAACTTAAGGTAGAACGGCGGGTTCAACTTTCCACAGAAAACGTTCCATGTACGCCCAATGAAAATGGGACACGTAGGCCATGTCAGAGGATGACAGGACGTCGTGCGCAGCCCATTAATGCTAGGCGCGTGGGGTTATTCTTAGCCACATGTAGTTCACTCTCCGTAAAAGTAACCGTTATTACTACAGAAATGCCCAAGTAACAGATTGACATAACTTCTGTAGTTTACAGAGGTTCTGTGATTTTGAAAATCTTTGATGTGTATCCCTTTCTCATATATCTCATTGTTATCATGACTTCTGTGGGGTTCCTTTTTAACCAAAAACGTTTTGTAAAGGCATTGGAGAGGATCAAATAGGATTTTTAGTTAAGAGTTTTTATTCGCAGAGGTTTTGTGGCTCTGTTGGAACTTGCAGAAGCTCTGGGAGGGTCATCAGAAGCTCTGTGAGGGAAAAAATCTCATAACGAAAATTCTATTAACTTTTCTGATCATCCAATTTTTGATCTGTTTTAAGAGATGTTTTTCGGACATATTTGAAAGTTGGTGTCCGAAAAAAAATTGTTATGGAAAAAGTTTTGTTCGAGAAGGTCATGGTGAGTCTGTTTGGTTTCCGAGATAACATTCCAAAAGATCGATAGAGGTTAAAGTTGCGATCTCAGAGCATATTTCTGGCAGAGCTTCTGTTGAGCTCAGCAGAAGCTCTACGTCCTTAAATTTCTCATAACTCAAATTTTATGAAACTTTTTGATCTTTTGATTTTTGAAATGTTATCCATAGTATATTTAGGACATATTTGACAATTTGTGTCCTAGAAAACTGTTTTCAAAAACCTTTTGTGCGAGAGACATACCTTTTGGTTCTTATTTTCTCGGCGGTGATGTCTGACTTCTGTCGATATAGATTCATTGACATTCTTCTTTGGCTTTCCCTTGAAAGTTTTACCTCTGTAGATCATTTCAGGATCCCTTTTTGCTCCCCCTTGATCTAATCACCTCTGTAGATCAGGAATTTTCCTTTTGCTCCCCCTTGACCTATGCTTGGATCAAAGAATGATAAGTTTTGCATAGAACATAGGTCATATTTTCCAGAGGTTCTGTAGGGGTTGTCAGAGGTTCTGAGTAGACTTACAGAAGCTCTGGGATTTTAAGAACTATTTAAGATTGAGAACTTACATACAGAAATAAATTAATTAAAGCAAAAAATAATTAGAAATATATACATATTTACAGAAGATAAAGCTATACTTACAGAGGAGTCATATTGATCATTCCTAACTTACCCACCAAGAAATTGAATCTTTTCTCGTCTAAAGCTTTGGTGAATAAGTCCGCGAGTTGGTATTCTGTGGGCACGAAATGCATCTCGATTGTACCATATTCAACATGATGTTTCAAGAAATGGTACCTTATATCGATATGCTCGGTTTTTGAGTGTTGCACAGGATTGGCAGAGATAGCAATGGCACTCTTGGAATCACAGAAGATAGGTATTTTGAATAGGATGTGGCCGTAGTCTTTTAGCTGAGTCTTCATCCATAGAACCTGAGAACAACAGCTAGCAGCAGCAACGTATTCAGCTTCTGCAGTGGATGTTGAGACGCAATTTTGCTTTTTGGAGGTCCAACTGACTAGTTTACCACCTAGGAATTGACAACTCCCAGAGGTACTCTTTCTGTCGAGCATGCATCCTCCATAGTCTGAATCTGTATAAGCTTTAAGACTAAAACCAGAGTTCTGTGGATACCAGAGACCGAGATTTTTGGTCCCCTTTAGATATCTAAAGATTCTTTTCACATCATCATAGTGTGATTTCTTTGGATTAGCTTGATAACGTGCACAAAGACACGTGGCATGCATAATGTCAGGTCTGCTTGCAGTTATGTATAACAGAGATCCAATCATGCCTCTGTAGAGAGTGCATTCTACAGAGATGCCATCTGGATCTAAGGATAACTTATTTCCAGTGGCCATTGGAGTTTTCATTGCAGAGGTATCAGAGAGGCTATACTTGAAAAGAATGTCAGAGACATATTTGGCCTGATTTATAAAAATTCCCTCTGATGTTTGTTTGACTTGGAGTCCGAGGAAGAATGTTAGTTTTCCCATCATACTCATTTCAAACTCACTCTGCATGAGTTTTTCAAAACTTTTGCACTCTTCTGTGTTAGAAGACCCAAAAATTATGTCGTCCACATAGATTTGTACAAGCATTATTTCACTGTTTTTACGTTTATAGAATAAGGTAGTATCTGTTGTACCTCTGTTGTAGTCATTTACTTGAAGAAAGGTAGAAAGTCGTTCGTACCATGCTCTTGGAGCCTGTTTCAGTCCGTACAGAGCCTTTTCAAGGCAGTATACATGCCTTGGGAACTTTGAGCTTTCAAACCCTGGTGGCTGATTTACGTAAACCTCTTCTTGGATTTCACCGTTGAGAAAAGCTGATTTTACGTCCATCAGATAGACTTTAAAACCTCTGTGGGCTGCGAAGGCTAAGAATATTCTTATTGCTTCGAGCCGTGCGACAGGAGCAAAAGTCTCATCGTAATCTATGCCTTCTTCTTGTCTATAACCTTTGGCCACCAATCGTGCTTTGTTTCTGATGACCACTCCATCTTCATCCTTCTTATTTCTGTAGACCCACTTAGTCCCAATGGCCTGTTTCCCTTGTGGCAGAGGTACTAAAGTCCATACTTTGTTACGCTCAAACTGCAGAAGTTCTTCTTGCATGGCGTCTACCCAGTTTGGGTCATCTAGTGCTTCAGAAATCTTCTTTGGTTCTATCACACTAATAAAATTTGTAAAGAAACAAAAATTAGCAGTGGCAGACCTGGTTTTTACTGAGTCAGAAGGTTCTCCGATTATTTGGCTTGGAGGATGGCTTTTTGTCCACTGAGTGGTGCGAGGAAGATGGTCATCAATGTCATCGAACCTTTCTTCAGAAGCTTCTTGTGGATCTTCTTCTTGTATAGCCTCTGTCGTTCTTCTTACCTTGGTAGAAGATTCTACCATTTGTGGAATGATTGGTATGAGTGGTGGTGGAGTTTGTTCCTCTGAGGACGTATAGTCTTGGTCCTCAATTACCTCTGTAATTGGTTCTTCTGTGGATTGTGGAGTTTGTTTTTCAGCAGCTTCTGTGGTCGCTTTTCTTGATGTTTCATCTTCTGCATTTTCTTCTTCGGCATTTGCGTCTGTAGTATTTATAGAAGAAGATGAAGCTATATTTGGACCAGTTAGAGTCATACCTGTAGGATTTTGTCCAACAGAGGATGGTTCTTCAGAAACTCTGATGGTTCCAACAGAAGGATCAATGTCATGGTGGAACATCTCTAAAAATAGAAGATTCAAGTCTTCTTTCGTTTGCGAGATGCCAGAGGTTTCTCTTTTAAGTTCGAGTTCTGAACGAATTTGCTCAGAAGTCATTTGGAAAGAATCATCAAAAGAAACATTGATACTTTCTATGATTTTGCGAGATCTTGTAAGGTATACTCTATAGGCTTTGGAAGTGGCAGAGTATCCAATGAATTTTCCTTCGTCAGCTTTTACTTCAAACTTTCCTCTTGAATCTCTGTCGTTTAAAACAAAGCATTTACATCCAAACACATGGAAAAACTTGATGTTTGGCCGCCTTTTGTTGATCAGTTCGTAAGGAGTCCTGATGTGTCTTTTCACAATGGTTGACCGATTCTGTGTGTAACAAGCGGTAGAAATTGCTTCTGCCCAAAAGTTCATCGGTAATCCGTATGCTGATAGCATAGTTCTTGCGGCCTCCACGAGCGTTCGATTCTTCCTTTCGACTACGCCATTCTGCTGTGGAGTGCGTGCAGCAGAGAAGTTCTGTGATATTCCTTCTGTAGAAAGATAGGCTTCAATGACAGAGTTTTTAAATTCTGTGCCATTGTCACTTCTTAACTTCTGTATTCTGCATTCATAAAGAACTTGGATTCTTTTCATTAGATTAATCAAGATGATTGGAAAATCCGATTTCTTTCGAACAAATTCAACCCATGTGAAGCGCGAATACTCATCAATTAAGACAAGTATATATTTCTTGCCACCTAGGCTCTGTATGGCAATGGGACCGCAGAGGTCGACATGAAGCATGTACAGAGGCCTATTGCAAGACACATCTGTTTTGCCTCTATGGGAAGCTCTTCTGAGTTTTCCCATTTCACAGGCAGAACACAAGTGATCCTTATTAAATTTAACATTAGGCAAACCTTTAACTAGATCAAGTTTGACCAGTTTATCCAAGGTGTGAAAGTTCAAGTGACAGAACCTGTTATGCCATAACCAGGCTTCTTTACTTTCGCAAGCTACAAGGCAAACTTTGTCCTTGGTTGTTGAACAAAAGTTCATCAGATACAGATCACCTTTTCTTTCGGCTCGCAGAAGTTCCATTCCCGTGTCTTCACTTTGCAGAGAGCAGAGAGTCCTTTTGAACAAGACATCAAATCCTGTATCACAGAGTTCACTTACACTGAGTAGGTTGTGTTTAAGGCCATTCACATATGCAACTTTGTATACAGAGACGTTTTCCTTCTGTATGACTCCATAGCCTTTGATGTGTCCCTTCTTGTTGTCTCCAAAAGTTACAGATCCACCATCGTGTGTTTCTTTGTACGTGGATAGTAAACTTTTGTCGCCAGTCATGTGCCTTGAGCATCCGGAGTCAAGATACCAAATTGGCACATACCGCTTCTGTAAGACAATCACAGAGACTTAGGTACCCATATCCATATGGGTCCAATATTGTTAGAATTTTTCAAGTTTGCCTTAGCATTCTTGAAATACATTTTATTTTTTGTATAAAGATCAAATTGTATCTCTCTAGGTTTTGACTTTAGAGTTTGAATTTTAGTGGAGAGTATGCAATCTGGACTTGAGAAGTGATTTTTCAATCTGAACATAAGATCAAAACAATGACAGTATTTAATATGAGACGTGATTTGTTTGAACTTTTCATTGAATTCATTGAACTGAGTCACAGAGGCATTACATTCGTTCTTAACATTAGATTTCCTATTACAAGAAGATCTATGAATACTAGAATGTTTTTTGCAAAAATCTTGTTTAGGTCCTGCCTTCTGTGAGTCTCTTCTGTGGTGAGCGTCTGTCTTCACTGTCACAGAGGAAAGATATTTGTTAGCTTCAGGCCTTAAAGGTTTTGAAAATTTTGAGCTTTTAGGATTTTCAGAGGCCTTTTTCAAATTATCAAGCTCTGTAGAGGTTTTGACTTGTATACACATTTTTAGAAAATCTGGACAGATAGGTATCTCTGTGATTTTCTCTTTTGGAGAAATTGTTCTGTTAAGAACCTTAGAGGAGAATTTAACATCCTCTGTGTCACAGTCAATTATCCCTGATTTAGAATCAGTCTCTGAGTCGTCAGAGGATGAATCGTCCTCATATACAGAGGTTGAGTCATTTCTTTCGACAGAGGTTGGATTTTCTGAGCATGTATCGTACGCGTTTTCTTCCTCTGTAGAAAAACTTTCATAGATGGCAGAGGTTTCAGATGAGATATCTTCAGCGACAATTTGATCTATAGAAGATGTACAGAGATTTTCTAAAACATTTGATTTCAAAACATCCAAAATTTCTTTTTCAATTGATCTTTTAAGATTTTCTTCTGAAAAGATGGGTTTAAACTCATGAGCTTTTGCAGATAATTTCTTTTTGACATCTATCATACAGACAAAAGCGACCTGTGTTTGAGTCTCTGGTTTACCAAACTTAAAGATACCAATCTGATCTTGTGTTTTCAGATATTTCTTTGGTTTGATTCCTCTGTTGACAGAGGTTGAAGATGATGAATCTGTGTTTTCAAACCACACATTGATCATCTTCGTATGTTTCCTTAAGTGAGGTTCTTCAGAGATTTTAACCCTCTTACTTACAGAGAGTAAGTTTGGAAAAATTGGTTTATTTGTTTTTCCTACCACAAACAGAGAAGACAGAGGTTTAAGTCTTTCGCCTTCAACACCTAGAGTAATATCATCGTACCCTATACCTCGTCTTCCTATTTGTGAGTTTACTTTCTCATACACCTTCTGTGCATCTTTATAGTTTTTAAGTAAAACCTCTCTTCTGAGTAGATCTTGCCAAAGTACCTTTCTCTCTTTTTGAAAGTATTCTTTGAGAGCTCTTATGTCAGTTGTTTCACTCCTAGAAACTGAAAGCTCTTTAGTTTTGACTTTTAAAGCAGAGGTTAATTTAGAAATTTGCCTTTTTAAAGGATCTACATTTTTGCTCCAATATTTTTCTAGTCTTTCCTTTTCTTCAAAAATTTTGGCTTTTTCTTGAGTGAGAAGCCTTACTTCTCTCTCATTAAAGGTGAGTCTTTTCTGAATACTTTCATTTATCTCTTTGAGTTCAATCAATTCAATGTTAAGTCTAACCTCATTGTCAGTGCCCGAGTCGACTTCTGCCATGCCACAGAACAGGGCATTGGTGGTGAATTCATCATCAGATGTAGAGTCTGACTCGAAGTCCTCTTTATTTGCTTCAGAATGCCCTTTGTTCGCCATTAGGGATTTTTGTGCATAATATTCAGCCTTCTTTTTGTAAAAAGCTGAGTCCTTCTGTGGGCGATTTTGTCTACTTCTGCAATCTTTTGCGAAATGGCCTGGCTTGCCGCAATTGAAGCAACCTTGGGAGGTGTTTCCAGGTCGATCGTCGAACTTCTGTTGGTCTCCACCTTTCTCTGTTCGGCATTCGTTTGCATAATGACCAGGCTTACCACATTTGTAGCATTCTTGTGGGTGGCCTACCTTGTCATCTGACCTCTGTCGGTCATTTCCTCTGTAGTTTCTGTCGCTCGACCTCTGTCGGTCACTTCTGTAGTCTGACCTCTGTCGGTCACTTGATTCTTCTCTTCTTTCATCATCTCTTCTATCTCTCTGGTTGTCTCTGCTATATCTGTCATTTCCAAAATTTCTTTGATTACCTCTGAACTCTCTTGTCAATAGAGCCAATGATTTAGCTAATGACGCAAGAGTTATTTCTTCCTCTATCAGCTCGTCTTCTTCGCTATCAACCATCACTATCTTCTTTTTCTCCTTCTTCTTTTCATATGTTGCTCTCTCATTTCTTGGTCTCTCTGTAGCCTCTGTTGTTTTACTAACCAATGCGTATGGTGCAATGGCTATTGTTTAGCCTGTGCTATTTGAGGCTCTTGTGCAGCTAGTGTTCCATAGAGATCAGAGAGTGTCCATGAGTCTAGATCTTGGTTTGTTTGTAAAGACATGGACAGTTGAAGCCACTCATCATTCAGACTCTTTAGAAACATGACGTTATTTTCTTCCGAGGTTCTGTGAATGCCAGACTTTCTACATTTGTTTATGAGAGAGTTGAACCTGTCGTACGTTGTTTGCAGAGATTCTGTTGCAGAGGCTCTGAATGCATGATATTCATTTATGTACTGTGCCCTTCGGTTCTTCTGTGTTTTAGCACCCCCTTCCAATTGTCTTTCTAATTCTTTCCAAAGATCGTGCGCAGTTTCACATGCATCTAAGGATTGAAAAGGTTCGTTGGGGATAGCCATTATCAGGATTCTTTTTGTTTTCTGTGCAACTTCATCTTCTGCCTTATCTTCATTTGACCATTCTTCTTTTGGTTTTGGTTTTTGATGTTCAGGGATTTCTGGAGATTCAGCAGTAGCTGGTACTCGTGGTACTGCTATCATGGGAACAGGAGGAAGGTTGTAAAGATATTGTACTAGATTATTTTCAGTACCCTCAAAGAAATGAACCATTCTTATCTTCCATTGAGGATACTCATCTCGTAGGAGAGTAGGAGGCTTGGTGAGTGAACCAGCAGTAAAGAAGTTATTTGTATTTGTCATTTTTAAGGTTCTGAAAAGATCGTATGATTTAAAGAGTATGAGTCTGAAGATCTGGAAAGTTTTCTGGGTTTGAATAGTTCCCAGAGTACACTTTAATGGAGTTTTAACCTAGATATGAGGAATAGGAAAAAATGATTTCTATCACTAATCTTGTAAAAACGAGGATCACTTGATATTGAAAATCAATCTTCGCTCTGATACCAATTGTTGGTTCCCGGTTTTGTTTAAACAAGATTATCAGATCTATTAGTTCAAGTTTGAGTTTGATGCGGAAGCGTATTTGAAGAACTAACAGATATGTTTGATAGATTTAGAACATAATATAAATAAACAGTGAACAGGAAATAATATCTCAAAGTTTACTGAATATATATATATTAAGAACAGATTCAAGAACAGTGAGTTAAGCAAAGCTTTTAAAACAGATATGACTCTCAAAGTGTTTAAAGCTTGTGATGTTTTTCTCTCTTGAATTCTTGTTTCGATTGTTCGATTGATCGATCGATTGATAGGAAGAACTCAACATGAGTCTTCCTTATATACTACTCTAAGGGGACCATAAAGCATATGCTACTATTCACAAAGGACGGTATGAATAGTTGGACGGATGGCATGAACAGTTGGACGTGCTGTTTTGCATTTAATGCAGCAGACGTCTATTATGTACTAAGCCCTATTGAATCCAACCAGAGTTTGACACGTTGCAGTTGGACAGGGCAAGCTACCATGCAAGTTGATGAACAGGTCCTGTAACAGTAGCAAGATATTATAAATATCTTTTAAGTCTTTGTTGAAGACCGCAGAGGCTCTATGAAGTGCCATAGAGGTTCTGTGGTTTGGTCCTAAGAAGAGCAGTCTTCACCGGATTCCGAGTCTTTGGTCTTCTTTGCGCGTATGACAGAGCTTCAGTAGGGCGCCTCTTTAGCTTCTGTAGCTTCTTGACCTTGATCTCTCGGTAAGTTCGGCAGAGCCTCTGTAAGAGGCTTTCTTCACTTAGCCTATTTTTCACTACTTCTAAATACTTCTATGATTAGGAAGATTGAAGCTAACACAAACCCAAACCCAAACAAGTTAATGGCAAGTGCCTTTGTCGTGCCCAAACCTGAAGAGGAAGATTGGGTGTTTGGACCACCTCTGTCAGCCTATCCCCCATTGGATCCCTCTGCTCAAGCCACAGAAGACAGGGTTGCACAGGTCATCAAGGAAATGGATGCATTAAGAAGACCTATTCCTCCCCCTAACCCAAAGAAGAGCATGGAAGAGGTCGTCTACAAGTACCTCTATAGTGTTGGGATAAATGACACTATCCTAGAGCCCACCCTTCAACCAGATACCGTCGAACAAATGGCTCTGGATTTCTTCAAGACCAAACAACAGAAAGTAGAAGAGGTGTGGTATTACGCAAAGATAAAAGAGGTTCTGGATTCAAACTTCTGCACACTCACCACAAGGAGTTTTTCTACTGTCAATACTTTGTTCTGAGGGAAGATAGGACAATGATAAAGTTTACAAATGCTGATCTACGAAACGTTCACCCTTTTGACCTGGCAGAGCTCTACACATGAACAGAGAGTAGATGGGGATGGATACAAAAGAAGAATAGGAAGGCACATCTGATGATCAAGAGTGTCATGCGGGAGAAGCTAAAATACTTTAGTCTACTCGATTTCCAAATCGCTCTGGACTTGGGAGTCAAAAAGATCAGACTAACAGCTCTAGATGACCATTGTCCATCCTCGGCCGAAATCATGCCCGAAGCCATAATTTCCTACCCAAGATTTGTCTATGTCTACCTAGACTAACAAGGACAAAAGAAACTTTTCGTGGGATATGACTGCCAGAAGTATGCAACCAAGACACTTCTCATGTTCCGAGAATCATTGGTCGAGCATAGAGGCACAAAGTATGTAAATGAGGAAGCTGCAGATCAACTTATCAATGATATAGATGCTGCTTTGTGCCTCAGAGATCTCGCAACATTCTTCTACAAGGAGCTGAAGAAGGATGGTGGATATGGCAAGAAGATCAATGAATTCCCCGATGCAAAGATCTAAACGCTCTGTGTAATGCATTTTTGTTTCCCTTTAATCGTGTAACTTTCCTTTTATCTCTGTAATGCCTCTAGCAAAGTACTTAAATGAAATCATCTTTCTTCTTACAGAGATTGAATTTAAACCTCTTGTTCTTTCTAGCCTAAGCTTTAATTTAGTTTTGTAAATTTTCCTTTTTCAATACTTAGGGGGAGATTGTTGGCTGTAATAGTTAAGACTTAGAAGTATTGAAAAAGTGTGCAAAGAACAACATCGCAGAAGTCCTCTGCCGGATACATCAAGGACTCTCCGTACAAGACTCGAAGCTACTGTCGATTATTCCCCGAGAACTCAAGCCAAACCTGAAGATGATCATCGGACCACAAAGCCTCTATGAAACTCCACAGAGCCCCTGTGTGGCCAAATTTCCCGAGGATGAAAACTTATGCATATACAGACACAACGAGCACATGCCTCTCACATGCACTCATATGTACGAAGATTCAGAAGATCAAATAGTACACCACGTTTTAATTCTTTCTAGGTGTCACCTTCTTATTGGTGACAACCTTTTACTTGTACTATTCATGTCTCACCTTCACTATATGTAGTGAGAACTACCATGCCATATTGAGCACGACACACACAGATTCAATAGTCTAGAGAGAGAGAGACAGAGAGAGAGAGTAACTTGGAGAGAAATTCACACAGTAGTGTGTGTTCTTGGTGTATTCCAAATTCTTTGATTAATGAAGATGACTTGTTTAGCATGTTATATCTGTTTTAAGTTATCTTTAATCATCATCTGTGTTAAATCTACCATTACATTCAAACCTCTTTGGGTGTATTAAACGCTTCCGCATATTAAACAAATTTTACTCTATACATGTTTTGGTTTGAATATATCATTGTTGAGTTAAAACTGGGATCTACAGACCTGTCGACGCTCGACGATAGAGCTTGCCATTAATCACGACGTACCTGGATACTTTGAATCGAATCTTTCAGGCCTCTATTCTATCTTCGGTGATTTGTTCGTGCATTAGATAGTCCCTAATTTCTTTCGACCAGTCCTCCCCTCCATCTAAGGAGTGCACCTGATTATCACTTCCAACAGACGGAGACGACAAAAAAATCATCAAGACGACGTCAAAATGGCGATTTGCTAAGTGCCCAAGGTTGGCTAAGGCATCGACTTCAGTATTTTGATCTCTCGGAATCTGTTTGATGGAAAATGGATTGAACATCTCAGGTTTAGCTTTCGCCACCTTGAGATTGGTCGTCATCTTGGAGTCCTTTGCTGCGAACTCTCTGTTCATCTGATTCACGATCAATAGGGGATCGCTTCTGACTTGAAGACCTGTCGCTCCCAGGTCAGGTTCCATATTCATCCCTACAATCAAAGCTTCGTATTCGGCTTCATTGTTTGTTGCTTTGAAGTCGCAACATTTGGAGTACACCATATTGCCCCCTTGTGGCGACTTTAAGACGACACCTAATCCTTCCCCTTTGGTGTTTGACGATCCGTCAACATGAAGCATTCAGGAAGTGTTGTCGAGAGTCGCCATAGAGAATCCTTCGATCTGAGCTACTTTTTCCAGTTCAGGACTAAAATATGTGACGAAATCTGCTAGTGCCTGAGATTTTATGGTTGTCTGTGGTTTGTAATCAATGTTGTAATTGCTGAGATATATACTCTACTTCGCTAGTCGACCTGTCAACTCAGGTTTTCTCAAGACATACTTAAGAGGGAAGTTAGTCACGACAGTTATGGGATGCGATTCAAAGTAATGTCGTAACTTTTTTGTTGCGGTCACTAGTGACAACAGTAATTTTTCCATTGATAAATACCTGGTTTCAGCTTCTAGGAGAGACTTACTAACATAATAGATCGGTAGTTGTTGTTTGTCTTCTTCATGAGTAAGGACGACGCTGACGGAGTTAGGACTCATAACAAGGTAAAGTTGCAAGACTTCGCCATCCATAGATTTTGACAGCAAAGGTAGCGACGACATGTATTCTTTTGCTTTCTAAAGCGCACGTTCATGGTCGTCCGTCCATTCGAATCCCCTATTTTTCCTCTAAACATTAGAAAATAAGTGACATTTATCATAGGATAGTGAGATGAACCTATTTAACGCTGCAACACGACCAGTAAGTCGGTTGACTTCTTTGAAGTTTCTTGGGATTGAACATTGATGATTGCATTTATCTGGTCAGGATTTGCCTCAATCCCACGATGCGTCACCATATGGCCCAAGAACTTACCGATGGATACACCAAAAGAAAATTTTGTTGGATTCAGCTTCATCTTGTATTCCTTGAGAATGTCGAACGATTTCTTGAGGTGCCCGATATGATCTGTCGCGTGTTTTGATTTGACGATCATGTCGTCGATATATACCTCTATGGTGTCGGCTAGATGCTTTTGGAACATTTGGTTAACCAATCGATGGTACTTTAAGCCTACATTCTTAAGACCAAATGTCATTACTTTGTAACAATAAATACCTATATCCGTCACGAACGCTATTTTTTCTTGGTCATCAGGATACTTTAAGATTTGGTTGTAACCGGAATATGCGTCCATGAACGTCAATAGCTCATATCCTGTCGTCGCATCGACCATTGCGTCGATATGTGGTAACGGAAATGGGTCTTTGGGACAGGCCTTGTTGAGATCGGTGAAGTCGATGCAAACCCACCACTTACCATTGTTATTTTGCACGACCACGATGTTAGCCAACCATTATCGATACTTTACTTCTCTGATCTTCCCAGTCTTTAGCAAATTGTTGAATTCGTGCTTAATTACTTTATTTCCCTCTATAGCAAACTTCTGACGCTTCTGCTTGACAGGCTTGAACGAAGGATCTATATTCAATTTGTGCGACATGACGTCAGGATCTAATCCGACCATATTCTTGTGCGTCCACGCGAAACAATCAACATTTTCCTTTAAGAAATCGATCGACTTCTTCTTTACGAAGGGGTCTAGCGACGATCCTATGAAGGCAGATTGGTCAGGCTTGCTCTGATCCAGGATGACTTCCTCTAATTGATAGCCATCGACAATTTCAGAAACATCCTAGACCTGCAATTTCTAGATGTCCTACTTTCTGGGGCGTCGTCCTATTACAATCACGCACAATCTTTTGCTCACTTTTGATTTCTTGGACACCCCAGGGCGTCAGTAACTTTATTGTATGATGGAACATCGAGGGGGACAACCTTCATATCATGAATCTGAGGGCGTCCAAGGATGACGTTGTAGGCCGAAGAACATTCGACGACGTTAAATTTGGTTTGCTTGTTGATTCCTTTCGCATAGATTGGGAGGATGGCCTCTCCAATTGTATTGGTCGCATCTCTATTGAACCTGACTAGAATGGTCGAGCTTCGTACGATCTCAGCTTTGTCTATCCCCATAACTTTAATTGTGTTGAAGAAGATAATATTGGCGAAACTTCCTCCGTCGATCAATACTCTCTTGGTCAAATAATTCCCGATCGTGAGTTGGATACTTAACCCGTCGTGATATTTTTACCAAGGATTGTTGAGATCGTCATGGTCGAATGTTATCGGCATCGCCTCCAGCTCTAATTCCGTTTTTGGTCTGTGCGACCTTAAAATTATGGATTCGTCTAGTCGCTGACCAGCGTGCCTCTTAGCCGCGGAGTATATAAGTCCACATATGTAGTAACCTCGTGTGATACAATTGACGACCTTCATAACGTCCGTATTCATTAAGTCCTGCAGATGACCTTTCGAGACTAACCAAGCCACCTCTTTCCACAGTGGTATACAATCGTCCGTTACGTGACCATAGTCGCCCTGGAAGTCGCACCATTTTGACTTGTCTTTCATATCGTCAGCATTGTCGTTTTTCTTCGGCCGTCAGATCATCGATTGTGTATTCTTAAAAGCTTCGACCAAATCCTTCGTCGTCCTTTGAATCCGTAAGATGAGACCTTGGGATGTTGGGGGAATTTGGACGTCGTCGGGACATTCCTCTTCTTGTCGAATCGAACATTGGAAATTTTTCGTGAAGATTCTTTCCTAGGAACCGTCTTGACTTTGAATTTGGGTTTCTTCACACCCAAGGACCGTCTATCTCCTGAATGTTTCCGTCAAAAGGCAACGTCATCTTTGACCCGCATGCGAGTCAATGTCCACGCCTTGACGTCTTCAAAAGTTTCAGGCGGATACCTGGTCAGGTTGATATATAACTTGAGTTGTCGTCTAAACCGCGTTTGTAGGCTTCGATTGCGGTTTTGATGTCGTTGTTTCGAACGCTAATCATTTCGGGGTTGAAACGATTAAAATAACTGTGAACCAACTCTCCCACTTTTTTAGTATATGGTAGAGATCACTAGTTTGTTTCTACATCTTGCGACTACTCGCTAATTGTTGAAAGAATAGATTGACGAGTTCAACAACCGTACTGATGGACTTCGTTCTCAAGTTAATCAACCAATGGAGGGCTGCTCCTGTAAGGGTGGCCCCGAAACTCTTGCACCTGGAAACCTCTTGATATTGATGAGGGATCGACATAGTCCACATCAATTGATTGTACTGTGCTATATGCTCTATCGGGACTGTCACCCCCGAATATTTTGGCGTAAAGGTTGGGATGTTATACTTCTTCGGGACATCAACCAAGTCTATCTTGTCGACAAAAGGTGACGCCTGGTAACATGTTGGGGGTTCTACGTCGATAGGAACAGCGGCGCCTGGTAACTTGGAAAGTAACGACATTATATTTTCGTTTTTTTTCTTCCAACAACTTCAGTCGTCGTGCGACTGGATCATCAGGATTGGTTCCATTGGGCGCTGCAGGGATCTCCGTATTTATAGGGATGAACCCCGAGTCTTGGTCGTCATCTCTATTGTTACATGAGGACCATAAGACGATTCGGTGTAATCACTACCCATCGAGAAACTCACGGCTGGGAATTCTGTGGGTATGGGGAACAACATCGACTAGAACGACATTGACAAAATTGGCACCAATGGGATTAGCATCGATAAGATCGGCATTGAAACGTACTACTATAATCACCAATTATCATAATAGTGATTTCAAGCACACTTACGTAACAATATATTCATAATAGCAGTAGCTAATTGAAATTATGAACATACTACACATAAGAATTCTCATTACCACTTTCATAATTCACAATGACGTAATTTCCGTTGACTCCGAAACGTCCCATCTTAGTGTTTCTACCTGATTTTCTCACATGTTCATCACCTAAAAGTCTCAGCTTAAGTCTAGGAATCAAACTAGCATACCTAGTTCACTTAAACTAGAGCTCTGATACCAACTTGTAACACCCTAAAATTTAAACAATAAATATAGGGGATTTCCTGAAAATGGGTAAATTTAAACTTAAAAATATAAGCCAACTAAAACCCTTAAATGCACTGGAGTAGTTTGGACAATGCCTAAACATAGGAGTTTTGAGACATAATACATAACAACCTAATAATCTAGAATTATAGCAAACTAGATTAATCCGGGTGTCACTATATCTCCAAAAAGTCTCTCATCTCGATCCCAAAAGCCCGACCTTCCCAAGCTCCTAAGCATGGTCGGCAACACGACGATCTAGACGCCGCTAGGTGGAACCTGTAATCCACAAACATGCAACCTCAAGTGTTAGACAAAAGTCTAGTGAGATTTCGTGAAATGCGCATTTATAAGACTGTGACAAATAAACATAAAATAATGTTACCGGCTCCGTGTGATCTCAAATTACCACAAATCAAATCGTTAAGCATTCCCACCTGGACATGATTATATAATCGAGAAGCATTTCTTTAACAACAAAATACGGGGGAGACCCGTTACCATCGGGGTGACAAGAACACGGGAATGGAGTCACCCACGACGTTATCGGATAGCACCTCAAGTCCCGGTCCTAGTTCCCATGCCATATAGACATCACAACCTCAAACCATCTCGTACCATGCCTTTAGTGCCTACTCCGTCGAGTTACACCTCAAGGACTTATGGGACCACATTGCATATCCGAACTAGACGAGTTACACCTCAAGGACCCCAACGTCCCCCATTGCCTACTCGCTAGTGATCCAATACGGCCAACAATGAAATGAACAAGTAGTCCATAAAGGTCTAAATCATCGTGCACAAGGAGATAAACATCAATAAATTCCGTACCATGGTAGTGAAAGCGTATAAGTCCAGTTATACAAGATGTAACACAATGACAACCTCTACTTATCAAACACATAGCATGTGACATACCACATCATGAAGATTCCAAGTACTTACAATCATGAATGTATGTACATATATTATTTATGCATACCAATGTATATACTTATACATGCCTCTCTATATATTTATATACATCTATATATACTTATTTATTTATACGTCTACATACATACATGTATGGATTTATGTATATATATATGTATATGTGTATATATTCCAAATACAAGAACACATTGATTTAAAAGACGAACATAAGTGTGTATGTGTACATGTATTAGCCAACCCAAATATATCAAGTAAACCCTACCCCTTTGATTTAAGGCATAAACATATGAGTAAATCCTCTTTTAGATAACAAGAATTTAATAGTTAATTGAAGGGGGAGAAATGCTCACCAAATGAGGTTTGTAAGAGAAAACCCCCAAATCTTGAAGAACCCTAAAGGTTTACAAATGAAACCCTAGAAAATATGAAAACCCTAGATCTCTTGAAGTTGTCTTAGTTCTAACCCTTGAAACTTGGAGATCCTCTTATATGTTTGCAAGAATAATGAAGAAACCCTAGATTTAACCAATGATTATAACAAAAAATGTAGGGGAATTAAATGAGAAAGAAAAGGAGGTGGAATGGTTGGTGTCGGCGGAAAGAAACGAGAGAAGCACACAAGCAGCTGAGTCATTAATGCTCTATCCCCCAAAAAGAAATGACCAGCGCTGCTGCCATTTTAAACAAACATCACGCCGGCGACTATGACCATGCGAGAGTGCCCCGGCCACTCTCGTCGGGCACTCTCGCCCGGAATGTACCGAAACCCAGCGACGTCAAAAAAAATATTGGAGATGCTCGCGAGATTGACCACCGCGAGAGTGCTCCCAGCACTATCGTCGGGCACTCTCGCCAAAAACGTACCGCCGGCAAGAAAGAGATAAACCGGCCGACGCAAGTGAAATGAAATACATTGTCCTCCATGTTACCTAGCTTGAAACCAAACCACGTGGCACACCCTTAATAATTCATGTGGAAATGTCACACATACCCAAAGGCCACGTGGAACTTCTTACACCATATGCATGCACGTAAAATCCATAATAGGTAATAAAAATAGCTTAAAATATAATCTAACAAGCAAGAAGGTAAACTTGGAATTTCTTAAGATTGAGAGATTAATTAAAATGATTTGGGTAAAACGGAGTTTACGGGAAAGGCTTACTAGAAGATTTCGGGGTGTTACAATCCTCCCCTCCTTGAAAATGATTTCTTCCTCGAAATCTTGCCTTTGACGTAAAGAGAATAACGATTTGGCGATAAAGGCCTCAAAATACGACACTTCTACAAAAAAAACTTACCCTCTTCTATGAGAGTGCCTTTAAGGCCTTAGCCTAGTTCAAACTCTAACTAGAACTTGATAAATTCTATCCAACTTCCACATCGATTTTGCTGAAACTCTCTTCTAAACTTCACATCGATATGCTACACTAATATCCCGAATAAAATTTGAACGAAGCACCTCCCAGACACATGATCTCGATGGTCTCCCAACCTGAGGAGACTCATACTACCTCAATAAGATTTACGATCCTAGTGACCTCGATTGCTCACTTCTCGTTGATTCCCATAAATGAATTCACTCTTAAAGGCTCCTATTTAACCTCTATTGTATCGTCCGATACTCTCCCTTGTCCTTGAAACTACGATGGTCCTTGCACAAGTCAATCCGACCATAAACAACCATATTCATTTTAGTGCAGGGTATTCTTTACATTGATGACTTTACCCTACCGCTAAGGAACTAACATAAGTAATCTTGAACCGTTCACTCATTGGCCATTACCACCAGTGTACCAACATATAGTTTCCTCTACTATAATCACTTGAATAGGATAAATTCCACTTAAGATATACTTTGGGTATTCCAATAAATCTCGACATCTAGGATATTCTACTACTTGAACCAGCAATTTCCACGAGAAATTGATAGTAGGTATGCCCAACCATAACTTTCCTTAAAATGTACCACTGTAAAAGATTTGGCATTCCCTCGTCGAAGTTCTTAACGACTAAAACTGTCTAATTCAGCACAACCTCCAAATCCATAATCCAAACGGCCATGAGGCGCACCATCCGAAAGGATTCTCAAAAATTTCTCTGATTAACCATTCTAGTAATTGGTCATGTTCCATCCCAGAACGTACCAATAAACCCCTGAGATAGTTGATCATCCCCAACTCATCAATTATATAAATCTCATATTTCAACCAAACATCGTTCATTACAAATGATAAAAGCATTACAAAGCCATAAATCTTAACCATCGATACCTATTCACCAACATCTAATTTCCTTAGAGTTACCACCTATATTGTAATCACTCCAAAGAACTCAACGGAAGTACCCCAAGTACTCCAACGGTTCATGACTTCTAAATATCAAAAGTCGCGACCTATATATCACAAAATGAGTATGCAAGACGTTGGTACACCAACAAATACTCCATCCCTAGTTTGCACCGTGTCGATTTCTCATATCAACTTAAGGTTGATACATGATGTGGGAACTCAAATTCCATAGCTACAACACTCTAAAACATTTCCCCACGATTTTCTATGATCGCATAAAATCACTAAAACGGCACACTACCAACAATCCAACTTGACGTCAACCAGGTAACTCATCAACTAGGGCAATTCATATGCAAGCAATCGCATAAAAATTCAACCTAAGCTACCGAAACGATAGAGATTGCTACTTACTAATCGAGAAAACATGTAATCTAATACTTCCAAAAATTCAAACGTGCACCGAACTATCGAGATGGGATCCTGAATTTCGAAACTAAACACATGTTAATCTTCCGACAGTCTCAATTCTCAAGGACTCTTCTAGTTCTCAAATATCACACCTTCTACTAAAAGGGTTTTAGCTCTAGGCTTCTAATGATTTCAAGGTTTTTCGAGTACAGGACCCAACAATCATGTCAATCTGCAGTTTTAAAAGATTTACTGAACATAAAATATTCATAATTATTTTACATGGACTTAAAAATTTACTACCACCATTAGATAGTCGTGTCAGGTGGCCGCAAATGACATGCACATAGAGTCGAACGGTAAAATACATTTACGTTGCCTAAAACATCAATGATAACAAAAGAAAACGCATACCACCAACTAACTCAAATGGACCATGCTAGTCCCAACATATATATTTACCCATGCCACACATGTAAACCAATCCATGCACTAGAGTAACAGGCAACGAATCTCGATCGTCCAACTCAAGGGACATACATACAACCGAATGATGTCAAAATTCTCCCATCCAATGATGACATCACCTAAGATAAAATTCTCACAAAGTGTTACAAAATTATTAATAAATCTTAAATGTAGACTCACGCAATACGTCAAAATTATGATTTTCCAAAATTACACCATTTAACCCCAAAATGTCATTAGGTGAAGTTTCAATTAAAGTTTTGCATGCGAGCCAGTGAGATCAAGAGACCTCATGTATCTACAACTTTACCAAATCTTCGATATAGGTCAGATTACAAATCGAAATGCGCCATATAGCATGCTTGTGCCAAAACTTAAAGCAAACCTTGCATAACGATCATGATTCCAACATTTCTTACTTAGCAATAAAATGACATGAAGCAAAATTTCCGACAAAATAATTCATGAGTTTCAAAACATGGCTATACATCTAGGTGTGCCGAAAGCATTCTCTCAAAAAAAAATTTGGCCGCACGTTGTGTACAAGTAATTTGACAAAGTGAAATAACTTATACGAGTTATATATATGTATGTATTTCTTTTTTTTTAAGAAATAAATATTGTGCATTTATTTGGTCGAGACCCGAAGTCTTATAACCATGTTTGCCAAGTTCGCTAGCCACACTACTAACATCTGAATGTTCAGATTTCTTAAGGCGCTAATTGGCAATTAACTCGATCAATCTTACAATCTCTTTCCTAAAATAATGACGATTTAACAAACCTATGGTTCAAACTTAACCAATATCTGAACCAACATGGTCGACTTAATGTAATCGCCATACATAATTGTCACACTAGTGACAATCTACCAACATTAATTATTTCGATTATTCGCTAAGAATCCACTATTTACTCCATCGATCATCACAGAAGAGAAACTCCAGCAAACACATAACAAAGATCATAACTGTTAATTATTTAGAACATTAACGGTTTGAAACGTACTACTATAATCACCAATTATCATAATAGTGATTTCAAGCACACTTACGTAACAATATATTCATAATAGCACTAGCTAATTGAAATTATGAACATACTACACATAAGAATTCTCATTACCACTTTCATAATTCACAATGACGTAATTTCCGTTGACTCCGAAACGTCCCATCTTAGTGTTTCTACCTGATTTTCTCACATGTTCATCACCTAAAAGTCTCAACTTAAGTCTAGGCATCAAACTAGCATACCTAGTTCACTTAAACTAGAGCTCTGATACCAACTTGTAACACCCTAAAATTTAAACAATAAATATAGGGGAATTCCTAAAAATGGGTAAATTTAAACTTAAAAATATAAGCCAACTAAAACCCTTAAATGCACTGGAGTAGTTTGGACAATGCCTAAACATAGGAGTTTTGAGACATAATACATAACAACCTAATAATCTAGAATTATAGCAAACTAGATTAATCCGGGTGTCACTATATCTCCAAAAAGTCTCTCATCTCGATCCCAAAAGCCCGACCTTCCCAAGCTCCTAAGCATGGTCGGCAACACGACGATCTAGACGCCGCTAGGTGGAACCTGTAATCCACAAACATGCAACATCAAGTGTTAGACAAAAGTCTAGTGAGATTTCGTGAAATGCGCATTTATAAGATTGTGACAAATAAACATAAAATAATGTTACCGGCTCCGTGTGATCTCAAATTACCACAAATCAACTCGTTAAGCATTCCCACCTGGACATGATTATATAATCGAGAAGCATTTCTTTAACAACAAAATACGGGGGAGACCCGTTACCATCGGGGTGACAAGAACACGGGAATGGAGTCACCCACGACGTTATCGGATAGCACCTCAAGTCCCGGTCCTAGTTCCCATGCCATATAGACATCACAACCTCAAACCATCTCGTACCATGCCTTTAGTGCCTACTCCGTCGAGTTACACCTCAAGGACTTATGGGACCACATTGCATATCCGAACTAGACGAGTTACACCTCAAGGACCCCAACGTCCCCCATTGCCTACTCGCTAGTGATCCAATACGGCCAACAATGAAATGAACAAGTAGTCCATAAAGGTCTAAATCCTCGTGCACAAGGAGATAAACATCAATAAATTCCGTACCATGGTAGTGAAAGCGTATAAGTCCAGTTATACAAGATGTAACACAATGACAACCTCTACTTATCAAACACATAGCATGTGACATACCACATCATGAAGATTCCAAGTACTTACAATCATGAATGTATGTACATATATTATTTATGCATACCAATGTATATACTTATACATGCCTCTCTATATATTTATATACATCTATATATACTTATTTATTTATACGTCTACATACATACATGTATGGATTTATGTATATATATATATATATGTATATGTGTATATATTCCAAATACAAGAACACATTGATTTAAAAGACGAACATAAGTGTGTATGTGTACATGTATTAGCCAACCCAAATATATCAAGTAAACCCTACCCCTTTGATTTAAGGCATAAACATATGAGTAAATCCTCTTTTAGATAACAAGAATTTAATAGTTAATTGAAGGGGGAGAAATGCTCACCAAATGAGGTTTGTAAGAGAAAACCCCCAAATCTTGAAGAACCCTAAAGGTTTACAAACGAAACCCTAGAAAATATGAAAACCCTAGATCTCTTGAAGTTGTCTTAGTTCTCACCCTTGAAACTTGGAGATCCTCTTAAATGTTTGCAAGAATAATGAAGAAACCCTAGATTTAACCAATGATTATTACAAAAAATGTAGGGGAATTAAATGAGAAAGAAAAGGAGGTGGAATGGTTGGTGTCGGCGGAAAGAAACGAGAGAAGCACACAAGCAGCTGAGTTATTAATGCTCTATCCCCCAAAAAGAAATGACCTGCGCTGCTGCCATTTTAAACAAACATCACGTCGGGGACTATGACCATGCGAGAGTGCCCCGACCACTCTCGTCGGGCACTCTCGCCCGGAATGTACCGAAACCCAGCGACGTCAAAAAAAATATTGGAGATGCTCGTGAGATTGACCAACGCGAGAGTGCCCCCAGCACTATCGTCAGGCACTCTCGCCAAAAACGTACCGCCGGCAAGAAAGAGATAAACCGGCCGACGCAAGTGAAATGAAATACATTGTCCTCCATGTTACCTAGCTTGAAACCAAACCACATGGCACCCCCTTAATAATTCATGTGGAAATGTCACACATACCCAAAGGCCACGTGGAACTTCTTACACCATATGCATGCACGTAAAATCCATAATAGGTAATAAAAATAGCTTAAAATATAATCTAACAAGGAAGAAGGTAAAATTGGAATTGCTTAAGATTGAGAGATTAATTAAAACGATTTGGGTAAAACGGAGTTTACGGGAAAGGCTTACTAGAAGATTTCGGGGTGTTACACACGACGTCTTCGAGTGTGTCGTGAGTTTCTTCATGAGAGAATGTTGTTTTCTTGCTATTGAATTCACTTGTATTCTGATCTTGAAATTGTGTTCTTCTGGGTGGAATGATCTTCGTTTATATAGCCTTATTTGTCATAAATGCGCTCCATTAGTTCGAATAACGAACCATGCTTTTAATGACAATGATGTAGGTCTTTGGAACATTAAAACTTGTTACCTGCATTTAGAGACAAAAAGAAACGCTTGTCGTACGCTAATGATCAAACATCGTGAGTAAACTGACGACGGTGGTAAGATATGAACTAATTATGGTTTATACAGTCTTTGTCACTAGTTATTTGTCGAAGGCAACTTGCGATAATCGTGAATGATGACGACCATGGGTCTTATAATCATTGGTCATCAAGATCTAGTCTAAAGATATACTTGGTCGCTAGAATCTTACGTTGGTCGTGACTTTTGGAAATTTTACCCAAACAATCACATCGCAGTGCTGAACAAATTCATCCCTCGATACTTCGACAAATGCCATGTGTTCTACAATGTCTGAAATAACAAAGGTTTCGACTGGCGAACGACCATAAAGACGCGCTTCAGAAGTTAAAAAAAAGTATATGACATCATCACCTCTATTATCTAAACCTGAAGACGGTGAAACTTTGCAGCTATATCTTGCAATAAGCTCTAACTCTGTCAGTGTCGTTCTCACCTATGAGAACGATAAACAACAGTTACCTATTTATTATGTCAACATATTCTTGCAAGACGCCGAACCCATGTACTCCTCGATGGAGAAATTACTATTGTCGCTAGTTACTGCAGCAAAAAAGTTGCGTCATTGTTTTGAGTCTCATCCTATTGTCGTTGTAACTAAATTTCTTTTTAAGTCGGTCTTGAGAAAATTCGAGCTTACAGGAAGTTCAGCCAAAAAGATTATTTACCTCAGTGGTTACGACATCAGTTTCAAACCAAGGAAGGCCATAAAATTTCAACCCTTGCAGACTTTGTCGCCGATTTTAGCCCCGGGCTAGAAAAGGAAGCTAACGACGAGGCATTCTCTGTGGCGACTCTTGATAACGTCCTCTGGACTCTCTACGTTGAAAAATCGTGTTAATGTTACATTATCTTGTACCATGTAGTATTATAGTTGAGGGACCAAATGTGACATGTTGTCAAACTTTGAATAGTATATATAGTATACTATCTGTATTTTTAGGTCATAACATACAACATACAAAATACACACGCCTCTATCTTCGCAGCCTCCTTCCACTTTGTAAACCTCTCAACCTTCAGTGAAGTTGTAAGCTGCAAGTTCTTCAATCATATATAGAGGTGTACTTCTTTGATTCATATATCTTGTGTATTTACTCTTATTACTTGTCATTGTGGGATCACAATTGGTATCAGAGCTTAATATCATTTTGTTCAGATTTGTTCTTAAAAGTTGTACGTATCTGTATTCTTCAAGTTCAATTTTTTTTGGTTGATTTTGGTCTCTGGAGTTCTTCTAGTGGTTGGAATCGATCAAGAAGTGAAAATAGAAATTTCCTGTGTATTTAATTCCGCATATCACCAGGAAATTAGATCAATACGTGCATCTTCTCTGTTTTTCACGAAGTCTCTGTTTTGAGTAAAACTCACTGTTTTGCTCATCAAATCAAGGTTAGGTTGGTTTTTAGACAAAACTCTAGGTTATAAAAGTGCCCAGAAATTACCCAGGAACACTCGTTCAAAATTTCAAGCATTTTTGAGTTCATTTGAACATCTGCTTAAAAATCATCATAACCATCGCAACCAACTAATATTCATATCTCTCGCAAGATTCAAACCCCTCGCAACCTTCTAAAATTCTGGACTGCGAGCTTCGCAACTTTCAGGATCTATGGACTGCGATCCTCGCAATTTTCAATTGCGATCTGTTTCTTGCCTCGCAATCTGTTATTGCGATTTGTTGGTTTGGTGTTTGCCTCGCAATTGTTGACTGCGAGACTTAGTTTCCATCGCAATTGTTCACTACGATCCTATTTCATTGCGATACTTTGTTTGCCTCGCAACAGATTGTTGAGACTTTTTGTTGCATCGCAAACAGTAGCCTCGCAACCCATACAAAGGCAGAGACAGAAAGAGTTTGTTGAAAAAGAAAGCTACTGAACAAGAGATAAAAGGATCAGACAAGTAATTAAATGACTACAAGAGATGTGCTATCCATTGGTTCCAAAGACAAACCTCCGGTTCTCTTTACATCAGAATTCAAAATTTGGAAAGACAGATTCCTAGACTGGGTAGATAGACAAGAGAACGGAGAATTCATTATCAATTCTCTAGATAATGGACCAATGAAGCCTATAACAAGAAGAGGGATTGCTATTGATGGTGATCCAATTCCAGATATTGTTACTGTTCTACCGATTCACTACTCTGTTGAACAGAAGAAATTGTACCAAGGAGATAAAATGGCGAAATCTCTAATTATTCAGGCCTTGACCGATAATGTCTATCGGAGGGTAGACAACAAAAATCAATCTGGTAAAGACATGTTTGATGAACTGATAAAGTTATTTCAAGGATCTGAAGTAGAGAATCAAATGAAAATCTTAACCATCATCAACTCATACGAATGCTTCAAACAGAAAGAAGGAGAGACTCTTGACTCTGCTTATGTACGTTTCACCACAATATTGAATGAGCTAAGCAGATTCAAAATAGAGAGGAAGGTTATTGAGCACAACGTAAAATTCCTGACCGTTCTTCAACCAGAATGGAAGAAGTACGCTCACCGAATGAAGCAGAATGCTAAGCTATCAGAATTACCTCTACAACAGATGTTTGAAACGTTGAAGCAGGATGAAGATGATGCTGAAGCGAAGAAAGTGAAGAAGAATAGGAAAGTGAAGAATGAAGATAAAAGAGGGATGAAGGATGAAGAGCAAGATCCACTTGCGTTGATTTCAAGCAGGGGATACTCCCAGGATGAGGAGAACCAGTCTGAAGGAGAAATGGAGGAAGCAAGTGGGATAGAAGAAATAGAGAGAATGAAGGATTCTCTGGCTCTGCTTACCAGTTCTTTTCAGAGAAAATTTGGGAAAAGTCCTGGTTCTAATAATCAGAGGTATGCGTCGGGCTCAAAGAACTTTGAGCATAGGGCGCATGTTGAATCAAGCAAAAGAGCATAATACAGGAGGCCGGAAGAGTACAAAAGGCCTACTGAGTATAGACGGCCAAATGATTACAAGAGGCCAGAGGAGAAAAAGATTTTTGAGAAAAAGGAAGAACCACAGACTTGTTACAACTGTGGGAAACCTGGTCATTTCGCGAAGGAGTGCTGGAAGCAGATAGTGAAAGATACCAATTACTACAAAAACAAGTTGTTGCTTGCTGAAAAGAAGCAATCGGGTATTGCACTAAAGGTAGAAGAGGATTACTGGCTTGATCATTCTGATGATGAAGCTAATAATGAGACTACTGCTCAAACAAAGATGTGCTTCATGACTAAAGAAGCCGATGATGAAGGAGCAGAGTCTACTTCAGAACAGGTATATTTCGATTTCTATAATCAATTTATTTCTAAACAAGCATGCTTAACACAAAGGTTAGAAGAATTAAAAGCTGATGAGAACATTGCTAATGAAATAATTTCAACTCAAAAGGAAAGACTAATAGAACAAGACAGTCAAATTACTGAATTGAAAAAGAAAAAGACTGAATTCGATATTGGTCATGCGTACTTTCAAGATAGAGTATCTGAACTATCGAAAAAATTAATGAGTTCAGAAATAAAGAATAGCGAGTTTGAAAGTCTTTTACATGCTTATAAAGAAAGAAATGAAGAGCTGAGTGAAAATATCAAAGATCTGGAAAATAAACTGTACAAAGCAGGTCAAACAGAACAAACAATTCAAATGAATAAGCCAAACAAATTCAGATACTATAACGCAAAGTGGGGTATTGGATATGACAATCCTCAGTACCTAAGGAATGCCATAACTAAAACTCCCACTCAGTATGAATTTGAATGGTTTATGCCTGTTACACATCCTTGCTATCAAATCAAACAACTTCATGAGGAAGAACAAAAGGCTGAGGAAGAAACAAAAAGAAAAATCACTGTTAGAATGCAACTTCCTTTTTGGTATGGTCCAGAGAATGCCAAGGCATTAGATAATGAAAAAACCTTACCAAATGATTATTTTGAGAGTTATATTGTTAAAGAACCAGAGGAAAAAGAAAATACTCAAAAGGATAATCCTGAAAAATCTGTTTTGGAAGGAAAAAGGTATTTTCCACCAATGGTTCTTGAACAAAAACTCATGGAGCTCGAAAGGAATATAATTTTTAATGTTGAAGAAATCAGAAACGAAGATCAACTTCTTTTTTATATTGAAAAAGAAGTTATCTTTACTGTTTTGTCATATAGCATAAATGATGAACCTGAAAGCTTTGAAGAAAAGAAATCTCTAGAACTTAGATGTTTGGATCTTTCAGATCAACTATTTACTTTTCAGAAAACGCTTTTTCTTGAAAGACAACTAATAGGGAAAGAAAGAGAGAAACTTAAGTTCGAAAAAGAATCTCTTGTATCTAAAAATACCGTTTTCTCACAAAGAATATCCGAAAGCAAGATTGAAGACATTCGCGATGTCGACAGACTTGTTTTTGAGATTGAAAAGGAAGTTGTGATCACAGTTCTTTTAGAAAATTTAATTGATATGAAAAGAAAACTTGAGGAAATATCTGATGAAAAGGTTTCAAACGTAACACATTCTTCTGATTCAGATCTTTCTTCATGCAAAGCTTTCATGGGAACAACTGTTTTGAAGGGTTGTAAAATAGATGACCAAGAAAAAGAAATAGATGATTTTCTTAGTAAACCAACATCTCATGGTTATGATTTTTGGAATTTAAAGGAAAAATCTGTTAAACATGCTTCATCAAAAATTAATGAATTTCATTATCCTAAGTCTTATGGTTTCTTTTATGCTTCATCAGAAAGTGATTCTGATATTGATAGTATGGATGTTGGTAAAGGCAAAGGCAAAGTTGAAAATGAATTGCCTGTTCTATTTGACTTCAGTGCAAAACTTCCAGATCACACTGTTTTTTTGATAAAAGAAGAGGAACCTAAAAAGATCATTTTGGAAGGGGAATCTTCCAAGTCTTTAGAGAAAATTTCTGTCAATGATTACTATTCTAAATCTAAATCAAAACAATCATTTCAGAAAAAGAAAAGAAAACCAAAACAGAAGAAGCATGCTAAATCTACTCAAACTCTATATTCAAAATCTCACAACTCTTCTTTGTCTGGTGTTTCAGATCGTAATTTAAGAACCAACAAGAAACTTGAGTGGAAGATAAAAGCATCCACACAAGAAGTGACAAAGATCAAATCATCCAAAGTTCCTTTAAATGTTTTAAATTTCAAGAAGGACAAGTTGTTTTTGAATGTAATTAATCATGCTGTTGACAATAGAAAACTTGTAACACCTTGCAAGATTTATACAATGCAACAACTGATTAACTTGTCTCATGATAAAATCTGTTGTGCTTCATGTGGTGTGGATGATTTCATTGGCAAATCTGACTATAACTGTTGGTTGTATACACCTAATTACTCTAACAATGGTAATAGAAAGAGCATTGCCAATTTGAAATCGCTACCTAGAACTACAAAGACTCCTAACCCAAAAGGACCCAATTGGCAATGGGTACCTAAAACTGTTTAAATTCCTTTTTGCAGCTCCGTCATGTGTGGTACTTGGATTCTGGTTGCTCAAAACACATGACTGGAAGAAAGGAACTCTTGAGCAACTTTGTAGAAAGAGATGGAGGGAGAGTCAAATTTGGAAATGATCAGTACTCTCCTATCTTAGGTTATGGAGACATAGTAACAGACAAGGTCAAAATAACCAAGGTTAACTATGTTGAAGGATTGGGACACAACCTGTTTAGTATAGGTCAATTCTGTGACAAAGACCTAGAAGTACATTTCAAGAAGACTCGGTGTGCAGTTCTAACCGATGACGGAAATGAACTTCTAGTTGGGTCGCGCAATTCAAATCTTTACACCATTGACCTATCCAAGCTAAACCCCAAGATGAATGTGTGTCTGATGTCAAAGGCGTCGTTTGACAAAAGCTGGTTATGGCACCGAAGACTATCTCACCTCAACTTTCGATACATTCAAAAACTGCAGACAGGTGATTTAGTTACTGGTCTACCAGAACTGAAGTTTGAGAAAGACAACTTCTGTACTGCATGTGAAACAGGGAAGATAAAGCATGCTCCTCACCCACCAAAGCCGGAACCCAGCACAAGCAAAGCACTAGAAATTCTTCATATGGATCTCTGTGGTCCGATGAAGACTCAGAGTATCAATGCCAAACGATATGTGTTAGTTGTTGTTGATGATTTCTCAAGATATACATGGGTCAAGTTTCTTCGTTCAAAAGACGAAACTCCAGACTTGATCATCTCGTTAATCAAACAGATTCAAGTGAATCTACAACTATCAGTTCAGAATATCAGATCAGACAACGGGACAGAATTAAAAAACAGAACTCTTGATGACTTCTTTCAGTCATTAGGAATTTCACATCAACATTCTGCGGCCAGAACACCTCAGCAAAATGGTGTAGTTGAAAGACGAAACCGAACACTCGTTGAAGCGGCCAGAACGATGTTGTCTTATTCTGATCTACCTCTGTATCTGTGGGCTGAAGCTGTTGCAACGGCATGCTACACACAAAACCGTTCCATTATACATCGACGGTTTGGCAAAACACCATATGAATTAATGAATAATAGAAAACCTGTAATACACTCCTTTCGTGTGTTTGGTTGCAGGTGCGTTGTGCTGAACGATAAGGACAAATTGAACAAATTCAGTCCTAAAGGTCTGGAGGGCTTCTTTATCGGATACTCGCTCACATCAAAGGCTTACAGGATCTATCTCAAGTCTTCAAAGAATGTGAAAGAAAGTGTCAATGTCAAATTCGACGAATCTGAAGAAATGGCTTCTGTCCATAACAGTACAGAACCCGCAATATCAGGGATCCTAGCATCCGGACAAATACGTCCGATGGTGACTAGGACATCAAACAAGAATCAAGCTTCCACTTCTAACTCAAAGCCCATTGATCTTGATTTATTGTTTGAATACTTTTATGATGACTACTTTAATAATGATAACTCTTCGTCATCTTTAAATAACAGGAGTCAGGTTGCAACACCAGCTCAGGCTTCGTTGTCGGGTCCTTCATCGGCACCCTCAACAGATGCAACGACTCAGACAACATCTTCGAGTGACAGGCATTTGGTTTCTACACAAGAAATCATCATGAGAAGTAGACGACAACGTGAATCCACACATGGTGCTTCTTCGTCGGGTACAACTTCAAATGTCAATGATGATGGGTCTGCAAACATACCAGAGTCATCTTCTGAAGCAGAACCGGAGGCAGTTCCTGTTGACACATCTGTCAATGAACCTGTCAAAACACCGGAACCTATCTTGACAATACAGTTGAACTTCGATAAAGACCCTACCTTGGTGGATCCAAATGTAGGTGCTGCTTCTCTCCCACACTCAACGAAATGGACGCAGAGTCACCCCATTACTCAGGTTATTGGTCAAGTCAACGAACCAGTCAAAACAAGATCGGCAACGGCAAACGAGGTCCTATTTGCGCTCTTTCTTAGTCAAGTTGAACCTACATCTGTTCAACATGCCTTAGAAGATCCAGATTGGATAATTGCCATGCAAGATGAGCTGAACTCATTTGAAGCTCTAAAAGTATGGAGACTTGTTCCTAGACCAAAGGGTAAAACGGTCATTGGTACAAAATGGATCCTGAAGAACAAGAAAGACAGTGAAGGGATTGTGATAAGAAACAAAGCACGCCTTGTAGCGAAAGGGTACAGGCAACAGGAGGGAATAGACTATGATGAGACATACGCACCGGTTGCTTTCTTAGAAGCAATACGGATATTTCTTTCATACGCTGCCTACAGAAACTTCACTGTTTATCAAATGGACGTGAAGACAGCATTCTTGAACGGCGTTTTGAAAGAAGAAGTATACGTTTCTCAACCAGAGGGTTTTGTGGACACAGATTATCCAGATCATGTCTACATACTTGACAAAGCTCTCTATGGTCTGAAGCAAGCCCCTCGCGCCTGGTATGAAATCCTATCTACCTACTTACTTGGTGCTGGCTTTCGAAAAGGTAAAATAGACACAACTCTCTTCACTCTGGAACAAGAAGGTGATATTCTTTTGGTACAAATTTACGTCGATGACATTATTTTTTGGTTCAACTAACCCTGGATTATGCACGTGGTTTTCGGGTTTAATGATGACCAGATTCCAGATGAGTATGATGGGAGAAATTAATTTCTTTCTCGGATTACAAGTCAAGCAGTTCTCGACAGGTATCTTCATCAACCAATCAAAATACGTGTTTGACATTTTGAAGAAATACAAAATGGAAAACTGTACTTCGATTGGTACACCTATGGCTCACCAATCAAAAGTTGGTCCTGATCCAAACGGTGTAGATGTCGATGTCAAGAACTACCGTGGGATGATAGGTTCATTAATGTACCTCACTGCGAGTCGTCCAGATATAATGTTCTCTACATGTTTATGTGAAAGATTTCAGGCACAACCAAAACAATCACATCGAAGTGCTGTTACAAGGATCTTTCGATATTTGAAAGGGACACCGTACCTTGGACTTTGGTACCCAAAGGGATCAGGATTCGAGCTCACTGCATACTCAGATGCAGATCATGGAGGTAGCTTGCTAGACCGGAAGAGCACTTCTGGTCATGTTCAGTTTTTAGGGGAAAAGTTGGTCAGTTGGTCATCGAGGAAACAGAACTGTGTTTCTACATCAACTGCGGAGGCAGAGTATGTTGCTGTGGCCAGTTGCTGTTCACAAGTTCTGTGGATGAGGACTCAACTGCAGGACTATGGCTTCAGATACGAGAAGATCCCTATCAACTGTGACAGCAAAAGTGCAATTGCCATTACAGCAAATCCGGTTCAGTACACAAAGACCAAACACATAGATGTCAGGTATCACTTCATAAAAGACTATGTGGAAAAAGGTACGGTTGAATTATATTTTGTTCCAACAGAGCATCAACTTGCCGATTTGTTTACAAAAGCCTTGGATGAAAAACGCTTTAATTTCTTAATATCCAAGCTTGGCATGTTGAACATGAAAGTGTAATATCTAAGTTGATCATTTAATGGATGGAAATATGTATCTTTCAATCTAGATAAATCTATTTAAATTGATACACTCATATTTTCATCACACTCTATTATCAACATAAGATATTTCAATTTCATGTATTTGTTGTGTTTCAAAGTTTATTTTATCGTAACGATTCAATTGTGATGATATCTATGTGTGCAAAAGACTTGTTCATAGTCTCAGGGGGAGTACAGGAAATGGAGAATGCACAAAAAGAGGGGGAGTGTGCATACATGACCGAGTAAGCAAAAGGTATCTCCAAATACTTACTGCTTGAAGATAACAAGGTAAGTGTTTCTAACTTGTATTTTTTACAAACCCTTATGCATCATTTAAGGGGGAGTGAAAAATAGTCTTGGAATTTACCTAGTTTAAATAAACAATTGGAAGTTGGACATCTTCCAGTGGGCTAAAATTAAAAAAAAAAAAAAAATGTCAGTGTCAAATTCCTCGCAATTCCCTCGCAACAGTTCATTGCGATGGAATCTTTCCATCGCAGTCTTCTATTGCGATGCAAAGATTCCTTTCCTCGCAATTCCCTCGCAATAGTTAATTGCGATCCTAAGATTCCCTCGCAATCTTATATTGCGAGGTTTTGGTTTTGTTTATTGCGATCCGTTTTTTTTTTAAAAAAACTTTGGGAAATTCAGGGAGTGACACGTGTCACGGATTTCAAATTGGTTTATATACATTGCGAACTTTGACTTGGTCATTATTTTCAAAAACCTCTCCATTTGAAACCCTCGTTTTTTTTCTCTCATTCTGAACATTGCGATTCGACCAAAGAAGTTTTATTTGTTGATTCTATTCCGTGTAATCGACTACATTTGATTAAGAGGTGTGTATTCTCGATTCTTATTACATTTCATCCGTTAAAACTCCTGATTTAATCGATTTTGCATCTAGGGTTTAAGGGGTTTTAGGGTCGGTCACTGTTACATGCTAAAATTCAATGGATTGGTGCTTGTTAGATGTTTTAGATGATTAAGGTTTACTCACGAACCAAAACCGAGGATGCTAGTATCAATTTTAACATCTATACATGCTAATTTCGAAAATCTGGAAAATCACATGAGTTTTACTGTTGAGGTTCATAAACCTCGCAATCCTCTGACATTCAAACCCCTTGCAATTCATAGTCTTTAAGACTGCGATCCTCGCAACCTTCCAGGTCTTGCGAGCCTCGCAATCTTCTATATCTATTGACTGCGAGCCTCGCAATCTTGAATTGCGAGGTTTCAAGGCCTTGTGAAATTTTTTTGTTTTTGGGATTCTTTTTTTTTCAAGAAAAATACCTTTCTGTTTGAATTGCTTAAATCTGTTCTAACATGTTAAAATACCTTACAGATGGCTGAACAACCTGCTGAATATGCATCCGATGACAACACCATCATCGCCTCGCAACGCTCTTCACATCCGTCCGTCAATGCCGTTGACCCGGATGAAGAAATCATGCCAAAGGCCAGCTTTCTAGCAATCCATGAAAGTAATCATCACCTGGATCTTGAAAGCAACTTCTCTCACCGGATAATTCTAGAGATCATCCGTGGTCATCCAATTCGCACTGCACTGACAAGGGTCGAGAGAGTGCCTACCATTTATTTACAACAATTTTGGCACACACTCCGATTCAATCCTACGGCTCGACCACAGCGATTCAATGCTAATATAGACCATTTCGAAGTAAGGATCACACTACAAGGCTTACGTCGTGCTCTCGAACTTCCAAGACGCGACAACTTCGAAGATCCAGCTGTTTCTGAAGAATTATTCACTGATATCCGCAGCCTTGGATATCAAGATCCAAGAGTCCCCGTACTCACCGGTTCATCACAATTCAGAAGACAACATCTACCGCCGGTGTGGTACACCCTATGCTCAATCCTCAATCGTTGCATGACATCTAAGCATACTGGCCTAGATAAGACGAATCTAGCGATCCTAAAGATGTTTCATGCATTCGCCTTCAACCGCAATATAGACTATGCTGTCCTTATCTGGAATGAAATGGTGGAAATTGTTGCAGATCAGCTCAAACCCAAAATGAGACGCAACTTTGTGCCATTTCAACGGTTCTTCCAAATCCTGATTCATCAGGCTATGCAAGACCGACCGGAAATCCCAAGAAGAGAGGAAGCTGAGCGAGGACCAGCAAGCTGGATGCACCGCCTTGTACCGCCAGCACATGAACCATTCGTGCATACCGCCGTTATTCGACCAGAGGTACTGAATTATGCCGACCAGGCTAGTTGGGTAGTGATTCAGTATAGGGAGCAAAACGCATTAATGGACCAGCCAGATCCGGCTGGACCTGCCCAAGATGCAAACCCAGTAGGTGGTGAGGGTCCTATTGTCGAGGGGGTTCAGGAACAAGGGGTTCCTGAACAACGAGTGGTGAGAAGAACAACAAGAAAGAGAGTGGGGGGTAGGACTCGAAGTACTGGTCGTGCTACATCTTCACGCTCTGGCGATCAAGCAACATCTTCTTCAAGCCAAAGAACAGAACCATTCCATCCTCTTGTTGATTTTGGTGATTATGAATATGACTCAGATCCAGATGCAAACTTGTTACCAAGGCAAACAAGAAAAAGGCCTCGCGTTGAAACACCTGGTGCAGGTTCATCTAGTGAACCAGAACCTATGATTACTTCTACAGTTGCTGCTGCTGATACTACACTTATACAAGAAGAAGTAGACGTAGATGATGAAAACGTGTCTAGTAGTAAGGAAAGAGGGAGAAACGAAATGAGCGAAATTGTGAAAGAGTCGGAAAAAGTTATAACTACCGACTCTTCCCAAGCCGATCCAAGCCGGGCAACCACATCTTCTGCCAACGTGCGTTCGTCGCCGTTGAGCATTGAAACAGCCATGGTCCGCCCAACCATGCAGTGCACACCCCCACCAAGCCACTCATCGGTCTCTCAGCAGGCCGGTGTTTCATTCAGCACAGGGGAATATGCACAAAGTCTATCGGCAACACATTCGGTGTTCGCTGGTATTGAAACAGGTAGGCCCCTGCCCCGGCCACCGACTTCATTTCAGAGCACATCGAGTCTAGCGCCTTTTGGAACAACTTCTTTTCCTAGGTCACCGCTATTTGAACAACACCTTGTTGGGAGCTTTCGTGCCCCAACCGGAACACCCAGAGTGCCACCCTTTGTTGGTGCGTCACGAGGATCGGGTGGAAGTCCTGTCATTGCTAGCACTATGCCAGCTTTGAACACAGGCTGTACGGTTGCTTCAACCGTTACTTCAACCAGTAACCTAAGTGGTCTGGGTGTTAGTCCCATAAATGCTGAACTCGAACGAGCGTTTAGTTTGGTTGGCCCTCCTCCGAATAGATTCGTGCCACTTACTCTACTAAAGCATTTCGTCAGATCTATCGACAACACATATCAGGCTCATACTGACAAAATGAAAGCAGAGTTTCAGAAATTACGTGATGATGTAATCAGAGCGGTGAAAGGTAAAGGACCGGCTGAATCATCTACATCTGAACCTCAACCGACTAGAGCCGAACCCGTTCAACAAGATCCAACATCGATCCCGTTAAATCTTGCTCCTGAAGATCTACTCAAGTCAGAGCTGCTTGCACGACTTCTTGCCAAACACGATCCAAGACCAGGCGAGGATGTCGATCTTATTAGCTTGCTTCGTCAACAAACCGCACCTCTACCTCCACCACAGCCTCAAGCTTCATCAACCACCAATCCACTGCTTGTTCCCCAATTTGAGCAGCTAAATACCTCAATCTCCAACATGGCAGATTCCTTTTTGGCTGGCTTTCATTCGATTGTCAAAAGGGTCGAAGTAGTCGAACTGGCTTGTGGTGTTCAAGCTGAAATCGCTCAGAAAAGAAGACATGATGATCAGGATGATCCAGATCACCATGAGGGGGAGAGTACAGGTACAGGTACAGGTGTTGGAACAGGTACAGTTGCTGCTTCTGAGAGCACTGCAGTAGAGAAAGAAACTGAGACATCATCCGGTAAAGCGTCCGAGGATACAAGTAAAGGAGCCACTGACTCAGAGAATCTCGATATTCTAGCTGATGTCATAGCTGGGGTTGAAAAGCCTTCGGCTAGTGACAATAGAACAGAAGATGATTGGACGACAGACGTTATAATCATAGATTCAGATGAAGAGCCCGAACGAACAACGGTGCAGATCAAACAAGAAATTGCAAATGTGTTTGATTCTTCTGATACTATGATGGTTGCTCTAGATTCAGAGACTGAAGCTCCAGGATCTTCTATTCAACAAGCAGATACTTCAATAACTCCAGCTCAAGCTCAAGTAATTCAACCGCAAGCTCCGATCGTTATCAACCTACAACCTGTTGAACATCTCAGAGATCCAACGCTTCAAGCAGAAATCAGACTTCTCCAAGACATTATCCAGAATGAACCAGGATTTGTGGCGACTGGCCTACGAGTCAGAATTATGACTCCCTTTCAGGAAATCTTACGAAGCAATATGTTTGTAAGGGTCATACAGCCAATCACTTGGGAAAAAGTCTACGGGATTGAAGACTGGCCAGAAAAGCACAGAACTGAATATCTCTATTTCATGAGATATGAATCTCTGAACGCCAATGCAATAAAGTCTGACAAACCAATCAGAAGAGTACTGAAGATAGAATCGTGAAAGCTTTCAAAGGTTTGGTACCCAGTGTTTACCGTTCAGAGATCAGATGATTCAGAACTAGTCTTTAATGAGGCAGATTTTCAGAAACTACAGCTCAATGACGTTTGCAACTTGTATGAAATCCTGTCTCGAGATCCTAAAAAGAAGGGAGAATGGTCAGATGCTTATCAAAGTCTGAAGAGGTACATGAAGAACATCCTGAAGTTTTCATATCTTAAGGATTTTCAAATGGCCTTGGAAGCGCGTCAAGAACGAGTCAACATCAGACCTCCGAATCTAGATCTGGCAGATATTCAGAGTGTTCAAGCTTACACCGTGCTGAGCAAACCAGATCTTGGAGTTGTGTTCATTGACTCAGCCTCAGAGAAGAAATTCATGAGAGTCACTGATGCAAATAAATTCAGCGACAGAACTTTCAAGGTGATTCAGATTCATCTAGTGAGCAGATTACGATTGGATGCTAAAGGAGAAGAGAAGTTGTCGAAGAAACAAAAGGCGTTGATAAAGGAAGTAATGGATGCCGTCAAATATCGAGTAGACTACCGGAACGCGCTAAGAAGATTCGAGTTGATTTTCGGGCTTCGGAAGACACAAGTGGTTCCAATGAATGTCTAAAGCTTATGGCTCTACATTGGTACAAAGGGGGAGATTGTTAATGTTACATTATCTTGTACCATGTAGTATTATAGTTGAGGGACCAAATGTGACATGTTGTCAAACTTTGAATAGTATATATAGTATACTATCTGTATTTTTAGGTCATAACATACAACATACAAAATACACCCGCCTCTATCTTCGCAGCCTCCTTCCACTTTGTAAACCTCTCAATCTTCTGTGAAGTTGTAAGCTGCAAGTTCTTCAATCATATATAGAGGTGTACTTCTTTGATTCATATATCTTGTGTATTTACTCTTATTACTTGTCATTGTGGGATCACAGAGAAATTACTATTGTCGCTAGTTACTGCAGCAAAAAAGTTGCGTCATTGTTTTGAGTCTCATCCTATTGTCGTTGTAACTAAATTTCTTTTTAAGTCGATCTTGAGAAAATTCGAGCTTACAGGAAGTTCAGCCAAAAGGATTATTTACCCTAGTGGTTACGACATCAGTTTCAAACCAAGGAAGGCCATAAAATTTCAACCCTTGCAGACTTTGTCGCCGATTTTAGCCCCGGGCTAGAAAAGGAAGCTAACGACGAGGCATTCTCTGTGGAGACTCTTGATAACGTCCTCTGGACTCTCTACGTTGAAAAATCGTCAAATATCCGGGGTCAGGGTTGGGCGTTGTCTTAAGGTCGCCATAAAGGGCATGATGGTGTACTCCTTATGTTGCGATTCCAAGGCAACAAACAATGAAGCCGAGTACGAAGCCCTGATCGCACAAATGAATATGACACGATATCTAGGAGCAATGGGCTTATACGTCAAAAGTGATTCCCTCCTAGTGGTTAACATCAAATGAATGGAGAATTTGCGTCAAAAGATTCCAAAATGACAGCCTACCTCAAGATGGCTAAGGCTAGGGCAGAGGCGTTTTTTCCATTCTCTATCGGGTGAATCCCAAGAGACCAAAAAACTTAAGTTGACTCCCTAGGCAACCTTGGGTCGACACAAAGTAAATCTCCCTATGATGTCATCCCGATGATCTATTTATCAACCCCATCAGTGGGGACTGACGACCAAATCCATGCTTTGGATGAAGAAGATGATTGATCGAAAGAAATAAAAGATTATCTGATGCACGAACAACTTCCCGAAGACAGGCTAGAAGCTTAACGAATCTGGTTCAAAGCATCCAGATACACTATGATCAATGGCAGGCTCTACAGACGAGCATCGACAAGTCTAAACCTGCGATGTGTTGTCAAAAGGCAAGCCCAAGAAATCCTCCGAGAAATGCATGATGGAGAGTGTGTCAATCACTCTGGTGGTTGACGTCTAGCAAACTGAATATCTCGACAAGGCTACTATCTTCCTCGGACCCCACACTCTTTAAGAAGATGACGGCACATAATCGCCGCATACACCTTGTGGCGCGTAAAGACCTCAAACTCCGGACGCTCCTTTCGAAGGTCTGAGATCGTCTTATTTGTCTCCTCCAACTTTGACCTGAAGGGTTCTGGCTTCTTTTTCAATCGCAGTAGAAAAACCTTAGTCATCGTGACCTCTGCTTCGGACGCTGCCGCCCGTACTAAGGACTCCTTCATATGTCCTTGGACCTCTTCCTTCGCCTGGGTCACCGCCTCTAGATCGTTATGAGCGTCATCTAGGCAGACGGAGAGGGTCTCACACCTGGCCGTTGTCGCCTGTTCTTCGGGGACAACCTCATTTTCCAATGACAGGGCCTTGGACATAATGTCTTTGACCATATCCATCTGGGTGTGGATAGCCAAGGAGGTTTGGAACGCCTGAAAAATAAAACGAATGTCAATAAATCGCATTTATCGCATGACGAGCTTACAACAAATAAAAAGCATACCATGAAGGGCAGTCTGATTGAATGAGATTCCACGTCATCGATTGAAACGTCCTTGAAACGCTCATGGAATTTCAGAAGCAAGAATTTGTTCATCGTAGGGAACATCTTCTTCCAATCCGTCGACTCGGACTGCATGAAATCGATGGGGAGCATGACCTTCATGGGCATCCCCCTCGACCTTCTTGCCTTTGCCCTTGGCAGCAGAGTCCTCACCCTGAGGCATTATAGCCCCTTCAGGGGGAGACACTACACGACGGGCGACGTTATTGTCACTCTCGAACGTGTCCTCATCTTTCTCGGACTTGCAACTAGGGCGCGGGGCCGGTTGAGAAAGATGGTTCCCTCGGAGGATCCATCCTCGCCCTCTTCACTCCCGGCTTGGGAGTCATGACTTTTGTCTTTCAATTGACCTCAGAAGCTACCTCCGTTGCCACTTAACCTCCACTATCGTTGGTCACCTGCTTTTCAGCAGAACCTACTATTAATGCTAAAAATCATCCAAAGGAAGATTTAAAGTCGGTGTGGAGCTTTAACAACTAAAGAAAGGCATCTCACGACAAAATCATACGAAGGGTAAAAGAAACTAAAAAGGACAACAAAATTTGGTGACGCGGAAAACCCCGTCGAGGGTAAAAACGACGGTCGACAATAGAAGTCGACGGTGCACTATGATCGTCAAACAGGGACGACGTCCTTTAGTAACAAGTGTTATAAGTACAACTGAATACAATGGAAATAGAAATAAACTAAGTTGTGGGTTTCTATCGAGCGTCGTGTGTTTAAGTCGGTTGTCGTGAGATTCTTCGAGAGAAGGTTAAATTCGTCTGTTGATGAATGCTTCTGGAATCGATGTCTATGTGAATGAGGCCTTCAGCTTGGTTTATATAAGCTTTGGTGCCATAAATGGTCTTCATAAATGCGAAAACGGTTCTTGACAATTAATGTGCTTGATTGCGGTCTTCAGTTATGACCGTTGTTCTTAAATGCGCTTGACCTGCATTAATTAGACACAAAGAAAACGCTCGTCGAGAGTTAGTTAATCATGGTCGCAAGGAATCTTACGACGGTCGTGGGATTTTACCGAGGGTCTTGGTCGTAAGTCGTGAGTACCTTACGATCAACATACTAAGTGATGACTATGGTCATGGTCATGCATTATTTACAGGACCTTATTTTAATAACAAGATTTGTCATACAATATGTGTTGTTCAGTTTATGGCATTGGTCGTGATGTGTGGTTTTTTACCCAAACACCTAACGAAAGAAAAACATAAGTAAGTACCAAGAAACGTCAAATTTATGTCCTATGACAGAAAAAACACATACCAAACGCCATCTCTTCCTACTCTTCATCGCTCTCGACCTCCACAGTAGGGGCCCTTGAAGTGCCAATGATGGCAACCTCTTCCTCGATCCCTCCAGTCGGAACCCTAGCCTTGACGCCTGGTAGAAAGGTCCGACCCTCAAGCTCCAATAAACGCATGATCTTAGTCGTGGAATCTCCCAAGTGCCTAACATGGCTGAAATCTATCTCTGTCAGAGTGAAAAGAAAATGTTAGAGCCCAGATATACCGATAAAACGAGTAAAGAGCAAGAACTTACCACTGATGTTACAGCCATGGGTCAGTTATCGATACTCGTCTCTCATAACCGACAACGTGAATCGACCAAAAATGTATCGTGACTTCCACCCATGATCATTGACGGATGTACCCTGAACCAAGGTATGGTCACCCCGGTACTTTGGAGAAGAGGCTATGCCAGTTATTGGCCTCTGGTTTCAATGAGTAAGATGTAAGTAGTTCATGAACGAAAAAGGGAGATGCACAATCCCTCGTTAAACTCTTGATCACGTCGACGATCCTTCAGAATTGGGGCATCATTTGCTCTAGGGAGAGCCTAAAGGACTTTAAGAAAAACCTCGCTAAACGCAAGTATGGCCATTCGAAACCAATCCTGAATGGGTACTTGTATAGAATGAAGTATGCATCTGGACATTCGGTCGGTCAAATACCTCCTGGAGCCTCCAAACCAACGTTAACATGAAGTCTGGCAAAGATTTTGAAAGCGCCAGTGCCTTCTCCATCCATGATCGAACCGAGGGGGTCTATGCTCATTTTCTCAGGTGTAGGAAAGTGAAAGGATGGGATTTGTAGTATAAGGACTATGAATTCAAGCAAGGAAATGAAGTTTTTCTGCAAAATCACAGCCTAAAATCGCTCTAGAAACCTTTATTGTAAGTTCTCGTGCAAAAAATTAAGACAACGACGTAAATCGCTATTAATACGGACCTCTGTGTCAGATCGCTCGACCGATGATCGTCACATGTCAACAGCCTTTTGAAATCCCTTGACAGATGGAGGACACGTGTCCATTACAGCTATTACACGCTCATGATGTCAACGAGACGTCATGAATCTTATCGCCTTTTAGGTTATCGAGGTAATCAGTCCAGTTCCAAAGAAACTGGACTCGTTCCTCATGTCGACACGTGGCGTTGGAAAAGACGAAATTTAGAATTTGTAGTTGCCTTTCTCATTCCAAATTTTGGGGGCAAACTGTTTGGGTAAAAAATCTCAAGTGACGACTGACTTAACATTCTATCGACCAAACACTATATAGGATCAGGTCTTGACGACCAAGGGTCTCAAGATCATCGATCGCCTCTTTCTCGTGATGATTGCAAGTAGCCATTAACGTGTGACCAGTAACTATAGACGCCCGTATCATCGTACATTGTGAAGTAACTACAGTTGTTAGTATCTAGAAACATGATCTGACTGTTATTTTAACTCACGAAAAACTGTGTTTTCTTTGCCTCTTAAATGCAGGATTAATGCTCATCAATGATCTGATGGATATAACTGAAAACAATCATCAAGATCATTCTAGTCAGGACCGTCGCCTGCATTAAAACCCATAACGGACTCATTTAATGGCAGAGAACATATATCAACAAAGCAAAGGATCACTTAGGAGGCCACAACACTCTCACGAAGTGAACTCCACAGCAAGATTAATACATATTTTCTCTCTTGAAGCGATTCAAGATACTCACGACCGCTGTTGTTTGTCGCACGATTTGTTTGTTTTATATTCATATTGTAATCATTTGTACACCCGACACCTATTACATAAGGATGGCGTTCCTTCTTGACGTCCATAGTGCACTGACGACTTAACTTGTCGTCCGCGATTTTTACCCACGATTGGGGTTTTTCGCGTCACCAATTCTCTTTGTCCATTTATCTTTTTGTCTTTGTCGTGTGTTTTTCAAAAAATCTCGTCTTTAGTTGTTAAAGCTCCACACTGACCTTCAGTTATCTCAAAGGGTAATTATTGGCATTAACAGGTACCTTCACGTATGAGGTGATGGATTGGTATAAGAATTGGAAGAAGAAACTTTTAGTGTTAAAAGTGGATTTCGAAAAAGCTTACGACTCACTAAGATGGGATTTTATTGACTTGGTCCTTGAAAAGATGGGGTTTGGTAGTAAATGGAAAGGTTGGATTACAGGGTGTCTCGAAAACTCTACGGCCTCGGTGTTAGTCAATGGGTCCCCAACTAGGGAATTCAAGACTTTTCGTGGTCTTCGTCAGGGAGATCCCCTATCTCCATTCCTTTTTATTTTGGCTATGGAAGGTTTGCATACGGTTATGCGAAAAGCGGAAGAAAAGAGATTTTTTTATGGACCAACAATTGGCAAAGGTAAAATACATTTATCTCATCTATTTTACGCAGATGACGCAGTTTTTCTGGGTGAATGGTCTCTTTCTAATGCTAGAAATATAGTGCGTATTCTCCGATGTTTCTATTTGATCTCTGGGCTTAAAATAAATATTCAAAAAAGTAAAATGTTTGGTGTTGGGGTTGATAATGTGGAGTTCGAGAACATGGCTAGAGTGGTGGTATGTGGTGTTGCGAATATGCCGTTCAATTACCTTGGTTTGCCTGTTGGATGTAGTATGGCAAAACGCGATGGTTGGAAAGGGGTGGTCGAAAAGTTTATTTCCAAGCTTTCTAATTGGAAAGTTCGAACTCTCTCGGTTGGGGGGTGGGTTACGCTGCTTAAATCAGTTTTAGGTAGTCTTCCTACTTATTATTTGTCCATTTTCAAACTTCCAAGTTCGATTGATCAAGTCTTGGAGTCGTTGCGGAATCGTTTCTTTGTTGGAGGTGAAATCGATGAAAAGAAAATGAGTTGGGTGAAATGGAAAAAGTGTTTGGCTAGTAAAAAAGATGGGGGGCTTGGTATTGGAAGCTTGTTTGCTTTCAATAGAGCTCTCCTTTTTAAATGGATTTGGAGGTTTCAGACGGATCAAAATGCACTTTGGGTCAAAGTGGTCAAATCGATTTACGGTGCGTGTGGGCTCGTTGGAAAGCGAATACCCAATAAGATGTCCAATTCTCCTTGGATTTGTATTCTAAAAGCGATTCAACAAATGGAGAATAATGAGATTCACCTCTCTTCTTTTTGCAAGAAAAAAGTAGGTAATGGGAATTCTACTCTGTTTTAGGATGAGGTTTGGTTGGGATATTCCTCTCTTAAAGTGCAATTTCCGAGGGTGTTTGCGCTGGAGCGTGACAAATTGGCATTGGTACAAGGGCGTTTGAACTTGGGGGATTAGGGATCAGTGTTGCGTAGAGAGCCGAGAGGGGGTGTAGAGGAGGCGCAGATGTCAGCTTTACGGGAGATTCTAGCTACTGTCTGTCTTTCTGACCAAAGGGATAGATGGTTTTGGTCTCTTGACGGGTCGGGTGAGTTTTCGGTTGCTTCTGCTCGTAGTTACATTGATTCTAAAATTTTGGTGGTTGAATCTCCTCCTACTAGATGGAATCGGTTTGTTCCTATCAAAATTAATGTTTTTGCCTGGCGGTTGAGTTTGAACAAGATTCCAACTCGAGATAACCTTGATAAAAGAGGAATAGATGTGCATTCCCTCTTATGTCCGGTCTGCGATTTGGTGATTGAGTCGGTGGGTCATTTGTTTTTCTCTTGTCAAATGGCTCGGGATGTTTGGAAGCAAATTGGTCGATGGTGGAGTTTGGATATTCCGGAGTTTAGGTCAAATTCAGAGTGGATTTGCTGGTTATTATCTTTGCGTTTGAATAAAACAGAGTCGACCTGTTTTGAGGCGGTTGTTCTGACTGCGTTATGGGCTATTTGGTCTTTTCGAAATGGGACCCTTTTTAGGCTTCCTAAGCCTAAGAAAGTGGCGTTGTAGGATAACATTGTAACTCAGTCGTTCTTTTGGGTTACAAATAGGAGTAGAAAGTGTAATATTAATTAGGTGGGTTGGTTACAAAACCCTCTTCTGTCTTTATCTTACTTGTAATTGTTCTTTCTAGCTTCTTGCTAGTTTTTTTAATATAATTTTGCCGTTCAAAAAAAAAAACAGATACCTTCACGCATATTATGTAAATGTTATATTTTCCACATTTTCACGAAAACCGAACTTTATACACACACATACATGCACAGGATCATGTAGGAAATCTAAATATTGTACGAAGTCACCATGGCCCTCCGATGCAAACCTTCTATGAAAAAGTTATAGACCAATGTAGAGGATAACAAAAGTTACATGATAAATTCAACCTTAGCATAACAAACTTAGTATAACCAAATATGTCTTAATTGTTCTTTTAACATGAAATTTATCTCTCCTAAAACCGTTCAATTTATTTATAGACCCCACCAATTTGACTTTCTCCTCCAAAACACTTTTTTTTACCCATCGGGGTTTCTAGTTTCTCGGTATCTCCCACCCTATCCTAGTAACTTTAGGTTGTTTTCTCGAGTCATTTTCTTATTTTTAGTTATTTCTCTATAATTTTCTTCTTGATGATATGATATATCATTGATTATGTACAACTTCAATATCAAATTGATGTGATTTGACTATTATGCATTTCTTTGATTTACTTATATCTTGCTAACTAATTTGTTTGTAAAGTAGATATATAAATATTTATCCTTTGATAAACAATTTATGCTACTATTACGACCACTGTTTAAATAAAACTGCAAAAAATAACTGAAAACCAAAATTGACAAATAGTAAAAAAAAAATTAGAAAAACGACTAAATAAGATAACATTATTCGGTTAATCGAACTGTTGAACCCAAAATTCATATAATCGGACATTGTTTTGGTTTGGTGGGTTAGATTTTGGAATTTTTGACACATCCGGGGTCTGACCCCAGTCTTCTAAGTTTTTGGATATGCCATTGTATGCTAACAACTATGAACGTTCATGAACATAAGTTAACATGCAACTTTAAGATGTGTTAATAACTATGAACGTACATGAATAGAAGTTATCATATATCACAACCATAAAATATGTTAAACACTTAAACCTTAACATAAGTTGACCTATAATGTTAACATGTCTTAATATGGAATACAATGAATATTAACATACCATAACTTGAAAAGCAATGAACAATAATAAACCTTAAAATACAAAACACTGAATGGTAATTTACCTTAAGATAAGTTAACATACATTACCTATGTGTAACATACCTTAACCTGTATTAACACACCTTAACCCATAAAATTTTAACATATGTTAACAAATCAAACCTAACCCGCTAGCGCAGATGCATACAGTCCAATGACCGATCAGCCCTCCCTCGACCTCGACAGCTTGAAACACGACACATAACTTGATTTGTGCGTCCTCATGATCGACGATCTCGATGCTTTCTATCATTCCTACCAAACTTTAATTTCCTACTAAAGGGTCAAATATAAACGAGAACAGTGACGAAATAAAAAGTGCGAGAAGGGACTAATAAAATGTTACTTTTACAGTAAAATCACTTATAAAGTCACATATAATTTGTACGATCTGGACAACGACGTAGGTTGCGAGCCAAGACATCCGTATACCTTTGTATTGACCATGTTTTGTACTCACATTTGATTTTAATAAAAATAATATATGATTTAATCATTTAACTAATTTTCTTCATTTTATTTTGATACTATTATCATTTGAACATATATAATCGCATTGTATGTATTAAAATGATAAAAGGTTGTGATTGAATTCCATGAGTTGGAAATTATTTTAAATGATATTTCTAAACAGAAGAAAAAGGGAAAGGAGAGTAATCATACCGATGATCAACATGATGGACATTATTATTCTAAAATCATTGCCCTTGTGATTACCAAGCTCTTTTAAGTTTTCTCGTTTCTATAATTATTATAGTTATATATATATATATAGAGAGAGAGGAAGGTTCAAACGAGAACGATAACTATTTACGAGAACTACGAGAACGGTCGTCCATGTACAAAATCACTGGTGATTCACGTACAAAATCACTGGTGATTAAAATTTCTGGACACGCACGGTTTGGGCCGCGGTTTGGCAAGTCGCGTGCATCAACATTGATTTTGTACGTGAATCACCAGTGATTTTGTATATGGCGGCCGTTCTCGTAGTTCTCGTAAATAGTTCTCGTTTGAACCCACCTCTATATATATATACACACAATATATTATATATATAAAAAGGTGAGTTCAAACAAGAACTATTTAAGAAAACATGAGAACGATTTTTAATGTACATATGATTCACGCGACTTTACCTCGCGACTTAAGTTGTGGTCAAAGTTGGCCACATCCAGTTTTTTGCTGTTAATGTAAAATCACATATGATTTTACACATGATTTGTTGTTCTCGTGTTTCTTAAATCGTTAGCGTTCTCGTTTGAACATTTCTCTCTCTCTCTCTCTCTCTCTCTCTATATATATATATATATATATATATATATATATATATAATTGTAATTGCAAACTAGGTTTTCACATGTGAAATGGGGGATACAGGAAAGCTCGACATGTGTCCCGGTTGTCCACATTTAGTATGAATAACGAAAGTGAACGTTCATACAGTATTCATGATTAATAATATGACATTCATGATTAATAATAAAATATTCAGGATAAATAATACACTAATTCACGATTCATGTATTTTTCATTATGAATGTTGTATTGATCATAATGAATGATACATTATTCTTCTTGAATAATAAATGAATGACTTGTGTGCACTACAAAACAGATTGGCTTTTCCGACGGCCAAATCCGTCGGAAATCCGTCGGAAAACGCCATTTCTGACGGATTTCCGACGGATTAGGCCGTCAGATAATGCCTGGCCACAAAACGAGATTTTCGACGGATTTCCGACGGATGAGGATTTTCCGACGGATATATCCGTCGGAAATCCGTCGATCCAATTTTCCTAATTTTTAAACTTCACACGCTTAATCAGATTTTCTTAATCTAAAAAATTAACTTTTCGACGGATTTTTAATATTTTTTTAATATAATTTGATAATTAAAATATATACGAAACAAAATCAAAAAACATTTCCGACGGAATATTCCGTCGGAAATTATTATTATTTATATTTTTTTAATAATTATAAAAATAATTTATTTTTTTATTGGGAAAAATCGAAAAACATTTCCGACGGAATATTCCGTCGGAAATTATTATTATTTTTATTTTTTTAATAATTATAAAAATAATTAAAATTTTAAATTCCTGGAAATGCTTAAAAACTGCTAAAAACTGAATGCAAATACCATAGATTAATTAAAGCCCTCCAACGAGTTCTTGTGCATAATAAATACAAATTCTCCTAATTGTTCGATAAATAGAATTTAAATACGTTAGTTCAAGTAACAAGAGTTTAACAACCAAACATCAACACTATGGCGGGGGAGGCGGAAACTGGGATGGAGTAAACTGACTTTGGCTTAACCTTTTCACCAATTCCATCATGTCCTGATACTCCTTGCGGACCTCTTCTATTTGGCGTATCTCCTCCATCTCCTTCATGCGGATCTCATCTATTTGGCGCATATCCGCCATCTCCTTCTTGAGGACCTCTTCTTGTCGGTGCATCTCCTCCAAGTCCTTCTCACGGGCCTGTTCTGATTGTTGCAGTCGGACCTCTAATGCTTGAATCTAAAAACACAAAAAAATATTATAATGAATTATATACGATTAGATAAACATTATACAAAAAGAAAAGGAAGTACACACCCGCGTATCAGAAGACGATGCACCACTCGCATATCCACCTGAGGGTACCCCCGTCAAGACCAAATTCGGATCACGGGTGTTCCCAAAACCATATATTCGACCCTTCTTGCTTCCCCCGGACGCCTGTTTCCACAATGTTTCATCTATTATGGGATGAGAAGTGGTATCCTCGCCGTATATTTGGTTGACATCGCCTTTATACTTACCCTATGGTATAAAACACAAGTCAATTTCGACAACATAACAGTTGTAAATGGAACGTTTCCAAATAAAACAATCCTAACGTTTGCCCAACAAATGGCAACCCAGACTAAAACGGAGATATATATACCAACATTTATACTAAAACAATTATAATTTCGCCCAACAAATGACAACCAAAACTAGACGTGTGTGTGTGTATATATATATTAACATTTTAAGTTAAACAATCGTAATGTTTCCCGAACAAACCATATAAAGATTTGTAATTAAAGGTAAACAATTATAAAGTTATAGGTATTCTACACTTACCGCCATCCGGCCATCCCTCAGAGTCATGTAATCCCCTAGTGATGCGCCATCCGAAGAAGATGACGTTGACTTCGATCTTTTCCTATGTGTGTAATCAAAGACCTCCACCCAAGTCGGTGGCACACCATTATTTGCCTTTCTCTACAAAGATAAATACATACACGTGTTAATTGTAACATACTTAAAATCAAGGTACTAAAGTAAATCGTTGTTAAGAACCTACCAATCGTTCGGCATGCCTAGAGGTAGAGATCGACCCATTTGTGTGTTTGGATATTTCACCATCAATCTCTGTCATTCGGTTATTGCTAAATTTCTTCGGTACGGTCTTCCACTAAACCAAATTGAACCGATCAAAACTCAATTGAACCGATAGATGCATGTGTGGTGTATTTGGGTCAATTAGACAACTAAGAACCACTAGCCTCCGATATGAACCACTAAACAAACCATTATAAGCCACTATGCTATTTTATGGCTTATTAAGACCCAATAACACAAGTGGTTACAATTGTGTGCTTGTGTACACATATCGACTGCATACATCATGCATGTGTTGTGTATTAGGGTCAATTAAACAACTAACCACCACTATACCCCGATATGAACCACTAAACCACCCTTATAGTCAAATATGACATTTTATGATTTATTAAAGCCTAATAACACAAGCAGTGACTTATTACGTGCTTGTGTACACTTTCGGATTGCATAGATGCATGAGTTGTGTATTAGGGTCCATTAGACAACTAACCACCATTAGACCACTATGTGAACCACTAGACCACCATTATAGCCAATTATGACATTTTATGACTTATTAAGACACAATAACACAAGTGGTTACAATTGTGTGCTTGTGTACACATATCAACTACATACATCATGCATGTGTTGTCTATTAGGGTAAACTAGACAACTAACCACCATTATACCCCCACATGAACCACTAAACCACTGTTATAGACCAATATAATATTTTACGACTATTAAGGCCCAATATAATACCACATGTGATTTATTACGTGTATGTTTGTAAATATGTATTACAAATATGCATGTGGAGTGTAGTTGGGTCGATAAGACAATTAAGACACACTATAGTCTAATACCAACCACTAAGCCACAATAAACCCTACAAAGACCAATTTGACATGAATAAGTATTAATGGACATGAATTTTGGAAAAAAAAACACAAAAACGTAATTTTTTTAAAAAATCCGCCACAAATCCGTCACAAAGTTCATAAAAAAAATTAAAAAATACATAATTCAAGAAATTACCGACGGATTTCCGACGGCCATTTAAAAATATTTTTTTTTAATTTCCGTCGGTAATCCGTCGGAAAATAATAAGATTATTTAAAAAACATTGATTTTTAAAAAATTTAAAAATACTATCTGATAAATTTCCGACAGATTTCCAACGGAAATATAAAAAAAATTAAATTTCCGTCGGAAATTAATAAGTTTTTTAAAAAACATTGGTTTTTAAAAAATTTGAAAATAAAATCTTATAAATTTCCGAGGGAAATATTAAAAAAATAATTTTTTAAATTTCCGTCGAAAATTTATAAGATTTTTAAAAAACATTGGTTTTTAAAAAATTTGAAAATAAAATCTTATAAATTTTCGACGGAAATATAAAAAAAATATTTTTTTTAAATTTCCGTCGGAAATTTATAAGTTTTTTAAAAAACATTGGTTTTTAAAAAATTTGAAAATAAAATCTTATAAATTTCCGACGGATTTCCGACGAAAATTTAAAAAAATTAAATTATTTAAATTTCCGTCGGAAATCCGTCGGAAATTAACAAGATTTTATTTTTTAATGTCGATTTAGTTTAATTAATTAATTGTAATTTATTATTTAATTGCTAATTACGTTAATAAAGTAACTTAATTGTAATTTAACAAATATTTGTGACGGATTTGTGACGGATTTGTGACGGATTGGAATTCCGTCACAAATCCGTCACAAACAATTTCGAGAACATATAATTTTCTTTTTTTTACAACTTGAGTGACGGATTTGTGACGGATTTCCGACGGCTTAACATTTTGTTGACTTTTATTGACTTTTCTTGGTTCCGTCGGAAACGTCCGTCGGATTAGGTCATTTGTTTAGTAGTGGTGAGAAGTTGAGGTTAACGTGAGAAGCGTGAGAAGTGGATTTGAACCGTTGATCACTTTTAATCAAATGTCCTCCCATGAATTGCGACTTAGAACAGAATTGATCTGGTGCATCTTATCTTGGTGCATCTCATCCTACTGTGTATCCATTTTCTCATCTAACAGTTGATTAGCACTTCTCACGTTAACCTCAACTTTTTACTAGAACTCAACTCTGTTGGAATCTGAGTTGATTTGTTTAAGGAGATGGTTTTAAGATTGTATTGTATTCTAATTGATGTTGAAAGAATTAATAATAACTTGAAAGAAACCATCTTTTTCTATATTGGCACAAGAATAATTGGACAATAAGGAAACAAACAACCTGGCCTTTTCAAAAACTCAAGTTTATACGTATCTCACTCACATTTTAAAACCATAAATTATCTAAGAACCATGAAACGATCAAAAATCAGATATTGTAATACGAATAAACAAATTGCCATTGAATGATCTTAATTTTAGTTTGAGTAATAATAAAAGAACCATGAAACGATCAAAATCAGAACAAGGTTAAGAAGTCGTTTATCAAACGCTTATTCGGGTAAGTGTTTACCAAGTCACATTCACATCTCCAATGGGGTCTCTATTTTTTCACATTAAATTTAGTGTAATAAATAGTATTGCACTATATTTGGTGTAACACTATTCATTTACACTACTTTTTACATCACTTTTTAAAAATAGTGTTACTCATTGGAGAATATTTACTATTAACACTATAATTTACACTACATTTGAAATTTGGTGTAAAATATAGTGTGACCCATTGGAGATGCCCTTAGCGCTTACCGGATGAAATGTTGCATACGAAACCGATTTGGTGAACTAAAATTTTACCCGGTAAGTAAGCCATAGTCTTAAATTTTACTGGTAAATCGTAAACTCTTACCCAAATAAACGTTTGGTAAACAGTCCCTAAATTGATCCCACTAAATTATCCTTAAAGGATTAAATCACTAACAATAGATGTTTGGGCCTTTAGAGTTCGTTTTCATAATCCACTAGTTTGAGTCTTAAAGTTATGGAGGAGATTTTCTTCATTGTTTATACAAGGTCTTACAAAATTAGTACAGCTACATACAACCTGATTCGTACAATAACAAGTTAAAAAATAACTAAATTTATAACGGTAATTAAAAAAGTCAAAGAAAGATAATTATATGAATAAGAGAGTCAAATGGTACATATCAAAGTCCAAGACCTCGTGTGGGGCTGATGGTGCTTCCAAACCAGAGTCAGGTGGCTGAGCCAGAGTCAGGTGAGCGAGCCGTGGTGGGATTGGTGGTCAGACCACCGGTGCCAGTGTGTGTCCTTTTGTTTCAACCTTAAAAGGATGGAAAACCCAAAAGCATTACAGTCTCCCATGACAGCCAACTAAAAGACAACCACACTTTTGCTTTTCATCAACCTTTAAACATAAAAACACACTCATCAACCTTATTCTATTATTACCACCAGGTAATCATCTATTTGTTTGTTTGTTTGGTAAAAGACCAAAATGTTGCATGAAGAAAATTTTATTTTATTTTTACTTCAAAAAAAATATTTTATTTTATTTTAATTTTAGTGAATATACTAAAAAATATGTAATGTTTTACAAATTAAAAAATATTTATTTTAATATATGTTGACATAACGAGGAAGTGAAATTTAAAGCGTTTTTCAAAAACTTTCTTGAAAATGGAACGTTTTCAAATTGACTATTAAACTACTTACGTACCTGTGTGTAATGCTTAGTCTATAAAGACATGGTGCTTGAGTCGCTTAGTGCACATATATGTGAACCATGCATCGACTCTGAAGTACTTTGGTATGTATTTTTATCTATTTTGTTTACATCATCCAAAAGATACTCTATAAATATCATTAGTAGTTCTAGTGCTTAATAAAGGTGAATTGTGTGACTGAAGAAATGTAGACCTTCCATTAAAAATAAATCAAACATATTTTTTTTTGTTTGCCCATACCAATTTAGTTGTATATCTATACAATGGAGTTGTTTATAAATTTAGAATAAATGTGATTAAAAAAATACCTAATATAGATAGGTATAGATTTGTATACCTGATTTTTTTTCCTTTTTTGGGAAAGCAACAAACTTATATTAAACAACCCAACAATACAGTAGCCACCTTACATCCACAACCAAACTATGGCCAGCAACTAAACAGCAGCTAACTCAGCAGTTTGCAAGCCGCAAACCACTATGCAGCAGCGAGAACCGACACTAAACAAACAGCAGTCAATCGCCGAAAGCTAAGAAGAGTTTAACAAAAATTAAGAGCCATCGGAGCAGCCTGCAGGAGTAGTCAATTACCCCTTCAAAACACAGCAGCTGCTTCTGTTGTCACATGCGATCTGGAAATCGCAGCACGCTTCTCGGATCCGTTAACCAGGTGTTCCAATCAATCCTCTTCCTGTGCATTCTTCTTGATATCCATTCAAAATTCTTCCGTTGAAAATCAAGGAATAAGTTCACCACTTTTCTTGGATCCTTGTCGAAAACTACTCGGTTCCTGTGAGACCACAATAAATATATAAAAGTCCACGCCGTCTCCTTCCATAGCTTCGGTCGATTTTCGTCGTCCTCCGAGTCGCTACAGCTTGCTATTAGATCCTCCACCGATCCAAACCTTCGTATGTCGATATTCCACCACCGCGCCACGGCTTGCCACACCTTGTTGACTTCCTCGCATTGGAACAAGGCGTGGTTAACCGTTTCCACTTCTTTCATACACGTTGGACACAAAACCGAGTTCAAATCAATCCCCATTTTATCTAGAACCGCCCTACATGGTATTCGTCCAAGTTGTACCCTCCAAATTAGGATGGGAACTTTCTTTGGGACTAACTTAGACCAAAAGGTTTCCGATCCGCTTCCGCTTGTAGCCGTTATCTTTTCTTCGATCACCTTCTTCAATGCGTACAAAGAGAATTCCCCATCATCCCCTAATAACCATTTTGGTTTATCAAGGGTGTTTTGTTTCGGCCGCCACACATGCACCAAGGAAATAAGGTCGCCTAGTTCTCCCCCTCCCTCCCCTGCGGCTCCCTTCTCCATCCCCAAATCCAAGACCACTCATCACCAACCCACATCCCTCTCTCGGCAATCAACACCTCCTTGTTAGTTTCCAGGCTCCAAAGGCGCTTAAATTTTTGGCTCAACAACTCACTCGAAATCCATCTATCCGACCAAAATCTTGTTTCACACCCATTTCCCACTTCTACCCCGAACGAAGAATTAAGGTCAATTCCCAATTTCCCCAAGTCCTTGCCAAGTTTCACAATTCCGGCCCAAACCGACTTCCCACCACGATTCCGCACCACACTCCCTTCTAGACCCCCTTTGTGACCGTATATGCTTTTGACTATTCTACCCCAAAAAGCCTCCTTTTCCCGAAAGAACCTCTACCACCACTTCCCTACCAAGCCGCAATTCGATACTTGCAAACTCCCCACGTTTAGACCCCCATTTTTATAATCCCTCACCACCCTCTCCCATTTGACCCAAGCTATCCCTCTATTGTTATTTACCCCTTTTCCCCGCCCCCCAAAAGAATCGACTCCTCACACGCTCTAACTCACTAATCACTCCTCTCGGGGCTCGAAAAAGCGAGAAGTAATACAACGATAGGCTACCGAGAACCGATTTCGCCAATGTCAACCTACCTCCAAACGACATTACTTTAGCTTTCCAAGAAGACAGTTTGTTCTTCAACTTTTCCACCACGACTTTCCAATTTTCTAATTTATTCATCGCCGCCCCCACCGGGAGGCCGAGGTACATAAACGGTAGTGACCCACTTCCACAACCCAAATCATTAGCCCACGCTTGTACTTCATCGACACCAACACCCACCCCAAAAATTATGCTCTTGCTTAAGTTGATCCGTAGGCCCAAATCCAAGTAAAAACATTTCAATATTCTCATCAAATTTTTGATATTGAGAGGGCTCCACTTACCGAAAAAAATCGCGTCGTCCGCATATTGTAGATGTGAGACTTTCACTTCATCCTTTCCAATCGTCACTCCTTCGAAGAGGCCTTTATCTCTAGCTTCCAATATTATCACGTTAAGACTCTCCGCCACCACCAAGAATAGGAATGGAGCTAACGGGTCGCCTTGTCGAAGGCCTCTTTTCATTTTGAACTCTCTTGTTGGTGATCCATTAACTAAGACCGAGACGGACGGAGATTCTAAGCACGTTTTTGTCCATCTTCTCCATTTGCTCCCAAACCCCATGGCTTCCAATGTGTCAAGAAGGAATGGCCACTCTACACAATCATAGGCTTTCTCGAAATCAACCTTAAAAACCATGCCTTTCCTTTTCGATCTCCGTAAGTCTTCTACCACTTCATTTGCTATTAGGACCCCATCGAGAATATACCTCCCCTTTAGGAAGGCCGATTGGGTTTCCCCTATAAGCTTCCCCATGACTCTTTTCATCCTCTCCGCCATTGCCTTCGAAATGATTTTGTAAAGTATCCCAATGAGGCTAATTGGCCTAAACTCGTTAAGCCCAATTAGATTCAGGTTTTTTGGAATTAGTGTGATGAAGGAAGCATTACATCCCTCGCTAAGCTCCATCGTCTCCCAAAACATCTCAATCGCCTTCATTAATTCCCCTTTAATGATATTCCAAAATTTCTTTATAAATGTGATCGTGATCCCATCCGGCCCCGGTGACTTGTTTTTTCCGCACGCCTTCACCGCATCCCAAATTTCCCCTTCCGTGAAGGGTCGTTCCAAATTTTCCGCTTCCATCTTGGGTATTTTTTTAAAAATTGCCACTCTTTACTTTCGGCCCCTGTCGCCTTTTTGACTCGAACCCCTCTTTGAAGAATTCAAATACCGCCTCTTTAATCTTTTTTGGATCTTCGGTCCACACCCCGTTTACATTAAGCCCACGAATTCCATTAACTCGAACCTTCTTTCTTATCGCCCGGAACAATTTGGAATTTTCGTCCCCCTCTTCAACCCATTTTATTTTGCCTTTTGTCTAGCCATATCCGATTTCCTTTCCTCCGCCTCCAACCACTTCTTTCTTGCTTCTAGCCATCTTCCCCTCTCTTCCTCATTAAGACACCTATTATCAACAATCGCTTCCAGTGCTTTGGCCTCTAATTTATTTCTTTCCAACTCCCCTTCCAAAGCCCTATATTTATCGTTGCACCAATTCTTTAAGGCCATCTTCACATTTTTTATTTTGTCAATCCAAACTCGATCCGATATCCTCGATGCCACTTCCTTGCTCCATGCTTCACTAATTACATTTTCAATGCTTCCTTCTAACCAAGTGTCGAAAAGTTTGAACGGCTTCGGACCGAAGTCTCGGGTTGTGTCGCTCAACATTATTGGATAGTGGTCCGACCACCTCCTCTCCAAAGCTTTGACACCCAAATTCCGCCAAATCATACCAAAATCCCTTGAAACAAGGAAGCGGTCCAACTTGCTATACTTCCTCCCATCGTCGCTCACTCTAGTGTATTTTTGGCCCCCCATTGGCATATCCATCAATGAACTATTCCGGATGAATTCATTGAAATCCTCTACCCCTCTTAGACCATGAGTACCCGTACCCAATGAACCCACTTGCCACCTCAGCGCCACATCAGCTTTTCTCTTTCCTACCCTCCTTACCCAATCCTTACCCAAAAGTGGAGTACCCGTACCCAATGAACCCACTTGCCACCTTATCTTTTTTAATTCTTTTATTTATACATTTAATTATTTAACAAAATAAAAATATTTATATATTTTTAATAAATAAAAATAAGATAAATAATAAAAATTAAAATTCATATCATTCATTAAAAAATTAAAAATTACAAAATACAAAACACTAAAAATTATGATATTTTCTAATTTTCTCTTTTCTCGCTAAAGTAGCCCTCAAAACGTCTCCCGAAAGGTGATCATGCGGGGATATGAAAAACTCGAAGTCTTGTTGATATCGTTTTTCTCGTTCGAGTTCCAACTTATCTCGTTCGAGTTCGAGTTTTTTCATTTTGTACTCCATTGTACCTAATCAACCCACGCCGACACTAACGCCACTTCCTCCTCTTTAGTCCACACCTGTCGTTTTTGCCTTGTTTCAAATTTTTTCTTTTTTCCTTTTTGCGTTGGTGTCGGGTTTGATGGTTCCGGGATTGATTGTTGTGTGGAGATCGATTGTGGTGTGTGCGGTTGTTGGGTTTCAGGAACAAAGTCTTCGTCGAGATTGATTGCGGGTTGAGGAAGGTTGTAATTGGCGGGAGTAAAACCTTGTTGAAGCAAACCAGGACGTGTAAATTGATAAGGATTATAACCTTGTATAGAAAACGCTTGTTGCGGAACATAACCTTGTTGAGAAAATGCTTGTTACGGAACATAACCTTGTTGAGAAAACGCTTGGAAGCCAATCTCCGGGTCTTGTTGCGGTGTATCCGATCGGTTACGACGGGATGTAGGTGTGGTGTTTGGATTCATGATGAAATTTGAGAGAAATGAAAGAAGGTATTGAATTTGAGAGAAATAGAAGAAAATATGTTTTGGTGTGAAAAAATAAGATGGTATAGGTTAATATATATAGTGTGATTAATTTGAAAAAAAAATTAATTTTTTTTTGTAAAATAGCCGTTACCAACGGAATTGTTTCAAAAAAATTAAAAAAAAAATACAATTTAAATAGGCAACGGGTTGATCGGGTTGGTGAACCCGGTACCCGAGCCCGATCCCTTACCCGATCACCCCCTTACCCGTGCCCGATGAAACCGCTGTGCCACCTCACCTTACCCGCTCCCGTACCCGCTACCGGTACGGGTGGCCTTACATTTGTTACCAAATTAAGTCTTTCGTGTTCACCTCTAAACTCATTAAAATCCCCAAATACACACCAACTCACCTCCTCTTTCTTGCACAATAGTTCGATCGTATTCCATACTTCCTTCCTCTCTTTTTGCTCTCTCGGCCCGTATACATTAGCGAAACCCACAAGCTCCTTCACCCCGTCCCATTTACCCACCGCCGCTACGAAATTCTTTTCCACGATAAAGAATTCACAATTAAAAAGTGATTTATCCTAAACCAACAAAACACCCCCGGAATTTCCCACGGCTTGAGCTTGTATAAAATCATAATCATCAAAACCCCAAATGCTTGAAATTTTCACGAATCCACCCCCTCTTTTCAAATCCTCCCAACCCCCTAATGTTTATTGAAATATCTTCATTAACACAAAGAAATACGACCTTGTAACCCTTACCTCTTCATTGCTTGTATCCCCCTTTGGCTTGACTTTTTCCTTTGTTGGTTGCTTCCCAAGACAATCCTAGCTTCTTCCCAAACTCTTCCAAACTTCCGGAGAATTCTGAAAATTTTTCACCCGAGGATAGCGTGGTTTGAAAGATACCCTTGCTCCCGCTCCTGCTACCCAACCGAACCTTCTTTTTAATCCTCTCTGCCTTCATAGCGTCCAAATTTTTACTTGATTTCTTCATCCCATTCTTTTGTGCGCTAGCCCTCGCCAATTGTTTCAACATGTGGAAGCTCATCTTCCCTCTTCCGAACCTTCCACCTTCACCTTTTTTCAACCTCGTACGGTAGCTTTCGGTTTTTTTTTCTTTGACCATTTCTCCACTCACGCACTCAGATTCTTTCCTGCCATCTATTCTTGAGAATTTATTGTTAATGGAATTTTGGTTTTCCACATCTGATCCTATTATCTGTGTCACCATCGTGTACTTATTTTGAACATAAGGATTAACGGAATCCTCCTGGGCTGAATTTAAGATCATAGGTTCTGTTGGACCGCTATTTGAGTTACCATTTAATGATTTCGGCCTGCTTCCTTCCTTCTCTTTATTTTGTTGTTGATCAGGCCCTTTAATCAAATCTGGGCCCATGTTTGTCTCTGGCCCAGCTCTTTGAATCTCCTCCATTTCCCACGTTTCCTGGAGTACGCCCAAAACCTTCCCCACGTGCCTGACACGCTCCCAATTTGAATTAGGGTTAGCCGCCACTTCACCTCCCACATGTGGGTCACGAGCGCTGACCAAGTTTCCTGCCGGCGACTTTTCAGCTACTCCGGTCGCCGTCGACGCCACTGCCGGCAGCGTGTTTCCGACGACTGCACTCCCCTTGGAGTTATCTTCTTCTCTCTTCCGTTCATGCTCTTCACCCCATGTTTCCCCACCTAGATTTCTTCCTTCGAAGGAGCTCTCCTCAACACTCAAATCCTCATCTCCGGCATCACCCTCCGACCACTCCGACGGGATAGACGAGTTCTCTTCATCACTTCTTTCGCTGCCTCTCCAGTCCTTCAGCCACGATTGTGGCATTACCACTTCTTCCTCTTCAATTCTTACGCGGTAGAAAAGTTCATCTATCTTTATGCTTTTGAGCTCATCGATTTTAGAATTAATGGAAGTTGCTACCATAATTCTTCTGCATTCTAGATTATCACATCCCTCCCAATCACAGTTAGAACACTCCAATACCTTACCCCATTTACTCGCTATTTTCCAGAAGACATCGGTGTTCCATCCGTGTAGTGGCACACCCGACACCTTTAACCAAATCAGCCTTTCCACAACACACATGCCTACTGACCACCTTCTGATGTTCTTTACCAAGTGATGTAACCCGTGCGATTTATTGTTCAATATGTTTTGCAATGCCTCCTCATTCTCAAAAGTCATCAGTATGTTCCTCCCTCCCAACATTTTAATCGTGCATTCTGATAAGTTTTCCGATCTACATAAAGCATGATCCATTTCGATATTGTCCATTGTTACGACATTCCCCACTAAACATCTTCTCAGCTTATTTCTTACCGTTTCATCTGACGTCCATTTTCCAATCACCTCCTCTCCGCTCGATCCTCCTGTCTCCTTATTTACCGTTGTGTTCGGTTTCTTCCCCTTCACCACATCGCAAAACGACTTTGAGTGGAGTCTGCCCCCCCCCCCCCCCATCTTACAGGTTTGATTTCTTTCCTTGCTTCCTTACTCCGGTTCCCTTCAGATTTGCCTCTCTTGTTGTTGTTAGCCACGAACACTCTAAGCTTAAAGGTGCCTACCCATAACTCATTCAACCTTCTTTCCATATCTCGTTCATTGTTTAAGTTCTTGAATCTTACAAAACCAAACCTCTTCCCATTTTCCATCCTTTTTTGAGCCAAGTATACATCTCCCACCTCTCCACACTTCTTGAAAGTTCTCCACATATTGACCACTTCCCAGCTCTCCTGGAAGTTGAAGAAGAGGAATGAAGAAATGTTCCGATTTGTCGGTTTCCATTGGTGTCCTAGATTCCGGTTGTTCACAGTGTAATCCTTCTCGCCGCTTCTTACCCCCTCGCTGCCTCTCGCCCCTGACCACACACACACACACACACACTCTCTCTCTCTCTCTCTCTCTCTCTCCATTTTTTAATATCATATACTTCATGATTTTTTTCCTGCAATAACCGTTACAAATGTTTATCGGTATAATGTAGATATATATAGTAAAACTGGTACATATTTATTCTATTTTATAATACTACTAAATCAAGAAATATTAAAAAATAAGCTTATTTTGAAAATTTTGACGAAAAAATAATAATGGTGTAATTTATAATAAGAATGAAACGTGTTTTTGATGATTTTAGTTGATCTATGATTATGGATTTTTAATATGCTAAAGGTGAAAAGATAAAAAAACGTATGCATATAAAACAAATTAATTCGTTGATATTTATGATATTTAATAGTACGGTTAAATTAAAAAATATTCAATATTGGGCTCGTTTTGGACATATTGCCGAGGCGATTATAATGACATAATTTGTAACAAATGAAACGTATTTTTTCATTGAAGTTTTGTTCATATACGATTATTTGTGTTAATATGATAAGGGTGTAAAATGACCGTTTTACCATTTTAATATAATAGTATAGATAAACAATCATTAACCCCTGACTCTTATCTTGTTCCATACCCTCTCTCTGTGTGTTTTTAAGAGAGTGAGAAATCATTCACTTAGGTAGCGTTTGGTATGCAGACTGGATGAGACATGACAGAACTGGACAAGACGGGATAGGACTGGACTGGACGGGACAGAACTAATTTTCTGTTATGCGTTTGGTACGACTAGAACAGGACAGGACAAAACTGTTAAAATGACCAAATTGCCCTAGAATATAGATTAATATTTTTCATCACGTAATAATTATAAATAACATAAAATCAATTAAATAATAAACTATTATATACATCAAAATTAAAGTAAATTATATAAATCACATTTATGTAATTTTATATAATATATAATTTTTCAAAAAATGTTTGCAAAAAATGTAATTTTATATAATATATAATTTTTCAAAAAATGTTTGCAAAATAATTTTTATATAATATATAATTGAAAATGAAGGGTAAATGTGTCATTTTATGCTTAGTCCCATGTTGTTCCACCTTTTTTGGTGGAACAAAAAATGCCTCATTTTGTCCCATGAAAATGGATTTTAGTCCCACCTTGTTTTAGTCCCATGTCATACCAAACGCAGTACTGTTTTTTTGTCCCGTCCCGTCCCATCTAGTCTGCGCACCAAATGCACCCTTAGTTATAATTTTTATGGAATATTCTAATATACTCCTGTTGATCCTCCTTAGTGCTTCAATAATCGCTCTTTAAAACCCTTAGTGTTTTATGCTTTGCACTATTCAACACTAGTTAAATTATCACAAAAAGTTTTCTCACCAAAGACCTTATTTGAACAAGTATTGATGTGATCAACACTCCCAACCTTCACATAAAGATTCAGCGTAGTCGAACACAATGAAGAAATAGATAGGACAAGCTGAAGTGGTTTCAACGTTCAACCTATTAACCTTGATGAGCCCTTCTCACAAGTAGATGTTGCAAGTCACTGAAGAAGCCTTCATCGTTATTCAAAGTGTTGGACCAAAGACTAGTTGATGAAGTTTCTACTCTTTCATTAAAATGCAAAAATGACCTCTGCAACTAAGCGACAAAGGTTTAGTACAACGAGTGATTTATTGTCTCCCGTCATGCATGGCCAGTACTCTAAGACACTGTTTAATATCGACAAAAAATGTCCAAACATGTATGGCCTAATCCACTTTCAATGTGACATGTGGTTTGTACTATTCATACACATTTTTCTAGAGCTATTTTCATTTGTGTGTAATATTGCAAGAGAGACTGTTTGTTCTGTGTGTAAGGTTCTTTGTGTAATCTCAACTTGTAAAGTTTGGATCGTTTTGGATTAGGTTTTATCTTATCTTCTTCTGTAAGCAACGTGTAATTCTTTAATTGATTGATTTATAATTAGTAAGAGTTTAAAAATGAAAAATATGTGTTCGTATTCAATCGACTCTTCTATAAACAGACGCGGCCTGAAGGGCTCTTGCTTGTCGGGTCATCTTCTGGTTAAGCTTACTCCGTATATGATCTTTCTAGTACTATCTTTGGACCAACACGCTTTCTCTCATAGAGGTATCTTTGGTCTTCTAGACTTGTAATCTTTTCAATACTTATACATTAACATAACTTAGGGTTAGCAATCTCCCCCTAAGTATTGAAAGTAAAATTAAAATAAAGAACTAATTAGAAAGCAATAAGAGAAAACTCGTCGTCTATTAAATGTACTTATATTCAAAAGAAGTTACAATACAAGGAAGGAAATAGTAAGTACCAAGAGATATTTACATCTCTATATCTGGGGCACCTATTGCTATTTTTAGAACCTTAACATTAGCCTTGTGTACTCTAAAACTGCATCAATTCATTGTACTCTTATCAATTCATTGCCAAGGTCAGGAGGTACTCTATAAAAGCCGGGGTGCTTTCTTGCAGATTGGGCTAGATAGTGAAGTGTGTTATTGGAGTACTTGAAGCTTTCTGTTACTCTGAAAAATCTCTTTTCCAAAGTATCTCCTTTGTAGATCATGCCTAGTTCTGGAAGTGTTACCACTGAGAAGTTTAGTGCATGCTCAATTTGGTTAAGATGTTCATTTGGAGGACATACATAGAGTCTTTCTTTACCCAAATCCAGAGTGATATGGATGTCAGTATTGCTTTGAAGTTGACTAGCTTCTTTATTGTCCTTTTGATATTCCCAAGAGCAATGTTGTACCTCATAACCCTTCAAAATTGGCATTTCCATGTGCATAGAGATTAATGAGATCCCAGGGATTCAGATTGATGAGATCATTTTTGTTGAAGAGACTGATATGTCCTTATGCTCTTTCCATTGTATATTCCTAATAAGAGATTGCCCAATGACAGAAGGTCCTGGTTTTGATCTCTATAAACCTTCTGATTTCATGATCAGAGTAGACTTGATTTCTAAGTTGCATCATTGTCTCTTCATATCTTCTTCTGGTACTAGTCATTGCAAACTAAGATAAAGTGGGTGCCAAATCAAGTTTTCATCACCCTCAGAGTATAAGTACCCATGGACATTTTCCAAGAGAGCACTCTCTTTGGGTGGTCTAGAAGTAGAAGCTTTGGGAATAGGTCTTCTTAAGCTCTCCATCTGGTTGATTGCCTCTTGAACTATGTTTGAGGCTTGAGCTACATGAATATTTGCTGAGGTAGAGGAGAATTTAGGGGATTATGTTAGAAGTGGCTTCAGTATTTAGACATCCTTTAGCGTTCTTGGAATGTTGGGCACCATGAGATCAACCATTTGTACAGTTAGGATAGGCAGGATAGGGTCTTCAAGTCGATCATAGGGCATAATTACCATGGAGGTTGTGACTTTGGGTAGCACAACGGGTTCATCAACATAGGCCCTTATTGGGGACCCCTCTGGTCAGTTCTGGTCGCTTCTGTCTCTGGTTCTATTATCTAAGTAGTTTCAGCAGCATAAGTCATTTTTAGGGGACTTATTTGGTTCTTAGACACTAGCTTCTTGAAATTTGGATTTTCCTTTGTCGGGAGTTGAGGACTCTGGAACAACTGCAAAGATAGGAGTGGCTTGGGTAATGTGGGGTTCAGTCTCTGTGAGTCCCAGTTTGATCAGGTAACAATATAATCAGTAAACAATAACACGAACAATTGAATATTTCAATCTGTCATCCCTCTCGTATTCATAAATCAAGATAGTTACAAAGGTTAGAATGAAGAACACAACTATCTCTCTCTCTAATGAATCTCTTGGATGGCTAATCAATTGCTAACCTAATTCTAAGGTTAAGGAAACCTTATATACCAAGGCTTTAAACACAACGGCCCATGGCCCATCAAGCTAATCTAAGCCCATTTATGATTAAAGGCTTTTACAAAAAGATTAATTAAACTAATTAAGCTCTATAATAATTATTTATACATAATTCTAATATGTAGGACATTTATGGTCCTAACAATCTCCCCCTAAAGATATATAAATAAAAATCGGTCTTGAAACCTTGAAGTCTTGATCTTCTCTTCTTCATGAATCTTTGAAGCACTTCGTTGTTGCTTGTCTTCATGTCTTTCAACGCTCCCCCTTGAATAAAGCTCTTGAATTTGAATTTAGCTTTAAAAGAACTTGTAGAACCAATATGCTCGATGGAGGAAATAATCTGAAGCGAACACCACTTGATAAGGAATGAGAAGAAATGATTACTTGAAAGCACTTTGAAATCTTTTCGCTTTGATAAAATCTCGGAACTGATCAAATAACAGTTACTCCCCCTCGGATTTTGCATGGGGACTTCTTTACTCCCCCCGGCTTTTGCTAACTCCCCCTCAACTTGATATTCGGTGTCTTTGAATCTGTACCCTTTCTCCCCCTCATGATGAGTAGGAGCATCCGGAGCATCATGCACGTTCAAAGACAAAAGTGACGAGTAGCAAACAAATCCAGATCAAACATTTTAGTAACCAGAATAGGGTAATCAACTAACACAGAAACACGTTAGTAACTGTTATCACAACAATTTAAAAAATTGTGTGGCCTATGTTCAGAGTTGGCAAAGGGGTATCTCTGATAGGACTTCCAGTTATCACTGAAGTAAAATTTAAAAAATTACTTCTCAAACTGTTCCGGCAATATCACGAAGATATGCGAGTGGAATCACAAAGACTCGTGCATGTGTGAAAGAAATGAATTATATCTGTTAGGCTCAAAATTGATTTAACTTGGGACGCAAGTTGAAAATCAATAGACTCAGTGATTAGAATATGAAGGTCGGAGACCGGAGCTGGTGTCTTCCTTTTTTCAATATCTAAGACCTCCGAGTGAGGAATAGATAGATTATGTGCTAAACCTCCGTGAATATCAGAAACAAGCATCTGTTGTGAGATAATTGAGTGGCTAGGTGGGGTGACACGAGTTATCGACACTGGGTCCATGTTTGTTTCAATATTCATCTCCAAAGAACGAGAATGAATAGATTGTGTGGTTACCCGGATAACTGACTCAGTTTGGTAAGGACCAATAATTCTTTTAAGTCCTATCACAGCCTCACCATATTCTTTTCTCTCCGAACTCATCTAACAACTAGACCCCTCACTGATGTCTATAAGGGATGTGTTTCTTGGGTAGGTCCTTCCGGTTCTGGATAGACCATAGAAACGATGTAATTCCTAACACTCCTTTCTTGCAACGAGTATAACAGTTATAAAAAATAGTTGAAGTGCGAGTTCTAAACTGAAATGTTTAGAAGTCAAAACATTTAGGAACGAGTCCTGATCTGAGATAATCAGAAGTCGTAAAAGTTAAGTTCGAGTTCTGATCTGAAGTAATCAGAATTCAAAAAAACATTTAAGAACGAGTTCCGAACTGAATTATTCAGAAGTCATTGTTTGAAATAACGGAGTTTCAATGAAACAATATCAAGCGCAAAACAGAATGACTCAGTAGGCACAGTATTTGCAAAAAATGAGACAATGATCAGAAAGTGTAATTGTGAAGAACAAGTCACAATTATTATATCAGATAAGAATGGAATCATTTTGCAAGAAATAGCGTACTTGGAAAACAACTAGGAATTCAAACGAGTATATTTCCATCGAAAAAATCAACAACTATGTGAGACATGGAAATAAATAAGTTAAGAAAAAATTGACACGTGGCAGTCATGGAATTTAACATTGGAGAATAACAAACACAAGTAAGTTATCCAGAATGAATTACCACGGTCTTTGAATTCAGTTGAAATTCACTTACCTTTCATAGTACTCCCCCTCAAATGTGGCATAACCTTTGAATGCAGTCATGTGGAAAGAATCTTCTAATTTAAATGCACATGACATTCCTGCAAAACAGATTAGACAGATTTTGGTATCCATCTTTTGATGGATCCTTGTTGGTTAAATGCCCTATAACTGTGAGGACCGGGGATACTGTATGTACCATGCCAATACTTCGCATGGTCTTTATTCACAAAGTCACTTGTTCCACAATAAGAGCAACACAGCTTCTGTGTAGATAAGCTGATCAGTTTATTAACATAGTAAACTCGATCAGTTTTCACAAAAGGTTTAGCGTGGAAAGCTGTGTTGTTCTTGTCACTTTTAACAGAGACGAATGACTTTGGAGCAGGAGTGGTTCCTTTAACTCTCCACACCATGTTTACTTTCTTGAAAGTTGGATTATCTTTATTATCAACACGAGAATTGTAGACAAGATTGGAAGGTCGAATCTGATCTTTTGAAAAATCATTTGATTTGACAAAATTCTTTGAAGAATGATTTGTAGAAAATGAACTTGAAGCAAGAGTAGGTTGAACACCTTTGAACTGGCTTTCTTCAAGTTTCTTGACCTTAACGGATAAATCATTTCGTTCTTTGAGAATTAAATCAAATTTCTTTTGTATATTAGATTTAACCATTTGTTCCTTCAAATTCTCGGTTGCTAATACAGATAATCTCTTTGTAAGTTTAGTAATCTCAATCTGAAAGATCTTTCTTTCTTTTTCAAAATCATCTTTCAAACATTTAGCCCTAAAGCCTTAAACTTTCCTCTTTTCAGTCTCTTCGCTTAGAATGTCTAAATCTTTCTCCAAATCAGTTATTTTTAAAGAAAGTTCTCCATTCTTTTTAGTAAAAGATTTGCGTTCAGTTTCAAACTTCTTTCTTTCAAAAATCAAAACTTTTTCAAAATCGGAGATCTGTTTTGAAAGTTTTAGACACATAAGTTCAAGACTTTTCTTCTCTTCAAGAGATTTGGTTGAAAGCCCAGATTGCTTGATATTCTTTTCACATAGTTCCTTCAGCTCCTTGATGTACTTGCTGCACAAATCATCTGCTTGCTTGATATTCTTTTCACATAGTCTCTGATGTGCTTTCTTTTCAAGTGCCTTTATCTCGTCTTGTGATGGCAATTCAGAAATCTTCCTTTTCAGCTCAGAGTTTTCAGACTCTAATGCTGTTGCCTTTTCTTCAGATTTGGCAAGCTTCTCAGAACTTTCAACTGTTTGCAATTTCAGTTCCTCCCGTTCTTTGAGGAGCTTGTCTCTAAATTCATCTGCAGACTTGATATTGAAATCATACATTTCTTTATCGGCTTTACAATCCCGATTGAAGCAATACCTTGACATTGTTACCTGAAAAATTATGATCGTTAATCGGTGTTGATTTTGAAGAATCAAAAATGCGGAAGAAAATCAAAAATTAAATCAGAAAAACTAATTGATAAAATAAATTCGTTTCCAAAATTTAAAATTTGATTATTGACGGTACGAACGAAATCAAACTTCGATGGTGAAACCTGCGAGAAAACAAACCAAGTTAGATTAAGAACGACAACTAAAATCACATAAAATGATAATAGTCGCTAATAATAGCAAATCGTCGCAAATAATCTCAAACGTCACAAAACAAATTGCAAATCGATCGTTAAGAAAAATCGCAACTTTCGTTAACACTTTTAATCACGAGACGTGCGGTAACTCGGGTACCGACGAGAACTTACCAACCAAACTTACCGGGTGATTGAGTGTTACCGGGTGATGATCGATTCCGGATAAAGAGAATTGAGACTTACCGGACGAATAGGTTCACCGGGTAACGCACAGAAATACACAACTTACCGGGTGCTGGTTGGGTTACCGGAAAGAGAAGAAATCTTCCGGATAAATGAACACTTACCGGGTGTGAATGCTTACCGGATGAAGATGGTTTACCGGGTGATTGAGATTCTCGCAAATAAAGACACTTACCGGATGATATGAAAATTATGACTTACCGGACGAAAATGGTTCACCGGATGAAAATCAAACCAAGCAAAAACAATTAAAAACAACAAACCAAAAAAAATTCCAATCAAATAAATATGTATGTATATGCGTATGACATATGTATGAGCATGCTAAATATATATGTATGAAGAATTGACGAAGCATGCAGCAACAAATTTGATGGTCAACTACTCTTAAATTGCAGTCAAATACTGCGGCTGAAATTGTGTGCCACGGACCAATGAAATCAAGGAGTCCGGAAATAAAAAAAAGTTAGCCGGTAAGTAGTTTGCCGAAAAGTGATGTTGTACCCGGAAAACTCAAAATAAAATCATCGGAAAGTACATGGCGTCCGGAAAGTTAGTTTGCCGGAAAGTTTGTGTTTAAAAAAAAATTCACCCGGACACTTTGATTCAACCGGAAAGTTTTTGCAAAAACAAAAATCTTCCGGTAACCAAAAATTCTATCCGGTAACTTGATGAGAAATAGGAAACTTACCCGGACACTGCGGCTGAGGTTGCAATTCGGATCTGAGATCGATAGGGTTGCTTGATTTCGCTCCAGTAGGGTTAGATTTTGACAAAAAACACAAAAACAGCCACACCCAAATCGATTTCTAGGCAAAATATATATCCTATTTTCCAATAATCACCACAAAAACTTTTAAAACACCAAAAACTCAAGATTTGATTTTTAACTTGAAAAATTAATACCTTTGAGTCCTTGTAAACGCAGATAAAGACCAATCGATATTTGACAAACGAATTATTAAATCAATGGAAAAGATTTTCAAACACGATTGATGAACGATTTAACCACAAAATTGCTGCACTATTACGAAAACAAAACAGATACCTTCTGGACCTCGAACGATTAATCCAACCGTTCAGAATGTGAAACGGAATGTCTTGAAGCTACTGTCCAATCGTTCAGAATCCGACCGTTCAGAATGTGAAACGGAATGTCTTGAAACAGATACCTTCTGGACCTCGAACGATTAATCCAACCGTTCAGAATCCGATGGTTCAATCTCCGGGAATAGCCGAAACGGCTCGCTGCATTTTCCAGAAAAACACAATACGAAAATCTTTCTTTTTTCTCGCTTTCGTTCGATTTCTTCAATATCTTCAAATCACCGATTAGGCTCTGATACCAATTGTGAATCCCAGTTTGATCATGTAACAATAAATCAGTAAACAATAACACGAACAATTGATTATTTCAATCTGTCATCCCTCTCGTATTCATACATCAAGATAGTTACAAAGGTTAGAATGAAGAACATAACTATCTCTCTCTCTCTCTAATGAATCTCTTGGATGGCTAATCAATTGCTAACCTAATTCTAAGGTTAAGGAAACCTTATATACCAAGGCTTTAAACACAACGACCCATGGCCCATCAAGCTAATCTAAGCCCATTTATGATTAAAGGCTTTTACAAAAAGATTAATTAAACTAATTAAGCTCTATAATAATTATTTATATATCTTTCTAATATGTAGGACATTTATGGTCCTAACAGTTTCCCATTTTTGGTGAGTAGAGGAACCATCATCCTCTGGGTCCTACATGTCATCAAATCTCTGTTTTTTGGATCCCTCATCTACACAGGTAGTTAAAGCTTTCCTTTTCTTTTGTTTTGGTGCATATGAAGTCTGGATACTCTGGATCTTCTTATCTATCAAATTGTAACAACCCACACCAAACAATCATGCCAAAAGCAACCTCTTTAAATTAAAACGCCAAAATGGCTCAACACAGTCACACTGCCAAAGATTTACAACACTGGGTTTGCGGAAATAACCCTAAATACAGCTGAGAATAAGTCTATAAATAATAAAGCAGGGGTCTTCTAATCCTTAAGATGCAAGTTCCGACTCACATCTTCCCTTTCCCTTTATCTGAGCTTTCTACCGCCTGCTTACCTGAAAGGTTTTTAGTTTTTTTGAAAGCGAGGGTTAGACCATGAGGTCTAGTGAGTTCCCTCAAAAGCCAAACCACAAATAACACAGTTTATATAAATTTTGCAGTAGAAATGTTTATACAAAACTTGTCACAAAAGCACACATATATGATCAGCACACTATGACATGCTAATGACACACGCTATGGTCACACACACCGTAACAACGTAAAAGGGCACACACCGCCCATATATGAAACGAATTCATATATTTAATATCATGGGACACACCCCCATCTCACACCAAAACCATAGCATGTCCACACGTAAGCAATATATATCCACATAATTAAATCACACCTTTCATGCAAACTTTGAAAACAATACGAGCATTTGCCAATATGAACATGCGTAAAGTTCCACACTTAAAAAAAGGTTTTAGGATCCGAAAAACTCACCTGATGTCCAAGCCAGCTGCTCTCACTCGAACCTGCTATGTTCTATCTGTACCAACATTTCCCTTGACACACACACGAGAGTAAATGGCCGTTCCACTTGATACGAAGTTCACCAAATGTAACATCCCAAAAATTTCGAGAAATTTAAAATTTTTAATTAAACATTTCGTATATAAAACCCATTAAATAATCCCAACATATCAGTTGCAAAATCATAAATATTGTTCATGTAACCAGAAACCAGCGGAAATAATGTTAATAAATAAAACTAATAATAGTCGGCTCATCCCGCGCGCCAGTGTGTACCCGTCACGCCTTAGAGCCACTCGTACCTGAAACCACAATTTATTGGGAAGGGGTAAGCACGAAGCTTAGTGAATTCAAACACCATAAATAACACAGTTATTCCACACTACCCCTAAAACAGATAGTGACACATAAACGATCATACAGGTCTACGAACAAATCATAAACATGTATATCCACACCCACCCACCTAAAAGGCACAAGTCGGTCCCACCGACCACATGATAAAACCTCCGGCCCCGCCGGATCCCCGGTCCCACCGAGTCTCTACGCCACCCGCGTATTAAATCCCCGGCCCCGCCGGATTCCTCGGTCCCACCGAGTTAACATGTCATCATAATCTCAACTAGACACCCCACTATCTAGTTCACAACAAAATCACATAAAGCTACCCCACACGTGCTACAGCAATGATAAAACAACCGATATTAAGTATAGTGAGAGAACTCACCTCGAATGCGCGCCTAGCTCAACAATACAAATTCAAGCTTCCCAATTACGGTCACTTCCCAGCACCTAAACGCACGTTAAAACGTATCGATACAAGACCCGGACCCTACGACACGACACCCGCTTAAACCGTCACTAAAACTACTTCCCGGTCTCGCCAAACAGGTCTGTTCGGGACCTGTTTCGACCTCCTTAAACCCAGTAAACCCTCAATATTATTACATGGTCAGGAAGTACTATGAGTTAGGGTTCCAAGGACACATTATACGCCTCCTAACGATTTTTCTACCATTTAAAATGGATATTACAAAAACAGTTCCCCGAACAGCGAAAATCAGCACCTTTCAGTATAAAATGACATTTTGACCAATGCTACGTCCCGAACTGGGCTTCGCACAAAACACCGAAACGTTTATAGACTCAAAAAGGGGGCTTTTGGCGCTGGTCTCACCTAGATACGAGTTACTAGCAAAAAGTTATGGTTTTCCCAAGACAATGGCAGATTCCAGAATTTTTCACATGAAATGACGAATCACTGAACCTACGACCACTTTTCCACCTAGCTAGAGGCCGAACCAGTTTTCCGCTAAAACACAGAAAACGTGCCCGACCCCGAGCTTGAACCATGGGCGCCAGTTTCGGCTCAAACGGAGTTACGACGGAAAAATTATGATCAAACGAAAACTGGACAGCACACTTAGAATTTACATAAAATCACGATTTATAAAAACGGTTCAAGGCTTATTCGATTCGGGTTTACGCGACCAGGTCACGGGTTATAGTTTCATAGTGACTAGAGTCTGGTCTCGACCGCGCACCACCCACTGCCACCTCCGGCAGTGGTGGTTTCCGGCAGCGGCGGCGGCGACGACTAATGTTTATGAAATCGGCGATACATATGAAACGAATTCTTATTCTATTCCGAACTCCAGTACACTACGCACCACCTGCCGCCACTCGCGGTGGTGCACGACTACGGCCACGCCACCGGCAGCCAAGGCTGCGGCGGCGATGGTTCCGGTGACAACGAAAAGAAACAAACGGAAGGGACTTACCTCACGACGAACTTAGCGGCTAACGAACGAAAATCCCGATCACCAGTTCCCTTTCACTCTCGCTACCCTCTCTCTCGCTGCTGACTCTCTCCCTCTCTCCGCTGACTCTCTTTCTCTCGCCGGCAAAGAACACGACGGCGTTGGTGGTGCTGGTGGTTCACGGCAGCGGCTAGGAAGGAAATAAGGGAGGTGTTGCTTGGTGGTTCACGGCGCCGTAACCAAAAGAAGTCAAAAAGATAATAGGGTTTTTGGTGAGTCGATTGTGAGAACAAAGATGACCGGGGGGGGGGGGTGTAGGCCGTTCACATGGGCCAAGCCCCATGCAACAAAATCGTGGAATTACAACAATGGTCCCTCACTTTCCCATTTTTTTTACAATTGAAAAAGGATATTCCAAAATTAACATTTTTGACCAAACGAGCCTAACCCCGATAAAAATTTCGCTAAGAGAAAAATTAAAACAATAACTAAATAAATTAAAACGTCCGCACCGGGACACGGGCTTTACAACTCTCCCCCGCTTGAATTAGACTTCGTCCCCGAAGTCTACGTCCACAAACAGCTCCGGGTAATCCTTCCGCATCTCGGCTTCTGGTTCCCACGTCCACTCTGAACCCTTCCGGTGCTTCCACTGGACCTTAACCAACCCAACTACTTTGTTGCGCGAAGTTCTCGTCCTCCTGTCGAGAATGGCAACCGGCTCCTCCACATAATTGAGTCGTTCGTCAATTTGAATATCTTCGAGAGGAACTACCGCAGACTCATCCATCACACACTTCCGCAATTGAGAGACGTGGAAAGTGTTGTGGATCAGGCTCAGTTCCTCTGGTAGCTCCAATCGGTAAGCTACTTTCCCCACACGCGCGATGACCTTGTATGGTCCGATATATCGGGGACCCAACTTTCCCCGCTTGCGAAAACGGATTACCCCCTTCCAGGGTGACACTTTCAAAAGAACGTAATCCCCGACTTGAAACTCCAAGTCCGATCGTCTCTTATCGGCGTAACTCTTTTGTCGACTCTGAGTAGTGACTAACCGATACCGCACCATCTGAATCATCTCCGTCATCTTTAGCACAACGTCGGTGCTCCCCAACACTCTGTGACCAACCTCGCCCCAGCAAATGGGCGTCCGACACTTCCTGCCATACAACACTTCGTACGGCGCTCTACCGATGCTAGCGTGATAGCTGTTATTATAGGAGAACTCAGCTAGTGGAAGATACTGATCCCAACTACCACCAAAGTCAATAACACAAGCTCACAGCATGTCCTCGAGTGTCTGAATAGTACGCTCACTCAGCCCATCGGTCTGAGGATGAAATGCTGTACTGAAATGCAACCGCGTACCCATTTCATTTTGAAACTTCTCCGAAAACCGAGAGGTGAAACGAGTATCTCGATCCGAGACAATCGAGACTGGCACCCCGTGCCTAGTTACAATCTCTCGGATGAAAACCTCCGCGAGCTTATCCGCCGAGAAGCTCTCTTTAATCGCCAAGAAGTGAGCGCTCTTAGTCAGACGATCCACAATTACCCAGATGGTATCATTCCCTCGCTGAGTTTTGGGAAGCTTAGTGATGAAATCCATCGTAATCTGCTCCCACTTCCACACCGGAATCTCCAAAGGCTGCAATTTCCCGTGCGGTCGTTGGTGCTCCGCCTTGACCTTCCGACAGGTCAAACATACCTCCACGCATTTGGCTACATCCCGCTTCATGCCGGGCCACCAATAGCCTTCCCGTAAGTCTCTGTACATTTTGGTAGCTCCCGGATGAATCAAAAACTTGGACTTATGCACCTCGTCCAATAGTATCTGTCGGTTCCCACCGGTGAATGGGACCCAAACTCTACCATATCGGGTCAATAATCCTCGACCATCCCGTACAAATTTCGGAATTTCTCCCGAAACCCTCTCACGTTTTGCATTTTCCGCCAACACGGCCACCTCCTGAGCGACACCTATCGACTCCAGAAGAGGTGCAACTACTGTCAATCGCTGACATAGACCCTTCAGCGGTTCCCCAACCGGATGTCGGCTAAGTGCGTCCGCGACTACATTCGCTTTACCCGGGTGGTAAAGTATCTCGCAGTCGTAATCCTTGACCACATCAAGCCATCTTCGCTGACGCGTATTAAGATTTTGCTGATCCATCAGATATTTAAGGCTCTTATGATCAGTGTAGATCGTACACTTGACACCATAAAGATAGTGTCTCCAAATTTTTAGAGCAAACACCACTGCTCCCAACTCCAAGTCATGAGTCGGGTAGTTCGCTTCGTGAGGCTTCAGCTGCCTCGAAGCGTAAGCTATGACCTTGCCGCGTTGCATAAGCACGGCACCCAACCCCTGATATGAAGCATCACAATAAACCACCAAATCCTCCATACCCTCGGGTAAAGCTAACACAGGAGCCTCACATAAACGCCTGCGTAGCTCCTCAAATGCCTTCTGCTGCTCTTCACCCCAACTGAAAGCTGCAGTTTTCTTCGTCAGTCGAGTCATAGGCAAGGCAATCTTGGAGAAATCTTGAATAAATCTCCGATAGTATCCTGCTAACCCAAGAAAACTCCGCACCTCGGTAGGAGTTTTCGGCACCTCCCACCGCATGACCGCTGAAATCTTGGACGGATCGACCATGATACCGTTCTGATTCACGACATGTCCTAGGAATTGGACCTCTCGTAACCAGAATTCACACTTGGAGAACTTAGCATAAAGCTTCTCCCGTCTCAAAACATCCAACACTTCCCGCAAATGCATCTCGTGCTCTTCTTTCGTCTTCGAATATACGAGGATATCGTCGATGAACACGATCACCGAGCGATCCAACATCGGGCTACATACCCTGTTCATGAGGTCCATGAACGCTGCGGGTGAGTTGGTGAGCCCGAAAGTCATCACCACGAACTCGTAATGGCCATATCGCGTACGGAAGGCCGTCTTCTCCGTATCCTCACTTCGTACCCGCATCTGATGATACCCAGATCTCAGGTCAATCTTAGAGAACCACGAGGCTCCCTGCAACTGATCAAACAAGTCGTCAATCCTTGGTAGAGGATAACGATTCTTTACCGTAAGCTTATTCAGCTCCCGGTAATCAATACACATCCGCTGAGACCCATCCTTCTTCTTTACAAACAAAATCGGAGCTCCCCACGGTGAGCAACTCGGCTTAATGAACTCTTTCTCGAGAAGTTCTTGCAACTGATCATACAGCTCCTTCATTTCCGGTGGAGCCAGGCGATAGGGTGCCTTGGCCACCGGAGCAGCACCCGGAATCAGATCGATTCGAAACTCTACCTGTCGTTCAGGAGGTATCCCCGGTAACTCGTCGGGAAACACATCGGCAAACTCCCTCACGACGGGCACATCTTCGGCAGTCTTCTTCGCCTCGTCGACACGCGTATCTATCACATACGCTAAGTACCCCTGACCACTATGCTGAAGGTGTCTCCGAGCCCTCGCCGAGAAACATATTGCAGTAGTCCGTCTGGGCGAGTCTCCCTGAATCAACAACTCTCCCCCGCTTGGGGTTCGAACCCGCACTTGTTTATGGCGACAAACAATTTCCGCATCGAACGCGTCCATCCAATTCATGCCCACAATCACACAAAGCTCTCGCATAGCTATCGGAATCAAGTCAATGGGAAACCTCACACCCGAGATTTCCAACGTGCATCCCCGATACACATCCGTAACCGTCAAGGTCCTATCATCGGCAACCTCGACTACCAAAGGACATCCTAACCGTCCCACCACTCGGCCCAAACTCTCGCTAAAAGTGCGAGACACAAATGAATGAGTAGCCCCGCTATCAAATATTACAACCGCAGGCACCGAGTTAACTAGAAACGTACCTAGCCGTGGCGCACCAATCCTTCGCCCCGTCGCGAAGCAAGTTAACAGCAAAACGGACCTTCAGATTATCCGGGCAGCCGCTGGTCAGGAAAGCGCACTCCATATCAGAAATCCAACGCATGCTAACAATTGGATTCGGGTCTCCCTTGAACTCGGGTGGAGAACAGGCAGAGAGATCCCGATACTGGAACTCTCGATTACGGGGCTGTCCCCCAGCAGGCGGCGAAATCGCTGCAATGCGTTCCTCCAACAGAACCGTCACCTGATCTTGGATGGCGGTGATAATCTCGGGGATTGCCTCCCCGATCGCATGCACTACCTCAGTCGCAATCATCTCTCGAATCTGTTCCTCTGTGATCCCCGCCTCAGTTCGCGGCTCAGTCGTGTTGTTCCTCCTAGTGATGGCCATTCTAGAGAGAAGAAAATACAACGAGTTATTAGTACCTAATAACTCACACCAACAACACTCACGCTCAGCTCCTTGGATTCCTCGCGACTTTCCCGACTCGAGCACTGATCCTGTGCTTCCGGTAGTAGGAGCTCTACTACTACCTTCCACACCTATCATCGCTCGTTCCGAGTCCCATCCCGAGGGGTCCAAGTAGCTTCTCGCCGCAACTACACACATATGCCCGCACCGGCATATATACTCGCTCTTCCTAGCTCCCTAGGAATTCCATCCCAACCACTACCCTTGCTACTACCGAATCCCCACTAATCATAAAGAGTGGCCTCGCGAATACCCGATTACATGCAGTGCAAAACAAATAGACATTCGAATACAAGATTCTGTCCTAGAACGGTTGGACTCAAACAAGAGCTGCGCAATAGAACTAAATCGAATATTCTAAGGCTATAAGTCTCTTACTGCATACAACCTCGAGGGTATCCACTTAGTAACCTATCATAATTAGCATAAATTCCTAATAGCAAGCAGTCCAACATACCGCATAGTGTCAACAGGCAATCTAGCATGCATACTCTATGATCTAGAAAGCAATAAAACACTAAGCATTTTACCTTCCCCTTTGGCTCCGGCTGACTGTACACACTGCGCCCTCGATCACCGTTCCTCGAACGTGTTTTTACCCTTTTCTTTTATTCCCAAACAGGTTTAATAAAGAATTTGAAAATTTTCCCAGCCGCAACTTGAGACCAAACACACCGAGGTGCGTTTGATTCACTCAAGCTGTGCTCTGATACCAAGTTGTAACATCCCAAAAATTTCTCGAAATTTTTGGGATGTTACACCAAACCTCCCTATCGTCGAATCTAGACACTCTCCACACATAAGATTTGTCCACAACTGGAAATTCCGGATCTATCTCCGGACTCCACTTTCCGAATACCGAAGTTCCCACTTCCGGACTTCCTTATTAGATCCGGTATTCGGCCCTCCTTCCGGAATCTCCAATGGATCCGGTGTCGACTCACTTCTGAAATCCTTATGGATCCGGTATCGACCCATCTTCCGGAATCCCTTTGGATCCGGTATCGACCCATCTTCCGGAATCCCTTTGGATCCGGTATCGACCCACTTTCGGAATCCTTATGGATCCGGTATCGACCCTTCTTCCGGAATCCCTTATGGGATCCGGTATTCCTTATTTCCAGACTCACAACCAGGGCGACAACACACAGGGTGTTATCGATCCTCTTGACAATGATTTCTTTCTAAAAACTCTCAAGCAAATTTTATACCTCAAATAAGACTTAAGTAAGATACTAATTCCAGAGTTACAAAAAAGTTAATCAGCTTCCCTTAACAGGTTACAATCGAATGGATTCTCAAATCAAAACTTCTCACAAACTCACACTCCAGACATCACAAAGGTAAAACACAATCCAAAACACCATAGAATACTAATTCAAGAGGGGATGATTACCTTGAATGCTTGACTCTGAATTCCTTGCAAATTCTAACTTCTGGCACTCACTCAAGAACACACCAACAGCCGCACACAATAAAATAAATCCTCTAGGGTTACCAGTGTTTTCTTTGCTATTTATACCAAAACACAAGAGCACAAAACTTTCCCTTTTTACACTTTAGCCACAAAACTAACATTTATTCTCAAAAGGAACACGGTTATTACATCATCCTCCCCTCAAAAGAATTCCGTCCCCGGAATTCCATGTTCGAACAATCGAGGAAAACGTTTCCTGAGCTTTCTAACCTTGCGATCTACAATCGCCAACGGTTCCCCCACATAATCCAACTTTCGTCCACACCAGCGTCTTCTAACGGTACGACCATGATTTCCTCGACCAAGCACTTCCTAAGACACATGGAATGTCGAATGAGCTCCCCGAAGCTCCTTGAGCAACTTCAGCTTATACGCCACCTCACCTACATGTTCGGTGATGGCGCACGACCCGTCATACCGTGGTCCTAGATCTCCTTACTTTCCAACGCACGACGTCTTTCTACGACGAAACTAAAAGCGTCACAATGTCTCCTACATAGAATTCGATCAATCTCCTCCTTCTGCTCACATAACCCTGTGGCGGTCTTGAGCCACGCTTAACTTCTTGCGAAAATGTTCGACCTATCGGTGGTCAACCGCGTGACCTCCGGTCTCACCCAATGCCTCTTTCCCACGATACCTCTTTATTCTTGGAAGATTCACAGACAATTGCACACGTCAATCTCTTTGCTTTTCTAAGAATTCTATCACTCCCACTATGCATAACCCTTCACGATAGGGCGTATACCAACGAATTATCACACTTTCGGTTAACTACAACTCTTACCCCAGAAAATCCGCGTAACACAAAGAAAACGCCTCAGGCCAACCGTACCAATATCATCCACACCTCTATACTCACGGTTTTAAAACGCGTCAACTTAAGGGTTTCACACACAATTTCACCTTCTTAAAAGAACAAATTTTACCGAAGTTATCGTCACAACAACATGAATCCCTTATTAAAATAATGATGCTCAATTCGCCAACTGAACACAAGATCAACCTTGAATATCACCATAACTCGCAGTTATGATCTTCTTCATCAGATTACACACAATTCTACAATCACTTTCCCCACACAAAATATGTCTAATCACTTTCTCACATTAATTATGCTGACCACGATCCATCGATAACAATCAATTCACACGCTTTCACCACAACATCACCCTACACTACATTTGACTACTTTCTTCCACTTCCTTCTCCAACATAAAACACGTTTCCAAAGATCGGTTCACTAAAAGGTGCACACTCTTGACCAATCACACAAGCTAGCTTTCCTCAACTCTTAAGCTAGACACATACACACAAATCCTCTTTCTCATACTCCCACTAGGAGTTCATGCACTCGACGGTGACGTTCTGGAAACATTGCTTCCCACTTTCCGTGCCACTTGCTATACTTTCTACTTCCAGTTTACTCACTTATTTCAACCTACCGTCCCAATAACCTCAGGCTAGTATGGAACATTTCTCGTCCAACATTGACCACTCCATACACGTAATTTCAACGGTTACTATGCCTAACCAACAGTTTCACCACATCTCATACGAGAAATTCAACCAAGTCAAACCAAAATAACACCCAATGCTCGAAGCGACCACACACTTCTCATTTCCCAAACGATATTAACCCACTCCTTTGCATTTCCTTTACATACGAGGATTAGCTCAACATTCCCAAAGATTTCGTATCTACTACGAAACATCATAAACTAATCGATCCAACATCTTCACAATTATTACAACGACAAAAGGCAAACGCACTCATCAACCAACCCAAGAGCACACAATTTCCTTCTTAGCTAGCCACCAACTGCCACCCCATTCTTTTATTCTCGGATAACAATACTACACGCCACTTAGACATCCATGCATCCCCACACATAAATTTGCCACATTTGAACAACTTATAAGCAAATCCCGAGCAAAGATCTCCATTTACGCTCATCCCATATCAACACTAGTCCACCACTTAACCTCACAACAACTTATTACCACCATGTCTCGCATGCTCACTAATTATAAGTTACCACCAACTTATCCACACAACCCCCACACACTAGAGGTTCTATCCCCACGATCATTGTACGCACACTAAGCCATGCTTTCTCCACGCCCAACACAACATATATTTGAAATAATAATATCTCACGACTTGCCTTTCTCCAAACTAGATGCACCACAAATTATGACCGTCTACTTCACTCGATCGAGTCTTTATCCCCAACCGACTCTTCAGAATCTACATGAGACACGCTCAAATAAAACAAACGATAGGGCGCTCCCTTGCAAATTCACGTGTCCCACATGAGTTATGCTAACTACTTCATTCGTAACGACATATCAATCACATAGGAAGAATCACCTATCCAGCTACCAATTCTCCCGACAACGATCTCAACAACCGTCGTTGACTTCAACATCCACGCCCAACATGAAGATGAGGCTCCAACGGTGCCTCCGTAACGAGAACTTCCACCGAATTCTAATTCTTCTCACACATCGTACCTAACTTTGTGCCCCACAGTGCTCATATGTTTGAGCCACCAGACTTACCCGACAAATAGCTTAAATACAAGTCCACCTCAACTCTGGCTCCACGCCGATACCATTTCATCCACATACCACAATGCTACCTTTCGAAGTATCTTGCCTACTTCGAAATCACCCGGGGCACACCCCCCGCCGTCAGCCACACATCAAATTACTGAACAAAAGCAAAGACTACCATCACACAAGCATTTCTAAAGTCAAAGACTGAGACTACAGTTAGACGCCACCCTCCCTAAACTGTAACACCAAGGTCACGAATCGACCATCGATGTCTCAACCGCATTTTCCACCCTCGGAACTTTGCACATTCTTAAGCGCGATATCTCTTACCACCTAGCGAGTTCATAGCCTTCATGAATGACAACACAATGATTTAAATCGTTTTACACACTTGAAATATTCCACAAAACAAGGTTTGATATGCATGACACGACACATCCATAAAGAACAACCACACACACACCGATCCCAAGGATCGCTCACACGGAACCCATGATATCTCGCAACCTTGTCCATCAATTGAAAGTGCATTCACTGAAACTCTCTTCGTGCAAAATTTTAAAATATAGCAAAATCAGCCACACTGGGATAGTCGAGCGACTCTCACACTCACTGATATGTCAACAACGTGTTCATATCGATTTCACCCATAAAACCATGTGATTAAATATTTTTATGATTTTTACAACAAAGTTTAACTCACTCGTAAAAGAGGTGAAATAATTCACTATTTCTCCAAGTTCGAAATTCATCACACCACGTAAATAAATTTATCTTTCCTTCAAGCACACACTTGCACACGCCAACTCATTTTCAGAACCCAAAACTTACAAGGCACACAAACACACACATTTTGACATGAAAGACTTATGTAACTTGTTTGAAAACGCAATGCATGACTCACTTTCCTTTGAAGGCTATTCGCTCTAGCAAGGTCAACCGTTTGCAGTTTCAACAATTCAACGTTGGCACCCTACTTCCGACCAAACCATCAGGCTCCTCACATTTGAAACAACCTTCGGTACCGGTACTTCCCCACACACTTGGATGCTCCAACCTCACAGTTACCACCTGACTACTAGTTTGTAAAATATACGGCTTCACTTCGACCCCAAATAGGTTAACCAACACTAGTGTTACCAACCCATACATCTATCATTTCTCAACCACCCTTGTCACTCTTCCACTAACTAGAGAGTAAGAAAGCGCATCTCTACTATCCGATCCTTGAGTTGAAACTCTCAAGATCTCAATTCACCGACATCGGGAACTCCCAGAATAAAGACTCATCAGGGATTAGGAGCTTACCTCCAACCAATTATTTTCCTTAAGAACCCTAAAGATTCTACTTCACACGGACACTCACACCAAACATCCAAACAATAGCCCTTCTAGATAGTGTCGTCAATCACACCATGAATAATCTGCACAACACACTAAACCGTTGCCATCATGACAAGGTTAAAACTTTACACACTACCGTCAATCCCTACACTACCACCGCTTTCCACACACTACCATTATTCTCCACACACTATCCACCACACTCCACATACTACCGTTACTCTCCACACTAATCACTATCAGAACAACGGTAATCCAGCACACCCATGCACCTGTAAATTCATAATGACATTGGCCATATGTGATTTGAATTTACCTTACATGAGAGTCCTCACTACCTTCGTCCTAAATTCTCAGTGGTTAAGGTCTTCCCTAAAGGCTTCCTATATCTCAGCTGTGTCCTCCTACTCTACAGTTTAAGTTTAGGCCCATTCGGTTACCTAAATCCCTTAAAGTAAGCTCTGATACCAACTGTAACAACCCACACCAAACAATCATGCCAAAAGCTACCTCTTTAAATTAAAACGCCAAAATGGCTCAACACAGTCACACTGCCAAAGATTTACAACACTGGGTTTGCGAAAATAACCCTAAATACAGCTGAGAATAAGTCTATAAATAATAAAGCAGGGGTCTTCTAATCCTTAAGATGCAAGCTCCGACTCACATCTTCTCTTTCCCCTTATCCGAGCTTTCTACCACCTGCTTACCTGAAAGGTTTTTAGTTTTTTTAAAGCGAGAGTTAGACCATGAGGTCTAGTGAGTTCCCTCAAAAGCCACACCACAAATAACACAGTTTATATAAATTTTGCAGTATAAATGTTTATACAAAACTTGTCACAAATCACACATATATAATCAGCACACTATGACATGCTAATGGCACACGCTATGGTCACACACACCGTGACAACGTTAAAGGGCACACACCGCCCATATATGAAACGAATTTATATATTTAATATCATAGAACACACCCCCATATCACACCAAAGCCATAGCATGTCCACACGTAAGCAATATATATCCACATAATTAAATCACACCTTTCATGCAAACTTTGAAAACAGTACGAGCATTTGCCAATATGAACATGCGTAAAGTTCCACACTTAAAAAAAAGGTTTTAGGATCCGAAAAACTCACCTGATGTCCAAGCCAGCTGCTCTCACTCGAACCTGCTATGTTCTATTTGTACCTACATTTCACCCGACACACACACGAGAGTAAATAGCCGTTCCACTTGATACGAAGTTCACCAAACCTCCCTATCGTCGCATCTAGACACTCTCCACACATAAGATTTGGCCACAGCTGGAAATTCCGGATCTATCTCCGGACTCCACTTTTCGGATACCGAAGTTCCCACTTTCGGACTTCCTTATTGGATCCGGTATTCGGCCCTCCTTCCGGAATCCCTAATGGATTCGGTGTCGACTCACTTCCGGAATCCTTATGGATCTGGTATCGACCCATCTTCCGTAATCCCTTTGGATCCGGTATCGACCCATCTTCCGGAATCCCTTATGGGATCCGGTATTCCTTATTTTCGGACTCGTAACCAGGGCGACAATGCTCACGGTTTTATCGATCCTCTTGACAACGATTTCTTTCTAAAAACTCTCAAGCAAATTTTATACCTCAAATAGGACTTAAGTAAGATACTAAATCCAGAGTTACAAAAAAGTTAATCAGCTTCCCTTAACAGGTTACAATCGAATGGATTCTCAAATCAAGACTTCTCACAAACTCACACTCCAGACATCACAAAGGTAAAATACAATCCAAAACACGATAGAATACTAATTCAAGAGGGGATGATTACCTTGAATGATTGACTCTGAATTCCTTGCAAATTCTAACTTCTGGCACCCACTCAAGATCACACCAACAGCCGCACACAGTAAAATAAATCCTCTAGGGTTACTAGTGTTTTCTTTCCTATTTATACCAAAACACAAGAGCACCAAACTTTCCCTTTTTACACTTTAGCCACAAAACTAACATTTATTCTCAAAAGGAACACGGTTATTACACAAATCACTTGAATCTTCTTTTGTTCCCATTATCTGACTCACCTGCACATCAACTAAGTCAATATATTTGGCAAGAATGGTTTTTACCTTACTTGGCCACTGTTCAAAAGCTTATGATCAAATAGATCATCGTGACAAAAACAGAAGAAATCAAAGGGGGGCCCTCCTCAAATTCATCGACCGATGTCAACTCTTCCTACTACATTCAACTCAAACGGTTCCCATGACAGATGCACGTGAATGGGACTTTACAGACAACAACTATGTTGATTGGTCTAGAGAGATAAAGGATTTTTTTTCCTTCACATTGACATTGCATTTGCAATCAACAATCTTTCATAATTCATGCACAAGCCAACAGTAGTACATTATAAAGCGTTAAAGCGACTTCTCCGATATCTCCACGGTACACTAGATCTCGGGCTCAATATTTACTCAGACTCACCACTTCAGCTTCACGCCTTCTCTGATGCCGATTGGGCAGGCGATCGAGATGATTACATTTCTACGAGCGGGTACATTGTCTATCTAAGCAAAAATTCCATCTCGTGGAGCTCCAAGAAACAAAAAATCACCTTCAAGATAGTCCATCGGGTCTGAAAACAGGTGTGTGGCCCAAACTGCAACATAAATTGATTGGATGTGTCATCTCATGGGAGAATTGAACTTGATGTCTCCAAATATTTCGATTATCTATTGTAATAACACTGGCGCTACAAAACTTAGTGTCAATCCAGTCTTAGAACCTCATATGAGGCATCTTAGCCTAGACTACCATTCTATCAGATAAAGAGTGCAAGCCGGAACTCTAAGAGTCACAAGTATTTCCAACGATGATCAACTGGCTGATGCCTTAACCAAGCCATTACCTGGATGTCGCCTGAACATGCTACTAGCCAAGATCGGACTTTCCCTTCGGCCATTCGTCTTGAGGGGCCATGATAAGATTACCTAAACTTTCTGATCAGATTAGGAGTCCTATTATAATTATCATTAACTCCTAACTCTTATCTGTAATGTAGCTTATCCTATTTGTTTAGTTATCTCCTAGTTGTTCTAAGACTCTGTATCCTCCTTGTATATATATGGTCTTTGCCAACAAGAATAAACATAACATTCTCTAATTACTCTATTCTCTTATACTTCATCTATAAGGACTTAATAAAAAATCAACCAATCAGATCCATCAGAAATTGAAAAAACCACATATAAAGTTGTTATAGATGATTTTAGAAGAGTTTGGGATGACGTTGAAGAGAGAGTTAAAAATAACAAGATCATGGACTCATGGTGAAACCAATACAACAATAAGAGGCATAAAAAACTAAGAGAATTTGTGGTAGCTCTTCACGTTAAAAAAACGTTCTCGAGAAGAACAAGAAGAAAACTAAAGTTTCTAAAGGGAAAGCGTCCAACATCTACACAAAAGATATCTTTTTTAACTTTATATTTTGGAGTAGAATTGATTTGCAATATTTAATTTTAGAGATTTTACCTGACTTTACAAAAAAGAAAAAAAAAATTATATTCATACTATAATAGAGTTATGTTTCTATTTATTTGGCATCTCACTTTTTTACAAATCGAGATGGCATAAAAATACGAGCAAAAGTATCTCCAATGGTATTTGAAGAAAGCTTGATGAAGACTTGATCATTGGAGGCAAAGGCTTGAAAATGACTTTACTCATTAAAGGCTTGATATTCCTCAAGTCTTTGAAATAATGAATGTGAGAGACAAGAGAGAGAAAAAATATATATTTGTGGGACCAACATATTTTTTTATTTTTATATTTTTTATATTTTTATATTTTTTTCAAGTTTTTCATAAAGCTTTACCATTGTGGATGTCCTAAGAACAAGTATGACTTAATTACTTTTTAGGTATCTATATTTCTTAATAATATAAATGAATAATATAATATTATTTGTTTAATCATTCATGTTTATAAAATTATAATTGTGGATGTTGGCTAGTAGCCGAATATGCCTCAAGATTTGAAAGGATTAGCTTAACTATAAAATTATAATTATAATCAACAAGACGTTTGAGGGATTAGCTTAATAAATTCAACTAGAGGTGGTGTCATTTTTTTAAGTATATATTCATATACGGCAAATGATATAATTAAACTAACACAGAGGTGGTGTCATTTGTAAACCACTCTTATATAGCAAACTATGCAACTTATTTATAGACCATAGATTTCATCAATCAACGATTAAGATGTATTTGAGCTAATTATGTTAATAATTAAATTAATTTAATATTTTAAACTGGAAAAAAATATGACGGCAAGCTATATTAGTCAATTGTCATCCAATTTCAATTTAGGAAACTAGGTTGCCTTTTATTAATGAAACTAGTAGTGTGCACCGCACGCTGTGACGATAAACATAACTTACATATATGATGTTAACTTTAATAATAAGTTTTGAATTATAAGCATTGTTAGCCTAATAAGAAAAAAAACTTTGATTATTAAGCATTTTGTTAGATTGTTAGCCTAATAAGAAAAAAGACTTTGATTATTAAGCATTTTGTTAGATTTACAAAATATACACATTTTATTGATTTATAAGCATTGTTAGTTTAAACAAAAAAAATAATAAAACAAAGTATAGCAAAATAATACAAAACCAAATAATACAAAATAATACAAAAGATAATGAAAGGTTCTACTCAATTAATGCAACGATTTTTTAAAAAAAAAAACCAAAAATCTAAGAAAATTCTAAAGCCTCATTGGAGGCTTCTCCTTAATCCTCTCTTTTACATTTTGCTTTATATATACATATTGATGATTGTTAGCTTAAACAAAAAAACAAAAAAACAAAGTATACCAAAATAATACACATTTTATTGATTTATAAGCATTGTTAGCTTAAAAAAAACAAAGTATACCAAAATAATACAAAACCAAAGTATACAAAATAATACAAAAGATAATGAAAGGTTCTACTCAATTAATGCAACAATTTAAAAAAAACCAAAATCTAAGAAAATTCTAAAGCCTCATTGGGGGCTTCTTCTTAATCATCTCTTTTACATTTTGCTTTATATACATATATTGATTATTATGCACCGGTGTATCTGATGAAATAATCACCATCACTATGGTGACAGTGGGTTGCCATATATGTACATGACGAAACTCATGCATGCATTTATGAATATTTGATCTCATGATCACACAACTATGGTGAAAATTTGATGGCATATATGTAACGAAAAATGAAGATGAAATGGAGATGAAACGAATCTTGTAGATCCCAGTTTGATCAAGTAACAATGAATTGAAACAATAAATCTTATTGAATGATTGTAGAGAGAATGTTTTACATAAGAATGATAACATGACTCTCTCTAACTATGAATTGAATTCTGAACGGCTAACCTAAAACTCTCTGAAACCCACCTTATATACCAAGGCCTTAAGCTTAAGGCCCATGGCTCATAAAATCTAATTAAGCCCATTTAACCAATTAACGGCTTTTACAAACAATTAAATAAAACAATTCTTTTTTTATATCACTTTCTATTTTATAGGACTTTTAGTCCTAACAACGAAGATGATCGGAGATGAACCTGTTGGTTTTTAATGAAAACAAAGATGAATCGGAGATGACCTCCCTTTGATTATGAATTTTGATTGATTCGATGCTAGGAATTTCATCAAAAGGACGATAAAAAAGACTTCATTATTGTCTAAAACATCTCGAACATGAATCTCGTTAATCAAAGTTGGATCAAAAACGGACTCTATTGATCCAAACCCTCAGTGATTTGATAATGACCCTCTCCATTCTACTTAGTGAAACCTGTAAGTAAACAATGTATAAGAGTTTCACTATCGCTGATAAGTACTAAGACCTTACAGTACCGCTGATAGGAACTCTCGTTCTTTAGATTAAACATTCAGCGAACACTGTTCACCATAATGCTCTGAGCCTGTTCAGTCCTTATGGTGATCGCTGATAAGTTAGTTGTTTACTTATGATCCCTGAAGACAAGTTTCACGTTTACATAGGTTCTACGCTAAAGTCGAAGATCAAGCTCAAGAACCAGCGACAAGTCTCCTAATGAACTGGTGCGGATCAGCGAAGACTCAGATTTGTCCACTCAACGTGAAGTATCAAGTACAAGACTTCAGCTATCGCTGAACTTTGTCATTCACTGATATAGAATGATAAAGCGCTGAATCAACGTAAGCTGATCATGAAGTCCTCCGTACAAAGTACTTTTGTCTTAACCGCCCTTGCACGACTCCGTACGATATGTCAGAAAAGAGCCTCCTTATTGTCTGAAATCGTACAACCACTCTGATTCTACACTGTGCACCATGCGGCTACAAAGGTTGTCTACTAAAGTCAGAATCAAACAACCAATGAGCTGTTGCCACGTGTAAAGTATAAACTGCCATGCATTAAATGTATGCAGTATATAAGAAGGACTTCAGCTTCATTTTTGAAGCACTTGCTAACTCTGGTCAAGTCATCTTCTTATCTTGAGATAGGTTATTATTAGTAATTTCCTTCTCTTTCTTAGTGCAAGAAACTTAGTGTTCCAACTTGTTTAGATTTAGGTTTATCCTTAATCTTGTTCCGCAACAAGCTGTAAATTGTTAATGATTTATCAATAAACAATTTAGAAAAGTAAAAACGTGTGTTTGTATTCAAACCCCCCCTTCTACAAACTTGTATAGCCATTCGGGACCAACAAGTGGTATCAGAGCAGATTTGTTTAATCTCATAAACAAGATCTGATCTATACTAAGATTTCTCTTCCTAGCTATTTCTTAAAATGGCTACCAACACAAACACAAACTATATTGACAACGGTTCTCTTGCAAAACCCCCTAGATTCTCCAGAGATTATTTTAATCTATGGAAAAATAGGATGATTCTCTTCTTAGAAGGTGTAGACCCTACTATGCCTTATTATCTTGAAAATGGCCCATATATTCCTGTAAGAATTGATGCTGCAGTTCCAGTCGCTGAGAATAGACCTGCTATTCCAGAAATGCTGATTCCTAAGGAAATTCATATGTGGACTGATGAAGATAAGAAGAAAGTGGCTATCGACACCAAAGCCAGATCCATACTCTCCATGGCTCTTCCTGACGAAGTCTACCATTCCGTCATGAACCTGAAAACCTCAAAAGCTATGTGGGACACAATCTGTGTTCATTATGAAGGTACTTCTGAAGTCCAGGACTCTCGAAAGATCAACCTGGTAAGACAGTATGAAAGCTTCATTTGTGGTAAGAATGAAACTCTCTCTGAAGTACACCAACGTTTTAACTGTTTAATAGTAGATCTGAAAACTGTTGGTAAGGAATATTCTAACTTTGAAGTGCTGACAAAGTTTTTAGAATGTTTACCTGAAAGCTGGGACAATTATTCTATGTGTCTCAAGCTGTCAAAGGATCTAAAATCAATGACCCTTTCTACCTTATATGGCACGATGTTGAATCATGAGCAATCGAGTCATCTTAAGAAGAATCTTGTAAAAGATTCCAAAAGCACCCCTGTTGCTTTAATCTCAGAGGAACCTTCCACTCAGCGACCCTCAGTCACTATCACTGAGTTGGAGAGTAACTCTGAAAGGTCATCAGAATCTGACTCTTCAGATCTTGATGAATCTTTGGCTCTCCTCACTAAAAAGTTCAGGAGATTCGCCAAAAAGAAAATGTTTAGAAAGAATAAACCTCTTTCCATTACTGACAAGCCAAGATCATCAGCTCCTGTTGATAAGGCTACTGCTACTTGTTTTAACTGTGAAAAGATAGGACATTTCGCTAACGAGTGCAGGTCAAAGAAAGTTTCGAGAAACTCAGCGTTTCCCAAGAAATCCTCTAACCTCAGGTCTAGAGATGACAAATACGCCAAGCTGAAAGAAAGGTATTCAAAGCTGAAAACCTTTAAGAAGAAAGGCAAAGGCCTGATGGCTGACTATGATTGGGCTGACTCTGATGAGGAAGAAACATCTGACTCTGAAGACGATGAAGCCAATCTCTGTCTTATGGCCAAACTTGAAGATGAGGAAGACAATTCAGACATTCCCTCCACTTCAACCTCTGCAACTCAGGAATCACCTTCCTTCTTTACCAATATTGCAAATATTGATGAAGCTGATAGTCTTCGTAAAATCGATCTCTTGACTAGAAGTTTATATGAAGCCATGAATGGCAAAACTGTAGTTGAAAATCAAAACCTTGATCTCGCTGAACAGCTTAAAAACTGTCACCTTCAAATAGAAAATCTTTCTAAAATTGAAGAAGATTTTAAAGATCAAGTTCACCTAAATCAGCTAGTCAAAATCGAGCGCGAAGAAGCTATCGCTGCATTAAAAGCTGAAAAAGCTACTGTTGATGGATGGTATAATTCCTCAACAAAGATCACTGAGATAATTAAGTCTCAGATTCCCCTGAGTGATAAACGTGGTCTTGGTTACAAAGCTGATACTCTAGAACCAACCACTGATCGTTCCATGCTCTTATTTGGAACTTTCGTATCCTCAGTCGCTGATACTTCATCCTCTCAGTGTTCCTCTTCTAAACCGCCTATCCTTGAGGAAATCTCTACCTTAACCTCTAAAGGTAAAGAGAAAATGGTTTATCCAAAACCTGCCTCTGTCTCTAAAGATAAAGGTGAAGGAATTGCTTTTAACCAAAATCCTCAGAAGGGTATCTTTATACCTAAGCTGAATGCTTCTACAGCTTCAGCGATTCATCCATCTGGTTCAGGGAACAAGAACACTGGATATGTTCAGCGTGGATATATTCAGCGATCTACTTCCAGAATCAAAGTGGATGTTACTGGTAAGAAATCTGAAGAACTGATAGTTCCTCCTATTTCCAATAGCAAAGGTGTACTTGATGTTGGTCCTTCTAATTCAAAATCTAAAGCTCAGCATGCAAATGGTCCTAGAACTACTTTTGGTTATAGGAAATGTTATCATTGTGGACTTACAAATCATATTGCTAGTAAGTGCCCCACATCCACCCAAGCTGAAAAGATAGCTAAGGTGAAGATCATTGCCCCCAAGGCAGAGAAGACCACTGAGGTTAAGAAATTAACCAAAGTGAAGACTGACAAAGCTGAATCTTCAAATGCTGCGAAGACTGCTGAACCTTCCATTCCAACTACTTCCACTGACAAACGTGTACACATGGTTAAGTGGGTACCTAAGAAAAACTAATCTTCTTTTGTAATGCAGGTTAAGAAGGGTATCTGGTATCTCGATAGCGGATGCTCTAGACACATGACTGGAAAGAAAAGCCTGCTCTCTGAATACAAGGAAGAGAAGGGTCACTCTGTAACTTTCGGTGGAAATGGAAAAGGACATACCCGAGGGTTTGGTGTACTATCTAATGGTACAACAACCTTCAGAAGAGTCGCATATGTTGAAGGGCTGAAGCATAATCTTCTAAGCATCAGTCAGCTTTGCGACAAGGATAACAAAGTAATCTTTACTACGGAATCCTGCTTTGTCGCTGACAAAAAGGAGAAGATAGCTCTCAGCGGTTATCGTTTGGAAAATGTTTATGTAATAAACATGGACTCAACAACCACTGAGAACTCCTGTTTCTTCTCAAAAGCCTCATCTGATGTCAACTGGCTATGGCATAAGAGGCTCTCTCATCTAAACTTCAAGACACTGAACACTCTTTCTTCAAAAGAGTTAGTCAGTGGTCTACCTCAGCACTTATACGCCAAAGAATCCTTATGTTCAGCGTGTGAGAAAGGCAAGCAGACCAAAGCAAGCTTTAAGTCAAAGCAAGTCTCCTCAGTGTCATCTCCTCTACAACTTCTCCATATGGATTTGTTTGGCCCTGTTAACAAACAATCCATCGCTGGAAAGAAATATATGCTGGTCATAGTTGATGAATTCTCTCGCTATACATGGGTTGTGTTTCTCCGTTCTAAGAGTGACACCCCTGAAGAACTCATCACCTTTGTTCGGAAGATGGAAACCCTGAACAACTTGACCGTTCGCTCAATAAGGAGTGATCATGGGACTGAATTCAAAAACAGTTCTCTTGATTCCTCCTTTGAGAGTAAGGGTATTTCTCACAACTTTTCTTCAGTGAGAACACCGCAACAAAACGGAGTCGCTGAAAGAAGAAATAGAACAATTATTGAAGCTGCACGTTCAATGCTCTGCGATTCTCACCTGCCTACTCAGTTTTGGGCAGAAGCTGTCAACACTGCTTGTTTTACGCAAAACAGGTCGCTGATAGTCAAAAGATTCAATAAAACAGCCTATGAACTTTTTCATGGGAGAAAGCCTTCAATTAGCTTTCGTCACATCTTTGGATGTCAGTGTTTCATACTAAACAACAGAGATGCCCTTGGAAAGTTTGATCCTAAGGCAGATGATGGAATCTTTCTTGGATATTCTTCAATCTCCAAAGCCTTCAGAGTCTTCAATCGAAGAAGACAAACTGTTGAAGAAACTATTCACGTCACTTTTGACGAATCCCGTTCAGCAAACTCTAAACTGTCTGCTGATACTGAAGAACTGAATCAATGGATGTTTTCTCATCTTGGTGATTCAGAAGATATTCCCACTCCTCATACTCATACAGTTGAAGATGATAGTCCTACTATCATCCCAAACATGCAGAATAGTGAAGCTGAAACATCATGGGTCTCAGCTGTTCCTTTAAACACTATACATGCTTCTGAACCAAATGTCTCAGACATTCCATCTACTTCTCAGCAATTAGTGAATGAGATGACATCTGCACCTACTCCTCTCTTGGCTGATATTCCAGAAGTTGTTGAAGCTTCATCTTCAGCTCCTCCAGTTCAATTTGGGTCAGCGACTTATGCTCCTGCTCAACGATGGACTGTAAATCACCCAATTGATCAAATTCTTGGTGATCCAAACGCTGGTGTTCAGACTTGACGAAGTGCAGGTAATATTTGTTTATTTGTTAACTTTATTTCTATGATTTAACCAAAGAAAATAGATGATGCCCTCAAAGATCCAAACTGGGTCAGCGCCATGCAAGAAGAGCTGACTGAATTCGAAAGAAACAAAGTTTGGAAACTTGTTCGAAGACCAACTGACAAGACAGTGATAGGCACTAAATGGGTCTATCGAAACAAGTTGGACGAACATGGAACTGTAACCCGCAACAAGGCTCGACTTGTTGCTCAGGGATACAGACAAGAGGAAGGCATAGATTACGACGAAACATTTGCTCCAGTAGCAAGACTAGAATCTATTCGTCTATTCTTAGCATACGCTGTACACAAAGACTTCAAAGTATATCAGATGGATGTTAAGTCAGCATTTCTAAATGGAAAGCTGAATGAAGAAGTCTATGTGGAACAACCTCCAGGATTCTCAGATCCTAAGCGTCCAGGTTATGTTTATAAACTGGATAAGGCACTTTATGGCTTAAAGCAAGCTCCTCGTGCATGGTATGACACTCTCTCTACTTATCTCCATATTGAACAATTTGAGCGTGGTAAAATCGATAAGACTCTATTCTTCAGGAAAGTAAAAGGTCATACTATTCTTGTTCAGATATATGTTGATGACATTATATTTGGTTCTACTAACCCTGACCTGTGTACTCGTTTCGCTGATAGAATGAAAGAAGAGTATAAAATGAGTATGATGGGTGAGCTAACATATTTCCTTGGTCTTCAGATAAAGCAAAATGAAAAAGGAACTTTCATTAATTAGGGAAAGTATGTTAAAGATATGCTGAAGAAATTCGATTTAACTCAGAGTTCAGCTATGAAAACCCCTATGGAACCACCGTTGACACTAGACAAGGATCCAAATGGTATTCCTGTTAATGTCACGCTGTACCGTGGGATGATCGGCTCTCTCTTGTATCTTACAGCTAGCCGACCCGATATTATGTACGCAACCTGTTTGTGTGCACGATATCAAGCTGAACCTAAGGAATCTCATATGATCGCTGTAAAGCGAATTTTTCGATACTTTAAGGGTACTGCGAACCTAGGTCTTTGGTATCCCAAAGACTCAGGGTTTGATCTAATCGCCTATTCAGATAGTGATTTTGCAGGTTGCAAATTGGATAGGAAAAGACCACAGGAGGCTGTCAGCTCCTGGGTGGAAAGCTGGTGAGTTGGACAAGTAAAAAGCAAAACTCAGTGTCCACCTCAACTGCTGAAGCTGAATATGTAGCCGCTGGAAGCTGTTGTTCTCAGGTCTTGTGGATGAGAAATCAACTACTAAACTACGACCTTCAGCTCTAAAAAATTCCAATCTATTGCGACAGCACAAGTGCCATCGCTATAGCCAACAATCCAGTGCTACACTCAAAGACAAAACACATCGAAATCAGCAATGGCATCTACTGATATTCCTACTGCTGAGAACACTGCTGCTGCTGAGGAACTGGAAATCACCAAGGCTCCTCAGGTCAAGTTCACACTTGAGGAACTCGATTGGACAAAAACAAACAATCTCTATGCGCTTTTTGAGTTTCCTCCTCGAAAGCAAGTCACACATCTTAATGATGCTGTGAAATTCCTCAAAACCTGTTGCCTCTCTACAGCCTTGACCATAACACCCCCTGCACATCAGTTACTATTATCTCAGTTCTGGTATTCTGCCAGACACACTCAGCTCACATCGACCAAAGACCCCACGAAGAAAATCGATTGCATCCTCTGTGACACTGATTTTGGCACCATAAAAATCACCCTTGCCATTATCCGAAAAGCACCGAGCCTTCCCATCGCCACAAAAGAAAAACCCTTTGTTTCTCTCCCTGACCACAAGAAACATGCTGATAGGGAAGCCATCACTGCATTCTTTGATGTAATGGGTTATGTATGGGAAACAGGAAGGGACAAGAAGCCTGAGAAGAAGCTGACCCTCATCAAGAAATCCAAAATGCCCGGCGAGATGAACTTCATCTTCGCACACTTGATAAGCTGCATGACTGCAAAGACCGGCTCCTCTGATCAAGCCGCTCAACCTCAGCAAGCCATGGGCTATGCATTGCTGAAAGGTCTTCATGTTGACTGGGCCTCGATAATCTACGATGATCTTGTGCTCAGAGTAGACTCTGCTGCTGACCGACCATCATGGGTTCCATATCCTAGATTCATCAGCGCCGTTTTCCAAACTGGCCTGAAGGACAACTACCCAAAAGTAGGAGACCTGAAACTCTCTCAGGTTGGCCCTAAGGTACTCGACTTCAAGCCAATGGCAAACGAGGTACTTCTCTCTACTCTCTTAACTCTTCTCAATCCTCCTTCTTCTACTTCTGCAGCTTATTCAGTGGAAATCCCCACCGCTGATACCCCAGCTGCAACCTCCACTCTTTCTAGAAAAAGGAAACACTCATCTTCCCAACTTGGTTCCAAAAGGACTAAGAAAACCAAGGAGCAACCCCAGCAATCTCATGCTAAAGACTCCTCAGCTCATCTTGAAGAGCTGATGGAAAGTTCCGTGGTACGCTCTGCCACAGCTGAACAAGCCACCCCTTCCATCCCAGCTTCAACGTCTCTAAACGCTGAAGTTATAAACTTGGAATCGACCCAACCTCCTTTAGTCTCTCATAGGACTGAAGAAGTGATTCTCAGTGGATCCAACACTGAATCAGCTCCACATCAAACCTTCTCAACCTTCGCTTCTCTCTCTACTCCATTGGACTCTAATACAGTTTTCACCACGATCACTGGAGCACCCGTCATTCTTCCAGAAGCTAAAGCTGATACTTTTCAAGGAATGATGGATGCAGGACCTGCAGGAATGTCCATGCGTACACGCACTCTAGCTGACGACATGGAACTTTTTTCAGGACACAAAAGTTTTGACGACTTCACCAGCCCTCCTGCATGTATACACCAACCCATATACACTGTAACTAAACCCCAAACTTCAGAGCTTTCCTTTGTTCATAAGTACTTATCTGTTACAGGTCCTAATTTGGGAGACATCAACGCCTCTCTAAAGAACCTGGATACAAAGCTGGCAGGTCTCACCACTACTCTCTCAGACAACTCTTCAGCTGTAACAAACGCTGGAGAGAATCTCAACAAGCTGACAAAAGTGGTTGAACAGAAAGCCTCCAAAGCTGATTTGGAGAAGGTTGATGGTACTCTTAGTGACTTTGCCAAAGTTCTTGCTGACATCTACACAGACTACAACTCTCTCTCCTCAACAGTTAACACCATGTCCAGCGAGGTCATAACGCTGAAGACATCAGTTAGTACTCTTCAGAGAGAGGTGTCCGCTGTAAAGACCGACGTGAGTTCAATAAAGACTGACGTAAGTTCAGTGAAGACGATAGTACAGCAGATCCTGAATCACATGACCGCTCATGCCCCTGCACCTTCGCATTTTACTCCGGCGGATCGTGCTGAACTTTTAAAGATCAGTCCTGCTATTACTGGCCTAGAAGACAGAGTAGCAGCGATTGAAAACTATATTGGGATCCCTGGCCAAGAAGACAGGGAACCAACACCATCTGCTGAGTCATCTCATTCCTCCCCTACTCATCATGAGGAAGGGGGGAGAAGAACTCTGAAGACCTTCCCCATGATGAATCTATCGAGGAGGAGAAGACTGAAGACCTTCCCCTTACTGAAGAGGGGGAGAAGACAAATGAAGAAACAACTGCTAGACCTCAGGGAGATGAAAACCCTGAGGGAACTGAGAAGCTTACCTCTGTATCTGAGGGGGAGCAACTCGAAGAAGCTGCTGAAGATTCTGAATCTGAAGCTGAAGATGAAGAAGTCGTCGACATCTCTGATGATGAACCATCTTCTTCTCCAAAGAATGATGATGATGACGATGATGATGATGACTCCTTTATCGTCAAGCCTGTTCAGAATAGTACAGCTCTTAAAGGGATTTCGATAAACGAACCTTCAGGGGAGCGGACCAAGACAAAGCCTTCAGCGTCTGAAGCTGACAAGGGCAAAGGAAAAGGTGTCGTTGAAGACGATGAAAATCTGATGATCTTGCTTCAAAAGCTAGTTCGTCAGGTACACTATTCCTTACACTGCATCCCTCCTCTATCTATACACATTATCAGCTCTACTCTCCACAAAGCCTATACACTTAAACCCATTTCTTTTCTCTGTTCTACCCAAGTTCTTATTCGTAAGATCGATGTGTTTCAGCTAGTCCTCTCCCCTGCTTGAGGATTCTGAAGTACAACCAGCTGCTACTGAAGAAATAATCCCAGTCTTGGATTTAATCACCGAGACTGATGAACCTGAAGAACAGACGCTCTCTCATACAAACAGACCTTCCTTGGTTCCTCAAAAACCAAGTGAAGAGGATCAGAGAAGAAGAGAAGAGATGATTAAGAAGCTTGAGGCTCAGCGAATCGTCTTGCCTAGTGCTAAAGTTGCTACTCCCAAATTCAAAATCTCAAGGCAAGAATACGCTGATCACCTCAGGGCTGAACGTTTACTCGCTGATAAAAAGGAAGCTGAAGAAAAAGACAAGGCTCTCGCCATCCAGCTTACTCAACAATCAGTGAAAGACCCCTCACTGAAAAGAACTCCAATCGAAGTTCAACGTCAGCTATGGGAAGTCGCCAAGAAGATCGTTGAAGAAAAGAGAACTGTGTCTCAATCTACTTTAAACTGGTGCAAAGAAAAGGTACACTTCAGATATCGACCTGCCAGAATCAACAAGGTACATATCACTGGAAAATCAACCCTTAGAGTTTCAATCGCTGAAATCGAGATATTTAGAGAGAACGGATAGTACGGAAAATTCTATGCTGAAGCCATCATGAAGTACGGTCTATCTGAATGGTTGGAGATCAGATTAGCCATCCAGAAGTCTCAATCTAAGTACAAGGATCATGTCGAAAAGCTGATAAATCAACAGATCAATTTAGTATCTTCTTGTGTGGATATTCCTCCTCCCCCTCCTCTCGCAAATCAGAAAAGAAGGGCCTCTGCAAAGAAAAAGTCTAAACCTTCAGACTCAGGTCCTCTTATACGGAACGAAACAGGTATTGGTTTTTCTCGTGCTGAAGTTCTTGGTCCAGAACCTAACCTTTCCGCACTTGACACATCTCTTCCTCCTGGTGAGACTTTCATCCCTAGAAAAGTCATAAGCAAACCCTATGGGATATTCTTTATTGACTATGGTGGACGACAACGTTTTCAACGTATCTCTGAGCTTCCCATCACTTCCATCGAACAGCTGAAAGATCTCATCTACTGGTGTGAATTCAAACGCGACATTCAGGCACAACATCTTAAACCCTTGATTTTTGAAGAAGCTCTGAACAAAAAGAATCAAGGAGTAACGGTTCTTGACTGGATGATTCTCACATCAAAGACCCTTGATGAACTTCTCATTAAGGAAGAACCTCTATAAGCTGATTGGATCGCCTTATTCTTCTATTTTATCAGTTAATCTTTTGTACTTGTAATTTATTTCGCTTGTACTTATAATTTTTCTACTTCCCTTTGTAATCTGATATGAAGTTTAAAGAAAGATTTCAGCGAATGTACTTTACTCCATCAGTACAGAAAAGATCCCAGAAAACAGTAAAAGGGACAAATATTTTATGAGTTCTTTTTATTCTTATGTTTTCATTAAATAGCAATTTTCTCTGTTGCTATGTCATAATCAAATAGGGGGAGATTGTTGATCCAAACCCTCAGTGATTTGATAATGACCCTCTCCATTCTACTTAGTGAAAATTGTAAGTAAACAATGTATAAGAGTTTCACTATCGCTGATAAGTACTAAGACCTTACAGTACCGCTGATAGGAACTCTCGTTCTTTAGATTAAACATTCAGCGAACACTATTCACCATAATGCTCTGAGCCTGTTTACTTATGATCCCTGAAGACAAGTTTCACGTTAACATAGGTTCTACGCTGAAGTCGAAGATCAAGCTCAAGAACCAGCGACAAGTCTCCTAATGAACTGATGCGGATCAGCGAAGACACAGATTTGTCAACTCAACGTGAAGTATCAAGTACAAGACTTCAGCTATCGCTGAACTTTGTCATTCACTGATATAGAATGATAAAGCGCTGAATCAACGTAAGCTGATCATGAAGTCCTCCGTACAAAGTACTTTTGTCTTAACCACCCTTGCACGACTCCGTACGATATGTCAGAAAAGAACCTCCTTATTGTCTGAAATCGTACAACCAATCTGATTCTACACTGTGCACCATGCGGCTACAAAGGTTGTCTACTAAAGTCAGAATGAAACAACCAATGAGCTGCTGCCACGTGTAAAGTATAAACTGCCATGCATTAAATGCATGCACTATATAAGAAGGACTCCAGCTTCATTTTTGAAGCACTTGCTAACTCTGGTCAAGTCATCTTCTTATCTTGAGATAGGTTATTATTAGTAATTTCCTTCTCTTTCTTAGTGCAAGAAACTTAGTGTTCCAACTTGTTTAGATTTAGGTTTATCCTTAATCTTGTTCCGCAACAAGCTGTAAATTGTTAATGATTTATCAATAAACAATTTAGAAAAGTAAAAACGTGTGTTTGTATTCAACCCCCCCCCCCCTTTCTACAAACTTGTATAGCCCTTCGGGACCAACAAACTCCTCCATGATGCCGATACTAAATAACTTATTTTTTTGGAACGGATTATGAAACAAATGTTGATACAAAAAAATTTTCAAATGAATCAACAACATTAAAATCGTGATATTGAGTTAACTTAGTTAGAATATTATAATAATATATTTATTTAATGCATCCTAAAATAACTCTTATACATCACTTTCATATATAACCCTCCACTTTTGAAATTACCTACACACCCTTGTAATTAAAAGAAAAAGAAAAAACTAAGAAATTCGTTGATTGGTTGAAATAAGTTTGCAAAGTTTGTAGTACAAGGGAGGTTTGCAAAAGATCCCTCCCAAGTCAACTATTTATTAAGACAAAGATTAGTTGACAAGTTTGATACTTATTATATTTTTGTAATAATTACCGTTTGTAAAAAAATAAGTATCTATATTTCTATTTATATGTGTCTCAATATAAGTATCTACTTTCAAGAATAGATAGCTAAACTTTCAATTCTACTCATAATTAATGCACAAATATTTAAGAGTTGATAAAATTGATGCAATAATTAAAAGTAAAATTGTCATTTGACTAACTAAAATAATTAGAAGCAAAATTATAAACACTTATTTTGAAATGAAAAAAGTATCAAATTGATATTATCATAATTACCATATTTCTACGGCTTGTAAATAGCTTTATGAGTAACTTACATGAATGGTCCCTATGGTATGGTCATATTTTGGATATGGTCCCTAATTCGCATTAATTACACTAGGCGTCCCTGTGGTACGCATAACTGCACGCAGAGGGTCCCTCCTACTAACAGAATCAAAAAGATTCCGTTAACCTTGTTAAGTTCGAGGGTATTTTAGTCTTTTTAGTCTTTTATTTTATTTATTGTTTTCTCTCTCCTAAACTAATAATGTAATTTATCACAAACAAGCCACATGGACCAATCATGTAATATACTCTTTTATTTATTTATTTTTATTAGAATATATATATATATATATATATATATATATATATATATATATATACATCATCATCATCATGATCTTTCCGGTGAACTACAACCCAACTCCGGTCGGCCGTCTCCTGCATCTCCGGTGAAACCAAATACAAACAACAACCTTCTTCACCTTTCTCCTCCCTCCCGTGAACTCCCTTCTCCATTTCTCCCACCTGCAAAAACCAAACGGGAAAGAGCAACACCATCATCACGAAGTCTAATATGGTTAAGGAATTGAAGCAAACACATATCTTTTTTTTTCTAAGTTGGTTTCTCCTGTACTAGTGGTTTTTTTGGGATAAGGAATTGCAGATGGGTTTCTTTTACATCTACTATATGTGTGTATGTGTGTGTGTGTGTGTGTTTGTGTGTGTAGGGATTAGGGTTGTTCAAAAAAACCGTTGGACCGCTCAAACCGGTCAAACCAAGTCAAATCGGACCGTTTTTGGCGGTTTGAGCGGTTTGGCGGTCCGGTTTGGTTTGAAAATTTGCCAAACCGGGCGGTCCGGTCCGGTCTGCGGTTTGAAGAATTTTTTGGGCGGTTTGGACCGAACCGACCGCCACACACACACACACACACACACACACACACACACACACACACACACACACACATATATATATATATATATATATATATTATTTTATACATTAAGTTTAAGCCCAAATGTTTTTAAGTCCAAATTGTAAGTCTGATTTGTAAGAGCCCATTTCAGCTTTTGACTTTCCCTCTTTCATTTTTCACGGTATTTTCAAAATTTCAATTATCACCGCTTCACTTCACAGTTCACAACCCTAGCCACCATCGTCCACCCCTAGCCCACCATCGTCCACCCCTAGCCACCACCATCGTCCACCCCTAGCCACCACCATCGTCCACCCCTAGCCACCACCGTCCACCCTTCTGATTTTGTGAGAAAGAGTTCATGCACGCACACATCAGCAACACGCAGCAGACAACATCAGCAGCACGCACACGCACGCAGCAGAAACCCTTCTGACCTTGTTAGCTCCAAATATTCTGAAATATTAGAAGTATTGAAAAATGGCCAAGTACAGAAGAACTTCCACAGAAGCTCTGCCGGGCATCTCAGAAGAATCAAAGGAAGTTTTGATCAAGAGTGATCAAAGACCGAGGAAACTACAGAAGGACGCTTTCAGAAGACCAAGACCGCAGAACCTCTGTTACCAATAACAGAGCCTCTGCGGACAACATCAGAAGACAAGGAACCAAGAAGACTTCTCAGAGGACCGAGCCTCAGAACCTTTGCCACCCTTGACAGAAGCTCTGCAGAAGTAAACAACCAAAGACTCGGAATCCGGTGAAGACTACTTTACAGAGGAACCAAACCGCAGAACCTCTGTAACACATTACAGAGCCTCTATGGTCCTCAAAAGACTAGGAAGATATTTATAATATCTTGCTACTGTTCCAAGACCTGTTCATCAACTTGCATGGAAAAGTATTGTCAAAACACGTGTCAAGCTCTGAGTGGACTCAATAGGGCAAGGTACAAAATAGACGTCTGCGCCATTTAATGCATTTACCAAAAGTACATCTGCTCCATTAAATGCGCATGGCTCAAACAACTGCTCACACCATCCAGTCCACTGTTCACACCATCCAGTTTACTATTCATGCCGTAAAAGGAACAATGACCTACTTCATAGTCTTCTAAGAGTAGTATAAAAGAAAGACTCATGTTGAGTTCTTCCTAAGATATAGAACTACACACAAAAACAGAAAAACAAGAACACTTCAATCAAACATCAAGAACACATAGCTTATGCACATTTAGAGTCATATATGTTTAAAGCTTTGAATACTCACTGTTCTTAAATCTGTTCTTGATATATATATATATTCAGTAAACTTTGAGATATTATTTCCTGCTCACTGTTTATTTGTATTGTGTTCTAAATCTATCAAACATATCTGTTAGTTCTTCAAATACGCTTCCGCATCAAACCTTAAACCTGAACTAATAGATCTGATAATCTTGTTTAAAGCAAAACGGGAACCAACAATTGGTATCAGAGCAAAGCTTGGTTTTCAATATCAAGTGATCCTCGTTTAGACAAGATTCTTGATAGAAACTGTCTGTTCTTAACCTATTCTTCATTCCATCAAACAGATTCTGTTCTATTGCCATTTTCGATTTATTCGATCTGGTAACATCCAAGAAACTGTTTCTTTCGTTAAAAAAAACTTCATTCAAAATGTCAAGACTAAAATTTAGTGCTGATGCTGATTTTCATTATTATTTCAAACTCAGCACAAATTTTAAGAAAATAATTCCTACTCTTGAGAAAGAATTAGAGGAAAGAAACAAGAATATTCTTATTGACTCAGACAACATTGCCAAGCTTGAAGAATCAGGTAAACTCCTAAACTGGGAAAATCTTGAACTGAAAAGGAAACTATCTGAGTCAGAAGAGCTTGGTAAAAAGGAGAAAGAGAAGTTTGAGGAAATTAAAACTGTTTTTAAAGAAGAGAAGAAAAGCCTTGAGCTTAAGTATCTAAACTTTTCTAAACTGATTTCCAACTTTGAAAAACTTACAATCAGTAAAAATGAAAAGTTTGAAAAAGATAAAACTCTTCTTGAGACAAAGAATATGGAACTTTCTTTCAAAATCTCAAAATTACTTGAAAAAGAGAGGAAAGAGCAGGATTTTGAAAGAAAAGAGTCTGAAAAGGTGAAGAGAGAAGGATTTCAAACAAAGTGTTTGAAAGACAAGTTTGAGAAGGAAAGAAAGGTCTTTAAAACTGAAATGTCAAATTTAACAAAGAGACTATCCGATTTGTCAAACAAGATTATGTTAGAGAAGAGGTATAAATCAGATCTTCTAAGAAAATTTGAATTAAACCTTAAAGAAAAAGATGTTTTAGCTAAAAGGCTTAAAGACCTTGTCTTAGCAAACTCTTGTGCTAAAAAGTCAAATAATCCTGTTTACAAAAAGATGAAAATGGTTTGGAAAGTCAAAAACTCTATTCCTGACAAAAATGCTCCAAAACCATTTGTCTCTACAAAACCTTCATCTTTTCATTCATATAAATGCTTTGATCTTCCGTTTCAATTAAGAAACCTTTTCTCTAAATCTTTCTGTGTACAAAAAGGGTCAGTTCAAAAGAAAAATCCAAAGACCCAAAATGAGAAAAGTCATAGAAATGGTATCATAAACACATCAGAGGACCTAAAGACAGCTCCAAATCCTAACAAAAAAGGACCCATTTGGATATGGGTACCAAAAATTCTTTGATCTGTCTTACAGTAGAAAAGGACTCCTAAACACATCAGTTTAGGACTCGCACTTTAGTGAAAAAGACTCTTAAACAAATCAGTTTAAGACTCGAGCTTCATCAGAAAAATGACTTCTGACCATTACAGATCAGGACTCACTCTTCAGCAAACAATGGACTCCTTAATACTTCTATTAAGGACTCAGGCTTCAAAATACACTATGACTCTTAAACACTTTGTTTAAGACTCATCCTTCAAAGATTCTATACTTCACAGAGCCTCTGTGGAATTGCTCAGAACCTATGACAATCTCCACAGAACCTCTGATGAGGTTGACCTATGTTCTGTGCATTATTTATCTCTATTGATTCAAGCATAGGTCAAGGGGGAGTAGAAGGAGACCTCAAATTAATCTACAGAGGTTGATCATTCAAAGGGGAGCCAAAGGAGGATTATGATCAACAAGAGTTTCTGTCGTCCAAATTAGACACTCTAAAAGGTATGTGTCGCACAAAATTTTTTTCCAAAAACAATTTTCCAGGACAAAAATTTCTAAATATGTCCTAAAAACAATGTTTAAAACCATAAAAAACTTTGGATGATCAAAAAGTTTTATAAATTATTAGTTATTAGAAATTTCCTATCACAGAGCCTCTGTTGGCTCTGGCAGAGGTCCAAAAACCTCTGTAGGATAATTTCTCTACTAAAGATTTATCGATCCTCTCCAATGTTTTTCAAACGTTTTTGGTAAAAGTACAAGCTTCAAGAGATAAAAAGGCAGTTTTCAAACCACACAGATCAATCCTACAGAGGTTGTTAGATCAAGGAGGAGCAGAAAAGGAGACCTTGCTGAATCTACAGAGATTCATAAGTCAAGGGGGAGCAAAGAATGCGACAGAAGAAATCACATTCGCCGATCAAAAGGAAATAGGTTGGTATCTTGCCACAGAAGTCATAAGCCACAGAGTTCTTTCAACCAAAGAACCTCTGTAGATCACTCAAATCATTCAAATGACTTCTGCTGCACAAAATCTTTGAGATTTACAATTTTCTAGGACACCAACTTTCAAATAAGTCCTAAATACATTGTTAAAACTGATCAAAAACTTGGATGATTAAAAATGTTTATAAATCATTAGTTATTAGAAATTTCCTGTCACAGAGCCTCTGCTGGCTCTGGCAGAGGTCCAAAAACCTCTGTAGGATAATTTCTCTCTACTAAAAATTTATTGATCCTCTCCGTGTTTTTCAAACGATTTTCATTAAAGATACAATCTACAGAGATAAACGTTTTTCAAAATCACAGAGCTTCTGTAAAGATTTCCACTTGGGAATTTCTGTATCTATAACGGTAACTTTTCTGTGGTGAAAATTTAAAACCCACGCGTTTTTCATTTAATGTGGCCGCCCACGACGTCTCGTCGTCACTGACATTGATGACGTGTCAAGTTTTCATTGACGTACAAATCACGTCGTCCTAGAAACTTGCACCACGCCGAATGAACTCGAGTGTGGACCTCAAATTTTATTAACTTTCTCACATTTCACCGTTCCGAATTCTATCCGTTACCACAGTATAAAACCCAAGTTAAAATCACTTTCAAAACTTTACTATTCTCTCATCTTCTCCGGCAAACTTGCTTATTTCTTTCTGAAAATCTAGAACTTTCAAACCTACAAATGGCTTCCAGTTCCAAATCTGCTCACGTTTCACCAACGAACTCTCCGACATCCTCTCCAGTGCATTCTGAGCACTCCCACAACCCACACATCGCCGCCGATGCCGACAGATATGACTCCGGCGACGAGGCATCCTTCGTACCCACTACCCACCTGCAACAATTTTTCTCAAATGACCATTTCGAGCAAACCCTTCCCATTAAATCGAACAACTGTTATCTTATTCCTTCTCCTACGGCATTTGGCAAAGAACATGCCATCCTGCTAAACATCCTAGAGAACCACTTTCTTTACCATCTTCTGAGCAAAACCGTTGAACAAATACCAGTACGTTACCTACATCAGTTTTGGCAATCTTGCCGTTATGACGCTGACACCGACTTGATCAGAGGCTACATTTCTAAACCTGACCAAAGTAAGAGCCTTGAACTGATGTTCAATCGCACCATGTTCTCATTAGAATTTGGCCTTCCAACAAGAGGACTCATGGGAATCAAAAAGTATGCACCCCAACCAACAAAAGAAGAACTTATCGACTTTCTGCACATGTTAGGGTACAACAAACAGTTGAAAAGGAGGAACGATTTCCGCAGAGCAAGACTACCCCCTGTGTGGAATACCTTATTCTCCATCCTAAATCGTTGCCTCACGGGCAAAATCGGAAGCATCGATCAAAGCTCACCTCAAATTCTCTCAATCATGTATGGTATGTATTATGATCTACCCTTAGATTATGCCACCATAATGATGCAAGAGATCATCAACACCATCGATCGCAAATCGCCTCCCAGAAAGCCAAAATGTCTGATCACAACTGGTTACCCTCTCTACAGTTCCAACGATTCCTCAGTGTACTTTTCGAACCCCTACTCCTTATCCAAAAATGGCCAATGGACGGTCCCAAACCTAAGCAATTTCCTATGTCCAAGAACACCCCTACAGAACATGAGGATGGCTACCCACACATCAGGCCACTATCAAAGGTAATGTTAGGTTATGCTAGTGATGAAGAACTAGTTAGTGAGTACACACGCGTTTACAGAACTCCTGAACCCAGTTCTGTAACACCCCCGCGTATAGGAATGCCCATAGGAGGAAATGTAGTAGAGAAACTTACAGAAGAAGAATGGAAGATAAAATTGGCTAAACACAAGGCCAACCAGAAGAACTTCAGAGATATAAGGAAAGACCCCTACTCTTCAAAGAGGAAGTCTTCTAAGGGATCTAAAGAGAAGAAGAAGAAAAAGGGAAAGAAAACCAAGACCCCTACAGAGGAACAACTTGCCTCTGCTTCTGCTATCCAACAAACTCCTGCAGAACCATCTTCTCCACCCACTGAACATCCCTCAGAACCCTCATCTCCACCACAAATCCAAGGCCCCTCTGCCCCTCCCTCTTCCAAAAGAATAAGAAAGTCAAAATCTACAGAGGAGGGAGCACCAAAACCAAAGAAGAGGAAATCAAAGAAGAAGAAACCATCTTCTCCTCTGCAATCAATTTCAGAGGGAATCGAAGAAGAACAACCTAAATCACAACCTCAACCTTCACCTCTGCAAACCCAAATAATTACAGAGGGTCATGATACACTTCTGCCAAGACAAGAGACTGCAGAAGAAGAGGTGCAAATAGGTTTAGAGGATAGGGTAGAAACGTCTGGAGGAAAACAAAATGAAAAAGAAAAAGATGTCGAAGTTGTAGAAGGCACACATCCCTCAACCCCTTCCAGTGCAACCCACACATCTGACACCGCAGGTCTAGCTGCAGAAGGTGTCATTGAAAAAGAGCAGCACAACTCGAACCTCACCCAACCTATCCAGCCAGAGGTTACTCTTTCAACCTCTGTGCCCACAGAAGCCGGGGAATCCATTCCTAGGGAGTCTCCTCAGAGGGACTCACCTATAGTTCGTGATCCATTGCCCCAGATCACACTAGAACACCCTACAGAGGAATTCGTTTCCTCTAACACGCACAATATAGGGCCAAAACTTCTTTCAGAGAGAAGTAGAGAGCACCATGACGAAGAGACTCTAGACAAGTCTCCAAGTAAACAGAAGAATATTCCGATACCCACCTCTGGAGTGGATTTGGACAATATTCTTCACAGAACTTCTGTAGAGACTGAAACTCAGGTTTCTTCTCGAGGATCAGATGGAAATCCATCCACCCCCAACGTACAAACAAGGGTGAACGAAGGTGTCCCAGGAACAGGGACTCACTCTGGAGAAGGAGTTGTTCCTCCAGAGGTTACCCAAGAGGAACATGTTACGAAGGATGAGTTCCAAGCCTTTGTAACCTCTGTAACTCAAACATTGAATGAGTTGCAAAGCTCATTCACGTCTTTTACAGAGTCAACTTCAGGCGCACTTACAGGATTAAATACCAAAGTGGATACCTTATCCACAGAGGTTAAAGCAGCCCTTGCAGAAATGAAGTCAACTACAGAAACTTCTGCTGCTGCTGCCATTACCTCTGCCACTAACATTGCCAAAACAACCGCTGCAGAGTTCGAGAAAAGTGCGACCAAAGCCTTCAAAACTTCGATCGCAATCTACTTTGAAACAATGAAGAAAAATGCAGCAAGGCAAGCAGCTCAAGACACCTGCAGAACAGAAGTTACTGCTAAAAAAAGGCAGGATGATCCTGATGATGGAGCATCTGGTCATCCTGAGGGGGAGAAAACAAAGGAAACTACAGAGGCTGCTTCTGCAAAAACTACAGAGAAATCTGCAGAACCCTCTACGACAGAAACCCAGAAGGGAAAACAACAGAGGCAAAACACCTCTATCTCACCAGAGGATGCACCAACCACAGAACCTAAGGTAATCAATCTTGCATCCTCATCCTCAGAACAAACTCCACCCTCACCCAAAGAACCAACACCAACCTCACAACCAATCCCGCACAAAACTAGAGTCAAAACCATAGCTCGAAAACCCCAAAGACCAAAACGCTCTGCAGAGTTCATTCTTCACAGAATGGAATTTGTATCTGCTTTTCAATCAGCAAAGCATTTTGACATTCCACCTCCAAGACCCGAAGACTCCTCACCAACAGAGATCTCACAACCCGAAGTATCAAAACCTTCAGAGGCAACAACCAAAACATCAGAGTATTCAACCCCAAAACCCACAGAACCTCCAACTGTCAAATCAACAGAGGTTCCACCCACACAAATCCAAAACCCAATATCTGAAACTTCAAAGCCAAAAGATAAAGGCAAGGTTATAATGACAGAAGAAGAGCCAAAGAAGAAGATGCCAGTTGCAACAGAGAAGTTGATGAAAGGTGCCTTTAATGCCTTCGTCACTCCTAAACCCGAAGAGGAAGACTGGGCATTTAACTTGAAACCTCTGTCAGAAAACCCAACCCTAGATCCCACAGCTAAGGTAACAGAAGGTAGAGTAGCAGACATCACTCGAAAGATGGATGAGCTAAGGAGACCAATTCCAAGATCTACTTCAACCATTGAACAAATGGAAGAACAAGTCTACAGTTATCTCTACAGACAACACTTCCAGAGCGATCTGCCAGCCCATGTCCGAGATCAGAAGCTCAGAGAGGAATTCGATGCAATCTTCACCTCTACAAAGTCAAAACCAGTCAATCAAATTTACTCCATTCACAAAATAAAGAAGGTAATCTATTGCAAATACTCCAAAATGAGAACCTATCCTCATACGGTGTATACCATCTGGAAAGTCAAAAGGTCTGACAGATCAGAGAATCAATTCTCTGATGCTGATATCCGAAACCTCAATCCCTATGACTTACCTGACCTTCTGCAATGGACAAAAGACAACTTCAATGACGATTGCCACAAAAGGTCTTATCGAGTTCTCAGAAAGGCGATGCGTGAAAAGCTCCTAATCTACAGCATGCTCGATATTCAACTAGCCATCGATCTGGGCATAACTACTCTAAGTATCAGACCACCAGAGGATTTCTACCCACCCAATGCCATACCCAATTCAATCATCAAAACTCCAAGGTACGGGTTAGTATTCAAGAATCCTGCTGATCAACTAAAACTGTTTGTGACAATGGACTGTCAGAAGTACACAACCCATACTCTGAACATGTTCATAAAGATACTAGAGGAGAATAAAGCAACAGAGCTTATGAACGAAGAATCTGCTCTGATGATGATCAAAGAGATTGATGCTACACTCGGCTTACGAAATCTCTATCACAAATTCTATGAAGAACTCAAGGAAGTAGGAAAAGACAACAGAAAGTTCGACGACTTCCCAAATGCAAAAATCTGAGTCTCTTCAAAGAATCTCTGTCAACGTTTATTTTTGTGTACTTAAATGTAAATGCCTCTGGCATAAATTCCAAAATGAATGAAATAATCTTCTGAGGTATTGTTTAACCTCTTCTTTACTTAGGTTAAAATGCATAAATTCAACCTTCTATTTTTCAATACTTAGGGGGAGATTGTTAGCTCCAAATATTCTGAATTATTAGAAGTATTGAAAAATGGCCAAGTACAGAAGAACATCCACAGAAGCTCTGCCGGGCATCTCAGAAGAATCAAAGGAAGTTTTGATCAAGAGTGATCAAAGACCGAGGAAACTACAGAAGGACGCTTTCAGAAGACCAAGACCGCAGAACCTCTGTTACCAATAACAGAGCCTCTGCGGACAACATCAGAAGACAAGGAACCAAGAAGACTTCTCAGAGGACCGAGCCTCAGAACCTCTGCCACCCTTGACAGAAGCTCTGCAGAAGTAAACAACCAAAGACTCGGAATCTGGTGAAGACTACTTTACAGAGGAACCAAACCGCAGAACCTCTGTAACACATTACAGAGCCTCTATGGTCCTCAAAAGACTAGGAAGATATTTATAATATCTTGCTACTGTTCCAAGATCTGTTCATCAACTTGCATGGAAAAGTATTGTCAAAACACGTGTCAAGCTCTGAGTGGACTCAATAGGGCAAGGTACAAAATAGACGTCTGCGCCATTTAATGCATTTACCAAAAGTACATCTGCTCCATTAAATGCGCATGGCTCAAACAACTGCTCACACCATCCAGTCCACTGTTCACACCATCTAGTTTACTATTCATGCCGTAAAAGGAACAGTGACCTACTTCATAGTCTTCTAAGAGTAGTATAAAAGAAAGACTCATGTTGAGTTCTTCCTAAGATATAGAACTACACACAAAAACAGAAAAACAAGAACACTTCAATCAAACATCAAGAACACATAGCTTATGCACATTTAGAGTCATATCTGTTTAAAGCTTTGAATACTCACTGTTCTTAAATCTGTTCTTGATATATATATATTCAGTAAACTTTGAGATATTATTTCCTGCTCACTGTTTATTTGTATTGTGTTCTAAATCTATCAAACATATCTGTTAGTTCTTCAAATACGCTTCCGCATCAAACCTTAAACCTGAACTAATAGATCTGATAATCTTGTTTAAAGCAAAACGGGAACCAACAGACCTCGTTTTAGGTAATTGTTTGCTATTTTCTTAAATCTTATGATGATTGTTTAACTGATATGGATTTATTTCTATGTTGTTCAAATTAATTGATGTCGATTTATCTCTATTTTGTTCTAATTAATTGATGTCGATTTCTTTCTATGTTGTTCAAATTAATTGATGTCGATATGGTAGTTTAACTGATATGGTTTTGTTTAATATGTATTTAGTAGTTACTAGTTAAAATCTGTTTTCTTAGTTAGTTACTTAGTTTGCTAATTTATTCGTGGACTATGTTTTGTTTTTTAAGGACTTGTGGACTATGTTTTGTTTTTTAAGGACTCGTGGACTATGTTTTGTTTTTAAGTACTTGTGGACTATGTTTTGTTTCCTACATTATCATTAATTGTATGTATTTTTTTAAGTTTAACTTTTAAAGACCATAAAAGGCCCAAACCGCTTAAACCGCGGTCCGGTTTGACCGGTTTGGACACTTGATGGTTTGGTTTGTGGTTTGAGGGGTTAAACCGCCCAAACCGGACCGCGAACACCCCTAGTAGGGATAATCACGTTGGAAGAAGAAGAATACAAAACAAGAGGAGAGAGAAGAGGCGAGAGACATTATATATAATTCTATATATATATATATATATATGTAAGTTTTTGTTGGTGATAGTCCGTATTGGATTTGAAGATGAAGGTGATCTTTGTCTTCATTTGCTAAACTTTCTGCAGTTTGATTTTAGTCTTTTTCTTTAGAAAGCCTACCATCTGTTTAATCTATTGCCACATGGTGAAATGCTCTTGCCACGATTGGAATCAATCTGTGTGCATATATATAGGTGAGAAAGGGTGTCAAATAGGGAGTGATATATATATACACACACACACACACACATATATATATATATATATATATATATATATATATATATATATATATATATATATGTGTGTGTGTGTGTGTGTGTGTAAGCATGGATGCTCGAAGGGGGGTGGGTTTGTAAAAGTTGCAGGAAGAAGTGTGAGGAAGAAGAAAGTTGGGGGGGAGGGGGTGTTGAGGGGTAGGGGTGAGGGTGGGTATGATTTCTTTTTTGATTTATTTCTTTTTTATTTTTATTAGGAAAAAGACAAAAACATGCATAAAAAGACAAAAATACCCCTTCAGTTAACTGGGTTAACAGATTTCATTAGACGAAGGGACCCTCTGCGTGCAGTTATGCGTACCACAGGGACGCCCAGTGTAATTAATGAGAATTAGGGACCATATCCAAAATATGAACATACCACAGGGACCATTCATGTAATTTACTCTAGCTTTATTGACAATCTTGTATCATTGTAGGGAAACAAGTGTAGATTGATTTGGCATTCAAGCGTGAAATTAATTGTAATGAATAGAATAATGGAAGATAAATTAATTCTAATTATCTTAATATATGTAACAACCCAAACCTTAAATCATGCGGTACTTAAAGTGATATATAAAGACTTGCCAAAACAGTCCAGTTAATAAAGTAATACAATCCAAGTTTAAAGTAATTAACGTCTCACAACTGAGAATTTAGAAATAAAACTAAGTCCGAAAGTCTAAGTCACGGATTATAAATCTTCCCTACGCACAAAGCCCCGAGCTCATAGTCTCCCTTTCCCCTTGCTCGTGCCCTCAACTACCTGCTTACCTAAAAGGTTTTCAGTTTTATAAAATCGAGGGTTAGACCGAAGGTCTAGTGAGTTCCCTCAAGTAACACGTCGTGAACCACAAGCAACATTTATAATGAAACAAAAGCATTAGTAAATGTTCCACACTTTTAAAACCACCATGCACACACACACACACACCATATATCTAGATGGCGTACACTTAGATCACTCACACCTGTGACACGTGCTCGGGCTTACAGTTTCCCTCAAACGAACACATGAAACGGATTCATGCATTCCTAATTTCCTATGGGTCACACCTCCCATATAAGCCATCACATGTTCCCTCCCCCAAATTCATGCACACTTTAGCATTTACACAAATAATGAAATTTATAGCGATGTAAAACATGCAATTTTAGTAAGCATCATACGTCCATAAAAGTTAGGGAGAACTCACCTGTTGTCCTAACCCTCACACCTTGAATCACGAACGCACAACCGAACACCTAAACCATACGACACGTGAGGGTATTAACCCACTTAATTATCCCTCAAATCCATCCCTTATGATCCCTAAGAACACCCTCAAACGATATCTCAATTCTAACCCTAAACCATAGACGACACACAGTAGAAAACCGCCCTCAGGGCTTGGCGCGACTTCCTGGCACGACCCAACCTATGCCAGAACCCGTGTGGAACACTGTCTAGTGTTTGGCGCCACTTCTCGGGTGACCAAGCTTGTGCCAAAAACCCGCGTGGAGCACTAGTTCAACCTTTACACGTAATTTCAGCCCCAAAACTCACCCAACGCATTCCTAAACTTCCCTAATTCGATTTTTCGAGCATTGCATCAAGGAAACGATTTTCAAAACTCTTTAGGAAATAACCGAACACCAAAACTCCACATAACCCCTTTGATTTCATCCATAAGATACCCTATTTTTCACCAAAAACTTCAAGGATGAAGAACAAGAAGAAAAGAACACCAACAATGGTGGTTTTGACTCAAAGCTACAAGAAATCAAATCAAAACTCCAATAAGACACTTAACGCAAATAATTTCAATCCAAAACACTTCCATGGGGAAACTCCCTCACTCCCAACAATAAAATCCCACTAAGACATCACAAGAGATCAACGGAGAAGATAATTACCTAAAGAAGAAGAAGAAGAAGAGAATAATTGTAACAACCTAAAATTTAGAGTAAATTTAAACCTGAATAATTGCGGAATTAATACTTAAAATGACATAACCAAATCACCCAAAAAGGGGAAGTAATATTGTGGCGTTTACATTACAATTAATCGAGCGGAATGAACCCAAAAACCTACTAATCTAAACTGAGCAAAGTTAAGATTATATACGGGTGTTGCTATCTTACTCTTAAAAGTATATCAATCTATACACCAAAAGATCGCCTCTATGTCCCTTAAAAAATGCTACCGCCTCATCTAGACTGTACTCTCAAGCCCGAGGGGCCCCGCCACTAGAATGACCTGCTATACATGCCATTATAGAAGAAGTGTTAGGCTAAAGCTTAGTGAGAACAATCAATTATAAGTACGAAATAAAAGTCATTATTAAATGAGCAATGAGTATTGTACTATAATCATAATAGGATACCTCAAATTCCCAATACCTTTAGAGTAATGGGGGAGACCCGCTTCCCAACGCAAGTGACGGAACACAATAATAAGCCACTTGACAAGTTAACAAAGTCGAACACTTAAATTACACGTAAAACGGATGCCGGGTGTGGCCACTTAAAACCACACCCAAGGTAGAGCAACATCCTTAACGTATTCGCACATAGGACTTATACCATACCGTCGATGCCTAGCCGTGCCGCGATGTGGAAATTTAGCGTCCCAACATCGACATAAACTCTAGTGCCTATGGATCCATTACACTCAATACCAACAACCATAATTTCTATTATATAAACATATAAACACATGTGCCTTTATATATATATATATATATAGAGAGAGAGAGAGATATAGATATACATAAAAAATTTCCCATGGAGTACCATTGTTCCATATAATCTTCCCAAACACCACTTTTTAATATCTAAGAACTCATTACTCCAAGTATTTTGTCAAAACTCATCAAAATACCAAAACCCTAGTTTTTCACTCTATAAAGTAAAACCTTACAAGTTTGGTGAAATCTTAAGTTTAAAATCAAGAAATCCATAAGAAGGTTAAACATAGTCAACATTTGTTTTTATAGAATTTCAATCCAAGTAAAATCCCCAAATCTCTCAAAATGAGCTTTTAATTTGAGCTAAATCCAAGTAAGTTGTGAAATAGAATAGAGACTAGTTGAAAGCTTTAAAGATCATTTAACATGTATAAGAGTTAAATAAGAGGGATGAACTCACCTTCGAATGTTTGTAAGGTAAAAACCTATTTTTACTTGAGAAACCCTAGAAATGAAGAACTTGATGCCTTGAATGCTCTTACACCCTAAATTCGCCTTCTTCTTCTTTGCATTAACTACAACCTAAGTGGGTGGAGTGATAGTTTGGAACCCTAGAATCATTAAGTGAGGAGAGAGGGAGAGAACTTGGGAGAAAATCGCCAAAAGGGTTGAGAGAAACGACTTAGAAGCTGAAATAGAAAAGTGAACCTGAAACCTTCCAAAACTCGACCTAAAACTCATCTCTCGTCCCTCCGTTCGCGACATTGCCCCGACGACTTTGCCCAGGGCATTGTGGCCGGGCATAGTCGCCCCCCAAGTACACCTTACTGTTCGATTTTGGCAATTCTGCAGCTGGTCGCGACATTGCCACAACGACTTTGCCTGGGGCATTGTCGCGAGGCATAGTCGCGGACCACAACCAAGTTGCTGCCCGAAATCGTTTTCCGTCAAAGATTGTCTTCTCGAGGGTTTTGGATGCACGAACGGTATCTTAGATTCATAGGTGGACTTGTGCATGGGATTGCATGGAAATGAATGCATGCATACGTAATTCTATCCGTATAAATAATTCGTATAAGTCGATACAATACGTCAAACTATCTAGGAGAACGATCTTACTTACATGAAATTTTGGAGTGTTACAATCCTCCCCAACTTGGAGTCGATTTCGTCCGCAAAATCCTTGCCTACTAAAAAAATGAGGATATCGACGCTTCATATTCTCCTCCGCATCCCATGTTACGTTGGCACCGCGGTGGTGCTTCCATTGCACCTTGACCATGGCGACGTTTTTTTGTCGGAGTCTCCTAGTCTCCCTTTCCAATATAGCCTCGGGCTCTTCGACGCATCGATGGTCATCAACTCGGATTTCTGATAATGGTATCACGTTTTCTTCTTCCGCCAAGCATTTATGTAGGTAACATACGTGAACAGTAGGATGGATTCCATCCATTTCCGGTGGCAAGTCCAATTTGTAGGCTTGTAACCCAATTCGCTCCAAAATGGTGAATGGTCCTAAGAAACGGGGACTCAATTTCCCACGCTTACCAAAACGTATCAAGCCTTTCCAAGGGGATACCTTCATGAAAGTTCAGGATACACTCTTACAATCAAATATGAACATTCAAGATCATATTCACAGCAACTGGTCATATGATTTATTAACAATCTGTGAATTACAAGATATTACAATGAAATTTTCTCTAAATGGATTCACCAAAGATTATGTCAAAGATTCTCTCCAAAGATTCTATTAGCTACAGTTGCTAACTCCTATATATACTGTAGAGAATAGCTAAAGCTACAGTACATATAAGAAACAGACTAATAGAACAATTACACGTGTTCTAATTAGTAACTGAATATAACAGAGAATATCCCAAGATATGAATTCTGAACATACTTCTGAATAAGCGCTCCAGAACATTTGTCTTCATAGTCAGAAGTTCTGAGTCTCCTACTCAGAACTCTGAATCTTCTAGTCAGAATCCAACACTTAGAATCTTTTTGAGATTTCTCACTCAGAACTTCTGAGTCTTCTACTCAGAACTTCTGAGTCTTCTACTCAGAACTTCTGAGTCTTCTGAGTCTTCTTTAGTCTTTTTACTCAGAACTCAACACTTGTGTTTTTGACAAAACTCTAGACCTAACAATCTCCCCCTTTTTGTCAAACACACTTGTACTTTTCATCATCAAATTCTTAGAGTAGGAACAATCTTCAGAAGGAGCTCTTCTGAATGCTTTGACAACTTTTGCTCAGAATTCTGAATAATCTGAGTTAACAACTTCTGGTCAGTCTTTAATCAGCAGCAACAACGATTTCCAAATTGATTTCTGTTATATATTTGCTTTTTCTTTGCTCCCCCTTGAAATGACAATTCTCATCTTCATTTCAGCTTTCATAAGATTTCTTTATAAGAAACAACCGATCAGTTTTTCTTTTCCTCTTCTCCTTCTTAAAATAACTTTTCTCTCTTTTGTTATTTCTGTACAAAAACCATATCAATCTTCAAAATCTTTAGCTCTTCAAAATCTTTAGCTTTTCTCCCCCTAAAGTTTTGGAAAGCAAAATCATCTTCAAAATCTTTAGCTTTTCTCCCCCTTGATTTTCAAAACTTTAGCGATGAAGTTTATGCTTTTTCTCCTCCTTAATGAATAACCTTGCTCCCCCTCAAAATAAGAATTCTGGAGCAAATTGTTTTCTCCCCCTGAAAGTATGCATATATTTCATTAAAATTATTCATTTCAAATATAGTGCTTTAATGAAACATTTATGCAAGGAAAATAAGATTCACTGAACTATACTTGATAACTACTAACATTTGATCATCTGAAAATGTTACAAAAGAAATCCAACTTAATGAAATTTAACAGATTTTTCAATCAAATGAAATCAAATGCATGTGTTTGGATTCAAATACAAGTCATCATTGCATATCAAGTTAAAAATGTTCAGTTTCAATCCCTTTATTAAATTTATTTGGTGTGCTTAGCATGCGAAATATGATTAGCTTCAAGCATATGCAATTCAAAAACATATAAGAATACTTTGCTCTACTCACACTATTTGTCCAAAATCAGGATTTTCACAAATTTACAGGTTTATTGTGACTTTGTATTTTCCCAAAGTTTCAAGAGATGCGTGCTCATTGGCATCTTTTCTTTTGTGCTCATTGACATCTTTTAATTTTGTGCACATTGGCATCTTTTAATCAAAAAGTTTAGTAAGAATAAGATACATCGTTAAACATGACTTTCTATCTGGTTCTATAGCAGGATTTGGGTCAGCATATCCCAGACCAGTTGGTCTTAGGTGCTAGGTGACAAGCACCCCTTGGAACTTAATTTCCCAAACCAGAAAGGCCACATCGATATATCTTAAACCCATCTGTACCAGTAGAACATGGCTTTCTATCTGGTTCTATAGAAGGATTTGGGTCAGCCGATCCTAGACCAGTTGATCTTAGGGACTAGGTGACTAGCACCCCTTAGGACTTAATCTCCCAAACCAGAAAGGCCACAGGTACAAACTTTCAAACTAAATGATTTTGTATATATATATTGCATCTCAATCACTTGGTTCTAAAACGTAGTACTTCCCCCATATTTTCGTTTCCATCCAACATTCTGACAAATTATGCTTTTTGAGCATTATATTCTATATAAGTCTAAATTTCATAACATTGAGCATTCAGCATAATTTCATTCATGATTTGCTAACCTTTCGATTTATTTCAGAAGTGAAAGTTGAAACAAATATAGCTCAGATAATACAAAAATACTTGTAAAAGCACCATTGACACACATTTTATTCATTGAATGAAAAAAAAAATCATATCATTGAATTAAATTGTTAAGATTCAAACATTCAAAGCAATAGAAATAAAACATAATACAATGTTACCTTTCACCACTTGTTCCTTGAAACAGAAAAATATGACAGTTAAGGATATCACCTGAGAAGTATGAGTTCTAAACTGATTTGTTTAGAAGTCTTAGTCTCTGAAGTACGGGTCCTGAACTGAATTATTCAGAAGCCATTGTCATTTAAGTACGGGTTTTGAACTGATATGTTCAAAAACCTAAAACGTTGAATCACGGGTTTTGAACATTATCTTGAAACAATCAGATCAAATTTTGAGACAATATTCCCTCTCAAATCAAGATAATCCTGCAAAATCAAGAGATTTTGGTAATCATCTTCGATGATTCCTCATTAGATATCAAAAATCCAAATTCTGAGTAGTTGAGTCAGAATTCTGAGTAGAAAAGTCAGAATTATGAGTAACTTGTTCAAAATTCTAAGTATCAGAGTCAGAATTCTGATTAGTTGAGTCAGAATTCTGAGTAGTAGAGTCAGAACTTCTGAGTAACAGAGTCAGAATTCTGATAAAACTATCCAGAGAAAATTCCTTAGAAAAATTTTTGGATTTTGTGATTTTTGAACATTCTGAATTTCAAATCACCATAACTTGCTCAAAAATCAGAATTTTTCAACCAAAATTTGCAGGGTTGCTCAAAATGTGATTCTGAACACATTCTCTGGAAATGTTTTCTACTAAAAACACCCACAACTATGAGTTCGATTACACCACAGTAAACTGAACTTTTTTTTTTAAAAAAATGCTTCAAAATCAACAAATTGATCTGTATGAATCAGAAATCCATAATCAAGATGAGACAAATTGTAAGTCCATAATCACATTCATACCGAGTTTTGGACTGAATTATCCAAAAGTCAAAATTCTCAATTAAGCACAACATCTGTTTTCAGTCATGTGTCGGTATGGATCATTCATTCAGCTATACACATGAATAACCTGCAAAACAGATTAAGTTGACTTTGGTACCCATATGAACTTGGGTCCAGGTTTGTTAGGTGCAGTGGTATATGCAGATATTCTATAAGAACCATACCAGTGCTGAATAAAATTCTTGTTCACAAAATCATCAGTCCCACAATATGAACAACAAAGTTTCTTTTGTGCAATTCTGACTAATTGATTTACAGAATAAATCACATCAGGTTTAACAAAAGATTTTCTTTGAAATGTATTGTTCTTCTTGACATTTGAATTAGGAACCTTTGATTTTGGCACTTCTTTCTTGGAAGTAGTTCCTTTAACTCTCCATTCCATTTTTATCTTTTTAAAAGAACAATTATAAGATTTATCAATAGAAGAATCATAAAACAGATTAGAAGAACGAATCTGATCTTTTGAACTATGATTTGATTTGTTAACAACTTTTGTTTCAAATTCTTTAAACTTTTTAACATACATATCAAACCTTGACTGCAAATCAGATTTGGACTTCCTCTCTATCATGATTTTAGTTGATAAATCAGATAATTTCTTAATAAGCCTCCTTATCTCCAAATGAAAAACTTTCTTTTCCTTCTCAAACTCATCTTTTAAGCATTTTTCTTTAAAGCCATTTACCTTCTTCTTTTCAGTCTCTTTCCTTCCATCTTCTAACTCTTTCTCCAACTCATTGATTTTTACAGAAAACTCATTTAACATTCCTGTTTTCTTTTTCTCAAAACCAATCTTTTCTTCTTGAAAAACATTTTTCTTGCATTCAAACTCTTTTCTTTCTTTTGCAAGAATTTTCTCCAAATCAGAAATTTTCAAAGATAATTCAACAGACTTTGTTTCAAAACCTTTCCTCTCAGTTTGAAAGTCTCTTCTCTCTTTCTCAAATTTCACTCTTTCAAGTATAAGAACTTGTTCAAAATCATAGATAAATCCTTTAGAAAATCAGATTTCTCTTTTTGCAAAATCTTTATAACTTTTGCATATTCGTCTTGTTTTGCTTGAAGATTAGCAATCTTGCTTTCAAAATGAACAATCTCAGTTTTTGGTTCAGAAATTGTTTCTTTTGCTTTTACAGGACTTAATTTTTGTAAATTGTCTGAACTGGTTATAGAAATTGCAGGTCTCACAAAAATTTCAATAATCTCAGGCATGATGAAATGACAAATTCGAATATCAACTATGAATTATGATAAAAAATGAGAATCAACACAAATCTAGAACATGCAAGAATTAATCAAATCTGTCACATGCATTTCATCAAACAGTTAGAGTACATGAATTAATGAAATCTTATTTTCAACAAAAAATTTGAATACTAATCAACATGCAGCAGATATAATCACTTTGATCCAGAAACCAATCAAGAATTTCGAAAACATACCTGTGATCTCTGTTTAATTTCGAGAATTAATCAGCATAGAGAGAAAATCTTTGGATGACTTGATTGTAAGATATCGATTCAACAGAAAGACAAATTCAAATTTCTTGAATCAATGATAGAAACGAATTAAAGAATTGTTAGGAATTCAAGAATTGTTAGCAGCAGCGGAATCAATTGTCGAATTGATCAAGAAACTTCAAGAACGCGATCAAACACACTCTTGGACGAATTTGTTTGTTGATTGGCTCTGATACCAATTGAAAGTTCAGGATACACTCTTACAATCAAATATGAACATTCAAGATCGTATTCACAGCAACTGGTCATATGATTTATTAACAATCTGTGAATTACAAGATATTACAATGAAATTTTCTCTAAATGGATTCACCAAAGATTATGTCAAAGATTCTCTCCAAAGATTCTATTAGCTACAGTTGCTAACTCCTATATATACTGTAGAGAATAGCTAAAGCTACAGTACATATAAGAAACAGACTAATAGAACAATTACACGTGTTCTAATTAGTAACTGAATATAACAGAGAATATCCCAAGATATGAATTCTGAACATACTTCTGAATAAGCGCTCCAGAACATTTGTCTTCATAGTCAGAAGTTCTGAGTCTCCTACTCAGAACTCTGAATCTTCTAGTCAGAATCCAACACTTAGAATCTTTTTGAGATTTCTCACTCAGAACTTCTGAGTCTTCTACTCAGAACTTCTGAGTCTTCTACTCAGAACTTCTGAGTCTTCTGAGTCTTCTTTAGTCTTTTTACTCAGAACTCAACACTTGTGTTTTTGACAAAACTCTAGACCTAACACTTCAGCATTACCCGCTCCCCAACTTGGACTTCTATCGGTCTCCGCTTCTTGTCGGCGTAACTCTTTTGACGGTCCTGGGCCGCCTTCAAGCGTTCTCGGATTTATTTAACTTTATCCGTCGTTTGTTGAACAATTTCTGGACCCGCGAACTGCTTTTCCCCCTCTTCTAACCAACATACCGGAGTCTGACACTTTCGACCATACAATGCCTTAAATGGTGCTCTACCGATGCTCGAGTGGTAACTGTTGTTGTAAGCGAACTCTACTAGAGGCAAGTGCGTATCCCAATTTCCACTGAAATCTATCACGCACGATCTTAGCATGTCCTCCAAGGTTTGTATTGTTCTTTCACTTTGCCCATCCGTTTGTAGATGGTATGTCGTGCTCAGGTTCACTCTCGTACCCAATTCTTCTTGCAAGGACTGCCAAAATCTAGAAGTAAACCGGCTATCACGATCGGAGACTATTGACACGGGTACACCATGCCTTGATACAACCTCATCGATATACAATTTTTCCAATTTGTCAATTGGTGTATCTTCCCGCATAGCGAGGAAGTGAGCACTCTTGGTTAGACGATCTACTATCACCCAAATGGTGTCGTTGCCCTTAGCCGTACTTGGTAACTTGGTCACAAAATCCATGGTGATCTTTTCCCATTTCCACTCGGGAATCTCAACGATTGTAAGCTTCCATATGGTCGTTGATGCTCGACCTTTACTAACGAACAAGTTACACACTTTTCTACACAATGGGCCACGTCTAGCTTCATAACTGGCCACCAATAGTGTAACTTTAAGTCTCTATACATTTTAGTGCTTCCCGGGTGTATGGAGTACTTGGACTTATGAGTTTCATTCAAAAGTAGTTCCCGGTTTCCTCCAATCTTGGGAACCCACACGCGCCCATTGAACAATTTGATACCCCGACTATCTTCTATTAGGAGTAGCCTTTGTTTAACCATCCCTTCTCCTTTAAGGTTTTCCTCCAACAACGCCTCGGCTTGTGCCATCTTAATTTGCTCCATAAGACTTGACACTAGTTCAGTCCTTGAGAGGCTCGCTCGGAGACTCCCACTATACTCCTTCCGACTTAAGGCGTCGGCAACCACATTGGCTTTACCCGTATGATAGAGTAACTCACAATCGTTGTCCTTTAGCAGCTCTAACCATCTTCGTTGTCTCATATTCAGTTCTTTTTGGTCGAATACGTACTTCAAACTCTTGTGATCCGTGTATAACGTACATTTCGTGCCGTAGAGATAATGTCGCCACAACTTCAATGCGAACACTACCACCGCAAGCTCCAAATCGTGAGTGGGGTAATTCTTTTCGTGATCCTTGAGTTGCCTTGATGCATAGGCGATCACCTTTCTCCTTTGCATTAACATACAACCTAAACCCATTTTCGACGCATCGATATAAACTACGAAATCTTCCAATCCTTCGGGTAAGGATAGAATTGGAGCTTCACATAACTTCTTTTGTAGCGTCCGAAATGCCTTCTCTTGTCTTTCGGTCCAAACGAACTTCACGTTCTTCCGTGTCAAACTTGTCAATAAAGAAGCAATTTTGGAGAAATCTTGAATAAACATTCGGTAATATCCCGCTAAACCCAAGAAGCTTCGTATCTCCGATGGACTCTTAGGAGGTTGCCAATTCATCATTGCTTCGGTTTTGGAGGGATCTGCCTTCACTCCGTCCCGTGTGACTACATGACCCAAAAATTGGACTTCTTCCAACCAAAAGTCACACTTGGAGAATTTTGCATACAACTTCTCTTTTCTTAGGACTTCCAACACCTCCCGAAGATGTTGCTCGTGGTCCACCTCATCTCTTGAATATATCAAGATGTCATCAATGAACACAATAACCGACTTGTCGAGGAATGGCCGACACACTAGGTTCATCAAATCCATGAACACCGCCGACGCATTTGTCAACCCGAAAGGCATCATCAAGAACTCATAATGACCGTATCGCGTTCTAAAGGCCGTCTTCGGGATGTCGTCTTCCCTTACCTTCACCTGGTGATAACCTGATCGTAAATCAATCTTTGAAAAGCACCCTGCTCCTTGAAGTTGGTCGAACAAATCATCAATCCTAGGGAGTGGGTATTTATTCTTCACTGTCACCTTATTCAACTCCCTATAGTCAATGCACATCCTCATCGTACCGTCCTTCTTTTTCACGAATAAGACCGGTGCTCCCTAAGGAGATGAGCTCGGTCTCACGAACCCCTTCTCTAACAGTTCCTGAAGTTGTGCCATCATTTCTTGCATCTCGGATGGAGCCAACCGATAAGGAGCTCTTGCTATCGGAGCCGCTCCCGGGGCCAAATCTATTTTTAACTCCACTTGTCGGTTCGGTGTTAAACCCGACAAGTCCTCCGGAAACACGTCGGGAAACTCACGTACCACCTTCACGTCTTCGAGTTTCTTTTTCTCTATCTTGGCGTTGATCACATAAGCTAAGAAAGACAAACATCCTTTCAACAAACACTTGCGCGCTTTCAACATGCAGATAATTGCTACATCCCCCTTCCTACGTTCGCCAAAAACGGTCACCACACTTCCATCCAAAATGGGAATGCGTACTAACTTCTTTGCACAAACGATTTCGTCTTGGTTCTCGGCTAGCCAATCCATCCCGATCACTACATCAAATCCTCTTATTACCATGGGCAACAAATCGATTGAGAATTCCTTCCCATCGATCTCCAACTTGCAACCCTTCAACACTTCACGATCTATCATTTGTCCACCGTCCGCTATCTCTACCACTATAGCATCTTCTAGACTACTAGTGAGCATAGACAACTTTTGAAGAAAAGAACTCGACACACAAGAAAAGCTCGCACCTGAATCAAATAACACACGCGTAGGTACGGAGTTTAGGAGAAACGTATCCGACACTACGTCTGTCGAAGCCTTTGCCTCCTCGGTAGTCATCTGAAAGGCCCGCCCCGTTTCCCTTGGAGGTTCCACCTTCTTCCCACCCGACTTCAATTTCGGACATTCATTCCCGAAGTGGCCCGGCTCCTTGCATTCGTAACATAGTTGCCCCTTAACCGGGCAATCCTTGAAGATGTGGCTGGTCTTACCGCACTTGAAACAACTCCCGGGCATAGAGTGACATGGACCAAAGTGCTTGTTTCGGCATCGAGGGCACCACTTGGCTTCACGCCTCGAGTCGGACCCCCGATAGTTGGTATTAAACGGCTTCGATCTCTTGGAGGGCATGGGGTTTCCCTCCCACTTTCTCTTTTCCGGTACCACTACTTTCTCTTCCTTGCCTTGGCTATAGGCATCCTCCACTAACTGGGCTTCCTATATTGCCTCCCGGAGAGTAGACGCTCTTGACACTCAGACCATGGTCATCATGTCCGACGGAAGGCCTTGATGTAAGCCTTAAATTTCTCCTTCTCAGTAGGGACCAGATGTCCCACTAGGCCCAACTTATCCATGAACAGTCGATTGTATTTTTTGACCGGAAAATTTCCCTTTTTTAAATTCCGAAACTCCTCTTCTATTCGGTCCATTGCTCTCTCATTGCAATACCCTTCCAACAACTTTTCCTTGAAGGTCGCCCAACTCAGTTTGGCCAACACCGTGGCCTCTAGAGACGCGGAGTAGACATTCCACCAAGTAAGAGCCGCCCCTCTTAACATTTGAGAACCAAACTTGGCCCTTTGGCTCTCCCCATATTCACTAGTACGAAAAGCTTGCTCCATTTCTCTTATCTAGTTCATACAGACAACTGGATCATCTGCCCCTTTAAACTCGGGCGGCCTATAACTCAGAAAAGTTTTGAAAGAACAAGTTTTCCCTACTTGTCCAGTTTCTGTTGTCCCCAAACCATCCGTAGGGTTTCCATTGCCAATGCCCCCAGATCCGGCCACTACAATGTTCTCGGCAACCACCTCGTGCTTATGGTTGTTCGCATCCCGATCCTCTATAAATTTCAAGAAATGCTCTTGCTGTTGATTCATGGCCTTGTTCATAGCCTCCATCATCCTGTCCATCATTCGTGTCTCAGCTGTTGCCTCTTCCAGAACAAGATCAGATATTTCCAGGTTACGTCGAGGGATCTGCTCAATTCTCCCTCCCAAAATGGTGTTAACCAGCGGAGGTGCCGTTGTCGTTGTCACCCTTGGTTGATCAGCCGTAGACGCCGTAGCATCATGACCTTCCACCCTACTACGAGTATTAACCATCGAAGTCTGCCACACATTCGAGAGTGAGGTGAGAATTAGGCTATAAGAATTTAAACATAAAGAAACGTACTATTACATGCATCAATCATCATAACGATAACAATCTAAGCATACTTACGTAATGATACATTCATAATAGCAGTAGCTAATTGGGATTATGAACATATTTCACATAAGGATTCTCGTTACCAAGGTCACAACTTTCAACTTATGTATTTCCGTCGACGCTAAGACCATCTTATCTTAGGAGTTCTACCCAAACTCACCGATCCATACTTCATCTTTCTAGCTTAAGTCTAGGCACTTTAACAACATACCTAGTTCACTTAAACTACTGCTCTGATACCAACTTGTAACACCCTAAAATTTAGAGTAAATTTAAACCTGAATAATTGCGGAATTAATACTTAAAATGACATAGGCAAATCACCCAAAAAGGGGAAGTAATATTGTGGCATTTACATTACAATTAATCGAGCGGAATAAACCCAACAACCTACTAATCTAAACTGAGCAAAGTTAAGATTATATACGGGTGTTGCTATCTCACTCTCAAAAGTATATCAAGCTATACACCAAAAGATCGCCTCTATGTCCCTTCAAAAATGCTACCGCCTCATCCAGACTCTACTCTCAAGCCCGAGGGCCCCCACCACTAGAATGACCTGCTATACATGCCATTTAAAGAAGAAGTGTTAGGCTAAAGCCTAGTGAGAACAATCAATTATAAGTACGAAATAAAAGTCATTATTAAATGAGCAATGAGTATTGTACTATAATCATAATGGGATACCTCAAATTCCCAATACCTTTAGAGTAACGGGGGAGACCCGCTTCCCAACGCAAGTGATGGAACACAATAATAAGCCACTTGACAAGTTAACAAAGTCGAACACTTAAATAACACATAAAACTGATGTCGGGTGTGGCCACTTAAAACCATACCCAAGGTAGACAACATTCTTAACATAATCGCACATAGGACTTATACCATACCGTCGATGCCTAGCCGCGCCGTGATGTGGAAATTTAGCGTCCCAACATCGGCATAAACTCTAGTGCCTATGGATCCATTACACTCAATACCAACAACAATAATTTATATTATATAAACTTATAAACACATGTGCCTTTATATATATAGATATAGATATAGATATAGATATACATCAAGAATTTCCCATGGAGTACCATTGTTCCATATAATCTTCCCAAACACCACTTTTTAATATCTAAGAGCTCATTACTCCAAGTATTTTGTCAAAACTCATCAAAATACCAAAACCCTAGTTTTTCACTCTATAAAGTAAAACCTTACAAGTTTGGTGAAATCTCAAGTTTAAAATCAAGAAATGCATAAGAAGGTTAAACATAGTCAACATTTGTTTTTATAGAATTCCCATCCAAGTAAAATCCCCAAATCTCTCAAAATGAGCTTTTTGAGCTAAATCCAAGTAAGTTGTGAAATGGAATAGAGACTAGTTGAAAGATTTAAAGATCATTTTGTTAGCTCCAACTTCTGTTAGAAGAAGTATTGAAAAATAGGCTAAGTGCAAGTTCAACGACAGAGCCTCTGCCAAGACACCAAGAGAAGACTCTACAGAAGACTTTCTCAGAAGACAAGGCCATAGAGCCTCTGTCACAATTGACAGAGCCTCTGTGGTAGGAAGACTTAGAATACTGAAGATAATCTAAAGTTCAAGACAAAGAAGATCGTGCCTCTCACGTGCCACTGCTGTACGAAGATCCTGAAGATACTTCATACAAGGCGTGCCCTGCCAACTCTACGTGTCAACCTCTGATGGGTTACAGCCTTAGCAGAAAACGGCGCACTACATTAACGTTGTGCCTGTTGCAGATCCACGACGTTGTCTTTGTACCCTTAGTACTTCTTGTCTCCCAATTGTCCCCTGTAGAATAGTATAAATAGAAGGCTCTTGTAGAGCACTTCTATCAACTTTGCACAACTTCACACACACCTGATTAGAGCGTATCTTATTGTATCTCACACACATTACGGTGTTCTTGGTGTATTACAAAGAATCAATACAAAGTGAATATTTGAGTTAAACTTATGTTTATTAATACTTTGTTTGTTTGATTCTGTGTGATCCTTCTACCGAGCATCTCTTTAGTTCTTTAAAACGCTTCCGCATATTATTTTGTTCGAACTAATAGAGATTAATATCATTGTTGAGTAATATAGGGATCAACAATTGGTATCATAGCCTTCCTTAATTTTCTATATCAAGAGATCCACTCTGACAATGATTTCAACTCCTTTCGGTAGAAACTTGGACTGGTTTTGACCTGTACTTCATTTTAATACGAACAACCTCTGTTTTTCTGCTATTCTCGACTAGTTCGACTTTAGTAAACTAACATAATCTGTTTCTGTGGTTAAATCTCTCCATTTTGTGCATTGTTCAAGGTTTTTAAGCTTATAAACTAATTTCGAAAAGTCTGTCTCATCATCTGAAAGTTCTCAGTTCATTCTCTGTTTTCTGGTATTTACAAACCACTTAAAATGGCAAATACCAACAACTTCTTCACCGCTGGCTCTTTGACAAAACCACCTACTCTGCTCAGAGATGAGTACCCCCAATGGAAGATACGAATGATTCATTTCTTTGAGGGTACCGATAAAGATCTTCTCACTTATATCCGAAATCCACCTTACGTTCCTATGGTCACAGTACCACGAGTACCTGCCACAGATGATACTCCAGAGGTTGTTGAGTACGAGAAACCAAAGACAAATGATAAATGGTCTACTACAGATTGGGAGAAATACGAGATTGCTCAGAAGACCAAGCGACTTCTGATAATGGCCATCCCAAACGACCTCTTTCAGTCCCTAGATGCGTGTGAATCTGCATACGATCTATGGAATGAACTGGAGAAACAATTATAGGGAGGGGCCAAGACTCAGAAGAACCGCAGAGCCCAATGCATCAACGAGTATTACGCTTTCAAAGCTCTGCCGACAGAATCTCTGCAGTCAACATACGACAGGTTCAACTCTCTGATTAACAAGTGTAGGAAGTTCGGGATTCACCGAACTTCTGAAGAGAACAACGTCATGTTCCTAAAGAGCCTAAACGAAGAATGGCTCCAGTTGTCAATGTCTCTGCAAACTAATCAGGACTTAGACACCTGGACTATGTCAGATCTTTATGGAACACTAGCTGCCCAAGAACCTCAGATTGCACAAGAAAAAGCTCAAACCAGTGGGCCTCTTGCACTTGTTGGTAAGGCTGCAGAAGCAAAGGAGAAACCAAAGAAGGAAAAGTCTGTGGAGGAGAAGAAAGAGAAGAAGAAGAAGAAGAAGAAGGTGTTAGTTGTTGACAGTGAGGAAGAGGAATTGCTGGAAGAAGAAGAGGAAACAATGGCATCAATAGCTAAATCTTTATCTCTATTGACAAGAGAGTTCAGCAGAGGGTACCAGAAGAAGTCAGGATATGAACGCAATGGGAGAGATGATCGAGGCGGGAAGTATGAGCCAAGGAATCAAGGAAGAGAATATGCGGGTGACCAACAGAGGTCAAGTGACAAAGGTGACAGAGGTGGTGACCAACAGAGGTCAGGTGACAGAGCTGGGAATGCACCCCAGAATCAGGGTTGTTTCAACTGTGGCAAGCCAGGCCACTATGCTGCAGACTGCAGGAGCAAACCAAATCGCCCTCAGAGGGACTCTGCTTTCTATAAAAAGAAGGCAGATTACTATGCTCAGAAGTCGCTCATGGTGCAGCAGGAAAACTGGCAATCAGACGAATCCTCCGACGAAGGTGAGAAGAAGAACGCCCTGTTCTGCGGGATGGCAGAAGTCAGCTCCTCCGATTTTGACAGTGAGGTATCCACTTCTGACTCTTCCTTAAATGAAACTGAAGTTAATTTTCTTAAACTGACAGAAGATTACACTGAACTAAAAAGGACTTGTGAGGGTATTCAGAAAAAGCTTGCATTCTTTTAGAGAGAAGCCAGACTTCTCACTCAAGAAAAGGCAAAAATATTTCAAGAAAAGGAAGAAATTGAAACTAATTGGCATAAACATCTAAATCCTTTAAAAGAAAAGATTTCAGAACTTAATTCTGCCCTTAAAGCTAAAACAAAGGAACTTTTAGACAATGAGAGCGATAGAATGAACATTCTTGCTCTAAATAACTTTTTTCAAAAGGAAAGGGAAGTCCTACATCAAGACTTGCTCAGCAGAGACCTCTTAATTAGAAAATATCAAGATGCATAGAAGGTGTACGAGAAAATCAATACACAAATAGGAAGAAGGGGAATTGGCTTCTGTGATATAGATCCATACACTGGAACCAAAAGAGACAAGTCCATGTCCTCTCTGTTTTGTATTGGAAGCACAAGAAAACCAGGTTTTCCAAATTTAACCTCTGTCAGCAAAAGGCAAAAAGTCTCTGGGGAACCTCACAAGAGGAAACCTCTGAAGATGATAAATGTGTGGTTTGAAAACACAGATCTGTTATCTTCTGCCTCTGTCAAAAGAGACTCCAAACCTAAGAAATATCTGAAAACACAAGATCAGATAGGAATCTTCAAGTTTGGTGTCCCAGAGACTCAAACACAGGTTGCTTTTGTCTGCACTATAAATTCTGAAACGAAACTATCTGTAGAGGCACCTGAGTTCATGCCCGCTTCTTCAGAAGAAAAACTGAAAAACAGTTCTGAAAATGAATTAGTGGAAATCGGTAAAAACAATTTTTATGAGAACCTCTGTACATCTTCTGAAGATCAAAAACTCTCTGAGGAAATCTTGATAAATACTTTTGTTAACTTGGAAGATAGTCCCAAAGAAAAGGAAGAAAGCGAATATGGCACATGCTCAGAAAGTCCTGCTTCTGTCGGCAGAGATCTTAGTGACTCAACCTCTGTATATGAGGACGATTCTTCCTCTGACGAATCTGAGATTGACTCAATTGAGTCAGAGATAGTACCTTGTGATTCAGAGGGATTTAAACTTCCCTCAAGAATTCTTAACAGAATCATTCCTCCTAAGGAGAAAATCACAAGGATTCCTATATGTCCAGACTTTTTGGACATGTGTATACAAGCCAAAACCTCTCTTGAGCTTGAGAAAATTAAACAACAAAAGAAAATGTCTTCTCAAAATCCAACAAGTTCAAAAACTTCAAAACCCTTAAGGCCATTTCAAGAAAAATTAACTTGGCAACAAAAGGGTAAGTGGGTTGAAAATGAAAAATCTTTTACTTCTGTGACAGTGAAACCTGCAGAAGTTCACCACAGAGGAAGGGGTCCACAGAAGGCTACTCTCAACAGAGAATTTTCAAAACATCAATCTAGTCTACATAGGTCTTCTTGTAATAGGAAGTCAAATGCTAGGGTAGATTGTAATAATAAAGCCTCTGTACCCCTATTCAGTGTTTTCAATGAAAAGTTCAAGAAAATTTCTTCGCATATTCATTATTGTCATTGTTTTGAACTTATGCATCAACTGAACCAACACTTCTCTAGTCCGCACTGTTTCCTCTCTAAACCCAAAAAGAATGCAAAATTCAAGGGTAAGAATAAACAACCTGGTTCTTCATCTGAAGTTAAAACCAAACCCAAGGATGCTAAGGCAACCTTGAAGACCCCTAACAGAGCTGGACACATTTGGATATGGGTACCTAAAACTCTCTAATTGTGTTACAGAAGCAGTATGTGCCGATCTGGTATCTAGACTCCGGGTGCTCGCGGCACATGACTGGCGACAGATGTCTACTATCCTCTTACAAAGATAAACTCGATGGAGGATCTGTGACCTTTGGCGACAACAAGAAGGGGTATATAAAAGGCTACGGAGTCATAAAAAAGGAAAATATAACCGTATGCAAAGTTGCATATGTGGATGGCCTTAAGCATAATCTTCTTAGTGTTAGCCAACTTTGCGATACGGGTTTCGATGTGATGTTCAAAATAACCTTCTGCTCTCTGCAAGGAGAAGATACATGAGTCAAACTTCTGCGAGCCGAACGAAAGGGCGATCTGTACCTCATGAACTTTAGTGTCAAAAACAAGAAAGACAAGCTCTGCTTTGTTGCCTGTAAAAATGAAGAAGTTTGGTTATGGCACAACAGGTTCTGCCATCTAAACTTTCACACTCTTGATAAGATTGTTAAACTTGATCTAGTCAAAGGTCTGCCAAATGTTAAATTCAGTAAAGATCATTTGTGCTCTGCCTGCGAAATGGGTAAACTCAAAAGAGTTTCCCATAAAGGCAAAACTGATGTGTCTTGCCCTAGGCCTCTGTATATGCTACACGTTGACCTCTGTGGTCCAATCGCTACACAGAGCCTAGGTGGCAAAAAGTATTTGCTTGTGTTGGTTGATGAATACTCGAGATATACGTGGGTGGAACTTGTCAGAAAGAAATCAGATGTTCCAAACATTCTGATTAACCTAATGAAAAGAATCCAGGTTCTATATGAGTGCAGGATTAAACAGTTAAGAAGCGACAATGGCACATAATTTAAAAACTCTGTCATTGAAGCTTACCTTACAGAAGAAGGCATATCTCAAAACTTCTCTGCTGCACGCACCCCACAACAGAACGGCGTGGTTGAACGAAAGAACCGCACGCTTGTGGAGGCTGCAAGAACTATGCTGACAGCATCTGGATTGCCCATTTCTTTCTGGGCATAAGCTGTATCAATCGCCTGCTACACCCAAAATCGATCAACGATAGTAAAAAGACACATCAAGACACCTTACCACTTGATCAATCAAAGGCGACCAAACATCAAATTCTTCCATGTGTTTGGATGCAAGTGCTTCGTCCTAAACGACAGAGAAGCTAGAGGGAAGTTCGATGTGAAAGTAGATGAAGGAAAGTTCATAGGATACTCTGCCACTTCCAAGGCCTACAGAGTTTACCTTCTGCGGTCTCGAACCATTGTAGAGAGTATCAATGTCTCTTTTGACGATTCTTTTCAAAAGACTTCTGAACAAATCAGTTCAGAACTCGGTCTGAAGAAGGAATGCTCTGGCATCTCAAAGACAAGTGAAGCAGAACTGAATTTGCTATTTGAAGAGATGTTCCATGATGATATTGATCCCTCTGCCGGAACCACCAGAGCCTCTGGAGAAACATCTTCTGCCAACTAGACTGAGTCAGGTATTTTTCTAACTTGTCCATTAAATACTTCATCCTCTTCTATGAATCATGCAGATGCAAGTGCTGAGGGGGAGTGAACAGAAGATGATGCAAGCAAAGATACTACCACAGAGGCACTGGAAATACCTAATCCAACAACTACATAGGAAGCAATACCAGAGGAAAATGAGGATTCAATCTCTATATCCAAAGAGGAATCAATCCCAACTCTTATCGAAATACCTCGACAAACTGAAGAACCGAGTTCAAGCACTAAAGTACCATCTACCACAGAGGTTGCACCAGAACCACAGAGTGCAACCACAGAAGTTTAACTTGATGACGCTAATGACCATCTCCCCAAGATGACAAAGTGGACGAAGAGCCATCCTCAGAGCCAAATCATCGGTGATCCTTATGAAAAAGTCAAGACAAGATCAGCCACTGCTAACTTTTGTTTCTTTATAAATTTTATCAGTGTGATCGAGCCAAAACGTGTTTCTGAAGCCCTAGATGATCCAAACTGGGTCCCATCAAGAACTGCTTTTGGGGATGACCATGCAATTTTGTTAAACATCCTGGAAAACCACTACCTAAATCCTATGCTAACCAAGAATGTCAAAAGAATCCTTGCCAGATACCTCAACCAGTTCTGGTAGAGCTGTTATTACGACCAAGAGAGTAGACAAATCAAAGGCTACATATCCAAGCCTGACAACTCGGAAAACATAGAGCTCAAATTCAACAGAACCATGCTCTCCCTTGAATTTGGCCTACCTACCAGAGGACTTCTAGGCATCAAGGACTACAGAGCTCTGTAGATTCGCAGAAAGTTTGGGCTACATCACCCATTTAAAGAAATGAAACGACTTTAGAAGAAACAGGTTCCCCCTCTGTGGAATACACTCTTCTCCATCCTCAACAGATGCCTGACTGGAAAAGTGGGCAACCCTGATCAAACTTCTCACCAGATTATGGCAATCATGTACGGGGTGTACTATGATTTGCCTCTGGACTATGCCACTCTTATGATGCAGGAGTTGGTGAACACCATTGACCATAGAATATCCACGCAAAAGGCAAAGGGGCCCAAAAGCACAGAACTCCCTGCTCTGCAATTTCAGAGGACCATAGGAGTAATTTTAGAACCTCTGCTACTCATAGAAAAATGGCCAATGGAGGGACCAGTTGTCAAAACCTACCCTATGGCAAAGAATAGCCCAACAGAGCATGTGGATGGGTATCCGTTTTGCAGACCTCTACCAACCGCACTTCTGTCGTATGCGAGTGATGAAGAACTTAAGTTAGATTATACACGCGATCACAGGACTCCTGAACCGAGTCCAGTGACACCCCCGCATCTAGGAGCCGCTGTAGGATCTCAGATAGTGGAGAGGATGAGTGATGAAGAATGGGCAGCGGCCTTAGCAAAGCACGAGCAGGTACATCAAAGATTCCATCTTCTGCGAAGCACAATCTACACTTCTGCTTCCAAAAGTAAATCAACTGCTACAACCCCAAAATCGAAGAAGGCACCCAAAACAAAGAAAACCACAGAGGGCACCTCTACAAGTGTCGCTCCTCCCCAACAATCCCAACAATCACCACCAGCAGAAACCATGGTTGGATCCTCTGCACCTCCTCCTCCTAAAGAAAAGAAGAAGAAAAGAAAATCCAAATCTTCTGAGAAGGAAGCCCCCAAACCCAAATGCAAGAAAACCAAGAAACACAAAACACCTCTGTAGACCATCGCAGAGGAAGCTCTAGCAGAAGAAGAAGAAGTCATACCTGAAGAACCTCTGCAATCCCCCACTCCAATACATTATGCAGATCAGGGTGACTTCTCCGCCTTCCTTGAACACCACGATTTTGCAGATACCTTGGATACCTCAGGATGGACTGCATAAGCACTCCCAGAATGGACAACCAATAAACCAGACTTCATTGTTTCAGAAGTTGACTCCGATGAAGAGGAACTTAACAGAACCCCTGAGGGTATTCAGGCAAATACCCCAGAAGTGTATATGAACACTCTACTCTATCCCTGTCATCCCTGCTATGAAACACTTCGAAAGAGTCCAGAGGAAATGGTAGAAGCTGAAGATACTAGGGAAGAAATAGTGTTAGGGTGTATGACAGAGGAAGAATCAAGAAAAGATGCTGAAGTAAGTAGAGGCACACAACCCCAACCATCTCCCAGTGCAACCCACATTTCTGATTCCTCCAGTGTAGTGGCAGAAGGAATCATTGAAAAAGAGCATCACAGCTCGAGCCCAACCCCTGCAAACCGGACAGAGGAACTTCTTTCGTCCTCTGTGCCATTATTAACCAGGGAATCCATTCCAAGGGAGTCCTCTCCAATGGACTCACCTTTAGTCCGTGATCAATCGCCCCAGATCACATCAGAAATCCCCGTAGAGGAATTTGTTTCTTCTGCTAGTCGCACACAAATAGGTCCAATCGGCTCTTTAGAGGAGCCTAGAGTACACATGGACGAAGGGACTCTAGACAAGTCCCCAAGTCAACTTAAGGATATTCCTATACCCATCTCTGGAGTGGATCAGGACAATGTTCTTAACAGAACTTCTGTAGAGTATGAGGCCTCAAAAACCTCTGCTCAAGGATCAGAAGGAAATCTTTCCGCTCTCAACATTACTACAGGAGCGAAAGAAGGTGTCCAAGGAACAAGGACAAACTCTGGGGAAGAATGTGTTCCCCCAGAGGTTACACTTGGTTCACATGTCGCAAGGGGTGAGTTCCAAACCATTGTCACCTATGTGACCTACTCGTTGAAAGAGTTGAAAAGCTCTTTTGACTCTCTTGCAGATTCAACTTCCAGGGCTTTATCTGAACTGACCACCAAAGTTGACAACCTGTCAACAGAGGTGAAAAATGCATGCGCCCAAATGAACACAACTGCAACAACCTCTGCTGCTACTGCCGCCTCTGAATTCGAAAAGGCAACCACCAATGCATTTCAGGCCTCTGTCAAAGATCTCCTTGAACAGCTGAAGAAAGAATAATCCCCAGCTTCTACGGGCCTTACACCAGAAGATCTAAAGAAGGCCCTAGAGCATGTCCAGGAACACACTACCAGAGAAACTCAGGCCATGAAGCCCTCCGACTACATGACCAGAGCACAGATCACAGAGCTTGGACAAGGGAAACTCGACCAGATGACAGAATTCATCAGAGCCTTCACCACAGCCAATGCAAACTACGTGAAGGACTTTCAGGCAAGTGTGGGAAGACTAAGATTCAACTCTGAAGCAGAGGTTGCCTACCTGCTCGGAATTTGTGACGACCTCTGTGCTAAAATGATAGCAGCAGGGGCCACCCAACCAAAGAAGCCATCTTCGTCATGCCGAGCAGAGGGTACTTCAGATAGAAGGCAGGATGATTCTGATGATGATTCAAAAGGACCATCAGATCATCCTGAGGGGGAGAAGAGGATAGAGAGAGAGAGCTGTCAACAGAGGATTACCAGCTCCACCACCACTCAACGCAGAACCTCTATCCCAAGTACCATCAACTGAAACCCAAGGAACCCAACAGAAGACAACAGAGGAAACACCCACCTTTGTAGAAACAACCCCTATAACTGTAGAAGATGTACCATCACCAACTCCCAAACCAACTGAGCAATTCCAGATCCTTACCTCTTCTGAAGAAGACCAACCAACCCCTACACCAAAACCAACTGAAGAAAAACTACCACCCCCTACACCAGAAGCTGAAAAGACAAAATCTCCATCTCCCACACCCAAAACAACATAAGAACCCACACCCAAAACAACAGAAGAGCCTAAGACCAAAACCAGAACCAAAACCTTAACTCAAAAACGAAAATATCTGAGAAAAACCACAGAAGCATCTCCAACCAAACCCACATTACCAACCAAGTCCCCTGTAAAACCAACAGAGGCAACCCCTCAAAAAACTGTAGAAGCACCCCCATCCAAGCCCTCAAAAAACTCTAAAGACAAAACCAACAGAGGCAACCCAATCTCAACTAGCAGAACAACAAAAGTTGAAGGCAAAAGACAAGGGAAAGGGGATAGCGACAGAGGAACAGAAAAAGAAAAAGCCAAAGCATCAACCCACAGAGAAATTGATGAAAAGTGCCTTTGACGCCTTTGTCACCCCTAAGCCAAAAGAAGAAGACTGGGCTTTCGGACTTCCCCCCTTTCTCATCCAAGCCTGTCATAGATCCAAAGGCTAAGCCAACAGAAGATCGAGTGGCCCAAGTAATCAGCAATCTTGATGCTCTGCGGAAACCCATGCCACCACCTCCTGTTCAACAAAGACAAATGGAAGAGGTAGTGCATAAGTACTGATACAGCAGAGCCATCAACGATCCTCTGCCACCATCTATTCTGAAACCCGATTTCCTTAAGCAGTTCAAAGATGACTTCTATAGAGACAAAGCCAAACCCATCAACCAAGTCTTCTCAAACTCAAAGATCGATAAGGTCATCTACTGCAAGCTGTCCCATACCAGATGAACACATATTTACTACAACCTCTACCGCGTAAAAAGGGTGGACAGATCCGAGAACTGGTTCTCAGATGCAGATCTGAGAAATCTAAACGTCTATGATCTACCTGATCTTCTGAGTTGGGCAAGGCAGAACTACAACCATAGACTAGAAGTCCAAAGAGCTTACCGTGAAATCAGGAAGGCTATGCGCGAAAGACTTCTGTTATATAGCCTGACAGACTTCCAAGTGGGACTCGACCTTGGAGTAAGACAAATTAATCTCCCACCACCAGAAGACAAATGCCCCTCCTCTGCGGACATCAGACCAAACTCCATCATCACAAGTCCAAAGATTGGGTATGTCTTTCGTGATCCCTCTGGAAAGTTGAAGTTGTTCCTAGAAATTGATTGTCAGAAATATGCAACAAAGACTCTGCTCGAGTTCAGAGCCAATCTCCTCGAACACAGAGGAACATAGTTCATGGATCGAGCACTTGCTGACAGATTAATAGAGGTCATCGACTCAGTCATCAATTTCAGAAACCTCTGCATCATAATATACCGTGAACTCAAGGATAGAGGAATCTCAGGACACAAAATCGACGACTTCCCAAATGCCATAGTCTAACATCCACAACCATCCTCTGTTTACTTTTCATACTCTGCACTGTAATCAAATGTAAGTGCCTCTGGCATATCCTTGTATGACAAGTAAACCTTCTACAAAGGTCAAATACCTCTTGTCGTGTTCTTAGCTTAGAAAACCATGCAATTTTCCAATTTTTTATTTTTCAATACTTAGGGGGAGATTGTTAGCTCCAACTTCTGTTAGAAGAAGTATTCAAAAATAGGCTAAGTGTAAGTTCATCGACAGAGCCTCTGCCAAGACACCAAGAGAAGACTCTACAGAAGACTTTCTCAGAGGACAAGGCCACAGAGCCTCTGTCACAATTGACAAAGCCTCTGTGGTAGGAAGACTTAGAAGACTGAAGATAATCTGAAGTTCAAGACAAAGAAGACCGTGCCTCTCATGTGCCTCTGCTGTACGAAGATCCTGAAGATCATTCGTACAAGGCGTGCCCTGCCAACTCCACGTGTCAACCTCTTATGAGTTACAACCCTAGCAGACAATGGCGCACTACATTAGCGTTGTAGCTGATGCAGATCCACGATGTTGTCTTTGTACCCTTAGTACTTCTTGTCTCCCAATTGTCCCCTGTAGAATAGTATAAATAGAAGGCTCTTGTAGAGCACTTCTATCAACTTTGCACAACTTCACACACACCTGATTAGAGCGTATCTTATTGTATCTCACACACATTACGGTGTTCTTGGTGTCTTACAAAGAATCAATACAAAGTGAATCTTTGAGTTAAACTTATGTTTATTAATACTTTGTTTGTTTGATTCTGTGTGATCCTTCTACCGAGCATCTCTTTAGTTCTTTAAAACGCTTCCGCATATTATTTTGTTCGAACTAATAGAGATTAATATAATTGTTGAGTAATATAGGGATCAACACATTTAACATGTATAAGAGTTAAATAAGAGGGATGAACTCACCTTGGAAGGTTTGTAAGGTAAAAACCTATTTTTACTTGAGAAACCCTAGAAATGAAGAACTTGATGCCTTGAATGCTCTTACACCTTAGATTCACCTTCTTCTTCTTTGCATTAACTACAACCTAAGTGGATGGAGTGATAGTTTGGAACCCTAGAATCATTAAGTGAGGAGAGAGGGAGAGAACTTGGGAGAAAATCGCCAAAATGGTTGAGAGAAACGACTTAGAAGCTGAAATGGAAAAGTGAACCTGAAACCCTCCAAATCTCGACCTAAAACTCAGCTCTCGTCCCTCTGTTCGCGACATTGCCCCGACGACTTTGCCCAGGGCATTGTCGCCGGGTATAGTCGCCCCCCAAGTACACCTTACTGTTCGATTTTGGCAATTCTGCAGCTGGTCGCGACATTGCCACAACGACTTTGCCCAGGGCATTGTCGCGAGGCATAGTCGCGGACCACAACCAAGCTGCTGCCCGAAATCGTTTTCCGTCAAAGATTGTCTTCTCGAGGGTTTTGGATGCACGAACGGTATCTTAGATTCATAGGTGGACTTGTGCATGGGATTGCATGGAAATGAATGCACGCATACGTAATTCTATCCGTATAAATAATTCCTATAAGTCGATACAATACGTCAAACTATCTAGGAGAACGATCTTACTTACATGAAATTTTGGAGTGTTACAAACTTTCCTTTGTGGTTCGTTCCAAATCTGCAAATCTCATGGTTTTGAAGGGTGATGAAGCTTTCGCCGGTGTTGGGTTCGTATCATGTGTGAACTTATGTGTGTGTGTATATAATATATATATAAAGAGAGAGAGAGAGAGAGAGGGACGATCGACCCCCCTCATTGCATCATTTTCGCCAAAGTTCCAAATGTTATATAAAGCATTAAACATATTTATATGTAAAGGTTAGGCCGGTTGGGGTTGATGATCGGAGGTCACCTGCAGTGTGGTTCGTCCTTGTGTTTCCCATGTCTATGTTTTCCCTACTGTCCTTGTGTCTATATCGTTCTCATCGCCATCGTGACCCACCACCTTCGTTCATGTGGTCGTTTTCTTCGAAGAACATCATGTTTCTTTCTTCTGGTTAAGGATAGTGGTATGTGTATATGATATGTATGTTTATTATATGGGTGTGTGTATCTATTTATGTATATATATATATATATATACATCGACACATTGTAGCCTGTTGAGGGGGTGTAGGTGGTGTTTGTATGTATATTAGATGGGTGGTACCTCCGGCCAACCTCACCATCTTAGACCTGTTACGTAATTTACATAGGGACCATTTCACGTGCAACCAAGAACCCTACCCAACACAGGGACGATGACGGTGATCGATTTCACCGGAAATCTCATCATAGCCCACCATCTTCCGTATGGTTTCGTCCGACGACCATGGTCCCTGTATTTTACGATGGTTATATTATGGGACGATGATCCTGTGATTTACTTATATATATATATGTGTGTATATATTTAGTACCTATATTTGTGTGGTTTTAACAAACATAAGGAAAAGCAAAAAAAACAAAATCATGTATGGACGATTTTATCCCTGTCACTAACGATGCAAATAGACGGAGTTAGTGGTCGGGCCCTTCTTTCAGAGCAAAATTCAAACTATGAAGACCAAAACTTAAAATATGAAAGCATATGTCCCACTTTCAAAGAAATCGCCAAACTTCAGGGACCAAAATGTTGGTCCTAAAGGAGTTCTACAAGGGTGAAGGTTTGTAGAAGGGGGGTTGAATACAAACACCAAATTTACATTTCTAAATTGTTTATTGTTAAATCAAAATAAAATTTATAGGTTGTTGCGGAATAAGATTAAGTAAGACCGAATCTAAACAAACTTGAGAATCACTAAGGTTCTTGCACTAAAAATAGGAGAGAAGGATAAGTAGAAAAATGAGTTTTTCTACTTGCACTTAGAAGTCAGGACCCATCAAAATGAAGAATGTTGTTCTTATTTATACCCTATGCATTTAATGCAATGCAAGAGCACTTTACACGTGTCAAATCTTCATTGGACGCATGCTTCTGACTTTTGTCAAAGACATGCTCTTGGTCGCATGGTGAATAGTGTAGATGGTAGAGTGGTTGTACCATTATGGACAAAAGCAAGTTCCTTTTGTACCTTCTCATTTTTGTGCAAAAGGATAAGACAAACAAATCTTGAACAACAAGCTTCATGATCAGCGATCGTTGATGGTCTCTTTCATTAGTGAGGCCTGATGTAACTCAGCTATTGTTAGTGCAATAAATGTATTCAAGATTTAGTGAGAGTCAAAGTCATAGTCAAAGTCTTCACTACTACAAAAGCAGGTATCTTTGACGGAATTTTTCGACTGGACTGGTAATACCGTCAAAGAAATACCGTCGAAAACACCGACTGCCTCAACTATTCCAACCCCCCTCACCACCTCGGTCCCCGTCGTTGTTCGTGATCCAGAACTGCATTCAACAGCCTTCGAGCACTCAAAGAGGTAATTAGTGTGATTTTGACGATATGTGTAACTTTGTTTCACAGTAGGTGTGATTTTGTTTCTCGATTTTGACGGTAGGATTCTAAATTGAACTTTCTTAAGGATTCTAATATGGATTTTGATGTTCCTTTGTTTCTCATCTTGCGAATTGTTTGGATTATATAAAAATTGAGTCCACTGCTAACAAATTGAAACAGATTGTTGATAGATGTAAAATTTTGAAACAATATCGATGAATCTTTACATCCAATATTTCAAAAATACACTTAAATATTGGCCCTGTACAAAAAAAAATCAAGTACTAAAAACTGATTTTTTTGGTATGATAATTTTGTAGAATGCACAGGTTAAATGCATTTTCTCTGCTCCAATCGATGGAATTTGGAGGATCACCGGCAGTAACATTTGTAGCCATTTATTTATTAGATCAACTCTTGTGTAGAAATTTTACTTGATATTCGTATTTAAGTTGGTTAGTCAGACTTGATAGCATTGAATTTTCAAATTCCGTCTTATAGATGTATTTGACTCCACACGACAACACGTTGGCTTTCCTGACAGTTGTTTCTGTATCAAAAATGTATTTAAGCACAGGGTTAACATAACAGATGCTTTGTTCTTACATTATACTTGAATCCGGTGGATCCAGGTTGTCTTAACCTGGGAATGCATTAGTATAACAATTTATTTTGGGGGATACACTAGAACGGTAATTTTTTTGGTACTACAAAATGCTACCATTTTTTTGTTTGGTCAGGAGCTAGATCCACCCCTGCTTAAATGTATTTTTTATAATAGAAATGAGATAAAACAGCAGTGTCAGTCATGGTATAACTACATCTTTCAAATCTAGAAGCAGTATTATGTTATAAAACATCGATTTTTTTGTTCAGTCTTATCGCGTACCACGTTGTTCAAACTTGTCACCCAGATCTCCTCGCCCAGAGCTTCTCTCCTGAACGTTGTGCGATAAAACCTATCTTATCGCCGGAATAAATTTGCCGGACGACACTTTTGCGAGGAGAACTCTTATCGCCTAACATTGCTTATAGCTCATCTCTTGTGCGATCAAACTGTATTGTGACCCGAACTTTGCTCGATAACACCTCTTGTTGCCCAGCCTAGCTTGTCGACTGAAAAAAAAAACATCTCGCCGGAGTTGGAGTTTTGGTGTGTCACAGGCTAAATGTACACTGCATGAATTTGTTGAAATCGTATAAAGACTTACTTTTGTGATTTAGAATCATAAAAGAACCAAACGAAAGTCAATTGAACGTGTGAAGTCTATGTAAAACAGAAGTTGAAAACCTTAGGTCAACGTTGTTGAAAAGGGACGATGAACAATAACATTTAACGGACTTTCGTTAAGTGTTCGTTAAATCTCTGACATTTTTGGTCCAAACCCGTTATATTCGTTACTTTTCTAACATCTTTAGTCCTTTTCTGTTAAGTCATCGTTAGTCCCCGTTAGTGTCATTTTTTTAACTGTCCGTTAGATTTTTCAGTTAGATTTCTTACATTTTTAGTCCTTCGTTAGTATTTTCTGTTAAGTCCATTAGATAGCTTTAATTTTTTTTACAGATTTAGTCCATGTAGTTTTTGTTTAGTTTTATTTCATTTTTAGTCCCTTGAGTTTAAGTTTCAGTGTTTGTCATTTTAAGTCCCTTTATTTTTAAGTTTTTGGATTTGTCATTTTAAGTCCTTGTCTTTGTCATGTTTTAGTATTTTACATTTTTAGTCCTTGTCTTTCGTTTTAGTTTTGTAAGTTGTAATTTTTAGTCCCTATTCTTCGTAATATTTCATTTTTGTCAATTTTATCAATTTTTACCTGCATTTATCCGTAATGGATATATTTTTCTCGTATCTTGCAGGTTTGCCGATTAGAGTTCCAGTTTTCCGCGTTAATTTTTCGGAATTAATTTTTGGAAGACAAATTTATAATTTGTTTTTCAGATTTTGATTTTGAATTTTTTTTCTAACTTTAATCTTTTCTCTGATAAATCGTGTGTGCACAATTCTACTTCTCACGAAGTATCTATTAACGATCCTCATTTTTTTTTCAGGTAACAATGTCGACATGTCCAAGTTGGTGGGGTGATAATATGAAGGTAGGATACATGGAAAGAGAAATTCAAACATTACAAAACCAAAATCACGAACGTCAGTATACAATTCAGGAAAAGGAGAAAATTATCAAGGATTTGACAACTGAGAAATATAAATTTTTTGACTATGCTGAAGGCTATAAGAAGAATTTACAATCTGTGGATCCCAGATTAGTGCAATACAAATGATAATTAATCAATAACAATCAACAATTTAGAATAATAGGTTGTCATCCATATGATTGAAATTCAGAGAATACGGTTACAATACGTTCAAAGAGTTTTGCATTATGAATATGAACGATTAACCTAAAATAGGTTTAAGAAAAACTTTATATACCCCATTAGGGTATTTACAAAACGAACGTTGAACTTTTATTCAACTAACTTTTCAGCCCTAACAATCTCTCCCTATGAATTGAAGTTCAATTTCACACCAGTTTGGAACGTATCTTTTACGGATAGCAAAAAGTATTTCAAAGCTTCTAACAGATCTGCGGAACTCGAGTCTGTCTTCGACTAACCCCAAGGCTTCTCGGGCATTCAACTATTTGATACTTCCCATGAACGTCTTTTGTACCTGTTCTTCTTTGGCGATGATCTGTTTTAGTGTTTGTTGAACAATTCTCAGAGTTCCATAACAATATCGGTTGACGTGACTGAATCTGAGAAATTTCTTTTCGCCTTTAGCGTTGTGGTAGATGATTCCAAACTCTGGCTCGAACAACATTGGGTTTACCGGGTATTTATCCATTTCAGGTGCCTTCTTATTGGGTTTGAGAATATTGACCTTCTTCGACCTGTTTTCGATTCCCATCTGGAAGTCTGTGATGTATGACACTAAAATCGTGCACTTCAGGAACCTTTTGACAGCTTCGAGTGCTTTAGTGACATGAAGAGGTCTGATAGTTCTGGTTCGCAAATCCCTCATAATGGCATGAAAATCATTGAACTGCAGATTTTTGAAGTCGGCCTCAACGTCCAATCCTTCCCATCTTCCCTTGTAACTGTGAAAATCGGATACTAAACTTTCAGAATGCGGTCGGACTGGATGTTGGTAATCTTGGCGATTTTGTGCTTGGTTCTTACGTGCTTAACTGGCTGACACCGTTTCATGATTTCCAGGTACTGCATTCGATGAGTGTCATCAAAGTCTGAGATTCCATGGCACAAAAGAGGATCGAGAGGCCTTAACCGGTGAACGAATAAATTTTTTAGGGAGTCTTCGAGAAACAGGATTATAATTATGATCTTTTCCCATTTGATTGGCTGTTCGAGTTGATTCGGTGCTGTCTCGGTTTGAGGAGATGTCGGGGTTTCCTTTTCAAGAGTTTTGGGAAAATCAAGGATGGAAGATTGAGCACTCTGAACATCTGGTGGAAATTCAGTAGCTTGAATATTTTGAAGAAGAAACTGATCGTAGTCTATGTCTTTATCAGCTAGAGTGGGGAAGATTATATCGACTTCGGAGTTAATTGCGATGATTGCCTTAGCATGCCACAAATTTTTGGTTTCCGGGTCGAGTTCTGATTCAGGATTAACGATTTCTAGTGCAGGCGTTCCATTGTTGTGAACTCGATTAGCTGTTCTTTTTCTCCCTCGGGATTTTCAACCGTCGGGTCTTCTTCATCAGAAATGTCCATGTCGACAACCATATCCATCAAGTTCATCTGATTTTGTGGTTCACACTACTCTTCAGTGTGTGCCGCTGTTGATGGTTCCGGTTGAGCTTCTGATGTGGTTTCGACATTTACTGGCTCGGACTCGGATAGGCATTTGCGCTTGTTCTCCCCCTCACAGTGATCAGGATCATCCTCGTTATCGTGTGAGCGCTTGAGTCCTTGAGCCTGACTCTTACAGGTGGTCTCCAGATGAGCAACCCGGTTAGAAAGCGTTGCAAGGGTTTGTTGCACATTCTGAAGGGTACTGTCAATTTGATCAAGTCGGGTGGTAAGCTATGGTGGTTAAGAGGATACATGTGATCGCAGCAGGGGAAGCAGATCAGATTCGGATGAGGGATCTGTGTTTGATTGTTGGAGTAGCTTGCCCAGTAGTATGGCTTTTAGGTCATCCAACGAGTAGGATGGTTGGGCGGATGCAGATTGGGGTGGTGGATGTGGTGTTGCAGTTTCATGTTCGATCACTTTCTCCTTCCCTTTCAATAGACTTTTGAGCTTGTCTAACTCCTCCTTGAATTCTTTGGCGATACCGTCTTGGACAGCCTTGAAGGCGCTGTCCAGATCTTCCTTTGAAACAAATTCGGGTAATCTAACTCCTGAACCACGTAGGTTTTTAGTTGAGGTAACAACCGTTGAGGCGATGGTCGTACCGCCTACAATCACAGTTGGCATGAGTTTGACTATGGTAGGACTTCCATCCGATCCTCGTATTCCACCAAGTGGTAGAGATACTACGGATGTTCCGGCTGGGTCACTAAGAGCTCCAGCAGTAGCAGATAATGGTGATTGTGTCCTAGCCAAATAAAATATTTCAGTGAAAGGCTCTAGACTCTATTGTGCATCCAAAGAAGTCGAGAACTAGGAAGGTTGTCCTCTTATTTCAATACCTAAACTCTTCGAGTGAGAGAACGGTAGATTTTGTGCTACGTCCCCGTGTGAACTTGAAACCGACATCCTTTGAGAGATGACGGAGTGGCTGAGTGGGGCGTGAAATTGTGTCGCTAGGTCCACCATGTCTTGTTCAATACCCCGTCCCAACGGATGAGACGGGATAGCAGATGTGGTTACCTGGCTGATACTGGCTAGGGGAAGGCTGACATATGATTGTCGCCTTTTCAGACCGTACCTCTCATGGTTTCTTTTGCTTCTCCATTCTCTCCCTCTCACCTGTTTTGTATTTTAAACTGATACTCATGCCACTCTCCATATGCCTCCCGTATTAGGCTCAGGAGTAGGGGTGGTAGAGGGTGAGGTAGAGTTGGATCGGGATTTCGTGATTGGTGGCGGACGACTTCCGATGCGAGGTGGTATTTGTTGAAGGAGAATAGTTCGATCGACATCGGAGTCGGTACTTTTGGATTCCAAGGAAGAATGTTGGATAAGAGGTGATTGAGGTTTATTGGTTTCCGTATCTTCATCTCTAAGGAGAAGGGGGTCATTCATTACCGGAACTTCGTGTAGTGAAGACGACAGGTCGACAGTTTGAATGGGAATGGTGCGAGTTGTTGAGGTAATGGCGGATGGTCGGGGTTGTCGGCTGGTGGATGGAGCGGTGGAAGGTTGGGTTTGGTGGCTTATACCAGTGCACAAGTATATAACACCACCCACGCCTGTTCCCCTGCCAATACATTCTCTCGGCGCACCCCGTCCGGGAGCCCCAGCTACCCGAACTCTCCCTCCACGTGTTGTCAGACCCTCACGTCTCTCGGGTCGCGCTCCTTGGGGAGGTCCCTCCGGCTCTGGCTGGACCACAGGAGCGTCTAATCCTAACCCTCGCCTAGATTCTAACACAATCGGTGTTGTAGGACTAGCATAGGCCAGTAGGGCGTCGGATAAACGCATGGGTTGTACGTTGGATGGATTGCGGCTAACTAGATAGTGTAAGCTAAAAGAAGGGCAAACCTGGTGATTCGCTCTACGTGGTATTGTTGCATTGGCATCCATATGCTGACGGATGGCCAGTTGAAAGAATCTTATGAATGGAATCAACTGGCGTTGCATTTTCCCACCGTTGTCCTGAATATTTTGAACTAGTTCGTGCCAGATCATGCCTGCGTAGTTGACATGTCTGTCGAAGGCAATGGCGTGAAAGAGGCGGAGAAAGTTCCCACTGCACTGATCTATTCCTTTCCACTTCGAGGACAAGCACCGATGGATTATTGTGAACATGGTGTACCACATCGGTGCCAGGTACTTTCGGTTGAACGCGGAGGGGCGGTTCAATGCATGGTTGTAGCCCAACGATCGAATATCTACACATAAGACATCGTCGCTGACGTATAGATCATAACCTTCGCGTCCATTGTCATTAGCTGCTGGAAGCTGAAGCAGTTGACGAAACATTTTAGGCATGAGAGCGAACGAGAAGTTGTCAATGCAAGCCTCGATACGTTGATTGTTTTCAGTGGTGATAACACGGATGGTGTGCCACACTTGTTGCAGGTGCAATTCGGGTACGTCCGTCGTGGCGGTTAGAGCATATTGGAGTGGATGGCCAGCAAGAATGTAGACGACGACCCGATGTTGAGGTCGAAACTCACTAGTATCGATGTGATGGTTGTTTCCCTTGATTTCAAGAACCTCGTCCGAGGGAAGCAGACCATTATTGGTTTCCATCAAGGAGGTGATCGGGATTTTCCGCGCCATGGTTTGGAGAGTGAGGTTGTTCGTCGGCCATTTGAGTACCTGAGTTAAAAAAAGTTAGGATTCAATGGTCGATAAGAATTGGAAATACTTACCTCAATGCGGATCCGGAGTTGTGGCCAAGAATGTTAGACACCAAGGTATTGCAAAATATGAGTGTATCCGGACAGGTAAGGTTTCCGGATGAGAATAGTATCCGTATAGATAACATACTGGGTAGAAAAGTTCCCGGTTGAGAGTACTTACCGGATGAAGTGTCCAGATAAGGAAACCGGAGAAAAAGGAAACCGAATCGAGGTGCTTACCGGATAGATGTGGTTACCGGATAAAGAGGTATTCGGGTAGTGATACTTTCTGGATAGATTAGGGTTCCGGATGCAAGGATACCGGATAAGAGACTTACCAGAAATGAGAGTGTATGGATTAAAACCCTAACCGAATAGTTTGAAACTATCTGGATGCAATCGGATCGAAAATTGGTTTCTAAATTTTCACCAGATACGATACGATCACAGAGGTCACAATCTCGATTTCAACACCATAACATAGTAAATTGGGACATGATGCAACTCGATTGCGTGCAAAATACATGATCGATCGAGATCCGAAGACGAACCGACGTCGTTGTTGGTGGTAATCGTCGATTAAGATCTCGATTGGGTGATTTGTGTGTGCGGTGCAATAAAGAGATTGATAAAACATGAAATCGAAATCATACGTGAGAGATTTGTGCGAAAAGCAGCGAGTGTAATACCCCGGGTAAGTTCGTTAGTTAAAATCCCTTTTTCCGTTAAATTTAGTTAACCTTAAAGTTGGATGTTAGGGTAAGTTTGGGTAAATTATAGGTTTAGGGGTGTTTGGGTCATTAAAGAGAAGTTCAAGGTTCATTTGGTAGTTGTGGTTTGATATTACCCCTTAAGCATCAGATAGTATTCTGATAACCTAAATTTAGAAAGTGTATGTGTGTGTGGAGGCGAAAAGGAGCAGAAGAAGAAAGTTACGGTTGCTACATCAATCGATTGGGTTAGAAGCGATTTTGAGGTAAGTCCTTTACATATTGTGTTTGTAATCATGTATAGAAGATATCTATCGGTTTAGAAACGTCGATTTCATTGTTTAGTGATAGTCTCAATCGAATATGGAAAATTTGGAACCGACTGTGTTCTTGGAGTCCCGGTGGACTCCCGGTCTTGTCGACTCCCGGTACCATAAAGTCCCGGTATAATGAACTCCCGGTAATATTAACTCCCGGTAGCGTGAACTCCCGGTATTAACAACTTTCGGTGATCGAACTCCCGGTACTGTGTAAGTCCCGGTACTGTGTAAGTGCCGGTACTGTGTAGTCCCGGTACCCTGTGTAGTCCCGGTAGTGGGTTAAGTACAGTGTGTAATGGGATAATTGAGGATAGGAACTTGTTAGGCTTTATGTAATCGGCTAGTAAAGCATATATGTATTTAAAATTGTTTCAGATACTGTGGAGTAGAAGTGAAAGATATAATCTTTTGAAAGAAGCTTGCGAGCGTTTTTGATAAGCGAAACAGGTGAGTTTTACTTTAAAAACGTTTTTAACTGGAATACATATGCGTATGGTTTGGGAATGTGATTATTTGTTTGTATGTGTGATATATGTGAATTATAATATATTGAGGTATTATATTTACATGAGTATTATACTATGATATAATACGTTGGCCGGGCGTAGGACCGGTGTGTTTGGGTATAGAATCTGTATAGCGTTGTTTGGCTGTAGATGTTGTACAGCGTTGTAAATTATTAGTTGGCTTGCAACCAACTAATATGGCCAGGAGGAATGAGAAGGGAAGGTACATGTTGTGTGAGTTCAAATTGATATATTTGATAGTGCTGTGTGATTTATATAAATAAAGTTTATATAAATGATTTCAAACTAACAGGGATTTTTCTCACTTAGACCCTTAGGTCTAACCCTCATTTTTGTTTTAAAAATATGTATTCCAGGTGGTGGATCGCGTAAGAGCAAGTAATTAGAGTAATCGATGGACGACTTTTGTGAAGGAATATATGACGAAGATTTTGGCATGTTTAGCAGTTGTATTACAATATTAAATGTTATGTATGTATTTAGTACAAAGTTTGTAGTAGAATGGCTTCTGCTAATTGTAAAAGACTACGGGACCGTACTTGTAATTTGATGTCTCTTTTGTTATATCGATGCTATGTTACATTATGTGATTTGTTGTGTATATGGGAATTGGGTTGTTACAAATGGTATCAGAGCCTTAGTTTAAAGGATTTAGGTATTTGTATCTGTACCTAGACTTAAACTGCATGTGTAGTAGGATGTCTCTATCATTATAGAACCTTGGGATGATGAAGTATAAAAGGTAGAAGGAACATCATGTAAGGTAATTTCATATTACACCTGGCCAGTGCAACAGGGAAACTTATCCGTTCGAGATTACACTGCTAGCTTTCTGGAAAAGTCTCGGTTCGCAGAATACTACGTTGCTATGGAGACGATGAAGATGGAAAGGTTTATCTTTGGGCTGAACTCAGAAGTCAGAAGGCTAGTGACTGCAAAGGGACCCGATACCTTCTCAGCTGCAGTTGATGCCGCAGAGAATGTTGAACGAGATATTAGAAGGGATGCTGGCGAAAAAAGTATCGGGAAGAGAAAGTGGGAAGGACCACAATACGATCCGAAGAAGTCCCGATTTCAGAGGTATGATAACCGTCCGTCGTTTCGACCAGCGGAAAGACCATGTCAGAAGTGCAACCGTGTCCACCAAGGAAATTGCCAAGGTAATTTACGAGCGTGTTATAAGTGTGGGAAGACCGGACACGTCATTAAAGATTGTAAGGTAACACGGTTATGTTTCTTATGCAATTCTCCGGATCACCTTCAGTCGGACAGTCCGTGGGGGAGGATACAGCAAGGTGGGTCATCGGGCAGGCCATCGATTGTTAAACCAGTAATACCAATACTGGAACCGCCAGTAACCAGGGGTCGTGCATTTCAAATGACCGAGAAAGAAGCGGAGGAAACTCCGGATGTGGTCACAGGTACATTTTTAATAAACTCTACACGTACTAAGGTGTTATTTGATTCCGGTGCAAACCGATCGTTTGTCTCCTACATTTGCTGCTTGCCTGTGTTTGAAACCTAAAATGCTAGAACATGCTCTATCAGTAGATACGACAAATGATAATCAAGTGTCGATTAAAGAAGTATTTGATGGCTGTGTGATAAATATAGAGGGGTGTGGAGTGCCGATACAATTGTTTCCGATAACTTTGATAGAGTTTGATGTAGTAGTTGGGATGGATTGGTTAGCTGAGAATCAGGCTAACATAGTTTGTGATAAGAAGTTAATAAATTTTGTATTACCTGATAAAAGACCAGTAGTGATTTATGGTGATCATAGGAATCATCAGTCTTGCCTTATATCGATGGTAAAAGCACGTAAGTGTGTTATTAAGGGTTGTCAGAGTTACTTGGCTTACGTGATAGATATTAAGCCAGAAAAGGATAGGATGGAAGATATTCCTATTGTTAGTGAATTCCCTGAAGTATTTCCCGAAGACTTGAATAGTCTTCCGCCCGTTAGACAAGTAGAGTTCGGTATAGACCTGATTCCTGGAGCCACTCCTGTAGCCCGTGCACCTTATCGTCTGGCACCCCCAGAGATGAAAGAGATGATGGCACAACTACAAGACCTATCTGATAAGGGTTTCATCAGACCTAGTTCTTCGCCGTGGGGAGCACCAGTGTTATTTGTGAAAAAGAAGGATGGTTCGATGAGAATGTGTATCGACTACCGAGAACTCTGAATAAGCGCACGATAAAGAACAAGTATCCGTTACCCCGAATTGATGACCTCTTCGACCAGTTAGTTGGAGCTTGCTATTTCTCCAAGATTGATCTAAGATCCGGTTATCACCAGTTGAAAGTTAAAGAAGAATACGTTCTAAAGACTGCCTTTCGAACAAGGTATGGTCATCACGAATTCTTAGTGATGCCGTTTGGACTGATGAACGCTCCAGCTGCTTTTATGGATTTAATGAATCGGGTATGTAAGCCGTATCTCGATAAATTTGTAATTGTATTTATCGATGATATACTTATCTATTCCCGATCCAAGGAAGAGCATGCGCAACACCTTCGTTTGATTCTGGAGCTATTAAAGAAGGAGAAGTTGTATGCTAAATTCTCGAAATGTGAATTTTGGTTACGAAAAGTTCAGTTTCTGGGGCATGTAGTTTCCAAAAAAGGGATACAAGTTGATCCGATGAAAGTGGAAGCAGTTGAAAAGTGGGAATCGCCGAAGACAGCAACCGAAGTACGTAGTTTTCTGGGTTTAGCCGGCTACTATCGGAAATTCATAAAAGACTTCTCTCGTATTGCCACGCCTTTGACTAAGCTGACCCGGAAGAACCTGAAGTTTGAATGGAAAGCAGAACAAGACGAGGTATTCCGGATATTGAAAGAGAAACTGTGCAGCGCGCCGATTCTATCACTACCTGAAGGTTCGGAAGACTTTGTTGTTTATAGTGATGCGTCCAAACTGGGATTGGGATGCGTGCTTATGCAGTGTGGGAAAGTTATTGCTTATGCTTCTCGTCAATTAAAGGATCATGAAAGACAATATCCTACGCACGACATGGAGCTTGCAGCAGTTGTCTTCGCGTTAAAGATTTGGAGACATTATCTGTATGGTTCCAAATGTCAGATTTATACCGATCATAAGAGTCTCCAACATCTCTTTGACCAGAAGGAACTAAATATGAGACAAAGAAGATGGCTAGAATTGCTGAATGATTACGACTGTGAAATCCTTTATCATCAGGGAAAGGAAAATGTAGTAGCTGATGCATTGAGTCGTCAAGAAAGGAATGGAACAATAAAAGTTATTACGCTACGAACTGAACTCCTACCCAACATATTTGACGAATTGCAGAAGTGTCAAGTGGAAGCTTATCAGGATGAACATCTGAAATCAGAACGGTTAGCGGGGATGTCAGCATTGCTAGTAAAAGATGATCGTGGGTTATTGTGTCTAGGAAACAGAGTGTGGGTACCTCGTTTGGGTGGGTTATGTGATCGTGTTTTAAAAGAAGCTCATAAATCCCGTTTCTCTATTCACCCAGATACAAACAAGATGTATAAAGACCTAAAGCAATTCTATTGGTGGCCGGGGATAAAAAGAGGGATTGCTCAGTATGTGGAAAGATGTGATACTTCTAAGAAAGTGAAGATCGAACACCAAAATCCGTTTGGTCAACTACAGCGGCTAGAAATACCTATGTGGAAGTGGGAGCAGATTACCACAGACTTCATCACGAAGCTACCAAGGACTCCGAAGGGATTTGATTCTATTTGGGTGATCGTCGACAGATTGACAAAGTCTGCACACTTTCTACCGATAAAGGAAACCGATTCGATGGAGCGATTAGCTAAGTTGTACATTGACGAAATAGTAACACGACATGGAGTTCCAATCTCGATCATTTCTGATCGTGATAGTCGTTTTACTTCAAGAATTTGGAGAAGTTTTCAAAGAGAAATGGGGACACAGATAAAGTTAAGTACGGCGTATCATCCCCAAACAGATGGGCAGAGTGAACGAACGATTCAGACCTTAGAAGATATGCTCCGGGCTTGCATTGTTGATTTTGGGGGATCGTGGGATAAGTATTTACCGTTGATCGAATTCGCTTACAACAACATTTATCATTCCAGCATACAAGCAGCACCGTTTGAAGTTCTGTATGGTAGGAAATGCCGAACGCCTCTATGTTGGAACGAAGTGGGAGAGAAACAGTTAGCGGGGCCGGAAATAGTTCAATTAACTGCCGATAAGGTTACTCAGATTTGAGAAAGATTGAAAGTGGCTCAAGATAGACAGAAGAGCTATGCTGACTGACGTCGAAAGCCTTTGGAATTTCAAATCGGGGATTTCGTAATGTTAAAGGTTTCGCCATGGAAGGGAGTCATCCGATTTGGGAGACAAGGTAAACTTAGCCCAAGGTATATCGGACCGTTTGCAATTACAGAAAGGATCAGTGAAGTAGCTTACCGATTAGATCTTCCATCAGAATTGAGCAAAATCCATAATGCATTTCACGTATCGAACTTCCGAAAGTGTTTGGTTACTCCAGGTCAGTCAGTCTCCCTACCAGAAATACAAGTTGATGAAAGACTGAATTATGTGGAAGAGCCGGAAGCTATAGTTGATCATAAAGTTAAAGTGCTGCGGAATAAGGAGATCATGCAAGTGAAAGTTCAGTGGAGGCATCATAGAGGTCAGGATGCTACGTGGGAAACCGAATCGGAAATGAGAGCCAAATACCCTCATCTTTTTGCTTAACTGAATTCCGGGACGGAATTCTTTTAAGGGGGAGATGATGTAATACCCCGGGTAAGTTCGTTAGTTAAAATCCCTTTTTCCGTTAAATTTAGTTAACCTTAAAGTTGGATGTTAGGGTAAGTTTGGGTAAATTATAGGTTTAGGGGTGTTTGGGTCATTAAAGAGAAGTTCAAGGTTCATTTGGTAGTTGTGGTTTGATATTACCCCTTAAGCATCAGATAGTATTCTGATAACCTAAATTTAGAAAGTGTATGTGTGTGTGGAGGCGAAAAGGAGCTGAAGAAGAAAGTTACGGTTGCTACATCAATCGATTGGGTTAGAAGCGATTTTGAGGTAAGTCCTTTACATATTGTGTTTGTAATCATGTATAGAAGATATCTATCGGTTTAGAAACGTCGATTTCATTGTTTAGTGATAGTCTCAATCGAATCTGGAAAATTTGGAACCGACTGTGTTCTTGGAGTCCCGGTGAAGTCCCAGTGGACTCCCGGTACCATAAAGTCCCGGTATAATGAACTCCCGGTAATACTAACTCCCGGTAGCGTGAACTCCCGGTATTAACAACTTCCGGTGATCGAACTCCCGGTACTGTGTAAGTCCCGGTACTGTGTAGTCCCGGTACCCTGTGTAGTCCCGGTAGTGGGTTAAGTACAGTGTGTAATGGGACAGTTGAGGATAGGAACTTGTTAGGCTTTATGTAATCGGCTAGTAAAGCATATATGTATTTTAAATTGTTTCAGATACTGTGGAGTAGAAGTGAAAGATATAATCTTTTGAAAGAAGCTTGCGAGCGTTTTTGATAAGCGAAATAAGTGAGTTTTACTTTAAAAGCGTTTTTAACTGGAATACATATGCGTATGGTTTGGGAATGTGATTATTTGTTTGTATGTGTGATATATGTGAATTATAATATATTGAGGTATTATATTTACATGAGTATTATACTATGATATAATACGTTGGTCGGGCGTAGGACCGGTGTGTTTGGCTATAGAATCTGTATAGCGTTGTTTGGCTCTAGATGTTGTACAACGTTGTAAATTATTAGTTGGCTTGCAACCAACTAATATGGCCAGGAGGAATGAGAAGGGAAGGTACATGTTGTGTGAGTTCAAATTGATATATTTGATAGTGCTGTGTGTTTTATATAAATAAAGTTTATATAAATGATTTCAAACTAACAGGGATTTTTCTCACTTAGACCCTTAGGTCTAACCCTCATTTTTGTTTTAAAAATATGTATTCCAGGTGGTGGATCGCGTAAGAGCAAGTAATTAGAGTAATCGATGGACGGCTTTTATGAAGGAATATATGACGAAGATTTTGGCATGTTTAGCAGCTGTATTACAATATTAAATGTTATGTATTTATTTAGTACAAAGTTGGTAGTAGAATGGCTTCTCCTAATTGTAAAAGACTACGGGACCGTACTTGTAATTTGATGTCTCTTTTGTTATATCGATGTTATGTTACATTATGTGATTTGTTGTGTATATGGGAATTGGGTTGTTACAGCGAGAAATGAGTGTTCGTGCGTCGTGTGGTTTGTGAGAGATTTAGAGAAGATCTGGAAAGTATGTTTGAGTGGAGTGACCAGATATTTATATTGGAAATGAATCCGGATGAGGTATCCGGGCACGTCATCCGGATAGATGCATTGTCCGGACGTGTTATTCGGATAAGTGCACTGTCCGAGCGTGCGATCCGGTACCCTTACCCGAGTCCAGATTGGCATCCGGAAACTGAGGGTATCCGGGTGACTGGATGGGTATACGGTCACTATTGGACTTTTAAGAAAACACAAATTGAGACGTTGTCCATTGTACTCTCCCACTCCCCCTCGAAAGATGAGCACGAAAGATACCTTTAATTCTCGCCCCCATTGACTTGTGCATACTAAGACTGAAATACGATGTGTCGCTCCCCCTCAATGTGTGCCTAAAGACTTGATGCAAATAAGAAAACGTGCACACGGATATTGTTTGACACAAAAAAAATTTGGATGATAAGGTAAAAAAACGTGTCACTCCCCCTCACAATGTAAACTTACTAATTGACGTAGTTCCACGCGGTGGTGCTCCCCCTGAACAAATGAGCAAACTGTGAAACGCACGGGTGGTAAACAAATGAAACAAAGAACAAAATACACAATATAGGAAATTACGAGAGAAAAATTTAAACAAGCGAAATCTAACTTAGTAATACATAAGTTTAACAAATAATGAGATCGATACAAGTAGAATGCAGTAACGAAGAAGTGTGTACTTGACCTTCCAGAGATGAATTTGCTATATGATGCTCAGTATTAACAAAGTAGAGTTCGATTGTACCTCTTTCGATGTGATCCTTGATGAAGTGATTGTTAATGCCAAAAATCGCACCAAAGGGACAACTTAAGGTCGATGTGGACTTAAACAACTAAAGAAAGAATCTTTCGACGAGACGTGCGACGATAAATAAAATAAAGAAACAAGGGATTTGATGACGCATGAAAAACCTCAATCGAGGAAAAAACCTGCGGACGACAGGGGGTGTCGTCGCTGCACTATGGTCGCCAATCAGGGGCGATGTCCTTGGATACTGGTGTCGATCGTACAGAGATTACAATACAAATGAAGGAAATGCTTCGAAATGTAAAGTACAAGTGTTTGAATGTAAAAATAGGTGTTTGTCGTGTACGAAACAAAGTATGAACTGCTGGTCGAGGGCTGTTGTCGTGCGTCGAGAGCGATACTTAGAATAATGGTTCTTCACTTCAGGTGTTCTTGAATATTGCTTCGGTTGTTAATCGCCGGATATTCGATGTCTTGAAATGTTGATTGAGCTTGATATTTATAGTCTTCGTGTCCTTAGCTTCATCCATGAATGCTCCTTTAATGGCCTTAACGGTTGGAAACGGTCGCCGGAGTAATGATCTTCGTCCGTTACGGTCGCCGACTGTTTAATGATTGCGTCGGTTATAGTCGTTGCTACTTAATGACTTTTATTCCTGCATTAAACACTTAACAAACGGTCATCGTGAACGTTAGCTTTGGTCGAGGTCGCACGTCCTTATATAATAGTCGTGCGGATCGGGCGACGCTATGGTCGAGCGTCGTAAGGAACTCTCGACTTACCTGTTATGAGGGACGACGATGGTGTTCTGGGTCTTTGTCGAGACCTTATCTTAATACAAGATATAGTCCTTAATCATACGTCTTACTTGTTCTGGTCGCGGTCGAGCGACGTGATTTTTTGCCCAAACAGTTTGCCCCCAAAATTTGAAAATTGAATGTCAAATTTAAGTTTTAAATTTTGCTTGTCGAACGCTTAGACTTGTGACCTGGGTTGAGGGACTTACCTAGTTGTCGTGGAACTAGACCGGTTCGCCTTTAACTGAACGAGAAGTTGAAAAGTTGTGACGTCATACTGACGCGCGATGATGCTTACAGCTGTCGAGGACAGGTGTCGAAGATCTGGGCGGATATACGAAAGGACATGGACGCGTGTTGATTTGCCGAAGGACTTGATCTGATATATCCGTCCGCATAAATAGAGATTGCGATTGGTTTTCTTCTGTTTACGATTTAGGACAGTGTTGAGCAGAGCTTTCTCTTAGGGTTTCTTTGTCGCTTTTCGTTCGATTACCCTGTTCGGAATTTTCAATTTTCAGGATCATATAAGATACCAATTCTTTAGTCGTCGTATGCGCCGCACGTCCATTGCCAGGAAACCTAAGAAGAACTGGGATATCTGGGGTTTTTCGGACTTGCTTATTAATTTGACAGGTTTAGAGATATCGACGGAGCCTAAGAGTATTATAGAAACCGAGGACGATCTAGACGACTTCAGAAGCCTGGCTAGGATTCCCATGGGGATCATTATAAACAGGGCTGGTGGTGTTCGTCCTGAAATGTGTGCTAAAGGGTATGTTGTTATATATGAGTACCCGTTTAAGATAGGTTTCCGCTGGCCATATTTGCTTCTAGCCAAGGAGTTTATGTGCGAATTTGACCTCTCGCCAGGACAACTGATGCCCCAGTTTTGGCGAGTAATTTTGGTCATTGAACGACTTACTTCCGGTTGGGATTCACCGATGGGTGTAAGGGACCTTCTGACGGCGTACAAAGTCACAAAGGACCAGTATTGGCGTTATAGCTTGTTTTCGAGATATAAAGGTGATCGTACTTTGGTTTTAAATACATCAGTCAATGATCGTGGGTGGAAGAAGAAATATGTATTCGTACGGTTAGCGATGCTCGACTCTGATAGTGACTGGATCAGAGAGGGCTGGAATATGACGGATGAGTTGTCGATCTATAACTTTTTAACCGGTTCTTATCTGATTCCTCTTTGACTGTTCTTTTCTCTTATGCTCAGAAATTAATTTTGACAAAGTAAAACCTGATCAAGAATCCAAGGCTAAGATCAAGAAATTTTTAGAGTTCAGTGGCAGGGATCGGATGTACGTTAATTGTCACCTGGTAGATGAGGATGACGACACTGTTTTCTTGAGTGATAGGATCAGAATGGGTTGAGAGGAAAGGGAGAAAAATGATGAAGAAGAAGAGGAGTCCGAGGGGACTGAAGGAGATGATCTGGAAGTAGAGATAACCGGTAATTGTTCTTCTCTTCTCTTTTTAATCTATTTTTATTCTTCGAGTGTCTAATCCTTTGTTTTCGCCCATACAGGGGAATCTCATGCACGGATGTCATCTTCTGTTACTAGGATGATGACTCAGGCTGATCCGACTCATAAGGCGAGGGATGACAGAAAGAAGGACACTTCGACGACTGGGTCAGGGGTCCTGAAAGAGATCTTAACATCTGGGTCAGGTCTCTTGAAAAGAAAAGAAGTCCCGACGGCTGGGTCTGACTTCTCGAAGAGGACAAGGATGTCCATTCTGAGGGAACCGTCTCTGAAGATGGGTAACCCACCGAGGGTTGCCTTGTCCAGGAAGGCGATGCCGTCGGTTGCGTTTGACACGACCGGCGCAAAATCCGTGGATACTGCGCAACCGGCGACGATGTTTCCTGTCGTATTATCCGGCCTTTCGTCGGCCGACATGGACAAAGGCGCGCAGAAAGGATCTGTGGGGGAGACGACGGTCAACTTTACGTTGCCATCGGATTTTCTGGACGACAATGTCTTGGACGAGACGAAGTTGCTTCCCCACTTAGAAAAATATTTGCTCCCATCTTTCAGGGAGCGTTTTGACGGGTTTTCTTTTGAGAAAAAAGAGTTCCATGCAGCTGGACTTGTATTCCTGGTAAGTTTCTCTTTCAAAACTTGTTTTGTCGCAGTCGTTGTCGTTGTTTATTGACGATGTTCGTCTTTATGATTTTGCAGGCATTTCAAGCTTGCTTAGCATTACAGGCTGAGACGACGAATGTAGGGAGCTTGACGGCTTCTGTTATCAAGGATGAAGAAGCAGCGTTGGCTAAGGAAAAAGCTGCCCTGGAGCACGAAGAGGCGGTGTCAATGCGTCTTGACCATGCTTTTGATGAGCTAGATGCCCTCAGTCATGCAAGGGACGAGGTGGATTCCCGTTTGAAGGAATCTCTATCTTTGATGTGTGATCAGAGAGAGGAGCTGGAGGGGATGAAGGCATCTTTAGCTGCGAAGAAAAAGGAGGTTGAAGAATCCAAGATTAAAGCGACGAACTTGGAGGAAGAGTTCGAGGAGTTGAAGGTTGAGAATAGGTCTTTCTTTTCTTACGCTCGACTTACTGCGCGTGCTGCTATCATGCGACGACACCTGCTAGGAAAAGACCCTCTTGCTTTGGCGAAGGAGGAGTTGGACACCTATCTGAATGGCGTTGGGACCGAGAGAGATCTTGACTTAGATGATGAGAAAGATGTCGAAGAAGAGATGGCAGGAGAAAACCTTCTGGATGGGACTTCGGGCACGAATGCAACGGATGTTCCTTCTTTAGTTTAAGAATTTTGTCTTTCTTTTTTGTTTTACTGCTCGACCGTTGGTGGTCGAGCGCGTTTTTGACAATTTTTCTGATGAATGCACTTTTTTTGGTTTGAACTTTATTGGTAAACAACTATCGCATCAATTGAACATAAGAAACATAGAAATCATGCGACCAAGGCATTTATAAAATATGAGAACATACGATCAAAGTATCCATACAGGGTATAAGAAAGAAAAAATAAGGCATTCGTTTAGAATGTATGCTAATCAAACACCAATACATGCGACTAAGGTATTTATTCAAAACGCGGCGTTTTTCTAAGTTAAGAAGCTCAGGCTGCGAAGCCGTCTATGCAATCGTGCGATTAAGTCGTTCGATTAGCTATAAGGCGTGATCAAGTCATGGACCTGATCATCTATGTCGTGCGATCCTGCGATAAAACGATGTCGAGGGTTGGTCGTTGGCTCACCAACGACCCTTCGATGGTTAAGTCAGTAGCTGTTTGTGAGAAATATTTGTATGGAAAAGAGTTAGAAATCATACCTTTCTCCTTCATTGGGTATTGCCCCCTGTCATTTATTATCCTATTCTTTTTGGAAAGAGAGATAGGTTTTAAATGACAGGACGACACGACGATCCGATGAGATACTGTCTGTGATTGATCATGTCGTCGTACGACAGGGCACCATAGCGACGTTTCGACTCATTCTCGATCTTCAGGATTCCCAATGGCGTAGGAGATTTTAATTGATAACTTTTGCATGCTCGGGAGTCGACGGTCGATGGCTGTTAATAACGACATTATCAATAATATCTTTGAGATTACCTTGTGGAACATGATATGCCAATTCCTTCTTGAGTGCGATACAATCATCTGTCGCATGACCATGGTCGACGTGGAAGTCGCACCACTTTGATTTATCCTTCTTAGCATCGTCCAAGTCAGACTTCTTCGGCCACCGAATGGTTGCTTGGGTGGTCTTTAGAGCTTCGACTAAGTCTTTAGCTGACCCTTTGAACCCATAAGAGGAGATCTTGGGGTACACGGGGAATTTAGTCGCGGTTTTAGCTTCCGCCTTCGTCTTGAAACGAACGTTTGAAATCTGACGCACTGGATCTATTCTGGATATGGCTTTCGGCTTGAATTCTGGCTTCTTGACACCTAACGGCTTCTTGTCGTCAGTGTGTTTGCGACGAAAGGCTGCATCGTCTTCGACCCTCATATACGCTAAGGTTCGAGCTCGGACGTCTTCGAAAGTATCTGGGGGATACTTGGTCAGATCGATATATAGACCCGAACTATCGTCTAGACCACGTTTATAGGCTTCGATCGCAGTTTTGATGTCACAATTTCGGATACTGATCATTTCGGCATTGAATCTATTGAAATAACTTCGAATAGACTCATTGGTCTTCTGCACGACATAGTACAGATCACTAGTCTGCTTTTCCATCTTACGACTGCTGGCGAATTGCCGGGAGAATTGGTTGACCAATTCAGCGAACGACCCGATAGATTTGGGTTTGAGATTGATCAACCACTGGAGAGCTGGACCAGTGAGAGTCGCCCCGAAACTCTTTCACATGCATACTTCCTGGTACATGTGTTGAATCGAGATTGTCCACATGAGCTGCTTATACTGCGCGACATGCTCGGTTGGATCGGTCACACCCGAATACTTGGGAGTGAAGGCAGGAATGTTATACTTCTTTGGGACCTCGACGGTGGCGATCTCGTCGATGAAGGGCGACGCCTGATACCCCGAGCGAGGCTCGACGTCGACAGGCACGGCTGCCCCAGGCAACTTGGCGAGCAAGGACAGGACGCACTCATTTTGGTCTTCTAACATCTTCAAACGCTGGGCAACGGGATTGTTAAGATCAGGATTTGCCCCTGTCGAGGGATTGGTCCCTGGACTAGTGCCATTACCATGCGATGAACCATTGGTGTCCCCGTTGAACGGGACAAAATATGGCTGCGACCCATAGTGGAATTGTTGCGGTCCATTCTGAAACGATTGTGGTCCCTGCTGAAATGGCTGCGATCTCTGCTGGAAAGATTGCGATCCTTGCTGGAAAGGTTGCGGACCACTTTGGAACGGCTGGGAAAACGGCTGGGATCCATTCTGAAACGGCTGGGCGCCACCTTGCAATGGTTGGGATCCATTGTTCAAGGGTGGTGGTCGGATGTGCTGAGGGGGAATCTGCCCAGACTGGGGATTCGGAATGAACGGACCCGGCTGCTGATTCTGCATGAATGGACCTGGATGCTGATTCTGCATGAATGGACCTGGATGCTGATTCTGTGCGGACGGGCCTGGTCCCGGACCTGGATTCTGGATGAATGGTCTAGGACCATTCTGGGGTCTAAAAGGATTCCTTAGTTGCGCGATCTCTTCATCTGCTCTGCGATTCTGCTATGCCATTGCATTGAGTTGATTCCTGGCAACCTCGAGCTCCTGATACATCTGAGCGATGGCTTGCTGCGGATTTCCAGGGGCTGCCATTTTCCTGCAACAGAAAATAGAAGAAACTCCAACAAACTATTAGTAGAATGCACGTTCGTCGAGGATTTTCTATAGATGTAGTCCCACGGATGGCACCAAACTGTTAATGCCAAAAATCGCACCAAGGGGACAACTTAAGGTCGATGTGGACTTAAACAACTAAAGAAAGAATCTTTCGAAGAGACGTGCGACGATAAATAAAATAAAGAAACAAGGGATTTGATGACGCAGGAAAAACCTCAATCGAGGAAAAAACCTGTGGACGACAGGGGGTGTCGTCGCTACACTATGGTCGCCAATCAGGGGCGATGTCCTTGGATACCGGTGTCGATCGTACAGAGATTACAATACAAATGAAGGAAATGCTTCGAAATGTAAAGTACAAGTGTTTGAATGTAAAAATAGGTGTTTGTCGTGTATGAAACAAAGTGTAAACTGCTGGTCGAGGGCTGTTGTCGTGCGTCGAGAGCGATACATAGAATAATGGTTCTTTACTTCAGGTGTTCTTGAATATTGCTTCGGTTGTTAATCGCTGGATATTCGATGTCTTGAAATGTTGATTGAGCTTGATATTTATAGTCTTCGTGTCCTTAGCTTCATCCATGAATGCTCCTTCAATGGCCTTAACGGTTGGAAACAGTCGCCGGAGTAATGATCTTCGTCCGTTACGGTCGTCGGCTGTTTAATGATTGCGTCGGTTATAGTCGTTGCTCCTTAATGACTTTTATTCCTGCCTTAAACACTTAACAAACGGTCATGGTGAACTGTTGATCCAAACCCTCAGTGATTTGATAATGACCCTCTCTTATATACTTAGTGAAAATTGTAAGTAAACAATATGTATCAGAGTTTCACTATCGCTGATAAGTACTAAGATCTTCCAGTACCGCTGATAGGAACTCTCGCTCTTTTAAATTAAACATTCAGCGAACATTGTTCATCATTAATGCTCTGAGTCTGTTCAGTCATTATGATGATCGTTGATAAGTTAGTTGTTTACTTATGATCCCTGAAGACAAGTTTCACGTCAACAAAGGTTCTACGCTGAATTCGAAGATCAAGCTCAAGAACCAGCGACAAGTCTCCTAATGAACTGATGCGGATCAGCGAAGACTCAGATTTGTCCACTCAACGTGAAGTATCAAGTACAAGACTTCAGCTATCGCTGAACTTTATCATCTCCTGAATAGTAAATGATAATCGCTGAATCAACGAAAGCTGATCATGATGTCCTCCGTACAAAGTACTTTTGTCTTAACCACCCTTGCACGACTCCGTACGAATTGTCAGAAAAGAACCTCCGAATATCTGAAATCGTACAACCACTCTGATACTACACTATTCATCCATACGGCTACTAAGGTTGTCAACCAAGGTCAATGACATGCAACCAACCAGCTGATGACACGTGTAAAGTGTATACTGACTTGCATTAAATGCATGCAGTATATAAAGAGATGAACTCACTTCATTTGAAGTAACTTTCTAACTCTGGACAAGTTCAATCTCTTATCTCAAGATATGTTATTATTAGTAATTTCCTTATCTCTCTTAGTGCAAGAAACCTTAGTGTTCCAACTTGTTTAGATTTAGGTTTATCCTTAATCTTGTCTCCGCAACAAGCTGTAAATTGTTAACGATTTATCAATAAACAATTTAGAAAAGTAAAATTTGTGTGTTTGTATTCAACACCCCCCCCCCCCTTCTACAAACTTGTATAGGCCTTCGGGACCAACAAGTGGTATCAGAGCAGAGTTGTTTAATCTCATAAACAAGATCTAATCTAAGATATTTCTCTTCCTTGCTATTATCTGAAAATGGCCAACACAAACACACATTATATAGAAAATGGTTCTCTTGCAAAACCCCCTAGATTTTCCAGAGATAACTTCAACTTGTGGAAAAATAGGATGACACTCTTCTTAGAAGGTGTAGACCCTACTATGACCTACTATCTTGAAAACGGCCCACACATCGCTGTAACAATTGATCCTTTAGTTCCAGCCACTGCAACTAGACCTGCTATTCCAGAAAGGCTGATTCCTAAGGAAATACACATGTGGACCGATGAAGATAAGAAGAAAGTGGCTATAGATACAAAAGCCAGATCCATACTATCCATGGCCCTTCCTGACGAAGTCTACCATTCCGTCATGAACCTGAAATCATCAAAAGCCATGTGGGACACAATATGTGTTCAGTATGAAGGAACGTCTGAAGTCCAGGACTCAAGAAAGATCAACCTGGTAAGACAATACGAAAGCTTCATTTCTGGTAAGAATGAAACTCTCTCTGAAGTTCACCAACGTTTTAATTGCTTAATTATAGATCTAAAAACTATTGGTAAGGAATATTCTAACTTTGAAGTGCTGACAAAGTTTTTAGAATGTTTACCTAAAAGCTGGGACAATTATTCCATGTGTCTCAAGCTGTCAAAGGATCTTAAATCAATGACCCTTTCAACCTTATATGGTACATTGCTGAATCATGAGCAATCTAGCCATCTTAAGAAGAATCTTGTAAAAGATTCCAAAAGCACCCCTGTTGCTTTAATCTCAGAGGAACCTTCTACTCAGCGACCCTCAGTCACTATCACTGAGTTAGAAAGTAACTCTGAATGGTCATCAGACTCTGATTCTTCAGATGATGATGAATCCTTGGCTCTCCTAACTAAAAAGTTCAGGAGATTCGCCAAGAAGAAAATGTTTAGAAAGAACAAACCTCTTTCCATAACTGACAAGCCTAAATCATCAGCTTTTGTTGATAAGGCTACTGCTACTTGTTTCAACTGCGAAAAGACAGGTCATTTCGCTAATGAGTGCAGGTCAAAGAAAGTCATGAGACCTTCAGCTTTCTCAAAGAAAAACTTTGTTCCAAGGAATAAAGATGACAAATACTCAAAGCTGAAGGAGAAGTATGAAAAGCTGAAAAGCTTTAAGAAGAAAGGAAAAGGCCTGATGGCTGACTATGATTGGGCTGCTTCTGATGAAGAAGCATCGTCATCTGACTCTGAAGATGATGAAGCAAATCAATGTCTCATGGCCAAGATTGAAGAAGAGGAAGAAAGTTCAGACATTCCCTCCACTTCAACATCTGCCATTCAGGTATCACCTTCTTTCTTTACCAATATTGCAAATATTAATGAAGCTGATAGTCTCCGTAAGATCGATCTCTTGACTAGAAGTTTATACGAAGCCATGAACGGCAAAACTGTGGTTGAAAACCAAAATCTTGATCTCGCTGAAAAGCTTAAAAACTGCCACCTTCAAATAGAAAAGCTTTCTAAAATTGAAGATGGTTTTAAAGATCAAGTCTATTTAAATCAGCTAGTCAAAATCGAACGACCAGAAGCTATCGCTGCATTAAAAGTTGAACAAGCTACTGTTGAAGGATGGTGTAATTATTCAACAAAGATCACTGAGATAATTAAGGCTCTGATTCCTCTGAGTGATAAACGTGGTCTGGGTTATAAATATGATACTCCAAAACCAACCACTGAACGTTCAATGCTTAAATTTGGAACGTTCGTATCCTCAGTCACTGACACTTCATCATATCAGTGCTCCTCGTCCATTACACCAATCCCTGAGGAAACTCCTACCTCCTCAAAAGGTAAGGAGAAAATGGTTTATTCAAAACCTACCTCTGTCTCTAAAGACAAAGGTAAAGGAATTGTTATTTATCAAAATCCTCAGAAGGGTACCTTAGTACCAAAGCTGAATGCTTCTAAAGCCTCAGTGACCAACCCCTCTGGATCTAGAAAGCTGATCTCTGGATCTATTCAGCGATCTACTCCTAGACTCAGAGTGGATGTCCTTGGTAAGAAATCTGAAGAACTGAATGTTCGTCCCATTTCTAAAGCCAATAGTTTACTTGGTGCTGGCACTTCTAATTCGAAATTAAAAGCTCAGCATACAAGTGGTCCTAGAACTACTTTTAGTTATAGGAAATGTTATCACTGTGGACTTACCGATCATATTGCTAGTAAGTGCCCCACAGCCACCAAAGCTGAAAAGATAGCTAAGGTGAAGATTGCCCCCAAGGCAAAGAAGACCAACCCCGATGCAAATCAGGTCAAGGTGACTCCTACCACTGAAGTTAAGAAATTAACCAAAGTGAAGAAAGACAAAGTTGAATCTTCAAATGATGCGAAGACCGCTGAACCTTCTATTCCAACTAGCTCCACTGACAAACGTGTATACATGGTTAAGTGGGTACCCAAGCAAAACTAATCTTCCTTTGTAAATGCAGGTTAAGAAGGGTATCTGGTATCTCGATAGCGGATGCTCTAGACACATGACTGGAAAGAAAAACCTGCTCGCTGAATACAAGGAAGAGAAGGGTCCCTCTGTGACTTTCGGTGGAAATGGAAAAGGACACACCCGAGGGTATGGTGTACTTTCAAATGGTACAACCTCCTTCAGAAGAGTCGCATATGTTGAAGGGCTGAAGCATAATCTTCTGAGCATCAGTCAGCTTTGCGACATGGATAACAAAGTGATTTTCAATAAGGAATCCTGCTTTGTCACTGACAAAAAGGAGAAGATAACTCTCAGCGGTTATCGTTTGGAAAATGTTTATGTAATAAACATGGACTCAACAACCACTGAGAACTCCTGTTTCTTCTCAAAGGCATCTTCTGATGTTAACTGGCTATGGCACAAGAGGCTCTCGCATCTAAATTTCAACACACTGAATACTCTTTCCTCCAAAGAGTTAGTCACTAGTCTACCTCAGCATTCATACGCCAAAGAGTCTTTATGTTCAGCGTGTGAAAAAGGGAAGCAGACCAAGGCAAGCTTCAAGTCAAAGCAAGTCTCCCCAGTGTCATCTCCTCTACAACTACTCCATATTGATTTGTTTGGCCCTGTTAACAAACAATCCATCGCTGGAAAGAAATATACGCTGGTCATAGTTGATGAATTCTCTCGTTACACATGGGTAATGTTTCTCCGTTCTAAGAGTGACACCCCTGAAGAACTCATCACCTTTGTTCGGAAGATGGAAACTCTGAACAATATGACTGTTCGCTCAATAAGGAGTGATCATGGAACTGAATTCAAAAACAGTTCTCTTGATTCCTTCCTTGAGAGTAAGGGTATTTCTCACAACTTTTCGTCAGTGAGAACACCGCAACAAAATGGAGTCGCTGAAAGATGAAATAGAACAATTATTGAAGCTGCACGTTCAATGCTCAGCGATTCTCACCTGCCTACTCAGTTTTGGGCAGAAGCTGTCAACACTGCTTGTTTTACGCAAAACAGGTCGCTGATAGTTAAAAGATTCAAAAAGACAGCGTATGAACTCTTTCATGGGAGAAAGCCTTCAATCAGCTTTCTTCACATCTTTGGATGTCAGTATTTCATACTGAACAACAGAGATGCCCTTGGAAAGTTTGATCCTAAGGCTGATGATGGAATCTTTCTTGGATACTCCTCAGTCTCCAAAGCCTTCAGAGTCTTCAACCGTAGAAGACAAACTGTAGAAGAAACTATTCACGTCACGTTTGACGAATCCCGTTCAGCGAACTCTAAACCGTCCGCTGATACTGAAGAACTGAATCAACGGATGTTTTCTCATCTTGGTGATTTAGAAGAAGTTCCCACTCATCATGCTCACACCGTAGAAAATGATGGTCCTACTATCATTCCAGATATGCAGAATAGTGAAGCTGAAACATCTTGGGTCTCAGCTGTTCCTATAAACACTATACCTGCAGTTGATCCAAATGTCTCAGAAATTCCATCTATTTCTCAGCAATCAGTGAATGAAGTGACAAATGCAAACATTCCTCTCTTAGCTGATAATCCAGAAGTAGCTGAAGCCTCATCTTCAGTTTCTCCAGTTCAGACTGAGTCAGCGACGTATGCTCCGGCTCAGCGATGGACTGTAAATCACCCAATCGATCAAATTCTTTGTGATCCTAACGCTGGTATTCAGACTCGTAGAAGTGCAGGTAATATTTTTTTATTTGTTAACTTTATTTCTCTAACTGAACCAAAGAAAATAGATGATGCCCTCAGAGATCCAAACTGGGCCAGCGCTATGCAAGAAGAGCTGACTGAATTCGAAAGAAACAAAGTTTGGAAACTCGTTCGTAGACCAACTGACAAAACGGTGATAGGCACTAAATGGGTCTATCGAAACAAGTTGGACGAACATGGTACTGTAACTCGCAACAAAGCTCGTCTTGTTGCTCAGTGATACAGACAAGAGGAAGGCATAGATTATGACGAAACTTTTACTCCAGTAGCAAGACTTGAATCTATTCGTCTTTTCTTAGCATATGTTGTACACAAAAACTTCACTGTACATCAGATGGATGTTAAGTCAGCGTTTCTGAATGGAAAGCTGAATGAAGAAGTGTATGTGGAACAACCTCCAGGATTCTCAGATCCTAAGCATCCAGGTTATGTTTATAAACTGGACAAGGCACTTTATGGCTTAAAGCAAGCTCCTCGTGCATGGTATGATACTCTCTCTACTTATCTCCATATTGAACAATTTGAGAGAGGTAAGATTGACAAAACTCTATTTTTTAGAAAAGTGAAAGGTCATATCATTTTAGTTCAAATATATGTTGATGACATTATATTTGGTTCTACTAACCCTGAGCTTTGTACTCGTTTCGCTGATAGAATGAAAGATGAGTATAAAATGAGCATGATGGGTGAACTAACATATTTCCTTGGTCTTCAGATTAAGCAAACTGAAAAAGGAACTTTCATTAATCAGGGAAAATATGTTAAAGATATGCTGAAGAAATTCGACTTAACTGAAAGTTCAGCTATGAAAACCCCTATGGCACCACCGCTGACACTTGATAAGGACACAAAGGGTGTTCGTGTCAATGTCACGCTGTACCGTGGGATGATCGGCTCACTATTGTATCTTACAGCTAGCCGACCCGATATTATGTTTGCAACATGCTTGTGTGCACGATATCAAGATGAACCTAAGATATCTCATATGAAAGCTGTAAAGCGAATCTTTCGATATCTTAAGGGTACAGCGAATCTAGGCCTTTGGTATCCCAAAGACTCAGGATTCGATCTAACCGCCTATTCAGATAGTGATTTTGCAGGTTGCAAAATGGATAGGAAAAGCACCACAGGAGGATGTCAGCTCCTGGGTGGAAAGCTGGTAAGTTGGACAAGTAAGAAGCAAAACTCAGTGTCCACTTCCACAACTGAAGCTGAATATGTAGCCGCTGGAAGCTGTTGTTCTCAAGTCTTGTGGATGAGAAATCAGCTACTAGACTATGATCTTCAGCTCTCCAAAATTCCAATCTATTGCGACAGCACTAGTGCCATCGCTATAGCAAACAATCCAGTGCTACACTCAAAGACAAAACACATAGAAATCAGATATCATTTTATCAGAGATCATGTGATGAATGGTGATATAGAACTTCATTTTATCCCAACTGATTATCAGTTAGCTGATTTATTTACCAAACCTCTTGATGAGACAAGATTCAACTTTCTCATCAGCGAGCTTGGAATGCTGAACTTTGAAGGGTAAAATCTTCAGTGGTTCACATTAATCAGCGATAGGATAAAATCAACTCGTATAACCTATTCAATCATCTTCTCTCTGAATAAACTTGGTTAAACTGATATCCAGGTATGTTTTCTCTCTCTGACAAACGCATGAAAATGCAAGATTTCAAAAACAAATGCATCGCTGAATATCTCTTAACAGCGATATTTTGAAAGTTCTTAAAACCTTCACTGATATTTTCTACTCAGTGCTTCATGTTTTTCAAAAGAGTCCCTGAGCTTTCAAAACCTCAGAGACATCCTAAAAGAATGTGAAAGGACAGTTGTGACGTCATTGCAACGGATAACACCAGGCACGACTTCTTTCTGACACACGTTTGCACGTTTCGTTCAAACTTCCAATCAAATGCAAACATGTGTCCGTGTCATGATGAAAACCTTTTCCCGCTCAAGGTTTTCTCTCTCTAAAACTCCCTATATAAACAACTCTTGGTTTATATTTGTCTTTTACGCGAACAATCTTCCTCCGCAAGAAAAGAATTAATGTTGCATTTGTGCTCTCAAATCTTCAAAGAACTGTTCATCATCTTCTTCATCAAAACATCAAGGTTAATATGTTCATTATTTTTCAAATGCAGATAACTTGTTTCTGATCTTATCATTGTTTTAAACAAGATCAAACAAAAGAACTTCTTAAAAAGAAAATCATTTTCTTTCATGGTTTTATGAACACAACCATTTCATGGTTGTTCTTCAAGTTTTAAATCTAAATCTTAAACTTGTTCTTCATTCGTATCCAGATTTTTTTAAACTGGAATACAAGAATTTATGGGTTTTACATTTCGTTTCAAAATCATGAAAAACCCTAATCTTCATTATGACATTTATGTCTGAATGAAATGGACAAAATTCGAACCATCTTAATGGAAATTCTTTCCATATTAAGACAATTCTTATTTGTTAACATCTTTGGTTGAACTGATAATACAGAGAAATGGCATCTTCAAAGATCAATGTTACCGCTGAGTCCATCTCCGCTGACTCTGAGGAAGTGGACATCATCAAAGCCCCTCAGGTTAAGTTCAAGCTGGATCAACTAGATTGGACTAAGGTCAACAACCTCTCTGCGCTTCTCGAGTTTCCTCCTCGAAAGCAAGTCATACATCTGGATGATGCTGTGAATTTCCTCAAAAACTGCTGCATTTCAACAACCCTGACCATCACACCTCCCGCAAGTCAGCTACTACTATCCCAGTTCTGGTACTCTGCCAGACACACTCAGCTACCCTCCGCCAAAGATGCATCCAAAACCATCGATTGCATACTCAGCGATACTGAGTATGGCACAATTAAGATAACCCCCGCTATCATTCGAAAAGCCCTGAACTTCCCCAATGCTACCAAAGAAAAACCATTTGTTCCATTCCCTTACCATAAGAAGCATGCTGACAGAGAAGAAATCATTGCTTTCCTCGACGCAATGGGTTACATCTGGGAAACTGGAAGGGACAAGAAGCCCGAGAAGAAGCTGACGCTGATAAAGAAGTCCAAAATGCCCAGCGAGATGAATTTCATCTTCGCACACCTGATCAACTGCATGACAGCGAAGACCGTCTCCTCTGATCAAGCCGCTCAACCTCAGCAGGCTATGGGATACGCACTGCTGAAAGGTCTACATATTGACTGGGCATCTATCATTTATGATGACCTAGTACAAAGAGTAGATTCTGCTGCTGACAGACCTGCATGGGTTCCCTACCCCTGTTTCATCAGCGCCATCTACCAATATGGCCTGTAGGACAGCTATCCTCAAGAGGGTGACCTGAAACTTTCTCAGGTTGGCCCTAAGGTGCTCGATTTCAAACCTGTCGACAATGAGGTACGTCTCTCTACCCTTCTCTCTCTTCTTAACCCTAATTCTTCGACTTCTGTGGCTCCTTCAGCGACAATACCCATCGCTGATACCCCAGCCACACAATCCTCTCCTTCTAAGAAAAGGAAACACTCTCACACCCAACTTGATTCCAAAAGGATCAAGAAAACCAAGGAGCAACCCCAGCAATCCCATGCTGAAGACTCCTCAGCTCATTCTGCCGAGCTGAAGGAAAGTTCCGTGGTACGCTCTGCCACACCCATTCAAGCCATCCCTTCAATCCAGACTTCAGCGTCTCCAAACGCTGAGGTTAGAAACTTGGAACCTACCCAACCTCCCTCAGTCTCTCAAAAGACTGATGAAGTGATTCTCAGCGATTCCAACGCTGAACTCAGTACCCGAACCCCATTCTTATCCTTTGCTTCTCCCCCTACTCACTTGGACACTCCTCAAAAGAATACTGGAGATGCCATCATTCCAGAAGCCACCGCTGACGCTTCTCAACGAATGATGAAGACAGGACCTGCAGAGATCACCATACCTCACCAAACTTTTGAGGAAGATATGGAACATTTTTCAGGAATCTGCAACTTTGACGACTTCGTCAATCCTCCTGCAGGTACAAATCAACCCATATACACTGTAACTAAACCTGAAACTTCTGAGCTTTCCTTTGTTCACAAGTACTTATGTGTTACAGGTCCTAATTTGGGAGACATCAACGAGTCTCTGAAGTCCGTGGAAACAAAGCTGACCGGTCTCACCACCACACTCTCCAACAACTCTACAGCTGTAACAAACGCTGGAGAGAATTTGACAAAGCTGACTACGGTGGTGGAGAAGAAAGCTTCCACAGATGACTTGAAGCAAGTTGATAAGACTCTCAGCGACTTTGTTAAGGTGCTCGCTGATATCTACACAGACTACACCTCACTCAAACAATCAGTTTCCTCCATGTCCGGCGAAGTAACAACGCTGAAGACATCGGTTGGAGCACTAGAGGGTGATATGTCTGCTGTGAAGACAAATGTTCAAACTCTGACGACTGACTTAGGCTCTGTAAAGACCGACGTTGGTTCGATGAAAACAATGCTTGAAGAGCTGCTCAACAAGGCGAGAACTCCTGCTCCTGAACCTGCCCCTGCCCCTGCTTTGGAAACTTTCACAGCAGCGGATCGCAAAGAGCTGGAAAAGATCAATCCTGCTATATCTGGCCTTGAAGACAGATTAGCAGCGATTGAAAGTTGTATTAAAATCTCTGGCCAAGAAGATAGAGAAAATACAAATGCTGAGTCTACCCATTCCTCCCCCGATCATGAGAAAGAGGGGGAGAAGAGCGCTGAACATCCCGTTGAGAAGAGCGCTGAGGATCTTGAAAAGAGCGCTGAAGACCTTTCCCATGATGAATCTATCAGGGGAGAGAAGAATGAAGATCTTATCGCTGGACCTCAGGGAGATGAAAACCCTGAGGGAACCGAGAAGCTCGCCTCTGTATCTGAGGGGGAGCAACTCGAAGAAGACGCTGAAGAATCCGAAGCAGAAGATGATGAAGCCGTCGACATCCCTGATGATGAACCATCTTCTTCTCCAAAGAAGAATGATGATGATGATGACGAAGATGACGATGATTTCTTTATCGTCAAACCTGCCCCAAGGATCAAAGCTCTTAAAGGAATTTCAATAAATGAACCAACAGGGGAGCGGACAAAGACAAAGCCCTCAGCCTCTGGCGCTGAGAAAGGCAAAGGCAAAAGCGTCGCTGAAGATGACAATCTGATGATCTTGCTTGAAAAGCCGGTTTGTCAGGTACACTAAACATCTCTCACTCCATCCCTCCTCTATAAGTTCTACTACCCTAGCCTACACCTGAACATATTTATCTTTCTCTTTCTACCCAAGTTCTTCTACCCATGTTCTTATTTGTAAGATCGTTGTGTTTCAGCTAGTCCTCTCCCCTGTTTGAGGATATCGCTGAAGGTTCTACTACTGCGACTTCACAAATAAAGCCAGCTGCTGCTGATGAAATAATCCCAGTCTTAGATTTGATCTCTGAGACTGATGAACCAGAAGAACAACCTCTCTCGCACAGAAACAGAACTTCCTCAGCTCCTCAAAAGCTGAGTGAAGAGGATCAAAAGAGAAAAGAGGAAATAATAAAGCGATTCGAGGATCAGCGAATCATTCTAAGGCGTGATCAACTGCCTTCAGTTCCTCCAAAGTTCAGAATTTCAAAAGCTGAATACAAGGAACACCTCAGAGCTGAACGCCTCATCGCTGAAAGAAAGGAAGTTGAAGAGGAAGACAGAGAATACGCCATCAAGCTTACTCAACGATCAATCAAAGACCCCAAGCTGAAAAGAGTTCCCATTGATGTTCAACGTCAGCTCTGGGATGATGCTCAAGAAATCGTTAGAGAAACGACAAAGGTCTCTGATACAACCTTGGAATGGGCTAATAAAATGCTGACCTATCGATCAAGACCATCCAAGATAATCAAAGCCAACATCAGAGGAAAAATGTTCGTTGATGTTCCTGTTGTTGAAGTGGATATCTACAGAGATGACAAAACCAAGAAAACCTTCTATGCTGCTTCATTAGAAAAGGTTGGTCTCTCTGAATGGTTAGAAACGAAATTAGCCATTCAGGGATCACGCTCAAAATTCAAAAGCCATGTTGAGATGATCTTAAACAAACAGATCGACTTGCTTTCATCTGCTGTGGGTATTCCTCCTACTCTTCCTCAACCGAAGAAAGCCTCTGCTAAGAAGAAGAAAGTTTCTGATTCAGGTCCAATCATTCGAAATGAAACAGGTATTGGTTTCTCTCGTGCTGAAGTTCTTGGCCCTGATGCTGATCTTTCAATGCTTGACACCTCCCTACCACCTGGAGAAACCTTCATCCCTGGCACATTGGTAAGTGATCCATATGGTATATTCTTCTTAGACTATGATGGAAATCATCACTTTCAACGTGTCTCTGAGCTCCAAATCGCTCCCATCGAACAACTCAGAGATCTCGTACACTGGTGTGAAGTCAGACGCGACATCAAAGCTAGACACCTGAAGCCCTTGATTTTTGAAGCTGCTCTGAAGTTAAAGAATCAAGGAGTAAAAGTCCCTGACTGGATGATCCCCACTAAAAAGACCCTTGATGAACTTCTCATTAAGGAAGAACCCTTTGAAAACTGATATAATCTCCTTTTTCTCTATTGTATCAGTTATCCTTCTGTACTTGTAAATTATTTCGCTTGTACTTGTAATCTTTCTGTTCTTCATTGTAACCTGATTCAATATTTTAAAGAAAGATTTCAGCGAACGTACTTTACTCCATCAGTACTGAAAAGATCCCAGAAAACAGTAAAAGGGAAAAATATTTTATGAGTTCTTTTTATCCTTATGTTTTCATTAAATAGAAATTTTCTTTGTTACTATGTCATAATCAAATAGGGGGAGATTGTTGATCCAAACCCTCAGTGATTTGATAATGACCCTCTCTTATATACTTAGTGAAAATTGTAAGTAAACAATATGTATCAGAGTTTCACTATCGCTGATAAGTACTAAGATCTTCCAGTACCGCTGATAGGAACTCTCGCTCTTTTAAATTAAACATTCAACGAACACTGTTCATCATTAATGCTCTGAGTCTGTTCAGTCATTATGATGATCGCTGATAAGTTAGTTGTTTACTTATGATCCCTGAAGACAAGTTTCACGTCAACAAAGGTTCTACGCTGAAGTCGAAGATCAAGCTCAAGAACCAGCGACAAGTCTCCTAATGAACTGATGCGGATCAGCGAAGACTCAGATTTGTCCACTCAACGTGAAGTATCAAGTACAAGACTTCAGCTATCGCTGAACTTTATCATCTGCTGAATAGTAAATGATAATCGCTGAATCAACGAAAGCTGATCATGAAGTCCTCCGTACAAAGTACTTTTGTCTTAACCACCCTTGCACGACTTCGTACGAATTGTCAGAAAAGAACCTCCGAATATCTGAAATCGTACAACCACTCTGATACTAAACTATTCATCCATATGGCTACTAAGGTTGTCAACCAAGGTCAATGACATGCAACCAACCAGCTGATGACACGTGTAAAGTGTATACTGACTTGCATTAAATGCATGCAATATATAAAGAGATGAACTCACTTCATTTGAAGTAACTTGCTAACTCTGGACAAGTTCAATCTCTTATCTCAAGATAGGTTATTATTAGTAATTTCCTTATCTCTCTTAGTGCAATAAACCTTAGTGTTCCAACTTGTTTATATTTAGGTTTATCCTTAATCTTGTCTCCGCAACAAGCTGTAAATTGTTAATGATTTATCAATAAACAATTTAGAAAAGTAAAATTTGTGTGTTTGTATTCAACCCCCCCCCCCCCCCCTTCTACAAACTTGTATAGGCCTTCGGGACCAACATGAACGTTAGCTTTGGTCGAGGTCGCACGTCCTTATATAATAGTCGTGCGGATCGGGCGACGCTATGGTCGAGCGTCGTAAGGAACTCTCGACTTACCTTTTATGAGGGACGACGATGGTGTTCTGGGTCTTTGTCGAGACCTTATCTTAATACAAGATATAGTCCTTAATCATACGTCTTACTTGTTCTGGTCGCGGTCGAGCGACGTGATTTTTTGCCCAAACAGTGATAACAAACGTCGATGTTTTTCGTCTTTGTGTGTTGCACCAGATTGGTCGATATTGCGATTGCTCTCTTCGAGTCGCAGTAGATAGGGACCTTCGAGTAGGTAAACCCGTAATCCTTGAGCTGGGTGCGCATCCAGATGACTTGAGAGCAGCAGCTAGCGGCAGCGACATATTCTGCCTCAGCTGTGGAGGTTGAGACGCACAATTGTTTCTTCGAAGCCTAGCTGACAAGGCTGTCACCCAGAAATTGCACGTGACCCGATGTACTCTTCCGGTCCAACATGCTGCCGGTGTGATCAACGTCCGAGTACGCTGTCAATTCAAAACCTGTCTCTTTCGGGTACCATAAGCCAATATCAGCAGTACCTTTCAAGTATCTAAATAGACGCTTAACAACAATTAAATGAGACTCTTTGGGTTTTGATTGAAACCGTGCACAAAGTAATGTAGAAAACATGATATCTAGCCTACTTGCCATCAAGTACATTAACGAACCAATCATTCCTCTGTAGGTCTTGGTATCCACATCCTTTCCTTTGGAATCGGCGTGTAACCTCGAACCCGGAGACATAGGCGTTTTCATGGGCGCACACTGTTCCATCTGGTATTTCTGGAGAATATCCCTGATGTACTTAGAGTAATTAATGAATATCCCAGTCGACATTTGCTTAACTTGTAGACCGAGGAAAATTTTCATTTGACCCATCATACTCATTTGAAAATATCTCCTCATGAGGACTGAAAAGTTGTTACAGTACTGAGGGTTTATTGAGCCAAAAATAATGTCGTCAACATATACTTGCACAAGTATGATATCATTCTTTTCCTTTTTAATAGAGAATGTAGTGTCAATTTTACCTTTGGAAAAGCCAGATCTTATTAAGAAAGTAGACAGAGCATCACACCAGGCCCGTGGAGCTTACTTGAGGCCATAGAGGGCCTTGTCTAAGATATAGACATGGCTTACTTGAGTAGCCTAGGTTCAGAGCGACCCGGCTAGCTTGGTCCATGCTGCCTGTTTTTCCTCCCATGTTTTGCACAAAATGTGCAAACATGTAGCACAGCTCCGTTGGCACCCTGGCTTTGAGGATCTTCATCAGTTTTTTCTCAAGCTTGTTGTGTTTCATTTCCCAATCATATCCCATCAAATCAAGGAATTTGAGGAGTTTGTCATAAGTGGGGATAGAGTCGAAGGTCTTGGAGACAAGCAGTTTCAGTGCTTTCCTGATAGCTGAAGGAGAGATGCTCCCTTCTCCGTGTTCAGTCTCGAAGGCAATCACAGTGACCTTCTTGCCAGACTTCAGTGTCTTCTCAGCCTTTTCAGCAGTGTACCAGAACTGCTGAAGAAGATGCTTTCAACCAGAGGGGTATGCGGTCAGTGCATAGTGAATGGGAGAGTTTGTGAGGAACGTTGTTGCGTCCTCGAGGTGAGATGATGGTTTGGAAGCAGGGAAGGTGAGAAGTCCTTGATGACTGTTTGACTTGAATGTCACAGAGGAGAGTTCAAAGAGGACGTTATTTGAGCGGGTAAGAGTGGAAGCTTGAGAGGCCATTTCTGTTAAAGAAGATGAAGAAAAAAAAAACAGAAATGCAAAGGATTTCTTAGAAGGGAAATTTTAGAGAAAAAAACTCTTAGTGGAAGAAAATACAATTTTACCAATTTCTTTATTAGGAAAGGAATGGTAAAAAGTAGGTTTGCCAATTTTCAAAAGAAATGAAAATAGGAAGAAAATGTAGTTTACCAATTTCCTTATTGGGAAAGAAATGGTAACTTTCTATGTAGATTTAGAAAATAGTTTTAAAAAAACTTTTAAACCTGAAAACCTTTTTAGGGTTTTTAAAAAATCATAAATGAGATGATTAGTGAAGAAAAAAAACTTGTTTTGATCTTATTTAACAAAGAGAAAAGATCAAAAAAGTGTTTTTGTTAACAAAGTGTGCATGGAAAGAAGAGGAAAACCTGGAAATCACAAAGAGTTTTGAGTATGTGTTCTTGGTGTTCTTGGGGTTTATCGATGCTTAGAGAGTTCTTTGCCTTGAGAGTATTATGAGTGCGTAAAGTGTGAATGAGAGACGAAGAGTGTATTTTATACGAGTGAGGAGAGAGAAAGGAATGATGAGCAGGAAAAGTTTTCATCATTACTTGGACACGTCACAAGAGTGTGATTGGTCAAGAAGTCTAACGGACGAACGTGTGTCACAAAAAATGCATGCCATGGGTTATCCAAAAAAATGACGTCACAAGAAAAACGTCTTTTCATTTTTCAAACGATATCACTGAGATTGAAATACTCGGTGATAATAATTATATTTTAGAAAAATCACTGATAAGAAATGTCAGTGATGAGTTTTAAAAAACTTTTAATCATTTAAGAAAAGTGAATGATTAAGTTTGAGATTTTTGAAAGAAGTCTCACTGAAGGAAACTTCAGTGAGAAGAGATAGAAAATCATATCTGATTATTAGAGAGCATGTAGGCAGAGATAAGAAGATGAATGTCAGATATCAAACGTCAACCACTAATGTAATACTTGACCACTGAAGAGTTATTCTTCGAGGTTTAGCATTTGAAGCTCACTGATGAGAAAGTTAAATCTTGTCTCATCAAGAGGTTTGGTGAAAATATCAGCGAACTGATAGTCAATGGGAATGAAATGAAGTTCTATATCTCCATTCATCACATGATCTCTGATAAAATGATATATGATTTCAATGTGTTTGGAATTTGAGTGTAGCACAGGGTTGTTTGCTATAGCGATGGCACTAGTGCTGTCGCAATAGATAGGAATCTTTGATAGCTGAAGGTCATAGTCTATGAGTTAATTTCTCATCCATAAGACCTGAGCACAACAACTACCAGCGGCTACATACTCAGCTTCAGCGGTTGATGTGGACACTGAGTTTTGCTTCTTGCTTGTTCTACTCACCAACTTTCCACCTAGAAGGTGACAACCTTCAGTGGTGCTCTTTCTATCCAGTTTACAACATGCAAAATCTTTATCTGAATAGGCAGTGAGATCGAACCCTGAGTCCTTGGGATACCAAAGACCTAGGTTGGGAGTACCCTTTAGATATCTGAAAATTCGCTTTACATCAAACATATGTGATTCTTTAGGTTCTGATTGAAATCGTGCACATAGACAAGTAGAATACATGATATCAGGTCGACTAGTTGTAAGATATAAAAGAGAGCCGATTATTTCTCTATAGACAGTGACATAAACAGGTATCCTATTTGGGTCCTTGTTTAGTGTCAGCGGAGGTGCCATAAGAGTTTTCATTGCTGAGCTTTGAGTAAGATCAAACTTTTTCAGCATATCTTTAACGTATTTACCTTGGTAAATAAATGTACCTTTATTGTTTTGCTTAATCTGAAGCCCAAGGAAGTAGGTTAGTTCACCCATCATACTCATCTTATATTCTTTCTTCATTCGTTCAGTGAATCGAGTACACGGAGATGGGTTAGTGGCTCCAAATATAATGTCATCGACATATATCTGAACAAGTATGATATGACCTTTAACCTTTCTGAAAAACAAAGTGTTATCAATCTTTCCATGTTCAAGTTTTTCAGCGATAAGATAAGAAGCTAAAGTATCATATCATGCACGAGGAGCTTGTTTTAAACCATAGAGGGCCTTATTCAGTTTATAAACACAATATGGATGCTTAGAGTCAGAAAACCTTGGGGGTTGTTCAACAAAAACTTCCTCATTCAGCTTTCCATTTAGGAATACTGACTTAACATTCATCTGATGTACTTTGAAGTCCTTATGAAATGCGTGGGATAAGAATAATCGAATTTCTTCGAGCCTAGCCACGGGGACAAAGGTTTCATCATAGTCAATGCCTTCTTCTTGTCTGTATCCATGAGCAACAAGCCTAGCCTTGTTTCTTGTCTGTATCCATGAGCAACAAGCCTAGCCTTGTTATGATACACCCACTTGGTGCCAATAACATTTTGTTAGATGGTCTGGGAATGAGATTCCAAACTTTGTTTCTTTCAAACCTAGTCTGCTCTTCTTGCATAGCGCTGACCTAGTTTGGATCTCTAAGGGCATCATCGGTCTTTTTGGGTTCAAGCAGTGATATGAAATTTACAAAGAGACAAATGTTACCTGAACTGCATAGAGTCTGAATATGTAACACCCTAAAAATTGGGTTAATTAAACCTGGATAAAACGCGAAAATAACATACTGACATAAATCGATCACCCAACAAAGGGGAAATTGTATAGCGTACACAAGACAATTTGAGAGAATAAGGTAGAAAACCTACTAATCTAACTATTCTAAGATAGATTAAAGACGGGTGTCCTCATCTCCCAACAAAATGGTGTTTCTAAACAACAAATGTATCGCCATGGCCAATAACTCCAAAAATGCTATCTCTCAACTCTTGACTTTCCGCTCAAGCCCGGGAAGCCCCCACCGTTAGCATGACCTGACATACATGCCAAATAAGATGAAGTGTTAGGCTAGGGCCTAGTGAGAACAAACAGTCAAGTATAATGATAACAATTAAAAGAATGAATAATCGTAAATACTTGGTTTTATCTATCAAACCTCTTTGTTACCAAATGAGTATCTGCATGCCCAAACGTACATTTCCATGATGGGGGACACCCGGTTTCCATAGAATATGGCGGAACACAAGAATAGGCCACAATTCTATGTTTAGAGCTATACATGTAAGACATTGGTCACTGAGTTCAACCACCTACGGTTGTAACGACCCATCCCATTATACAACACATAACATAACATACATTCATTAATTCACAACCAAAGATACATAACAAACCAAGTACGATCCTCTTAGTCTGGAAACTACAGAATAAACAAAAGCTTCCTAATCAATGTCCGTCATCAAAAGCAATCTACACCTTATCCTTTCCCTTGCCGCTATAAGATCCTCGACCTGGAATACATATTTTTGAAAGCAAAATGAGGGTTAGACCAACGGTCTAGTGAGATAATCCCTGTCATTTCAAAAACCGTTATAAAAACCAATTTATATAAAACCATATATCCAAATAGTTTATATAAAACCTTTCGTATAAACACACATATACCAATCAAGACTCGTGCACTGTGTACCATTCCTCATTCTCATTCCCATGGCCATATTAGTTGGTTGCAAGCCAACTAATAAATTATCGACGCTGTACGAAAATTACAGCCAACAACGCTGTATGAATATTACAGCCAACACACCGGTCCTAAGCCCGGCCAACGCATTCTCACGTAGTGTAATGCTCATGTAATTACAATATCTCAATATATCATATTGTCATTTATAAACACATAATCACACCAACTATCACATTCTCAATCCACACATATCCATATCATATATATATAAACATATATATATGTATCCCAGTTTGAAAACATTTTAATTAAAACTCACCTTGTTGATGGTTTGAAGCCACACGCGCGCAAATGATACAAATGAGCAAAATCGGCAAATAACGCCACAACCAAACACCACCCAAGCCACACTTCATCGACGAGTAAACAAGTCTGTAATATACACATATAGATGTAATTTACACAATTATATGTATACAAGACTCACTACGACAATTGACAACCTTAATAACTCACCGGACACTCCCGAAACGCAACCGAGCTAGAAACCGAACAACCGACATTAAAAAAAATACTTGGAGTTGTCATATGCCCAAACTAACATGTTCAAAGTGTTCAAATAAAACCTTACACTCAAAACGAGTACCCATACGCCTATATTACGCTTTAAAACGACACCGGTACGCAAGAAACAAAAATCAGAAAATGCTGAAACATTGATGTGCGCGCCTTCTGGCGCGCCCCAATTCGCGCCCAGACACGCGCAGGCGTCTGTTGAGCAGCAAACAGCCCTGTTTTAGCCCTTTAACACCCCAACTCGAACCTAAATCAATTCCCAGTCGTTTTGGCTCATTTTTATGGAATTTTAGCATCAAAAATTGAGATTTTAACATCAAATAACATGGAGAAATCCATGTAACAACTCTAAACCCATATGCACTCAACTAATTTTAAACCCAAAACCCAAAACTCCATTAACACCCAAAACTTGCTAAAATCAATTTCCATCATGAATTGATGGATGATTCACACGGAAGAGTTTGTAAACCAATAAGAAACTCATTAATCAACATTAAAACTATCTTAGATTTCTCAATGGCACCAAACCCAACTCTCCCCAAAAACCAACAAGATGATATGAAAATGGAGTAGAATTCATACCTAGAAGATGAAGCCTTCAAGTTCTTCCTTTCTTCTTCTTCCTCTCTTCTTCTTCCTCCTTTCTTTCTCTGAATACGTCTCTCTTTCTCTCATTCTCTCCCTAATTCACACACAAATACACATAATATCTATAATATCTAGATATTTAACATATTTACCAAACGAACCCCAAACTCCTCTTAATTGGCAAAACACAAACTTAAACTTCCAAATAAAAATTAAAGTATACTCCTTTAACTTATAACTCCATAATACTAATCCCAAATTTACCTTAAAACCAAAATGATAAAATTAATTAAACCAATAACGTACCCGGTTATTACAACATCTCCCCCTTAAAAGAATTTCGTCCCGAAATTAGGTTAGGCAATAAACGAGGGTCATCAATTACCATAAATCGCTTTCAACCTTATTTGTTAGCTCCAATTGTTCATAATATTAGAAGTATTAAAAAATAGGCCAAGTATGAAAGAGTTCCATAGAAGCTCTGCAGTGTTCCACAGAAGCTCTGCCGAAGCAAACAAGATCATTCAAGGAACACCAAGTCCCAAGAATCTACAGAAGACTACTCACAAAAGACCAAAGAAGGATCTACAGAAGAATGCTCACCAAGGACCGAGCCGCAGAACCTCTGTCACCCTTGACAGAGCCTCTGCGGTTCAAACTGAAGACTTGGAAGATATTTATAATATCTTGCCACTGTTGCAAGAATATCTTACCACTATTACAGAAATATCCTGCTACTGTTCCAGGGTCCGTTCATCAACTTGTACAAGGCATGGTCCGACAACGAACATGTGTCAAACTCTGATAGGAATCCTTGCAAGTTGATATAAGCGCATTTAATGCATGCAGGTTTCCAACTGTTCATGTCATCCCTTCTTTCCTGTAGCAATAGTCCTTTTGTCTAGAATAGTTCTTTTGTAGTAGTATAAAAGGAAGACTCATGTTGAGTTCTTCCTTACCAGTGAGATACCAGAAAAACACACACACCCACAATTAACGTCAAATCTATTGTTAGTGTTCTTCATCAAATACAGTAAACTTTGAGATATTCATATGTTCTTCATATACTGTTTATTTGATATTTTATATTGTTTCTATACAAACATATCCGTTAGTTCTTCAAATACGCTTCCGCAAAACATCTTATTTGAACTAATAGATAAGATAATCTTTCTTAATCAAATACGGGAACCAACAATTGGTATCAGAGCAAAGCTTGGTTTTCAATATCAAGCGATCCTCGTTTAAACAAGATTATTGGTAGAAACATGGTCTGATTTTAACCTGTTATTCATTCCTTCAAACAGATTCTACTTTTAAGCCATTTTCGATTTATTCGATATCTGGTAAATCTAGAGAAACTGTTTCTTTAGTTAAAACTTCATAAAAGTGCACTGTTGAGAGCTTCCAAACCCAGAAAATCTTTCCAGATTATTCTTTCATACTTTTTCGTGTCATATCTTTACACTGAAACTTCCTACTCTTAAAATGACTAGCACACAAAACTTCTTCACAGCTGGTTCATTAACCAAACCACCTTCTCTTCTAAGAAATGAGTATCCTCAGTGGAAAATAAGAATGATCCATTTCTTTGAAGGTACTGATAAAGAGCTCGTACAATACCTTTATAATCCTCCTCATGTTCCTATGTTAATAGTACCTCGTGTACCAGCTACAACTGACACTCCTGAAATCCCTGAGCATCAAAAACCTAAAACCAGGGATGGTTGGTCAGATCAAGACAAGGTAAAAGATGAACTCGTGCAGAAAACAAAAAGAATTCTGATTATGGCAATCCCCAACGATCTCTTCCAGTCTTTAGATGCATGCGAATCTTCGTATGATCTTTGGAAAGAACTGGAAAAACAACTTGAAGGGGGAGCTAAAACTCAGAAAAACCGAAGGGCTCAACACATAAACGAATATTACGCTTTTAAAGTCCTGACAAATGAATCTCTACAGACAACATACGACAGGTTCAATTCTCTGATAAATAACTGCAAGAAGTTCGGCATCCACATAACTTCTGAAGAGAATAACGTCATGTTTCTCAAAAGTCCGAACGAAGAATGGCTCCAGTTATCTATATCTTTACAAACCAATCAAGATTTAGATTCATGGACTTTTTCAGACCTCTACGGAACATTAGCTGGTCAAGAGCCTCAAATCGCACAAGCAAAGACACTAACCACTGCACCTCTTGCTTTGGTTGGCAAATCTACAGAAGATACAGAGAGGCCAAGGAAAGAAAGAACTACAGAGGAAAAGAAGAATGAGAAAAAGAAAAAGCTGGTGGTAGTTGACAGCGAAGATGAAGATATTGTGGAAGGAGAAATAACTTTAGCATCAATAGCTACATCCTTAGCTCTATTGACAAGAGAATTCAGAGGAAACCAAAAGAATTCTGGTAATGACAGATATGGCAGAGATAATAGAGAGAGAAGAGAAGATTGGAGTAGAAGGGATCAAGGAAGAAGAGAAGAATCAGCTGACCGACAGAGGTCAGACGACAGAAGTAACGACCAACAGAGGTCGAGTGAAAGGTACAACAGAGGAAATGACCGACAGAGGTCAGATGACAAGGCAAGCTACACACCACAAGAATGCTACAAGTGTGGTAAGCCTGGTCATTATGCAAATGAATGCAGATCAGAAAAAGGTGGTGACCGACAGAAGTCCGAAGATCGTGCTGGTAATACTTTCCAGAACCAAAGTTGCTACAACTGTGGGAAGCCAGGCCACTTTGCCAATGAATGTAGAAGCAGGTCAAATCGCCCACAGAAGGACTCAGCTTTTTACAAAAAGAAAGATGAGTATTATGCCCAAAAGTCACTCATGGCGAACAAAGTGGTGAACAAGGAAGATTGGGAGTCAGATACAACCTCTGATGAAGAATGCACCAACAATGCCTTGTTCTGTGGCATGGCAGAAATCAGCTACGACTCTGACACCGAGGTATCTACTTCAAACTCCACCTCTAGTACTACAAAAGTTGATTTGCTTATAATTAAAACTGAAAATGTTGAACAGAAAAAGACTTGTGATGATATTCAGAAAAAGCTCACTTTTTATGAAAGAGAAGTTAGACTTCTCACTGAAGAAAAAGCAAAGATTTTCAAAGAAAAGGAATAATTATAAGCACACTGGAACAAGAATCTATTTCCTTTAAAACAGAAAATTTCTGAATTAAATACATCTTTAAAATCCAAAACAAAAGAACTTTCAGATTTTGAGAGCGACAGACTTAACATTTTAGCTCTTAAGGAATATTTTCAAAAGGAAAGAGAAGTCCTTTGGTAAGATCTACTTAGAAGAGATGTTTTAATTAAAAATTATCGTGATGCTCAAAAGGTGTATGAGAAAATAAATACTCAAACAGGAAGGCGAGGTATTGGGTACAGTGACATTAATCAAGGTACAGAAAACAAAAAGAATAAACCTCTGCCATCTCTATTTACAGTAGGAAAAGTCAACAAACCTAATTTTCCAAACTTAATCTCTGTAAGTAAGAGAGTAAAAGTCTCTGGGGAACCTCACTTAAGGAAACCCATGAAGATGATAAATGTGTGGTTTGAAAACACAGACTTATCACCTTCAACCTCTGTCAAAAGAGAATCCAAACCAAAGAGATATCTGAAAACTCAAAATCAGATAGGAATCTTCAAGTTTGGTAAACCAGAGACTCAAACTCAAGTTGCTTTTGTCTGCACAATAGATTCTGAAAAGAAATTATCTGCAGAAGCACTTGAGTTCAAACCAATCTTTTCAGAAAAAAAATAAGAAATATAATTAAAAAAGATATAATGGAAATTGGGAAAATAGATATGTTGAAAAATCTATGTACACCTTCTGTAGATCAAAAAATCTCTGAAGAGATCTTATCAGACACCTCTGTTGACTTAGAAAATAATTTTTCAGATGAATAAAGCAAGTATGACACATGTTCGGAAAGTCCAGCCTCTGTCGAAAGAAATATTGATGACTCAACCTCCGTATATGAGGACGATTCATCATCTGACGACTCAGAGACTGACAAAATAGAAAAGATTCCTTGTGACACAGAGGTTGTTAAACAAACCTCTGAAGTTCTTAACAGAACTATTTCTCCAAAAGAGAAAATCACTGGAATTCCTATCTGTCCAGACTTTATGGATATGTGCATACAAGCCAAAACCACTATTGAGCTTGAAAAGTTAAAACAGAAGAAGTTAATATCCTCTCAAAATCCAAGAGATTCAAAGTTTTTAAAACCCTTAAAAATAAAAGAAAAACCAACATGGCAACAAAAGGGTAAATGGACAAAACTTAACAAATCTTTTTCATCTGTGACAGTGAAATCAACAAAAGTTCACCACAGAAGGGACTCACAGAAGGTTGCTACAAACAAATATTTTTGCCAACAATCTAATCTACATAAATCTTCTTGTAATAGAAAGCCATATGCTAGAATAGAATGTAATGCCTCTGTGGCCCAGTTTAAAGCTTTCAATGAAAATTTCAAGCAAATCACTTCTGATGTTCAATACTGTCATTGCTTTGATCTAATGTTCAAGTTAAATAATCATTTCTATAGTTCAAATTGTTTTCTCTCTGCAGTTAAATCAAATATAAAAGAGAAACAAACTGATTCTTCGACAAAAAATAAAATGTATTTCAAGAATGCCAAGGCAAACTTGAAAAATTATGACGAAACTGGACCCATGTGGATATGGGTACCTAAATCTCTGTGATTGTTTTGCAGAAGCAGTTTGTGCCAATATGGTATCTAGACTCCGGATGCTCAAGGCACATGACTGGCAACAGAAGTCTTCTATCCACATTCCAAGAAAAACAAGATGGTGGATCAGTGACTTTTGGAGATAACAAAAAGGGGCATATCAAAGGCTATGGAGTCATAAAGAAAGAAAATATCACAGTACACAAAGTTGCATATGTTGATGGCCTTAAACACAACCTACTAAGTGTAAGCCAACTTTGTGATACGGGATTTGATGTACTATTCAAGAGAACATTCTGCTCTCTATTAAGTGAAGACACCGGAATAGAACTTCTGTGAGCCAAAAGAAAAGGTGATCTGTATCTAATGAAATTCAATGCCAAAAACAAGGACAACATTTGTCTTGTTGCAAGCAAAAGTGAAGAAGCCTGGCTATAGCACAACAGGTTCTGTCACTTAAACTTTCATACTCTAGATAAACTGGTAAAACTTGATCTGGTCAAAGGTTTACCAAATGTTAAATTCAACAAGGATGATTTATGTTCTGCCTGTGAAATGGGAAAACTCAAAAGAGCTTCCCACAGAGGCAAAACTGATGTGTCTTGTCCTAGACCTCTGTACATGCTTCACGTTGACCTCTGCGGTCCAATCGCTATACAGAGCCTAGGTGGCAAGAACTATATACTTGTCTTAATTGATGAGTTTTCACGATTTACATGGGTTGAATTTGTCAAAAAGAAATCAGATGTTCCATGCATCTTGATTAATCTAATGAAAAGAATCCAAGTTCTTTATGAATGCAGAATTCTGAAGTTACGAAGTGACAATGGCACATAATTCAAAAACTCTGTCATTGAAGCCTATCTCACAGAAGAAGGAATGTCCCAGAACTTCTCTGCCGCTCGCACCCCACAACAGAATGGCATGGTCGAACGAAAGAACCGCACGCTCGTGGAGGCTGCAAGAACCATGCTTTCTGCATGTGGTTTACCAATGACCTTTTGGGCAGAAGCAATTTCAACTGCTTGCTATACCCAAAATCGTTCAACAATCGTGAAAAGACACATCAAAACTCCTTATGAATTGATCAACAAACGACAACCAAACATCAAGTTTCTCCATGTGTTTGGATGCAAATGCTTTGCCTTAAACGATAGAGACTCGAGAGGAAAGTTTGAAGAAAAGGCTGACCAAGGCAAATTCATCGGATACTATGCCGCTTCCAAAGCCTACAGAGTTTACCTTCTGAAGTCGCGCACAATAGTAGAAAGCATCAATGTGTCCTTTGATGACTCATTCCAAAAGACTTCTGAACAACTCAGTTTAGAACTCGGGCTAAACAAGGAATCCTCTGACATCTCAAAAACAAATAAAGATTTAGATCTTCTATTTCAAGAGATATTCAACGACGATGTCGATTCCTCTGCTAGAACCAACAGAACCTCTGCAGAATCACCTTCTGTAAACGAAGTAAGTATCTCTCTGTCTGATCCATTTAATCCCTCATTCTCTTCTACAACTACTATAGGTACTGAAAATCTAACAGAAGATATGACGACAAAAGATTCTACAACAGAGGTTATCCAAATACCAACAAATCCTATAGAGGAAGCAACACCAGAACAAACACCAGAGGGAAGTGAAGATGAAACCACAATGCATACAGAGAAGGAAATCCCAACTTTTATACCCATTCCTACAGAAGCTGAACGAACCATCAACCACTTCAACCACATAAGTTCAACTTGATGACTCAAATGATCATCTTCCACGAACAACTCAATGGACAAAAAGCCATCCTCAAACACAAATCATCGGTAATTCCACTGATAAGGTAAAAACAAGATCAGCTTCTGCAAATTCTTGTTTCTTTACAAACTTTATTAGTGTGATCGAACCGAAAAAGATTTCTGAGGCCCTGGACGACCCAAACTGGGTGGATGCTATGCAAGACGAGCTTCTGCAGTTTGAGCGAAACAAAGTCTGGAATCTAGTACCTCTGCCACGAGGGAAACAGGCCATAGGGACTAAATGGGTCTTCAGAAACAAAAAGGATGAAGATGGAGTGATCATTCGAAATAAAGCAAGACTGGTGGCCAAGGGATATCGCCAAGAAGAGGGCATCGATTACGATGAAACTTTTGCCCCTGTTGCACGACTCGAAGCAATAAGATTTTTCTTAGCCTTCGCAGCCCACAGAGGTTTTAAAGTATATCAAATGGATGTAAAATCTGCCTTTCTCAATGGTGAAATTCAAGAAGAAGTATACGTCCAACAATCACCAGGATTTGAAAGCTCAAAGTACCCAAGGTATGTCTATTACCTCAACAAGGCTCTATATGGACTGAAACAGTCTCCAAGAGCATGGTACGAATGACTTTCCACTTTTCTTCTCAATAACGACTACAACAGAGGTACCACTGATACAACTCTATTCTTTAAAGGTGAAGGAAATGAGCTTATTCTTGTACAAATATATGTATATGACATTATTTTTGGGTCCACTAATGCACAAAAATGCAAAGATTTTGAAAAACTCATGCAGAGTGAGTTTGAAATGAGTATGATGGGAGAATTAACCTTTTTCCTCAGACTTCAAGTCAAACAAACATCAGAAGGAATTTTCATAAACCAATCAAAATATGTCTCTGACATACTTGAAAAATACAGCCTTTCTGATGCCTCTGTCATGAAAACCCCAATGGCCACTGGAAATAAACTTTTTTCAGATCCAAATGGCATCTCTGTCGAGTGCACGCTTTACAGATGAATGATTGGGTCTTTATTATACTTAACGGCAAGTAGACCTGACATAATGCATGCCTCATGTCTCTGTGCAAGATATCAAGCTAATCCTAAAAAGTCACATTATATTGCTGTAAAGAGAATCTTTAGATACCTCAGAGGGACCAAAAATCTTGGCCTCTGGTATCCACAGAACTCTGGTTTTGATCTAAAGGCTTACACAGATTCAGATTATGGAGGATGTAAACTCGACAGAAAGAGTACCTCTGGGAGTTGTCAATTCCTAGGTGGGAAATTAGTAAGCTGGACTTCAAAGAAACAGAATTGTGTCTCAACATCTACGGCAGAAGCTGAATACGTTGCTGCTGTTAGCTGTTGCTCTCAGGTTCTGTGGATGAAAACTCAGCTGAAAGACTTTGGTCACATCATCTACAAAATCCCCATCTTATGTGATTCCAAAAGTGCGATTGCCATCTCTGCAAATCCAGTACATCATTCAAAGACAAAGCACATAGATATCAGGTATCACTTTTTGAAGTATCATGTGGAAAATCAAACCATCGAGATGCATTTTGTACCAACAGAATTTCAGCTAGCTGGTTTATTCACCAAGGCACTTGATGAGAAAAGATTCCTTTACTTGGTGGGTAAATTAGGAATGATAAATATGACTTAATCTCTGTAAGTATCTTATCTTCAATTATAAATTATTATTTTTTATTTAGTAAATAATTTTTTTTGTTAATTCTAAAATCTCAAATCTGAAAGCAACAAGAGATTCTGTAAGTCTCCTCAGAACCTCTGACAACCCTTACAGAACTTCTAATACACGACCTATGTTATATACATTTACTTCTGATTATTTGAACCAAGCATAGGTCAAGGGGGAGCAGAGGAGAACAATCTTGATCTACAGAGGATGATTAGATCAAGGGGAAGCAAAAGGAGACCTTGCTTAATCTACAGAGATTTATAAGTCAAGGGGGAGCAGAGGAAGAGATGACAACAACAGAAGGAAAGATCTCTACCGCACAAAGAAGATCAAAAAGGTTGGTATCTCGTACAAATTCTTCTTGAAAATAATTTTCTAGGACACAAATTTCCAAATATGTTCTAGAAACATTATTAAAAACATTCCAAATAAAATTTAATCAAAAAGAATGTTGAGTTTTCCATTATTAGAAATTTAAGGGCACAGAGCCTCTGCTGAGTCCAACAGAGGTTCTGCAGGCAAAAGCTCTGGTCTTAAATCAATAATTCTTGGAAACTCTGTCAATCTTTTTAGGAGAAATTCAAAAAGAATCATCGCGTAGAAACACTGCAACAGAAGTATCTAGTTACAGAGTTCTTTCCACAAGAAAGAACCTCTGTAGACCAACACTTGTTTTAAAAGACTTTTTGCTGCACAAAACCTTTTTCAAAAACAATTTTCTAGGACACCAGCTTTCAAACAGGTCCTAAAAACTTTGTTAAAAACAATCAAAAACTTGGATGATCAAAATGTAACGTCCCAAAAATTACAAGGAATTTAAAATTTTTAAAACATGCATTTCATTATAAAATAACCCCAATTTAATAATTCGCAATTCAAATTAAATTAACGTCGTTAACTCAAACAGTCAATAAAGTTTACGCAGCGGAAATTTCATAAAATAAAATCTAAAGGTTTAAAAGTGAAATTTTAAACACTCTCAGCACCCCGCGCATAGTGTGTGTACCGTCAAGCCCGACTGCCGCTCGCACCTGAAATCACAACATATTGGGAAAAGGTAAGCTAATCGCTTAGTGAGTCCTACCACACACGAAGGTAGCAACCCCACGAATATCGCCCCTACTCGCAAGTAGGCAACATCACCATCACCACAAATATAAAACCACATAATGATAAATGCATAAATACGAACCTCGGTCCCACCGAGTACACCAAAAATATATCCACACTAGCTCAGTCCCACCGAGCCCTCGGTCCCACCGAGTAAAGACATTGATACCAGCTCAGTCCCACCGAGCCCTCGGTCCCACCGAGCCCTCGGTCCCACCGAGTAAAAATAATACAATTGTACTAGCTCAGTCCCACCGAGCCCCCCAGTCCCACTGAGGTGTACGCAAGCACAAATAATCGACATATAATTTCAACAATCACAGCTAAATCATTCCAACCAAATTGGTCCACGTAAACACGTAATAACACGTAATAACACATAGCACAAAAACAACGATATACATGAAATTCCTAACTACGCAGTGAGAGAACTCACCTCAAAGCAAAGCGACGCGCTCCCGAGCCGCAACACCAGCACGTCAACCTTCCTTACATTTTCCCACCTAATTACGCACTAAAAACGTCAACGGAAGGTCCCAACTCACGACACTTTTACTAGTTTAACGAAACTAAAAATTCCAGCTTTTATACTAAAAATGCAGGTCTGTTCGGGACCCATTTTACCCCTGCTAAACTGATCAAACCAAAAATCTAATTCCATATTCAGGAAGTTCAATATCTTACGGTTCCAGGGACGTATCGCACGCGTCCTAACGATATTCCTAGCACTCTATATGAATTTTACAAAAACACCTCTCAGAGCAGCTAAAACAGAACCTTTCAGTACAAAACGACGATTTTACCTAAGCTACGTTCCGAACTGGTTTTTTCACAAAACATAGAAACGTTACTAGACTCAAAATGGGAACTTTTGGCACCGATTTCGTCCCAATCCGAGTTACGAGGAAAAAGTTACGGTTTAAGCAAAACAGTGGCAGATTACTAAATTTTCACATGAAATGACACTATTGATTATTAACCCATTAAGTCGTGGCTTAATCCCAACAGACCCGAAAAGCATATGAACTACTGAATATGGGTTACCCTAGGCTGGACAACAGCCGTGCACCACCCCCTACCGCCTCCGGAGGCGGTGGTGGTTGGCGGCGTTTCTTTGACATACGATAACAACAAACGAGAAATAGACGAACTTACCTCGACGAACCCTTCTTCCTCCTCTTTTCCGACCAAACTTGCCGGCGATCGTCTCCTTCCTCCTCTCTCCTCGTCGCCGGCAGCAACCTCTATCACCCTCTCGGTTTCTCTCTCCCTCTCTCGGCTTCTTTCTTTCACTCTCTCTCTCTAGTTCTCTTCTTGGCCGAACACAACAAGAAAGGGGGAGGGGATGACTAAAGGTTGTGGTGGTTACTAGCATGAAACCGAAGGGAAGGGGAAGGGGAGGGGGTGACTCTTGGACGATCCCTTGCCAAACTTTGGTGAGATGCCCCAATTAGCCCCTCAACTTTCCTTTCCTTGCAAAAACCCAAAAAGGTTGACTCATTTAACTTTTTGGTCCGATTCGACTACCCCGCTAACGGAAACCACATTAAATCAAACTTAAAAAGAAAAGAATTAATAAAAGAAATTACATACCGGGATACGGGCTTTACAACTCTCCCCCACTTGGATTAGACTTCGTCCTCGAAGTCTATGCCCGTGCATAGCTAAAGATAGTTCTCCCACATCTCAACCTCAGGTTCCCAAGTTCACTTGAGACCCCTTCTAAAACTTCTCGAATACTTTTCTTACTAACGTACTCCTTCTAGGACACTGAAATTATGATCGATAGAACACTTCACCAATTGGAATCATTCCTAGCCAAGCGACTTCGGTTGTCTCCCAACCTTAGATATTCCATACCTCCCGATTCAAATCTCAAGCTCTAAACATTCTCAAGTTGCTTACCAATATACTCAACTGGATACTCGGATCCGATCATTCCTACTATTAACTGTCGATTAACTCCTACGAGTTCTACTATACTCCCACAAATTACCCTACAAGAATCGTCAAACCAGTAAATTTAAAATCACTCACGAAGGTCACTCCACCATAACCATTCACCACAAGCAAACACCTCAGGATTACTACTACCATCAACATAATTTCTTTAAAATCGGCTACAATTCCCCAATTACACTAAGGTGTTTGGCTTCAAGCCCAAAAGTCGACACCTAAATATACTATTTACCTCAAAAATTCTACTCATATATCCTCTTTATTACAAAGGGCATCATTCCCTAACCGATACTATTCGGCCTACAGTACTAACACGCGTGGAATACCCAACCTTCCACCGTTGACGTATTTCCTACACTCGCTCTACGAAGCCTAGTTACACCATATCAAGATACACCTTAACGTCTACCTCCCAGGTACGTGCTCAAGACTATAACACATGAATACCGGGGTCCCACCCCGAGATACCCAAACGACCATTAAGACCGAGCAATTGACCCATGACTATCACGGACAACATTCGGAATTTCCCCCGAAACTCTCTCGCGTTTGGCATTTTCCTCCAAAACTGCCACCTCCTGAGCACTACCTATCGACTCGAGAAGAGGTGCAACCACTGTTAACCGTTGACACAAGCCCCGCAGTGGCCCACCATCCAGATGTCGACTAAGTGCGTCCGTTACAACATCCGCTTTACCGGGGTGGTAAAGTATCTCACCATCATAATCCTTGACCACGTCAAGCCACCTCCTCTGACGCGTGTTGAGGTTTTGCCGGTCATCAAGTACTGGAGACTTTTATGGTTAGTGTATACACTTGACGCCATACAAATAGTGCCTCCAAATCTTGAGAGCAAACACCATCAAATCTTACATACCCTCGGGCAAAGTCAACATCGGAGCCTCGCATAACGCCTGTGTAGCTCCTCAAAGCCCTCTGCTGCTCTTCACCCCAACTAAAAGCCGCAGATTTCTTCGTCAATCGGGACATCGGTAAAGCAATCTTGGAGAAATCCTGAATGGATCTCCGGAAGTACCCTGCTAACCCAAGAAAACTCCGTACTTCAGTGAGAGTCTTCGGCACTTCCCACCGCATCACAGCCGTAATCTTGGCCGGATCCACCATAATACCATTCTGTTTCACGACATGCCCTCGAAAGTGGACCTCTCGTAACCAGAACTCGCACTTGGAGAGCTTAGCATACAGCTTCTCCCGCCTCAAAACTTCCAAAACTTCTCGCAAATGCATCTCATGCTCTTCCTTCGACTTCGATTACACAAGAATATCGTCGATGAACACGATCACCGATCGATCCCACATAGGACTACATATCCGGTTCATGAGGTCCATAAACGCTGCGGGTGCATTGGTGAGCCCGAAAGGCATCACCACAAACTTGTAAATGGCCCTAACGTGAACGAAAGGCCGTCTACTCCGTATCCTCTCTCCTCACCCGCATTCGATGATACCCCGATAACTCATCGGAAAATACGTCAACAAACTCACGTACAACCGGCACATCCTCCGCAGTCTTCTTCTCTCCGACGCCGTGTGTGTCTATCACATACGCTAATTACCCCTAGCCACTGCGCTGCAAGTATTTCCGAGCTCTTACACCCGAACATAACGCTGGGGTCCGTGTTGGTCCCGAAAGGCTTAAACAAGTTTGTAGAAGGGGGGGGGGTTGAATACAAACACACTATTTTACTTTTCTAAATTGTTTATTGATAAATCATTAACAATTTACAGCTTGTTGCGGAAACAAGATTAAGGATAAACCTAAATCTAAACAAGTTGGAACACTAAGGTTTTCTTGCACTAAGAAAGATAAGGAGATTACTAATAAAATCCTATCTTGAGAGATTTGAACTTGTCCAGAGTTAGCAAGTTACTTCAAATGAAGTGAGTTCATCTCTTTATATACTGCATGCATTTAATGCAATCCAGTATATACTTTACACGTGTCATTAGCGGATTGGTTGCATGTCATTGACCTTTGATGACAACCTTAGTAGCCGCATGAATGAACAGTGTAGTATCAGAGTGGTTGTACGATTTCAGATTTTCGGAGGTTCTTTTCTGACATTTCGTACGATGGCGTGCAAGGGAGGTTAAGACAAAAGTACTTTGTACGGAGGACTTCATGATCAGCTTTCGTTGATTCAGCGATTATCATTTACTATTCAGCAGATGATAAAGTTCAGCGATAGCTGAAGTCTTGTACTTGATACTTCACGTTGAGTGGACAAATCTGAGTCTTCGCTGATCCGCATCAGTTCATTAGGAGACTTGTCGCTGGTTCTTGAGCTTGATCTTCGACTTCAGCGTAGAACCTTTGTTGACGTGAATCTTGTCTTCAGGGATCATAAGTAAACAACTAACTTATCAGCGATCACCATAAGGACTGAACAGACTCAGCGATATGGTGAACAGTGTTCGCTGAATGTTTAATCTAAAAGTGCGAGAGTTCCTATCAGCAGTACTGTAAGATCTTAGTACTTATCAGCGATAGTGAAACTCTGATACATATTGTTTACTTACAATTTTCACTAAGTATTTAAGATAGGGTCATTATCAAATCACTGAGGGTTTGGATCAACAATCTCCCCCTATTTGATTATGACATAGCAACAGAGAAAATTGCTATTTAATGAAAACATAAGGATAAAAAGAACTCATAAAATATTTGTCCCTTTTACTGTTTTCTGGGATCTTTTCAGTACTGATGGAGTAAAGTACATTCGCTGAAATCTTTCTTTAAATCTTTGAATCAGGTTACAATATGAATAAGAAAGATTACAAGTACAAGCGAAATAAATTACAAGTACTGAAGGATGACTGATACAATAGAGAAAATGGTGATTGTTGTCAGCCTTCAAAGGGTTCTTCCTTAATGAGAAGTTCATCAAGGGTTGTCTTTTCAGTTGGAATCATCCAGTCAGGAACCTTTTCTCCTTTATTCTTTAGCTTCAGAGCAGCTTCAAAAATCAAGGGTTTTAGGTGTCGTGCCTGAATGTCTTTTCTGAAGTCGCACCAGTAGATGAGATCTTTGAGCTGTTCGATTGGAGTGATTGGAAGCTCAGCGATCCGTTGAAAGCATTTACGTCCGTCGTAGTCAAGAAAGAATATTCCATAAGGATTACTGATGACTTTACCAGGGACGAAAAGTTCACATGGTGGCAAAGAGACATAAAGGGCAGATAGATCAGGATCAGGACCAAGTACTTCAGCGCGAGAGAAACCAATTCCAGTTTCATTTCGTATGACAGGACCTGAGTTTGAATCTTGACGTTTCTTCCTTGGAGAGTCCTTTTTTCTTTTCGGCTTTAGATCAGGAACAGGAGGAATATCCACACAAGAAGATATCAAATCGATCTGTCTGTTTATCAGCTTTTCGAAATGATCCTTGTACTTAGATTTTGACGGTTGGATAGCTAACCTCATCTCCAGCCATTCAGAGAGACCATACCTTTTTATAGTGTCAGCACGAAAGGTTTCAGATGAGTCATCTTCTCTGAACAGTTTGATGTCAACAATAGGTACTCCGACGGAGGTTCTTCCAGAGATGAATACCTTGTTGATCTTCGCTGGACGATATCTGAAGTGGATTTTCTCTTTACACCAGATCAGGGTGGTCTGAGAAACTTCAGCTTTCTTTTCCACGATCTTCTGGGCTTGTTCCCAAAGCTTTCGTTGGATTTGAATGGGAATACGCTTCAGCTTGGGGTCTTTGACAAATTCTTGAGTGAGCTTGATGGCGTATTCTCTGTCTTTATCTTCAGCTTCCTTCCTTTCAGCGATGAGGCGTTCAGCTCTGAGATGATCTTGGTATTCAGCTTTTGAAATTCTGAACTTAGGAGGAACTGAAGGTAGTTGATCGCGCCTTAGGATGATTCGCTGATCCTCGAATCGCTTTATCATTTCTTCTCTCCTCTTTTGATCAACTGAGGAAGGTCTGTTTCTGTGCGAGAGGGGTTGTTCTTCTGGTTCATCAGTCTCAGAGATTAAATCTAAGACTGGGATTATGTCTTCAGCGTTAGCTGGAATTATTGGTGAAGTCGCAACAGATCTTTCAGCGATATCCTCAAACAGGGGAGAGGACTAGCTGAAACGCAGCGATCTTACAAATAAGAACTGGGTAGAAGAACTTGGGTAGAAAAGATAGAAAAAAATGTGGATGTGTATGGTGTTTGTGGAATGGATAACTGATTTTTCATAGATGATCAGGGAAGGAAAAATAAGTTTAGTGTACCTGACAAATCGGCTTTGCAAGTAGGATCGCCAGATTATCATCTTCAGCGATGCCTTTGTCTTTGCTTTTCTCAGCGCCAGAGGCTGAGTGCTTTGTCTTTGTCTTCTCCTCTGAAGGTTCTTTTATTGAAATACCTTTAAGAGCTTTGGTTCGAGGAGCAGGTTTGACAACAAAGAAATCATCGTCATCTTCATCATCATCATCATCGTTCCTTGGAGAGGAGGATGGTTCAGCTTTAGGGATGTCGAAGTCTTCGTCTTCTTCTGCTTCAGATTCCTCAGCATCTTCATCGAGTTGCTCCCCCTCAGATATAGAGGCGAGGTTCTCGGTTCCCTCAGGGTTTTCATCTCCCTGAGGTCCAGTAATCCGATCTTCATTACCCTCTCCCCTGATAGATTCATCATGGGAAAGGTCTTCAGCGCTCTTCTCCTGTTCAGCGCTCTTCTCCCCCTCTTTCTCATGATGGGCGGGGGAGGAATGGGTAGATTCAGCATTGGTGTTGTCTTCTGTCTTCTGAGGGTAGGTTGGTGTGTCTGGCAGAGTACCAGAATTGGGATAATAGACGCTGACTGGCAGGAGGTGTGATTGTCAGTGCTGTGTATATTGGGCTATTCTTCAAAAAAATCACAGCGTCGTCTAGATGGGATACCTGCTTCCGAGGAGGAAACTCAAGAAGCGCTGAAAGGTTGTTTGCCTTAGTCCAGTCTAGTTGATCCAGCTCAAACTTAACCTGAGGAGCTTTGGTGATTTCCAGTTCCTCAGAATCACTGGAGATGGACTCAGCGGTAACATTCAGCTTTGAAGTTTCCATTTCACTGTATCATCAGTTCAACCAAAGATGTTAACAAATAAGAGATATCTTAATGTGGAAAGAGAATTTCCATTAAGATTTTTCGAACTTTGTCCATTTCATTCAGACAAAAAAGTCTTAATGAAGATTAGGGTTTTTCTTGTTTTTTTTAAAAAAAAAAACGAATATAACACCTATAAGCCTTGTATTCCAGTTTTAAAAAAATGGATACGAAAGAAGAACAAGTTTAAGATTTAAGATTTAAAACTTGAAGAACAACCATGAAATGGTTGTGTTTATAAAACCATGAAAGAAAATGATTTTATTTTTGAGTTCTTTTGTTTGATCTTGTGTAAAACAATGATAAGATCGAAAACAAGTTATTTGCATTTGATAAAAGATAAGAACATATTGACCTTGAGTTTGATGAAGAAGATGATGAACAGTTCTTGAAGATCGAGAGCACAAAATGCAACAGTGTTCTTTTCTTGCGGAGAAAGATTGATTCGCATAAAAGACAAATATAAACTTTGAGAGAGTTTATATAGGAAGAGAGTAGAGAGAGAAAAACTTGAGCGGGAAAGTTTTTCATCATGACACGGACACGTGTTTGCATTTGATTGGATAGACAACGAAACGTGCAAACGTGTGTCAGAAAAAGAAACGTGCCTGGTGTTATCCGTTGCAATGACGTCACAACTGTCCTTTCACATTCTTTCGTTGTCTCTGAGGTTTTGAAAGAAAAACTCAGGGACTCTTTGGAAAATATGAAGCACTGAATAGAAATATCAGTGAGGGTTTTAAGAAATTTCAAAATATCGCTGTTAAGGAAGAGATATTCAGCGATGTAAGAATTTGAAATCTTGCATTTTCATGCGTTTTGTCAGAGAGAGAAAACATACCTTGATATCAGTTTAACCCAATTTATTCAGAGAGAAGATGATGAAATGGATTGTACTAGTTTATTTTATCCAGAGCCTATACAAGAATGTATAAACGTATCGCTGATTAAATGTGAACCGCTGAAGATTTATCCTTCAAAGTTCAGCATTCCAAACTCGCTGATGAGAAAGTTGAATCTTGTCTCATCAAGAGGTTTGGTAAACAAATCAGCTAACTGATAATCAGTTGGGATAAAATGAAGTTCTATATCACCATTCATCACATGATCTCTGATAAAATGATATCTGATTTCTATGTGTTTTGTCTTTGAGTGTAGCACTGGATTGTTTGCTATAGCGATGGCACTTGTGCTGTCGCAATAGATTGGAATTTTGGAGAGCTGAAGATCATAGTCTAGTAGTTGATTTCTCATCCACAAGACTTGAGAACAGCAGCTTCCAGCGGCTACATATTCAGCTTCAGCTGTGGAAGTGGACACCGAGTTTTGCTTCTTACTTGTCCAACTTACCAGCTTTCCACCCAGGAGCTGACATCCTCCTGTGGTGCTTTTCCTATCCATTTTGCAACCTGCAAAATCACTGTCTGAATAGGCGGTTAGATCGAATCCTGAATCTTTGGGATACCAAAGACCTAGATTCGCTGTACCCTTAAGATATCGAAAGATTCGCTTTACAGCTTTCATATGAGATATCTTAGGTTCAGCTTGATATCGTGCGCACAGACATGTTGCAAACATAATATCGGGTCGGCTAGCTGTAAGATACAGTAGTGAGCCGATCATCCCACGGTACAGCGTGACATTGACAGGAACACCCTTTGTGTCCTTATCAAGTATCAGCGGTGGTTCCATAGGGGTTTTCATAGCTGAACTTTCAGTTAAGTCGAATTTTTTCAGCATATCTTTAACATACTTTCCCTGATTTATAAAAGTTCCTTTTTCAGTTTGCTTAATCTGAAGACCAAGGAAATATGTTAGTTCACCCATCATACTCATTTTATACTCATCTTTCATTCTATCAGCGAAACGAGTACAAAGCTCAGGGTTAGTAGAACCAAATATAATGTCATCAACATATATTTGAACTAAAATGATATGACCTTTTATTTTTCTAAAAAACAAAGTTTTGTCAATCTTACCTCTCTCAAATTTTTCAAGGTGGAGATACGTAGAAAGAGTGTCATACCATGCACGAGGAGCTTGTTTCAAGCCATAAAGTGCCTTATCCAGCTTATAAACATAACCTGGACGCTTAGGATCTGAGAATCCTGGAGGTTGTTCCACATAAACTTCTTCATTCAGCTTTCCATTTAGAAATGCTGACTTAACATCCATTTGATGTACAGTGAAGTTTTTGTGTACAGCATATGCTAAGAAAAGACGAATAGATTCAAGTCTTGCTACAGGAGCAAAGGTTTCGTCATAATCTATACCTTCCTCTTGTCTGTATCCCTGAGCAACAAGACGAGCTTTGTTGCGAGTTACAGTACCATGTTCGTCCAACTTGTTTCGATAGACCCACTTAGTGCCTATCACTGTTTTGTCAGTTGGTCTCCGAACAAGTTTCCAAACTTTGTTTCTTTCGAATTCAGTCAGCTCTTCTTGCATAGCGCTGACCCAGTTTGGATCTCTGAGGGAATCGTCTATTTTCTTTGGTTCAGTTAGAGAAATAAAGTTAACAAATAAACAAATATTATCTGCACTTCTACGAGTCTGAATACCAGCGTTGGGATCACCAAGAATTTGATCGATTGGGTGATTTACAGTCCATCGCTGAGCCGGAGCATGCGTCGCTGACGCAGTCTGAACTGGAGAAACTGAAGATGAGGCTTCAGCTACTTCTGGATAATCAGCTAAGAGAGGAATGCTTGCATTTGTCACTTCATTCACTGATTGCTGAGAAATAGATGGAATTTCTGAGACATTTGGATCAACTGCGGGTATAGTGTTTATAGGAACAGCTGAGACCCAAGATGTTTCAGCTTCACTATTCTGCATATTGGGAATGATAGTAGGACCATCATTTTCAGTTGTATGAGTATGAGTAGTGGGAACATCTTCTGAATCACCAAGATGAGAAAACATCCATTGATTCAGTTCTTCTGTATCAGCGTTCGGTTTAGAGTTCGCTGAACGGGATTCGTCAAACGTGACGTGAATAGTTTCTTCTACAGTTTGTCTTCTTCGGTTGAAGACTCTGAAGGCTTTGGAAACTGAGGAGTATCCAAGAAAGATTCCATCATCAGCCTTAGGATCAAACTTTCCAAGGGCATCTCTGTTGTTCAGTATAAAACACTGACAACCAAAGATGTGAAGAAAGCTGATTGAAGGCTTTCTCCCATGAAAGAGTTCATAGGCTGTCTTTTTGAATCTTTTGACTATCAGCGACCTGTTTTGCGTAAAACAAGCCGTGTTGACAGCTTCTGCCCAAAACTGAGTAGGCAGGTGAGAATCGCTGAGCATTGAACGTGCAGCTTCAATAATTGTTCTATTTCTTCTTTCAGCGACTCCGTTTTGTTGTGGTGTTCTCACTGACGAAAAGTTATGAGAAATACCCTTGCTCTCAAGGAAGGAATCAAGAGAACTGTTTTTGAATTCAGTTCCATGATCACTCCTTATTGAGCGAACAGTCATATTGTTCAGAGTTTTCATCTTCCGAACAAAGGTGATGAGTTCTTCAGGGGTGTCACTCTTAGAACGGAGAAACATTACCCATGTATAACGAGAGAATTCATCAACTATGACCAGCGTATATTTCTTTCCAGCGATGGATTGTTTGTTAACGGGGCCAAACAAATCCATATGGAGTAGTTGAAGAGGAGATGACACTGAGGAAACTTGCTTGGACTTAAAGCTTGCCTTGGTCTGCTTCCCTTTTTCACACGCTGAACATAAGGATTCTTTGGCGTATGAATGTTGAGGTAGACCAGTGACTAACTCTTTGGATGAAAGAGTATTCAGTGTCTTGAAGTTGAGATGTGAGAGTCTCTTGTGCCATAGCCAGTTGACATCAGAAGATGCCTTTGAGAAGAAACAGGAGTTCTCAGTGGTTGTTGAGTCCATGTTTATAACGTAAACATTTTCCAAACGATAACCGCTGAGAGCTATCTTCTCCTTTTTGTCAGAGACAAAGCAGGATTCCTTGGTGAAAATCACTTTGTTATCCATGTCGCAAAGCTGACTGATGCTCAGAAGATTATGCTTCAGCCCTTCAACATATGCGACTCTTCTGAAGGATGTTGTACCATTTGAAAGTACACCATACCCTCGGGTGTGTCCTTTTCCATTTCCACCGAAAGTTACAGAGGGACCCTTCTCTTCCTTGTATTCAGCGAGCAGGCTTTTCTTTCCAGTCATGTGTCTAGAGCATCCGCTATCGAGATACCAGATACCCTTCTTAACCTGCAATACAAAGGAAGATTAGTTTTGTTTGGGTACCCACTTCACCATGTATACGCGTTTGTCAGTGGAAGTGGTTGGAATGGGTTCAGCAGTCTTCGCAGCATTTGAAGATTCAGCTTTGTCTTTCTTCACTTTGGTCAATTTCTTGACCTCAGCGGTATGAGTCACCTTGACCTGACTTGCAACTGGTTTGGTCTTCTTTGGTGCTATCTTCACCTTAGCTATCTTATCAGCTTTGGTGGCTGTGGGACACTTACTTGCAATATGATCGGTAAGTCCACAGTGATAACATTTCCTATAACTAAAATTAGTTCTAGGACCACTTGTGTGCTGAGCTTTTAATTTGGAATTAGAAGTGCCAGCACCAAGTACACTATTGGTTTTTGAAATAGGACGAACATTCAGTTCTTCAGATTTCTTACCAAGAACATCTACTCTGAGTCTAGGAGTAGGTCGCTGAACTGATCCAGAGGTCTGATTTCTAGAACCAGATGAATGAATCACTAAGGCTTTGGAAGCATTCAGCTTAGGTACTAAAGTACCCTTCTGAGGATTTTGATAAATTACAATTCCTTTACCTTTATCTTTAGAGACAGAGGTAGGTTTTGAATAAACCATTTTCTCCTTACCTTTTGAGGAGGTAGGAGTTTCCTCAGGGATTGGTGTAATCGACGAGGAGTACTGAGATGAAGAAGTGTCAGCTACTGAGGATACGAACGTTCCAAATTTAAGCATTGAACGTTCAGTGGTTGGTATTGGAGTATCATATTTATAACCCAGACCACGTTTATCACTCAGAGGAATCTGAGCCTTAATTATCTCAGTGATCTTTGTTGAAGAATTACACCATCCTTCAACAGTAGCTTGTTCAGCTTTTAATGCAGCGATAGCTTCCGCTCGTTCAATTTTGACTAGCTGATTTAAATGGACTTGATCTTTAAAATCTTCTTCAAATTTAGAAAGCTTTTCTATTTGAAGGTGGCAATTTTTAAGCTTTTCAGCGAGATCAAGATTTTGGTTTTCAACCACAGCTTTGCCGTTCATGGCTTCGTATAAGCTTCTAGTCAGTAGTTCGATTTTACGGAGACTATCAGCTTCATCAATATTTACAATATTGGTAAAGAAGGAAGGTGATACCTGAATGGCAGATGTTGAAGTGGAGGGTATGTCTGAACTTTCTTCCTCTTCTTCAATCTTGGCCATGAGACATTGATTTGCTTCATCATCTTCAGAATCAGATGATGAGGCTTCTTCATCAGAAGCAGCCCAATCATAGTCAGCCATTAGGCCTTTTCCCTTCTTCTTAAAGCTTTTCAGCTTTGCATACTTCTCCTTCAGCTTTAAGTATTTGTCGTCTTTATTCCTTGGAACAAAGGATTTCTTTGTAAAGGCTGAAGGTCTCATGATTTTCTTTGACCTGCACTCGTTAGCGAAATGACCTGTCTTTTCGCAGTTAAAACAAGTAGCAGTAGCCTTATCAACAAAAGCTGATGACTTAGGCTTGTCAGCTATAGAAAGAGTTTTGTTCTTTCTAAACATTTTCTTCTTGGCGAATCTCCTGAACTTTTTAGTTAGGAGAGCCAAGGATTCATCATCTGAAGAATCAGAATCTGATGATCTTTCAGAGTTACTTTCTAACTCAGTGATAGTGACCACGGGTCGCTGAGTAGAAGGTTCCTCTGAGATTAAAGCAACAGGGGTGCTTTTGGAATCTTTTACAAGATTCTTCTTAAGATGGCTAGATTGCTCATGATTCAGCAATGTGCCATATAAGGTAGCGAGTGTCATTGATCTTAGATCTTTTGACAGTTTGAGACACATGGAATAATTGTCCCAGCTTTCAGGTAAACATTCTAAAAACTTTGTCAGAACTTCAAAGTTAGAATATTCCTTACCAACCGTTTTAAGATCTATAATTAAGCAGTTAAAACGTTGATGTACTTCAGAGAGAGTTTCATTCTTACCAGAGATGAAACTTTCGTATTGTCTTACCAGGTTGATCTTTCTTGAATCCTGGACTTCAGACGTTCCTTCATACTGAACACATATTGTGTCCCACATGGCCTTCGAGGATTTCAGGTTCATGACGGAATGGTAGACTTCGTCAGGAAGGGCCATGGATAGTATGGATCTGGCTTTTGTATCTATAGCCACTTTCTTCTTGTCTTCATCGGTCCAATGATGGATTTCCTTTGGAATCAGCCTTTCTGGAATAGCAGCTCTAGTTGCAGTGGCTGGAACGGCAGGATCAATCGTTACAGGGATGTGTGGACCGTTTTCAAGATAGTAAGGTATAGTAGGGTCTACACCTTCTAAGAAGAGTGTCATCCTATTTTTCCATAAGTTGAAGTTGTCTCTGGAAAATCTAGGGGGTTTTGCAAGAGAACCATTGTCGATATAGTGAGTGTTTGTGTTTGAGTTGGCCATTTTCAGATAATAGCAAGGAAGAGAAAATATCTTAGATTAGATCTTGTTTATGAGATTAAACAAATCTGCTCTGATACCACTTGTTGGTCCCGAAAGGCTTAAACAAGTTTGTAGAAGGGGGGGGGGTTGAACACAAACACACTATTTTACTTTTCTAAATTGTTTATTGATAAATCATTAACAATTTACAGCTTGTTGCGGAAACAAGATTAAGGATAAACCTAAATCTAAACAAGTTGGAACACTAAGGTTTTCTTGCACTAAGAAAGATAAGGAGATTACTAATAAAATCCTATCTTGAGAGATTTGAACTTGTCCAGAGTTAGCAAGTTACTTCAAATGAAGTGAGTTCATCTCTTTATATACTGCATGCATTTAATGCAATCCAGTATATACTTTACACGTGTCATTAGCGGATTGGTTGCATGTCATTGACCTTTGATGACAACCTTAGTAGCCGCATGAATGAACAGTGTAGTATCAGAGTGGTTGTACGATTTCAGATTTTCGGAGGTTCTTTTCTGACATTTCGTACGGTGGCGTGCAAGGGAGGTTAAGACAAAAGTACTTTGTACGGAGGACTTCATGATCAGCTTTCGTTGATTCAGCGATTATCATTTACTATTCAGCAGATGATAAAGTTCAGCGATAGCTGAAGTCTTGTACTTGATACTTCACGTTGAGTGGACAAATCTGAGTCTTCGCTGATCCGCATCAGTTCATTAGGAGACTTGTCGCTGGTTCTTGAGCTTGATCTTCGACTTCAGCGTAGAACCTTTGTTGACGTGAATCTTGTCTTCAGGGATCATAAGTAAACAACTAACTTATCAGCGATCACCATAAGGACTGAACAGACTCAGCGATATGGTGAACAGTGTTCGCTGAATGTTTAATCTAAAAGTGCGAGAGTTCCTATCAGCAGTACTGTAAGATCTTAGTACTTATCAGCGATAGTGAAACTCTGATACATATTGTTTACTTACAATTTTCACTAAGTATTTAAGATAGGGTCATTATCAAATCACTGAGGGTTTGGATCAACAGTCCGCCTGGGTGAGTCTCCCTGAACTAGCATTTCTCCCCCGCTTGGGGTTCGAACTTGTACTTGTTTGCGACGACAAACAATCTCAGTATCAAAAGCATCCATCCAATCCATGCCCACAGTCACGCACAACTCCCGCATAGCGATCGGAATCAAATCAATCGGGAACTTCACACCAGAGATCTCCAAAGTGCACCCCCGGTACACGTCAGTAACCGTCAGGGTCCTGTCTTCAGCAACCGCAACCACAAGTGGACAGCCTAACCGTCCTACAACTCGGCCCCAAACACTCACTGACTATGTGAGACACGGAAGGATGAGTAGCCCCGCTATCAATCATCACCCCAGCAAGCACCGAGTTAACCAAGAACGTACCTGTCACCACTTTATATGTAGCTTGTGCCTCCTCCACTCCCAGTTGATGAACTCTACCTCAGGCCGCCTCCATCACTACAGCATATGAAGCATACTGCGCAGTACTCACGAACTCCCTGATCTTGGTATGTAACATATCCTTGTACCGTGTTCTCTTCATGTCCTCAAAAGCAGCATGCTAAGGATAGAATAATGTCATTTCCGTGAACTTTCGGTTCACCTCCTTATGGCCTCCGCAGTCTGAGAGAGCTCCAAGAACTCTTTGACACTCCTCTCCATCTCCACTAGAGGCACATGCTCTACACGAAACATACGACGAACTCCTCCCAGGTCAAGTAGTGCGCCCGTTAAGCGTCAAAGTAGTAGCACACCAGTCTTTCGCTCCGTCTCGTAACAGATTCACCGCGAAGCGAACCTTCTAGTTCGCAGGACAACCACCGGTAAGGAATGTGCACTCCATAACCGATCTAGACTCTCTTGTTCGGGGCTGCCCACCCACAGGGGGTGGAATCGCCGCGATGCGCTCCTTCATCGACACTATTACCTCATCACGAATGGCGGTAATAATTTCGGGGATCGCCTCCTCAAAATATGTGTCACCTCGACCGCAAACATCTCACGAATCTGATCAGCAATAATTCCAGCATCAGCATCTGGATCAGCATTGTTGTTCCTCCTTAACGAGCTACTAGCACACATTAAAACCTGCTAACTACGCTCACACTCAACTCTTCGGATTCTCCGTGACTTTCCCCGACTCGAGCACGGATCCTGTGCTTCAGATAGTAGGAGCTATGCTACTACCCTTCACACCTATCCTTACTCGTTTCGAGTCCTGTCCCGGGACGTCCAAGTAGTTGCTTACCACAAACAAACACATATGCCCATTCCGGCATATGCAAACACATTTCCTAGCTCCCTAGAAAAGTCGTAATACCCCACTACCCTTGCTAGAACGGAACCCCCACTAGCCCTGACGAGTCGCCTCGTGAACGCACAGTCGTATACAGTGGAAACCAGATAGACATTCGAATATAAGATTCTATCCTACAACGGTTGGACTCAAACAAGAGCTGCGCAATAGAACTAAATCTAACATTCTAAGGCTATTCGGTTCCTACCGCATACATCCTATAGTGCATTCGCTTAACAACCTATCAAGGTTAGCATAAGTTCCTAATAGCAAGTAACAACCATACAATACCACAAAATCCACGTAAGCAATCTAGCATACATACTCCTATGTTCTAGAAAGCAATCTAGCATACGTACTCATATGTAAACGCTATTCCCAGCTCACTAGGAATTTCATCTCATCCCACTACTCTTGCTACAACGGAATCCCTGTTAGCCATAACGAGTTGCCTCGCGAATACCCAGTCGCACGCATCGTGAATCAAATAGACATTCGAATACAAGATTCTATCCTAGAACGGTTGGACTCAAACAAGAGCTGCGCAATAGAACTAAATCAAATATTCTAAGGCTATATGATTCTTACTGCATGCAACCTATAGGGCCTTCATTTGACAACCTACTATAACTAGCATTGATTCCTACTAGCAAGCAGTCATCGTACAGTACAGTGTAAACAACCTCGGCAATTTAGCATGCATACCCTATGCCTAGAAAGCAATAAATACACTAAGTGCTGTACCTTCCCAATTGGCGTCGGCTGACTGTACACACTGCGCCCACGATCACCGTTTCCCAAACGGGCTTTCTCCGTTCATTTATTTTCAAAGATTTTAATAAGAGAGTTAAAAAAAACTTCATAGCCGCAACTTGAGACCAAACACACCGAGATGTGTTTGATTCACTCAAGCTGTGCTCTGATACCAAGTTGTAACGTCCCAAAAATTACAAGGAATTTAAAATTTTTAAAACATGCATTTCATTATAAAATAACCCCAATTTAATAATTCGCAATTCAAATTAAATTAACGTCGTTAACTCAAACAGTCAATAAAGTTTACGCAGCGGAAATTTCATAAAATAAAATCTAAAGGTTTAAAAGTGAAATTTTAAACACTCTCAGCACCCCGCGCATAGTGTGTGTACCGTCAAGCCCGACTGCCGCTCGCACCTGAAATCACAACATATTGGGAAAAGGTAAGCTAATCGCTTAGTGAGTCCTACCACACACGCAGGTAGCAACCCCACGAATATCGCCCCTACTCGCAAGTAGGCAACGTCACCATCACCACAAATATAAAACCACATAATGATAAATGCATAAATACGAACCTCGGTCCCACCGAGTACACCAAAAATATATCCACACAAGCTCAGTCCCACCGAGCCCTCGGTCCCACCGAGTAAAGATAATACAATTGTACTAGCTCAGTCCCACCGAGCCCCCCAGTCCCACTGAGGTGTACGCAAGCACAAATAATCGACATATAATTTCAACAATCACAGCTAAATCATTCCAACCAAATTGGTCCACGTAAACACGTAATAACACGTAATAACACATAGCACAAAAACAACGATATACATGAAATTCCTAACTACGCAGTGAGAGAACTCACCTCAAAGCAAAGCGACGCGCTCCCGAGCCGCAACACCAGCACGTCAACCTTCCTCACATTTTCCCACCTAATTACGCACTAAAAACGTCAACGGAAGGTCCCAACTCACGACACTTTTACTAGTTTAACGAAACTAAAAATTCCAGCTTTTATACTAAAAATGCAGGTCTGTTCGGGACCCATTTTACCCCTGCTAAACTGATCAAACCAAAAATCTAATTCCATATTCAGGAAGTTCAATGTCTTACGGTTCCAGGGACGTATCGCACGCGTCCTAACGATATTCCTAGCACTCTATATGAATTTTACAAAAACACCTCTCAGAGCAGCTAAAACAGAACCTTTCAGTACAAAACGACGATTTGACCTAAGCTACGTTCCGAACTGGTTTTTGCACAAAACATAGAAACGTTACTAGACTCAAAATGGGAACTTTTGGCACCGATTTCGCCCCAATCCGAGTTACGAGGAAAACGTTACGGTTTAAGCAAAACAGTGGCAGATTACTAAATTTTCACATGAAATGACACTATTGATTATTAACCCATTAAGTCGTGGCTTAATCCCAACAGACCCGAAAAGCATATGAACTACTGAATATGGGTTACCCTAGGCTGGACAACAGCCGTGCACCACCCCCTACCGCCTCCGGAGGCGGTGGTGGTTGGCGGCGTTTCTTTGACATACGATAACAACAAACGAGAAATAGACGAACTTACCTCGACGAACCCTTCTTCCTCCTCTTTTCCGACCAAACTTGCCGGCGATCGTCTCCTTCCTCCTCTCTCCTCGTCGCCGGCAGCAACCTCTATCACCCTCTCGGTTTCTCTCTCCCTCTCTCGGCTTCTTTCTTTCACTCTCTCTCTCTAGTTCTCTTCTTGGCCGAACACAACAAGAAAGGGGGAGGGGATGACTAAAGGTTGTGGTGGTTACTAGCATGAAACCGAAGGGAAGGGGAAGGGGAGGGGGTGACTCTTGGACGATCCCTTGCCAAACTTTGGTGAGATGCCCCAATTAGCCCCTCAACTTTCCTTTCCTTGCAAAAAACCCACAAAGGTTGACTCATTTAACTTTTTGGTCCGATTCGACTACCCCGCTAACGGAAACCACATTAAATCAAACTTAAAAAGAAAAGAATTAATAAAAGAAATTACATACCGGGATACGGGCTTTACACAAAATGTTTATAAATTATTAATTATGGGAAATTTCTTGTCTCAGAACCTCTGCTGGCTCTGACAGAGGTCCAAAAACCTCTGTAAAAGAGTTTCTATACAAATAATTTATCGATCCTCTCCATGGACTTTTTCAACCATTCTTTGTGAAGGTACAACCTACAGAGGCAAGAAAAACAAGATTTTCAAATCACAGAGCCTCTGTCAGTTTTTACTTTGGGTATTTTTGTAACAGTAACGGTAACTTTTCTGCGAGTGACAATCATATGGAGGTAAAGAGGCCCACACGCCTAGCATTTAATAAGGCCGCCCACGACGTCTCGTCATAACTGACACAGAGGACGTGTCATCTTTTCATTGGACCTACATGCAACACGTTCCTATGGAATGTTGAACCCGCCGTAACCACTCAAGTGCGGACCCCAAATATTATTTACCTCAAAATATTAACCCTTTCAGATTCTACGGCCACAAACTCAGTATAAAACCCAAGTTACCTTACCTCACAAAAACTTTACTCACCTTCTCTTCTCCGGCGAACCTGCAACTATATTCAAATCATCATTTTACTTGGCAAAAATGGCTTCCAGTTTCCACGCTGCTCAAAACTCTCCGGCGAACTCTCCTCAACACTCCCCAGTGCATTCAGAGCACTCCCAAAACCCTAACATCGCCGTAAATGCTGAAACAGAAAACTCCGACGACTCTGCAAACTTTGCACCAACTACCAACCTTCAACACTTTCTGAACAAAGAACATTTTGAGGATGTACTTCCTTTAAAATCCAACAACTGCTACCTGGTACCCTCACCAACAGCCTTCGGCGAAGCCCATGCTCTTCTCCTCAATATCATGGAAAACCATATTATACCCTCTCCTTTCCAAAACCCCAACCAAAATCCCTGCACGATATCTGAATCAATTTTGGCAAAGTTGTCGATTTGATTCAGATGATTCTCTGATAAAGGGCTGTATTTCAAAGCCAGACAAGTCTGAGTACCTCGAACTCATGTTTAACAGAACCATGTTCTCACTGGAGTTCAACCCACCAACCAGAGGTCTACTTGGAATCAAGAAATATGCTGAGGTTCCGACGGATGAGGAGCTCTGCCGATTCGTAGAAATGTTAGGGTATAACACAACCCTAAGGAAACGCAATGATTTCCGCATAGGAAGACTACCACCTCTGTGGAATACCCTCTTCTCCATCTTAAATTGTTGCCTAACAGGGAAAACCGGTAGCCCTGACCAAAGCTCATTCTAGATCCTGACCATCATGTATGGAATCTATTACGATATTCCACTTGATTATGCCACCATCATGATGTAGGAGATAGTGAATACGATCGACAGAAAGCTCGCAACTCAAAGGGCCAAAAAGAACACACCAGGGTATCTGCCTCCTCTACAATATCAAAGAATTCTAGGAGTAATCTTCGAGCCTCTACTTCAAATGCAGAAATGGCCAATGGAAGGGCCATCTGTAAAGCTTTATCCAATGAATAAAAATACTCCTACAGAGCATGAAGACAATTACGCCCACTGCAGACCTCTGTCGAAGAACCTTCTGTCATATGCAACCGATGAGGATAGGAAATTAGAAAATATAGGCGTCCACAGGACTCCAGAACCTAGTCCTGTGACACCCCCGCGTCTAGGAGCCCCCTTAGGTGTAGATATAGTAGAGAGGATGACAGAAGAAGAATTGGCTAGAGCTTTAGAGAAACATTATTCAGTACAAGACCGTTTCAAAGCCCAAAGAGAGATCATTTACCCCTCTTCTCCAAAAAGAAAAACCTCTGCAGCAACACCCAAGAAGAAGAGCAAGAAAAGAAAACCCATAGAGGAAACTACAACCTCTGCAGCTCAATCCTCTTCTCCACCACATGCTACAGAGACAAGATCTTCTGCATCTCCCTCCCCTCCAAAACAAAAGAAAAGGAAATCCAAATCCACAGAAGAGGTAGCTCCTAAGCCAAAGAAGAGAAAGTCAAAGAAGAAGAAACCAAGATCACCTCTGCAGGTCATTACAGAGGAAGTCGAACAAGAAGAGGAAGATCAGACTATGCCTCTGCAACCTCCCTCCCCAATAATATATGCAGATCAACAGGGAGATTTCAATGCCTTCCTCAACAATCCCGACATTGCTAAAACCTTAGATCCATCAGGATGGGTCGCAGAACCATTGGATCAGTCTACAGAGACTATGCGCACAACAGAAGTCATTTCTGCAGCTCAAGGTACACAAACCATGCACCCTCACGTACGAAAACTCATAGGATCTCATTTCATATATGATTCCCTAAGAGTAGAAGCAGAAACAGTAGCACCTACAGAGGAAACCTCAGAAGAAGAGGTAAACATAGACTTTACAATAGAGGAAGAGGTTAGGATAGAAACCACAGAGGGTTCTGCAGAAAAAGATGCCGAAGAAGTAGAAGGCACACATCCCCAACCCCCTCCTAGTGCAACCCACATTTCTGATACCGCCGGTCTAGCGACAGAGGGTATCATTGCAAAAGAGCAGCACAGCTCGATCCCAACCCCTCCCAGCCAGCCAGAGGTTACTCTTTCAACCTCTGTGCCTATTATAACCGGTGAAACCATTCCTGGGGAGTCCTCTCGAAAGGACTCACCCATAGTTCGTGATTTATTGCCACAAATCACACCTGCCATCCTAGCAGAGGAATTCGTTTCCTCTGCCACGCACACAACGATAGGGCCAAACCTCCTTTCAGAGGGGAGTAGAGAGCACAATGATGAAGAGACTCTAGACAAGTCTCCATGTTAACAGAAGGACATTCCAATACCCACCTCTGGAGTGGATTTGGACTCTGACCTTCACAGAACTTCTGTAGAGGTTGAAACTCAAGTTTCTCCTCGAAGATCAGAAGGAAATCCTTCCACCCTCAACGTACAAACAGGGGTGAACGAAGGTGTCCAAGGAACAAGGACAAACTCTGGAGACGAATGTGTTCCTCCAGAGGTAACCACGAGTTCACACGTCTCAAGGGGTGAGTTCCAAACCCTTGTCACCTCTGTGAACCAAACATTGAAAGAGTTGAAAAGCTCTTTCAAATCTTTTGCAGAAATTACATCCAAGGCCATCTCAGAACTAAACACCAAAATGGACAACTTGTCCACAGAGGTGCAATCTACTCTAGCCCAGATGAAGTCTGCTGCCACAACTTCTGCCACCACACCTGCCTCTGCTGCTGCTAATTTTGAAAAAGCTGCAACTTCTGCCTTCAACAACTCGATCAAAATATATCTGGAAAAGATGAAAGAACAAGTGTCATCATCAAAAGTTATTACTCCAGAAGAACTGCAGAAAGCTCTACGACAAGTTCAGGAATAAACAACAGAAGCCACTCTAGCCATGAAGCCTACCGACTACATGACCAGAGCACAGTTAACAGAACTTGGGCAAAGCATCTTGAATCAAATGACAGAATTTATCAGAGCCTTCACAATAGCAAACGCATCTTACGTAAAAGACTTCAAAGCTAGTGTGGGAAAGATGCGGTTCAACACAGAGGCCGAAGTCCAAATTCTTCTTGGTCTCTGTGATGATCTCTGTGCCAAAATGATGGCAGCCGAGGCGAAGAAACCTGACACTACTTGCAGAGCAGAGGGTAAAGAAGATAAGGGTCAGGATGACTCTGATGATGATGATTCATCAGATCATCCTGAGGGGGAGACACAAAGGGAGAAACAAAGAAAAACAGATGCAACCAGTCCACCAATAGCAGCAAAACCAATTTCCTCTGCACCCCTAACCCAAACCCAAACTCAGGAAACTCAACAGAGTCCCACAGAGGAAACACCAGCCTCTGTGGAAACCACCTCTGAAGTTCAAAAAGATGTCTCTGAAGTTCAAATCCTTACTTCTTCATCCTCAAAAGAACTTCCCCATTCTCCACCAAAATCCCAACCCAAAACTCACCCAAGAAGAAAATCCATTGCCTACAAACCAAAAACATATAAACGTTCTGCTACTTATGTCCTAAAGAGAATGGAGTTCGTATCCGCTTTCAGAGCTGCAAAACATTTCGATATCCCTCCACAAACCACAACCGAGCTCACAGAAGAAACATCTACAGAACCTAAATCCCCAATCAAACCAACAGAACCATCACCACCAAGGTCCTCAGAAACTGAAAAGTCAAAAACTACAGAGGCAATCCCCATCATACCCACAGTAACCTCTACAACTATACCAACAGAAACCTCTACACCCATACCAACAGAGACTTCAACACCCAAACCAACATAAGCAATCCCACAGAGTCCAAAGCAAACAACAGGTTCTGAGCCTTCCCAAGCCAAAGATAAAGGAAGGGTATCATGACAGAAGAACCAAAGAAGAAAAAGAAAATGCCTCAGACGACAGAGAAGTTGATGAAGAGCTCATTCGATGCCTTTGTCACTCCTAAGCCTGAAGAAGACTGGGCATTCATTTCAGATCATCTGTCAGAAATTTCGGTCCTTAATCCAAAAGCAAAAGTAACAGAGGGTAGGGTTGCAGAGATAAAACGAAAAATGGATGCTCTGCGAAGACCAATACCACCACCAACTACACGACATGCAGAAATGGAAGAGGTAGTGTATAGGTACCTTTACAGACATCAATATCAGAACAATCCTATGCCACACATCGAAGATCCTCAACTCAGAGCTGACCTTGACAACACCTTCAGCAGAACAAAGCCAAAATCAAGGGCAGAAGTCTTCTCAGAGTCCAAAATTGAAAAGGTAATATACTGCAAATTCTCTCAAACGAGAACCTTTCCAAAGATCAGGTACAACATTTACAAAGTCAAAAGGGAGAACAAGTCCGAAAATCAATTTTCAGATGCCGATATAAAGAACTTGAACCCCTACGATCTACCAGATCTTCTACTTTGGACGAAAGAAAACTTCGACAACGATGCTAACAGAAGGGCCTATCAAGTATTCAGGAAAGCAATGAGAGAAAAGCTTCTGCTGTATAGCATGATAGACTTTCAACTGGGAAGAGATCTTGGAGTCAAAAACCTGAGTCTGAGACCACCAGAGGATCACTGCCCACCTTCTGCAATACCCAACTCAATCATAACAACACCAAGGTACGGGTTAGTGTATAAGGATCCTACTGGTCAAGTAAGACTTTTTGTGGAAATGGACTGTCAGAAGTATGCAACCAGTACTCTGAACAAGTTCAGATCAATCTTAGAAGATGTTAGCTTCAATCTTCCTAATCATAGAAGTATTTAGAAGTAGTGAAAAATAGGCTAAGTGAAGAAAGCCTCTTACAGAGGCTCTGCCGACATTACCGAGAAATCAAGGTCAAGAAGCTACAGAAGCAGCAGAGGCTTCCTACAGAAGCTCTGTCATACACACAAAGAAGACCAAAGACTCGGAATCCGGCGAAGACTGCTCCACAGAGGACCAGACCGCAGAACCTCTGTAATTCATTACAGAGCCTCTGTGGTCCTCAATGAAGACTTGGAAGATATTACTGGATACGTTCATCAACTTGCATGGAAAAGTACTATCAAAACACGTGTCAAGCTCTGAGTGGACTCAATAGGGCAAGGTACAAAATAGACGTCTGCGCAATTTAATGCATTTACCAAAAGTACATCTGCTCCATTAAATGCGCATGGCTCAAACAACTGCTCACACCATCCAGTCCACTGTTCACACCATCCAGTTTACTATTCATGCCGTAAAAGGAATAGTGACCTACTTCATAGTCTTCTAAGAGTAGTATAAAAGGAAGTCTCATGTTGAGATCTTCCTAAGGGACGAATACACAAGGAATCACTAATACTCTCAAGCTTTATTGTCAAATATCTGAGTGTTATATTCTCACACACACCAACAGTTCTTAATCTGTTCTTCGTGTTGTTATTATATATTGAATAACAGTAACTGTTCAAGAAATCCTTTTCATTCTTTACTGTTTTCTTTATATATGTACGTTCTAATATCTATCAAACATATCTGTTAGTTTAATACTCTTCCGCATCAAACTCTAAACTCCACTAATAGATTGTTAATCTTGATTAAGTGTATCTGGGATCCAACAATTGGTATCAGAGCCTTCCTTGATTTTCAATATCAAGTGATCCACTTATCAAGACTCGTGATAGATATTATTGAGATTTAAAATTGTGTCTGGAAACTGCTTAAACCCAGAAAATCTTCAAGCTCATCGAAGTAACTCTTTAGTCATACTTTCTTTCTAAAATCTTCAAATGACAAATACAAATAATTTCATTACTACTGGTTCTCTCACTAAACCTCCTACTCTCCTTCGAGATGAGTATCCTCAGTGGAAAATAAGAATGGTTCATTTTTTCGAGGGCACTGAAAAAAATCAAGTACAATATCTGTACAATCCTCCTCCTATTCCCATGACAGTAGTACCTCGTATACCTGCTACTGCTGAATCTGCCGAAATCCCCGAACATCAAAAACCAAAGCCAAAAGGGGAGTGGTCAACCAAAGATAAAGCAGAAGATGAAGTTGCTCAGAAAACCAAGAGGACATTAATTATGGCAATACCCAACGAACTCTTTCAATCCTTGGATTCATGTGAAACAGCGCATGATCTGTGGAAAGAACTGGAAAGACAGTTGGAAGGAGGTGCTAAAACACAAAAAACCGAAGAGCACAGTACATCAATGAATATCATGCATTCAGAGCCTCTGCAACAGAATCTCTGCAAACAACATACGACAGATTCAACTCTCTAATCAACAAGTGCAGAAAATCAGGCATTGACAGAACTTCTAAAGAAAACAATGTCATGTTTTTAAAAAGTCTAAATGAAGAATGGCTCCAGCTGTCTATGTCCCTACAGACAAATCAGGATCTAGACACCTGGACTCTCTCTGATCTTTACGGAACATTAGCCGCACAAGAACCTCAGATAGCACAGGCTAAAACACTAACCATTGCACCATATGCATTGGTTAGTAAAACTAAAGAGGATGCACAGAGACCAAGAAATGATAAAGCCACAGAGGAGAAGAAGAAGGAGAAGAAGAAGATGGTGATAATTGACAGTGAAGAAGAAGAGCAAGCAGAAAAGGAAATAACTCTTGCGTCACTAGCTAAATCTTTAGCTCTATTGACAAAAGAGTTCAGAGGAAACAGAAGAGGTTCCGGAAATGAAAGATATGATAGAGACAACCAGGATGACAGAAGAGACAACAGAAGAGATGACAGAAGAGGAGAAGAATCAAGTGGCCAACAGAGGTCAAGCGATAGAAATTATAGAGGGAATGACCGACAGAGGTCAGATGACTCGGTAAGCCACACACAGCAAGAATGCTACAAGTGCGGCAAACCTGGTCACTATGCAAATGAATGTAGATCAGAGAAAGGCGGAGACCTACAGAAGTCCAATGATCGAACAGGAAACACTCCTCAAGGGTGTTTTAACTGCGGAAAACCAGGCCATTTTGCGAATGAATGCAGAAGCAGATCAAATCGCCCACAGAGGGACTCTGCTTTCTACAAAAAGAAAGCCGAATATTATGCTCAAAAATCCTTAATGGCAAAAGGACATTCTGAGGAGAACACAGAAGACTTCCAGTCAGACTCTACTTCTGACGATGAACATACCGCCAATGCCCTCTTCTGTGGCATGGCAGAAGTCGACTCCTGCACTGACTCTGAGGTATCTACTTCAAATTCCAACTCTTGTATTACCTCTGTAGATGATAATACACTTAGAATTAACATTGAATTAATTGAACTGAAAGAGATAAATCAAATTATTCAGAAAAGACTCACCTTCAATGAGAGAGAAGTACGGCTTCTCACTCAAGAAAAAGCAAAGATTTTTGAGGAAAAAGAGAGAATAGAAAAGAATTGGAACAAAACTCTAGATCCTTTAAAAAAACAAATTTCTGAATTAACCAATACTTTAAAAGATAAAACAAAAGAACTTTCAGTTTCAAGGAGCGAAACTACTGACATAAGAGCTCTTAAAGAATACTTTCAAAGAGAAAGAGAGGTATTATGGCAAGATTTACTCAGAAGAGAAGTTTTGATTAAAAACTATAAAGATGCACAGAAAGTTTATGAAAAAGTAAACTCACAAATAGGGAGACGAGGTATAGGGTATGATGATATCACCCTAGGTGTTGAAGGCAAAAGAAACAAACCTCTGTCCTCTTTATTTGTGATTGGAAAAACGAACAAACCAGATTTTCCAAATCTAATCTCTGTAAGCAAAAGGGCGAAAATCTCTGTGGATCCTTACTTGAAGAAACATAAGAAGATGTTTAACGTGTGGTTTGAAAACACAGACTCATCATCTTCAACCTCTGTCAATAGAGGTATCAAACCAAAGAAATATCTGAAAACACAAGATCAGATTGGTATCTTCAAGTTTGGTAAACCAGAGACCCAAACACAGGTTGCTTTTGTCTGTTTGATAAACGTTGAAAAGAAATTATCAGCAGAAGCTCCTGAGTTTAAACCTATTTTTTCAGAAGAAAACATTAAAAATTTAATTGAAAAAGAAATTTTGGAAATATGGAAATCAAGCGTTTTAGAAAATTTTTGTACATCTTCTATAGATAAAACTCTCACTGAAGAAATCTTATTAGAAACCTCTGCAATCTATGAAAACTATTCTACAGAGGAAGAAAGCTCGTACGATACATGCTCAGAAAATCCAGCCTCTATTGAAAGAATTGACTCAACCTCTGTATACGAGGACGATTCATCCTCTGACAACTCAGAGACTGATTTCAAATCAGGGATAATTCACTGTGACACAGAGGATGTCAAATTCTCCTCTGAAGTTCCTCACAGAACTATTTCTCCAAAAGAGAAACTCACAGAGATTCCAATCTGCCAAGATTTTCTAAAATTGAATCTACATATCAAAACCCCTGCTGAGCTTAAAATGTTACAGAAGACCTCTATTGATCCTATAAGTTCTAGATTTTCAAAACCCAAGGTTAATAAATCTTTTTCTTCTGTGACAGTGATGAAAGAAGTTCACCACAGAAGCAACCCACAGAAGGCAGGTCCTAAACAGAGCTTTTGCAAACAACATTCGAGTATTCATAGATCTTCTAGTAATAGGAAATCTAATGTAAATAAAGAATGTAATGCCTCTGTGGCTGAGTTTAAAAAGTTCAATGAAAAGTTCAAGCAAATTACATCTCATATTCAATACTGTCATTGCTTTGATCTTATGTCTAAACTTAATAATCATTTTTCAAGTCAAGTCTGTTTACTCTCTACGACAATTCAAAAGTCAAATCCCACAAAGAAACAATCTGACTCTTCTGCAGAGAACAAAATGTATTTCAAGAATGCCAAGGCAAACTTGAAAAACTCTAACAATATTGGACCCATATGGATATAGGTACCTAAATCTCTGTGATTGTCCTGCAGAAGAAGTATGTGCCAATCTGGTATCTAGACTCCGGATGCTCAAGGCACATGACTGGTGACAGAAGTGCACTATCCACGTACAAAGAAACACAAGATGGTGGATCTGTGACTTTTGGAGACAACAAGAAAGGACACATAAAAGGCTATGGAGTCATAAGGAAAGAAGACGTTTCTGTATACAAAGTTGCATATGTGGATGGCCTTAAGCACAACCTACTCAGTGTAAGTCAACTTTGTGATACAGGATTCAATGTGTTGTTCAAAAGAACTTTCTGCTCTCTACAAAGTGAAGAAACAAGTATGGAACTTCTGCGAGCTGAAAGAATAGGTGATCTATATCTAATGAACTTCAACTCAAAGAACAAAGACAAAGTTTGCATTGTTGCCTGCAAAAGTGAAGAAGCCTGGTTATGGCACAACAGGTTATGTCACTTGAATTTTCACACATTGGAAAAACTGGTCAAACTTGATCTAGTTAAAGGTTTGCCAAATGTTAAATTCAATAAGGATCATTTATGTTCTGCCTGTGAGATGGGAAAACTCAAAAGAGCTTCCCACAAAGGCAAAACAGATGTATCTTGCACTAGACATCTGTACATGCTTCATGTCGACCTCTGCGGTCCCATTGCCATACAGAGCCTAGGTGGCAAGAAATACATACTTGTCCTAATTGGTGAGTGTTCGCGTTTCACATGGGTTGAATTCGTTAGAAAGAAATCAGATGTTCCAAATATATTGATAAATCTAATGAAAAGAATCCAAGTTCTTTATAATTGCAGAATACAGAAGTTAAGAAGTGACAATGGCACAGAATTTAAAAACTCTGTCATTGAAGCCTATCTTTCAACAGAAGGAATATCACAGAAGGAATATCACAGAACTTCTCTGCAGCTCGCACTCCACAACAGAACGGTGTTGTCGAAAGAAAAAATCGAACACTTGTGGAAGCCGCAAGAACTATGATGTCAGCATGCGGATTATCAATGAACTTTTGGGCAGAAGCAAATTCTACTGCGTGTTATACTCAAAATCGATCAACCATTGTGAAAAGACACCTCAAGACGCCTTACGAATTGCTTAACAAACGGCGGCAAAACATCAAATTTTTCCATGTATTCGGATGCAAATGCTTCGTCTTAAACGACAGAGATTCAAGAGGAAAGTTTGATGTAAAAGCAGATGAAGGAAAATTCATTGGATACTCTGCCACTTCCAAAGCCTACAGAACATTCCTTACAAAGTCTCACAAGATTGTAGAAAGCATCAATGTTTCTTTTGATGATTCATTCCAAATGACTTCTGAGCAAATAAGTTCAGAACTCGGAATTAAAGGGAAATTCTCTGACATCTCAAGAACAAAAGAAGATTTGAATCTTCTATTTTTGGAGATGTTCCACAATGACATTGATCCTTCTGTCGGAACCATCAGAGTTTCTGAAGAACCATCCTCTGTCGGACAAAATCCTACAGGTATGACTCTAACTGGTCCAAATAATGCTTCATCTTCTTCAATAAATACTACAGATGCAATTGCCGAAGCAGAAGAAAGTGCAGAAGATGAAACATCAAGAAAAACGACCACGGAAGCTGCACAAACCACAGAAGAACCAATTACAGAAGGGATCGAGGACCAAGACTATACATCCTCAGAGGAAAAAACTCCACCACCACTCGTACCAATCATTCCACAAACGGTAGAATCAACTACCAAGGCACGAAGAACATCAGAGGCTGCACAAGAAGAAACACAAGAAGCCTCTGAAGAAAGTTTTGATGACATTGATGATCATCTTCCACGCACAACTCAGTGGACAAAAAGCCATCCTCCAAGCCAAATAATTGGAGAACCTTCTGACTCAGTAAAAACAAGGTCTGCCACTGCTAATTTTTGTTTCTTTACAAATTTTATTAGTGTTATAGAACCAAAGAAGATTTCTGAAGCCCTAGATGACCCAAACTGGGTAGACGCCATGCAAGAAGAACTTCTGCAATTTGAGCGTAACAGAGTATGGACTTTAGTACCTCTGCCAAGAGGGAAACATGCCATTGGGACTAAATGGGTCTACAGAAACAAGAAGGATGAAGATGGAGTGGTCGTCAGAAACAAAGCAAGATTAGTAGCAAAAGGATATAGACAAGAAGAAGGCATAGACTACGATGAGACTTTTGCCCCTGTCGCACGTCTCGAAGCAATAAGAATATTCTTAGCCTTCGCAGCCCACAGAGGTTTTAAAGTCTATCAGATGGACGTAAAATCAGCTTTTCTAAACGGTGAAATCCAAGAAGAGGTTTACGTAAATCAGCCACCAGGTTTTGAAAGCTCAAAGTTTCCAAGGCATGTATACTACCTTGAAAAGGCTCTATACGGACTGAAACAGGCTCCAAGAGCATGGTACGAACGACTTTCTACCTTCCTTCTAGTCAATGGCTACAACAGAGGTACAACAGATACTACCTTATTCTATAAACGCAAAAATAGTGAGATAATGCTTGTACAAATATACGTAGATGACATAATTTTTGGGTCTACAAATTCAGAAGAGTGCAAAATTTTTTAAAAACTCATGCAGAGTGAGTTTGAAATGAGTATGATGGGAGAATTAACATTCTTCCTCGGACTTCAAGTCAAACAATCTTCAGAGGGAATTTTTATAAATCAAGCCAAATATGTCTCTGACATACTTTTAAAATATAATCTCTCTGATACCTCTGCAATGAAGACTCCAATGGCCACTGGAAATAAGTTATTCTTAGATCCAAATGGTATTTATGTAGAATGTACTCTCTACAGAGGCATGATTGGATCTCTGTTATACTTAACAGCAAGCAGACCTGACATTATGCATGCCACATGTCTTTGTGCACGTTATCAAGCTAATCCAAAGAAATCACATTATGATGCTGTAAAAAGAATCTTGAGATACCTGAAGGGGACCAACAATCTTGGTCTCTGGTATCCACAGAACTCTGGTTTTAGTCTTAAAGCTTATACAGATTCAGACTATGGAGGATGCATGCTCGACAGAAAGAGTACCTCTGGGAGTTGTCAATTCCTAGGTGGTAAACTAGTCAGTTGGACCTCCAAGAAGCAGAATTGTGTCTCCACATCCACTGCAGAAGCTGAATACGTTGCTGCCGCTAGCTGTTGTTCTCAGGTTCTATGGATGAAGACTCATCTAAAAGACTACGGCCACATTCTGTTCAAAATACCCATCTTCTGTGATTCCAAAAGTGCTATTGATATCTCTGCCAACCCTGTGCAACACTCAAAAACCAAGCATATCGATATAAGGTATCATTTCTTGAAACATCATGTTGAATACGGTACAATCGAAATGCATTTCGTGCCCACAGAATATCAACTCGCTGACTTATTCACCAAAGCATTAGACGAGAAAAGATTCAACTTCTTGGTGGGTAAGTTAGGAATGATTAACATGGTATGAAAATCCTCTGTAAGTATAGCTTTATCTTCTGTAAATAACAAGTAAATACATTGCTTAATTTATTGCTTTGATTGATTCTACTTCTATATGTAAATTCTTAAAACCTTAAATAGTTCTTAAAATCACAGAGCTTCTGTAAGTCAACTCAGAACCTCTGACGACCCCTACAGAACCTCTGAAAGACCATGACCTATGTTCTATGCAAAACTTATCATTCTTTGATCCAAGCATAGGTCAAGGGGGAGCAAAAGGAAATTACTTGATCTACAGAGGTGATTAGGTCAAGGGGGAGCAAAAGGAAATTACTTGATCTACAGAGGTGATTAGATCAAGGGGGAGCAGAAGGGAACCCTGAAATGATCTAAAGAGATAAAACTTTCAAGTGAAAGCCAAAGAAAAATGTCGATGACTCCATATCGACAGAAGTCAGATATCACTGCCGAGAAAAGAAGAACCAAAAGGTATGTCTCTCGCACAAAAGGTTTTTGGAAAACAATTTTCTAGGACAAGAATTGTCAAATATGTCCTAAATATACTGTGAATAACATTTCAAAAATCAAAAGCTCAAAAAGTTTCACAAAATTCGAATTAGGAGAAATTTAAGGTCATAGAGCTTCTGCTGAGCTCAACAGAGCTTCTGCAGGAAATATGCTCTGTGATCACAAATTAACCTTCTGTCGATCCTTTGGAATGTTATCTCGGAAACCGAAAACGCAGACCATGACCTTCTCGAACAAACCGTTTTTTTACAGTTTTCTCGGACACAAACTTTCAAATATGTCCGAAAAACATCTCTTAAACCAAATCAAAAATTGGATGATCAAAAATACTAATAAAATTTATTTTATGAGATTTTTTCTCTCATAGAGCTTCTGCTGGACCTCACAGAACTTCTGCAAGTTCCAACAGAGCCACAAAACCTCTGCGAAGCAAATTTCTTCACAAAAATCCGATTTTATCCTCTCCAATGCCGTTACAAATGTTTTGGTTAAAGAAGAACCCTACAGAAGTCATGATAACAATGAGATATGAAAAAGGGATAAACATCAAAGATTTTCAAGATCACAGAGCCTCTGTAAACTACAGAAGCTCTGTCAATCTGATTACTTGGGCATCTCTGTAGTAATAACGGTTACTTTTACTGCGAGTGAAACTCATATGGCTAAAATCAACCTCACGCGCCTAGCATTAATGGGCCGCGCACGACGTCCTGTCATATTCTGACAAGGCCTACGTGTCCCATTTTCATTGGGCGTACATGGAACGTTTTTTATTTGGAAAGTTGAACCCGCCGCTCAAACTCGAGTGCGGATTCCAAACTTTAATCCATTGCCATATATTTTACTCTTTCGAATTCTACCGTTTTACCATCCTATAAAAACAAAGCTTACCCTCACATAAAACCTTTTACAAACTCTCATCTTCTTCTCCGGCGAAACCCTGCAAAAAGCTTGCAAAAATCTTATTCTTAAAATCAAATGGCTTCATCTTCTCGAGCTACATCCTCTGAACTCTCTCCGGCGAACTCACCGGAACACTCCCCTGCACATTCAGAACATTCTGAAAACCCCAGCCTTGCAAGAAATATTGAACAACAAGATTCCGGGGACTCAGCAGACTTTGCTCCGACGACTCACTTGCAAAACTTTATAGCAAAGGATCATTTCGAAGCCATTCTTCCTATCAAATCCAACAACTGCTATTTGGTCCCCTCACCCACTGCTTTCGGCGAAGCCCATGCCATACTTCTGAACATCATGGAGAATCATGTCCTCTTCCCTCTACTATCAAGAACCCCGAACAAAATTCCAGTCCGCTATTTGAACCAATTTTGGCAAAGCTGTCGATTTGATAAAGACGATTCTCTTATCAAAGGGTACATTTCAAGACCTGATAAATCTGAGCATCTTGAAATCAAGTTCAACAGAACAATGTTCTCACTTGAATTCAACCTACCAACAAGGGGTCTTATGGGATTGAAGAGTTATGCAGAGCAACCAACAGACGAAGAGCTCTGTCGATTCGTGGAAATGCTTGGGTACAACACCCAACTACGGAAAAGAAATGACTTCCGCAGAGGCAGATTACCACCTCTGTGGAACACTTTGTTCTCTATTCTAAACAGATGTCTGACAGGGAAAATAGGCAGTATTGACCAAAGCTCGCATCAAATCTTGAGCATCATGTATGGGGTTTACTATGATCTTCCACTAGATTATGCGACCATAATGATGCAAGAGATCATAAACACCATCGACAGAAAGAACAACACGAGAAGGGTCAAAGAGAACGATCCAAAATTTCTACCACCTCTGCAATTCCAAAGAATTTTGGGAGTTCTGTTCGAACCTCTGCTGCTAATCCAAAATTGGCCAATGGAAGGGCCAACTCCCAAACAGTTCCCGATGAACAAGAATACCCCCACTGATCATGATGATGGCTACTCACACTGCAGACCTCTGTCCAAGAAGCTTCTGAAATATGCAACGAATAGATCCCTTAAGCAAGAGTATATACGCGATCATAGAACTCCTAAACCGAGTCCTATGACACCCCCGCGTTTAGGTGTCCCCCTAGGAACAATGATAGCAAAACCTCTTTCCAATAAAAAAGAAAAGGATCTGAAGTTAGCAAAGCACATGGCTATTCAACTCAGCTTTATAGCCAAACGTGCAGAACTAATGGGAAAGAAGTCTTCATCAAGAACCTCTGCATATACTCCAAAAGCTAAGAAGAGGAAAACTGCAGAAGGCACCTCCACAAGCGCTGCAGAAGATCAACCCTCACCTCCTCATGCCACAGAAATTGGCTCCTCTGCTCCTCCCTCCTCTCCAAAAATGAAGAAGAAAAGATCAAAATCAACAGAAGAAGGGGCACCAAATCCTAAGAGGAGGAAAACCAAAAAGAGGCATGGTAAATCACTTACAAAGTTGGTAACCATTGCAGAAGAGGAAACTGCTGAAGAAGAAGTTGCAGAAGAATAAATGGCTACAGAAAGGTATCAATCACCCTATCAATCTCCAGATAGATTTGCTCACCAAGGAGACCTGAACGACTTCTTTCAGAACCCTGAAATTGCCAACACCCTAAATACAGCAGGGTGGACGGCACAACCTCTCGACCACCACTCTCCAGAAGAAGATTTCTTCATTTCGGGCATCGACACACATCTGCAAGAAGATGACACAACACCCAGAAATCAACCAGCCGAAACCCCTGTTATTTTACAAAACCCTTTCATTCAAGGATTGGATGTCCACAGAAGAAGTCCAAACCCAGCTTCAGAAGAAATAGAACAAACTGAAGCTGAATTGAACAGAGGTGAAATTACAGAGGCTTTTGAGAACATGATGGAAGAAGAGAAAGGAAAAGGGGCCGAAGTTGTACAAAAAGAGGGATTAGCAACAACGGAGACAGAAATGGAGATCTTAGAGACAGATTCAGATGAAGAAGAAGCTGTCTGGATACGTAAGGGTCTTTATCATCCACATGTCATGAGATTATTTGGATCTCATCAAATGTATGACCAATTACGACCAGAGCAAGGAACTTCCACAGAACTTAGGGAAGAAGCAAGAAAAGATGCCTGGATAAATAGAGGCACACAACCAAAACCAACTCCCAGTGCAACCCACATTTCTGACACCGCAGGTCTAGCTGCAGAAGGTGTCATTGAAAAAGAGCAGCACAGCTCGAACCTACCCCAACCCATCCAGCCAGAGGTTACTCTTTTAACCTCTGTGCCCACAGAAACCGGGGAATCCATTCCTAGGGAGTCTCCTCAAAGAGACTCACCTATAGTTCGTGATCAATTGCCCCAGATCACAGAAGAACGCCCAACAGAGGAATTTGTTTCCTCTGCCACGCACTTGTTAAGACACACACTTCTTTCAAAGAGAAGTAGAGAGCACAAAGACAAAGAGAAGGATATTCCAATACCCACCTCTGGAGTGGATTTGGACAATGTTCTTCTCAGAACTTCTGTAGGGATTGAAACTCATGTTTCTTCTCAAGGATCAGAAGGAAATCCTTCCATTCTCAACGTACAAACAGGAATGAAAGAAGGTATCCCAGGAACAGGGATTCACTCTGGAGACGAATGTGTTCCTCCAGAGGTTACCACCGGAACACAAGTTACAAGGGATGAGTTCCAAACCCTTGAGACCTCTGTGAACCAAACCTTGAAAGAGTTGCAAAGCTCTTTCAAATCTTTTGCAGAGACAACATCACTGGCACTGCTAAACCTGAACACCAAAATGGACAACCTGTCCACAGAGGTGAAAACTGCCATCTCACAGATGAAGTCTGCTGCTACCGCATCCACCACTTCTGCCGCAACAACTACTCCTTCTTCGATTGAGAACTCAATCAACAAATTCCTTGATCAATTGAACAAACAGACTTCAGTGTCAACGGGCATCACTCCTGCAGATCTACAGAAGGCCCTACAAAAAGTTCAAGAAGAAGCCATGCGAAATACCATGCTGATGCAACCCAAAGACTACATGACAAGAGCACAGCTGACAGAGCTTGGGCAGAACGTGATTAATCAAGTAACAGAAGTCATCCTTTCCTTCACCACTGCCAATGCTAACTTCGTCAAAGATTTCAGAGAAAGTGTAGGAAGGATGAGATTCAAAACAGAGGCAGAGCTAGCAACTCTTCTTGGCCTCTGTGATGATGTCTGCGCGAAACTGATCGCTGCTGGAGCCACAATGCCAAAGAAACCCGATGCTTCCTGCAGAGCAGAGGGTACATCAGACAAGGGTCAGGATGACTCTGATGATGATGACCATCCTGGTCCAACAGATCATCCTGAGGGGGAGAAAACTACAGAGAAAGCTGCAAGCAGAGGACTTACAGGTCCACCAATAGCCGCAGAACCTCTGAGTCAAGCACCTCCAGAACAGACCCGACAACAACAAACTCAACAGACCACAGAGACAATACCCACCTCTGTGGAATCATCTACTCAAGAAGCTGAGACTACAGAGAAGACCACAGAGGCAGCACCCACCTCTGTGGAGTTCCTTCAGTGTTTGGCAAAGATGCCCAACACTTGACATCTTCTGAAGAAGATCTTTCCTCCCAACCACCACAACCAACAGAAATACCCAAAACCTTCCCGAGGAAAAAGTCGATTGCCCACAAACCATCAAAAACAAAAACCTCAGCTTCTTCTGTTCTAAGAAGAATGCACAATACAATGACTGAAAGAATGGCAAGAAGAGCAGAAGAAAGCCACAGGTTTACATCAGTATTCAGAATGTCAAGGCAATACGACTTTCCTCAATCACCAGAACCAGGGCTCACAGAAGAAGTCACTAAAGAACCTCCAACAAAGGTTACAGAGCCAACTAAACCAACAGAGCAGAAGTCCTCTCGCGCTCAAGTATCAGAACCAACAGAGGCAACTCCCATCAATCCAAAAGATCCAACATCCAAGACTACAGAAGCAGCAGGCTCAGAACCACCAAAGGCAAGAGACAAGGGAAAGGCAAAAGTGACAGAAGAGCCAAAGAAAAAGAAAACATTGCCAAAGCCAACAGAAAAACTAATTAAGAGTGCGTTTGACGCCTTTCAAACCCCAAAACCCGAAGAAGTTGACTGGGCACATGGATTGAAGCCTCTGTCAGAAATTCCTCTAACTGGTAGAGCTGCAGAAGTTGTTCAACAAATGGAGAGTCTCAGAAGACAAATTCCACGACCTGGTCCAACACATGAAGAAATGGAAGAAGTGGTATACAAATACCTCTACAAACAATCCTATCAGACAAATCATCCAGTAGATCATGTGACAGATCCAAGGATCAGAGAAGAATTTGAGAACATCTTCACAAGAACAAAGCCAAGAACCAAAGCAGATGTCTTCTCAATTCACAAAATCAAAAAGGTGATCTTCTGCAGATTCTCCTTCACAAGAACCTATCCAAGGGTCAGGTACAATCTTTACAAAGTCAGAAGAGAGAACAATTCAGAATCTACCTTCGCTGATGCTGACTTAAGAAACATCAATCCTTACGATCTACCTGACCTTCTGCAATGGACAAAAGACAACTACAACACAGAGCCTAATACTAGAGCCTATCAAGTGTTGAGAAAAGCGATGAGGGAAAAGCTTCTGCTATACAGCATGATAGATTTTCAGCTGGGAAAAGATCTTGGTCTCAAACATCTAGATCTACGACCACCAGAAGATCGCTGCCCACCAGACGCTGTGCCCAACTCAATCATCAGAGAACCAAGATTTGGGTTAGTATTTCAAAACCCACAACACCAGGTTAAACCTTTTGTACTCATGGATTGTCAGAAGTACGCAACCAGTACTCTGAGCAAATTCAGAGCAAGCCTGGTAAAATACAGAGGTACAGAGAAAATGGATAGAGATGATGCAGATACTTTCATCAGAGAAATAGACTCAACAATCCGCCTAAGAGAACTCTGCATCAGATTCTACAAAGAGATCAGAAAAGTCGGCAGAGACAACAGAAGCTACAACGATTTCAAAGATGCCAAAATCTGATTCTCAGACCTCCAATCTCTGCAAACAAAGTTTTATCTTTCATTGTACTCAAATGTAAAATGCCTCTGGCATATTTCTAAATGAACGAAATTTCGAGGTATTGTTTAACCTCTGTCTTATCTAACTTAGCCAAACTTAACTCAAGTTCAAATTTTTTATTTTTCACTACTTAGGGGGAGATTGTTAGCTTCAATCTTCCTAATCATAGAAGTATTTAGAAGTAGTGAAAAATAGGCTAAGTGAAGAAAGCCTCTTACAGAGGCTCTGCCGACATTACCGAGAAATCAAGGTCAAGAAGCTACAGAAGCAGCAGAGGCTTCCTACAGAAGCTCTGTCATACGCACAAAGAAGACCAAAGACTCGGAATCCGGCGAAGACTGCTCCACAGAGGACCAGACCGCAGAACCTCTGTAATTCATTACAGAGCCTCTGTGGTCCTCAATGAAGACTTGGAAGATATTACTGGATACGTTCATCAACTTGCATGGAAAAGTACTATCAAAACACGTGTCAAGCTCTGAGTGGACTCAATAGGGCAAGGTACAAAATAGACGTCTGCGCCATTTAATGCATTTACCAAAAGTACATCTGCTCCATTAAATGCGCATGGCTCAAACAACTGCTCACACCATCCAGTCCACTGTTCACACCATCCAGTTTACTATTCATGCCATAAAAGGAATAGTGACCTACTTCATAGTCTTCTAAGAGTAGTATAAAAGGAAGTCTCATGTTGAGATCTTCCTAAGGGACGAATACACAAGGAATCACTAATACTCTCAAGCTTTATTGTCAAATATCGGAGTGTTATATTCTCACACACACCAACAGTTCTTAATCTGTTCTTCGTGTTGTTATTATATATTGAATAACAGTAACTGTTCAAGAAATCCTTTTCATTCTTTACTGTTTTCTTTATATATGTGTGTTCTAATATCTATCAAACATATCTGTTAGTTTAATACGCTTCCGCATCAAACTCTAAACTCCACTAATAGATTGTTAATCTTGATTAAGTGTATCTGGGATCCAACAGAAGAGAACAGAGGTACTGAGCTTATGGATCAAGAATCAGTAGAAAGAATGATCAGAGAAATAGATGCTACAATCGGCTTGAGAGAACTCTGCATCAAATTCTATCACGAGCTCAGAGAAGTAGGATTCGACAACATAAGTTTCAATGACTTCAAAGATGCAAATGTCTGAGTCTTTATTTTTTCATATCTCTGTAAACTTTAAAAAGAAATGAAATGAATCTATTGAGGTATTGTTTAACCTCTGTCAACTTTACTTAGCCTAAATTATGCAGAAAGTCAAAATTTCATTTTTCAATACTTAGGGGGAGATTGTTTTAGCTACAATTGTTCATAATATTATAAGTATTGAAAAATAGGCTGAGTATGAAAGAGTTCCATAGAAGCTCTGCGGTGTTCCACAGAAGCTCTGCCGAAGCAAACAAGATCATTCAAGGAACACCAAGTCCCAAGAATCTACAGAAGACTACTCACAAAGGACCAAAGAAGGATCTACAGAAGAATGCTCACCAAGGACCGAGCCGCATAACCTCTGTCACCCTTGACAGAGCCTCTGCGGTTCAGACTGAAGACTTGGAAGATATTTATAATATCTTGCCACTGTTGCAAGAATATCTTACCACTGTTACAGAAATATCTTGCTACTGTTCCAGGGTCCGTTCATCAACTTGTACAAGGCATGGTCCGACAACAAACACGTGTCAAACTCTGATAGGAATCCTTGCAAGTTGATATTAGCACATTTAATGCATGCAGGTTTCCAACTGTTCATGCCATCCCTTCTTTCCTGTAGCAATAGTCCCTTTGTCTAGAATAGTTCTTTTGTAGTAGTATAAAAGGAAGACTCATGTTGAGTTCTTCTTTACCAGTGAGATACCAGAAAAACACACACACCCACAATTAACGTCAAATCTTTTGTTAGTGTTCTTCATCAAATACAGTAAACTTTGAGATATTCATCTGTTCTTCATATACTGTTTATTTGATATTTTGTGTTGTTTCTATACAAACATATCCGTTAGTTCTTCAAATACGCTTCCGCAACACATCTTATTTGAACTAATAGATAAGATAATCTTTCTTAATCAAATACGGGAACCAACATTATTCAACACATTATTCTCAGTATTACCAAAACATCAAAAAAAATTAATTCCACACAAAATTCCGCCCCTTTAAAACAACGATAACCACCAACTTATTAATACTAACCACTTTCTTTGAACTTTACATACATCGTCCGCAATTTACTCAATTAATCTATCCGACAAAGTCGATCCAAATCTTAAAATAACCATAATCGAAATTTTCTGCCGAATCACCCAATAATCAAATCCCACGAAGGTTCAAAATAACTCGAAAGTTCACTTATATCACAAAAAGAAATAACTTTTACTCATATAAAACTAATCCAAATAATACAACATTTCATGCTTACTCGAAACATTTACCACGCTAATACTACATTTATCTCCACCGACATTTCACGACAAACGTCGTGTTCTACACTTTTACAATACTAACTCGAAAACATAACAATACACTTTCAAAATAAAATTTGCTTAGCAATTGCAACCTATTTCTTATACTCTTCCATGGAATAAAAATATACTTAACAAAATTCATTTTATATCACGGATAAGTTTCTTAATTTTATCAAACTCGTATACTTCATCCTACCATTTCCATTTCTCATGCTAGTATAGCATATCCACAATAATCCCACATCAATACCTAATTGCACTTGACACCAAATCATTCATCAACATCATATTTACATATGCAAGACCAAGTTTAATCAAACGGTTCCACTAAAAGTTACAATAAAAATAACACTAAATGCTTCAAGATACAACACGCTTCTCGATCTCCAAACATAGTTAACCAATTCACAATACTTCTAATAATGATACCATAAAATCCTTATGACAACTTTCAGACGCGTTCAACAATTACGTCTTCTTTGTATCAATCAATATATCGTCATCAAATTAAAATAAAGTCTAATAGTATCTTAATTTCTCGAATATAAACAAGACACAATTTCAAACATTTCAATTATCTCAAGAACTTCACCACCATAACTCATACCGACTTCCATCCAATAATATCGTCACAAAAATCAAATTCTTAAATGCAACGGCAAAACCCGTTAATACCTCATTGATTTACACATGAGACTTAACATGTAAATTCAAGCATAAAGTCTAAAACAACTCTTTAACTTAAACAACCCCATAAAGAAAGTTCATCAACATTAACCTCATTTTACATAACCGTAAAAATCGCCAACTAATCACATAATAATTCTACTACAAATTACACCACATAGTTCCTCACACGCCCATCAAAATAGTTATTGAGCATTGCCTTCTTCCCGCTAATCATAATATTAATAATATAAATCCATTTTACAACTTAAATCCTCCAATCCAAGGAAAATATTAGGTAAATACCCAACCCATTTGAACCATTTTTCTATACCAAGAAAACTCAAGCATCAACTTCTTATAACAATATTAACATAATATAAATATTCTCTCTCAGCTTAAGTCTAGGTTATCAGCAACCTAGTTTTCTAACCTTGCGACCTACTATCGCCAACGCTTCCCCCACATTATTCCACCTTTGATCCATTCCGGTGTTTTCTAACGGTAAACCATACTTTGCTTCGGCTAAGCCCTTCCGCATAATCGACACGGAAAAGGTCGAATGAACTCCCACTATGCGTAACCCCTCGTTACTAAGGCGTACACAAACAATTTAATACCCTCCCGACTACAACAACTCTTACTTCAAGAATAAAACCCGCGTGATACAAACAAGGTATAATCCTCTCAAATCAATCATACCATTATCATTCACACATCTCGACTCCAGATTTTAAATTATGCCCCAAACTAATGGTTTCGCACAGGATTTTTACCATTCTTAAAAGAACGCATTCCACCGACGTTAATGTCCCAACAATCCACCACCCCAAAAATAACGACACTCTGCTCTCCAATAGATCCCAGAGTCAACTTGGAGTATCACCTTAATCCGCAGTTTTAAACTTTTCTCCATAAACTATACACAACCTTACCGTCACCTTTCTAACCAAAAATACGTCTAAGACAGACAACATTTTCTTGCATTAATTACACCGACCACTAACCATAGATAACAATTGACTTCCACACTTGTCACAACATTACTCTTGCACTACTACCACGTCCTATCCAATGGTCCTTCACCCCGATCATTACATTCGACTAATTTCTTCCACCCTCTTCTCATCATAAAAACATGTTTCCCCAAGGACGGCTCACTAGTAGGTGCTCACTCTAGACCGATCCCACGAGCTAGCTTTCTTTCACTTTCAAACCAACCACACGCACTCAATTTCAACGATTACCATATTTAACCAACAACTTCACCACACCTCATACTAGGAACTAAACCGAGTTAATCCGAAATCACACTCAATGCTCGAAACAACCACACACTTTTCATTTCTCAAACGGTAATACTCCACTCCTTAGTTAACCATCTACTGCCACTCCAATCTCTTATTCTCGAATAACAATACTACACACCGCCTAGACATCCATGCCTTTCCACCCATACTTGTCACATCTGAACAACTTATAAACAAATACCGAATAGAGGTTTCCACTAATTTTCACCCCGTATCATTGCTAATCCACCACTTATCCTTACAAAAATTCATTACCACCACGCCTCGCACGTTCACTAATTATAAACTGCCACCATTTTATCCACGTCACCCACACATTTAAACAATACCCTTTTAGGTAGAGTCAACAATCCTACTAAATATAATCTACACAACACACTAAACCGTCGCCTTCATGACAAGGTCAAGACTTCACAAACTACCGTTACTCTCCACACATAATCATCACGTTCCACACACTACTATTATTCTTTACACTCAAGTCATCACACTCCACACACTAATAAAATCAGGACAACAGTAATTAAGCACACCCATCTATATCTCTATCATAATTATCAAATACTTTTCTAATGCAGATATGCAACAAAAGAATGGAGACACAATTGATCGGTTTGCACCGAAGTCAAATAGCACCTTAGCACGTATAGAGTTTATAGAAATATACATGTCTTCGTCTCTATCCATACATCGAGTCCGACTTGTCATTCTGTTAACTTTCACAGGGTTAATATACACATAAACACATTCCCCATATAATAAGGTATTCCAGTTCAAACATTTACTTGTAAGTTCACAATTACACTGGCCAGGTGTAATTCGAAATTACCTTACATGATGTTCCTTCTACCTTTTTATACTTAACATCCCAAGGTTCTAAAATAATAGGGACATCCTACTTCACATGCAGTTTAAGTCTAGGTATAAATCCAAATACCTAAATCCCTTAAACTAGGGCTCTGATACCATCTGTAACGACCCGTCCCATTATACAACACATAACATAACATACATTCATTAATTCACAATCAAAGATACATAACAAACCAAGTACGGTCCTCTTAGTCTCGAAACTACAGAATAAATAAAAGCTTCCTAATCAACGTTCGTCATCAAAAGCAATCTACACCTTATCCTTTCCCTTGCCGCTATAAGATCCTCGACCTGGAATACATATTTTTTAAAGCAAAATGAGGGTTAGACCAACGGTCTAGTGAGATAATCCCCGTCATTTCAAAAACCGTTATAAAAACCAATTTATATAAAACCATATATCCAAATAGTTTATATAAAACCTTTCGTATAAACACACATATACCAATCAAGACTCGTACACTGTGTACCATTCCTCATTCTCATTCCCATGGCCATATTAGTTGGTTGCAAGCCAACTAATAAATTATCGACGCTGTACGAAAATTACAGCCAACAACGCTGTACGAATATTACAGCCAACACACCGGTCCTAAGCCCGGCCAATGCATTCTCACGTAGTGTAATGCTCATGTAAATACAATATCTCAATATATCATATTGTCATTTATAAACACATAATCACACCAACTATCACATTCTCAATCCACACATATCCATATCATATATATATAAACATATATATATATATATGTATCCCAGTTTGAAAACATTTTAAGTAAAACTCACCTTGTTGATGGTTTGAAGCCACACGCGCGCAAATGATACAAATGAGCAAAATCGGCAAATAACGCCACAACCAAACACCACCCAAGCCACACTTCACCGACGAGTAAACAAGTCTGTAATATACACATATAGATGTAATTTACACAATTATATGTATACAAGACTCACTACGACAATTGGCAACCTTAATAACTCACCGGACACTCCCGAAACGCAACCGAGCTAGAAACCGAACAACCGACATTAACAATAATATTTGGAGTTGTCATATGCCCAAACTAACATGTTCAAAGTGTTCAAATAATACCTTACACTCAAAACGAGTACCCATACGCCTATATTACGCTTTAAAACGACACAGGTACGTAAGAAACAAAAATTAGAAAATGCTAAAACAGTGATGTGCGCGCCTTCTGGCGCGCCCCAAGCCGCGCCCAGACACGCGCAGGCGTCTGTTGAGCAGCAAACAGCCCTGTTTTAGCCCTTTAACACCCCAACTCGAACCCAAATCAATTCCCAGTCGTTTTGGCTCATTTCTATGGAATTTTAGCATCAAAAATTGAGATTTTAACATCAAATAACATGGAGAAATCCATGTAACAACTCTAAACCCATATGCACTCAACCAATTTTAAACCCAAAACCCAAAACTCCATTAACACCCAAAACTTGCTAAAATCAATTTCCATCATGAATTGATAGATGATTCACACGGAAGAGTTTGTAAACCAATAAGAACTTCATTAATCAACATTAAAACTATCTTAGATTTCTCAATGGCACCAAACCCAACTCTCCCCCAAAACCAACAAGATGATATGAAAATGGAGTAGAATTCATACCTAGAAGATGAAGCCTTCAAGTTCTTCCTTTCTTCTTCTTCCTCTCTTCTTCTTCTTCTTTTCTTTCTCTGAATACGTCTCTCTCTCTCTCATTCTCTCCCTAATTCACACACAAATACACATAATATCTATAATATCTAGATATTTAACATATTTACCAAACGAACCCCAAACTCCTCTTAATTGGCAAAACACAACCTTAAACTTCCAAATAAAAATTAAAGTATACTCCTTTAACTTATTAATTCCATAATACTAATCCTAAATTTACCTTAAAACCAAAATGATAAAATTAATTAAACCAATAACGTACCCGGTTATCACAACGGTCTATAGTTCAAGTCCTCCATATACTACTATAGTCTCTTGCTAGAACAATATTCTATGGGTCTCACGATCATCAAGTTCAACCACCCACGATCTATAGTTTGAGTCCTCCGGAGATTGTTACCCATATCTAGCCAAAGCAACGTGGTAAATCATCCACTCTCACTTAACACGTAACATTTACCTTCGTGCCTATGGATCCATTGCACTAAATAAAATCATCAACAAGTTCCCAATTATAGTAAGACAATACTTCCATAAGATGATTAAACATATCATCAATAGAACACATAAATTAGTTCTCATAATTATCAACTCGAAATCCAAGGTACACAAAATACCATTTCCATCATCATATCAACATAATAAGCCATTGACCATAAAGTCTTTATCAAAACCTTTTAATTTTCCAAAACCCTAAATCTTGACCAAAATCATCAAACTCATAAAATGTAGTATAAACAACCCACACATGTAAAACCATGAATCATTCATGAATCATAAGTATCCATCTTTGTAAAACCCATTTTATTCCATCAAAACCCTAAAATCCCAAAAATTAGGTCTGTTGGTTCCCGTTTTGCTATAAAGAAGATTATCAGATCTATTAGTTCAGGTTTAAGGTTTGATGCAGAAGCGTATTTAAAGAACTAACAGATAAGTTTGATAGATTTAGAACAAACTATAAATACACAGTGAACAGAATATTATATCTCAAAGTTTACTGAATATATATCAAGAACAGGTTTATGAACCGTGAGTAAGAAAAAGCTTTAAAACATATATGACTTTTAAGGTGAATAAGCTTTTGTGTTCTTGATGTTCGATTGAAGTGTTGTGTATTGTGTGTGTGTAAGGAAGAACTCAACATGAGTCTTCCTTATATACTACTCTAAAGGGGACCATAAAGCATATGCTACTATTCAAAAGGTACGTATGAATAGTTGAGAGGATGTCGTGAACAGTTGCAAGGATGGCATGAACAGTCAGACGTGCTGTATTGCATTTAATGCAGCAGACGTCTAATATGTACTAAGCCCTACTGAGTCCAATCAGAGTTTGACACGTCGATGTTGGACAGGGCATGCTACCATGCAAGTTGATGTACGAGTCCTGTAACAGTAGCAAGATATTATAAATATCTTTAAGTCTCAGTGAGGACCACAGAGGCTCTGTAATGAGTTACAGAGGTTCTGCGGTCTGGTCCTCTGTGGAGCAGTCTTCGCCGGATTCTGAGTCTTTGGTCTTCTTTGTGCGTATGACAGAGCTTCTGTAGGAAGCCTCTGCTGCTTCTGTAGCTTCTTGACCTTGATTTCTAGGTAATGTCGGCAGAGCCTCTATAAGAGGCTTTCTTCACTTAGCCTATTTTTCACTACTTCTAAATACTTCTATGATTAGGAAGATTGAAGCTAACAATCTCCCCCTAAGTAGTGAAAAATAAAAAATTTGAACTTGAGTTAAGTTTGGCTAAGTTAGATAAGACAGAGGTTAAACAATACCTCGAAATTTCTTTCATTTAGAAATATGCCAGAGGCATTTTACATTTGAGTACAATGAAAGATAAACTTTAACTTTGTTTGCAGAGATTGGAGGTCTGAGAATCAGATTTTGGCATCTTTGAAATCGTTGTAGCTTCTGTTGTCTCTGCCGACTTTTCTGATCTCTTTGTAGAATCTGATGCAGAGTTCTCTTAGGCGGATTGTTGAGTCTATTTCTCTGATGAAAGTATCTGCATCATCTCTATCCAATTTCTCTGTACCTCTGTATTTTACAAGGCTTGCTCTGAATTTGCTCAGAGTACTGGTTGCGTACTTCTGACAATCCATGAGTACAAAAAGTTTAACCTGGTGTTGTGGGTTTTGAAATACTAACCCAAATCTTGGTTCTTTGATGATTGAGTTGGGCACAGCGTCTGGTGGGCAGCGATCTTCTGGTGGTCGTAGATCTAGATGTTTGAGACCAAGATCCTTTCCCAGCTGAAAATCTATCATGCTGTATAGCAGAAGCTTTTCCCTCATCGCTTTTCTCAACACTTGATAGGCTCTGGTATTAGGCTCTGTGTTGTAGTTGTCTTTTGTCCATTGCAGAAGGTCAGGTAGATAGTAAGGATTGATGTTTCTTAAGTCAGCATCAGCGAAGGTAGATTCTGAATTGTTCTCTCTTATGACTTTGTAAAGATTGTACCTGACCCTTGGATAGGTTCTTGTGAAGGAGAATCTGCAGAAGATCACCTTTTTGATTTTGTGAATTGAGAAGACATCTGCTTTGGTTCTTGGCTTTGTTCTTGTGAAGATGTTCTCAAATTCTTCTCTGATCCTTGGATCTGTCACATGATCTACTGGATGATTTGTCTGATAGGATTGTTTGTAGAGGTATTTGTATACCACTTCTTCCATCTCTTCATGTGTTGGACCAGGTCGTGGAATTTGTTTTCTGAGACTCTCCATCTGTTGAACAACTTCTGCAGCTCTACCAGTTAGAGGAATTTCTGACAGAGGCTTCAATCCATGTGCCCAGTCAACTTCTTCGGGTTTTGGGGTTTGAAAGGCGTCAAACGCACTCTTCATTAGTTTTTCTGTTGGCTTTGGCAATGTTTTCTTCTTCTTTGGCTCTTCTGTCAGTATCCCTTTGCCCTTATCTTTTGCTATTGTCGTGGCAGAACCTGTTGCTTCTGTGGGTTTTGAGGATGGCACTTCTGTTGGTTTGATGGAGGTTGCCTCTGTGGATTTTGACGATTGTGATTTAGAGGACTTTTGTGGCGATGGTTCTGTTGGCTTGACTTGCTCTGTAACCTCTGTTGGAGGTTGTTTGATGACTTCTTCTGCGAGCTCAGTTTCTGTTGATGAAGTATTGACATCAAATCTTCTTGCCATTTTGAAAGCTAAAGTGAACGTGTTCCTTTCTTCTTCTCTCTGTGCCATTCGATCACTCATTGTTGTGTGCATTCTTTTCAGAACATCAGAAGCAGAGGTCTTTGCTCTTTTTGGTTTGGTGGCAATCGACTTTCTTCTGGGTATGGTTTGGGGTGTTTCCACAGAGGTGGGTGTTTTCTCTGTGGTTTGTTCATCTGTTTCTTCCAAAATGATTACCTCAGGGGCGGTTGTTGCCTCTGTGGCTTGCTGATCTGCTTCTGGAGTTTTGGTTTCGTCAGGAGATGATTCCACAGAGATGGGTGTTGTCGCTGTGGTCTTTTGGGTTTGTTGTTGGGTTTCTTCTGGAGGGGCGTGGTTGATTGGTTCTGCTGCGATTGGTGGACTTTGTATTCCTCTGCTCGTAGCTTTCTCTCTTAGATTCTCCCCCTCAGGATTATCTGATGGACCAGGTTGGTCATCATCAGAATCATCCTGACTTTTATCAGAAGTACCCTCTGCTCTGCAAGAAGTGTTGGGCTTCTTCGGTAATTCAGCTCCTGCTGCCATCAACTTTTCACAGACATCATCGCAGAGGCCAATCAATGTCGCAAGCTCTGCTTCTGTTTTGAAACGCATTCTGCCGACACTCTTTCTGAAATCCTTGACATAGTTGGCATTTGCAGTTGTGAAGGAGACAATGACTTCTGTGACCTGGTTAATGACGTTCTGTCCGAGCTCTGTAAGCTGTGCTCTGGTCATATAGTCTTTTGGTTGCATTATTGTCGAGTTACGTATTGCCTCTGCTTGTACTTGTGATAGGGCATTCTGTAAGTCTGCAGGAGTGATGCCCTCTGCTCTGTGGGATTGCGTATTCATTTGTTCAAGGAAATCTTTGACAGAGTCCCTGAAAGCAGAAGTTGCAGTTGTTCCGAATTCCTGAGCTGCAGAAGTGGTTGTTGCTTTGGCAGTAGTTTCGGCAGAAGACTTCATCTCTGAGATGGCGGTTTTTACCTCTGTAGACAGATTGTCCATTTTGGTGTTCAGTTTCAGGATAGCCGTAGATGTTGTCTCTGTAAAGGATTTGAAAGAGCTTTGCAACTCTTTCAATGTTTGGTTCACCGAGGTGACAAGGGTTTGGAACTCATCCCTTGATACTTGTGTTCCTTGTGTAACCTCTGGAGGAACACATTCGTCTCCAGAGTGAGTCCCTGTTCCTGGGACACCTTCGTTCACCCTTGTTTGTACGATGGGGGTGGAAGGATTTCCTTCTGATCCTCGAGAAGAAACCTGAGTTTCGATCTCTACAGAAGTTCTGTGAAGAACAGTGTCCAAATCCACTCCAGAGGTGGTTATTGGAATGTCCTTCTGTTGACTGGGAGACTTGTCTAGAGTCTCTTCGTCTCTATGCTCACTACTTCTCTCTGAAAGAAGTTTTGGTCCTAATGTGTGCGTGGCAGAGGAAACGAATTCCTCTGTAGGGTGTTCTAGGGTGATCTGGGGCGACTGATCACGAACAATAGTTGAGTCTCTTTGAGGAGACTCCCTAGGAATGGATTCCCCGGTTTCTGTGGGCACAGAGGTTGAAAGAGTAACCTCTGGCTGGATGGGTTGGGTTAGGATCGAGTTGTGCTGCTCTTTTTCAATAACTCCTTCTGCAGCTAGACCTGCGGAGTTAGAAATGTGGGTTGCACTGGGAGTTGGTTTTGGTTGTGTGCCTCTATTTATCCAGGCATTTTTTCTTGCTTCTTCCTCTGTTAAGCATCCAAGCACTGCTTCATTTTCTATCATATCATCCTCTGTAACTATCCTATGGCTTGGTGCTTCTTCCCTAAGTTCTGTGGAAGTTCCTTGCTCTGGTCGTAAGAAGTCATACATTTGATGAGATCCAAATAATCTCATGACATGTGGATGATAAAGACCCTTACGTATCCAGACAGCTTCTTCTTCATCTGAATCTGTCTCTAAGATCTCTATTTCTGTCTCCGTTGTTGCTAATCCCTCTTTTTGTACAACTTCGGCCCCTTTTTCTTTCTCTTCTTCCATCATGTTCTCAGAAGCCTCTGTAATTTCACCTCTGTTCCATTCAGCTTCAGTTTGTTCTATTTCTTCTGAAGCTGGGTTTGGACTTCTTCTGTGGACATCCAATCCTTGAATGAAAGGGTTTTGTAAAATAACAGGGGTTTCGGCTGGTTGATTTCTGGGTGTTGTGTCATCTTCTTGCAGATTTGTGTCGATGCCCGAAATGAAGAAATCTTCTTCTGGAGAGTGGTGGTCGAGAGGTTGTGCCGTCCACCCTGCTGTATTTAGGGTGTTGGCAATTTCAGGGTTCTGAAAGAAGTCGTTCAGGTCTCCTTGGTGAGCAAATCTATCTGGAGATTGATAGGGTGATTGATACCTTTCTGTAGCCATTTATTCTTCTGCAACTTCTTCTTCAGCAGTTTCCTCTTCTGCAATGGTTACCAACTTTGTAAGTGATTTACCATGCCTCTTTTTGGTTTTCCTCCTCTTAGGATTTGGTGCCCCTTCTTCTGTTGATTTTGATCTTTTCTTCTTCATTTTTGGGGAGGAGGGAGGAGCAGAGGAGCCAATTTCTGTGGCATGAGGAGGTGAGGGTTGATCTTCTGCAGCGCTTGTTGAGGTGCCTTCTGCAGTTTTCCTCTTCTTAACTTTTGGAGTAGATGCAGAGGTTCTTGATGAAGACTTCTTTCCCATTAGTTCTGCACGTTTGGCTATAAAGCTGAGTTGAATAGCCATGTGCTTTGCTAACTTCTGATCCTTTTCTTCTTGAGTGTAAAGAGGTTTTGCTATCATTGTTCCTAGGGGGACACCTAAACGCGGGGGTGTCATAGGACTCGGTTTAGGAGTTCTATGATCGCGTATATACTCTTTCTTAAGGGATTTATTCGATGCGTATTGCAGAAGCTTCTTTGACAGAGGTCTGCAGTGTGAGTAGCCATCAGCATGATCAGTGGGGGTATTCTTGTTCATCGGGAACTGTTTGGGAGTTGGCCCTTCCATTGGCCAATTTTGGATTAGCAGCAGAGGTTCGAACAGTACTCCTAATATTCTTTGGAATTGCAGAGGTGGTAGAAAGTTGGGATCGTTCTCTTTGACCCTTTTCGAGTTGTTCTTTCTGTCGATGGTGTTTATGATCTCTTGCATCATTATGGTCGCATAATCTAGTGGAAGATCATAGTAAACCCCATACATGATGCTCAAGATTTGATGTGAGCTCTGGTCAATACTGCCTATCTTTCCTGTCAGGCATCTGTTAAGAATAGAGAACAAAGTGTTCCACAGAGGTGGTAATCGGCCTCTGCGGAAGTCATTTCTCTTCCGTAGTTGGGTGTTGTACCCAAGCATTTCCACGAATCGACAGAGCTCTTCGTCTGTTGGTTGCTCTGCATAACTCTTCAATCCCAGAAGACCCCTTGTTGGTAGGTTGAATTCAAGTGAGAACATTGTTCTGTTGAACTTGATTTCAAGATGCTCAGATTTATCAGGTCTTGAAATGTACCCTTTGATAAGAGAATCGTCTTTATCAAATCGGCAGCTTTGCCAAAATTGGTTCAAATAACGAACTGGAATTTTGTTCGGGGTTCTTGATAGTAGAGGGAAGAGGACCTGATTCTCCATGATGTTCAGAAGTATGGCATGGGCTTCGCCGAAAGTAGTGGGTGAGGGGACCAAATAGCAGTTGTTGGATTTGATAGGAAGAATGGCTTCGAAATGATCCTTTGCTATAAAGTTTTGCAAGTGTGTCGTCGGAGCAAAGTCTGCTGAGTCCCCGGAATCTTGTTGTTCAATATTTCTTGCAAGGCTGGGGTTTTCAGAATGTTCTGAATGTGCAGGGGAGTGTTCCGGTGAGTTCGCCGGAGAGAGTTCAGAGGATGTAGCTCGAGAAGATGAAGCCATTCGATTTTAAGAATATGATTTTTGCAAGCTTTTTGCAGGGTTTCGCCGGAGAAGAAGATGAGAGTTTGTAAAATGTTTTATGAGAGGGTAAGCTTTGTTTTTATAGGATGGTAAAACGGTAGAATTCGAAAGAGTAAAATATATGGCAATGGATTAAAGTTTGGAATCTGCACTCGAGTTTGAGCGGCGGGTTCAACTTTCCAAATAAAAACGTTCCATGTACGCCCAATGAAAATGGGACACGTAGGCCTTGTCAGAATATGACAGGACGTCGTGCGCGGCCCATTAATGCTAGGCGCGTGAGGTTGATTTTAGCCATATGAGTTTCACTCGCAGTAACAGTAACCGTTATTACCACAGATAACAAAATGGCAGAACTTTTGTGTTTTACAGAAGCTCTGTGATTTTGAAAATCTTGAGTTTTAACCTTTTCTCATATATCTCATTGTTGTCATGACTCTGAAGGTTCTTCTTTGAACGAAAACGTTTGTAAAGACATTGGAGAGGATCAATAGGATTTTGTCAAGAAATTTTACTCACAGAGGTTTTGTAGCTCTGATGGAACTTGCAGAAGCTCTGCGAGAGCCAGCAGAAGCTCTATGAGAGAAAAAATCTTATAACTTGAATTCTATTAACTTTCTGATCATCCAATTTTTGATCTGTGTTAAGAGATGTTTTTCGCACATTTTTGAAGGTTGGTGTCCGAGAAAACTATTTTGATAAACATTTTGTTCGAGAAGGTCATGGTGTGTGTTGTCGGTTTCCGAGATAACATTCCAAAAGATCGACAGAAAGTTAATTTGTGATCACAGAGCATATTTCCTACAGAAGCTCTGTTGAGCTCAACAGAAGCTCTATGACCTTAAATTTCTCCTATTTCGAATTTTGTTAAACCTTTTGAACTTTTGATTTTTGAAATGTTATTCATAGTATATTTAGGACATATTTGACAATTCTTGTCCTAGAAAACTGTTTTCTAAAAACCTTTCGTGCGAGAGACATACCTTTTGGTTCTTCAGTTCTCGGCAGTTTTGTCTTTCTTCTGTCGATGGAGAATTATCGACATTCTTCTTTGGCTTTCCTTTGAAGGATTTACCTCTGTAGATCATTTCAGGGTCCCTTTTGCTCCCCCTTGATCTAATTGCTTCTGTAGATCAAGAATTTTCCTTTTTCCCCCCCTTGATCTATGCTTGGTTCAAAGAATGGTAAGATTTGTATTGAGCATAGATTATGTTTACCAGAGGTTCTGTAAGGGTTATCAGAAGATCTGAGCGGACCCACAGAGGCTCTGTAAACAATTTATTTTATATATATAAAAAAAATATAAACTGAAATAAATTTATCAACGCAATAACTTAGTAATAATAGATATTTATACTTATTTACAGAAGATAAAGCTATACTTACAGAGGATTTTCACACCATGTTAATCATTCCTAACTTACCCACCAAGAAGTTGAATCTTTTCTCGTCTAATGCTTTGGTGAATAAGTCAGCGAGTTGATATTCTGTGGGCACGAAATGCATTTCGATTGTACCGTATTCAACATGATGTTTCAAGAAATGATAGCTTATATCAATATGCTTGGTTTTTGAGTGTTGCACAGGGTTGGCAGAGATAGCAATAGCACTTTTGGAATCACAGAAGATGGGTATTTTGAACAGAATGTGGCCGTAGTCTTTTAGCTGAGTCTTCATCCATAGAACCTGAGAACAACAGCTAGCGGCAGCAACGTATTCAGCTTCTGCAGTGGATGTGGAGACACAATTCTGCTTCTTGGAGGTCCAACTGACTAGTTTACCACCTAGGAATTGACAACTCCCAGAGGTACTCTTTATGTCGAGCATGCATCCTCCATAGTCTGAATCTGTATAAGCTTTAAGACTAAAACCAGAGTTTTGTGGATACCAGAGACCAAGATTGTTGGTCCCCTTCAGGTATCTAAAGATTCTTTTTACAGCATCATAATGTGATTTCTTTGGATTAGCTTGATAACGTGCACAAAGACATGTGGCATGCATAATGTCAGTTCTGCTTGCTGTTAAGTATAACAGAGATCCAATCATGCCTCTGTAGAGAGTACATTCTACAGAAATACCATTTGGATCTAAGAATAACTTATTTCCAGTGGCCATTGGAGTCTTCATTGCAGAGGTATCAGATAGATTATATTTTAAAAGTATGTCAGAGACATATTTGGCTTGATTTATAAAAATTCCCTCTGAAGATTGTTTGACTTGAAGTCTGAGGAAGAATGTTAATTCTCCCATCATACTCATTTCAAACTCACTCTGCATGAGTTTTTCAAAAATTTTGCACTCTTCTGAATTTGTAGACCCAAAAATTATGTCATCTACGTATATTTGTACAAGCATTGTCTCACTATTTTTGCGTTTATAGAATAAGGTAGTATCTGTTGTACCTCTGTTGTAGCCATTGACTAGAAGGAAGGTAGAAAGTCGATCGTACCATCCTCTTGGAGCCTGTTTCAGTCCGTATAGAGCCTTTTCAAGGTAGTATACATGCCTTGGAAACTTTGAGCTTTCAAAACCTGGTGGCTGATTTACGTAAACCTCTTCTTGGATTTCACCGTTTAGAAAAGCTGATTTTACGTCCATCTGATAGACTTTAAAACCTCTGTGGGCTGCGAAGGCTAAGAATATTCTTATTGCTTCGAGACGTGCGACAGGGGCAAAAGTCTCATCGTAGTATATGCCTTCTTCTTGTCTATATCCTTTTGCTACTAATCTTGCTTTGTTTCTGACGACCACTCCATCTTCAACCTTCTTGTTTCTCTAAACCCATTTAGTCCCAATGGCCTGTTTCCCTCTTGGCAGAGGTACTAAAGTCCATACTCTGTTACGCTCAAATTGCAGAAGTTCTTCTTGCATGGCGTCTACCCAGTTTGGGTCATCTAGGGCTTCAGAAATCTTCTTTGGTTCTATAACACTAATAAAATTTGTAAAGAAACAAAAATTAGCAGTGGCAGACCTTGTTTTTACTGAGTCAGAAGGTTCTCCAATTATTTGGCTTGGAGGATGGCTTTTTGTCCACTGAGTTGTGCGTGGAAGATGATCATCAATGTCATCAAAACTTTCTTCAGAGGCTTCTTGTGTTTCTTTTTGTGCAACCTCTGATGTTCTTCGTGCCTTGGTAGTTGATTCTACCGTTTGTGGAATGATTGGTACGAGTGGTGGTGGAGTTTGTTCCTCTGAGGATGTATAGTCTTGGTCCTCGATCTCCTCTGTAATTGGTTCTTCTGTGGTTTATGCAGCTTCTGTGGTCGTTTTTCTTGATGTTTCATCTTCTGCACTTTCTTCTGCTTCGGCAATTGCATCTGTAGGATTTTGTCCGACAGAGGATGGTTCTTCAGAAACTCTAATGGTTCCGACAGAAGGATCAATGTCATTGTGGAACATCTCCAAAAATAGAAGATTCAAATCTTCTTTTGTTCTTGAGATGTCAGAGAATTTCCCTTTAATTCCGAGTTCTGAACTTATTTGCTCAGAAGTCATTTGGAATGAATCATCAAAAGAAACATTGATGCTTTCTACAATCTTGTGAGACTTTGTAAGGAATGTTCTGTAGTCTTTGGAAGTGGCAGAGTATCCAATGAATTTGCCTTCATCTGCTTTTACATCAAACTTTCCTCTTGAATCTCTGTCGTTTAAGACGAAGCATTTGCATCCGAATACATGGAAAAATTTGATGTTTGGCCGCCGTTTGTTAAGCAATTCGTAAGGCGTCTTGAGGTGTCTTTTCACAATGGTTGATCGATTTTGAGGATAACACGCAGTAGAAATTGCTTATGCCCAAAAGTTCATTGATAATCCGCATGCTGGCATCATAGTTCTTGCGGCTTCCACAAGTGTTCGATTCTTTCTTTCGACAACACCGTTCTGTTGTGGAGTGCGAGCTGCAGAGAAGTTCTGTGAAATTCCTTCTGTTGAAAGATAAGTTTCAATGACACAGTTTTTAATTCTGTGTCGTTGTCACTTCTTAACTTCTGTATTTTGCAGTCATAAAGAACTTGGATTCTTTTCATTAGATTTATCAATATAATTGGAACATCTGATTTTTTTCTGATAAATTCAACCCATGTGAAGCGTGAATACTCATCAACTAAGACAAGTATATATTTCTTGCCACCTAGGCTCTGTATTGCAATGGGACCGCAGAGGTCGACATGAAGCATGTACAGAGGCCTGGTGCAAGACACATCTGTTTTGCCTTTGTGGGAAGCTCTTTTGAGTTTTCCCATCTCACAGGCAGAACATAAATGATCCTTATTGAATTTAACATTTGGCAAACCTTTAACTAGATCAAGTTTGACCAGTTCTTCCAACGTGTGAAAATTCAAGTGACAGAACCTGTTGTGTCATAACCAGGCTTCTTCACTTTTGCAGGCAACAAGGCAAACTTTGTCCTTGTTCTTTGAGTTGAAGTTCATTAGATATAGATCACCTATTCTTTCAGCTCGCAGAAGTTCCATACTTGTTTCTTCACTTTGTAGAGAGCAGAAAGTTCTTTTGAACAACACATTGAATCCTGTATCACAAAGTTGACTTACACTGAGTAGGTTGTGCTTAAGGCCATCCACATATGCAACTTTGTATACAGAAACGTCTTCTTTCCTTATGACTCCATAGCCTTTTATGTGTCCTTTCTTGTTGTCTCCAAAAGTCACAGATCCACCATCTTGTGTTTCTTTGTACGTGGATAGTGCACTTCTGTCACCAGTCATGTGCCTTGAGCATCCGGAGTCTAGATACCAGATTGGCACATAATTCTTCTGCAGGACAATCACAGAGATTTAGGTACCCATATCCATATGGGTCCAATATTGTTAGAGTTTTTCAAGTTTGCTTTGGCATTCTTGAAATACATTTTGTTTTCTGCAGAAAAGTCAGATTGTTTCTTTGTGGGATTTGACTTTTGAATTGGCGTAGAGAGTAGACAATCTTGATTTGACAAAAGGTTATTAAGTTTAGTGACAGGATCGATTCTTAACAAGAATTAAACTTCTTAGAAACAGAATTTAGAGAATCTTGCGGAATAGAACTCTAAATCAATTAAAGAACAATCAATAGAATTCAACACACTGTATATATCAAACTGTATTACTCACAAGCTTTACACCAAACCTCAATCTTGTTGAACAGGCTCAACAAGACGACTTCTACTTCTCTAGAAATAGGGTTCTTACACCTTGAGGTTAAATCACTCTTGAATCGTCTTTTTTATTCTTCTCTATATCGTGTATCTTGTATATTCACGTCTATTTTCTAATAGCTATCTATCAATACTATTTATACAAAAGTAATTACAAGATAACTATCAAAAGTAAATTGATCTTCTGAATCTTCGTTAAACATATCTTGATCAATTCCTTCTTTGTCTCCAAAAGTATCGCATCCCAAACTTATCAAGTCAACAGTATTAACAATGATTTGGCTCAGCAGCATTAACGACCTTCAGCAGTATTAACCTTCACAGTCTTCAAGCAGTAGTAACCCAGCTCAGCAGTACTAACCATGTCTAGCAGTAGTAACTTCTTCTAGCAGTAGTAACTTCTTCTAGCAGTAGTAACTTCTTCTAGCAGTAGTAACTTCGTCTAGCAGTAGTAACTTCTTCTAGCAGTAGTAACCTTGACTAGCAGTAGTAACGAAGAACTGGTAGTAGTAAAATTGTCTTGGCAGTACTAACCATACTTAGCATATCTTCAGTTCCCAACAATCTCCCCCTAACTTGACTTTTAGGAAAAGAAGTCAAGTTCTTCAGATGATGCTTCCAAAACTTAGTCATCATATACGCATAGATCAGGACTTAAACCTAGACTCTGATTTGCAATCCTCCTTACCAAGAATCTTCCCATAGCAGAGTCTTTGTTGCAGACCAACTTTACATGTAGCATCCCTTTCAGTCTTTTCATGCTGTGATTGTATATTTCATCCACCAGATAATACTCCTGATATGTGTTGTCAATTGATATAACATACACTCCACAATTTTCATAGAGCATCCAGTTGGTTACTGCTTGAAAAGGTCTTGCTGTTATGTGCTGAACTACTTCTGGTCTGAACATTAGGCATAGGTATTCTAACACCATCTTTGTGATAGACATACCTCTTTCGGTCAACATGTTGCCATAGATCTGCATGCCTACTTTGAACATCTCTTCCAGGTCAGATCTTGAGCATCTTCTTATGACTTGTCCCCATGTTCTGTAGACTTCAAACTGCCCATCAGCTCTCTTGAGTCTGATATACTCCTTTCTCTCATCTATCAATGTATCCCAGTGACTGATTTCAGGAGGCTTTGAATCTAATGGAGTCACTTTGATTGGTTCAGTATCAACCATAGTGATGTACAAGTCACATTGTTCATTGCTAAGTGATTGTGCCTTACTGGATTGACCTGTCTTACTATCTCCTTGTCCTTCATCCTTGGCAACTTCTTCCTTTTCTTTCTCTTCTACTACTGGTTTCTCAACAGGTTCTACCCTTTGCTTCTTTACACACTTCTTTTTAGTAGCCACAGACTTTGTTCTCTTTCTGCTGAAAACCATCTTTGCATCCTTAGGTTCTTCCTGTTTCTTGGCAGTTGGAGGTGTATCATGTTTGGCTTTGATTAAAGCCTCTGCAACCTCCACTTCTTCTGCTGTAAGCTTCTCTGTTACTGTTTCAGTTTCTGTCTCTGTTACTGCTTTCTTTGAAGATTGAGCAGCATTAACTGTTTCTGCTGCTTGCTTAGAGTCAGCAGCATTAACAGTTTCTGCTGCTACTTCAGTTTCAGGCTCTTTAATAATCTCTTCCACCTTTTCTGTCTCCCCCTTATTCTGTGCACTGGACTCCCCCTTAAACTGTGCATTATCCATTTCCATCTCAGTCTCCATGTGAACTGTCTCCCCCTCAACTTGTAGACCCTTCATATTCAGTTCTGCTTCTAGAGTCAGCAGCATTAACAGTTTCTGCTGCTACTTCAGTTTCAGGCTCTTTAATAATCTCTTCCACCTTTTCTGTCTCCCCCTTATTCTGCGCACTGGACTCCCCCTTAAACTGTGCATTATCCATTTCCATCTCAGTCTCCATGTGAACTGTCTCCCCCTCAACTTGTAGACCCTTCATATTCAGTTCTGCTTCTGACTCTGACTCCCCCTTTTTGGGAGCATCATCAGTTGGAGTTCTTCTTCTCAGCACAAATCTTGCCTTTTTCTTTCTGTGCAACAACTTGGTGACCATGTTTTTGAGCTTCTCAATTTGAGACTGTTGGTAGGTGACCACAGTCTTCAGTTGCTCAATCTCCTTCTTCTGTGCCATAACGTCCAAGTTGACATTTCCAATGGTTTCCATCAATTCAGCATAGTTATATCTATCCTCACCTTGTTTAGAAGTGTTTACCTTCTTTAAAGGATCCTTGGAAGTTTTAGCAGAAGCCTTCTGCCTAGCAGAAGCACTAACTGCCCCCTTGGTTTCTTGGCACCTGGGTCCTCCTAATGATTTCTCATTTAGAGTTGCCATGGGGAAGGTCTTATTTATGTTACCACTGTCCTTCTCTGTGCTAGCAGAAGTAGTGGCAGCCTTAGCACCCATATGCTCATCCTTCTCCTTAGAGAGCACCTTCTTGGGGTTGGGAGACACCCCTGTGGTTTCCCTGTTGATATTCTCAATTGGAGAATGCTCCAACTGAGGGCTTAAAGGCTTAGGGCTCTGAGTAGGTACATCAAGGGAAGGAACCTTGTGCACCTTTCTTCTTTCAAACCTTTTGGTGATTGTGGGAGTGGGTCGTTCAAGGATGGACTGAGGGATGTCTTTTGAGATGGAAGGTTGGGATTGGTCATCAGTGGGTTGATCTAATTAGGGCCTTGATCCTGATGCCATACCTTCAGAGGGGTGGGACACAACCATCATTGTAGAGAACAATGGTGTGTCAACTCCTTCCGAGTCCCTAGGAAGTCTTTTCATATTTGAAAAAACCTTCCCTTTAGGGGATTTGGGTACATATACCTCAGTAAACTGAGGTAAGTCCATCAATTCCTTGTTAATAACTTCTTGCACAAACCTTGGATACATGTAAAAGCTCTTTTTGGATTCCAAGTTTGATACAAGATCATTAAAGATCATTGCTGAAAAATTGTACTTTCTGGCAGTGGATAAGCAGACCAAGGCATATGCAATGGGACTGCTGAACTCACTCCATCCAGTAGTTTTCTTGGAAATACAGTGCATCAGGGTATGAACAAGAAATCTCCATTGGTTGAAAATTTTTGACTTGTAGAATTTAAAAACACCAATGGGACCTTCATACCCCATTCTTTGTAAAGTCGAATATAGGTCATCAGAAGATAGAGAGGTTATACCTGAGGCATCATCCAAGTGAAGAGAGATGCGAATAACCTCCTCCGTGACTTTCAAGGGTTTATCACAAACCCTTGTTCGAATGGTTTTCTGACCTTCTTCGAAACTAACAGTGGCATTCTCCCAAAATTGTGTCTGATGTTCGATATAGATGGTTGGGCTCACCGTTAGGGCATAGGAGATGTGCACGGATTTGAGAAAATCGACTATATCGTGGAATCCCGCAGCTTGTTTCGGCTTCTGAAGCATGGCTATTTCATTGTGCTCATCCACAAACTCCATGATTACTGAGGATTCTTGAAAGAAAAACACAAAGATTCTGGGGAGACTAGGTTAGAACGAGAGAGAAGAAGTAAATGCGAAGAGTCGTTATGAACTTTGGCGGGCAAACAGGGGTATTTATATGCCGTAGATTATCAAAAGCAGTATTAACGACATAAGCAGTATTAACTACACAGCAGTATTAACTACCAAGCAGTATTAACTACCTAGCAGTATTAACTACCGAGCAGTATTAACTACCAAGCAGTATTAACTACCAAGCAGTATTAACTACCTAGCAGTATTAACTACCTAGCAGTATTAACTGCACTAGCAGTATTAACTGCACTAACAGTATTAACTACTGAGCAGTATTAACTACTGAGCAGTATTAACTGCAAAGCAGTATTAACTACACAAGCAGTATTAACTTCTGAGCAGTATTAACTACACAAGCAGTATTAACTGCACAAGCAGTATTAACTACTAGAACACATGCAGTAGTAACTTTGCACGGGCAGTAGTAACTACACTTGCACTTTTCTGCACTTGGTAACCTGAGGGAAACAGAGAATCCTGAGAAAGAAAGTTAGTAGCACCAAATATATGAAGAAATACAGGTATAAAAACAGAAAGTCATAAATTTATTCTAGGTTGATCATGCCCACACTTGTTACCAAAAAGGTGAATCTACCCACATCAAAAGCTTTTGTGAATAGATCAGCAAACTGGTCATTTGTATGAACTTTAGCAACCTGAATTAATTTCTTTTCATTGCAATCTCTTATAAAGTGATACCTTATCTCTATATGCTTTGTTTTTGAGTGTTTGACTGGATTATTAACAATGCTGATAGTACTGTTGTTATCAATGAAGATTGGAGTGTGAAGAAATGTTACCCCATAGTCCAACATCTGATTTTGAATCCATAGAACCTGAGAGCAGCAGCTTGCAGCAGCTATGTACTCAGCCTCTGTGGTAGATAAGGACACTGTGGTTTGTTTCTTACACTGCCAAGATACTAGTCTTGTACCCAAAAACTGACATCCACCTGAAGTAGACTTCCTATCCATGTTGGCTCCACCCAAATCACTATCTGAATATGCAAGCAAGTCAAAAGAGGATTCATGAGGATACCAGAGACCTAATCTAGGTTGCCCTTTTAGGTATCTGAATATTCTCTTGACAGCATGAAGGTGTGATTGCTTAGGAGAAACCCGAAATCTGGCACAAACACAGACTGAAAACATAATATCTGGTCTAGAGGCTGTGAGATACATGAGAGATCCAATCATTGATCTGTAATGATGGACATCCACATCCTCCCCCTCAAGATCTGCAGTGATCTGTTTATGTGTTTCCATTGGAGTGCTTGCTGGCTTTGAGTCTGATAAACCAAACTTGTCCAGGATGTCTTTCACATACTTGGATTGGCTAATAAAAATCCCATCTTTCCTCTGTTTTACCTGAAGCCCAAGAAAGAATGTAAGTTCTCCCATGGAACTCATCTTGAAGCTTTTGTGCATCAATTCTTCAAACTCTTTACACATTTGATCATTGGTGGATCCAAAGATGATGTCATCCACATAGATCTGAACAAGTAAAGTACCTCTCTTTCTCCTCTTGATAAACAGGGTCTTGTCAATTATTCCTCTTTCAAAGTCATTTTTCAAGAGATAGGTAGACAGAGTGTCATACCATGCTCTTGGAGCTTGATGCAAACCATAAAGAGCCTTCTTCAGCTTGTATACTCTGTCAGGGTGCAATGGATTCTCAAATCCAGGGGGTTGACAGACATATACTTCTTCCTCAATACTTCCATACAGAAATGCACTTTTGACATCCATTTGGTACACTTTGAACTTCATGTATGAGGCATAGGCTAGAAATAACCTGATTGCTTCAATCCTTGCCACAGGAGCAAAGACTTCCTCATAATCTATTCCTTCCTCCTGAGTGTACCCTTGTACAACCAGTCTAGCTTTGTTTCTGATCACAATCCCTCTGTCATCCTTCTTGTTCCTAAAAATCCACTTGGTGCCAATTGCTCTATGACCTTTTGGAAGGTCTACCAAGTCCCAAACATCCTGTAATTTGAACTGTAGCAGCTCCTCTTGCATTGCCTCTCTCCAGCTTGGGTCTTTCATAGCATCATAAGCCTTTTTGGGCTCAATCTGGGACAGAAAGCAAGCAAGAACAGTGTTAACTGTATTTTGCTGCTCTTGCAACTCTTGGAGTCTGCTTTGCTTTCTAGTCATCATGGGAGATGCAATATCTCCAATCACCAACTCAGGAGGATGATTTTTCTGAGTTCTTGTTGGATGACCAGCTTCCTCTTGTATGTTCTCATCCAGATTTGACTCATTTAATTCTGGATTTGTTTCTGCTTCTTCAGTCACCTCAGATTCTCTGGAATTTGGACCTGAAGACTGATTTTCCTCTACTCTCCTCTCTTCTTCATTCTGAATAGGTTCAGTCTCCTCATGGTGTTCACAGAATTCAATAGGATCAATGGAAGGGATTGGAAATATCACAGATTGAATTCTGTGTTCTGATGTTGGTGTATCCCTTTGTCCTGCATATACATCACCACTGAAACCCAAAGAATTAGTGAGTGAATCAATGTCAAATAGCCAATTAGGACCTGAACCAATAGGATTTGGTGTGTTCTCATTGCATTTGACATTGTCACTTTCTTCAATTATTCTAGAAGAGGTATTAAAAACTCTGTAGGCCTTACTTTGAGATGAATAACCAACAAGAAAACCATCATCTGCTTGGCTATCAAACTTGCCTAAGTGAGATTTGGTATTGAGAATAGTACAAGGACATCCAAATGGTTTGAAAAATCCAATATATGGTTTCCTTTTATGGAAAAGCTCATAAGGTGTCTTGTTTTTAGGCTTTACAACTAAAACTCTGTTTTGAACATAGCAGGCAGTATTAACTGCTTCTGCCCAAAAAGTAATTGGTAACTTTGAATCAGCTAACAGAGATCTAGCAGCCTCAATCAATGTCCTATTCCTTCTCTCAGCAACACCATTTTGTTGTGGAGTCCTATGAGCACTGTATTGTCTCTCAATTCCTTTTTCTTCACAAAAGGTGTTTAGATCAAAATTTTTAAACTCAGTTCCATTATCTGATCTAATGACTTTCACTCTTTGATTTGATTGGTTTTCAATTTTGAGAATAAAAGATTTGATCAGTCCACTTGTCTCATCTTTAGTTCTCAGAAAATATACCCAAGTAAATCTAGAATAATCATCAACAATAACTAAGCAGTATGATTTCTTGCCAATACTCATCACATTGGTAGGACCAAACAGATCCATATGTAACAGTTGAAGAGGATTTGAGATAGTGTTTATCTCTTTGGTCTTATGAGAAGTTTTGTGTTGTTTGCCTTTCAGACAAGCAACACAATGATCATCACATGAATAGACTTTGGATGGCAAACCCCTTACAAGGTTATTCTTAACAAGTTTATTCATTGTTTTAAAGTTCATGTGACACATCCTTCTGTGCCATAGTGATGATTCATCCAAAGAAGCTTTTGAAACTAAACAATTTAGGGATGAATCAGATGAAACACTTTCCAAATCTAAACAATAAACATTATCCTTCCTAGGAGTTCTCAGAAGTATCATGTTTTCATCAACCACTTTGTATCCAGGAGCAAGGATAATACATCCAGAATCAGTAAACAATATGCTATGCTTCTTGTCACAAACCTGTGATACACTTAACAGATTGTATCTCAATTGTTCAACATAGTACACATCTTCAAAGGTCATCTTACCCTTTGAAACATCACCCTTACCACTTATCTTTCCACCAGCAGGATTATCCCCAAATGCAACATGTCCTCCATCAATCTTTTTGAAATTTTTGAGGCAGGCCATGTTACCTGTCATGTGCCTGGAGCAACCACTATCAACATGCCAAATGCTCTTCCCCTTGAGCTGTTGGTTGCCCTGCACATCAAGATAAATCAGTTAGTTTTATTGGGAACCCAAGCCGAAGTGGTCTTGGGTCTCCCTTGCTCATCAAAGTACTTGCACTTGGTTTTGATGAGATTTTCAAATTTAGGTACTGCAGTACTAGAGTACTTTGTCAAAATTATTGGTGTAGCAGCACTAGTAGCAGTATTAACCTCAGAAGTACTAACAATGCTAGCAGTACTAATACTGGGAGCAGCAGTATCAGCAGTACTAACAGAGGTAGCAGTATTAACAGAGTTAACACTGCTAGAAGCAGTATTAACAGAGTTAATACTGCTAGCAGCAGTACTATCTGAAGAAGAAGCACTAAAAGTATTAGCAGCACTAACATTGGACTGATTACTAGCAGTATTAACACTGCTAGCAGCACTAACTTTGGAATGATTACTAGCAGTATTAACACTGCTAGCAGCACTAACTTTTGAAGCAGTACTAACAGTGCTAGCAGTACTAACACTGCTAGCAGCAGTATTGTTTTTAGTGCTTTTTGGAACCCACATAGTATCACATTCCTTTTCAGTCGTTTTCTTTATGTGGCTTTTGGGTTTATCTTGTTTCTTTGCCACATTTTTCTTTGCAGACTTTTTATAGCCACCATTCTTTCTGTAACCACCAGGTTTTTGAAAAGATCTTTGAGCATTAAACCTTTGGTTAACAGGATTGAAATAACAGTGTTTGGCTAAATGATTTAGCTTACCACAGATGAAACAAGGTTTTGGCCTGTTGATTCTGTTCAGATCAACTCCTTGTCTCATAGCCCACTGGTTATTCCAGTTCCTTTGATTTCCCCTCTGATTATCATGTTTTTGGGGCTTGAGCTCTTGAGATTTCTTACAAGAACAATGTTTACAGGTATTGGGAGCCACAACTGTGGTCTGTTTGTAATGGACTCCCTTTTCCTTTTCAGTCCTTTTGATCTCATTGTTCTTTCCCCAAGGATTTCCATCTTTCTTATTGGTCACAATTTCATTGTCTAAGGGAACCTTACTACTAACACTCTTATTCTTCTTAGATTCTTCCTTCTCTGTTTTATCCTTGACCACTACTTCTTTTTCACACGGATCTATATTAATCTTTAATTCAGGATCCTTCCTATCCTTGGTCTCTAACAAATCAGACTTAGGAGGTATGTAGTTGTTATTGTAGGGTGGAGGTGTGGCATTGTACCCTATCCCTACTTTCATCTTGTCATGGATTTGAGCTTTAATGATGGTATCCATGGTTTTAGAAGCACAGGTAAACTTTTCAACATCAAGTTTAACCTTCTTAAGCTCTTCTTTTAATTTCTCATTCTCCTCCCCAGACACTTTCAGCTTAATTTCATACTCATTCTTCTCCCACTTCCAATAGTTAGTATCATAGTGGTGTTGAAGTTCATTAGCTTGAAAAGCTCTAATCTGTTCTTCAAACCTTTCTACAATCCTAACATAATCTTTCACATCTTTCTCTAGCCTCTTAAGGTTATCACACATACCCTGATTGTGATCCCTATATCTTTTAACAGCATCAATGCAAGCTTGAGAACAGAGTTTAGATTGTACCTCAGTGGGAATATCAGATACTTCTGCCATAAGAGCTTGATTCTGACAGGCTTCCTCAGCTTGATCATTCCAATCAAATCCCATTCCTTGTTGAGAAACAAGGGCTTGAGAGGAGCTTCTGTTTTGGTTTCCATTTGGTGCCTGTTGATGTGATCCTCCACTTCTGCATTCTCTGGCAAAGTGTCCCATCTTGTGACACTTATAACACTCAACCTTGGACTTGTCAAAGCCTGCACCATCTTCTCTTCTCTGGGAAAAGTTGTTTCTCCCAGTCCTTTTGATGAATTTCTTCACCCTCATTGATAGCATAGCCATCTGCCACTTGATGTCCATCTCTTCCAGATCATCAGCATTAATCTGCTCTAAATCATCATTGATTAGAGAAGAGTGAACATGACTAGAAAAGAATGCTTCTAGTACAGAATCTGTAGTCTTCTCTTGATTGGTTCCACCAGCAGCATTAACAGAACCTGCAGTATTAACAGAATCAGGATTAGCAGCATTATCAGAGGATGAAGATAATAAAGCAGCATTATAAACAAATCCAGATGGCCTTTTCTTGGCTTCAACTTCAGCCTCAAATACTCTCAGATCATTGTAGAGGTCATCTACCTCTTTGTCCTCCAGTTGGTCATTCTGTCTGAATGAGACTGTGTACATGGTCCATTCTTCTCCCAATGATCTAAGGAACTTTCTATTGACATCATCAGCATCCATGTGTACACCCACAGTTGCTAATTCTCCAATCAACTTGTTAAATCTGTCAAAAGTTTGAGTCATAGACTCATTCTTTGCAGACATGAAGTTCTCATATTGTTGCCTGAGAATAGCCTTTTGATTTCTCTTTGTGCTCTTTGTGCCAGTAAATCTTTTCTCCAGAGCATTCCACAACATCTGTGCATCTGTGCAGTGTTGGAATTGATGTTGGTACTCATTAGGAATAGCCAAAAGCAGAGTGCTTAAGGCCTTCATCTCTGTTTGTCTGACTTTCTTTTCAGCATCTGTCTTGGGAGGAGGTCTCTTTCCATCTGCTCCAATCTTTCCTTCATTACATGGGCCATTTTCTATGATGTCCCATATTGCATAATCAGTAAGAAGAATGTACTGCTTGATTCTCAGTTTCCACATGTCAAATTCATTGGGTTTGAGCATGGGAACCTTTGAAACAAGAGTACTGTGAGAATCCATTGAATTGTCCATAGCTTCTAAGATACCAATGCTCTGATACCACTTGACAGGATCGATTCTTAACAAGAATTAAACTTCTTAGAAACAGAATTTAGAGAATCTTGCGGAATAGAACTCTAAATCAATTAAAGAACAATCAATAGAATTCAACACACTGTATATATCAAACTGTATTACTCACAAGCTTTACACCAAACCTCAATCTTGTTGAACAGGCTCAACAAGACGACTTCTACTTCTCTAGAAATAGGGTTCTTACACCTTGAGGTTAAATCACTCTTGAATCGTCTTTTTTATTCTTCTCTATATCGTGTATCTTGTATATTCACGTCTATTTTCTAATAGCTATCTATCAATACTATTTATACAAAAGTAATTACAAGATAACTATCAAAAGTAAATTGATCTTCTGAATCTTCGTTAAACATATCTTGATCAATTCTTTCTTTGTCTCCAAAAGTATCGCATCCCAAACTTATCAAGTCAGCAGTATTAACAATGATTTGGCTCAGCAGCATTAACGACCTTCAGCAGTATTAACCTTCACAGTCTTCAAGCAGTAGTAACCCAGCTCAGCAGTACTAACCATGTCTAGCAGTAGTAACTTCTTCTAGCAGTAGTAACTTCTTCTAGCAGTAGTAACTTCTTCTAGCAGTAGTAACTTCGTCTAGCAGTAGTAACTTCTTCTAGAAGTAGTAACTTCTTCTAGCAGTAGTAACCTTGACTAGCAGTAGTAACGAAGAACTGGCAGTAGTAAAATTGGCTTGGCAGTACTAACCATACTTAGCATATCTTCAGTTCCCAACATTTAGACATAAGATCAAAGCAATGACAGTATTGAATATGAGATGTAGTTTGTTTGAACTTTTCATTGAACTTTTTAAACTCAGCCACAGAGGCATTACATTCTTTCTTTACATTAGATTTCCTATTACTAGAAGATCTATGAATACTCGAATGTTGTTTGCAAAAGCTCTGTTTAGGACCTGCCTTCTGTGGGTTGCTTCTGTGGTGAGCTTCCTTTATCACTGTCACAGAAGAAAAAGATTTATTAACCTTGGGTTTTGAAAATCTAGAACTTATAGGATCAATAGAGGTCTTCTGTAACATTTTAAGCTCAGCAGAGGTTTTGACATGTAGATTCAAATTTAGAAAATCTTGGCAGATTGGAATATCTGTGAGTTTCTCTTTTGGAGAAATAGTTCTGTGAGGAACTTCAGAGGAGTATTTAACATCCTCTGTGTCATAGAGAGTTATCCCAGATGTAACATCTGTCTCTGAATCGTCAGAAAATGAGTCGTCCTCGTATACAGAGGTTGAGTCAATTCTTTCAATAGAGGTTGAATTTTCCGAACATGCATCATACAAGCTTTCTTCCTCTGTAGAATAGTTTTCATAGATTGCAGAGGTTTCTAATAAGATTTCTTCAGTGAGAGATTTATCTATAGAAGATGTACAGAATTTTTCTAAAACGCTTGATTTCCATATTTCCAAAATTTCTTTTTCAATTAAGTTTTTAAAGTTTTCTTCTGAAAAAATGGGTTTAAACTCAGGAGCTTCTGCTGATAACTTCTTTTCAACGTTTATCAAACAGACAAAAGCAACCTGTGTTTGGGTCTCTGGTTTACCAAACTTGAAGATACCAATCTGATCTTGTGTTTTCAGATATTTCTTTGTTTTGATACCTCTATTGACAGAGGTTGAAGATGATGAGTCTGTGTTTTCAAACCACACGTTAATCATCTTCTTATGTTTCTTCAAGTAAGGATCCACAGAGATTTTCGCCCGTTTGCTTACAGAGATTAGATTTGGAAAATCTGGTTTGTTTGTTTTTCCAATCACAAATAACGAGGACAGAGGTTTGTTTCTTTTGCCTTCAACACCTAGGGTGATATCATCATACCCTATACCTCGTCTCCCTATTTGTGAGTTTATTTTTTCATAAACTTTCTGTGCATCTTTATAGTTTTTAAGCAAAACTTCTCTTCTGAGTAAATCTTGCCATAATACCTCTCTTTCTCTTTGAAAGTATTCTTTAAGAGCTATTATGTCAGTAGTTTCGCTCCTTGAAACTGAAAGTTCTTTTGTTTTATCTTTTAAAGTATTGGTTAATTCAGAAATTTGTTTTTTTAAAGGATCTAGAGTTTTGTTCCAATTCTTTTCTATTCTCTCTTTTTCCTCAAAAATCTTTGCTTTTTCTTGAGTGAGAAGCCGTACTTCTCTCTCATTGAAAGTGAGTCTTTTCTGAATACTTTGATTTATCTCTTTCAGTTCAATTAATTCAATGTTAATTCTAAGTGTATTATCATCTACAGAGGTAATACAAGAGTTGGAATTTGAAGTAGATACCTCAGAGTCAGTGCAGGAGTCGACTTCTGCCATGCCACAGAAGAGGGCATTGGCGGTATGTTCATCGTCAGAAGTAGAGTCTGACTGGAAGTCTTCTGTGTTCTCCTCAGAATATCCTTTTGCCATTAAGGATTTTTGAGCATAATATTCGGCTTTCTTTTTGTAGAAAGCAGAGTCCCTCTGTGGGCGATTTGATCTTCTTCTGCATTCATTCGCAAAATGGCCTGGTTTTCCGCAGTTAAAACACCCTTGAGGAGTGTTTCCTGTTCGATCATTGGACTTCTGTAGGTCTCCGCCTTTCTCTGATCTACATTCATTTGCAAAGTGACCAGGTTTGCCGCACTTGTAGCATTCTTGCTGCGTGTGGCTTACCGAGTCATCTGACCTCTGTCGGTCATTCCCTCTGTAATTTCTATCGCTTGACCTCTGTCGGCCACTTGATTCTTCTCCTCTCCTGTCATCTCTTCTGTTGTCTCTTCTGTCATCCTGGTTGTCTCTATCATATCTTTCATTTCCGGAACCTCTTCTGTTTCCTCTGAACTCTTTTGTCAATAGAGCTAAAGATTTAGCTAGTGACGCAAGAGTTATTTCCTTTTCTGCTTGCTCTTCTTCTTCACTGTCAATTATCACCATCTTCTTCTTCTCCTTCTTCTTCTCCTCTGTGGCTTTATCATTTCTTGGTCTCTGTGCATCCTCTTTAGTTTTACTAACCAATGCATATGGTGCAATGGTTAGTGTTTTAGCCTGTGCTATCTGAGGTTCTTGTGCGGCTAATGTTCCGTAAAGATCAGAGAGAGTCCAGGTGTCTAGATCCTGATTTGTCTGTAGGGACATAGACAGCTGGAGCCATTCTTCATTTAGACTTTTTAAAAACATGACATTGTTTTCTTCAGAAGTTCTGTCAATGCCTGATTTTCTGCACTTGTTGATTAGAGAGTTGAATCTGTCGAATGTTGTTTGCAGAGATTCTGTTGCAGAGGCTCTGAATGCATGATATTCATTGATGTACTGTGCTCTTCGGTTTTTTTGTGTTTTAGCACCTCCTTCCAACTGTCTTTCCAGTTCTTTCCACAGATCATGCGCTGTTTCACATGAATCCAAGGATTGAAAGTGTTCGTTGGGTATTGCCATAATTAATGTCCTCTTGGTTTTCTGAGCAACTTCATCTTCTGCTTTATCTTCGGTTGACCACTCCCCTTTTGGCTTTGGTTTTTGATGTTCGGGGATTTCGGCAGATTCAGCAGTAGCAGGTACACGAGGTACTACTGTCATGGGAATAGGAGGAGGATTGTACAGATATTGTACTAGATTTCTTTCAGTGCCCTCGAAAAAATGGACCATTCTTATTTTCCACTGAGGATACTCATCTCGAAGGAGAGTAGGAGGTTTAGTGAGAGAACCAGTAGTAAAGAAATTATTTGTATTTGTCATTTTTGAAGATTTTAGAAAGAAAGTATGACTAAAGAGTTACTTCGATGAACTTGAAGATTTTCTGGGTTTAAGCAGTTTCCAGACACAATTTTAAATCTTAATAATATCTATCACGAATCTTGATAAGTGGATCACTTGATATTGAAAATCAAGGAAGGCTCTGATACCAATTGTTGGTTCCCGTTTTGCTTTAAACAAGATTATCAGATCTATTAGTTCAAGTTTAAGGTTTGATGCGGAAGCGTATTTAAAGAACTAACAGATAAGTTTGATAGATTTAGAACAAACTATAAATAAACAGTGAACATAATATTATATCTCAAAGTTTACTGAATATATATCAAGAACAGGTTTATGAACCGTGAGTAAGAAAAAGCTTTAAAACAGATATGACTCTTAAGTTAAATAAGCTTTTGTGTTCTTGATGTTCGATTGAAGTGTTGTGTATTGTGTGTGTGTAAGGAAGAACTCAACATGAGTCTTCCTTATATACTACTCTAAAGGGGACCATAAAGCATATGCTACTATTCAAAAGGTACGTATGAATAGTTGAGAGGATGTCGTGAACAGTTGCAAGGATGGCATGAACAGTCAGACGTGCTGTATTGCATTTAATGCAACAGACGTCTAATATGTACTAAGCCCTACTGAGTCCAATCAGAGTTTGACACGTCGATGTTGGACAGGGCATGCTACCATGCAAGTTGATGTACGAGTCCTGTAACAGTAGCAAGATATTATAAATATCTTCAAGTCTCAGTGAGGACCACAGAGGCTCTGTAATGAGTTACAGAGGTTCTGCGGTCTGGTCCTCTGTGGAGCAGTTTTCGCCGGATTCTGAGTCTTTGGTCTTCTTTGTGCGTATGACAGAGCTTCTGTAGGAAGCCTCTGCTGCTTCTGTAGCTTCTTGACCTTGATTTCTCGGTAATGTCGGCAAAGCCTCTGTAAGAGGCTTTCTTCACTTAGCCTATTTTTCACTACTTCTAAATACTTCTATGATTAGGAAGATTGAAGCTAACAAGGTCTTTGGTGAAAACCCATCTAAATCAAGAAACAAGAATGAGGAGATGTTTAAAAGTTAGAAAACATGTAGATTAACTCACATAAGTTAGGAAAATGAGAATGAACTCACCTTAGAGGATTTTGCAACTAAAACCCTAGATTCCATGAGGTTAGAGGGAAAGGGTTGAGGATCCTTGACACTTGGAGAAGTTTGAATCTCACCACTTGAGCTTATAATCACTTAAAGTTAACCATTAATGGTCAAAATCCAAGTAGGTGGAAGAATTTATGGAGGAAAAATGTTTGGGTATGAAACCCTACCTTTCTCTTGGGAGAAAATCGCAGCCCACACTTCAACACTTCACCCAACATGAGAAAAAACCCGGCTGCCTCGTTTTTATACCCATACAGCTTCCCGCGATAGTGACATGCGACTATGCCACTTGGCATAGTCGCGGGGCATAGTCGCCCGCTCCTCCAGGCACGAGGTACACATCCTGTGATTGTGACTATGGCATTCTCGCTGGTCACAATCGCCACGGATGTGCCATGGGTTTCCCCTTCTCCGCGACAGTGCCACGTATGAGTGACACCTTGTCACAATCGCGGGCATAGTCGCCCACTTGGTACCGAGGACTGTTTTGCCCATTTTTCATGCATGCTCATCAGTTCCAAACCACGGGATATTTGCATGTTTCGCGAAATACATTCAAATAAATTTCCCATTCATTTAATCATTTGCTAAGAGCATAAATCGTTAATCGAAATTTAGGAGGCTTACAGAATACGTGCGTTTGGATCACCTAGAATTTGTTCAATGGGATGATTCATTGTCCATATCTGAGCTGGAGCTCGAAGTTCTGGCTCTGAGTGGTTTTCTAGAGGTGCTGAAGAAGAAGGTTCAACGATGGTATTATCAGGCATCAAGTGCCGAGGTTCAGATAGTATTTCATTTATTGACTACTGAGGAGAAGTGGATGGGTTTTCAGAACTTGAGGGTTCAGAGGGAGGTAAAGTGTTTAAAGAGACAGTTGGTATCCATGAAGAGGATTCAGCTTCACTTGACTGCATGCTAGGAATGATGATAGTATCGTCATCAGCGTTTGAGGTGTTAGCTTGAGGACCAGGATTGAAAATAAGCTTCAGGATCCCCATAATGAGAAAACATCCACTGATTCAATTCTTCGTTTTCAGCAGTACATTTAGAGTTTGCTGATCGGGATTCATCAAAGGTGACATGAATGGTTTCTTCAACAGTTTTCCTTCGTTTATTGAAAACTCTGAAGGCTTTGGACACTGAGGAGTACCCAAGAAATATTCCGTCTTCAGCTTTGGGATCGAACTTTCCTAGAGTATCTATGTTGTTTAAGATGTAGCACCGACAACCAAAGATATGAAGAAAGCTGAGAGATGGCTTTCTCCCATGGAAAAGTTCATAGGCAGATTTCTTGAATCCTTTGACAATCATCGACCTATTTTCAGTGAAACAAGCAATGCTGACAGCTTCTGCCCATAATTGAGTTGGGAGATGAGAATCGTTGAGCATAGATCGAGCAGCTTCGATGATCGTTCCGTTTCTTCTTTCAGCGACTTCGTTTTGTTGTGGTGTTATCACAGTTGAGAAGTTATGAGATATCCCCTTACTCTTAAAGAACTTATCAAGAGAATTGTTTTTTAATTCAGTTCCATGATCACTCCTTATTGAGCGCACTGTCAGACGGTTCAGAACTTTCATTTTTCTCACAAATGAAATGATTTCTTCTGGAGTGTCAGTCTTAGATCTGAGAAACATCACCCAGGTATAGCGAAATTACTCATCTACTATTACTAGAGTGTACTTCTTTCGAGCGATGAATTGTATATTGACAGTGCCAAATAAATCCATATGGAGTAGATGGAGAGATGTTGTCACTGCTGACACTTGCTTAGATTTGAAACTAGCTTTGGTTTGCTTACCTTTTTCACACGCTGAGCAAAGAGATTCTTTAGCATATGAGTGTTGAGGTAAGCCAGTGACTAGTTCCTTTGAAGAAAGAGTGTTCAACGTTTTGAAGTTGAGATGAGAGGGCCTCTTATGCTATAGCCAGTTGACATCTGAGGAGGCTTTAGATAGAAAACAAATGTTCTTAGTGGTTGAGGAATACATGTTAATGACATAAACATTTTCCAAACGATTACCACTGAGAGCAAGTTTTCCTTCCTTATCAGTGACAGAACATGCATTCTTAGTAAAGCATACTTTATAGTCTTTATCACATAGTTGACTGATGCTAAGAAGATTGTGCTTCACTCCTTCTACGTAACCGACTCTTCATAATGTAGTTGTACCATTAGTGAGTAACTGAACCCTCTGGTATAGCCTTTCCCATTTCCACCAAAGGTCATTGAGGGACCTATCTCTTCCTTGTATTCGGAGAGCAGGTCCTTTTGTTCAAACTTTGTGTCTAGAGCATCCACTATCAAGATACCAGATACCCTTCGAGCCCTGCAATCATAAGGAAGATTACGTTTAAATTAGTACCCACTTTACAATGGGTCTATGTAAAGCCCGTATCCCGGTGTGTATCTTCTTATTATTTTTTTTAAAGCTTTTATTTTAACGTGGGATCCATTAGCGGGGTTAGTCGAATCGGACCAAAAAGTTAAATGAGTCAACCTTTTTGGGTTTTTGCAAGGAAAGGAAAGTTGAGGGGCTATTTGGGGCATTTCACCAAAGTATGGCAAGGGATAAGCAAAGAGACGCCCCCTTCCCCCTTCCCCTTCCCTTCGGTTTCATGCTAGTAACCACCACAACCTTTAGTCATCCCCTCCCCCTTCCCCTTTCATTTTCACTTAAACAACTCCCAAAAACCCTTTTCCCCATCCCCCTTTGTTGTGTGTTCGGCCAAGAAAGAAGCCGAGAGAGTGAGAGAGAAACCGAGAGGGTGATAGAGGTTGCTGCCAGCGACGAGGAGAGAAGAGGAAGGAGGCGATCGCCGGCAAGTTTGGTCGGAAAAGAGGAGGAAGAAGGGTTCGTCGAGGTAAGTTCGTCTATTTCTCGTTTGTTGTTATCGTATGTCAAAGAAACGCCGCCAACCACCACCGCCGCCGGAGGCGGCAGGGGGTGGTGCACGGCTGTTGTCCAGCCTAGGGTAACCCATATTCAGTAGTTCATATGCTTTTCGGGTCTGTTGGGATTAAGCCACGACTTAACGGGTTAATAATCAATAGTGTCATTTCATGTGAAAATTTAGTAATCTGCCACTGTTTTGCTTAAACCGTAACCTTTTTCTCGTAACTCGGATTGGGGCGAAATCGGTGCCAAAAGTTCCCATTTTGAGTCTAGTAACTTTTCTATGTTTTGTGAAAAAACCAGTTCGGAACGTAGCTTAGGTTAAATCGTCGTTTTGTACTGAAAGGTTCTGTTTTCACTGTTCTGCGAACCGTTTTTGTAAAATCCGTATTAAACTGTAGAAAAATCGTTAGGAGGAGTATAATATGTCCTTGGAACCCTAACTCAGAGCACTTTCTGGTGATGTAATGTAATTGAGGATTTTCTGTGTTTGGGGAGGTCGGAACAGGTCCCGAACAGACCTGTTTGGCTAGACAGAAAAGTCATTTTAGTGAGAGTTTAAGCGTGCGTCGTGTTTTAGGGTCCGGGTCTCGCGTTAATACATTTTAACGTTCGTTTAGGTGTTGGGAAGTGATTTTGGATTGTGGAGCTTAGACTATTGTTTGTGAGCTAGGCGCGCATTCGAGGTGAGTTCTCTCACCGCGTAGTTAGGAATTTCATGTGTAACGTTATTTTGTGTTACGTGCTATTACGTGTTATTACGTGTTTACGTGGACTAGTTGGGATGTGATAAATAGTTGTGATTGTTGAATTATTATGTGAATGGTATGTAATTTGTGTACACCTCGGTGGGACTGAGGGGGTCGGTGGGACCGAGGGCTCGGTGGGACTGAGCTAGTACAACTATATTATCTTACTCGGTGGGACCGAGGGCTCGGTGGGACTGAGCTTGTATCAACATATTTTTGTGTACTCGGTGGTACCGAGGGCTCGGTGGGACTGAGCTTGTATCAACATATTTTTGTGTACTCGGTGGGACCGAGGGCTCGGTGGGACTGAGCTTGTATTTATACGTTAATTATTATGTGGTTTATATTCGTGGTGATAGTGGTGTTACCTACTTGCGAGTAGGAGCGATATACGTGGGGTTGCTACCTGCGTGTGTGGTAGGACTCACTAAGCGTTTAGCTTACCCTTTCCCAATATGTTGTGATTTCAGGTGCGAGCGGCAGTCAGGCTTGACGGTACACACACAAAGCGCGGGCGCCGAGAATTGTTGGAATTTACACTTTTAAACTTTTAGATTTATTTATAATATTTCCGCTGCATAACTTCTTTTGACTGTTTGAGTTGACGGCATTAACTTTAATTGAGTTACAGTTTATTAAATTGTGGTTGGTTTATAATGGAATATATGTTTTAGAAAATTTAAATTTCCTTGTAATTTTTGGGACGTTACAACTTGGTATCAGAGCACAGCTTGAGTGAATCAAACACAGCTTGAGTGAATCAAACACATCTCGGTGTGTTTGGTCTCAAGTTGCGGCTATGAAGTTTTAAACTCTTTTACTAAAATCTTTGAGAATAAAGGAAAAAGGAAAACCCGTTTGGGAAACGGTGATCGGGGGCGCAGTGTGTACAGTCAGCCGACGCTATGTGGGAAGGTACAGTGCTTAGTGTATTTATTGCTTTCTAGGCATAGGGTATGCATGCTAGATTGCCTATGTTGTTTACCCTGTACTGTATGATGACTGCTTGCTAGTAGGAATCAATGCTAGTTATAGTAGGTTGTTAAGTGAAGGCCCTATAGGTTGCATGCAGTCAGAATCATATAGCCTCAGAATATTTGATTTAGTTCTATTGCGCAGCTCTTGTTTGAGTCCAACCGTTCTAGGATAGAATCTTGTATTCGAATGTCTATTTGATTCACGTTGCATGCGACTGGGTATTCGCGAGGCAACTCGTTATGGCTAGCAGGGATTCCGTTGTAGCAAGGGTAGTGGGATGAGATGAAATTCCTAGTGAGCTGGGAATAGCGTTTACATATGAGTACGTCTCCTAACTTGCTTTCTAGAACATAGGAGTATGTATGCTAGATTGCTTGGTGCTTAATACACTGTATTGTATGGTTGTTACTTGCTATTAGGAACTTATGCTAACTTTGATAGGTTGTTAAGCAAATGCACTATAGGTTGTATGCGGTAGGAACCGAATAGCCTTAGAATGTTAGATTTAGTTCTATTGCGCAGCTCTTGTTTGAGTCCAACTGTTGTAGGATAGAATCTTATATTCGAATGTCTATCTGGTTTCCACTATATACAACTGTGCGTTTACGAGGCGACTCGTCAGGGTTAGTGGGGGTTCCGCCCTAGCAAGGGTAGTGGGGTATCATGTTTATTCCTAGGGAGCTAGGAAGAGTGTGTATATGCGTCAGTATGGATATACGTGTATGGTTTTGTTTGGGCGAGCAACTACTTGGGTACTCGGGATGGGACTCGGAGCGGACAGTGATAGGTGTAGATGGTAGTAGTAGAGCTCCTACTACCGGAAGCACAGGATCAATGTTCGAGTCGAGGAAAGTCATGAGGAATCCGAGGAGTTGAGTGTGAGCGTTGTTAGTAGGAGATTATTATGTACTAATAGCTCGTGGTATTAACTACCTAGGATGACCATCACAAGGAGGAACAACGATGTTGAACCGAATGCGAGTATTGTACTCACTAGTGAGCAGATACGGGAGTTCATTCCTAGTTAACTCGGTACCTGCGGTTGTGATGTTTGATAGCGGGGCTACTCACTCTTTTGTGTCTCGCACTTTTAGCGAGGGTTTGGGCCGAGTGGTAGGACGTTTGAGTCATCCTCTTGTTGTTGAGGTGGCTGATGATAGGACCTTGACGGTCACAGACGTGTTTCGCGGGTGCACTTTAGAGATCTCAGGAGTGCGGTCTCCCATCGATCTGATCCTGATCGCTATGCGGGAGCTTTGTGTGATTGTGGGCATGGATTGGATGGATAAGTTCGACGCGGAGATTGTTTGTCGTCACAAACAAGTGCGAGTTCGAACCCCAAGCGGGGGAGAACTGTTAGTACAGGGAGATTCGTCTAGACGGACTACGGCTATATGTTCGGCTGCGAGAGCTCGGAGGTACCTTCAGCATAGTGGTCAGGGGTATTTGGCATACGTGATAGATACGAGTGTTGGGGAAGCGAAGGAGTCTGCGGAAGACGTGCCAGTTGTACGGGAGTTCACCGACGTATTTCCCGAAGATTTGCCGGGGATACCTCCCGAACGACAGGTGGAGTTTCGGATCGATCTGATTCCGGGTGCTGCTCCGGTGGCCAAGGCACCCTATCGCCTGGCTCCACCAGAAATGAAAGAGCTGTACGCCCAGTTGCAGGAGCTTCTCGAGAAGGAGTTCATTAGACCGAGTTGTTCGCCGTGGGGAGCACCTATCTTATTCGTGAAGAAGAAGGACGGGTCGCAGCGGATGTGCATAGACTACCGGGAGCTGAATAAGCTTACGGTAAAGAATCGTTATCCTTTGCCAAGGATTGACGATTTGTTCGACCAGCTTCAGGGGGCCTCGTGGTTCTCCAAGATTAATTTACGGTCGGGGTACCAGCAGATGCGGGTCAGGAGTGAGGACACGGAGAAGACGGCTTTCCGTACGCGGTACGGTCATTACGAGTTCGTGGTGATGCCTTTTGGGCTCACCAATGCACCGGCAGCATTCATGGACCTCATGAACCGAGTGTGTAGTCCGATGTTGGACCGATCGGTGATTGTGTTCATCGACGATATTCTGGTGTATTCAAAGTCCAAGGAGGAGCACGAGGTGCATCTTCGAGAAGTGTTGGAAGTATTGAGGCGAGAGAAGTTATACGCTAAGTTTTCCAAGTGTGAGTTCTGGTTGCGAGAGGTCTAGTTCCTAGGACATGTCGTGAATCAGGATGGTATTATGGTCGACCCAACTAAGATTTCAGCAGTGATGTGGTGGGAGGTGCCGAAGACTCCTTCTGAGGTGCGAAGCTTTCTAGGATTGGCAGGGTATTACCGAAGGTTTATTCAGGATTTCTCCTAGATCGCGATGCCTATGATGCGATTGACGAAGAAATCTGCGGCGTTCAGTTGGGGTGAGGAACAACAGAAGGCGTTCGAGGAGCTACGCAGGCGCTTGTGCGAGGCTCCTGTGTTAATCTTGCCCGAAGGCATGGAAGATTTGGTAGTATATTGTGATGCCTCACATCAGGGTTTGGGTGCCGTGCTTATGCAGCGCGGCAAGGTCATAGCCTACGCTTCTAGGCAGTTGAAGCCTCACGAAGCAAATTACCCGACTCATGACCTGGAGTTGGGAGCGGTAGTGTTTGCCCTTAAAATTTGGAGGCACTATCTCTATGGTGTCAAGTGTACGATCTACACTGACCATAAGAGCCTCAAGTACTTGATGGATCAGCAGAACCTTAATATGCGTCAGTGAAGGTGGCTCGATGTGGTCAAGGATTATGACTGCGAGATACTTTACCACCCGGGTAAAGCGAACGTGGTTGCGAACGCACTCAGCCGACATCCGGTCGGTGAGCCACTGAGGGGTTTATGTCAACGATTGACAGTGGTTACACCGATTCTGGAGTCGATAGGAAGCGCTCAGGAGGTGGCTGTTTTGGAGGAAAATGCAAAGCGGGAAAGAGTGTCGGGGGAAATCCCAAATTTTGTTCGTGACAGTCGGGGGTTGTTAACTCGACATGGTAGGGTTTGGGTTCCATTCATCGGTGGGAACCGGCAGGTACTAATGGATGAGGCACATATGTCCAAGTTCTCGATTCACCCGGGAGCTACAAAGATGTATAGAGACTTGCGTGAAGGTTATTGGTGGTCCGGCATGAAACGGGATGTTGCTAGATGTGTTGAGGTATGTATGACCTGTCGGAAGGTCAAAGCGGAACATCAACGACCACATGGGAAATTGCAGCCGTTGGAGGTCCCGGTTTGGAAATGGGAAAAGATTACTATGGACTTCATAACGAAACTCCCAAGGACTCCCCATGGGAACGATGCCATTTGGGTGATCGTTGACCGTCTGACCAAGAGTGCTCACTTCTTGGCCATCAGGGAAAGCTCCTCGGCAGAAAAGCTTGCGGAGGTGTTTGTACGTGAGATCGTGGCCAGGCACGGGGTGCCAGTTTCGATTGTCTCTGACAGGGACACTCGTTTTACCTCCCGGTCTTGGGAGAAGTTCCAGTCAGAGATGGGTACACAGTTAGACTTTAGCACGGCTTTTCATCCGCAGACGGACGGACAGAGCGAGCGAACCATTCAGACCCTCGAAGATATGCTTCGAGCTTGTGTTATCGATTTTGGAGGTAGCTGGGATCAGCACCTTCCTCTAGCAGAATTTTCCTACAACAACAGCTTTCACTCTGGTATTGGCATGCCGCCGTACGAGTTGTTGTACGGTAGGAAGTGCAGGAGGCCCGTTTGTTGGGGCGAGGTTGGTCATCGGGTGTTAGGGAGTACTGACATTGTGTTGAAGACGACCGAGATGATTCAGATGGTGCGGGACCGTTTGGTTACTGAACAGAGTCGGCAGAAGAGCTACGTCGACAAGAGGCGATCCGACTTAGAATTTCAGGTGGGTGATTATGTGTTGTTGAAGGTTTCACCCTGGAAGGGGGTGATCCGGTTTCGTAAGCGGGGGAAACTAGGGCCTCGTTATATTGGGCCTTACCGGATCATCGCCCGTGTGGGGAAAGTGGCTTACCGGTTAGAGTTACCTGAAGAACTGAGCTTGATTCACAACACCTTTCACGTTTCTCAATTACGGAAGTGTGTATTTGACGAGTCTACCGTGATTCCTCTGGAGGACTTTCAGATCGATGAGCGGCTTAACTACGTGGAAAAGCCGGTTGCCATTCTCGACAGGAGAACGAGAACCTCGCGGAACAAAGTTATTGGACTGGTAAAAGTCCAGTGGCAGCACCGGAAGGGTTCAGAGTGGACGTGGGAGCCCGAAGCGGAGATGCGCGAGAACTATCCCGATTTATTAGTCAGTCGAGACTTCGAGGAAGAAGTCTGATCCAAGTGGGGGAGAGTTGTAAAGCCCGTATCCCGGTGTGTATCTTCTTCTTCTTATTTTTTTTAAAGCTTTTATTTTAACGTGGGATCCATTAGCGGGGTTAGTCGAATCGGACCAAAAAGTTAAATGAGTCAACCTTTTTGGGTTTTTGCAAGGAAAGGAAAGTTGAGGGGCTAATTGGGGCATTTCACCAAAGTATGGCAAGGGATAAGCCAAGAGACGCCCCCTTCCCCCTTCCCCTTCCCTTCGGTTTCATGCTAGTAACCACCACAACCTTTAGTCATCCCCTCCCCCTTCCCCTTTCATTTTCACTTAAACAACTCCCAAAAACCCTTTTCCCCATCCCCCTTTGTTGTGTGTTCGGCCAAGAAAGAAGCCGAGAGAGTGAGAGAGAAACCGAGAGGGTGATAGAGGTTGCTGCCGGCGACGAGGAGAGAAGAGGAAGGAGGCGATCGCCGGCAAGTTTGGTCAGAAAAGAGGAGGAAGAAGGGTTCGTCGAGGTAAGTTCGTCTATTTCTCGTTTGTTGTTATCGTATGTCAAAGAAACGCTGCCAACCACCACCGCCGCCGGAGGCGGCAGGGGGTGGTGCACGGATGTTGTCCAGCCTAGGGTAACCCATATTCAGTAGTTCATATGATTTTCGGGTCTGTTGGGATTAAGCCACGACTTAACGGGTTAATAATCAATAGTGTCATTTCATGTGAAAATTTAGTAATCTGCCACTGATTTTCTTAAACCGTAACGTTTTCCTCGTAAATAGGATTGGGGCGAAATCGGTGCCAAAAGTTCCCATTTTGAGTCTAGTAACTTTTCTATGTTTTGTGCAAAAACCAGTTCGGAACGTAGCTTAGGTCAAATCGTCGTTTTGTACTGAAAGGTTCTGTTTTTGCTGTTCTGCGAACCGTTTTTGTAAAATCCGTATTAAACTGTAGAAAAATCGTTAGGAGGAGTATAATATGTCCTTGGAACCCTAACTCAGAGCACTTTCTGGTGATGTAATGTAAATGAGTATTTTCTGTGTTTGGGGAGGTCGGAACAGGTCCCGAACAGACCTGTTTGGCTAGACAGAAAAGTCATTTTAGTGACAGTTTAAGCGTGCGTCGTGTTTTAGGGTCCGAGTCTCGCGTTAATACATTTTAACGTTCGTTTAGGTGTTGGAAAGTGATTTTGGATTGTGGAGCTTGGACTATTGTTTGTGAGCTAGGCGCGCATTCGAGGTGAGTTCTCTCACCGCGTAGTTAGGAATTTCATGTGTAACGTTATTTTGTGTTACGTGCTATTACGTGTTATTACGTGTTTACGTGGACTAGTTGGGATGTGATAAATAGTTGTGATTGTTGAATTATTATGTGAATGGTATGTAATTTGTGTACACCTCGGTGGGACTGAGGGGCTCGGTGGGACCGAGGGCTCGGTGGGACTGAGCTAGTACAACTATATTATCTTACTCGGTGGGACCGAGGGCTCGGTGGGACTAAGCTTGTATCAACATATTTTTGTGTACTCGGTGGGACCGAGGGCTCGGTGGGACTGAGCTTGTATTTATACGTTAATTATTATGTGGTTTATATTCGTGGTGATAGTGGTGTTACCTACTTGCGAGTAGGAGCGATATACGTGGGGTTGCTACCTGCGTGTGTGGTAGGACTCACTAAGCGTTTAGCTTACCCTTTCCCAATATGTTGTGATTTCAGGTGCGAGCGGCAGTCGGGCTTGACGGTACACACACAAAGCGCGGGCGCCGAGAATTGTTGGAATTTACACTTTTAAACTTTTAGATTTATTTATAATATTTCCGCTGCATAACTTCTTTTGACTGTTTGAGTTGACGGCATTAACTTTAATTGAGTTACAGTTTATTAAATTGTGGTTGTTTTATAATGGAATATATGTTTTAGAAAATTTAAATTTCCTTGTAATTTTTGGGACGTTACAGTCTACAAATCATCAGTGGAGATAGAAGGTTCAGCGATCTTTACAACATTTGATGTTTCAGCGTCAGTGGTAACCTTCACTTTGGTTAATTTCTTAACCTTAGTGGTATTTTTCACCTTGGCAGATTTTTCATCTTTGGTGTCCTTCTTTGCCTTGGAGGCATTCATCTTCACCTTTGCTGATTTTTCAGCTTTGGTGGCTGTAGGGCACTTACTAACTGTTGGTCCCGAAAGGTTATACAAGTTTGTAGAAGGGGGGGTTGAATAAAAACACACGATTTTTACTTTTCTAAATTGTTTATTGATAAATGAAGACAATTTACAACTTGTTGCGGAACAAGATTAAGGACTAATCCTAATCTAAACAAGTTAAGAACACTAAGTTTCTTGCACTAGAATAAGATAGAAAGGAGATAAGGAAATTACGAGTAATAACCTAACACACAGTAGTAAGGAAGAATAAGAAGATGGATGAGCACACTTCATTTCTGAAGTAGGGTTCTTCTTATATACTGCATGCATTTAATGCATGGCAGTATTGCTTTACACGTGGCAGCAGCTGAGTGGTTGCATGTCATTGACCTTTGTATACAACCTTAGTAGCCGCATGGTGCACAGTGTAGAATCAGAGTTTGTTGTACGATCATAGAGAAAAGGGATGTCCGCTCTGACATTTCGTACGGAGACGTGCAAGGGAGGAAAGACAAAAGTAACTTGTAGAGGAAGACTTCATGATCAGCTTTCGTTGAATCAGTACTCTATCAGCGAATGATAAATCTCAGCGATTGCTGAAGTCTTCTACTTGTAACTTCACGTTGAGTGGAAAAATCTTGGCTTCGCTGATATCCGCATCAGTTCATTAGTAGACTTGTCGCTGTTCTTGAGCTTGATCTTTGACTTCAACGTAGAACATATGTTGACGTGAAACTTGTCTTCAGGGATCATAAGTAAACAACTAACTTATCGGCGATCATCACAGAGACTGAACAGGCTCAGAGCTACTGGATGAATAATGTTCGCTGAACTTTAAACTTAAAGAGCGAGAGTTCCTATCAGCGGTACTGTAAAGTCTTAGTACTTATCAGCAATAGTGAAACTCTAATACATATTGTTTACTTACAATTTTCACTAAGTGTTTAAGAAAGGGTCATTATCAAATCACTGAGGGTTTGGATCAACAATCTCCCCCTATTGGATTATGACATAGCAACAAAGAAAATTGCTAAGTATGAAAACATAAGGATAAAAAGAACTCATAAAATATTTGTCCCTTTTACTGTTTTTTGGGATCTTTTCAGTACTGATGGAGTAAAGTACATTCACTGAAATTTTTCTTTAAACTTTGTAAAGGTTACAAAGGGAAATGGAAAAATTACATGTACAACAAATAAAATTACAAGTACAAAAGATGTAGACAGATAAAGATAGAAGAATTACAAAGGAGATCCTATCCGTCATAAGGTTCTTCCTTGACAAGAAGTTCATCAAGGGTCTTTGATGTGGGAATCATCCAGTCAGGGACCGTTACTCCTTGATCCTTTTTGTTCTTTGCTTCTTCAAAAATCAAGGGCTTAAGGTATCGAGCCTGAAGGTCGCATCTGAATTCACACCAGTAGATGAGGTCTCTGAGCTGTACGATGGGAGTGATGGGAAGCTTAGAGATGCGTTGAAAGTGTTGTCTTCCATCATAGTCTAAAAAGAAGATACCATAGGGTTTGCTTAAGACGTTTCCAGGTATGAAGGTTTCACCAGGAGGCAGAGAGGTGTCAAGCGCTGAGAGGTCAGGGTCAGGACCAAGTACTTTAGCACGTGAAAAACCAATACATGTTTCGTTCCGTATAGGAGGACCTGAATCTGCGGGTTTTGTCTTTTTCTTTGAAGAGGCCCTTCTTTGTCGAGATGGAAGAGGAGTGGGAGGAGGAATATCCACAGCAGAAGATACCAAGTCGGTCTGTCGATTTATCAGCTTCTCGACATGATCCTTGTATTAAGAACGTGACTTCTGAATGGCTATTCTGATCTCCAACCATTCAGAGAAACCGTACATCGTGATAGCTTCAGCATAGAAGTGTTCCTGGGTATCGTCTTCTCTGAATATGTCGATTTCAACAACTGGAACACTGATGGATGTTCTTCCAGTGATGTGTACCTTGTTGATTCTGGCAGCCTGATATCGAAAGTGTACTTTTTCTTTACACCATTTCAAGGTAGATTGAGATACCTTGGTCTTCTTTTCGATAATCTTCTGGGCGTCTTCCCACAACTGAAATTGGACTTCGATGGGAGTTCTTTTTAGTTTGGGGTCTTTCACTGATTCTTAGGCAAGCTGGATGGCGAGGGCCTTATCTTTTTCTGCAGCTTCCTTCGTTTCAGCGAGTAATCTTACAGCTCTGAGGTGATCAGCGTATTCCTTCTTTGATAACCTAATCCTTTTAGGAACAGGGACTTTGTCTCGTGGAAGGATGATTTGTTGATCCTCAAGCTGTTTGATCATTGCATCTCTCTTTTCTTGATCTTCTTCACTTAGCGTTTGAGGAGCCAAGGAAGGTCTGTTTTTGTGAGAGAGCATCCGTTCTTCAGGTTCATCAGTCTCAGTGGTTAAATCTAAGACTGGGATTATTTCTTCAGCTCTTGTGGCTGGGATTATTGTTGGTGTAGTTGTAGGAGCTTCAGCGGGATCCTCAAACAGGGGAGAGGACTAGCTGAAACACAGCGATCGTTTAAGTAAGATTATGGGAAGAAAGAGATAGAGAAAAGAATGTGGTTAAGTGCATAGAGGTTTTATGGATAGAAGGATTGAGATTGAGAAGGGATAGAAAAGGGATGCATAGTAAGAGAATAGAAGATACTGTACCTGACAAACTGGCTTTATCTGAAGGATGGCCAGATTGCCTTCTGCAGCGGGGCCTTTGTTTTTGCCTTTGTCAGCTTCAGATGCTGCAGACTTAGTCTTCTCCCCTGATGGTTCGTTTATCGAAATCCCTTTCTGAGCTATGACTTTTGCGATAGGCTGAACAAAGAAGAACGAGTCATCATCATCGTCATCATCATCATCTTTGGGGGATGATGATGGTTCTTCATCATCGATATCGATGGGTTCTTCGTCTTCAGCTTCTTCTTCAGATTCATCCTCAACAGCATAAGGTTCAGTCACATCAGCAACAGCTTCCTTATGTTGCTCTTCGAGTTGCTCCCCCTCAGATACAGAGGGAGGTTTCTCGGTTCCCTCAGGGTTTTCAACTCCCTGGGGATGTGCAGAAGAAGTAGCATCAACAGCTTCAGTTTTATTTGTCTCCCCCTCATCATTATGGGGATGGTCTTCAGCTCTCTTCTCCCCCTCTTCCACATGATGAGTGGGGGAGGAAACAGATCGATCAGCGGCAGCAGCAGTCATAGGATTACTATCTTCCAGGCCAGTAAGTCTCATGAAGGTTTCAATCACAATTATTTTGTCTTCCAGGCCAGAAATAGTAGGACTGATCTTTTTGAGATCATCTCGATCGGCCTGAGTAAAGTGAGACTTTGGGGCGTCCAGGCGATTGAGTATCTGCTGAAGGAGTTCTTTTACCGTGGTAACCTCACCCTTAAGAGTACCAACCTCTGTCTTCAATGTTGTGAAGTCATTGGACAGAGTGGTGAAGTTTGTTGTGAGGGTGGTGTTGGTGAGGTTGAGATCGTTGACAATTGCGGAGTTGGCAGCCAGAGTAGTAGCAAATTGAGCAATGCTGCTATCCACCTTCTCCAGATCAGCACTGGAGGCTTTCTTATCAACCACTTCGGTCAGCCTTTTGAGATTCTCTCCAGCGTCTGTAACCGCTGAAGAGTTTGTGGAGAGAGTGGTGTTGTAAGATTCCACTTTAGTTCCCAAGTCTTTCAGGGAGGTGTTGATGTCTCCCAAGTTAGGACCTGAAAAGGTGATTAACTTATGAACAAAGGAAAGCTCAGAAGTTTGGGGTTGAGAGAGATTAGTGTTAGGGATATTGTGTATACCGGCAGGCGGGTTGGCGAAGTTGTCAAAACCTCGAAAACCTGTAAAAGTTTCATAGTCGTCTTCAATAGTTCCATGATGACTTGAAGTACCTGCAGGTCGTGTGCTTTGTCCTATCATCCTCTGAAGATGTTCTGCAGCAGTGTCGCTGAGGATGATGTTTGTTGAAGAGAATAGGGGAAGAGATTGAGTGACCAAAGGAGAGGTGAGAGGAATGGAGGATGAGAAGGTTGGTTGGGTGCGGAGTTCAGCGTTGGATCCGCTGTCAATCACTTCAGTCTATAGAGAGGCTGAAGGAGGTGGGTTATGTTCCAAGTTTATAACATCAGCGTTTAGAGACGCTGAAGTTGTGATGGAAGGGGTGGCTTGATCAGCTGTGGCAGAGCGTACCATGGAACTATCCATCAACTCTTCAAGATGAGATGTTGAGTCTTCAGCATGTGAATGCTGGGGGGGTTGCTCCTTGGTTTTCTTGATCCTTTTGGAACCAAGTTGGTAAAAAGATTGTTTCCTTTTTCGAGAAGGAGTGGAGGGTGCAACTTGGGTATCAGCGGTGGGGATTTCCACTGAATGAGCCGCAAAAGTAGAATAAGGAGGATTAAGAGGAGATAAAGGAGTAGTAAGACGTACCTCGTTTGCCAGCGGCTTGAAGTCGAGCACCTTAGGGCCAACCTGAGAGAGTCTCAGATCACCCTCTTTTGGGTACTTGTCCCCAAGTCCCAGTTGAAAGACGGCGCTGATGAATCTGGGATATGGAAACCATGAAGGTCTATCAGCCATATCTACTATGAATGCAAGGTCGTCATAGATGATCGAGGCCCAATCAACATGGAGACCTTTCAGCAATGCATAGCCCATGGCTTGCTGAGGTTGAGCAGCTTGATCAGAGGAGCCACTCTTCGCTGTCATGCAGCTTATCAGGTGTGCGAAGATAAAGTTCATCTCGCTGGGCATTTTGGACTTCTCGATCAGGGTCAGTTTCTCCTCAATCTCCTTGTCCCTCCCTGTGTCCCATGCGTAACCCATTGCATCAAAGAATGCAGTGATGGCTTCCCTATCAGCATGGTTTTTGTGGTTAGGAAGAGGGACAAAGGGTTTTTCTTTGGAGGCAGTGGGTAGGCTGGGTGCATGCCTGATAATGGCATGGTTGATTTTGGTTGTGTCAAATTTGGTGTCACAGAGAATGACATCAAGGAGTTTCTTAGGGTCTTTGGGTGAAGGAACCGGAGTGTGTCTGGCAGTATACCAGAACTGAGATAGAAGAAATTTATGGGCAGGGGGTACGAAGGATAAGGCTTTGAATAAGCAGCAGGTTTGGAGAAAATTCACAGCATCATTCAGATGTGTGACTTGCTTTCGGGGAGGAAACTCGAAAAGCTCATAGAGGTTGTTTGGTTTCCAAAATTCTACTTTCTCAAGCGTAAACTTTACCTGAGGAGCCTTTGGTTGAGTCAGTTTCTCCGTTGCAGGAGATTTCTCAGCGGTAGGAGCAGCAGTTGAAGATGCCATTTCTGTTTTTCATATCAACCATGAACACGGATAAAGAACAATGTCTTAATATGGAAAGAATTTCCAAAAAGATGTTGTCGAATTTTGTCCATTTCATTCAGACAAAAATGCCTTTGAGAAAGATTAGGGTTTTTCTTGTTTTGAGAAAGAATTACAAAACATAAAGAGTATGTGTTTTCAGTTTCTATCCGAAGAAGAGATTCTGGAAAAACATATGAAGAACAAGTTTAAGATTTGAGTTTAAAACTTGAAGAACAATCTCGAAGATTGTGTTCACAAAATCATGAAAGAAAATGATTTTATTTTAAGAGAGTTCTTTTGTTGGATCTGTTAAAAGCAATAATAAGATCATAAACAAGTTAAAACATGTAAATAATGAGAATATTAACCTGGTAGTCGAAGAAGAAGAAGATGAACAGTTTTCTGGAAAACTTGAGTTCAATAAGCAACAGTAGTTTTTCTTGCTTGGAGAAGAAGTTCGCGTAAAGGAAAAATATAAACTCGAAATAGTTTATATATAGAGAGTAGAAAGAGAAAATTTTGAGCGGGAAAAGATTTTCATCATGACACGGACACGTGTTTGCATTTGATTGGATGGTAAACGAAACGTGCAAACGTGTGTCAGAAAAAGAACGTGCCAGGGCTTATCCGTTGTGATGATGTCACAAACGTCCTTTCACATTTTACAATGTCTCTGAGGTTTTTGAAGACTCAGGGACATTTTGAAAACATGAGACACTGAATAGAAATATCAGTGTTAGTTTTAGAAATTTCAAAGTATCACTGAAAGGAAGAGATATTCAGCGATGTGATTTGTTTTGAAATCTTGCATTTACATGCGAATGTCAGCGAGTAAAGAGAGAACATACCTTGATATCAGCGAATCAACTTTGTTCAGAGAGAAGATGATAGAATGGGTTATATAAGTTGGTTTTATCCAGTCGCTGATCAAATGTGAACCACTGAAGATTTTACTCTTCAAAGTTCAGCATTCCAAGCTCGCTGATGAGAAAGTTGAATCTTGCCTCATCAAGAGGTTTGGTAAATAGATCAGCTAACTGAAAGTCAGTTGGGATAAAATGAAGTTCTATATCACCATTTATCACATGATCTCTGATAAAACGATACCTGATCTCGATATGTTTGGTCTTTGAGTGTAGCACTAGGTTGTTGGCTATAGCGATGGCACTAGTGCTGTCGCAATAGATTGGAATTTTCAAGAGCTGAAGGTCATAGTCCAGTAGTTGATTTCTCATCCACAAGACCTGAGAACAACAGCTTCCAGCGGCTACGTACTCAGCTTCAGCGGTGGAGGTGGACACTGAGTTTTGCTTTTTACTTGTCAAACTCACCAGCTTTCCACCCAGGAGCTGACAGCCTCCTGTGGTGCTTTTCCTATCCAATTTGCAACCTGCAAAATCACTATCTGAATAGGCGATTAGATCAAACCCTGAGTCTTTGGGATACCAAAGACCTAGGTTATGAGTACCCTTAAGGTAACGAAAGATTCGCTTTACAGCGATCATATGAGATTCCTTAGGTTCAGCTTGATATCGTGCACACAAACAAGTAGCATACATAATATCAGGTCGGCTAGCTGTAAGATACAGGAGAGAGTCGATCATCCCACGGTACAGTGTGACATTAACAGTTATTCCATTTGAATCCTTGTTTAATGTCAGCGGTGGTGCCATAGGGGTTTACATAGCTGAACTCTGAGTTAAATCAAATTTCTTCAGCATATCTTTAACATACTTTCCCTGATTTATGAAAGTTCCTTTTTCATTTTGTTTTATCTGAAGAACGAGGAAATATGTTAGCTCACCCATCATACTCATTTTATACTCTGCTTTCATCCTTTCAGAGAAACGAGTACAAAGGTCAGGGTTAGTAGAACCAAATATAATGTCATCAACATATATCTGAACAAGAATGATATGACCTTTTACTATTCTGAAAAATAGAGTTTTATCGATTTTAGCTCGCTCAAAATTTTCAATTAGGAGATAAGAGGATAGAGTGTCATACCATGCACGTGGAGCTTGCTTTAAGCCATAAAGTGCCTTATCCAGTTTATAAACATAACCTGGATGCTTAGGATCTGAGAATCCTGGAGGTTGTTCCACATAGACTTCTTCATTCAGCTTTCCATTTAGGAACGCTGACTTAACATCCATCTGATAAATTTTGAAGTCTTTGTGTACAGCATAAGCTAAGAATAGACGAATAGATTCTAGTCTTGCTACTGGAGGAAATGTTTCGTCGTAGTCTATACCTTCCTCTTGTCTGTATCCCTGAGCAACAAGTCGAGCCTTGTTGCGGGTTACAGTTCCATGTTCGTCCAACTTGTTTCGATAGACCCATTTAGTGCCTATCACTGTCTTGTCGGTTGGTCTTCGAACAAGATTCCAAACTTTGTTTCTTTCAAATTCTGTCAGCTCTTCTTGCATAGCGCTGACCCAGTTTGGATCTCTGAGGGCATCATCTATTTTCTTTGGTTCAATCAGAGAAATAAAGTTAACAAATAAACAAATATTACCTGCACTTCGTCGAGTCTGAACACCAGCGTTTGGATCACCAAGAATTTGAGCAATAGGGTGATTGACAGTCCATCGCTGAGCCGGAGCATGAATTGCTGACTCCACCTGAACTGGAGGGGTTGAAGATGAGGCTTCAGCAACTTCTGGAATATCAGCCAAGAGGGGAGTAGGTGCAGATGTCATTACATTCACTGATTGCTGAGAAGTAGATGGAATGTCTGAGGTAGAAGATTCAGAAGCAGGCATAGTGTTTAAAGGAATAGCTGAGACCCATGATGTTTCAGCTTCACTAGTCTGCATGTTTGGGATGATAGTAGGACCATCATCATCAACGGTATGAGTATGAGGAGTGGGAATATCTTCTGAATCACCAAGATGAGAAAACATCCATTGATTCAGTTCTTCAGTATCAGCAGAGGGTCGAGAATTCGCTGAATGGGATTCGTCAAAGGTGACGTGAATAGTTTCGTCAATAGTTTGTCTTCTTCGATTGAAGACTCTGAAGGCTTTGGAGATTGAAGAATATCCAATAAAGATTCCATCATCAGCCTTAGGATCAAACTTTCCAAGGGCATCTCTGTTGTTCAGTATGAAACACTGACATCCAAAGATGTGAAGAAAGCTAATTGAAGGCTTTCTCCCATGGAAGAGTTTGTAGGTTGTCTTGTTGAATCTTTTGACTATCAGCGACCTATTTTGCGTAAAACAAGCAGTGTTGACAGCTTCTGCCCAAAACTGAGTAGGCAGGTGAGAATCGCTGAGCATTGAACGTGCAGCTTCAATAATAGTTCTATTTCTTCTTTCAACGACTCCATTTTGTTGCGGTGTTCTCACTGAAGAAAAGTTGTGAGAAATACCCTTACTCTCAAAGAAGGAATCAAGAGAACTGTTTTTGAATTCAGTCCCATGATCACTCCTTATTGAGTGAACGGTCATGTTGTTCAGGACTTCCATTTTCCTGACAAAGGTGATGAGTTCTTCAGGGGTGTCACTCTTAGAGTTTGCTGATCGGGATTCATCAAAGGTGACTTGAATGGTTTCTTCAACAGTTTTCCTTCGTTTATTGAAAACTCTGAAGGCTTTGGACACTGAGGAGTATCCAAGAAATATTCCGTCGTCAGCTTTGGGATCGAACTTTCCTAGAGTATCTATGTTGTTTAAGATGTAGCACCGACAACCAAAGATATGAAGAAAGTTGAGAGATGGCTTTCTCCCATGGAAAAGTTCATAGGCAGATTTCTTGAATCCTTTGACAATCAACGACCTATTTTCAGTGAAACAAGCAATGCTGACAGCTTCTGCCCATAATTGAGTTGGGAGATGAGAATCGTTGAGCATAGATCGAGCAGCTTCGATGATCGTTCTGTTTCTTCTTTCAGCGACTTCGTTTTGTTGTGGTGTTATCACAGTTGAGAAGTTATGAGATATCCCCTTACTCTTAAAGAACTTATCAAGAGAATTGTTTTTTAATTCAGTTCCATGATCACTCCTGTTAGCTTCAATCTTCCTAATCATAGAAGTATTAAGAAGTAGTGAAAAATAGGCCAAGTGAAGAAAGCCTCTTACAGAGGCTCTGCCGAACTTACCGAGAGATCAAGGTCGAAAAGCTACAGAAGCTAAAGAGGCGTCCTACAGAAGCTATGCCATACGCACAAAGAAGACCAAAGACTCGGAATCCGGTGAAGACTGCTCTACAAAGGACCAAACCGCAGAACCTCTGTGACACTTCACAGAGCCTATGCGGTCTTCAACAAAGACTTCAAAGATATTTATAATATCTTGCTACTGTTACTGGACCTGTTCATCAACTTGCATGGTAGCATGCCCTGTCCATCTTCAACGTGTCAAACTCTGATTGGATTCAATAGGGCTTAGTACATAATAGACGTCTGCTGCATTAAATGCAATACAGCACGTCCAACTGTTCATGCCAACCGTCCAACTATTCATACCGTCCGTTCTGAATAGTAGCTTATGCTTTATGGTCCCCTTAGAGTAGTATTTAAGGAAGACTCATGTTGAGTTCTTCCTAATCGAGAATTAAGAGAGAGAAAACGTCAAGAACACATAGCTTATATACTTTGAGAGTCATATCTGTTTTAAAGCTTTGCTTACTCACTGTTCTTGAATATGTTCTTGATATATATATATATATTCAGTAAACTTTGAGATATTATTTCCTGTTCACTGTTTATTTATATTGTGTTCTAAATCTATCAAACATATCTGTTAGTTTCTTCAAATACGCTTCTGCATCATACTTAAACTTGAACTAATAGATCTGATAATCTTGTTTAAACAAAACGGGAACCAACAATTGGTATCATAGCCAAACTTGATTTTCAATATCAAGTGATCCTCGTTTGACAACATTATTGATAGATTTCATTATGTTAAAAAGGTTTCTGTTTTCCTATTACTCTTCGACTCATTCTGATAGAAACCATTTTACCAGGTTAGAACACCATTAAACAATTCTGGATATCAGTTTTTTTCCCAGAAATCCTTCCAGATCTTCATATATACTTTCTGAAACCCCTGAAAAGCTCTTAAAATGACAAATACAAATAACTTTTTCACTGCTGGCTCATTAACCAAACCTCCTACTCTCCTTCGAGATGAGTATCCTCAATGGAAGATAAGAATGGTTCATTTCTTTGAGGGTACTGAAAAAAATCTAGTACAATATCTTTACAACCTTCCTCCTGTTCCCATGATAGTAGTACCACGAGTACCAGCTACTGCTGAATATCCTGAAATCCCTGAACATCAAAAACCGAAGCCAAAAGAAGAATGGTCAAATGAAGATAAGGCAGAAGATGAAGTTGCACAGAAAACAAAAAGAATCTTGATAATGGCAATCCCCAACGAACTTTTTCAATCCTTAGATGCATGCGAAACTGCGCACGATCTTTGGAAAGAATTAGAAAGACAGTTGGAAGGGGGTGCTAAAACACAGAAGAACCGAAGGGCACAGTACATAAATGAATATCATGCATTCAGAGCCTCTGCAACAGAATCTCTGCAAACGACATACGACAGGTTCAACTCTCTCATAAGCAAATGCAGAAAGTCTGGCATTCACAGAACCTCGGAAGAAAATAACGTCATGTTTCTAAAGAGCCTGAATGATGAGTGGCTTCAATTGTCTAGGTCTTTACAAACAAACCAAGATCTATACTCATGGACACTCTCTGATCTCTATGGAACACTACTTGCACAAGAGCCTCAAATAGCACAGGCTAAAACAATAACCATTGCACCATACGCATTGGTTAGTAAATCAACAGAGGCTACAGAAAGACCGAGAAATGAGAGAGCAACAGAGGAGAAGAAGAAGGAGAAGAAGAAAATGGTGATGGTTGATAGCGAAGAAGACGAGCTGATAGAGGAAGAAATAACTCTTGTGTCATTAGCTAAATCATTGGCTCTATTGACAAGAGAGTTCAAAGGTAACCAAAGAAATTTTGGAAATAACAGATATAGCAGAGACAACCAGAGAGATAGAAGAGATGATGGAAGAAGAGAAGAATCAAGTGACTGACAGAGGTCAGACTACAGAAGTGACCGACAGAGGTCAGACTACAGAAGTGACCGACAGAGGTCAAGCGACAGAAACTACAGAAGTAGTGACCGACAAAGGTCAGATGACAAGGTAGGCCACACACAAGAATGCTACAAATGTGGTAAGCCTGGTCATTACGCAAACGAATGCCGAACAGAGAAAGGTGGAGATTAACAGAAGTCCGACGATCGAACTGGAAACACCTCTCAAGGTTGTTTCAATTGCGGCAAGCCAGACCATTTCGCAAAAGAATGCAGAAGTAGACAAAATCGCCCACAGAAGGACTCAGCTTTTTACAAAAAGAAGGCTGAATATTATGCGCAAAAATCCCTAATGGCGAACAAAGGGCATTCTGAAGCAAACAAGGAGGACTTCGAGTCAGACTCTACCTCTGATGATGAATTCACCACCAATGAACTGTTTTGTGGCATGGCAGAAGTCGACTTCGGCACTGACAATGAGGTATCCATTTCAAACTCTACCTCTTGTACTAAATCTGTAGATAATGATTCAATTAAACTTAACATTGAACTGATGGAACTAAAAGAGATAAATGAAAGCATTCAGAAAAGACTCGCCTTTAATGAGGGAGAAGTAAGGCTTCTCACTCAAGAAAAAGCCAAAAATTTTGAAGAAAAGGAAAGAGTAGAAAAATATTGGAGCAATAAAATAGATCCTTTAAAAAGGCAAATTTCTGAATTAACCTCTGCTCTAAAAATCAAAACAAAAGAGCTTTCAGTTTCTAGGAGTGAAACAACTGACATAAGAGCTCTCAAATAATACTTTCAAAAAGAGAGAGAGGTACTTTGGCAAGATCTACTCAGAAGAGAAGTTTTACTTAAAAACTATAAAGATGCACAGAAGGTGTATGAGAAAGTAAACTCACAAATAGGAAGACGAGGTATAGGGTACGATGATATTACTCTAGGTGTTGAAGGCAAAAAACTTAAACCTCTGTCTTCTCTGTTTGTGATAGGAAAAACAAATAAACCAATTTTTCCAAACTTACTCTCTGTAAGTAAAAGGGTTAAGATCTCTGCAGAACCTCACTTGAGGAAACATACGAAGATGATCAATGTGTGGTTTGAAAACACAGATTCATCATCTTCAACCTCTGTCAATAGAGGAATCAAACCAAAGAAATATCTGAAAACACAAAATCAGATTGGTATCTTTAAGTTTGGTAAACCAGAGACTTAAACAAAGGTCGCTTTTGTCTGTATGATAAATGTCGAAAAGAAATTATCTGCAAAAGCTCCTGAGTTTAAACCCATCTCTTCAGAAGAAAAACTTAAAGAATCAATTGAAAAAGAAATTTTGGAAGTTTTGAAATCAAATCTTTTAGAAAATCTCTGTACATCTTCTATAGATCAAATTCTCGCTGAAGAGATCTCATCAGAAACCTCTGCTATCTATGAAAGTTATTCTACAGAGGAAGAAAGCTCGTACGATACATGCTCAGAAAATCCAGCCTCTATCGAAAGAGATGACTCAACCTCTGTATATGAGGACGATTCATCCTCTGACGACTCAGAGACTGATTCTAAATCAGGGATAATTCACTGTGACACAGAGGATGTTAAATTCTCCTCTGAGGTTCTTAACAGAACAATTTCTCCAAAAGAGAAAATCACAGAGATACCTATTTGTCCAGATTTTCTCAAAATGTGTATACAAGTCAAAACCTCTACAGAGCTTGATAATCTGAAAAAGGCCTCTAAAATACCTAAAAGCTCAAAATTTTCAAAACCTTTAAAGCAAATTAAAGAGAATCCCACTTGGCAACAAAAGGGAAAAAGGCCTGAAGCTAACAAATATTTTTCCTCTGTGACAGTGAAGAAAGATGTTCACCACAGAAGAGACTCACAGAAGGCACAACCTAAACAAGACTTTTGCAAACAACATTCTAGTATTCATAGATCTTCTTGTAATAGGAAATCTAATGTTAAGAAAGAATGTAATGCCTCTGTGTTTCAGTTCAATAAATTCAATGAAAAGTTCAAACAAATCACGTCTCATATTAAATACTGTCATTGCTTTGATCTTATGTTCAAATTGAATAATCACTTCTCAAGTCCAGATTGCTTACTCTCCACTAAAATTCAAACTCCAAAGTCAGAACCAAGAGAGAAACAATCTGATTTTTCTACAAAAGATAAAATGTATTTCAAGAATGCTAAGGCAAACTTGAAAAATTCTAACAATATTGGACCCATATGGATATGGGTACCTAAGTCTCTGTGATTGTCTTACATAAGCGGTTTGTGCCAATTTGGTATCTTGACTCCGGATGCTCAAGGCACATGACTGGCGACAGAAGTTTACTATCCACGTACAAAGAAACACACGATGGAGGATCTGTAACTTTTGGAGACGACAAGAAGGGACACATGAAAGGCTATGGAGTCATACAGAAGGAAAACGTCTCTGTATACAAAGTTGCATATGTGAATGGCCTTAAACACAACCTACTCAGTGTAAGTCAACTCTGTGATACATGATTCGATGTGTTATTCAAAAGAACTTTCTGCTCTCTGCAAAGTGAGGACACAGGAATGGAACTTCTGCGAGCCAAAAGAAAAGGTGATATGTATCTGATGAAATTTTGTTCAACAACCAAGGACAAAGTTTGCCTTGTAGCTTGCGAAAGTAAAGAAGCCTGGTTATGGCATAACAGGTTCTGTCACTTGAACTTTCACACATTAGATAAACTGGTAAAACTTGATCTAGTTAAAGGTTTGCCTAATGTTAAATTTAATAACGATCACTTGTGTTCTGCCTGTGAAATAGGAAAACTCAGAAGAGCTTCCCACAGAGGCAAAACAGATGTGTCTTGCACTAGACCTCTGTACATGCTTCATGTTGACCTCTGCGGTCCCATTGCCATACAGAGCCTAGGTGGCAAGAAATACATACTTGTCTTAATTGATGAGTATTCGCGTTTCACATGGGTTGAATTTATTCGAAAGAAATCTGATGTTCCAATCATCTTGATTAATCTAATGAAAAGAATCCAAGTTCTTTATAAATGCAGAATACAGAAGTTAAGAAGTGACAATGGCACATAATTTAAAAACTCTGTCATTGAAGCCTATCTTTCTACAGAAGGAATATCACAGAACTTCTCTGCAGCACGCACTCCACAGCAGAATGGCGTAGTCGAAAGGAAGAATCGAACGCTCGTGGAGGCAGCAAGAGCTATGCTATCAGCATGCGGATTACCGATGAACTTTTGGGCAGAAGCGATTTCTACCGCATGTTATACACAAAATCGTTCAACCATTGTGAAAAGACACCTCAAGACTCCTTACGAATTGATCAACAAAAGGCGGCCAAACATCAAATTTTTTCATGTGTTCGGATGTAAATGCTTTGTTTTAAACGACAGAGATTCGAGAGGAAAGTTTGAGGTAAAAGCTGACGAAGGCAAATTCATTGGATACTCTGCCACTTCCAAAGCCTACAGAGCATTCCTTACAAGATCTCGCAAAATCATAGAAAGTATCAATGTTTCTTTTGATGATTCATTCCAAATGACTTTTGAGCAAATCAGTTCAGAACTCGAACTTAAAAGGGAAACCTCTGACATCTCACAAACGAAAGAAGACTTAAATCCTCTATTTTTAGAGATGTTCCACGATGACATTGATCCTTCTGTTGGAACCATCAGAGTTTCTGAAGAACCATCCTCTGTCGGACAAAATCCTACAGGTATGACTCTAACTGGTCCAAATAATGCTTCATCTTCTTCTGTAAATACTACAGATGCAAATGCCGAAGAAGAAAATGCAGAAGATGAAACATCAAGAAAAACGACCACAGAAGCTGTTGAAAAACAAACTCCACAATCCACAGAAGAACCAATTACAGAGGAAATTGAGGACCAAGACTATACGTCCTCAGAGGAACAAACTCCACCACCACTCATACCGATCATTCCACAAATGGTAGAATCAACTACCAAGGCAAGAAGAACGACAGAGGCAACACAAGAAGAAGATCCACAAGAAGCTTCTGAAGAAAGGTTCGATGACATTGATGACCATCTTCCACGCACCACTCAGTGGACAAAAAGCCATCCTCCAAGCCAAATAATTGGAGAACCTTCTGACTCAGTAAAAACCAGGTCTGCCACTGCTAATTTTTGTTTCTTTACAAATTTTATTAGTGTGATAGAACCAAAGAAGATTTCTGAAGCCCTAGATGACCCAAACTGGGTAGACGCCATGCAAGAAGAACTTCTGCAGTTTGAGCGTAACAGAGTATGGACTTTAGTACCTCTGCCACGAGGGAAACAGGCCATTGGGACTAAGTGGGTCTACAGAAATAAGAAGGATGAAGATGGAGTGGTCATCAGAAACAAAGCACGATTGGTGGCCAAGGGTTATAGACAAGAAGAAGGCATAGATTACGATGAGACTTTTGCCCCTGTCGCACGGCTCGAAGCAATAAGAATATTCTTAGCCTTCGCAGCCCACAGATGATTTAAAGTTTATCAGATGGACGTAAAATCAGCTTTTCTCAACGGTGAAATCCAAGAAGAGGTTTACGTAAATCAGCCACCAGGGTTTGAAAGCTCAAAATTCCCAAGGCATATATACTACCTTGAAAAGGCTCTGTACGGACTGAAACAGGCTCCAAGAGCATGGTACGAACGACTTTCTACCTTTCTTCTAGTAAATGGCTACAACAGATACTACCCTATTCTATAAACGTAAAAACAGTGAAATAATGCTTGTACAAATCTATGTGGACGACATAATTTTTGGGTCTACTAATACAGAAGAGTGAAAAAGTTTTGAAAAACTCATGCAGAGTGAGTTTGAAATGAGTATGATGGGAGAATTAACAGTCTTCCTCGGACTCCAAGTCAAACAAACATCAGAGGGAATTTTTATAAATCAGGCCAAATATGTCTCTGACATTCTTTTCAAGTATAGCCTCTCTGACACCTCTGCAATGAAAACTCCAATGGCCACTGGAAATAAGTTATCCTTAGATCCAGATGGCATCTCTGTAGAATGCACTCTCTACAGAGGCATGATTGGATCTTTGTTATACTTAACTGCAAGCAGACCTGACATTATGCATTCCACATGTCTTTGTGCACGTTATCAAGATAATCCTAAGAAATCACATTATGATGTTGTTAAAAGAATCTTTAGATACCTAAAGGGGACCAAAAATCTTGGTCTCTGGTATCCACAGAACTCTGGCTTTTGTCTTAAAGCTTATACAGATTCAGACTATGGAGGATGGATGCTCGACATAAAGAGTACCTCTGGGAGTTGTCAATTCCTAGGCGGTAAACTAGTCAGTTGGACCTCCAAAAAGCAGAACTGTGTATCAACATCTACGGCCATATTCTATTCAAAATACCCATCTTCTGTGATTCCAAAAGTGCCATTGCCATCTCTGCCAATCCTGTGCAACATTCCAAAACCAAGCATATCGATATAAGGTACCACTTCTTGAAACATCATGTTGAACACGGTACAATCGAGATGCATTTCGTGCCAACAGAATATCAACTTGCATACTTATTCACCAAAGCCTTAGACGAGAAAAGATTTAATTTCTTGGTGGGTAAGTTAGGAATGATTAATATGATGTGAAAATCCTCTGTAAGTATAGCTTTATCTTCTGTAAATAAGTATATATTTCTATTTTACTTAACTTATTGCTTTGATTGATTTATTTCTGTATGTAAATTCTCAATCTTAAATAGTTCTTAATATCACAGAGCTTCTGTAAGTCTGCTCAGAACCTCTGACGACCTCCACAGAACCTCTGAAAAAACAAGACCTATGCTCAATACAAATCTTATCATTCTTTGATCCAAGCATAGATCAAGGGGGAGCAAAAGGAAAATTCCTGATCTACATAGGTGATTAGATCAAGGGGGAGCAAAAAGGGACCCTGAAATGATCTACAGAGGTAAAACTTTCAAGGGGAAGCCAAAGAAGAATGTCGATGAATCTATATCGACAGAAGCCAGACATCACTGCCGAGAAAAGAAGAACCAAAAAGGTATGTCTCTCGTACAAAAGGTTGTTGAAAACAGTTTTCTGGGACACAAATTGTCAAATATGTCCTAAATGTACTGTGGATAACATTTCAAAAATCAAAAGATCAAAAAGTTTCATAAAATTTGAGTTATGAGAAATTTGAGGTCATAGAGCCTCTGCTGAGCTTAACAGAGGCTCTGCCAGAAATATGCTATGTGATCACAAATTTAACCTCTATCGATCTTATGGAATGTTATCTCGGAAACCAAACACACACACCATGACCTTCTCGAACAAAACTTTTTCCATAACAGTTTTCTCGGACACCAACTTTCAAATATGTCCGAAAAAACATCTCTTAAAACAGATCAAAAATTGGATGATCAGAAAATTTAATAGAATTTTTGTTATGAGATTTTTTCCCTCATAGAGCTTCTGCTGGCCCTCACAGAGCTTCTGCAAGTTCCCACAGAGCCACAAAACCTCTGCGAGTAAAAATTCTTAACTAAAAATCCTATTGATCCTCTCCAGTGCCTTTGCAAACGTTTTGGTTAAAGAAGAACCCACATAAGTCATGATAACAAAAAGATATATGAGAAAAGGATAAACATCAAGATTTTCAAAATCACAGAGCTTCTGTAAACCACAGAAGTTCTGTCAATCTGTTACTTGGGCATTTCTGTAGTAATAACGGTTACTTTTACTGAGAGTGAATCTCATGTGGCTAAGAACAACCCCACGCGCCTAGCATTAATGGGCCGCGCACGACGTCCTATCATCCTCTGACATGGCCTACGTGTCCCATTTTTATTGGGCGTACATGGAACGTTTTCTGTGGAAAGTTGAACCCGCCGTTCTAACTTGTGTACGGATTCCAAATTTTAATCCATTGCCATATATTTTACTCTTTCGAAATCTACCGTTTTACCCTTCTATAAAAACCAAGCTTACCCTCTCATAAACTTTTTACAAACCCTCATTCTTCTCCGGCGAAACCCTGCAAAAACTCACAAGTATCTTATTCTCATTACCAATGGCTTCATCTTCTCAAGCTATCTCCCCTGCACACTCTCCGGCGAACTCACCAGAACATTCACCTGCTCATTCTGAACATTCAGAAAACCCCCACCTTGCCAAAAGTATTGAACTAGAAGATTCCGGCGATTCAGCAGAATTTGCTCCGACCACACATCTTCAAAACTCCATAGCAAAGGATCATTTCGAAAAAGTACTACCAATCAAATCCAACAATTGCTATTTGGTCCCCTCACCCACTGCTTTCGGCGAAGCCCATGCCATTCTTCTAAACATAATGGGAAATCATATCCTCTTCCCTCTACTCTCAAGAACCCCAAACAAAATTCCAGTTAGATATTTGAACCAGTTTTGGCAAAGTTGCCGATTTGATAAAGATGATTCTCTTATCAAAGGGTACATTTCAAGACCTGACAAATCTGAACATCTGGAAATCAAGTTCAATAGAACAATGTTCTCACTTGAATTCAACCTACCAACAAGGGGTCTTCTTGGATTGAAGAAATATGCAGAGCAACCAACAGACGACGAGATCTGTCGTTTCGTAGAAATGCTTGGGTACAACACCCAACTGGGGAAGAGAAATGACTTCCGCAGAGGCAGATTACCACCTCTGTGGAACACCTTGTTCTCAATTCTTAACAGATGCCTGACAGGGAAGATAGGCAGTATTGACCAGAGCTCACATCAGATATTAACCATCATGTATGGGGTTTACTATGATCTCCCACTGGATTACGCGACCATAATGATGCAAGATATCATCAACACCATCGACAGAAAGAACAACGCCAGAAGGGTCAAAGAGAACGATCCTAACTTTCTACCACCTCTGCAATTCCAAAGAATACTGGGAGTTTTGTTCGAACCTCTGTTGCTGATACAGAACTGGCCAATGGAAGGGCCAATTCCCAAACAGTTCCCAATGAAAAAAATACCCCCACTGATCATGTAGATGGCTACACACACTGCAGACCTTTGTCAAAGAACCTTCTGAGGTATACCACGAATAAAACCCTTAAGAAAGAGTACATACGCGATCATAGAACTCCAAAACCGAGTCCTATGACACCCCCGCGTTTAGGTGTCCCCCTAGGAACAATGATTGAAGAACCTCTTTCCACTCAAGAAGAAAAAGATCACAAACTAGTAAAACACATGGCTATTCAACTTAGCTTCTTAGCCAAACGTGCAGAGCTCATGGGAAAGAAGTCCTCTTCGAAATCTTCTACCTCTACTCCAAAATCAAAGAAGAGGAAAACTGAAGAAGGCACCTCCACAAGCGCTGCAGAAGATCAACCTTCACCTCCTCATGCCACAGAAATTGGCTCCACTGCTCCTCCCTCTTCTCCGAAACAGAAGAAGAAAAGAAAATCGAAAACCACAGAGGAAGGGGCACCAAAACCTAAGAGGAGGAAAACCAAAAAGAAACATGGGAAATCACTTGAAAATTTGGTTACCATAGAAGAAGAAGCAATCGCAGAAGAAAGAACTGCAGAAGAAGAAGATGCAGAAGTAGAAATGACAGAAGAGGGATATCAATCACCCTATCAATCGCCAGATCAATTTGCTCACCAAGGAAACTTAAGCGATTTCCTACAGAACCCTGACATTGCCCACACTCTAAATACAGCAGGGTGGACGGCACAACCACTCGACCACCACTCCCCAGAAGAACAATACTTATCTATTTATGGCATTGACACACATCTGCAAGAAGATGATCAAACACCCAGAGATCAATCAGCTGAGACAACTGTTATTCTACAGAACCCCTTCATTCAACAAGGATTGGACGTCCACAGAAGGAGTCCAAGCCCAGCTTCAGAAGAAATAGAACAAACAGAAGCTGAGTGGAATAGAGATGAAGTAACAGAGGGTTTAGAGAAAATAATAGAAAAAGGAAAAGAGACCGAAGTTGTACAAGAAGAGGGATTTGAAACAAGGGAGACAAGAATGGAGGTCTCAGAGGTAGATTCAGATGAAGAAGAAGCTGCCTGGATACGAAAAGGTCTATATCATCCACATGTCATGAGATTATACGGCTCTCATCAAATGTACGACTTCTTAAGCACAGAGCAAGGAACTTCAACAGAAGCTAGGGAAGAAGCACCAAGCCATCGGATAGCTACAGAAGCTGAAATGGTAGAAAATGATGTAGTGCTTGGATGCTTAACAGAGGAAGAAACAAGAAAAGATGCCTGGATTAATAGAGGCACACAACCAAAACAAACTCCCAGTGCAACCCACACATCTAACTCCGCAGGTCTAGCTGCAGAAGGAGTTATTGAAAAAGAGCAGCACAGCTCGATCCAAACCCAACCCATCCAGCTAGAAGTCACTCTTTCGACTTCTGCGCCCACAGAAACCGAGGAATCCATTCCTAGGGAGTCTCCTCAAAGAGACTCACCTATTGTTCGTGATCAATCGCCCCGGATCACACTAGAACACCCTACAGAGGAATTCGTTTCCTCTGCCACGCACGAAATAGGGCCAACCCTTCTTTCAGAGAGAAGTAGTGAGCACAACGACGAAGAGACTCTAGACAAGTCTCCGAGTCAACAGAAGGATAATCTAGTACCCACCTCTGAAGTGGATCTAGACAATGTCATTCACAGAACTTCTGTAGAGTCTGAAGCACTAGATGCTTCTGCTCGAAGATCAGATGGAAATCCTTCCACCCCCATCGTACAAACAAGGGTGAACGAAGGTGTCCCAGGAGCAGGGACTCACTCTGGAGACGAATGTGTTCCTCCAGAGGTTACACCAGGGACACAAGTATCAAGGGATGAGTTCCAAACCCTTGTCACCTCTGTGAACCAAACCATGAAAGAGTTGCAAAGATCTTTCACATCTTTTGCAGATAAAACATCAACGGCCTTGCTGAATCTGAACATCAAAATGGACAATCTGTCCACAGAGGTGAAAACGGCTATCATAGAGATGAAATTTTCTGCTCAAACAACTGCCACAACTACAGCCACTTCTGCTGCTAAAGATTTTGGAATAGCTGCAACATCTGCATTCAAGGAATCAGTCAAACATTTCCTTGAACAAATGAACAATCAATCCAACAAATCACAGAGCATCACACCTGCAGAACTACAGAAGGCTCTGCAAAACGTTCAAGAAGAGGCAATGCGCAACACTACAATGATGCAACCATAAGATTACATGACCAGAGCACAGCTGACAGAGCTCGGGCAAAATGTCATAAACCAGGTCACAGAAGTCATTGTCTCCTTCACTACTGCAAATGCCAACTACATCAAAGAATTCAGAAAAAGTGTCGGCAGAATGCGCTTCAACACAGAAGCAGAGCTTGCAACTCTAATCGGCTTCTGTGATGATGTATGTGCAAAGTTGATGACCGCAAGAGAAAAACTACCAAAGAAACCCAAAGCTTCCTGCAGAGCAGAGGGTACTTCTGATAAGAGTCATGATGACTCTGATGATGACCATCCTGGTCCATCAGATCATCCTGAGGAGGAGAATATAAGGGAGAAAGCTACAAGCTCCACCAATCGCAGCAGAACCAATCAGCCAAGCCCCTCCAGAACAAACCCAAGATCAAAAGACCACAGAGACAACACCCATCTCTGTGGAATCAACTTCTGAAGAAACCAATATTCCAGAAGCTGATCACCAAACCACAGAGGTGTCACACCCCGCTAAAGCGAAAACACGAGACGCAACAGCTAAAGTTTCATAGCATTAGGAAATAAACAACACCAACCATACCATTACATAAAGTATTACATTTCAAAGTTTCAAAAATTAAGGTTAAAGGTTTACAATCCATAATTTACATGCAACCCGAAATAGCGTTTTTTTTAAAACAGAATATGTCAAAAGAAGAGTCTCGGTTGATGTCGTCATGCATGCTAATTTAAACCTTGTCATTTACCTTCTTAGTCCCTGAAAAGCATGTTTAAAATAAAAGGGTCAACTACAAAGAGTTGGTGAGTTCACAGGTTTTCCATATATCCAACAGTTTTCATCCAAAGATTTCTTTCGTGAATCGTTTGTTCACGACGAGCTTTAAGTTTGAAATTCATGAGTACAAATTTACAATGAATAACTTTTGCAAGATATATAAGTGTTGAGCCACTACTAAGCCTTCCGACAACCTACGCCCCGCGAACTACCTCAGAGGTGGTATGTTGGCCACATGAGTAGAACATTATTGACTGATAAAGTGCACCCCTACTCGTCAGTCCAAGGTGTTTGTCAAACCAAATAGCGCTATACACATGTATCAACGGCTTATAAGATAATAAGTAGTGTACCAATTGGGGACTTAACATTTCCATTACAACTCAACATATCTTTGTCACTTATGTAGTTTTGTTCATTCATTAGTACTCATTTCCCAAATCAAGTATATTCATAATTTAATATCATGAATCATTTGAAGTTTAAAAATATAGCATGCTTTTCACCCCAAACATTTAAACAAGTAAAAAGGGGTCGTGAATGCTCACCTTATAGCGTAGTCGCGAAGTAGTGGTAGCTTGCTCGCTTAACCGCTTTACGGGCTCCCTATACGACAAACAATTTCTATAAGTCCTTCATAGCTAACTCAAGGTTATACCTAACTAACTTAATCCATATCTTGTGTGATGCCTTTGCTTTAGTATTCAAGTTGAAATGAAGAATTTAGCATTGTTCAATATGTTTTAATCATATGTATAAAGAGTTATAATAAAAATCCAACACTTTACAAAAAGCTTAAGCTGACAGAAACTTTATACTCCAAAAATGACTATTCTACCACACTTTCAGAATGACAAATTTACCTAATTTTTTTTATATGTGGTAATATACTGAGTTAAGGTTATTTTGACCAAATTTCATAAATTTTGGGGGTGTTTAAGGGGTCCAAATAATTTTTATTAATTTGTGTAATACAGAGCCTAAACAAGATTGCACCCTTCTGGGAAAACAGACTTTTGGAGGGTCAAAACTCAATAATTTTCAGAGTTTTTACATGCTTTGGAAACCTAACACATAAAGGTATCTCATGGAAAAAGATTCTCAAACGTTTGATAAGTTTTGAGTGAGTCATGGACGATTGAAGCTGCATGTACCAATCTGCCAATCTTGGACAGCTTGGCACACTTGACTTGTATAAAATATTTAAGTGACCAAAACTTCATATTTTTGAATGAGACCAAGTGCATGTGAACCCTAACTCATATGGGGAACTTCCAGAAGAAAAATGAGAAAATTTCATGGATTCTACAAAGAGTTATAAGTAAAATATTGTGACCTAAAAATCTGGCCGACCATCTGCTGCACACCAAATTAGTCCTAAGGAGTTGAAAGCTTAAATCTCAATATTTTCTTATGAGACCAGTTGGGTTTGAACCCTAACTCATTAAACCTTACTCCAGAAGAAAAATGAGGAATTTTGGACATGATTTGACCAAGATATGGTCGTCCTAAGCACATGCAACAAATCTGCCAGATTCTTAAAACTCTAACATTCTTAAGAAAATCACATTTTTAAGCCTTCTAACATTCATAGATGTGGGTTCCTTTGTTAAGGATTTAATCCCAACATCATATGACATGATTTTGCAAGAAAATACCCAAGACTTAAAATAAAATGTGCATGCAAAGGTCTACAAACTTAGATTCTAGTACATGAAGAAAAACCACGTTTTTTTTGATGATTTTGCTCATTTTTCTTAAGTTCATGATGGAAGTTCATAGATTTTCACCACTTTATGGACATTTCTCATGTTCTTGGTGTTTTATCTCACTTCTAGAACAAGAAAAAGAGTTCATCCATTTGAACAAGATAAAGGTGTAGAACAATGTAAGAAATAGCATAAAAGGTGCCAAAAAAATATGAACAACACTAGTTTGAAGTTCTTACCTTGGGAAGATGTTGCAAGTACTTCAAACTTTGAATCTTTTGCTTTGAATACTAGATTTAGGGCTGGAGTTTTTGCTGGAATTTGAAGATGCTATGATAGAAGTGATGAAGAGAAGAAAGGTGTGAAACACTAGAGTGAGAGAGAGAGAGGAAGATGAATGTTTGCAAAGTTTGAAAATGAATCAAATTGAAACAAAGAGAGGGGTTTTGGGGAGGGGGTGGCCGGCCCCTACATGGGCCCCCAACCCATTGCATAAAAAAAAATTATAAAAATTTGCAATGCAAACTCCAAAAATACCTTCTTATTTTTATTAAATCTCATAAAAATGAAAAGTTTATATGGAAGTAAAATCCTATATTTTTATATAGGTTACATGTTAATTGAAGCATTTTGGCATTACATAAGGTGTTTCAGTTAGTCGCGGGTCGAAACCGGGTCTTTTCAGCAACTACCGGAAATTCTAACGAATCTTCGCTTTAATTTATCATGAATGGGTCCTATCAGGGTATTTTCCCTCTATTAACATTAGTAAAGGTATAATGACGCTAACCTGGAAGTTCGACCTTTTTGCCGGTTGTTACAAGAGGCAACAACCACCCCTGTGGTAATCAACTTGGAAGAAAGACCTTCAACATAATCAACAGAAAAACCCCAAACCATACCAAGAAGAAAGTCGATTGCCACCAAACCAAAAAGAGCAACGACCTCTGCTTCTTCTATTCTGAGAAAGATGCACAATACAATGTCTGATCGAATGTCGCAGAGAGAAGAAGAAAGGCACAGGTTCACTTTATCTTTCCGAATGGGAAGAAGATTCGACATACCTCAATCCACAGAAACCAAGCTTACAAAAGAAGTCACCAAAGAACCTCCAAAAGAGCTTACAGAGCAAAGAAAGGCAACAAAACTAACGCCACAAAAGTCATCTCAAACACAAGTGTCAAAACTTACTGTAAAGCCCGTGTCCCGGTACGTTTTTATTTATTAGGTTATAATATTTTTTTTAGCGAAATTATTTATCGGGGTTAGGCATCAAGGACCTAAAACGAATTAACTAGTGGGTCAATGATCTTTATGTTAAATCCTAAACTAATGTGGGAATTTTGGGTATACCTTAAGAGTCTAGGGGCCAAATGTGTGCATGTGTGTAAGTTGGGCAAGGGATCGGCCAAAGGACCGACCCCCCCCCTCCCCTCCCCTTCGTTTTTCATGTAGCAAAACCCTCCCCCAAAATCCTTTGTCACCACCCTCCCCTTCCCTTGTTATTTTATGTCGCCGCCGAGAGAGAGAGAGAGAGAGAGAGAGAACGCCGGCGAGAAAGAGAGAGAGAGAGAAACCGAGCGCTTCCGGAGAGAGGGAGAGAGAGAGAGTTCGCCGGAGAGTGAGGAGGGTCGCCGCCGAGGGAGATCGCCTCCAGGAAGAGAAGGTCGCGTTGAGGTATTCCTTTCCGTTGTTTTTTTCGTTGTCGTTTCGTCGTCTAACCATCGTCGCCGCCGCCAACCACCACCGCCACCGGAGGCGGCAGTGGGTGGTGCACGGTTGTTGTCCAGCTTAGTATAGCCCTGTTCCGGTAAGTTTTTGGGGCTTTCCGGGTCTGTTTGGATTAAGACATGACTCAATGGTTTTAAAATTCAATAGTTATCATTTCATGTGAAATATATAGTTTCTGCCACTGTTTTGTAAAAGCCATAACTTATTCTAGGAACATCGGATTGGGATGAAACCAGTGCCAAAATCTCCCATTCTGAGTCTAGTAAGTTTCATATGTTTTACGGAAAAATCAGTTCAGACCATAGCTAGTGTCAAATTGCCATTTTATACTGACAGGTTCTGTTTTTAGCTGTTCTGCGAAGTGTTTTCGTAAAATTCATATAGAATGCTAGGAGTATCGTTAGGACGCGTGCGATATGTCCCTGGAACCCTAAGACATGGGACTTTGTGATTATGGAATTTGGTTTCTGGAATTATCAGTTTAAAGGGGGTAAAACAGGTCCCGAACAGACCTGTGTTTTAGATAAAAAGCTGGAACGTTTAGTTTTGTACGCTAGTAATCGTGGTTTGGATTAGGACTTCCCTTTGACGTTTGTTAGCGCGTATCTAGGTGGAAAGAGGTGAGGGAAGTTAGCCGGTTGGTGTTGCTGATCACGAAGGCTTGCGTTACTTTGAGGTGAGTTCTCTCACCGCGTAGTTAGGAATATCATGCATATCGTTATTTTGTGCTACGTGTTATTACGTGTTATTACGTGCGTACGTGAACTAGTTGGGATGTGATAACTAGTTGTGATTTGTTGAATGTATATGTGGATTATTTATGCTTGTGTACACCTCGGTGGGACTGGGGGCTCGGTGGGACCGAGGGCCCGGTGGGACTGAGCTAGTACAATTGTATTATCTTTACTCGGTGGGACCGAGGGCTCGGTGGGACTGAGCTTGTATCAATGTCTTTACTCGGTGGGACCGAGGGATCGGTGGGACTGAGCTTGTATCGATATATTTTTGTGTACTCGGTGGGACCGAGGTTCGTGTTTATACATTAGTCATTATGCAGTTTTATATTCGTGGTGATGGTGATGTTGCCTACTTGCGAGTAGGGGCGATATATGTGGGGTTGCTACCTGCGTGTGTGGTAGGATTCACTAAGCGTTTAGCTTACCCTTTCCCAATATGTTGTGATTTCAGGTACGAGCGGCAGTCGGGACTGACGGTACACACACTAAGCGCGGGTGTCGAGAATTGTTTAAAGTTCACTTTCATACCTTTGGATATTATTTTATAAAATTTCCGCTGCATAAACTTTATTGACTGTTTGAGTTAACGACGTTACTTTCAATTGAGTTGCGAATTATTAAATTGTGGTTGTTTTATAATGAAATGAATGTCTTAAAATTTTTAAATTCCTTGTAATTTTTGGGACGTTACAACTTGGTATCAGAGCACAGCTTGAGTGAATCAAACACATCTCGGTGTGTTTGGTCTCAAGTTGCGGTTGTGAAAATTTTAAATTCTTTTACTAAAATATTTTAAAATAAAAGAAAAAGGGAAAAACCCGTTTGAGAAACGGTGATCGAGGGCGCAGTGTGTACAGTCAGCCGACGCTAAGTGGGAAGGTACAGTACTTAGTGTTTTTATCGCTTTCTAGATCATAGAGTATGCATGCTAGATTGCTTGTGTGGATTACATGGTACTGTATGTTTGTTGCTTGCTAATAGGAATTCATGCTAGCCTTGATAGGTTGTTACGCGAATGCACTATAGGTTGTATGTAGTAGGAACCGAATAGCCTTAGAATGCTTGATTTAGTTCTATTGCGCAGCTCTTGTTTGAGTCTAACCGTTCTAGGATAGAATCTCTTATTCGAACGTCTATCTGGTTTTACACTGTATACGACTGTGCATTCGTGAGGCGACTCGTCAGGGTTAGTGGGGATTCCGTCCTAGCAAGGGTAGTGGGGTGATATGATTTTTCCTAGGGAGCTAGGAAGAGTGTATGCATATGCTGGTACGGGCATATGGGATTAATTGTTGGCAAGAAACTACTTGGGCACTTCGGGACGGGACTCGAAACGAGTAGGGATAGGTGTGGAAGGTAGTAGTAGAGCTCCTACTATCTGAAGCACAGGATCCATGCTCGACTCGGGGAAAGTAACGGAGAATCCGAGGAGTTGAGCGTGAGCGTAGTTAGCAGGCTTAGTGTGTGCTAATAGCTCGTTAAGGAGGAACAACAATGCTAACTCAGATTCTGGTACCGGAGTTACCACTGAGTAGATTCGAGAGATGATTGCGGCTGAGGTGACGCACGCTACTGGGGAGGCGATCCCCGAGATTGTACTGCCATTCGTAATGAGGTAGTAGTGTTGGTAGAGTTGTGCGTAATTGTGGGCATGGATTGGATGGATGCTTTCGATGCGGAGATCGTTTATCGTCGCAAACAAGTACGAGTTCGAACCCAAGCGGGGGAGAACTGCTAGTTCAGGGCGACTCGCCCAGGCGGACCTCAGCGATATGTTCGGCTACGAGGGCTCGGAGGTACTAGCAGCACAGTGGTCGGGATTTTTGGCATATGTGATCGACACGCGCGTCGACGAAGAGAAGAAGACTGCTGTGGATGTGCCAGTTGTACGGGAGTTTACTGAAGTATTTCCCGATGAGTTACCGGGGATACCTTCCGAGCGACAGGTAGAGTTCCGCATCGATTTGATTCCGGGTGCTGCTCCGGTGGCTATGGCACCGTACCGCCTGGCTCCACCAGAAATGAAGGAGTTGTACACTCAGTTGCAGGAACTACTCGAGAAAGAGTTCATCGAGTCGAGTTGTTCACCGTGGGGAGCCCCGATTCTGTTTGTGAAGAAGAAGGACGGGTCCCAACGGATGTGTATAGACTACCGTGAATTGAATAAGCCTACGGTGAAGAACCGTTATCCCCTGCCAAGGACCGATGACTTGTTCGATCTACTTCAGGGAGCCTCGTGGTCCTCTAAGATTGATTTGAGATAGGGATATCATCAGATGTGGGTGAGGAGTGAGGATACGGGGAAGACGGCCTTTCGTACACGTTATGGCCATTACAAGTTTGTGGTGATGCCTTTCGGGCTCACCAATGCACCAGCAGCGTTCATGTACCTTATGAACATGGTGTGTAGCCCGATGTTGGATCGATCGGTGATTGTGTTCATCGACGGTATTCTCGTATATTCGAAGTCGATGGAGGAGCACGAGATACATTTGCGAGAAGTTTTGGAAGTTTTGAGGCGGGAGAAGCTTTACGTAGTGAAGGATTATGACTGTGAGAAACTTTACCACCTGGGTAAAGCGAATGTTGTTGCGAACGCACTTAGTCGACATCCTGTTGGTGAACCATTGAGGGGTTTGTGTCAGCGATTGACAGTGGTTACACCTATCCTGGAGTCGATAGGTAGCGCTCAGGAGGTGGCCGTTTTGGAGGAAAATGCAAAACGGGAGAGAGTGTCGGGGGAAATCCTGAATTTTGTTCGTGATAGTCGGGGGTTGTTAACTCGACATGGTAGGGTTTGGGTTCCATTCATCGGTGGGAACCGGTAGGTACTAATGGATGAGGCGCATAAGTCCAAGTTCTCGATTCACCCGGGAGCTACAAAGATGTACAGAGACTTGCGCGAAGGTTACTTGTGGCCCGGCATGAAGCGGGATGTTGCTAGATGTGTTGAGGTATGTATGACCTGTCGGAAGGTCAAAGCGGAACATCAACGACCACATGGGAAATTGCAACCGTTGGAGGTCCCGGTTTGGAAATGGGAAAAGATTACTATGGATTTCATAACGAAACTCCCAAGGACTCCTCGTGTGAACGATGCCATTTGGGTGATCGTTGACCGTCTGACCAAGAGTGCTCACTTCTTGGCCATCAGGGAGAGCTCCTCGGCGGAGAAACTTGCGGAGGTGTTTGTACGTGAGATCGTGGCCAGGCACGGGGTGCCAGTTTCGATTGTCTCCGACAGGGACACTCGTTTTACCTCCCGGTTTTGGGAGAAGTTCCAGTCGGAGATGGGTACACGGTTACACTTTAGCACAGCCTTTCATCCACAGACGGACGGACAGAGCGAGCGAACCATTCAGACCCTCGAGGATATGCTTCGAGCTTGTGTCATCGATTTTGGAGGTAGTTGGGATCAGTACCTACCTTTGGCAGAATTCTCCTACAACAACAGCTATCACTCTAGCATTGGCATGTCGCCGTACGAGTTGTTGTACGGTAGAAAGTGCAGGACGCCCGTTTAGAGCTACCTGAGGAACTGAGCTTGATTCACAACACCTTCCATGTTTCTCAGTTGCGGAAGTGTGTAGTGGACGAGTCTGCAGTGATCCCCCTCGAGGACATTCAGATTGACGAGAGGCTCAACTACGTGGAGAAACCGATAGCTGTCATTGAGAGGAAGACGAAAAATCTGCGCAACAAAGTCATTGGGTTGGTGAAAGTTCAGTGGCAGCACCAGAAGGGTTCAGAGTGGACGTGGGAGCCCGAAGCCGAGATGCGCGAGAACTATCCCGAGCTATTCGCCGACCAAGACTTCGAGGACGAAGTCTAATTCAAGCGGGGGAGAGTTGTAAAGCCCGTGTCCCGGTACGTTTTTATTTATTAATTTATAATATATTTTTTTAACGAAATTATTTATCGGGGTTAGGCATCAAGGACCTAAAACGAATTAACTAGTGGGTCAATGATCTTTATGTTAAATCCTAAACTAATGTGGGAATTTTGGGTATACCTTAAGAGTCTAGGGGCCAAATGTGTGCATGTGTGTAAGTTGGGCAAGGGATCGGCCAAAGGACCGACCCCCCCTCCCCTCCCCTTCGTTTTTCATGTAGCAAAACCCTCCCCCAAAACCCTTTGTCACCCCCTCCCCTTCCCTTGTTATTTTCTGTCTCCGCCGAGAGAGAGAGAGAGAGAGAGAGAGAGAGAGAGAACGCCGGCGAGAAAGAGAGAGAGAGAGAGAGAGAAACTGAGCGCTGCCGGAGAGAGGGAGAGAGAGAGAGTTCGCCGGAGAGTGAGGAGGGTCGCCGCCGAGGGAGATCGCCGCCAGGAAGAGAAGGTCGCGTTGAGGTATTCCTTTCCGTTGTTTTTTTTTGTTGTCGTTTCGTCGTCTAACCATCGTCGCCGCCGCCAACCACCACCGCCACCGGAGGCGGCAGTGGGTGGTGCACGGTTGTTGTCCAGCTTAGTATAGCCCTGTTCCAGTAAGTTTTTGGGGCTTTCCGGGTCTGTTTGGATTAAGACATGACTCAATGGTTTTAAAATTCAATAGTTATCATTTCATGTGAAATATATAGTTTCTGCCACTGTTTTGTAAAAGCCATAACTTATTCTAGGAACATCGGATTGGGATGAAACCAGTGCCAAAATCTCCCATTCTGAGTCTAGTAAGTTTCATATGTTTTACGGAAAAATCAGTTCAGACCATAGCTAGTGTCAAATTGCCATTTTATACTGACAGGTTCTGTTTTTAGCTGTTCTGCGAAGTGTTTTCGTAAAATTCATATAGAATGCTAGGAGTATCGTTAGGACGCATGCGATATGTCCCTGGAACCCTAAGACATGGGACTTTGTGATTATGGAATTTGGTTTCTGGAATTATCAGTTTAAAGGGGGTAAAACAGGTCCCGAACAGACCTGTGTTTTAGATAAAAAGCTGGAACGTTTAGTTTTGTACGCTAGTAATCGTGGTTTGGATTAGGACTTCCCTTTGACGTTTGTTAGCGCGTATCTAGGTGGAAAGAGGTGAGGGAAGTTAGCCGGTTGGTGTTGCTGATCACGAAGGCTTGCGTTACTTTGAGGTGAGTTCTCTCACCGCGTAGTTAGGAATTTCATGCATATCGTTATTTTGTGCTACGTGTTATTACGTGTTATTACGTGCGTACGTGAACTAGTTGGGATGTGATAACTAGTTGTGATTTGTTGAATGTATATGTGGATTATTTATGCTTGTGTACACCTCGGTGGGACTGGGGGCTCGGTGGGACCTGTTGGAACTTAATGACACACAAGTAATTCGATTATCTATTATTAGATTAGTTAGTTTATTATGTATTAATTTATTAGAAAAGGTGTGGCGGTTATGTAATAGAATTGAAGAGGTGTGTCGGTTTAACCGACACCACCACCAAACTGCCACCTTTTTAGACAGCCACCAACGAACCAAAGTGTTGGTTCATGACACCGATTCATTATCTATATATAGGGCCACATGTAATCATTTCAGTAAGTTGAATCCATATTATTTTTCAGATTATTAGAAGGGTTCAACTCATTTCTTCTTATTCTTTCCTTTTTGTATGATTGATGCATGATGAAGCCTGGTTATTCATAATGATCCTGGGAGTTAGAGGCCTGTGAATAGCCAACAGTGGTATCAGAGCCAAAGGAGGGCTCGAACGATTTGAAGAAAAACGATTAAAGAAACGATTGAAGAAGAAGATTGATACCTTTAATTTGAAGAAAGATTTGAAGAAAGATCTCGAACGATTTGAAGAAACAACATAGCAACGATTGAAGAGATCTTTGAACGAACCCTAGCAACGAACAAAGAAGCGCTCTAAGCATCAATCCAAACACATCGACGATCTGAGGTTGAACGATTGGGAATACGCACGATTGGACTTTGATACGCAGGTTCTGAAACCTATTCCCCTTTTGACCCTTATGTTTAATTTTGACTAGATTTATAAGTATATATTATATATTAATATAATATATCCTAATATAAAATTTCATTATTAAAGGATTTTTTATAAGTATTATATGATTAAAGTTTTTTAGTTTTAAAAGGATTTGTTAAGTTTTTAAGATATAAAGGATTTAAAGTTTAAAGATTTTTTTAAAGATATAAAGGATTTAAATTCTTAAGGTTTTAAGTTTAAAGTATTTAAAGTTTTAAGATTTTTTAAGTTTAAATGTTTAAAGTTTATAAAGATTTTTAAAGATATAAAGTATTTTAAGATTTTAAGAAGTTTTTTATGATATACAGTGTTTAAAGTTTTAAAGATTCGTAAAGTTTTAAGTATTTGAAAGATTTGTAAAGATATAAAAGTGTTTAAAAGTTTTAAAAGATTTATAAAGTTTTTGAAAGATCTGTAAAATTATTCAAGGTTTAAGTTTTTATATAAAAGATTTAGAATTAGATTTCAAATTTTTAGAGGGTCAGTTAACACCTTAAAGTTATGGAAGACAAACCGAAGGATGAAACAAGTACTCAAATAAAAGACATAGGATCCCTAAACCACTTTCAATGCCCCTTGTTGAAATCAACAAATTATACCATATGGTCCATTAGAATAAGAACCATACTACAAGCAAATGGTCTTTGGGAAATGATTGAACCTACTCTGCAAACTCAACCGGATGACAAGAGAGACAAAACGACAATCGTGTACCTCTTCCAAGCACTACCTGAAGATCTAACATTACAAGTGGCAAATTGCAAAACTGCAAAAGAAGTTTGGGATACATTAAAGACTAGAAATATTGGTGTGGATCAAGTACAGAAAGCACGACTACAAACTCTCAAATCAGAATTTGAGATGTTACAAATGGAGGAAGAAGACTCTATCGATTCATTCACCACAAAAATGACTAGTGTTACCTCGAGGATAACTAGCCATGGATCAACAATTGATGAATCAACTCTTGTACGAAAACTTCTAAATTCCGTACCAGAAAGGTTTATTCAAATTGTTGCATCAATCGAACAATACTCTGATCTAGATACAATAACACTAGATGAGACTATTGGTAGATTAAAAACCTATGAAGAAAGAATTAAGTTTAAGAAAGCAAAACAAGTGGACAACCAAGATAGACTTATGTTCACACGCCATGAAGGTCGAGGACGTCACTTTGATAATCAAGGACAAGGAAAATACATTCCACCAAATAGACGAGACCGTGACGATACTAGACAGCATGAAGAAGAAGAAAATCACTCGCAAGATACATTCAAGAAGTATAGTAATTACAATGAAGCAATGAAACATCCTAGAGATCAAAACAGATTCACAAGAGATTTCAGCAAAGTAAAATGTTATAACTACAATAAATATGGACACTATGCCTCACATTGTCGACAAAGACCTCAAAGACAACAAAGACAAGAAGCATCGAACCTTGTGGAAGAAGATTTAGAACCAACGTTGATAATGGCATCCACAAGCTTCAACAAGACTCAGCGGAAATCTAGCAAGGATACACCAACAAATGAAAGCAATTCGTTTGCAAAAGTCTATGATGATGAAGACTCAAAATTGGGAGAAATTATACTAGACGAAAATCAAGGAAGACATGATCAAGAGCATGAAACAAAAGAGGACCATGATTAACTAAGTATGGAAGATCAAAAAGTCAAAGAAAATGACGTTTATGAGAAAGGAGGAAAGCCTAAAGTTAAGACACACTTTTGGAGCACTATTATTTCAAAAGTGGTTCAAAAGATCAAACCAAAATGAAGACATTGAAGACAAGACATGTGAAGATTAACTTCGTCAATGGTTAAGGGGGAGTATTGGAAATTAACCATTGACTTAGTTAAAAAAACCAAAGATCGAAGAACAATGAATTCCTTGTTTTGTCATTAGGGGGGAATGTTGGAACTTAATGACACACAAGTAATTCGATTATCTATTATTAGATTAGTTAGTTTATTATGTATTAATTTATTAGAAAAGGTGTGGCGGTTATGTAATAGAATTGAAGAGGTGTGTCGGTTTAACCGACACCACCACCAAACTGCCACCTTTTTAGACAGCCACCAACGAACCAAAGTGTTGGTTCATGGCACCGATTCATTATCTATTTATAGGGCCACATGTAATCATTTCAGTAAGTTGAATCCATATTATTTTTCAGATTATTAGAAGGGTTCAACCCATTTCTTCTTATTCTTTCCTTTTTGTATGATTGATGCATGATGAAGCCTGGTTATTCATAATGATCCTGGGAGTTAGAGGCATGTGAATAGCCAACAGGACCGAGGGCTCGGTGGGACTGAGCTAGTACAATTGTATTATCTTTACTCGGTGGGACCGAGGGCTCGGTGGGACTGAGCTTGTATCAATGTCTTTACTCGGTGGGACCGAGGGCTCGGTGGGACTGAGCTTGTATCGATATATTTTTGTGTACTCGGTGGGACCGAGGTTCGTGTTTATACATTAGTCATCATGCAGTTTTATATTCGTGGTGATGGTGATGTTGCCTACTTGCGAGTAGGGGCGATATACGTGGGGTTGCTACATGCGTGTGTGGTAGGATTCACTAAGCGTTTAGCTTACCCTTTCCCAATATGTTGTGATTTCAGGTGCGAGCGGCAGTCGGGCCTGACGGTACACACACTAAGCGCGGGTGTCGAGAATTGTTTAAAGTTCACTTTCATACCTTTGGATTTTATTTTATAAAATTTCCGTTGCATAAACTTTATTGGCTGTTTGAGTTAACGACGTTAATTTCAATTGAGTTGCGAATTATTAAATTGTGGTTGTTTTATAATGAAATGAATGTCTTAAAAATTTTTAATTCCTTGTAATTTTTGGGACGTTACACTTACAGAGGCAACTCCCATCATTCCAACAGAAGCACCAACAACCAAACCTACAGAAGCAACAGGTTATGCACCTCCAAAAGCCAAAGACAAGGGAAAGGCAAAAATGACAGAAGAGCCCAAGAAAAAGAAATCAGTACCCAATCCTACAGAAAAACTGATGAAAAGCTCCTTTGATGCCTTTCAAACTCCAAAGCCTGAAGAAGAGGACTGGGCATATGGATTGAAGCCTCTATCAGACATTCCTCTATCAGGAAGAGCTGCAGAAGTTGTTCAACAGATGGAGAGTCTCAGAATACGAGTACCACCACATGGTCCAACATACGAAGAAATGGAAGAAGTGGTGTACAAATATATCTACAAACAACCCTTTCAGAACCTCCATCCAACAGACCAAATCACAAATCCGAACATCAGAGAAGAATTTGAGAACATCTTCAGCAGAACAAAGCCAAGAACCAAAGCAGAAGTCTTCTCAATTCATAAAATCAAAAAGGTAATCTTCTGCAGATTCTCCTTCACAAGAACCTATCCAAGAGTTAGGTACAATCTTTACAGAGTAAAAAGGGTAAACAATTCAGAAACCACCTTCGCTGATGCTGACATAAGGAATCTGAATCCCTATGATCTACCTGAACTTCTGCAATGGACAAAGGACAACTACAACACAGAGCTAAACACCAGAGCCTATCAAGTGTTGAGAAAAGCAATGAGGGAAAATCTTCTGATCTACAGTATGATAGATTTTCAACTGGGAAAGGATCTTGGTCTCAAACATCTGAATTTACGACCACCAGAGGATCGCTGCCCACCCGACGTCGTGCCCAACTCTATCATTACAGAACCAAGATTCGGGTTAGTATTTCAAAACCCACAAGGCGAAGTCAAACTGTTTGTGTGCATGGACTGTCAGAAGTACGCAACTAGTACTCTGAACAAGTTCAGAGCAAGCCTTGTAAAATACAGAGATACAGAGAAAATGAATAGAGATGCTGCAGATACTTTCATCAGAGAGATTGATGCCACAATCCGCCTAAGAGAACTCTGCATCAGTTTCTACATAGAGATCAGAAGAATCGGAAGAGACAACAGAAGCTACAACGATTTCAAAGATGCCAAAATCTGATTCTCAAACCTCAAATCTCTGCAAATCATGTTAAAGTTTATCTTTCATTGTACTCAAATGTAAAATGCCTCTGGCATATTTCTGAATGAAAGAACTTTCGAGGTATTGTTTAACCTCTGTCTTATCTAACTTAGCCTAACTAAACTCAAGTTCAGTTTTTTATTTTTCACTACTTAGGGGGAGATTGTTAGCTTCAATATTCCTAATCATAGAAGTATTAAGAAGTAGTGAAAAATAGGCCAAGTGAAGAAAGCCTCTTACAGAGACTCTGCCGAACTTACCGAGAGATCAAGGTCGAAAAACTACAGAAGCTAAAGTGGCGTCCTACAGAAGCTCTGTCATACGCACAAAGAAGACCAAAGACTCGGAATCCGGTGAAGACTGCTCTACAAAGGACCAAACCGCATAACCTCTGTGACACTTCACAAAGCCTCTGCAGTCTTCAACAAAGACTTCAAAGATATTTATAATATCTTGCTACTGTTACTGGACCTGTTCATCAACCTGCATGGTAGCATGCCCTGTCCATCTTCAACGTGTCAAGCTCTGATTGGATTCAATAGGGCTTAGTACATAATAGACGTCTGCTGCATTAAATGCAATACAGCACGTCCAACTGTTCATGCCAACCGTCCAACTATTCATACCGTCCGTTCTGAATAGTAGCTTATGCTTTATGGTCCCCTTAGAGTAGTATTTAAGGAAGACTCATGTTGAGTTCTTCCTAATCGAGAATTAAGAGAGAAAAACGTCAAGAACACATAGCTTATATACTTTGAGAGTCATATATGTTTTAAAGCTTTGCTTACTCACTGTTCTTGAATCTGTTCTTGATATATATATATATATATATATATATTCAGTAAACTTTGAGATATTATTTCATGTTCACTGTTTATTTATATTGTGTTCTAAATCTATCAAACATATCTGTTAGTTCTTCAAATACGCTTCCGCATCATACTTAAACTTGAACTAATAGATCTGATAATCTTGTTTAAACAAAACGGGAACCAACAACTCCTTATTGAGCGAACTGTCAGACGGTTCAGAACTTTCATTTTTCTCACAAATGAAATGATTTCTTCTGGAGTGTCAGTCTCAGATCTGAGAAACATCACCCAGGTATAGCGAAATTACTCATCTACTATTACTAGAGTGTACTTCTTTCGAGCGATGAATTGTATATTGACAGTGCCAAATAAATCCATATGGAGTAGATGGAGAGATGTTGTCACTGCTGACACTTGCTTAGATTTGAAACTAGCTTTGGTTTGGTTTGCTTACCTTTTTCACACGCTGAGCAAAGAGATTCTTTAGCATATGAGTGTTGAGGTAAGCCAGTGACTAGTTCCTTTGAAGAGAGAGTGTTCAACGTTTTGAAGTTGAGATGAGAGGGCCTATTATGCCATAGGCAGTTGACATCTGAGGAGGCTTTAGATATAAAACAGATGTTCTTAGTGGTTGAGGAATACATGTTAATGACATAAACATTTTCCAAAGATTACCAATGAGAGCAAGTTTTCCTTCCTTATCAGTGACAGAACATGCATTCTTAGTAAAGCATACTTTATAGTCTTTATCACATAGTTGACTGATGCTAAGAAGATTGTGCTTCACTCCTTCTACGTAACCGACTCTTCATAATGTAGTTGTACCATTAGTGAGTACACTGAACCCTCTGGTATAGCCTTTCCCGTTTCCACCAAAGGTCCTTGAGGGACCTATCTCTTCCTTGTATTCGGAGAGCGGATCCTTTTGTTCAAACTTTGTGTCTAGAGCATCCACTATCAAGATAGCAGATACCCTTCGAGCCCTGCAATCATAAGGAAGATTAAGTTTGAATTAGTACCCACTTTACAATGGGTCTACAAATCATTAGTGGAGATAGAAGGTTCAGCGATCTTTACAACATTTGATGTTTCAGCGTCAGTGGTAACCTTCACTTTGGTTAATTTCTTAACCTTAGTGGTATTTTTCACCTTGGCAGATTTTTCATCTTTGGTGTCCTTCTTTGCCTTGGAGGCATTCATCTTCACCTTTGCTGATTTTTCAGCTTTGGTGGTTGTGGGGCACTTACTAAATGTTGGTCCCGAAAGGTTATACAAGTTTGTAGAAGGGGGGGTTGAATACAAACACACGATTTTTACTTTTCTAAATTGTTTATTGATAAATGAAGACAATTTACAACTTGTTGCGGAACAAGATTAAGGACTAATCCTAATCTAAACAAGTTAAGAACACTAAGTTTCTTGCACTAGAATAAGATAGAAAGGAGATAAGGAAATTACGAGTAATAGCCTAACACACAGTAGTAAGGAAGAATAAGAAGATGGCTGAGCACACTTCATTTCTGAAGTAGGGTTCTTCTTATATACTGCATGCATTTAATGCATGGCAGTATTGCTTTACACGTGGCAGCAGTTGAGTGGTTGCATGTCATTGACCTTTGTAGACAACCTTAGTAGCCGCATGGTGCACAGTGTAGAATCAGAGTTTGTTGTACGATCATAGACAAAAGGGATGTCCGTTCTGACATTTCGTACGGAGACGTGCAAGGGAGGAAAGACAAAAGTAACTTGTAGAGGAAGACTTCATGATCAGCTTTCGTTGAATCAGTACTCTATCAGCGAATGATAAAGCTCAGCGATTGCTGAAGTCTTCTACTTGTAACTTCACGTTGAGTGGACAAATCTTGGCTTCGCTGATATCCGCATCAGTTCATTAGTAGACTTGTCGCTGTTCTTGAGCTTGATCTTCGACTTCAGCGTAGAACATATGTTGACGTGAAACTTGTCTTCAAGGATCATAAGTAAACAACTAACTTATCAGCGATCATCACAGAGACTGAACAGGCTAAGAGCTACTGGATGAATAATGTTCGCTGAACTTTAAACTTAAAGAGCGAGAGTTCCTATCAGCGGTACTGTAAAGTCTTAGTACTTATCAGCGATAGTGAAACTCTAATACATATTGTTTACTTACAATTTTCACTAAGTGTTTAAGAAAGGGTCATTATCAAATCACTGAGGGTTTGGATCAACAATCTCCCCCTATTTGATTATGACATAGCAACAAAGAAAATTGCTAAGTATGAAAACATAAGGATAAAAAGAACTCATAAAATATTTGTCCCTTTTACTGTTTTTTGGGATCTTTTCAGTACTGATGGAGTAAAGTACATTCACTGAAATTTTTCTTTAAACTTTGTAAAGGTTACAAAGGGAAATGGAAAAATTACAAGTACAGCAAATAAAATTACAAGTACAAAAGATGTAGACAGATAAAGATAGAAGAATTACAAAGGAGATCCTACCCGTCATAAGGTTCTTCCTTGACAAGAAGTTCATCAAGGGTCTTTGATGTGGGAATCATCCAGTCAGGGACCGTTACTCCTTGATCCTTTTTGTTCTTTGCTTCTTCAAAAATCAAGGGCTTAAGGTATCGAGCCTGAAGGTCGCGTCTGAATTCACACCAGTAGATGAGGTCTCTGAGCTGTTCGATGGGAGTGATGGGAAGCTTAGAGATGCGTTGAAAGTGTTGTCTTCCATCATAGTCTAAAAAGAAGATACCATAGGGTTCGCTTAAGACTTTTCCAGGTATGAAGGTTTCACAAGGAGGCAGAGAGGTGTCAAGCGTTGAGAGGTCAGGGTCAGGACCAAGTACTTCAGCACGTGAAAAACCAATACATGATTCGTTCTGTATAGGAGGACCTGAATCTGCGGGTTTTGTCTTTTTCTTTGCAGAGGCCCTTCTTTGTCGAGATGGAAGAGGAGTGGGAGGAGGAATATCCACAGCAGAAGATACCAAGTCGGTCTGTCGATTTATCAGGTTCTCGACATGATCCTTGTATTTAGAACGTGACTTCTGAATGGCTATTCTGATCTCCAACCATTCAGAGAAACCGTACTTCGTGATAGCTTCAGCATAGAAGTGTTCCTGGGTATCGTCTTCTCTGAATATGTCGATTTCAACAACTGGAACACTGATGAATGTTCTTCCAGTGATGTGTACCTTGTTGATTCTGGCAGCCTGATATCGAAAGTGTACTTTTTCTTTACACCATTTCAAGGTAGATTGAGATACCTTGGTCTTCTTTTCGATAATCTTCTGGGCGCCTTCCCACAACTGACGTTGGACTTCGATGGGAGTTCTTTTCAGTTTGGGGTCTTTCACTGATTCTTGGGTCAGCTGGATGGCGAGGGCCTTATCTTTTTCTTCAGCTTCCTTCTTTTCAGCGAGTAATCTTACAGCTCTGAGGAGATCAGCGTATTCCTTCTTTGATAACCTAAACCTTTTAGGAACAGGGACTTTGTCGCGTAGAAGGATGATTCGCTGATCCTCAAGCTGTTTGATCATTGCATCTCTCTTTTCTTGATCTTCTTCACTTAGCGTTTGAGGAGCCAAGGAAGGTCTATTTTTGTGAGAGAGTAGTTGTTCTTCAGGTTCATCAGTCTCAGTGGTTAAATCTAAGACTGGGATTATTTATTCAGCTCTTGTGGCTGGGATTATTGTTGGTGTAGTTGTAGGAGCTTCAACGGGATCCTCAAACAGGGGAGAGGACTAGCTGAAACACAACGATCGTTTAAGTAAGATTATGGGAAGAAAGAGATAGAGAAAAGAATGTGGTTAAGTGTATAGAGGTTTTATGGATATAAGGATTGAGATTGAGAAGGGATAGAGGAGGGATGCAGAGTAGGGGAATAGAAGATACTGTACCTGACAAACTGGCTTTATCTGAAGGATGGCCAGATTGCCTTCTGCAGCGGGGCCTTTGTTTTTGCCTTTGTCAGCTTCAGATGCTGCAGACTTAGTCTTCTCCCCTGATGGTTCGTTTATCGAAATCCCTTTCTGAGTTGGGGCTTTTGCGATAGGATGAACAAAGAAGAACGAGTCATCATCATCGTCATCATCATCATCTTTGGGGGACGATGATGGTTCTTCATCATCGATATCGATGGGTTCTTCGTCTTCAGCTTCTTCTTCAGATTCATCCTCAACAGCATAAGGTTCAGTCACATCAGCAACAGCTTCCTTATGTTGCTCTTCGAGTTGCTCCCCCTCAAATACAGAGGGAGGTTTCTCGGTTCCCTCAGGGTTTTCAACTCCCTGGGGATGTGCAGAAGAAGTAGAAGCAGCAGCTTCAGTTTCATTTGTCTCCCCCTCGTCATTATGGGGATGGTCTTCAGCTCTCTTCTCCCCCTCTTCCACATGATGAGTGGGGGAGGAAACAGATCGATCAGTGGTAGCAGCAGTCATAGGATTACTATCTTCCAGGCCAGTAAGTCCCATGAAGGTTTCAATCACAACTATTCTGTCTTCCAGGCCAGAAATAGTAGGACTGATCTTTTTGAGATCATCTCGATCGGCCTAAGTAAAGTGAGACTTTGGGTCGTCCAGGCGATTGAGTATCTGCTGAAGGAGTTCTTTTACCGTGGTAACCTCACCCTTAAGAGTACCAACCTCTGTCTTCAATGTTGTGAAGTCATTGGACAGAGTGGTGAAGTTTGTTGTGAGGGTGGTGTTGGTGAGGTTGAGATCGTTGACAATTGTGGAGTTGGCGGCCAGAGTAGTAGCAAATTGAGCAATCCTGCTATCCACCTTCTCCAGATCAGCACTGGAGGCTTTCTTATCAACCACTTCGGTCAGCCTTTTGAGATTCTCTTCAGCGTCTGTAACCGTTGAAGAGTTTGTGGAGAGAGTGGTGTTGTAAGATTCCACTTTAGTTCCTAAGTCTTTCAGGGAGGTGTTGATGTCTCCCAAGTTAGGACCTGAAAAGGTGATTAACTTATGAACAAAGGAAAGCTCAGAAGTTTGGGGTTGAGAGAGATTAGTGTTAGGGATATTGTGTATACCTGCAGGCGGGTTGGCGAAGTTGTCAAAACCTTGAAAACCTGTAAAAGTTACATAGTCGTCTTCAATAGTTCCATGATGACTTGAAGTACCTGCAGGTCCTGTGCTTTGTCCTATCATCCTCTGAAGATGTTCTTTAGCAGTGTCGCTGAGGATTATGTTTGTTGAAGAGAATAGGGGAAGAGATTGAGTGACCAAACGAGAGGTGAGAGCAATGGAGGATGAGAAGGTTGGTTGGGTGCGGAGTTCAGCGTTGGATCCGCTGTCAATCACTTCAGTCTGTAGAGAGGCTGAAGGAGGTGGGTTCTGTTCCAAGTTTATAACATCAGCGTTTAGTGACGCTGAAGTTGTGATGGAAGGGGTGGCTTGATCAGCTGTGGCAGAGCGTACCACGGAACTATCCATCAACTCTTCAAGATGAGCTGTGGAGTCTTCAGCATGTGAATGCTGGGGGGGTTGCTCCTTGGTGTTCTTGTTCCTTTTGGAACCAAGTTGGGAAGTAGATTGTTTCCTTTTCGAGAGGGAGTGGAGGGTGCAACTTGGGTATCAGCGGTGGGGATTTCCACTGAATGAGCCGTAGAAGTAGAAGAGATAAAAGAGTAGTAAGACGTACCTCGTTTTCCAGCGGCTTGAAGTCGAGCACCTTAGGGCCAACCTGAGAGAGTCTCAGATCACCCTCTTTTGGATACTTGTCCCCAAGTCCCAGTTGAAAGACGGCGCTGATGAATCTGGGATATGGGAACCATGAAGGTCTATCAGCCATATCTACTCTGAATGCAAGGTCGTCATAGATGATCGAGGCCCAATCAACATGGAGACCTTTCAGCAATGCATAGCCCATGGCTTGCTGAGGTTGAGCAGCTTGCTGAGGTTGAGCAGCTTGATCAGAGGAGCCACTCTTCGCTGTCATGCAGCTTATCAGGTGTGCGAAGATGAAGTTCATCTCGCTGGGCATTTTGGACTTCTTGATCAGGGTCAGTTTCTTCTCAATCTCCTTGTCCCTCCCTGGGTCCCATTGACACGGGGTTTTGACACCCCGCGAATCTTACCGCAAGTGTACGGGTCGAAGTCAAGTAATAGTACTTGGGAAAGTACGAGTATCGAATCACGGGGAACTAGGAACTAAGTATCACAATTACTATAAGCTCGATTAACTGGACTGTCGAAATTGGAAGATGGGTTTTAAAACTAATTACTAGCAAATCACAACCTAAACGTAAACGGAACAAAGAACAAATTAAGAACTTCGATAGAGAGAAAAGTTGAGGGTTGGAAATCCTCCGGTTCTACACATGCACACAAACAACTCAAACAATTACCAGTTTATCCCCTTAATGATTCCCAAATCTTTTAAAGTCACAGTTGTTCTCTTTCAAGCCACAACGGGTTTTATTTTGAAAAGGATAAGTTTAATCTCTCGATCTCACCTATGGATCTCAAAACACTCGATCCGGGTTTCGTCTTGCTTCATCTGCCCCAATCACGAACACTCGACCTCGTGCCTGACCTCCTTGATTCCCTTGATGGACTGGTCGCGCCTGATTGACTGGTCGTGCTTGGTTCAGTCTCGGACATGTGTTCCGAAAGTGATCTGGGCTTCCACACTCGTGACAGGTTCGTCTCCCTCCACTTCTGCAATCCTTAGCAAAATGGCCTCCCTTATGCATTTGAGGCAAATAATGCATCTTCCACCGTGGCGGTTGTTGCATTTATCACACCTGGGATAGGTTCCCTTGTCTTTCTCCGCCATCTGAGTCTGGACTCCAAAGTTTCCCATCATTTTTTGGTTCTTACCAAACTTTTCGCCAAATTGCTTTTTCGAGGGTTCTTCCATCTTCCTCTTTCCCTTGGCATTGTCACTTGTAAATGTCCCTGGTCGAATGGCATTGTTGGTGAGCTTAGTTGCTAGGTTCACCGCATATTGGAGTGTTGATGGTTCTGCCGAGGTAACATTCCCACGAATTTCAGGAGCTAAACCCCAGATGTATCTTTCGATTCGGTTCTCCTCGGGCGTTACTAGATGTGGCACTAACTTTGCTAACTCATGGAAACGGGCGGTGTAGGCGTCTATGTTCTTCCCTACCATTTCATGATGCCAGAGTTCCGCATCCAACTTCTGTATTTCACTTCTCGGGCAATACTCTCCCTTGAGTAGCTTTTTGAACTCTTCCCACGTAAGGTTGTAAGCAGCTTCCCGTCCACGGGTTTGCACTTGTGTGTTCCACCAGGTCAATGCTCGGCCTTGCAGCAGGCAAGCAGCAAACTCTACCTTATTCCCTTCGGTGCACTTACTGATGTGGAGAACGGATTCCATACCCTCAATCCATGTCAGTAATCCAACAGCTCCTTCAGTTCCATGGAATTCCTTAGGGTTACAGGCCCTAAAAGCCTTGTACGTGCATTCCCTATTTCCATTTGTTCCCGCGTTGTTTCCTGGATTAGCGTTTAGACCAGCGGCTACTTGGCTAACGATGTTTGAAAGTGCGGCCAAGATTTGCTCGGACACGAGCCGTGCTATTTCAGGATTCTCTCTCCTTGGAGGCATAGTTCTACAGGTATGATTTTATTTAAGGATTTAGTCACAGGGTCACCATTACTGTTATTTGGTTACACTTCCTACTTGTTATGTTAATCTAAGTTATGGTACTACTTCATTCATACCATCATTATTATCTACACGTATTGTCATAACAATATGCCACGATTTCATAATCATATTTTAAAAGCACTTGAGATATATAAGCATCAACCAACATTTCATTCATAAGCCGTAAACATTTAATTCCCAAAAGAAACAATTAACAAAACATTTGATGTTTGAATTAACGACTACATGCCCCAAAAATAAAATAAAATATGAGTTTAAGTTAAATTAATCCCAAAAGCTTCACAATTAGTGGTCCCCTAACGCATCAATGCCCAAATCAGCAGTCCCATCATCAACACCAAAGCTCATATCACCCAAGCTAAGTACATATGTAGGGTCCTCACTTCCCTTCGGGTGAAGGCGATGACCTCCATAGTTCGGTTCAAGACCTCACTATGGGATTTTAGAACCTCCATTATTCCATTCAAGTGTTGATGTTGTTGATCCAATCTCTCTTTATGAAGTTGCACATCTTGCGACATCATCAGGACCCACTGACTTTCTCGGGCAGTCATGCCGGAAGGGTGAGCCACTGGTACCCCGGTCACCATCTGGGGGTTTCCGTACCGCGCTCCCGGTAGGGAGGACTCTCCTTCGAATCTCGGTGGGTGGGTGAAACTCACACACCTAGGCAATGGAACACTTTTTCTAGCCGTGGTTCTTACTCTCGGTCCTCGAAGTGTAGGCGGAGGGGATTGAGTGGGTGGTGCACTGTTTACTCCACGGTCGTCCTCATATGGGTCTCTCTCTACTTCAACAGATGCATTGCCCCTAGGTCGGCTAGTAATATAGCCTGAGGGGTCAGCCGAGTAAGAGTGCTCGGTAGGAGTGGAAGTGGACGACATTGTAAGCTGCGATAGTAACATATTTGATTACTAAGTGTTCTAATGTGATGCTCATGATATGCAATGTTTATGCAGACTCACACAAAATCATGATTTCCATGTTTAAGTGGGAAATTCATTTTAAGCATACCTTTAATATAACCAATCCAAGTCCCCCATTATATATTCCTAAATTAAACATAGGTGATCAGGCTTTGTTTAATTGAGGTATAATAATGTGACACTCATCTTAGTTATATTAGTAATACGCTTTCAATTTTTTGAAAGTCATTTCGAAAACCGTTTTGAAAATAATTTGCGTTATAGTTGGGTTATAGTTTGTGGTTTCCATAAGAAAACCGGCATTCTCTATAACCTTAGGCTCTGATACCAAATCTGTCACACCCCGCTAAAGCGGAAACACGAGATGCAACAGCTAAAGTTTCATAGCATTAGGAAATAAACAACACCAACCATACCATTACATAAAGTATTACATTTCAAAGTTTCAAAAATTAAGGTTAAAGGTTTACAATCCATAATTTACATGCAACCCGAAATAGCGTTTTTTTTTTAAACAGAATATGTCAAAAGAAGAGTCTCGGTTGATGTCGTCATGCATGCTAATTTAAACCTTGTCATTTACCTTCTTAGTCCCTGAAAAGCATGTTTAAAACAAAAGGGTCAACTACAAAGAGTTGGTGAGTTCACAGGTTTTCCATATATCCAACAGTTTTCATCCAAAGATTTCTTTCGTGAATCGTTTGTTCACGACGAGCTTTAAATTTGAAATTCATGAGTACAAATTTACAATGAATAACTTTTGCAAGATATATAAGTGTTGAGCCACTACTAAGCCTTCCGACAACCTACGCCCCGCGAACTACCTCAGAGGTGGTATGTTGGCCACATGAGTAGAACATTATTGACTGATAAAGTGCACCCCTACTCATCAGTCCAAGGTGGGTTTGTCAAACCAAATAGCGCTATCCACAAGTATCAACGGCTTATAAGTTAATAAGTAGTGTACCAATTGGGGACTTAACATTTCCATTACAACTCAACATATCTTTGTCACTTATGTAGTTTTGTTCATTCATTAGTACTCATTTCCCAAATCAAGTATATTCATAATTTAATATCATGAATCATTTGAAGTTTAAAAATATAGCATGCTTTTCACCCCAAACATTTAAACAAGTAAAAAGGGGCCGTGAATGCTCACCTTATAGCGTAGTCGCGAAGTAGTGGTAACTTGCTCGCGTAACCGCTTTACGGGCTCCCTATACGACAAACAATTTCTATAAGTCCTTCATAGCTAACTCAAGGTTATACCTAACTAACTTAATCCATATCTTGTGTGATGCATTTGCTTTAGTATTCAAGTTGAAATGAAGAATTTAGCATTGTTCAATATGTTTTAATCATATGTATAAAGAGTTATAATAAAAATCCAACACTTTACAAAATGCTTAAGCTGACAGAAACTTTATACTCCAAAAATGACTATTCTACCACACTTTCAGAATGACAAATTTACCTAATTTTTTTTATATGTGGTAATATACTGAGTTAAGGTTATTTTGACCAAATTTCATAAATTTTGGGGGTGTTTAAGGGGTCCAAATAATTTTTATTAATTTGTGTAACACAGAGCCTAAAACAGATTGCACCCTTCTGGGAAAACAGACTTTTGGAGGGTCAAAACTCAATATTTTTCAGAGTTTTTACATGCTTTGGAAACCTAACACATAAAGGTATCTCATGGAAAAAGATTCTCAAACTTTTGATAAGTTTTGAGTGAGTCATGGACGATTGAAGCTGCATGTACCAATCTGCCAATCTTGGACAGCTTGGCACACTTGACTTGTATAAAATATTTAAGTGATCAAAACTCCATATTTTTTAATGAGACCAAGTGCATGTGAACCCTAACTCATATGGGGAACTTCCAGAAGAAAAATGAGAAAATTGCATGGATTCTACAAAGAGTTATAAGTAAAATATTGTGACCTAAAAATCTGGCCGACCATCTGCTGCACACCAAATTAGTCCTAAGGAGTTGAAAGCTTAAATCTCAATATTTTCTTATGAGACCAGTTGGGTTTGAACCCTAACTCATTAAACCTTACTCCAGATTCTTAAAACTCTAACATTCTTAAGAAAATCACATTTTTAAGCCTTCTAACATTCATAGATGTGGGTTCCTTTGTTAAGGATTTAATCCCAACATCATATGACATGATTTTGCAAGAAAATACCCAAGACTTAAAATAAAATGTGCATGCAAAGGTCTACAAACTCAGATTCTAGTACAAGAAGAAAAACCACGTTTTTTTTTGATGATTTTGCTCATTTTTCTTAAGTTCATGATGGAAGTTCATAGATTTTCACCACTTTATGGACATTTCTCATGTTCTTGGTGTTTTATCTCACTTCTAGAACAAGAAAAGGAGTTCATCCATTTGAACAAGATAAAGGTGTAGAACAATGTAAGAAATAGCATAAAAGGTGCCAAAAAAAATATGAACAACACTAGTTTGAAGTTCTTACCTTGGGAAGATGTTGCAAGTACTTCAAACTTTGAATCTTTTGCTTTGAATACTAGATTTAGGGCTGGAGTTTTTGCTGGAATTTGAAGATGCTATGATGGAAGTGATGAAGAGAAGAAAGGTGTGAAACACTAGAGTGAGAGAGAGAGAGGAAGATGAATGGTTGCAAAGTTTGAAGATGAATCAAATTGAAACAAAGAGAGGGGTTTTGGGGAGGGGGTGGCCGGCCCCTACATGGGCCCCCAACCCATTGCATAATTTTTTTTTTTAAATTTGCAATGCAAACTCCAAAAATACCTTCTTATTTTTATTAAATCTCATAAAAATGAAAAGTTTATATGGAAGTAAAATCCTATATTTTTATATAGGTTACATGTTAATTGAAGCATTTTGGCATTACATAAGGTGTTTCAGTTAGTCGCGGGTCGAAACCGGGTCTTTTCAGCAACTACCGGAAATTCTAACGAATCTTCGCTTTAATTTATCCTGAATGGGTCCTATCAGGGTATTTTCCCTCTATTAACATTAGTAAAGGTATAATGACGCTAACCTGGAAGTTCGACCTTTTTGCCGGATGTTACAAGAGGCAACAACCACCCCTGTGGTAATCAACTTGGTAGAAAGACCTTCAACAGAATCAACAGAAAAACCCCAAACCATACCAAGAAGAAAGTCGATTGCCACCAAACCAAAAAGAGCAACGACCTCTGCTTCTTCTATTCTGAGAAAGATGCACAATACAATGTCTGATCGAATGTCGCAGAGAGAAGAAGAAAGGTACAGGTTCACTTTAGCTTTCCGAATGGGAAGAAGATTCGACATACCTCAATCCACAGAAACCAAGCTTACAGAAGAAGTCACCAAAGAACCTCCAACAGAGGTTACAGAGCAAAGAAAGCCAACAGAACTAACGCCACAAAAGTCCTCTCAAACACAAGTGTCAAAACTTACTGTAAAGCCCGTGTCCCGGTACGTTTTTATTTATTAATTTATAATATTTTTTTAGCGAAATTATTTATCGGGGTTAGGCATCAAGGACCTAAACGAATTAACTAGTGGGTCAACGATCTTTATGTTAAATCCTAAACTAATGTGGGAATTTTGGGTATACCTTAAGAGTCTAGGGGGCAAATGTGTGCATGTGTGTAAGTTGGGCAAGGGATCGGCAAAAGGACCGACCCCCCCCCCCTCCCCTCCCCTTCGTTTTTCATGTAGCAAAACCCTCCCCCAAAACCCTTTGTCACCCCCCTCCCCTTCCCTTGTTATTTTATGTCGCCGCCGAGAGAGAGAGAGAACGCCGGCGAGAAAGAGAGAGAGAGAGAGAGAAACCGAGCGCTGCCGGAGAGAGGGAGAGAGAGAGAGTTCGCCGGAGAGTGAGGAGGGTCGCCGCCGAGGGAGATCGCCTCCAGGAAGAGAAGGTCGCGTTGAGGTATTCCTTTCCGTTGTTTTTTTTGTTGTCGTTTCATCGTCTAACCATCGTCGCCGCCGCCAACCACCACCGCCACCGGAGGCGGCAGTGGGTGGTGCACGGTTGTTGTCCAGCTTAGTATAGCCCTGTTCCAGTAAGTTTTTGGGGCTTTCCGGGTCTGTTTGGATTAAGACATGACTCAATGGTTTTAAAATTCAATAGTTATCATTTCATGTGAAATATATAGTTTCTGCCACTGTTTTGTAAAAGCCATAACTTATTCTAGGAACTTCGGATTGGGATGAAACCAGTGCCAAAATCTCCCATTCTGAGTCTAGTAAGTTTCATATGTTTTATAGAAAAATCAGTTCGGACCATACCTAGTGTCAAATTGCCATTTTATACTGACAGGTTCTGTTTTTAGCTGTTCTGCGAAGTGTTTTCGTAAAATTCATATAGAATGCTAGGAGTATCGTTAGGACGCGTGCGATATGTCCCTGGAACCCTAAGACATGGGACTTTGTGATTATGGAATTTGGTTTCTGGAATTATCAGTTTAAAGGGGGTAAAACAGGTCCCGAACAGACCTGTGTTTTAGATAAAAAGCTGGAACGTTTAGTTTTGTACGCTAGTAATCGTGGTTTGGATTAGGAGTTCCCTTTGACGTTTATTAGCGCGTATCTAGGTGGAAAGAGGTGAGGGAAGTTATCCGGTTGGTGTTGCTGATCACGAAGGCTTGCGTTACTTTGAGGTGAGTTCTCTCACCGCGTAGTTAGGAATTTCATGCATATCGTTATTTTGTGCTACGTGTTATTACGTGTTATTACGTGCGTACGTGAACTAGTTGGGATGTGATAACTAGTTGTGATTTGTTGAATGTATATGTGGATTATTTATGCTTGTGTACACCTCGGTGGGACTGGGGGCTCGGTGGGACCGAGGGCTCGGTGGGACTGAGCTAGTACAATTGTATTATCTTTACTCGGTGGGACCGAGGGCTCGGTGGGACTGAGCTTGTATCAATGTCTTTACTCCGAGGGACCGAGGGCTCGGTGGGACTGAGCTTGTATCGATATATTTTTGTGTACTCGGTGGGACCGAGGTTCGTGTTTATACATTAGTCATCATGCAGTTTTATATTCGTGGTGATGGTGATGTTGCCTACTTGCGAGTAGGGGCGATATACGTGGGGTTGCTACCTGCGTGTGTGGTAGGATTACACTAAGCCTTTAGCTTACCCTTTCCCAATATGTTGTGATTTCAGGTGAGAGCGGCAGTCGGGCCTGACGGTACACACACTAAGCGCGGGTGTCGAGAATTGTTTAAAGTTCACTTTCATACCTTTGGATTTTATTTTATAAAATTTCCGCTGCATAAACTTTATTGACTGTTTGAGTTAACGACGTTAATTTCAATTGAGTTGCGAATTATTAAATTGTGGTTGTTTTATAATGAAATGAATGTCTTAAAAATTTTAAATTCCTTGTAATTTTTGGGACGTTACAACTTGGTATCAGAGCACAGCTTGAGTGAATCAAACACATCTCGGTGTGTTTGGTCTCAATTTGCGGTTGTGAAAATTTTAAATTCTTTTACTAAAATATTTTAAAATAAAAGAAAAAGGGAAAAACCCGTTTGAGAAACGGTGATCGAGGGCGCAGTGTGTACAGTCAGCCGACGCTAAGTGGGAAGGTACAGTACTTAGTGTTTTTATCGCTTTCTAGATCATAGAGTATGCATGCTAGATTGCTTGTGTGGATTACATGGTACTGTATGTTTGATGCTTGCTAATAGGAATTCATGCTAGCCTTGATAGGTTGTTACGCGAATGCACTATAGGTTGTATGTAGTAGGAACCGAATAGCCTTAGAATGCTTGATTTAGTTCTATTGCGCAGCTCTTGTTTGAGTCCAACCGTTCTAGGATAGAATCTCTTATTCGAACGTCTATCTGGTTTTACACTGTATACGACTGTGCATTCGTGAGGCGACTCGTCAGGGTTAGTGGGGATTCCGTCCTAGCAAGGGTAGTGGGGTGATATGATTTTTCCTAGGGAGCTAGGAAGAGTGTATGCATATGCTGGTACGGACATATGGGATTAATTGTTGGCAAGAAACTACTTGGGCACTTCGGGACGGGACTCGAAACGAGTAGGGATAGGTGTGGAAGGTAGTAGTAGAGCTCCTACTATCTGAAACACAGGATCCGTGCTCGACTCGGGGAAAGTCACGGAGAATCCGAGGAGTTGAGCGTGAGCGTAGTTAGCAGGCTTAGTGTGTGCTAATAGCTCGTTAAGGAGGAACAACAATGCTAACTCAGATTCTGGTACCGGAGTTACCATTGAGTAGATTCAAGAGATGATTGCGGCTGAGGTGACGCACGCTACTGGGGAGGCGATCCTCGAGATTGTACCGCCATTCGTAATGAGGTAGTAGTGTTGGTAGAGGAGCGCATCGCGGCGATTCTACCCCCTGCCGGTGGGCAGCCCCGAGCGAGAGAGTTGTAGTATCGAGATCGGATTGGAGTGCGCATTCCTTACCAGTGGTTGTCCTGAGAATTTGAAGGTTCGCTTCACGGTGAATCTGTTACGAGACGGAGCGAAAGACTGGTGTGCTACTGCTTGGACGCTTAGCGAGCGCACTACTTTGACCTGGGAGGAGTTCGTCGTACGTTTTCGGGCAGAGTATGTGCCTCCAGTGGAGATGGAGAGGATTGCTAAAGATTTCTTGGAGCTCTCTCAGACTGCAGAGATTGTAAGGGAGATGAACCGAGAGTTCACGGAAATGGCATTTTTCTGTCCTTAGTATGCTGCTTCTGCGGACATGAAGAGGACGCGGTACAAGAATATGTTACGTACCAAGATCAGGGAGTTCGTAAGTACTACGCAATATGCTTCACTTGCTGCGGTGATGGAGGCGACCCGAGGTAGAGTTCATCAACTGAGAGTGGAAGAGGCACAAGCTACGCATAGAGTGGTGACAGGTACGTTCTTAGTTAACTCGGTGCCTGCTGTGATGATGTTTGATAGCGGGGCTACTCATCCTTTCGTGTCACACACTGTTTGTGAGCGTGTTGGGCCGAGTAGTAGGACGGTAGGCTGTCCGCGTGTGGTTGAGGTTGCTAATGACAGGACCTTGACGGTTACTGACGTGTACCGGGGGTGCACTTTGGAAATCTCTGGTGTGAGATTCCCTATTGATTTAATTCCGATCGCTATGCGAGAGTTGTGCGTAATTGCGGGCATGGATTGGATGGATGCTTTCGATGCGGAGATCGTTTATCGTCGCAAACAAGTACGAGTTCGAACCCAAGCGGGGGAGAACTGCTAGTTCAGGGCGACTCACCCAGGTGGACCTCAGCGATATGTTCGGCTGCGAGGTCTCGGAGGTACTAGCAGCACAGTGGTCGGGATTTTTGGCATATGTGATCGACACGCGCGTCGACGAAGAGAAGAAGACTGCTGTGGATGTGCCAGTTGTACGGGAGTTTACTGAAGTATTTCCCGATGAGTTACCGGGGATACCTTCCGAGCGACAGGTAGAGTTCCGCATCGATTTGATTCCGGGTGCTGCTCTGGTGGCTATGGCACCGTACCGCCTGGCTCCACCGGAAATGAAGGAGTTGTACACTCAGTTGCAGGAACTACTCGAGAAAGAGTTCATCGAGCCGAGTTGTTCACCGTGGGGAGCCCTGATTCTGTTTGTGAAGAAGTAGGACGGGTCCCAACGGATGTGTATAGACTACCGTGAATTGAATAAGCTTACGGTGAAGAACCGTTATCCCCTGCCAAGGACCGATGACTTGTTCGATCTACTTCAGGGAGCCTCGTGGTCCTCTAAGATTGATTTGAGATAGGGGTATCATCAGATGTGGGTGAGGAGTGAGGATACGGGGAAGACGGCCTTTCGTACACGTTATGGCCATTACAAGTTTGTGGTGATGCCTTTCGGGCTCACCAATGCACCAGCAGCGTTCATGTACCTTATGAACAGGGTGTGTAGCCTGATGTTGGATCGATCGGTGATTGTGTTCATCGACAGTATTCTCGTATATTCGAAGTCGAAGGAAGAGCACGAGATACATTTGCGAGAAGTTTTGGAAGTTTTGAGGCGGGAGAAGCTTTATGTAGTCAAGGATTATGACTGTGAGAAACTTTACCACCTGGGTAAAGCGAATGTTGTTGCGAACGCACTTAGTCGACATCCGGTTGGTGAACCATTGAGGGGTTTGTGTCAGCGATTGACAGTGGTTACACCTATCCTGGAGTCGATAGGTAGCGCTCAGGAGGTGGCCGTTTTGGAGGAAAATGCAAAACGGGAGAGAGTGTCGGGGGAAATCCCGAATTTTGTTCGTGATAGTCGGGGGTTGTTAACTCGACATGGTAGGGTTTGGGTTCCATTCATCGGTGGGAACCGGCAGGTACTAATGGATGAGGCGCATAAGTCCAAGTTCTCGATTCACCCGGGAGCTACAAAGATGTACAGAGACTTGCGTGAAGGTTACTTGTGGCCCGGCATGAAGCGGGATGTTGCTAGATGTGTTGAGGTATGTATGACCTGTCGGAAGGTCAAAGCGGAACATCAACGACCACATGGGAAATTGCAACCGTTGGAGGTCCCGGTTTGGAAATGGGAAAAGATTACTATGGATTTCATAACGAAACTCCCAAGGACTCCCCGTGTGAACGATGCCATTTGGGTGATCGTTGACCGTCTGACCAAGAGTACTCACTTCTTGGCCATCAGGGAGAGCTCCTCGGCGGAGAAACTTGCGGAGGTGTTTGTACGTGAGATCGTGGCCAGGCACGGGGTGCCACATTGTCTCCGACAGGGACACTCGTTTTACCTCCCAGTTTTGGGAGAAGTTCCAGTCGGAGATGGGTACACGGTTACACTTTAGCACGGCCTTTCATCCACAGACGGACGGACAGAGCGAGCGAACCATTCAGACCCTCGAGGATACGCTTCGAGCTTGTGTCATTGATTTTGGAGGTAGTTGGGATCAGTACCTACCTTTGGCAGAATTCTCCTACAACAACAGCTATCACTCTAGCATTGGCATGCCGCCGTACGAGTTGTTGTACGGTAGAAAGTGCAGGACGCCCGTTTAGAGCTACCTGAGGAACTGAGCTTGATTCACAACACCTTCCATGTTTCTCAGTTGCGGAAGTGTGTAGTGGACGAGTCTGCAGTGATCCCCCTCGAGGACATTCAGATTGACGAGAGGCTCAACTACGTGGAGAAACCGATAGCTGTCATTGAGAGGAAGACGAAAAATCTGCGCAACAAAGTCATTGGGTTGGTGAAAGTTCAGTGGCAGCACCGGAAGGGTTCAGAGTGGACGTGGGAGCCCGAAGCCGAGATGCGCGAGAACTATCCCAAGCTATTCGCCGACCAAGACTTCGAGGACGAAGTCTAATTCAAGCGGGGGAGAGTTGTAAAGCCCGTGTCCCGGTACGTTTTTATTTATTAATTTATAATATATTTTTTTAGCGAAATTATTTATCGGGGTTAGGCATCAAGGACCTAAAACGAATTAACTAGTGGGTCAATGATCTTTATGTTAAATCCTAAACTAATGTGGGAATTTTGGGTATACCTTAAGAGTCTAGGGGCCAAATGTGTGCATGTGTGTAAGTTGGGCAAGGGATCGGCCAAAGGACCGACCCCCCCTCCCCTCCCCTTCGTTTTTCATGTAGCAAAACCCTCCCCCAATACCCTTTGTCACCCCCCTCCCCTTCCCTTGTTATTTTTTGTCGCCGCCGAGAGAGAGAGAGAGAGAGAGAGAGAGAGAGAGAGAACGCCGGCGAGAAAGAGAGAGAGAGAGAGAGAGAGAAACCGAGCGCTGCCGGAGAGAGGGAGGGAGAGAGAGAGAGTTCGCCGGAGAGTGAGGAGGGTCGCCGTCGAGGGAGATCGCCGCCAGGAAGAGAAGGTCGCGTTGAGGTATTCCTTTCCGTTGTTTTTTTTGTTGTCGTTTCGTCGTCTAACCATCGTCGCCGCCGCCAACCACCACCGCCACCGGAGGCGGCAGTGGGTGGTGCACGGTTGTTGTCCAGCTTAGTTTAGCCCTGTTCCAGTAAGTTTTTGGGGCTTTCCGGGTCTGTTTGGATTAAGACATGACTCAATGGTTTTAAAATTCAATAGTTATCATTTCATGTGAAATATATAGTTTCTGCCACTGTTTTGTAAAAGCCATAACTTATTCTAGGAACATCGGATTGGGATGAAACTAGTGCCAAAATCTCCCATTCTGAGTCTAGTAAGTTTCACATGTTTTACAGAAAAATCAGTTCGGACCATAGCTAGTGTCAAATTGCCATTTTATACTGACAGGTTCTGTTTTTAGCTGTTCTGCGAAGTGTTTTCAAAAAATTCATATAGAATGCTAGGAGTATCGTTAGGACGCGTGCGATATGTCCCTAGAACCCTAAGACATGGGACTTTGTGATTATGGAATTTGGTTTCTGGAATTATCAGTTTAAAGGGGGTAAAACAGGTCCCGAACAGACCTGTGTTTTAGATAAAAAGCTGGAACGTTTAGTTTTGTACGCTAGTAATCGTGGTTTGGATTAGGACTTCCCTTTGACGTTTGTTAGCGCGTATCTAGGTGGAAAGAGGTGAGGGAAGTTAGCCGGTTGGTGTTGCTGATCACGAAGGCTTGCGTTACTTTGAGGTGAGTTCTCTCACCGCGTAGTTAGGAATTTCATGCATATCGTTATTTTGTGTTACGTGTTATTACGTGTTATTACGTGCGTACGTGAACTAGTTGGGATGTGATAACTAGTTGTGATTTGTTGAATGTATATGTGGATTATTTATGCTTGTGTACACCTCGGTGGGACTGGGGGCTCGGTGGGACCTGTTGGAACTTAATGACACACAAGTAATTCGATTATCTATTATTAGATTAGTTAGTTTATTATGTATTAATTTATTAGAAAAGGTGTGGCGGTTATGTAATAGAATTGAAGAGGTGTGTCGGTTTAACCGACACCACCACCAAACTGCCACCTTTTTAGACAGCCACCAACGAACCAAAGTGTTGGTTCATGGCACCGATTCATTATCTATTTATAGGGCCACATGTAATCATTTCAGTAAGTTGAATCCATATTATTTTTCAGATTATTAGAAGGGTTCAACCCATTTCTTCTTATTCTTTCCTTTTTGTATGATTGATGCATGATGAAGCCTGGTTATTCATAATGATCCTGGGAGTTAGAGGCCTGTGAATAGCCAACAGTGGTATCAGAGCCAAAGGAGGGCTCGAACGATTTGAAGAAAAACGATTAAAGAAACGATTGAAGAAGAAGATTGATACCTTTAATTTGAAGAAAGATTTGAAGAAAGATCTCGAACGATTTGAAGAAACAACATAGCAACGATTGAAGAGATCTTTGAACGAACCCTAGCAACGAACAAAGAAGCGCTCTAAGCATCAATCCAAACACATCGACGATCTGAGGTTGAACGATTGGGAATACGCACGATTGGACTTTGATACGCAGGTTCTGAAACCTATTCCCCTTTTGACCCTTATGTTTAATTTTGACTAGATTTATAAGTATATATTATATATTAATATAATATATCCTAATATAAAATTTCATTATTAAAGGATTTTTTATAAGTATTATATGATTAAAGTTTTTTAGTTTTAAAAGGATTTGTTAAGTTTTTAAGATATAAAGGATTTAAAGTTTAAAGATTTTTTTAAAGATATAAAGGATTTAAATTCTTAAGGTTTTAAGTTTAAAGTATTTAAAGTTTTAAGATTTTTTAAGTTTAAATGTTTAAAGTTTATAAAGATTTTTAAAGATATAAAGTATTTTAAGATTTTAAGAAGTTTTTTATGATATACAGTGTTTAAAGTTTTAAAGATTCGTAAAGTTTTAAGTATTTGAAAGATTTGTAAAGATATAAAAGTGTTTAAAAGTTTTAAAAGATTTATAAAGTTTTTGAAAGATCTGTAAAATTATTCAAGGTTTAAGTTTTTATATAAAAGATTTAGAATTAGATTTCAAATTTTTAGAGGGTCAGTTAACACCTTAAAGTTATGGAAGACAAACCGAAGGATGAAACAAGTACTCAAATAAAAGACATAGGATCCCTAAACCACTTTCAATGCCCCTTGTTGAAATCAACAAATTATACCATATGGTCCATTAGAATAAGAACCATACTACAAGCAAATGGTCTTTGGGAAATGATTGAACCTACTCTGCAAACTCAACCGGATGACAAGAGAGACAAAACGACAATCGCGTACCTCTTCCAAGCACTACCTGAAGATCTAACATTACAAGTGGCAAATTGCAAAACTGCAAAAGAAGTTTGGGATACATTAAAGACTAGAAATATTGGTGTGGATCAAGTACAGAAAGCACGACTACAAACTCTCAAATCAGAATTTGAGATGTTACAAATGGAGGAAGAAGACTCTATCGATTCATTCACCACAAAAATGACTAGTGTTACCTCGAGGATAACTAGCCATGGATCAACAATTGATGAATCAACTCTTGTACGAAAACTTCTAAATTCCGTACCAGAAAGGTTTATTCAAATTGTTGCATCAATCGAACAATACTCTGATCTAGATACAATAACACTAGATGAGACTATTGGTAGATTAAAAACCTATGAAGAAAGAATTAAGTTTAAGAAAGCAAAACAAGTGGACAACCAAGATAGACTTATGTTCACACGTCATGAAGGTCGAGGACGTCACTTTGATAATCAAGGACAAGGAAAATACATTCCACCAAATAGACGAGACCGTGACGATACTAGACAGCATGAAGAAGAAGAAAATCACTCGCAAGATACATTCAAGAACTATAGTAATTACAATGAAGCAATGAAACATCCTAGAGATCAAAACAGATTCACAAGAGATTTCAGCAAAGTAAAATGTTATAACTACAATAAATATGGACATTATGCCTCACATTGTCGACAAAGACCTCAAAGACAACAAAGACAAGAAGCATCGAACCTTGTGGAAGAAGATTTAGAACCAACGTTGTTAATGGCATCCACAAGCTTCAACAAGACTCAACGGAAATCTAGCAAGGATACACCAACAAATGAAAGCAATTCGTTTGCAAAAGTCTATGATGATGAAGACTCAAAATTGGGAGAAATTATACTAGACGAAAATCAAGGAAGACATGATCAAGAGCATGAAACAAAAGAGGACCATGATTAACTAAGTATGGAAGATCAACAAGTCAAAGAAAATGACGTTTATGAGAAAGGAGGAAAGCCTAAAGTTAAGACACACTTTTGGAGCACTATTATTTCAAAAGTGGTTCAAAAGATCAAACCAAAATGAAGACATTGAAGACAAGACATGTGAAGATTAACTTCGTCAATGGTTAAGGGGGAGTATTGGAAATTAACCATTGACTTAGTTAAAAAAACCAAAGATCGAAGAACAATGAATTCCTTGTTTTGTCATTAGGGGGAATGTTGGAACTTAATGACACACAAGTAATTCGATTATCTATTATTAGATTAGTTAGTTTATTATGTATTAATTTATTAGAAAAGGTGTGGCGGTTATGTAATAGAATTGAAGAGGTGTGTCGGTTTAACCGACACCACCACCAAACTGCCACCTTTTTAGACAGCCACCAACGAACCAAAGTGTTGGTTCATGGCACCGATTCATTATCTATTTATAGGGCCACATGTAATCATTTCAGTAAGTTGAATCCATATTATTTTTCAGATTATTAGAAGGGTTCAACCCATTTCTTCTTATTCTTTCCTTTTTGTATGATTGATGCATGATGAAGCCTGGTTATTCATAATGATCCTGGGAGTTAGAGGCATGTGAATAGCCAACAGGACCGAGGGCTCGGTGGGACTGAGCTAGTACAATTGTATTATCTTTACTCGGTGGGACCGAGGGCTCGGTGGGACTGAGCTTGTATCAATGTCTTTACTCGGTGGGACCGAGGGCTCGGTGGGACTGAGCTTGTATCGATATATTTTTGTGTACTCGGTGGGACCGAGGTTCGTGTTTATACATTAGTCATCATGCAGTTTTATATTCGTGGTGATGGTGATGTTGCCTACTTGCGAGTAGGGGCGATATACGTGGGGTTGCTACCTGCGTGTGTGGTAGGATTCACTAAGCGTTTAGCTTACCCTTTCCCAATATGTTGTGATTTCAGGTGCGAGCGGCAGTCGGGCCTGACGGTACACACACTAAGCGCGGGTGTCGAGAATTGTTTAAAGTTCACTTTCATACCTTTGGATTTTATTTTATAAAATTTCCGCTGCATAAACTTTATTGACTGTTTGAGTTAACGACGTTAATTTCAATTGAGTTGCGAATTATTAAATTGTGGTTGTTTTATAATGAAATGAATGTCTTAAAATTTTTAAATTCCTTGTAATTTTTGGGACGTTACACTTACAGAGGCAACTCCCATCATTCCAACAGAAGCACCAACAACCAAACCTACAGAAGCAACAGGTTCTGCACCTCCAAAAGCCAAAGACAAGGGAAAGGCAAAAATGACAGAAGAACCCAAGAAAAGGAAATCAGTACCCAATCCTACAGAAAAACTGATGAAAAGCTCCTTTGATGCCTTTCAAACTCCAAAGCCTGAAGAAGAGGACTGGGCATATGGATTGAAGCCTCTATCAGACATTCCTCTATCAGGAAGAGCTGCAGAAGTTGTTCAACAGATGGAGAGTCTCAGAAGACGAGTACCACCACATGGTCCAACATACGAAGAAATGGAAGAAGTGGTGTACAAATATCTCTACAAACAACCCTTTCAGAACCTCCATCCAACAGACCAAATCACAAATCCGAACATCAGAGAAGAATTTGAGAACATCTTCAGCAGAACAAAGCCAAGAACCAAAGCAAAAGTCTTCTCAATTCATAAAATCAAAAAGGTAATCTTCTGCAGATTCTCCTTCACAAGAACCTATCCAAGAGTCAGGTACAATCTTTACAGAGTCAAAAGGGTAAACAATTCAGAAACCACCTTCGCTGATGCTGACATAAGGAATCTGAATCCCTATGATCTACCTGAACTTCTGCAATGGACAAAGGACAACTACAACACAGAGCCAAACACCAGAGCCTATCAAGTGTTGAGAAAAGCAATGAGGGAAAATCTTCTGATCTACAGTATGATAGATTTTCAACTGGGAAAGGATCTTGGTCTCAAACATCTGAATTTACGACCACCAGAGGATCGCTGCCCACCCGACGTCGTGCCCAACTCTATCATTACAGAACCAAGATTCGGGTTAGTATTTCAAAACCCACAAGGCGAAGTCAAACTGTTTGTGTGCATGGACTGTCAGAAGTACGCAACTAGTACTCTGAACAAGTTCAGAGCAAGCCTTGTAAAATACAGAGATACAGAGAAAATGAATAGAGATGCTGCAGATACTTTCATCAGAGAGATTGATGCCACAATCCGCCTAAGAGAACTCTGCATCAGTTTCTACATAGAGATCAGAAGAATCGGAAGAGACAACAGAAGCTACAACAATTTCAAAGATGCCAAAATCTGATTCTCAAACCTCAAATCTCTGCAAATCATGTTAAAGTTTATCTTTCATTGTACTCAAATGTAAAATGCCTCTGGCATATTTCTGAATGAAAGAACTTTCGAGGTATTGTTTAACCTCTGTCTTATCTAACTTAGCCTAACTAAACTCAAGTTCAATTTTTTATTTTTCACTACTTAGGGGGAGATTGTTAGCTTCAATCTTCCTAATCATAGAAGTATTAAGAAGTAGTGAAAAATAGGCCAAGTGAAGAAAGCCTCTTATAGAGACTCTGCCGAACTTACCGAGAGATCAAGGTCGAAAAGCTACAGAAGCTAAAGAGGCGTCCTATTGAAGCTCTGTCATACGCACAAAGAAGACCAAAGACTCGGAATCCGGTGAAGACTGCTCTACAAAGGACCAAACCGCAGAACCTCTGTGACACTTCATAAAGCCTCTGCAGTCTTCAACAAAGACTTCAAAGATATTTATAATATCTTGCTACTGTTACTGGACCTGTTCATCAACCTGCATGGTAGCATGCCATGTCCATCTTCAACGTGTCAAACTCTGATTGGATTCAATAGGGCTTAGTACATAATAGACGTCTGCTGCATTAAATGCAATACAGCACGTCCAACTGTTCATGCCAACCGTCCAACTATTCATACCATCCGTTCTGAATAGTAGCTTATGCTTTATGGTCCCCTTAGAGTAGTATTTAAGGAAGACTCATGTTGAGTTCTTCCTAATCGAGAATTAAGAGAGAAAAACGTCAAGAACACATAGCTTATATACTTTGAGAGTCATATCTGTTTTAAAGCTTTGCTTACTCACTGTTCTTGAATCTGTTCTTGATATATATATATTCAGTAAACTTTGAGATATTATTTCCTGTTCACTGTTTATTTATATTGTGTTCTAAATCTATCAAACATATCTGTTAGTTTTTCAAATACGCTTCCGCATCATACTTAAACTTGAACTAATAGATCTGATAATCTTGTTTAAACAAAACGGGAACCAACAACTCCTTATTGAGCGAACTGTCAGACGGTTCAGAACTTTCATTTTTCTCACAAATGAAATGATTTCTTCTGGAGTGTCAGTCTTAGATCTGAGAAACATCACCCAGGTATAGCGAAATTACTCATCTACTATTACTAGAGTGTACTTCTTTCGAGCGATGAATTGTATATTGACAGTGCGAAATAAATCCATATGGAGTAGATGGAGAGATGTTGTCACTGCTGACACTTGCTTAGATTTGAAACTAGCTTTGGTTTGGTTTGCTTACCTTTTTCACACGCTGAGCAAAGAGATTCTTTAGCATATGAGTGTTGAGGTAAGCCAGTGACTAGTTCCTTTGAAGAGAGAGTGTTCAACGTTTTGAAGTTGAGATGAGAGGGCCTCTTATGCCATAGGCAGTTGACATCTGAGGAGGCTTTAGATAGAAAACAGATGTTCTTAGTGGTTGAGGAATACATGTTAATGACATAAACATTTTCCAAACGATTACCACTGAGAGCAAGTTTTCCTTCCTTATCAGTGACAGAACATGCATTCTTAGTAAAGCATACTTTATAGTCTTTATCACATAGTTGACTGATGCTAAGAAGATTGTGCTTCACTCCTTCTACGTAACCGACTCTTCATAATGTAGTTGTACCATTAGTGAGTACACTGAACCCTCTGGTATAGCCTTTCCCATTTCCACCAAAGGTCCTTGAGGGACCTATCTCTTCCTTGTATTCGGAGAGCAGATCCTTTTGTTCAAACTTTATGTCTAGAGCATCCACTATCAAGATACCAGATATCCTTCGAGCCCTGCAATCATAAGGAAGATTAAGTTTGAATTAGTACCCACTTTACAATGGGTCTACAAATCATCAGTGGAGATAGAAGGTTCAGCGATCTTTACAACATTTGATGTTTCAGCGTCAGTGGTAACCTTCACTTTGGTTAATTTCTTAACCTTAGTGGTATTTTTCACCTTGGCAGATTTTTCATCTTTGGTGTCCTTCTTTGCCTTGGAGGCATTCATCTTCACCTTTGCTGATTTTTCAGCTTTGGTGGTTGTGGGGCACTTACTAACTGTTGGTCCCGAAAGGTTATACAAGTTTGTAGAAGGGGGGGTTGAATACAAACACACGATTTTTACTTTTCTAAATTGTTTATTGATAAAGGAAGACAATTTACAACTTGTTGCGGAACAAGATTAAGGACTAATCCTAATCTAAACAAGTTAAGAACACTAAGTTTCTTTCACTAGAATAAGATAGAAAGGAGATAAGGAAATTACGAGTAATAGCCTAACACACAGTAGTAAGGAAGAATAAGAAGATGGCTGAGCACACTTCATTTCTGAAGTAGGGTTCTTCTTATATACTGCATGCATTTAATGCATGGCAGTATTGCTTTACACGTGGCAGCAGCTGAGTGGTTGCATGTCATTGACCTTTGTAGACAACCTTAGTAGCCGCATGGTGCACAGTGTAGAATCAGAGTTTGTTGTACGATCATAGACAAAAGGGATGTCCGTTCTGACATTTCGTACGGAGACGTGCAAGGGAGGAAAGACAAAAGTAACTTGTAGAGGAAGACTTCATGATCAGCTTTCGTTGAATCAGTACTCTATCAGCGAATGATAAAGCTCAGCGATTGCTGAAGTCTTCTACTTGTAACTTCACGTTGAGTGGACAAATCTTGGCTTCGCTGATATCCGCATCAGTTCATTAGTAGACTTGTCGCTGTTCTTGAGCTTGATCTTCTACTTCAGCGTAGAACATATGTTGACGTGAAATTTGTCTTCAAGGATCATAAGTAAACAACTAACTTATCAGCGATCATCACAGAGACTGAACATGCTCAGAGCTACTGGATGAATAATATTCGCTGAACTTTAAACTTAAAGTGCGAGAGTTCCTATCAGCGGTACTGTAAAGTCTTAGTACTTATCAGCGATAGTGAAACTCTAATACATATTGTTAACTTACAATTTTCACTAAGTGTTTAAGAAAGGGTCATTATCAAATCACTGAGGGTTTGGATCAACAATCTCCCCCTATTTGATTATGACATAGCAACAAAGAAAATTGCTAAGTATGAAAACATAAGGATAAAAAGAACTCATAAAATATTTGTCCCTTTTACTGTTTTTTGGGATCTTTTCAGTACTGATGGAGTAAAGTACATTCACCGAAATTTTTCTTTAAACTTTGTAAAGGTTACAAAGGGAAATGGAAAAATTACAAGTACAGCAAATAAAATTACAAGTACAAAAGATGTAGACAGATAAAGATAGAAGAATTACAAAGGAGATCCTATCCGTCATAAGGTTCTTCCTTGACAAGAAGTTCATCAAGGGTCTTTGATGTGGGAATCATCCAGTCAGGGACTGTTACTCCTTGATCCTTTTTGTTCTTTGCTTCTTCAAAAATCAAGGGCTTAAGGTATCGAGCCTGAAGGTCGCGTCTGAATTCACACCAGTAGATGAGGTCTCTGAGCTGTTCGATGGGAGTGATGGGAAGCTTAGAGATGCGTTGAAAGTGTTGTCTTCCATCATAGTCTAAAAAGAAGATACCATAGGGTTCGCTTAAGACTTTTCCAGGTATGAAGGTTTCACAAGGAGGCAGAGAGGTGTCAAGCGTTGAGAGGTCAGGGTCAGGACCAAGTACTTCAGCACGTGAAAAACCAATACATGATTCGTTCCGTATAGGAGGACCTGAATCTGCGGGTTTTGTCTTTTTCTTTGCAGAGGCCCTTCTTTGTCGAGATGGAAGAGGAATGGGAGGAGGAATATCCACAGCAGAAGATACCAAGTCGGTCTGTCGATTTATCAGGTTCTCGACATGATCCTTGTATTTAGAACGTGACTTCTGAATGGCTATTCTGATCTCCAACCATTCAGAGAAACCGTACTTCGTGATAGCTTCAGCATAGAAGTGTTCCTGGGTATCGTCTTCTCTGAATATGTCGATTTCAACAACTGGAACACTGATGAATGTTCTTCCAGTGATGTGTACCTTGTTGATTCTGGCAGCCTGATATCGAAAGTGTACTTTTTCTTTACACCATTTCAAGGTAGATTGAGATACCTTGGTCTTCTTTTCGATAATCTTCTGGGCGCCTTCCCACAACTGACGTTGGACTTCGATGGGAGTTCTTTTCAGTTTGGGGTCTTTCACTGATTCTTGGGTCAGCTGGATGGCGAGGGCCTTATCTTTTTCTTCAGCTTCCTTCTTTTCAGCGAGTAATCTTACAGCTCTGAGGAGATCAGCGTATTCCTTCTTTGATAACCTAAACCTTTTAGGAACAGGGACTTTGTCTCGTAGAAGGATGATTCGCTGATCCTCAAGCTGTTTGATCATTGCATCTCTCTTTTCTTGATCTTCTTCACTTAGCATTTGAGGAGCCAAGGAAGGTCTATTTTTGTGAGAGAGTAGTTGTTCTTCAGGTTCATCAGTCTCAGTGGTTAAATCTAAGACTGGGATTATTTATTCAGCTCTTGTGGCTGGGATTATTGTTGGTGTAGTTGTAGGAGCTTCAACGGGATCCTCAAACAGGGGAGAGGACTAGCTGAAACACAACGATCGTTTAAGTAAGATTATGGGAAGAAAGAGATAGAGAAAAGAATGTGGTAATGTGTATAGAGGTTTTATGGATAGAAGGATTGAGATTGAGAAGGGATAGAGGAGGGATGCAGAGTAGGGGAATAGAAGATACTGTACCTGACAAACTGGCTTTATCTGAAGGATGGCCAGATTGCCTTCTGCAGCGGGGCCTTTGTTTTTGCCTTTGTCAGCTTCAGATGCTGCAGACTTAGTCTTCTCCCCTGATGGTTCGTTTATCGAAATCCCTTTCTGAGTTGGGGCTTTTGCGATAGGATGAACAAAGAAGAACGAGTCATCATCATCGTCATCATCATCATCTTTGGGGGACGATGATGGTTCTTCATCATCGATATCGATGGGTTCTTCGTTTTTAGCTTCTTCTTCAGATTCATCCTCAACAGCATAAGGTTCAGTCACATCAGCAACAGCTTCCTTATGTTGCTCTTCGAGTTGCTCCCCCTCAAATACAGAGGGAGGTTTCTCGGTTCCCTCAGGGTTTTCAACTCCCTGGGGATGTGCAGAAGAAGTAGAAGCAGCAGCTTCAGTTTCATTTGTCTCCCCCTCGTCATTATGGGGATGGTCTTCAGCTCTCTTCTCCCCCTCTTCCACATGATGAGTGGGGGAGGAAACAGATCGATCAGTGGTAGCAGCAGTCATAGGATTACTATCTTCCAGGCCAGTAAGTCCCATGAAGGTTTCAATCACAACTATTCTGTCTTCCAGGCCAGAAATAGTAGGACTGATCTTTTTGAGATCATCTCGATCGGCCTGAGTAAAGTGAGACTTTGGGTCGTCCAGGCGATTGAGTATCTGCTGAAGGAGTTCTTTTACCGTGGTAACCTCACCCTTAAGAGTACCAACCTCTGCTCAATTGGACAGAGTGGTGAAGTTTGTTGTGAGGGTGGTGTTGGTGAGGTTGAGATCGTTGACAATTGTGGAGTTGACGGCCAGAGTAGTAGCAAATTGAGCAATGCTGCTATCCACCTTCTCCAGATCAGCACTGGAGGTTTTCTTATCAACCACTTCGGTCAGCCTTTTGAGATTCTTTTCAGCGTCTGTAACCGTTGAAGAGTTTGTGGAGAGAGTGGTGTTGTAAGATTCCACTTTAGTTCCTAAGTCTTTCAGGAAGGTGTTGATGTCTCCCAAGTTAGGACCTGAAAAGGTGATTAACTTATAAACAAAGGAAAGCTCAGAAGTTTGGGGTTGAGAGAGATTAGTGTTAGGGATATTGTGTATACCTGCAGGCGGGTTGGCGAAGTTGTCAAAACCTTGAAAACCTGTAAAAGTTACATAGTCGTCTTCAATAGTTCCATGATGACTTGAAGTACCTGCAGGTCCTGTGCTTTGTCCTATCATCCTCTGAAGATGTTCTTTAGCAGTGTCGCTGAGGATGATGTTTGTTGAAGAGAATAGGGGAAGAGATTGAGTGACCAAACGAGAGGTGAGAGAAATGGAGGATGAGAAGGTTGGTTGGGTGCGGAGTTCAGCGTTGGATCCGATGTCAATCACTTCAGTCTGTAGAGAGGCTGAAGGAGGTGGGTTCTGTTCCAAGTTTATAACATCAGCGTTTAGTGACGCTGAAGTTGTGATGGAAGGGGTGGCTTGATCAGCTGTGGCAGAGCGTACCACGGAACTATCCATCAACTCTTCAAGATGAGCTGTGGAGTCTTCAGCATGTGAATGCTGGGGGGGGGGGGGGTTGCTCCTTGGTTTTCTTGTTCCTTTTGGAACCAAGTTGGGAAGTAGATTGTTTCCCTTTTCGAGAAGGAGTGGAGGGTGCAACTTGGGTATCAGCGGTGGGGATTTCCACTGAATGAGCCGCAGAAGTAGAAGAAGGAGGATTAAGAAGAGATAAAAGAGTAGTAAGACGTACCTCGTTTGCCAGCGGCTTGAAGTCGAGCACCTTAGGGCCAACCTGAGAGAATCTCAGATCACCCTCTTTTGGGTACTTGTCCCCAAGTCCCAGTTGAAAGACGGCGCTGATGAATCTGGGATATGGAAACCATGAAGGTCTATCAGCCATATCTACTCTGAATGCAAGGTCGTCATAGATGATCGAGGCCCAATCAACATGGAGACCTTTCAGCAATGCATAGCCCATGGCTTGCTGAGGTTGAGCAGCTTGCTGAGGTTGAGCAGCTTGATCAGAGGAGCCACTCTTCGCTGTCATGCAGCTTATCAGGTGTGCGAAGATGAAGTTCATCTCGCTGGGCATTTTGGACTTCTTGATCAGGGTCAGTTTCTTCTCAATCTCCTTGTCCCTCCCTGTGTCCCATTGACACGGGGTTTTGACACCCCGCGAATCTTACCGCAAGTGTACGGGTCGAAGTCAAGTAATAGTACTTGAGAAAGTACGAGTATCGAATCACGGGGAACTAGGAACTAAGTATCACAATTACTATAAGCTCGATTAACTGGACTGTCGAAATTGGAAGATGGGTTTTAAAACTAATTACTAGCAAATCACAACCTAAACGTAAACGGAACAAAGAACAAATTAAGAACTTCGATAGAGAGAAAAGTTGAGGGTTGGAAATCCTCCGGTTCTACACATGCACACTAACAACTCAAACAATTACCAGTTTATCCCCTTAATGATTCCCAAATCTTTTAAAGTCACCGTTGTTCTCTTTCAAGCCACAACGGGTTTTATTTTGAAAAGGATAAGTTTAATCTCTCGATCTCACCTATGGATCTCAAAACACTCGATCCGGGTTTCGTCTTGCTTCATCTGCCCCAATCACGAACACTCGACCTCCTGCCTGACCTCCTTGATTCCCTTGATGGACTGGTCGCGCCTGATTGACTGGTCGTGCTTGGTTCAGTCTCGGACATGTGTTCCGAAAGTGATCTGGGCTTCCACACTCGTGACAGGTTCGTCTCCCTCCACTTCTGCAATCCTTAGCAAAATGGCCTCCCTTATGCATTTGAGGCAAATAATGCATCTTCCACCGTGGCGGTTGTTGCATTTATCACACCTGGGATAGGTTCCCTTGTCTTTCTCCGCCATCTGAGTCTGGACTCCAAAGTTTCCCATCATTTTTTGGTTCTTACCAAACTTTTCGCCAAATTGCTTTTTCGAGGGTTCTTCCATCTTCCTCTTTCCCTTGGCATTGTCACTTGTGAATGTCCCTGGCCGAATGGCATTGTTGGTGAGCTTAGTTGCTAGGTTCACCGCATCTTGGAGTGTTGATGGTTCTGCCGAGGTAACATTCCCACGAATTTCAGGAGCTAAACCCCAGATGTATCTTTCGATTCGGTTCTCCTCGGGCGTTACTAGATGTGGCACTAACTTTGCTAACTAATGGAAACGGGCGGTGTAGGCGTCTATGTTCTTCCCTACCATTTCATGATGCCAGAGTTCCGCATCCAACTTCTGTATTTCACTTCTCGGGCAATACTCTCCCTTGAGTAGCTTTTTGAACTCTTCCCACGTAAGGTTGTAAGCAGCTTCCCGTCCACGGGTTTGCACTTGTGTGTTCCACCAGGTCAATGCTCGGCCTTGCAGCAGGCAAGCAGCAAACTCTACCTTATTCCCTTCGGTGCACTTACTGATGTGGAGAACGGATTCCATACCCTCAATCCATGTCAGTAATCCAACAGCTCCTTCAGTTCCATGGAATTCCTTTGGGTTACAGGCCCTAAAAGCCTTGTACGTGCATTCCCTATTTCCATTTGTTCCCGCGTTGTTTCCTGGATTAGCGTTTAGACCAGCGGCTACTTGGCTAACGATGTTTGAAAGTGCGGCCAAGATTTGCTCGGACACGAGCCGTGCTATTTCAGGATTCTCTCTCCTTGGAGGCATAGTTCTACAGGTATGATTTTATTTAAGGATTTAGTCACAGGGTCACCATTACTGTTATTTGGTTACACTTCCTACTTGTTATGTTAATCTAAGTTATGGTACTACTTCATTCATACCATCATTATTATCTACACGTATTGTCATAACAATATGCCACGATTTCATAATCATATTTTAAAAGCACTTGCGATATATAAGCATCAACCAACATTTCATTCATAAGCCGTAAACATTTAATTCCCAAAAGAAACAATTAACAAAACATTTGATGTTTGAATTAACGACTACATGCCCCAAAAATAAAATAAAATATGAGTTTAAGTTAAATTAATCCCAAAAGCTTCACAATTAGTGGTCCCCTAACGCATCAATGCCCAAATCAGCAGTCCCATCATCAACACCAAAGCTCATATCACCCAAGCTAAGTACATATGTAGGGTCCTCACTTCCCTTCGGGTGAAGGCGATGACCTCCATAGTTCGGTTCGAAACCTCACTATGGGATTTTAGAACTTCCATTATTCCATTCAAGTGTTGATGTTGTTGATCCAATCTCTCTTTATGAAGTTGCACATCTTGCGACATCATCAGGACCCACTGACTTTCTCGGGCAGTCATGCCGGAAGGGTGAGCCACTGGTACCCCGGTCACCATCTGGGGGTTTCCGTACCGCGCTCCCGGTCGGGAGGACTCTCCTTCGAATCTCGGTGGGTGGGTGAAACTCACACACCTAGGCAATGGAACACTTTTTCTAGCCGTGGTTCTTACTCTCGGTCCTCGAAGTGTAGGCGGGGGGGATTGAGTGGGTGGTGCACTGTTTACTCCACGGTCGTCCTCATATGGGTCTCTCTCTACTTCAACAGATGCATTGCCCCTAGGTCGGCTAGTAATATATCCTGAGGGGTCAGCCGAGTAAGAGTGCTCGGTAGGAGTGGAAGTGGACGACATTGTAAGCTGCGATAGTAACATATTTGATTACTAAGTGTTCTAATGTGATGCTCATGATATGCAATGTTTATGCAGACTCACACAAAATCATGATTTCCATGTTTAAGTGGGAAATTCATTTTAAGCATACCTTTAATATAACCAATCCAAGTCCCCCATTATATATTCCTAAATTAAACATAGGTGATCAAGCTTTGTTTAATTGAGGTATAATAATGTGACACTCATCTTAGTTATATTAGTAATACGCTTTCAATTTTTTGAAAGTCATTTCGAAAACCGTTTTGAAAATAATTTGCGTTATAGTTGGGTTATAGTTTGTGGTTTCCATAAGAAAACCGGCATTCTCTATAACCTTAGGCTCTGATACCAAATCTGTCACACCCCGCTAAAGCGGAAACACGAGATGCAACAGCTAAAGTTTCATAGCATTAGGAAATAAACAACACCAACCATACCATTACATAAAGTATTACATTTCAAAGTTTCAAAAATTAAGGTTAAAGGTTTACAATCCATAATTTACATGCAACCCAAAATAGCGTTTTTTTTTAAACAGAATATGTCAAAAGAAGAGTCTTGGTTGATGTCGTCATGCATGCTAATTTAAACCTTGTCATTTACCTTCTTAGTCCCTGAAAAGCATGTTTAAAACAAAAGGGTCAACTACAAAGAGTTGGTGAGTTCACAGATTTTCCATATATCCAACAGTTTTCATCCAAAGATTTCTTTCGTGAATCGTTTGTTCACGACGAGCTTTAAGTTTGAAATTCATGAGTACAAATTTACAATGAATAACTTTTGCAAGATATATAAGTGTTGAGCCACTACTAAGCCTTCCGACAACCTACGCCCCGCGAACTACCTCAGAGGTGGTATGTTGGCCACATGAGTAGAACATTATTGACTGATAAAGTGCACCCCTACTCGTCAGTCCAAGGTGGGTTTGTCAAACCAAATAGCGCTATCCACAAGTATCAACGGCTTATAAGTTAATAAGTAGTGTACCAATTGGGGACTTAACATTTCCATTACAACTCAACATATCTTTGTCACTTATGTAGTTTTGTTCATTCATTAGTACTCATTTCCCAAATCAAGTATATTCATAATTTAAAATCATGAATCATTTGAAGTTTAAAAATATAGCATGCTTTTCACCCCAAACATTTAAACAAGTAAAAAGGGGCCGTGAATGCTCACCTTATAGCGTAGTCGCGAAGTAGTGGTAACTTGCTCGCGTAACCGCTTTACGGGCTCCCTATACGACAAACAATTTCTATAAGTCCTTCATAGCTAACTCAAGGTTATACCTAACTAACTTAATCCATATCTTGTGTGATGCCTTTGCTTTAGTATTCAAGTTGAAATGAAGAATTTAGCATTGTTCAATATGTTTTAATCATATGTATAAAGAGTTATAATAAAAATCCAACACTTTACAAAATGCTTAAGCTGACAGAAACTTTATACTCCAAATATGACTATTCTACCACACTTTCAGAATGACAAATTTACCTAATTTTTTTTATATGTGGTAATATACTGAGTTAAGGTTATTTTGACCAAATTTCATAAATTTTGGGGGTGTTTAAGGGGTCCAAATAATTTTTATTAATTTGTGTAACACAGAGCCTAAAACAGATTGCACCCTTCTGGGAAAACAGACTTTTGGAGGGTCAAAACTCAATATTTTTCAGAGTTTTTACATGCTTTGGAAACCTAACACATAAAGGTATCTCATGGAAAACGATTCTCAAACTTTTGATAAGTTTTGAGTGAGTCATGGACGATTGAAGCTGCATGTACCAATCTGCCAATCTTGGACAGCTTGGCACACTTGACTTGTATAAAATATTTAAGTGACCAAAACTCCATATTTTTGAATGAGACCAAGTGCATGTGAACCCTAACTCATATGGGGAACTTCCAGAAGAAAAATGAGAAAATTTCATGGATTCTACAAAGAGTTATAAGTAAAATATTGTGACCTAAAAATCTGGCCGACCATCTGCTGCACACCAAATTAGTTCTAAGGAGTTGAAAGCTTAAATCTCAATATTTTCTTATGAGACCAGTTGGTTTTGAACCCTAACTTATTAAACCTTACTCCAGAAGAAAAATGAGGAATTTTGGACATGATTTGACCAAGATATGGTCGTCCTAAGCACATGCAACAAATCTGCCAGATTCTTAAAACTCTAACATTCTTAAGAAAATCACATTTTTAAGCCTTCTAACATTCATAGATGTGGGTTCCTTTGTTAAGAATTTAATCCCAACATCATATGACATGATTTTGCAAGAAAATACCCAAGACTTAAAATAAAATGTGCATGCAAAGGTCTACAAACTCAGATTCTAGTACAAGAAGAAAAACCACGTTTTTTTTTTGATGATTTTGCTCATTTTTCTTAAGTTCATGATGGAAGTTCATAGATTTTCACCACTTTATGGACATTTCTCATGTTCTTGGTGTTTTATCTCACTTCTAGAACAAGAAAAAGAGTTCATCCATTTGAACAAGATAAAGGTGTAGAACAATGTAAGAAATAGCATAAAAGGTGCCAAAAAAAATATGAACAACACTAGTTTGAAGTTCTTACCTTGGGAAGATGTTGCAAGTACTTCAAACTTTGAATCTTTTGCTTTGAATACTAGATTTAGGGCTGGAGTTTTTGCTGGAATTTGAAGATGCTATGATGGAAGTGATGAAGAGAAGAAAGGTGTGAAACACTAGAGTGAGAGAGAGAGAGGAAGATGAATGGTTGCAAAGTTTGAAGATGAATCAAATTGAAACAAAGAGAGGGGTTTTGGGGAGGGGGTGGCCGGCCCCTACATGGGCCCCCAACCCATTGCATAATTTTTTTTTTTAAATTTGCAATGCAAACTCCAAAAATACCTTCTTATTTTTATTAAATCTCATAAAAATGAAAAGTTTATATGGAAGTAAAATCCTATATTTTTATATAGGTTACATGTTAATTGAAGCATTTTGGCATTACATAAGGTGTTTCAGTTAGTCGCGGGTCGAAACCGGGTCTTTTCAGCAACTACCGGAAATTCTAACGAATCTTCGCTTTAATTTATCCTGAATGGGTCCTATCAGGGTATTTTCCCTCTATTAACATTAGTAAAGGTATAATGACGCTAACCTGGAAGTTCGACCTTTTTGCCGGATGTTACAAGAGGCAACAACCACCCCTGTGGTAATCAACTTGGTAGAAAGACCTTCAACAGAATCAACAGTAAAACCCCAAACCATACCAAGAAGAAAGTCGATTGCCACCAAACCAAAAAGAGCAACGACCTCTGCTTCTTCTATTCTGAAAATGATGCACAATACAATGTCTGATCGAATGTCGCAGAGAGAAGAAGAAAGGTACAGGTTCACTTTAGCTTTCCGAATGGGAAGAAGATTCGACATACCTCAATCCACAGAAACCAAGCTTATAGAAGAAGTCACCAAAGAACCTCCAACAGATGTTATAGAGCAAAGAAAGCCAACAGAACTAACGCCACAAAAGTCCTCTCAAACACAAGTGTCAAAACTTACTGTAAAGCCCGTGTCCCGGTACGTTTTTATTTATTAATTTATAATATTTTTTTAGCGAAATTATTTATCGGGGTTAGGCATCAAGGACCTAAAACGAATTAACTAGTGGGTCAATGATCTTTATGTTAAATCCTAAACTAATGTGGGAATTTTGGGTATACCTTAAGAGTCTAGGGGCCAAATGTGTGCATGTGTGTAAGTTGGGCAAGGGATCGGCAAAAGAACCGACCCCCCCCCCCTCCCCTCCCCTTCGTTTTTCATGTAGGAAAACCCTCCCCCAAAACCCTTTGTCACCCCCCTCCCCTTCCCTTGTTATTTTATGTCGCCGAGAGAGAGAGAGAGAGAGAGAGAGAACGCCGGCGAGAAAGAGAGAGAGAGAGAGAAACAGAGCGCTGCCGGAGAGAGGGAGAGAGAGAGAGTTCGCCGGAGATTGAGGAGGGTCGCCGCCGAGGGAGATCGCCTCCAGGAAGAGAAGGTCGCGTTGAGGTATTCCTTTCCGTTGTTTTTTTTGTTGTCGTTTCGTCGTCTAACCATCGTCGCCGCCGCCAACCACCACCGCCACCGGAGGCGGCAGTGGGTGGTGCACGGTTGTTGTCCAGCTTAGTATAGCCCTGTTCCAATAAGTTTTTGGGGCTTTCCGGGTCTGTTTGGATTATGACATGACTCAATGGTTTTAAAATTCAATAGTTATCATTTAATGTGAAATATATAGTTTCTGCCACTGTTTTGTAAAGGCCATAACTTATTCTAGGAACATCGGATTGGGATTAAACCAGTGCCAAAATCTCCCATTCTGAGTCTAGTAAGTTTCATATATTTTACGGAAAAATTAGTTCGGACCATACCTAGTGTCAAATTGCCATTTTATACTGACAGGTTCTGTTTTTAGCTGTTCTGCGAAGTGTTTTCGTAAAATTCATATAGAATGCTAGGAGTATCGTTAGGACGCGTGCAATAGGTCCCTGGAACCCTAAGACATGGGACTTTGTGATTATGGAATTTGGTTTCTGGAATTATCAGTTTAAAGGGGGTAAAACAGGTCCCGAACAGACCTGTGTTTTAGATAAAAAGCTGGAACGTTTAGTTTTGTACGCTAGTAATCGTGGTTTGGATTAGGACTTCCCTTTGACGTTTGTTAGCGCGTATCTAGGTGGAAAGAGGTGAGGGAAGTTAGCCGGTTGGTGTTGCTGATCATGAAGGCTTGCGTTACTTTGAGGTGAGTTCTCTCACCGCGTAGTTAGGAATTTCATGCATATCGTTATTTTGTGCTACGTGTTATTACGTGCGTACGTGAACTAGTTGGGATGTGATAACTAGTTGTGATTTGTTGAATGTATATGTGGATTATTTATGCTTGTGTACACCTCGGTGGGACTGGGGGCTCGGTGGGACCGAGGGCTCGGTGGGACTGAGCTAGTACAATTGTATTTTCTTTACTCGGTGGGACCGAAGGCTCGGTGGGACTGAGCTTGTATCGATATATTTTTGTGTACTCGGTGGGACCGAAGTTCGTGTTTATACATTAGTCATCATGCAGTTTTATATTCGTGGTGATGGTGATGTTGCCTACTTGCGAGTAGGGGCGATATACGTGGGGTTGCTACCTGCGTGTGTGGTAGGATTCACTAAGCGTTTAGCTTACCCTTTCCCAATATGTTGTGATTTCAGGTGCGTGCGGCAGTCGGGCCTGACGGTACACACACTAAGCGCGGGTGTCGAGAATTGTTTAAAGTTCACTTTCATACCTTTGGATTTTATTTTATAAAATTTCCGCTGCATAAACTTTATTGACTGTTTGAGTTAACGACGTTAATTTCAATTGAGTTGCGAATTATTAAATTGTGGTTGTTTTATAAAGAAATGAATGTCTTAAAATTTTTAAATTCCTTGTAATTTTTGGGACGTTACACTTACAGAGGCAACTCCCATCATTCCAACAGAAGCACCAACAACCAAACCTACAGAAGCAACAGGTTCTGCACCTCCAAAAGCCAAAGACAAGGGAAAGGCAAAAATGACAGAAGAGCCCAAGAAAAAGAAATCAGTACCCAATCCTACAGAAAAACTGATGAAAAGCTCCTTTGATGCCTTTCAAACTCCAAAGCCTGAAGAAGAGGACTGGGCATATGGATTGAAGCCTCTATCAGACATTCCTCTATCAGGAAGAGCTGCAGAAGTTGTTCAACAGATGGAGAGTCTCAGAAGACGAGTACCACCACATGGTCCAACATACGAAGAAATGGAAGAAGTGGTGTACAAATATCTCTACAAACAACCCTTTCAGAACCTCCATCCAACAGACCAAATCACAAATCCGAACATCAGAGAAGAATTTGAGAACATCTTCAGCAGAACAAAGCCAAGAACCAAAGCAGAAGTCTTCTCAATTCATAAAATCAAAAAGGTAATCTTCTGCAGATTCTCCTTCACAAGAACCTATCCAAGAGTCAGGTACAATCTTTACAGAGTCAAAAGGGTAAACAATTCAGAAACCACCTTCGCTGATGCTGACATAAGGAATCTGAATCCCTGTGATCTACCTGAACTTCTGCAATGGACAAAGGACAACTACAACACAGAGCCAAACACCAGAGCCTATCAAGTGTTGAGAAAAGCAATGAGGGAAAATCTTCTGATCTACAGTATGATAGATTTTCAACTGGGAAAGGATCTTGGTCTCAAACATCTGAATTTACGACCACCAGAGGATCGCTGCCCACCCGACGCCGTGCCCAACTCTATCATTACAGAACCAAGATTCGGGTTAGTATTTCAAAACCCACAAGGCGAAGTCAAACTGTTTGTGTGCATGGACTGTCAGAAGTACGCAACTAGTACTCTGAACAAGTTCAGAGCAAGCCTTGTAAAATACAGAGATACAGAGAAAATGAATAGAGATGCTGCAGATACTTTCATCAGAGAGATTGATGCCAAAATCCGCCTAAGAGAACTCTACATCAGTTTCTACAAAGAGATCAGAAGAATCGGAAGAGACAACAGAAGCTACAACGATTTCAAAGATGCCAAAATCTGATTCTCAAACCTCAAATCTCTGCAAATCATGTTAAAGTTTATCTTTCATTGTACTCAAATGTAAAATGCCTCTGGCATATTTCTGAATGAAAGAACTTTCGAGGTATTGTTTAACCTCTGTCTTATCTAACTTAGCCTAACTAAACTCAAGTTCAATTTTTTATTTTTCACTACTTATGGGGAGATTGTTAGTTTCAATCTTCCTAATCATAGAAGTATTAAGAAGTAGTGAAAAATAGGCCAAGTAAAGAAAGCCTCTTACAGAGGCTCTGCCGAACTTACCGAGAGATCAAGGTCGAAAAGCTACAGAAGCTAAAGAGGCGTCCTATAGAAGCTCTGTCATACGCACAAAGAAGACCAAAGACTCGGAATCCGGTGAAGACTGCTCTACAAAGGACCAAACCGCAGAACCTCTGTGACACTTCACAGAGCCTCTGCAGTCTTCAACAAAGACTTCAAAGATATTTATAATATCTTGCTACTGTTACTGGACCTGTTCATCAACCTGCATGGTAGCATGCCCTGTCCATCTTCAACGTGTCAAACTCTGATTGGATTCAATAGGGCTTAGTACATAATAGACGTCTGCTGCATTAAATGCAATACAGCACGTCCAACTGTTCATGCCAACCGTCCAACTATTCATACCATCCGTTCTGAATAGTAGCTTATGCTTTATGGTCCCCTTAGAGTAGTATTTAAGGAAGACTCATGTTGAGTTCTTCCTAATCGAGAATTAAGAGAGAAAAACGTCAAGAACACATAGCTTATATACTTTGAGAGTCATATCTGTTTTAAAGCTTTGCTTACTCACTGTTCTTGAATCTGTTCTTGATATATATATATTCAGTAAACTTTGAGATATTATTTCCTGTTCACTGTTTATTTATATTGTGTTCTAAATCTATCAAACATATCTGTTAGTTCTTCAAATACGCTTCCGCATCATACTTAAACTTGAACTAATAGATCTGATAATCTTGTTTAAACAAAACGGGAACCAACAACTCCTTATTGAGCGAACTGTCAGACGGTTCAGAACTTTCATTTTTCTCACAAATGAAATGATTTCTTCTGGAGTGTCAGTCTTAGATCTGAGAAACATCACCCAGGTATAGCGAAATTACTCATCTACTATTACTAGAGTGTACTTCTTTCGAGCGATGAATTGTATATTGACAGTGCCAAATAAATCCATATGGAGTAGATGGAGAGATGTTGTCACTGCTGACACTTGCTTAGATTTGAAACTAGCTTTGGTTTGGTTTGCTTACCTTTTTCACACGCTGAGCAAAGAGATTCTTTAGCATATGAGTGTTGAGGTAAGCCAGTGACTAGTTCCTTTGAAGAGAGAGTGTTCAACGTTTTGAAGTTGAGATGAGAGGGCCTCTTATGCCATAGGCAGTTGACATCTGAGGAGGCTTTAGATAGAAAACAGATGTTCTTAGTGGTTGAGGAATACATGTTAATGACATAAACATTTTCCAAACGATTACCACTGAGAGCAAGTTTTCCTTCCTTATCAGTGACAGAACATGCATTCTTAGTAAAGCATACTTTATAGTCTTTATCACATAGTTGACTGATGCTAAGAAGATTGTGCTTCACTCCTTCTACGTAACCGACTCTTCATAATGTAGTTGTACCATTAGTGAGTACACTGAACCCTCTGGTATAGCCTTTCCCGTTTCCACCAAAGGTCATTGAGGGACCTATCTCTTCCTTGTATTCGGAGAGCAGGTCCTTTTGTTCAAACTTTGTGTCTAGAGCATCCACTATCAAGATACCAGATACCCTTCGATCCCTGCATTCATAAGGAAGATTAAGTTTGAATTAGTACCCACTTTACAATGGGTCTATAAATCATCAGTGGAGATAGAAGGTTCAGCGATCTTTACAACATTTGATGTTTCAGCGTCAGTGGTAACCTTCACTTTGGTTAATTTCTTAACCTTAGTGGTATTTTTCACCTTGGCAGATTTTTCATCTTTGGTGTCCTTCTTTGCCTTGGAGGCATTCATCTTCACCTTTGCTGATTTTTCAGCTTTGGTGGTTGTGGGGCACTTACTAACTGTTGGTCCCGAAAGGTTATACAAGTTTGTAGACGGGGGGGTTGAATACAAACACGCGATTTTTACTTTTCTAAATTGTTTATTGATAAATGAAGACAATTTACAACTTGTTGCGGAACAAGATTAAGGACTAATCCTAATCTAAACAAGTTAAGAACACTAAGTTTCTTGCACTAGAATAAGATAGAAAGGAGATAAGGAAATTACGAGTAATAGCCTAACACACAGTAGTAAGGAAGAATAAGAAGATGGCTGAGCACACTTCATTTCTGAAGTAGGGTTCTTCTTATATACTGCACGCATTTAATGCATGGCAGTATTGCTTTACACGTGGCAGCAACTGAGTAGTTGCATGTCATTGACCTTTGTAGACAACCTTAGTAGCCGCATGGTGCACAGTGTAGAATCAGAGTTTGTTGTACGATCATAGACAAAAGGGATGTCCGTTCTGACATTTCGTACGGAGACGTGCAAGGGAGGAAAGACAAAAGTAACTTGTAGAGGAAGACTTCATGATCAGCTTTCGTTGAATCAGTACTCTATCAGCGAATGATAAAGCTCAGCGATTGCTGAAGTCTTCTACTTGTAACTTCACGTTGAGTGGACAAATCTTGGCTTCGCTGATATCCGCATCAGTTCATTAATAGACTTGCCGTTGTTCTTGAGCTTGATCTTCGACTTCAGCGTAGAACATATGTTGACGTGAAACTTGTCTTCAAGGATCATAAGTAAACAACTAACTTATCAGCGATCATCACAAAGACTGAACAGGCTCAGAGCTACTGGATGAATAATGTTCGCTGAACTTTAAACTTAAAGAGCGAGAGTTCCTATCAGCGGTACTGTAAAGTCTTAGTACTTATCAGCGATAGTGAAACTCTAATACATATTGTTTACTTACAATTTTCACTAAGTGTTTAAGAAAGGGTCATTATCAAATCACTGAGGGTTTGGATCAACAATCTCCCCCTATTTGATTATGACATAGCAACAAAGAAAATTGCTAAGTATGAAAACATAAGGATAGAAAGAACTCATAAAATATTTGTCCCTTTTACTGTTTTTTGGGATCTTTTCAGTACTGATGGAGTAAAGTACATTCACTGAAATTTTTCTTTAAACTTTGTAAAGGTTACAAAGGGAAATGGAAAAATTACAAGTACAGCAAATAAAATTACAAGTACAAAAGATGTAGACAGATAAAGATAGAAGAATTACAAAGGAGATCCTATCCGTCATAAGGTTCTTCCTTGACAAGAAGTTCATCAAGGGTCTTTGATGTGGGAATCATCCAGTCAGGGACCGTTACTCCTTGATCCTTTTTGTTCTTTGCTTCTTCAAAAATCAAGGGCTTAAGGTATCGAGCCTGAAGGTCGCGTCTGAATTCACACCAGTTGTTAGATCTGAAGTTTTGTCAATAAACCAAGTGTTGAAGATCTGATAAGAAGACTCAGATGTTCTGAGTAGAGAAGTCAGAGGTCTGACTGTGAAAGCTCAGAAGTATTGATAAGTGAAAACAGAAGTCTGGGAAGAGAAGTCAGATGTCTGAGTTAAGGAGTCAGAAGATCTGAGAAGCGTTATCAGAAGAATGTTCAGAAGTTCTGAACTACCTGTTCAGAACTTATGACGAGATACTTTACTTAGTATTTTATAAACTAATTAGGACACGTGTTATGTTCTTATTAGTCTTTCTTATTTGTACTGTAGCTTTAAGATGTCTGTTGCAGTATAAATAGTAGTTAGCTCAACGTTGCTAACTGATTGATTTTTCCCGTATAACATTGTGTTCATTCTTTGTAATCTTTGAGATTCTCTTTCTCTTAGATCTGTAATTCTGTTCATCATTGAATACAATTGGGCTTGATCATACAACTTCTCAATTACTGCTTTCTATATTGATTGTAAGATTAGATCCTGTTCTTTCAATTGGTATCAGAGTTAATCAACAAACAAATTCGTTCAAGAGTGTTATCGCGAAGATCGATTGATCAATTTCTTGATCATTCAAAATTCGATTCCGCTGCTAGGGCTAGTTCTTGAATTCTTGGCAATTCTTGAATTACCTGTTACATTTCGATCAAGAAACTCGAATTTGTCTTTCTGTTGAATTTTCTTACAATCATGTCTTCTAAAGAATATCTAGCCATGGGATCTGAAACCAAACCGCCTGTTCTTATACCAGAAGAGTATCAGCAATGGAAAATCTGAATGATCCAATTCCTAGACAACATTGATGAAAATCTTATGATCTCTATTCGAGAAGGTCAAATTGAAGTGTACATCGATGTTGCTGCAACTCCTGCTACAGAGACAACTCCAGAAATTCCAGCGACCAGGGTGAAAAAGAGTTATTCCCAATACACAGCTGAACAGAAAAATAGGCATGCTATTGACAAAAGAGCAATTACTTTGATGACTTTGGCTGTCCCAAATGAGGTTCTTAACAGGATTGACAGTGGATCATCAGCTAAAGAAATGTGGGACGAATTGGAAAGGCAGATGCTAGGAACTGTGAGATCTATTCAGGCAAAGTTAAATCAAAGCATAAATGCTTATGAAAGGTTCAAAGCAAAAGAGTCAGAAAGTTTGACACAGACATACAGTAAATTTTGCACTATTCTAAATGACTTGAGAAGAAATGGACTGAAGAAAACGAAGTCAGAAATAAATTACAAATTTCTGAACAGTCTAAATTCAGAATGGTCATCATTTGCCATAAGTCTGCAAATGAACAAGGATATGTGTGAAGAAGACTTAAATGATCTGTTCTGTGTTCTTAATCAACATGAAGATTCTGTCAAGTTAGTTGTGGAAGAGAAGAAAAATGTTGCTGATCAGTTAGCATTCTTATCAAAGTCCAAAGCAATCAAAGCACCCAAAAAGACTGCATATCTATCAGAGATACCTAATCTGGAAGAATCTGACAAGGAAGAAGGATCAGAAGATGATGAAGATATCAAGATAATGGCTGAGAAACTAGCTTTGTTGACAAATACTTTCAACAAAAGGTATGGGAAGGGTAGATTTCAAGGAAATTATAAGAGAGTTGGGAGTTCAGATTATAAGAAGAAAGAAGACAGAGAAGAAAATAAGTTTGAAAAGAGAGTAGAGAGAAGTGAAGAAAACAAAGAAGAGAAGGATGAGAGAAAAGAAAAGAATCTGTGTTTCAAATGTGGAAAATCTGGCCACTATGCTAAGGATTGCAAAGTTAAAATTGTAAAAGACTATGAGTACTACACCAAGAAGGCTCAACTTGCAAAGAAGAGAGATGATAAAATTGCTTTGTTGGCTGAACAGGAGAATTGGTTGTACTATACTTCTGATGAAGATGATCATATCAACTTTCCACAGATGCAGAGCTATATGGCAAAAATGAGGAATGAGGATGATTCTGATTTTGAAGATGCTGATTCTGAGTCATCTGCTGAGGTACATTCTTCACTTGAATTAGAGTTAATGACACAGATTGGTGAAATGAAAACTGAATTTGCTAATCTAAGAAAACAGATAAAAGGAGAAAGAAATTTGGTTAACAAATTCAGAATTGAAAAAGAAGTAATAAAAGAACAATATGAAGAATCTGAGGCTGAGAAACAGAAAGTTAAAGATGAAAATTCTGAATTGATGAAAAGGCTTTCTGAACTAAAAGTCGAGTTTTCAAAAATAAAGGATGAAAAAGGTGATTTACAAATAAAATTTGATATGTTATTTGAAGAAAGAAAGAATTTATACACCAAGATTAAAGAATTAGAAGATCTGAATTTGAAAAGGGGTCAGACTCAGCAAACACTAAATCTTTTATTAAGCAATGTTAAAGATACAAGATTTTACAACCCAAAGAAGGGATTGGGATTGGAAGAAAATGTCACTTTAAAAAGAGCTTCAATCAACTTGTATGAAAAACTTCAAGTTTCTAAGCCAAAAATCCCAGAAATTGTTGAAGTTTTCATAAGACCTGCTAGTTCTATAACAAGTTCTGACAATTTGCAAAGACCAAACTCTAAAAAGTCAGATGAGAAAATTTCTGAGTCTAAAACAGAAAAGTCAGTTGGTTCAGAAGAAAAGGTTAAGGAAGAAGTTTCTAAACCAACAGATGAGAAGCCAAGATACAATGATACTAAATTCAAGTATGATTCTTTAAATGTCAGCTACAAAAATAAACAACCAAGTTTTTCATATCATGACATTGAGAGCATATTTGACACAAGTAAAAATTCTGAAACAGTCAATCAGAAGTCTGAAACTTCTAGTCAGGATTCTGAACTTTGTAGTCAGAATTCTGAGTCTAAAGATCAGACATCTGAGTCTGTAAATCAGAACTCTGACTTAGGTAGTCAGAAGTCTGATTCAACTGGATTTTCTGAAACAAAATCAGATGAATTTTTGCAACTTGAAAAGAGATTTAATCTTGTGAGTCAAGAACTTGAGGACTTAAGGAAAGCTTATAATGAACTTGAAAATGATTTCTGTGAGGTGGATATTAAACTTGAAGAAGCTTTGAAAGAAAAGAATATTTTTATTCAGAAAATAACAGAGCTTGAAAAACTAAAGACTGAGTATGATCTTTTTTAAATTAATGCTTCAAGAGAAAATGATAAATTCTTTAATGAATCAAGTACATATGAAAAAGGTGAATCATCTAATTCTTCTAACAAAAAGAACTTGAATTTTTCAGAAAAAGAAGAAAGCAAAAGGAAAGATGATCTTGCAAAGTTGAATGATCTGAAAAGGGATCTTGAGAAGCTTAGAATGAAATCTACTTCTGAACTCAAAGCTAGAAATTCTTGTAATAAGGGCAATTATACTCTGAACAATATCAATAAAAATGAAATGATCTATGTTTCAGATTTATTGTCACTTGCAAAGAAAAATCTTGTTTGTGTTAGATGTAAAAATGATTCATTTCAATATTCTCATAAATGTCAAGTCAAAATAACTTATGTTTCATACATAAGAAAAGATATTCAGAAAATTTTTGTTCCTCAAAATACAGAAAAGAAGAAAATTTCTGTTCCTCAGACTCAGAAGAAAGAAAAGATAAAAGAAAAGAAAGTTGAAAATATAGCAAAACCAAAAGTTACAAATCTCAAAAAGAATTTGAACAAGCTTGTAAGCAGAAAATGTTCTGACTTCATAAAAGTTCAAGGAAAGTGGTGTTTGAAGAAAGATTTTGAGTGGAGAGTAAAAGGTACTAATGTTAAATCCAATGACAAAGCTAACAAAGATGGACCCATTCCAAAATGGGTACCTAAACCTAACTGATCCTTTTGCAGGGCTGTCATGTGTGGTTTTTAGATTCAGGAGCTTCAAGACACATGACAGGTCAGAAGTCTTTTCTATCAAACTTCACAGAAAAGGCTGGAGGAGCAGTAAACTTTGGAAATAACAGCAAAGGACAAGTCAAAGGTTATGGGGATTTAACTAAAGGGGATCTGACTATCCAAAAAGTTTTCTATGTTGAAGGTTTACAGCATAATCTTTTCAGCATAAGTCAGTTTTTAGACAGTCTTTGTCAAATTAAGTTTCAAATAACAGGTTGCATGATTTTAACTGAAAATGATGTTAAAGTCTTCTGGGCCAAAAGACATATGGACTTATTTGTAGTTAATTTTTCAAAATTGAAAACATTAAATACAGTTTGTCTTTTATCAAAATCAACTGCAAATGAATGCTGGCTTTGGCACAGAAGATGTTCTCATCTGAATTTCAAAGATCTTAATAATCTCGTTGCAAAACATCTGGTTAAAGGCTTACCAAAGCTTAAATTTGAAAAAGAATCATTATGCTCAGCTTGTGAAATGGGCAAGATGAAAAAGAGTTCTCACAAATTAAAAATGGACTCATCTTGCAAAGCACCATTAGAAATGATTCATACTGATCTTTGTGGTCCAATTTCAGTTCAATCTATGGGAGGAAAGAAATATATGCTTGTGATTGTTGATGAATTCTCCAGATACACATGGGTTGAGTTCCTAAGAGCTAAGTCAGAAGCTGCTACTACATTGATAAATTTTATCAAAAGGATTCAAGTTCTCTTACAACTTCCAGTTCAGAAAATCAGAAGTGATAATGGAACAGAGTTCAGAAATGAGACTCTTCAGAATTTTTTAGAAAGTTCTGGGATTTCTCACAATTTTTCTGCTGTCAGAACTCCTCAACAAAATGGTGTTGTTGAAAGGAAGAATAGAACTCTAGTTGAAGCTGCGAGAACAATGCTGGCTTATGCAAATCTTCCTACTTTCCTATGGGCTGAAGCAATTGCAACTGCTTGTTTTACACAGAATAGAACTTTAATCAATAAGAGATTAAATAAGACTGCTTATGAACTGATAAATAAAAGAAAACCATTAATCAAATTCTTTCATGTTTTTGGTTGCAGGTGCTATGTTCTTAGAGACAGAGAAAATCTTGCCAAATTCGATAAAAAGGCAGATGAATGATACTTTGTGGGTTATTCTTTAACTTCCAAAGCATTCAGAATCTACAATAGAAGAACCAAGAGGATGATGGAGAGCATAAATGTAACTTTTGATGAAGCCAGAATGCGGACTTCTGAACAAGACAGTTCAGAACTCATGCTGAACAAGACAAAAATGACTTCTAATCCTATTTGTTCAGAACTCAATTTACTGTTTAAGGATGCTTTTAGTGAACTAATTTCTGATTCTTATGCAGAATATGAAAACCCAAAGATGGTCAAAGAGATGAAAAATAAGACTCCAGAAATAGTTCAATCAACTGTAATTTCTGACAAAGGTCCATCAGAGGAATGTCCAAATCTAATAAATACAAGTGGTGAAAATTCTGAACCTTGTAATCAGAATTCTGATTCTTGTACTCAGAACTCTGAACAAGTCACTCAGAATTCTGACTTCATTAATCAGAACCCAAACTTGGATATGACTCTTATTCATACATCAGAACAAGGGGACAGTTCAGAATTACAAGCAATCATTGATGAGAATGATGCAAACAACAATTATTCAGAGATTGATGTACTCCCTAGTGCAAATAAATGGACTAAAAATCATCCTATTCATCAAGTAATAGGTGATCCTTCAGCAGGAGTAAAAACCAGATCAGCTACAGCAAATGAAGCAATGTTTGCTGGTTTCTTGAGTGTGATTGAACCAAAGAAAGCTAATGAAGCCCTAGAGGATCCAGACTGGATTTCAGCAATGCAAGAGGAATTGCTTCAATTTGAAAGAAATAAAGTTTGGAGACTCATTCCAAAGCCTGAAGGTAAATCTATTATTGGAACTAAATAGGTGTTCAGAAACAAAAAGGATGAATCGGGTGTTGTCATCAGAAACAAGGCAAGATTGGTTGCTAAGGGATACTGTCAACAAGAGGGAATTGATTATGATGAGACATTTGCACCAGTGGCAAAAATAGAGGCAATCAGAATATTTTTGGCCTATGTTGCACATAAAAACTTCAAGGTGTATCAAATGGATGTCAAATCAGCCTTTCTAAATGGCAAACTTAATGAAGAGGTGTATGTCCATCAACCTGAAGGTTTTGTTGATCCAGAATTCCCTGATCATGTTTATATTTTAGACAAAGCTTTATATGGTCTAAAACAAGCACCACGAGCCTGGTATGACACTCTTACTAAACACTTGTTAGGTTCAGGATTCAAGAAAGGTAAGATTGACACAACTTTGTTTTTAAAGAAACAGGGTGATGATTTGATTCTGATTCAGATTTATGTTGATGACATAATATTTGGTTCTACTAGTCCAGAATTATGTGATAATTTTTCAAAAATCATGTCATCTGAATTTGAAATGAGCATGATGGGTGAGCTGAATTTTTTCCTTGGTCTTCAAGTCAAACAATTACCAAAAGGTATTTTTATAAATCAAGGAAAATATGTCAGAGATATTCTGAAAAAGTTCAAAATGTCTGATTGTGCTTCTATGAGAACACCTATGGCAACTAACATAAAGTTAGATGCTGATCTCAAAGGTGTTCCAGCAGATATCAAAATCTATAGAGGCATGATTGAGTCATTACTTTATTTGACTGCAAGTAGACCAGATATCATGTTTTCTACCTGTTTCTGTGCTAGATTTCAATCTAACCCGAAAGAATCACATATGTTGGCTGTCAAAAGGATTTTAAGATATCTCAAAGGAACACCTGATCTAGGTTTATGGTATCCAAAAGAAACTGACTTCAAATTGACTGCTTTCACTGATGCTGATCATGCAGGAAGTAGGTTGGACAGAAAGAGTACATCTGGTGCTTGTCACTTTTTAGGAGATAAAATAGTGAGTTGGGCATCAAAGAAGCAGAATTGTGTGTCCACTTCAACTGCTGAAGCAGAGTATGTTGCTGCTGCTGCTTCATGCTCTCAAACAATGTGGATGAGAACACAACTCATGGACTATGGATATCAGCTTAACAAGATTCCCATCTATTGTGACTCAGAAAGTGCAATTGCCATTACTCAGAACCCTGTTCAACATTCGAAGACTAAACATATAGATGTGAGGTATCATTTTATAAAGGACTATGTGGAAAAAGGAACTATAGAGATGCACTTTGTGCATACAAAGTATCAATTGGCTGACTTGTTCACAAAGCCTCTTGATCACAAAAGGTTTTCTTTTCTCATATGTAAAATAGGAATGCTTAATCTGACTAATTGAAAATATTTTTTTCTTAAAAATGCTAAATTTTTCTAAGTAAAATTGTCTGAGTAGTGTACTCAGAACACTGAGTCTTGAGGTCAGAACTTCTGAGTCTTAAGATCAGAACTTCTGAGTCTTGAGTTCAGAACTTCTGAGTCTTGAGGTCAGAACTTCTGAGTCTTGAGGTCAGAACTTCTGATTCTTGAGTTCAGAACTTCTGAGTCTTGAGGTCAGAACTTCTGAGTCTTGAGATCAGAACCTCTGAATCTTACGGTCAGAGATTCTAAGTCAATACATCAGCAATCTAGCTTTCAAAAATTTATTTTTGAGAAATTAAAATACTTCAACTGTGTGGATTATGCTTCTTCTATTATCTTTTCATCTCATCTTTATGTATCATTAATAGTCAAATGCATGCTCAAGTCAAGGGGGAGCATCAAAATTCCTTTGGAAATCATTTTGTGATGCTTAAAAGATTTGCTTTCATTTTCTATCTCTGATTATTCTAAGAAGAACAAGCTTTTCATGAAAAATTTTGTTGTTATTCAAACTATATCTGAATTAAATTTTTTTCATATTCAGATATAAGATTTTAAATGATTTTTTAATTCATCATAATATGAACAGAATTTTGATGATAAAAAGTGTTTCTATCTGTTCAAACCTCTTCTGAATAATCAAAATGTTTTATATTTGTCAGAAGTTGATTTTAAATGACATTTTGGTTACAAGGTAAAATTCTTCTGAGAAGAACAATCACATATCTGATAAAGAAAAGTCAAAACATCTGAGCATGTTATTCAGATCTTTGACTTGAGTCAAAATTCTATCCACTAACACGTGTCAGCTTCATATTTGTTTGATTATGCCACACATTTCATTTAAATCCTCTGTGGCATTTCAAATGTGTTGACTCCGTTATAACATTGATTTCGCTTTTCCGTTAAACCTTTCAACTTCGCGGATTTTAAATAGGTCTTAAAATCCCTATTTCAAATCTTTTCAAATTCCAGAGCGAAAAGTGAGATACGAATCAAATCCAGAGTTCTTTGAATTTGTTTTCTTCTTAAATCATGTCTAGAATACGAAGGAGTGGTCAAATTTCTCTACACTCTACAAAATCGATAATGGATTCATCTGATTCGGATAATGATGAAGTACATAATAGAGTTGTAGAGGAAGAAGCAATAAGAAATGATGGAGAAGATGAACAAATGGATGAATCTGAAGGAAATGCGGATGAGGTAAACGTTAATATTGAACATGAACAAAGTGCTGCAGGTTCTATTATGTCAGATAGACCTATTTTAGTGGAAAGAATTGTTCCTGAGAGTGAATGGCTGAAATTATCTGAAAATAACTGTGTTATATTATTTGAGGAAAGTCGTTTTAAGCCTGAACACAGAATTATCATGGAGTTATTCAAACACCATCCGTACAGAAAATGGTTTACACGAAGTAAAAATGTGCCTGTTCAGTACATACAACAATGGTGGAAACATCTTAGGTTAGAAGATAATAAGTTTGTGTCTGAATTTGGAGGAGTGACATTTGCCTTATCTATCTCTGCCCTAAGAGAAATGCTGAATTTACCAGAGAAAGATGATGTACAAAGAAGGACAGATTTTGAGGACTCACCCTTAACAGAGGAATTAATAGCAGAGTTTATGAAGTTGGGATACAATGAAGGATTGAGGACTCTCAGTTTGTTCAGAAGAAACAAATTACCACCTATTTGGGCTTGCTTCTTTCATGTGGTAAATAAATGTGTGTCAGGGAAGAATAGTTCTGCTGATCAAGGTTCTAAACAAATTCTTCAGATCTTTCAGGGTTTAGTGAAGAATAGGCATTATGACTATACTTTAATACTTTGGGAAGACATGAAGAATACATTTGAGAAGAATCAGAAAGCAATTCAGAAGAAAACAAAGGATGCTCCACTGACATACATTCCTTACATAAGGTACTGGCAAATTGTTATTTGGTATGCCATGCAGGAAAACAGAACAATCTCAAGAAGAACAAATGAAGAGCATGGTCCTACATTTTATTTGGGTAAGATGACCTCAGTAACAAGACTTGAAAACTATCCCAATCATAAACTATTGCCAAAATCACTTAGGAACTATATTCCAAGGGAGAGTGAGATTTTAAAAGCTTATTGCACCTCTATGGGAATTGAATTACCTCAAATCCCTACCCAAGAGGACCAACCTGAGAAGAGAGGTGAGGGGTCTAGTCGAAATAGAGAGGGGGAGGATGTTCAGATGGGTGAACATTCTGAGAGACTTGAGAGGGAAAATTCTGAGAGCTTGGTTAGATTTGGTGAGGAAAAACAGAATGAGAGTGATGAGGATGAGAGATTGTCAACAGAGGTTCAAACAGAAAGAGATGCCTCTGAACCAGCTAATCTTGACCAGGTAACCACAAATGCTATTGGTTCACATCTCTTGGTGTCCAATATTGAAACAAACACCATGGACCTAGTGGTGGATCTTGAACAACCCATCCATATCCACACAAAAGCATTTCAACATGCTACTGTTTCACACAAATCCGGGGAACCATCCCAAACTCATTTGGAGGGAGGTGATAAATCCCAATCTATTTTTCAACACATTGAGTCTGAATATCACAGTCCTATTCATATTGAGCCTGAAATTCCTTCTGACACTTGCACAAATCAGGAATTTCGTATTCCTGAAACAACATTCATAGACATACCTAATGTTGGGTGTCGAGGATTGGATGGAAGTCCTGGTGAGGTGAACATTACAAAAGCCTCATTCAAACGTGCATCTGTTGTACAAGATGACTGTGTGTTATCTACAGGCCATGAGCCCTCTGGGCACATGAAAACTGGACCATCTGTTGGTTCAGGTTCACTGTTAGAAACTTCTGAATTTGAAAAGATTCAGAAACAAAACAAGGAGATGGGGGAAAAAGTAGAAAATTTGGAGAAGAAGGTGGAGGATTTGAATGATGAGATGTCAGATTTGAAAGTTGTGTTGGAGAAAAAGTTGATTTCTGTTGAAACCAAAGTAGATGATGTAAAGAAATCCTTGGATTCTCACAAAAAGGAGATCATGGATATAATGTCTGGTTTTCAAAAAGATATGTTAAAACAAATGTAAGGGATGCAGGAATCTATACTGAAAGCACTTAGTGTATCATTGCCTTCTACTTCAACGCCTCTTGATCTTGTTCCTACTGCAGAAACTGAACCTGAAGGTACTTCTAATCAGAACTTGAAGAGAAAGTTTGATGATAATGAACCTCATGATCATCAAAAGGGGGAGAAAAGACAAAGGTTAAGTTCTGATGATGATATTGGCATAGAAGATTTTGAGATGGCAGATATGCAATTAGCTAGTACAAAAAGTTCAGAAGATCAGACACAGGAAAATTTAAGGGCAATAACTCAGATAGTTCAGATTGATAGCTCAGATACAGAGGAAATGGAGTTGGAAAGTACAGATGGTGGTGATTCAGATAAAACAGAGGAATTGAACTTAGACATAGAAATGGAAGGAAACTCAGATGAAACTGAAGCTATTGAGGAATCTGTATTGAGATCAGAAAAGACAGTGGAAAGTGAAGTGGTCAACATGTGTACAGATATTGTGGTGTATAACAAAGAAAATATGACGGATTCTGAATTAGAAGAAAGAAGGTTAAGTGAAGAGTTGATCAGAAGGATGCATAATAATTTAGTCAGAGCTTTGAATGTTCAAAAAGTTCAGCAAGGAATAAAAATGGTAAGACCTATTGATCTAATGGGAGAAGAAGACAGAACTGTGAATTATACTCAGGATTTTGAAGATGATTTTATATTTAACTTTTGTGATGAGTTAAATACAGAAGAAGAGTATGTGAAAGTGAAAGACTTCTTTATGCCTTCTGAGTATGTATTCAGAAAACCAATTGAGATCCCAAAGATTAACTTGCAAAGACTAGAAGAACCTGTATGTGATTTCATTCTAGAGTTAAGTGATGTGCCATTAGCCAGACAATTTCATGATGATATTTTTCCTGAGGAAATATATGATAAACTCTACTACACAGAAGGAGAGTATGAGCCTTTGGAAAGTAACATTGATGGTTTTATGGATGACAGAGCTCAGATGGTCTACTCAGAAGCTTCTAACAGGTTCAGAGTTCCTGACTCAAAACTGCATATTCAGAAAAGAATTGAGAAAGTTCTGATGTTTCAACAAGATGAATTCAATGGTTTAATGTTTGTTAGAATGGAAGTACTGAAAGAAAGAAATACAAAGGTTTCCATGTCTACTTTTGATTTTCACAGATTGACTCTTGATGATCAGATCTTTCTAGTCAAGTTCTTTGCCAGCACTGAAGAAGTCTTGATAGAAATTGAATGCAGAAGACTTCTGGGTATCTATGTCAGAAATATATACTTGTATGACTTCCAATTAGCTATTGAAGAAAGAAAAGAGAAGTGTAATCTGAGTTCTCCCACAAAGAAAACAGAAATTGGTTTGCATTTGAAGGGATTTGTGAATGAAGGAATGGAGACAGAAGGGTTCACATATACAGTTCACGAAAGGCTTGAATTGTTCAGATTAAAAGAGTTGGTGAAGTACAGTGATGCAACTCTGAATTGGTTATTGATTAAAATGGAAATAAGTGTGGAAACTGAAAGAGAGAGTTTAAAGAAAAGATGTATGAACTCTGTGAAAAGGAGGTTGGATCTTAGAAGAAAAATCAGAAACTGTAGTGAATGGTTGCTATCTGAGGTGAATCCCAAAAAGATTCTACATAATGATTTTGTGTTTCCTGCTGAGTATGAAGTGAATGAAATTCTGTCAGATGAAGTCGAAGAAGTGCAGAACACAACATCTCAGAATGTGCAGATAACTAGTTTTGATCAAGCTGAACAGTCTGAACCCAAAGAAGATGAAATATCCATTGATCTAAATGGATACTTTCTTGAATTTGATTTGCCTGAGTTCTTCAAACCAAAAGAAGTACAATTCTTGGATGTGTATTATGATAGACCTAAGGAGACTCAGATCTGGTTGGCTGAAAAATCAAGATGTCTTGGCAAAACAAAGCAAGCCGTTTACTCAGATTTTTTAATTACTGGAATCAGAGAATTGAGGGTTAAGAAATTCAGAAAGATGGAGTACTTATCTTTTGAAGTTCTGAGAGAAGATGGCAAGGTTTATTACTTTACTGATGCAGATTTTGAGAAACTATCAGTGGTTGACTTCTACAGATTACACAGCTTTCTATGCTTCAAAGAGTCGAGCAAAGACAGAAATGAAAGGAAGGCAAGAAGTGTGGTAATTGAGGCCATGTTCTACATCTTAAGGTGGCACTGTTATACAGATCATCAAATAGCTTTGTACTTACAAAAGTCATGTGTTTATCTGGCAAATCCCAACACAGATCATGAACAGAAAAAGGTGTTAAAGACTGGAAGTGTTCACAAATATCCAGATTTGGGAGTATTTTTGAAAAACAAAAGTGGAAAGATCTTCTTCAGAGCAAAGGAAACTGCAAAATACTGTTCTGGAACTTTAAGAATCATAAAGCATAATTTGGAGAAAAAGATGCTGAAAGTGAAGGAAGCAAACATGACTCAAGAAGTAATCAATCAGCAAGTTGAAATTATTCAAGAAATCATTGACAAAATTGATAAGAGGCTTAATCTGAGAAATGTGCTACTTCAGAAAATTGTTCCTGCTCTGAAAGAACTGGATGATGCAAAGTTTAAGTTTATTTGACAAAAAGGGGGAGATTGTTAGATCTGAAGTTTTGTCAATAAACCAAGTGTTGAAGATCTGATAAGAAGACTCAGATGTTCTGAGTAGAGAAGTCAGAGGTCTGACTGTGAAAGCTCAGAAGTATTGATAAGTGAAATCAGAAGTCTGGGAAGAGAAGTCAGATGTCTGAGTTAAGGAGTCAGAAGATCTGAGAAGCGTTATCAGAAGAATGTTCAGAAGTTCTGAACTACCTGTTCAGAACTTATGACGAGATACTTTACTTAGTATTTTATAAACTAATTAGGACACGTGTTATGTTCTTATTAGTCTTTCTTATTTGTACTGTAGCTTTAAGATGTCCGTTGCAGTATAAATAGTAGTTAGCTCTACGTTGCTAACTGATTGATTTTTCCCGTATAAATTTGTGTTCATTCTTAGTAATCTTTGAGATTCTCTTTCTCTTAGATCTGTAATTTTGTTCATCATTGAATACAATTGGGCTTGATCATACAACTTCTCAATTACTGCTTTCTATATTGATTGTAAGATTAGATCCTGTTCTTTCACCAGTAGATGAGGTCTCTGAGCTGTTCGATGGGAGTGATGGGAAGCTTAGAGATGCGTTGAAAGTGTTGTCTTCCATCATAGTCTAAAAAGAAGATACCATAGGGTTCGCTTAAGACTTTTCCAGGTATGAAGGTTTCACAAGGAGGCAGAGAGGTGTCAAGCGTTGAGAGGTCAGGGTCAGGACCAAGTACTTCAGCACGTGAAAAACCAATACATGTTTCATTCCGTATAGGAGGACCTGAATCTGCGGGTTTTGTCTTTTTCTTTGCAGAGGCCCTTCTTTGTCGAGATGGAAGAGGAGTGGGAGGAGGAATATCCACAGCAGAAGATACCAAGTCGGTCTGTCGATTTATCAGGTTCTCGACATGATCCTTGTATTTAGAACGTGACTTCTGAATGGCTATTCTGATCTCCAACCATTCAGAGAAACCGTACTTCGTGATAGCTTCAGCATAGAAGTGTTCCTGGGTATCGTCTTCTCTGAATATGTCGATTTCAACAACTGGAACACTGATGAATGTTCTTCCAGTGATGTGTACCTTGTTGATTCTGGCAGCCTGATATCGAAAGTGTACTTTTTCTTTACACCATTTCAAGGTAGATTGAGATACCTTGGTCTTCTTTTCGATAATCTTCTGGGCGCCTTCCCACAACTGACGTTGGACTTCGATGGGAGTTCTTTTCAGTTTGGGGTCTTTCACTGATTCTTGGGTAAGCTGGATGGCGAGGGCCTTATCTTTTTCTTCAGCTTCCTTCTTTTCAGCAAGTAATCTTACAGCTCTGAGGAGATCAGCGTATTCCTTCTTTGATAACCTGAACCTTTTAGGAACAGGGACTTTGTCTCGTGGAAGGATGATTCGCTGATCCTCAAGCTGTTTGATCATTGCATCTCTCTTTTCTTGATCTTCTTCACTTAGCGTTTGAGGAGCCAAGGAAGGTCTATTTTTGTGAGAGAGTAGTTGTTCTTCAGGTTCATCAGTCTCAGTGGTTAAATCTAACACTGGGATTATTTATTCAGCTCTTGTGGCTGGGATTATTGTTGGTGTAGTTGTAGGAGCTTCAGCGGGATCCTCAAACAGGGGAGAGGACTAGCTGAAACACAACGATCGTTTAAGTAAGATTATGGGAAGAAAGAGATAGAGAAAAGAATGTGGTTAAGTGTATAGAGGTTTTATGGATAGAAGGATTGAGATTGAGAAGGGATAGAGGAGGGATGCAGAGTAGGGGAATAGAAGATACTGTACCTGACAAACTGGCTTTATCTGAAGGATGGACAGATTGCCTTCTACAGCGGGGCCTTTGTTTTTACCTTTGTCAGCTTCAGATGCTGCAGACTTAGTCTTCTCCCCTGATGGTTCGTTTATCGAAATCCCTTTCTGAGCTGGGGCTTTTGCGATAGGCTGAACAAAGAAGAACGAGTCATCATCATCGTCATCATCATCATCTTTGGGGGACGATGATGGTTCTTCATCATCGATATCGATGGGTTCTTCGTCTTCAGCTTCTTCTTCAGATTCATCCTCAACAGCATAAGGTTCAGTCACATCAGCAACAGCTTCCTTATGTTGCTCTTCGAGTTGCTCCCCCTCAAATACAGAGGGAGGTTTCTCGGTTCCCTCAGGGTTTTCAACTCCCTGGGGATGTGCAGAAGAAGTAGAAGCAGCAGCTTCAGTTTCATTTGTCTCCCCCTCGTCATTATGGGGATGGTCTTCAACTCTCTTCTCCCCCTCTTCCACATGATGAGTGGGGGAGGAAACAGATCGATCAGTGGCAGCAGCAGTCATAGGATTACTATCTTCCAGGCCAGTAAGTCCCATGAAGGTTTCAATCACAACTATTCTGTCTTCCAGGCCAGAAATAGTAGGACTGATCTTTTTGAGATCATCTCGATCGGCCTGAGTAAAGTGAGACTTTGGGTCATCCAGGCGATTGAGTATCTGCTGAAGGAGTTCTTTTACCGTGGTAACCTCACCCTTAAGAGTACCAACCTCTGTCTTCAATGTTGTGAAGTCATTGGACAGAGTGGTGAAGTTTGTTGTGAGGGTGGTGTTGGTGAGGTTGAGATCGTTGAAAATTGTGGAGTTGGCGGCCAGAGTAGTAGAAAATTGAGCAATGCTGCTATCCACCTTCTCCAGATCAGCACTGGAGGCTTTCTTATCAACCACTTCGGTCAGCCTTTTGAGATTCTCTTCAGCGTCTGTAACCGTTGAAGAGTTTGTGGAGAGAGTGGTGTTGTAAGATTCCACTTTAGTTCCTAAGTCTTTCAGGGAGGTGTTGATGTCTCCCAAGTTAGGACCTGAGAAGGTGATTAACTTATGAACAAAGAAAAGCTCAGAAGTTTGGGGTTGAGAGAGATTAGTGTTAGGGATATTGTGTATACCTGCAGGCGGGTTGGCGAAGTTGTCAAAACCTCGAAAACCTGTAAAAGTTACATAGTCATCTTCAATAGTTCCATGATGACTTGAAGTACCTGCAGGTCCTGTGCTTTGTCCTATCATCCTCTGAAGATTTTCTTTAGCAGTGTCGCTGAGGATGATGTTTGTTGAAGAGAATAGGGGAAGAGATTGAGTGACCAAAGGAGTGGTGAGAGCAATGGAGGATGAGAAGGTTGGTTGGGTGCGGAGTTCAGCGTTGGATCCGCTGTCAATCACTTCAGTCTGTAGAGAGGCTGAAGGAGGTGGGTTCTGTTCCAAGTTTATAACATCAGCGTTTAGAGACGCTGAAGTTGTGATGGAAGGGGTGGCTTGATCAGCTGTGGCAGAGCGTACCACGGAACTATCCATCAACTCTTCAAGATCAGCTGTGGAGTCTTCAGCATGTGAATGCTGGGGGGGGTGCTCCTTGGTTTTCTTGATCCTTTTGGAACCAAGTTGGGAAGTAGATTGTTTCCTTTTTCGAGAAGGAGTGGAGGGTGCAACTTGGGTATCAGCGGTGGGGATTTCCACTGAATGAGCCGCAGAAGTAGAAGAAGGAGGATTAAGAAGAGATAAAAGAGTAGTAAGACGTACCTCGTTTGCCAGAGGCTTGAAGTCGAGCACTTTAGGGCCAACCTGAGAGAGTCTCAGATCACCCTCTTTTGGGTACTTGTCCCCAAGTCCCAGTTGAAAGACGGCGCTGATGAATCTGGGATATGGAAACCATGAAGGTCTATCATCCATATCTACTCTGAATGCAAGGTCGTCATAGATGATCGAGGCCCAATCAACATGGAGACCTTTCAGCAATGCATAGCCCATGGCTTGCTGAGGTTGAGCAGCTTGCTGAGGTTGAGCAGCTTGATCAGAGGAGCCACTCTTCGCTGTCATGCAGCTTATCAGGTGTGCGAAGATGAAGTTCATCTCGCTGGGCATTTTGGACTTCTTGATCAGGGTCAGTTTCTTCTCAATCTCCTTGTCCCTCCCTGTGTCCCATTGACACGGGGTTTTGACACCCCGCGAATCTTACCGCAAGTGTACGGGTCGAAGTCAAGTAATAGTACTTGAGAAAGTACGAGTATCGAATCACGGGGAACTAGGAACTAAGTATCACAATTACTATAAGCTCGATTAACTGGACTGTCGAAATTGGAAGATGGGTTTTAAAACTAATTACTAGCAAATCACAACCTAAACGTAAACGGAACAAAGAACAAATTAAGAACTTCGATAGAGAGAAAAGTTGAGGGTTGGAAATCCTCCGGTTCTACACATGCACACAAACAACTCAAACAATTACCAGTTTATCCCCTTAATGATTCCCAAATCTTTTAAAGTCACCGTTGTCTCTTTCAAGCCACAACGGGTTTTATTTTGAAAAGGATAAGTTTAATCTCTCGATCTCACCTATGGATCTCAAAACACATTAAGTACTCGATTTATATTTAACTTGGCTAGATTTTCTCTCAAAATCAACCTAACGGGTTAATTGGGACTAAGACTTATTCAGTATATCTCTATCACTTATTTATCGTCTTAGGCATGCAATTCCTAGTTCTATTTAACAGTTAATTCTCTCGAACTCAACTGAAAATAATAAATCAATTAAAAGCTAGCTAGACTTTCAAAGGCATTAAACACAAAATCACATGCTTCATTAATCAAGGAAAAACCAATAAAAGTTCAAATCATCTGGTTACATGCTTTATAAACCGAATTCATTCCAACCCCCAACACGAACCGGTTAGTTCATGTCGATGGTGGATTCAAACACAAGAGAGAAAGATGAAACTACGTATGTAAACATGGTAACGCGAAAGATTAAAAACATGAAAAATAACGTGATGAACTCCCTTCAATCGTGCTTGTATCTACGTTCCGTGATGATTGTCTCCGTGATCGGCCCTCTAACGTGACTCCGAAAGCTCCGAAAAGTCGCCGGAAATCGCTCCAAAATCGCCCCTGGTCGTCTGCCGAAAAGTTCGATCCCGAACGAATGACCTAAAATCGGATTTTGTAGCTGAAAAACGCGAAACAGTGGGTTACGCGACTTGTTGCGCGACTTGCAAGTCGCGTGGCAAGTCGCGCGTGTCATTTTTGCTTCGTGGGTCGATTTCTGGTTCGCGGTTCGGGTCCTGGTTCGGCCGCGGGTCTTGGGCTTGACTTTTGGGCTTTCGTTAGGCTTCGTTTGGACTCGTTTTGGGCTCTTTTTAGCTTCTTTTCTCGAGGAATGCCGCCTTTTAGATAACCTGTGTAAATCACTAGATAAACCGTAAAATACACGCCTTTTTACTTGAATACAAGCCAATCTCATTGGTTTGAGAACTGAAAATAACGCCAAAAAGTGGCGTTATCAACAACCCCAAACCGAGCGTTGCTTGTCCCCAAGCAAATTAGCGATAAAATAGAATAAAAGCACACAGTGAAATAACAATAACTGCACAATTCCCAATCGGTACCAAGTGATGCATCGGGGATTTCCCATACCCGTGAATATCTATCTCACTCTCGCCTCATTCTCATTTCGTTTGACCTATGACCTTCCATTGTGAGTTGAACTCGTGACCGTTCCGATTACATTAGGGTTAGACTAAGTCCGAGCATACTAGGGAAAACATTTCGCCTCGACCCTACCTCACGGGATACTCTCATTTCGCTCGAACCTAGGTTATCGCTCGTGTTGTCATGTTTATGGAAGTTATGTACAATAATACTCGAAATATTACATGACAACTCTAAAGAAAGACGCACAAATGTCCAAACTTTTGATCTCAGGAGGAATCAAATAACAAGACAAGGAATATCGGTAAAGGTGGTCATAGACTCTAATCACGTTTTCCAGAAGATCATCCAGGACTTTATAACGGTTGTAACGGGGCTAAGGTTAAGGCTAAGAAACGAAGGGTAAAAGGATCAAAAATCCTCGGCGTGTCAATCATTTGCAATTCTGAACTCTCGTTGCCTCACATTCGCTCACTTGGTCCTTTCTCGTCACTATTGGAGTCGCTTTGACTCACTTATTATGCAGCTCTACTAGAGACTATCTAACTAACGGTATTTTTTTTTATTTTTTTTATGGGACTTCATTGGTCCTCTTTATTTGATTGGGGCATCATTGGCCCTCTTTTCTATTTCTTGACTGGCCTGATTTCTTTCTTTTCCGCTCTATCTCTCTAAGTTCATTACTTCTACCGATTGACACACTTTCGGATTGGGTTGGCTAAGGGTTTAATGATGGGTTTAAAAACGAAAAGGTGAGTGTTTGGCTGCAAAGGGGCTAAGAGTACACGCAGAAGGGTAAAAGGTACGATAGCTAAAAACAGGTTAAATAAAACACACAATGCCTGGAATCATATCTTAAGGTCCACACGATATGGTCTACTATACCCTTACCTAATATCCCGATGTTCGTCTTTGCTACTCAATGCAATAATGTAGCGAGATCATTCTACATTCACGACAAGGAATTCGAAAAAGTGTATATGAATTTAGTGTATGAATCCCTCGAAATGAAAAACGTCTTTTCAAGGCTCAGAACTCACTATTGGGTGGTCTCCACTAATGTCCCTAGTCATGTCCTTTCCCGGTCTTTCCCTAACGGTCACGTCACTATCACAAGATTCTTCCTACAATTGTCGGTCTCAATCATTCAAAACAAAAAATTTAGCTACTTTGATCTAGACACTCAGAAGTGTAGGAATTCTACGTGCATAACTTGGGCCTGATTGGGCAACCCCAAACCTTACCCACACATTGTCCCCAATGTGCAACTAAAATCGCAGGCGATGCGACGCAGTCATTGTGCAGTTATTAAGAAGAGCAGGCAAGGCATCATATAGCATAGCATAAAAAAGACTACCCAAAGTTTCCAAAAAAAGGCACCCCAAACCTAGGTCGTGGCCTAGGTTTGCCAAATAAAAGCCAACCCCAAACCTCGGTAAAACCGAGGTTTGCACAGGGTCTAATGTGAGTGTGTAGATGGTTCAAAAATGAGGTACCCCAAACCTAAGTGAAACTTAGGTTTGTTGCATCTCGTGCAATTAAAATAGAACAACACATCAAACACCACTCTTTTAGCAGAGAAATGATTAGAACAAACCTGTTTTGCCCGGCCAGAGGAGATTCTTGAAAGATTGAGCATTTGGAGAAGGAGGGGAGAGCACGCACACACAAAAGAAACAAACAAACGACGAAAGAAAAACAAGAAAACAGAAACACACAAAGCAAGAAAGGAATAAAAACTGCACGAAAAACGAAAAACGAGGCAAATGGGAATCCCGCGGTTTAGCCCGCGACTTGCAATTCGCGTGGCAAACCGCGTAACCCTCTGTTTCAGAAAACCAACAGAGGGCCCCGCGACTTGCTGCGCGGTATGCAAACCGCGTGACAAGTCGCGTATGTCCCTGTTTCAGCTATTTTTGACTTTTTCGATTTTTCAATTTTTATGGCTTTTTCATTATTTAAACACACTCAAAAATAAAAATAAAACTAAGCACGCAAATTACAAGGAAAACAAACCTTGGTGGGTTGCCTCCCACCCAGCGCCGTATTTAAAGTCGTGGCACGACTATGTGGTTTCAGCTCGGTTTAGTATCCGCGGAATTGGATCGCCCACACATACGGTTCTTCGCGGACTCTTTTACTTTTGTCCCTCCATGACCAGCTTCAGATCCTTCATCTCTTCCAACTCTTACCTTCTCGAACATCTTGAAGATTTCGCTTTGGCCGCCGACTCGGAAGGTTATCTCGCCTTCTTCCATGTCAATCAAAGCTCGGCTCGTAGCCAGGAAGGATCTCCCCAGAATTAACGGGACCTCTTCGTCTTCGTCTATATCTATGACTACGAAGTCGACGGCAAAATAGAACTTACCTACTTTGATGAGCACGTCCTCGACCACTCCATACGGGTATCAGATTGATCTATCCACGAGCTTCAGAGTCATGTATGTCGGGCTTACCTCACCCAGGCCAAGTTTCCTGAAAATAGAAAGAGGCATCAGATTAATACTAGCCCCTAAATCACATAAAACCTTATTAAAAGTAAACTCCCCAATCTGAATAGGGATAGAAAAACTCACTGGATCTTTAAGCTTCAAGGGAGGCTTATTCTGAAAAATCGCGTTGCACTCTTCAGTGAGTGCAACGGTGGCCTGGTGATCAAGTGTCCTCTTCTTCGATATAATCTCCTTCATGAACTTAGCATAAGAGGGCATTTGTGTAAGCGCATCTGCAAAAGGGATGTTGATAGTTAGATTTTTGAAAACATCAAGAAATTTTGAAAATTTGACATCATCCTTTTCCGCTTTCAATCTGCTCGGGTAGGGTACTCTTGGTGCTGCATGCTTGACCGGTGGTGTTACTTCTTTCTTCTTCGGTTCACTTTCCTCGCTTTCTTCAGCTTCAACTTCCTTCACCTTCTCAACCTCTTTTTCCTCAGGCTCGACTTCCCTTGCTGGCTTCCCATTCAGTTCTTTGCCATTTCTCAGATAGATGGCATTGCAATGTTCTTGGTTCCTCTTTTCGGGTTGACTTGGGAAAGTACCGGGAGGTCGGTTTTGTAGGGCTTCAGAGATTTGCCCCACTTGCCTCTCGAGGATCTTAATGGAGGCGGTGTTCTGCTCAGTTGCAGCTTTTACCGTATTCACCGTGCTCGCTAGCTCTCCGACCGTGCTGTCCATTTTCGACATGAACTTCATCATCATCTCTTCCAGCCCCGGTTTCTTTTCTCCGGATGGTCCTTCGCTCCTTTGCTGAAAACCTAGAGGACGGTACACATTATTAGTTTCAGCAAAATTAGAAGAGTTAGAAAAATTACCTGATTGTGGTTGACCGGGCTGATTCCATGAAAGATTGGGATGTCTTTTCCACCCCTCGTTATAAGTGTTAGAGAAAGGATCGTTTCTCGGTTGGCTCCGGTTTGATACAAAATGGACTTGATCAGGTTCTTGAAGGTTGTCGACTTGCAAATGGCTCGTAATCGCTGCTAGTTGGGTTTTTATCTCTTTGAGTTCGTCTGATTCCCGAACACTCGCTACTCGTGCAACAGACGATCGTGGTGTGGAGTAGCTATGCTCGGCTAGATTCTCGATTAACTCGACTGCTTCTTCATAGGTCTTGTTCATAAGAGCTCCCCCGCTGCAGCCGTAATATCATTCTTGAATTGTGGGTGAAGGCCTCCAAAGAACGTTTGGATTATCACCCAGCCATGCAATCCGTGATGCGGGCACTTCTTCAACATCTCCTTATAGCGCTCCCAAGCTTCATATAACGTCTCTTGATCCCATTGCACGAAGTGCGTAATGTCGGCCATCAGTTGAGCAGTTCTTCCCGGTGGGAAAAACTTTTGAAGGAAAGTTGCTTTCAAGTTTGCCCAAGTTGTGATAAGATCTGACGGTAGACCCTCTATCCAGATTTCAGCTCTACCCTTTAATGAAAAGCTGAAGAGCCTTAGCTTGATTACGTTATCCTCCATTCTGTTGATCTTAAACGTGTTGCATATCCGTTCGAAGGCTCGTAGATGCGTGTGGGGGTCTTCAGTTGGTGCTCCCCCGAACTGATTCTGTTGTACCATTACGATGGTACTCGGCTTTATCTCAAAGTAGTTAGCCGCAGTGGTAGGTGGTTGAATACCTATGCGGGCCGCTGCCACATTTGGGTCAGCAAACGACCGCATAGGGACTCTTTCAGGAGGTGGTGGTGGATTGTTGCGAAGCGGTGGAGGATCGTTGCGCGGAGGCGGTCTCTCGTCACCCATATTCAATTGTTTTCTAGCTTTCGATTCTTTACGTAGGCGACGAGCAGTTCTCTCTATTTCTGGATCAAGTTCTTCAATTTTTTAGCTCGTGTTGTTCTTGGCATAAACCAAGTGGTACCTGAAAAGAAAGAAAAACAAAGTCAGTAATCCAAAAACTGAAAGTGATGGAGTGAAACAACGAAATAAAAAATAATGTCCAATCTAACAGCTCTTATAGATGGTAGTGCTATTAATTACAACTAGTTCCCCGGCAACGGCGCCAAAAACTTGACACGGGGTTTTGACACCCCGCGAATCTTACAGCATGTGTACGGGTCGAAGTCAAGTAATAGTACTTGAGAAAGTACGAGTATCGAATCACGGGGAACTAGGAACTAAGTATCACAATTACTATAAGCTCGATTAACTGGACTGTCGAAATTGGAAGATGGGTTTTAAAACTAATTACTAGCAAATCACAACCTAAACGTAAACGGAACAAAGAACAAATTAAGAACTTCGATAGAGAGAAAAGTTGAGGGTTGGAAATCCTCCGGTTCTACACATGCACACAAACAACTCAAACAATTACCAGTTTATCCCCTTAATGATTCCCAAATCTTTTAAAGTCACCGTTGTTCTCTTTCAAGCCACAACGGGTTTTATTTTGAAAAGGATAAGTTTAATCTCTCGATCTCACCTATGGATCTCAAAACACATTAAGTACTCGATTTATATTTAACTTGGCTAGATTTTCTCTCGAAATCAACCTAACGGGTTAATTGGGACTAAGGGGCTGTTTACCAAATTTTCTATTAAGTCCTGTATGGATAAATTTGTCTGTCTCGATAAATTTGTCTGTCCGGATAAATTGTTGGTGTTGTTTACTTTTTTATCTGAATCAACGATCTAAATGATATAAATGACCAATTTACCCCTAAGAATAAATTATATATTATTTGATAAATTTAGTCACCAAAATACCCACTTCTTCATCCCCTTCATCTTTATCACTTCATCTCTGAACCAAACCAAACAAAAGAATTACACAAAAACAAAAGGAATTACATAAAGCAAAAGAATTCATCCTCTCCAATTTATTTTTTCTTTCTTTCTTTCTCCCAGGGTTCAAACAACAGAAAAAAAAATCAATAAGATCATAATTTTAGGTTCATGAAAACAAGTTCCTGGAAAACCACTTTTGTATTCAAAATGAGAGTTTTTGGAAACCAAAATTTGTGTTTAAGGATCTTTTATGTTCAAACATCCCACCCATTTGTATGTTATCTTGTATCCATGTAATCAAAGTTATTGACAGGTTTCTAGAAATCCACATATGAGGGAAAAAAATCAGAAAACCCACTAAAAACATGGGATTTTTCGCCCAAAAAATGGTGTTTTAAGGACATAGAAAGAAATCGAGTGCATAAATCGTTGCATTTTCAGAAGAGATTGGAGAAGAAATCGATCGCAGAAATCGCTGCATTTGGAGAACAGATCGAGTGCATTTGGAGAACAAAATCGACTGCAGAAATCGTAGAGATGAGTGCATAAATCGTTACCTTTGGAGGAGAAATCAAGTTCATATATCGATTTGAAGAAAGCCTTTGAAACCGTGTTCCGTTTGGAGGAGAGATGGGAGTAGGGTTTGCCCTTTTATTTTGGAGGCGTGTTTATTATTAAAAAGGGTAGGGCTGGTCTTTTTTGTGGCTGAACCTGGACAACACAAGGTTTTCATCTGTGCGAATAAGTCCATGGCTGTGCGAATAAGCCGTAAGTAAACACTATATTTTGACTGAGCGAATAAGCCATTTAGACAATTAAGCCCATTAAGTTGTAAGTAAACAGCCCCTAAGACTTATTCAGTATATCTCTATCATTGATTTATCGTCTTAGGCATGCAATTCCTAGTTCTATTTAACAGTTAATTCTCTCGAACTCAACTGAAAATAATAAATCAATTAAAAGCTAGCTAGACTTTCAAAGGCATTAAACACAAAATCACGTGCTTCATTAATCAAGGAAAAACCAATAAAAGTTCAAATCATCTGGTTACATGCTTTATAAACCGAATTCATTCCAACCCCCAACACGAACCGGTTAGTTCATGTCGATGGTGGATTCAAACACAAGAGAGAAAGATGAAACTACGTATGTAAACATGGTAACGCGAAAGATTAAAAACATGAAAAATAACGTGATGAACTCCCTTCAATCGTGCTTGTATCTACGTTCCGTGATGATTGTCTCCGTGATCGGCCCTCTAACGTGACTCCGAAAGCTCCGAAAAGTCGCCGGAAATCGCTCCAAAATCGCCCCTGGTCGTCTGCCGAAAAGTTCGATCCCGAACGAATGACCTAAAATCGGATTTTGTAGCTGAAAAACGCGAAACAGTGGGTTACGCGACTTGTTGCGCGACTTGCAAGTCGCGTGGCAAGTCGCGCGTGTCATTTTTGCTGCGTGGGTCGATTTCTGGTTCGCGGTTCGGGTCCTGGTTCGGCCGCGGGTCTTGGGCTTGACTTTTGGGCTTTCGTTAGGCTTCGTTTGGACTCGTTTTGGGCTTTTTTTAGCTTCTTTTCTCGAGGAATGCCGCCTTTTAGATAACCTGTGTAAATCACTAGATAAACCGTAAAATACACGCTTTTTTACTTGAATACAAGCCAATCTCATTGGTTTGAGAACTGAAAATAACGCCAAAAAGTGGCGTTATCACCCATGCGTAACCCATTGCATCAAAGAATGTAGTGATGGCTTCCCTATCAGCATGGTTTTTGTGGTTAGGCAGAGGGACAACGGGTTTTTCTTTGGAGGCAGTGGGTAGGCTGAGTGCATGCCTGATAATGGCAGGGTTGATTTTCGTTGTGTCAAATTTGGTGTCACATAGAATGACATCAAGGAGTTTCTTAGGGTCTTTGGGTGAAGGAACCGAAGTGTGTCTGGCAGTATACCAGAACTGAGATAGAAGAAATTTATGGGCAGGGGGTACGAAGGTTAAGGCTTTGAATAAGCAGCAGGTTTGGAGAAAATTCACAGCATCATTCAGATGTGTGACTTGCTTTCGAGGAGGAAACTCGAAAAGCGCATAGAGGTTGTTTGGTTTCGAAAAGTCTACTTTCTTAAGCGTAAACTTTACCTGAGGAGCCTTTGGTAGAGTCAGTTTCTCCATTGCAGGATATTTCTCAGCGGTAGGAGCATCAGTTGAAGATGTCATTTTTGTTTATCATATCAACCATGAACACAGATAAAGAACAATGTCTTAATATGGAAAGAATTTCCAAAAAGATGTTGTCGAATTTTGACCATTTCATTCAGACAAAAATGCCTTTGAGAAAGATTAGGGTTTTTCTTGTTTTGAGAAAGAATTACAAAACATAAAGAGTATGTGTTTTCCAGTTTCTATCCGAAGAAGAGATTCTGGAAAAACATATGAAGAACAAGTTTAAGATTTGAGTTTAAAACTTGAAGAACAATCTCGAAGATTGTGTTCACAAAATCATGAAAGAAAATGATTTTATTTTAAGAGAGTTCTTTTGTTGGATCTGTTAAAAGCAATAATAAGATCATAAACAAGTTAAAACAGGTAAATAATGAGAATATTAACCTGGTAGTCGAAGAAGAAGAAGATGAACAGTTTTCTGGAAAACTTGAGTTCAATAAGCAACAGTAGTTTTTCTTGCTTGGAGAAAAGTTCGCGTAAAGGAAAAATATAAACTCGAAATAGTTTATATATAGAGAGTAGAAAGAGAAAATTTTGAGCGGGAAAAGATTTTCATCATGACACGGACACGTGTTTGCATTTGATTGGATGGTAAATGAAACGTGCAAACGTGTGTCAGAAAAAGAACGTGCCATGGCTTATCCGTTGTGATGATGTCACAAACGTCCTTTCACATTTTACAATGTCTCTGAGGTTTTTGAAGACTCAGGGACATTTTGAAAACATGAGACACTGAATAGAAATATCAGTTATAGTTTTAGAAATTTCAATGTATAACTGAAAGGAAGAGATATTCAGCGATGTGATTTGTTTTGAAATCTTGCATTTACATGCGAATGTCAGCGAGTAAAGAGAGAACATACCTTGATATCAGCGAATCAACTTTGTTCAGAGAGAAGATGATAGAATGGGTTATATAAGTTGGTTTTATCCGGTCGTTGATCAAATGTGAACCACTGAAGATTTTACTCTTCAAAGTTCAGCATTCCAAGCTCGCTGATGAGAAAGTTTAATCTTGCCTCATCAAGAGGTTTGGTAAATAGATCAGCTAACTGAAACTCAGTTGGGATAAAATGAAGTTCTATATCACCATTTATCACATGATCTCTGATAAAATGATACCTGATCTCGATATGTTTGGTCTTTGAGTGTAGCACTGGGTTGTTGGCTATAGCGATGGCACTAGTGTTGTCGCAATAGATTGGAATTTTCAAGAGCTGAAGGTCATAGTCCAGTAGTTGATTTCTTATCCACAAGACCTGAGAACAACAGCTTACAGTGGCTACGTACTCAGCTTCAGCGGTGGAGGTGGACACTGAGTTTTGCTTTTTACTTGTCCAACTCACCAGCTTTCCACCCAGGAGCTGACAGCCTCCTGTGGTGCTTTTCCTATCCAATTTGCAACCTGCAAAATCACTATCTGAATAGGCGATTAGATCAAACGGTGAGTCTTTGGGATACCAAAGACCTAGGTTCTGAGTACCCTTAAGGTAACGAAAGATTCGCTTTACAGCGATCATATGAGATTCCTTAGGTTCAGCTTGATATCGTGCACACAAAAAAGTAGCATACATAATATCAGGTCGACTAGCTGTAAGATACAGGAGAGAGCCGATCATCCCATGGTACAGCGTGACATTAACAGGTATTCCATTTGAATCCTTGTTTAATGTCAGCGGTGGTGCCATAGGGGTTTTCATAGCTGAACTCTGAGTTAAATCAAATTTCTTCAGCATATCTTTAACATACTTTCCCTGATTTATGAAAGTTCCTTTTTCATTTTGTTTTATCTGAAGACCAAGGAAATATGTTAGCTCACCCATCATACTCATTTTATACTCTGCTTTCATCCTTTCAGAGAAACGAGTACAAAGGTCAGGGTTAGTAGAACCAAATATAATGTCATCAACATATATCTGAACAAGAATGATATGACCTTTTACTATTCTGAAAAATAGAGTTTTATCGATTTTAGCTCGCTCAAAATTTTCAATTAGGAGATAAGAGGATAGAGTGTCATACCATGCACGTGGAGCTTGCTTTAATCCATAAAGTGCCTTATCCAGTTTATAAACATAACCTGGATGCTTAGGATCTGAGAATCCTGGAGGTTGTTCCACATAGACTTCTTCATTCAGCTTTCCATTTAGGAACGCTGACTTAACATCCATCTGATAAACTTTGAAGTCTTTGTGTACAACATAAGCTAAGAATAGACGAATAGATTCTAGTCTTGCTACTGGAGCAAATGTTTCGTCGTAGTCTATACATTCCTCTTGTCTGTATCCCTGAGCAACGAGTCGAGTCTTGTTGCGGGTTACAGTTCCATGTCCGTCCAACTTGTTTCGATAGACCCATTTAGTGCCTATCACTGTCTTGTCGGTTGGTCTTCGAACAAGATTCCAAACTTTGTTTCTTTCAAATTCTGTCAGCTCTTCTTGCATAGCGCTGACCCGGTTTGGATCTCTGAGGGCATCATCTATTTTCTTTGGTTCAATCAGAGAAATAAAGTTAACAAATAAACAAATATTACCTGCACTTCGTCGAGTCTGAACACCAGCGTTTGGATCACCAAGAATTTGATCAATAGGGTGATTGACAGTCCATCGCTGAGTCGGAGCATGAATTGCTGACTCCACCTGAACTGGAGGTGCTGAAGATGAGGCTTCAGCAACTTCTGGAATATCAGCCAAGAGAGGAGTAGGTGCAGATGTCATTACATTCACTGATTGCTGAGAAGTAGATGGAATGTCTGAGGTAGAAGGTTCAGAAGCAGGCATAGTGTTTAAAGGAATAGCTGAGACCCATGATGTTTCAGCTTCACTAGTCTGCATGTTTGGGATGATAGTAGGACCATCATCTTCAAAGGTATGAGTATGAGGAGTGGGAATATCTTCTGAATCACCAAGATGAGAAAACATCCATTGATTCAGTTCTTCAGTATCAGCAGAGGGTCGAGAATTCGCTGAATGGGATTCGTCAAAGGTGACGTGAATAGTTTCGTCAATAGTTTGTCTTCTTCGATTGAAGACTCTGAATGATTTGGAGATTGAAGAGTATCCAATAAAGATTCCATCATCAGCCTTAGGATCAAACTTTCCAAGGGCATCTCTGTTGTTCAGTATGAAACACTGACATCCAAAGATGTGAAGAAAGCTAATTGAAGGCTTTCTCCCATGGAAGAGTTCGTAGGCTGTCTTGTTGAATCTTTTGACTATCAGCGACCTGTTTTGCGTAAAACAAGCAGTGTTGACAGCTTCTGCCCAAAACTGAGTAGGCAGGTGAGAATCGCTGAGCATTGAATGTGCAGCTTCAATAATAGTTCTATTTCTTCTTTCAGCGACTCCATTTTGTTGCGGTGTTCTCACTGAAGAAAAGTTGTGAGAAATACACTTACTCTCAAAGAAGGAATCAAGAGAACTGTTTTTGAATTCAGTCCCATGATCACTCCTTATTGAGCAAACGGTCATGTTGTTCAGGACTTCCATTTTCCTGACAAAGGTGATGAGTTCTTCAGGGGTGTCACTCTTAGAACGGAGAAACATTACCCATGTATAGCGAGAGAATTCATCAACTATGACCAGCGTATATTTCTTTCCAGCGATGGATTGTTTGTTAACAGGGCCAAACAAATCCATATGGAGAAGTTGTAGAGGAGATGACACTGAGGAAACTTGCTTAGATTTGAAACTAGCTTTAGTTTGTTTCACGTTCTCACACGCTGAACATAAGGACTCTTTAGCGTATGACTGTTGAGGTAGACCATTGACTAACTCTTTAGAAGAAAGAGTATTCAGTGTCTTGAAGTTGAGATGAGAGAGCCTCTTAGCCATAGCCAGTTGACATCAGATGAAGCTTTTGAGAAGAAACAGGAGTTCTCAGTGGTTGTTGAGTCCATGTTTATTACATAAACATTTTCCAAACGATAACCGCTGAGAGCTATCTTCTCCTTTTTGTCAGTAACAAAGCAGGATTCCTTAGTAAAGATTACTTTGTTATCCTTGTCGCAAAGCTGACTGATGCTTAGAAGATTATGCTTCAGCCCTTCAACATATGCGACTCTTCTGAAGGTTGTTGTACCATTTGAGAGTACACCAAACCCTCGGGTATGTCCTTTTCTGTTTCCACCGAAAGTTACAGAGGGACCCTTCTCTTCCTTGTAATCAGAGAGCAGGCTTTTCTTTCCAGTCATGTGTCTAGAGCATCCGCTATCGAGATACCAGATACCCATCTTAACCTGCATTACAAAGGAATATTAGTTTGTCTTGGGTACCCACTTAACCATGTGAACACACTTGTCAGTGGGGGTAAAAGAGGAGGTGGAAGGTTCAGCAGTCTTCGCAGCATTTGAAGTTTCAGCTTTGTCAATCTTCACTTTGGTTAATTTCTTAACCTCAGTGGTCTTCTTTGCCTTGGGGGCAATGATCTTCACCTTAGCTATCTTTTCAGCTTGGGTGGCTGTGGGGCACTTACTAGCAATATGATTGGTAAGTCCACAATGATAACATTTCCTATAACTAAAAGTAGTTCTAGGACCATTTGCATGCTGAGCTTTTGATTTTAAATTAGAAGGACCAGCACCAAGTAAGCTTTTGGTATTTGAAATAGGAGGACCATTCAGTTCTTCGGATTTCTTACCAATAATTTCCACTTTGATTCTAGGAGTAGATCACTGAATAGATCCACGTTGAATAAATCCAGGGATCTAATTCTGTGAACCAGAGGGATAAATCACTGAAGCTTTAGAAGCATTCAGCTTTGGTACAAAGGTACCCTTCTGAGGATTTTGGTTTATTGCAATTCCTTTACCCTTGTCTTTAAAGACTGAGGTAGGTTTTGGATAAATAATTTTTTCTTTACCTTTAGAAGTTAAGGTAGAGATTTCCTCAGGGATAGAAGGTTTTGAAGAGGAACACTAAGATGAGAAAGTGTCAGGGATAGAGGATACGAACATTCCAAACTTAAGCATGGAACGGTCAGTGGTTGGTTCTAGAGTATCAGCTTTGTAACTAAGACCACGTTTATCACTCAGGGGAATCTGAGACTTAATTATCTCAGTGATCGTTGTTGAGGATTTATACCATCCATCAACAATATCTTTTTCAGCTTTTAATGCAGCGATAGCTTCTTCGCGTTCGACTTTGACTAGCTGATTTAAATGAACTTGATCTTTAAAATCTTCTTCAATTTTAGAAAGCTTTTCTATTTGAAGGTGACAGTTTTTAAGCTGTTCAGCGAGATCAAGGTTTTGATTTTCAATAACAGTTTTGCCATTCATGGCTTCATATAAACTTCTAGTTAAGAGATCGATCTTTCGAAGACTATCAGCTTCATCAATATTTAAAATATTGGTAAAGAAGGAAGGTGATACCTTAGTAGCAGAGTTTGAAGTAGAGGGAATGTCAGAATTGTCTTCCTCGTCTTCAAGTTTAGCCATGAGACATAGATTGGCTTCATCATCATCTTCAGAGTCAGATGATTCTTCTTCGTCAGAGGCAGCCCAATCATAGTCAGCCATCAGGTTTTTAGCTTTGAATACCTTTCTTTCATCTTTTTGTATTTTTCATCTCTAGTCCTGGGAGTAAAGTTTTTCTTGGGAAAAGCTGAGGGTCTAGAGACTTTCTTTGACCTGCACTCGCTAGCAAAATGTCCTATCTTTTCACAATTATAGCAAGTAGCAGTAGCCTTATCAACAGGGGTTGATGATCTTGGCTTGTCAGTAATAGGAAGAGGTTTGTTCTTTCTGAAATTACTCTTTCTAGCAAATCTCCTGAACTTATTAGCCATGAATGCCAGAGTTTCAACATCATCTGAAGCGTCAGAATCTGATGAACGTTCAGAGTTAGTTTCCAACTCAGTGACAGTGATAGTAGATCGCTGAGTGGAAGGTAACTCTGAGAGTAAAGCAACAGGGATGCTTTTGGAATCTTTTACAAGATTCTTCTTAAGATGACTCGATTGCTCATGATTCAGCATCGTGCCATATAAGGTAGAAAGAGTCATAGATCTAAGATCTTTTGACAGCTTGAGACACATTGAATAACTGTCCCAGCTTTCAGGTAAACATTCTAAGAACTTTGTCAGTACTTCAAAGTTAGAATATTCCTTACCAACAGTTTTCAGATCTATTATTAAGCAGTTAAAACGTTGGTGTACTTCAGAGAGAGATTCATTCTTACCACAAATGAAGCTTTCATATTGTCTTACCAGGTTGATCTTACGTGAGTCCTGGACTTCAGACGTACCTTCATACTGAACACAGATTGTGTCCCACATGGCTTTGGAGGTTTTCAGGTTCATGACGGAATGATAGACTTCGTCAGGAAGAGCCATGGAAAGTATGGATCTGGCTTTGGTGTCGATAGCCACTTTCTTCTTATCTTCATCAGTCCACATATGAATTTCCTTGGGAATCAGCCTTTCTGGAATAGCAGCTCTATTCTCAGCGGCTGGAACTTCAGGATCAATTCTAACAGGAATATATGGGCCATTTTCAAGATACTAAGGCATAGTTGGGTCTACACCTTCTAAGAAGAGAATCATCCTATTTTTCCATAGATTAAAGTTATCTCTGGAAAATCTAGGGGGTTTTGCAAGAGAACCATTGTCAATATAGTTAGTGTTTGTGTTGGTAGCCATTTTAAGAAATAGCAAGGAAGAGAAGATTAGTACAGATAAGATCTTGTTTATTATATTAAACAAATATGCTCTGATACCACTTGTTGGTCCCGAAGGGTTATACAAGTTTGTAGAAGGGGGGGTTGAATACAAACACACGATTTTTACTTTTCTAAATTGTTTATTGATAAATCAAGACAATTTACAACTTGTTGTGGAACAATATTAAGGACTAATCCTAATCTAAACAAGTTAAGAACACTAAGTTTCTTGCACTAGAATAAGATAGAAAGGAGATAAGGAAATTACGAGTAATAACCTAACACACAGTAGTAAGGAAGAATAAGAAGATGGTTGAGCACACTTCATTTCTGAAGTAGGGTTCTTCTTATATACTGCATGCATTTAATGCATGGCAGTATTGATTTACACGTGGCAGCAGCTGAGTGGTTGCATGTCATTGACCTTTGTAGACAACCTTAGTAGCCGCATGGTGCACAGTGTAGAATCAGAGTTTGTTGTACGATCATAGACAAAAGGGATGTCCGTTCAGACATTTCGTACGGAGATGTGCAAGGGAGGAAAGACAAAAGTAACTTGTAGAGGAAGACTTCATGATCAGCTTTCGTTGAATCAGTACTCTATTAGCGAATGATAAAGCTCAGCGATTGTTGAAGTCTTCTACTTGTAACTTCACGTTGAGTGGACAAATCTTGGACAAATCTTGGATTCGCTCATTAGTAGACTTGTCGCTGTTCTTGAGCTTGATCTTCGACTTCAGCGTAGAACATATGTTGACGTGAAACTTGCCTTCAGGGATCATAAGTAAACAACTAACTTATCAGCGATCATCACAGAGACTGAACAGGCTCAGAGCTACTGGATGAATAGTGTTCGCTGAACTTTAAACTTAAAGAGCGAGAGTTCCTATCAGCGGTACTGTAAAGTCTTAGTACTTATCAGCGATAGTGAAACTCTAATACATATTGTTTACTTACAATTTTCACTAAGTGTTTAAGAAAGGGTCATTATCAAATCACTGAGGGTTTGGATCAACACTAACAATATGATCAGTAAGTCCACAATGATAACATGTCATATAGCTGAAAGTAGCTTTAGGACCATAGGCATAATTATTATAAAGCTTTAAATAAACATGGCCTGTTTCAATATGCCTTTAGCATCAGATATCGGTGAAACTTTTGGTTCATCAGATTTCTTAGCTTTGACATCAACCTTTATTCTAGGGGTAGATCTCTGAGCATGTTCAGAAATCTTAGCTTTTGAGGTAGAAGGTTGACTAACTGAAGGTTCTGACTTGGTCTTCTTTAGCTTAGGCATGTTGGTACCCTTCTGAGGAGATTGGGAAACATATTTCTCTTTCTCCATGAGTTTATGGCTCTTTGAAGATTCCTCGGGGATAGGAGCAGTAGAAGAAGAGCACTGAGATGATGAAGTGTCAGGGATGGAGGAGACAAACATTCCAAACATAAGCATGAAACGATCTCTACTTGGTTCTTTCTTATCATAATTGAAGTCGAGACCACTTCTGTCATGGACAGGAATCTGAGCACCGATTATCTCAATGATCTTTGCTGAGGATTTGCACCATCCTTCAACAGTGGCTTTTTCAGCCTTCATCTCAGCGATAGCTTGTTCGCGTTCAATGCTGATTAGTTCATTTACATATGCCTGATCTTTTAAATTTTCTTCTATATTAGATAGTTCTTGGATCTCTAAATTACATTTTTTAAGTTGTTCAGTTAAATCAAGATTTGTTGTTCAGCTTGTGTTTTGCCATTTAGGGCGTTATATAAATCAACTGTCAGTGAATCGATAGCGCGACGTCTATCAGATTCAGTGAGAACTGGATCAAAAGAATAGATACATGAGAAGTAGAGGTAGAAGAAATATCAACGTTTTCTTCCTTTACTTTCTGGATTTGGGCCATCAGATAGAGTTTGGCCACATCTTCTTCATCGGAATCTGATTGTTCATCAGATTCAGCCCAATCATGCTCTTCAGCAAATAGACCTTTACCTTTTTGCTTGAAGTTTTTCAACTTCAGATATTTTTCTTTCAGCTTCAGGTATTTTTCATCTCTGGGTTTAGAGGATGAAGAAGGTTTGAAGACTTTCCTTGACCTGCATTTACTGGCAAAATGTCCTTTCTTTTAACAATTATAACAGGTAGTAGTTGCCTTATCAACAAGGGTTGATTTAGGCTTGTCAGTGATAGTAAGAGGTTTTTTTCTTCTGAAATTACTCTTTCTTGCAAATCTCCTGAAGGAGTTTGTCAAGAGTGCTAGCGACTCATCAAATTCTGACATATCTGTTTTTTATAAGTCATCAGAGTCTGATTCTATCTCAGTGATAGTAACAAAGAATCGATGAGTGGGAATCATCTTTGAGGAGACTAAAGCAACATGCATGCTTTTGGAATATTTTGAATCTTTTACAAGATTCTTCTTAAGCTTACATGATTGCTCATGATTGAGCAAAATGCCATAAAGAGTGCTTAAGGAAATATTCTTGAGATCCTTTGAAAGTTTAAGATACATGGTATAATTGTCCCAACTTTCAAGAAGACATTCTAAGAATTTTGTCTGGGTCTCAGAATTAGAATAGGTCCTACCAACAGTTCTTAAGTCAATTAATAAGCAATTAAAGCGTTGGTGTACCTCAGACAAAGATTCATTCTTACACAAATGAAACTTTCATATTGTCTTACCAGATTTATCTTTCTGGACTCTTGTACTTCAGATGTATTGTACCTTCATATTGACCACAGATAGTGTCCCACATGGCTTTAGAAGTTTTAAGGTTCATTACTGAGTGATAAACCTCATCAGGTGGAGCCATAGAAATGACTGATCTAGCCTTGGTATCAATGGCCACCTTTTTTTTGTCCTCATCGGACCATTGTGTGAGATCTTTCACAACTTGTCTTTTAGGTATAGTTGCAGATGTAGTAGTGGCAGGAACTGCAGCAGCTACGATGAATGGAACATATGGTCCATTTTCAACATAGTGAGGCATAGTAGGATCTATGCCTTCAATAAAGAGGATCATTCGATATTTCCAAAGACTAAAGTTATCTTTGTTGAATCGAGGTGGTTTTGCAAGAGAACCATTATCAATATAGTTTGCGTTATATGCCATTTTAAGGAATAGCAAGGAAGAGAGATTAAGCAAGATCTTGTTTATGAGATTAAACAATCTGCTCTGATACCACTTGTTGGTCTCGAAGGAGTTCTATAAGGGTGAAAGTTTGTAGAAGGGGGTTGAATACAAACACCAAATTTACTTTTGTAAGTTGTTTATTGATAAATCAAAATACAAATTACAGTTTGTTGCTGAATAAGATTAAGTAACACATAATCTAAACAAACTTGAGAATCACTAAGGTGCTTGCACTAGAAATAGGAGAGAAGGATAAGTAGAAAAATGAGTTTTTCTACTTGCGCATAGAAGTCAGGACCCTTCAAAATGAAGGATGTTGTTCCTATTTATACCCTATAAAGTTAATGCATGGCAGGAGCATTTTACACGTGTCAGATCTTCATTGGGCGCATGCTTCTGACTTTGTCAAAGACATGCTCTTGGTCGCATGGTGAACAGTGTAGGTGGCAGAGTGGTTGTACGATTATGGACAAAAGCAAGTTCCTTTTGTACCCTCGTACTTTTGTGCAAGAGGATAAGACAAACAAATCTTGAACATCAAACTTCGTGATCAACGATCGCTGATGGTCTCTTTCATCAGTGAGGCCTGATGTAAGTCAGCTATCGTTTAAGCCTTGTTCTTGAATTGTCACGCGTTGTAGACTTGTCTTGGTTTCACTGAATGCCGTTTCAGATCATAGCTAGACTTGTCCTTCTTCATCAGCTTAGTCTTCGATGTCAGCGATGAACTCCTTTGTCGCAACGCTTGTCTTCAGGTATTACATTAAACACTTTTACATAGGAAGCTATCAGCGATACTGAACAAACTCAGCATGTTATCGCTGATGGCGAAACACTAATACATACAGATGTTAAATGCAATTTTCACTAAGTATTCTAAGGGTCGTCGTTAAATCAATGAGAGAGTTTGGATCAACACAAAATTGGAGTTTACTCTATTTTTATCTTGTGTTTTTACATTTTTAACTTTAGATTTTACACCTTTATAGGTTTATCTAATCACATCACTCCGGTTAAATGAAAAGTAATTAGTTTTACAGAATCCAAGTCAAAATTAGACGAATGGGGTTTTCTTTGTTGAAATAAGATCTAATCGTATAAAGAATCAAAAGTCACAAAAAATCCGCCCCTTTTTCTATAAGAAGCCTCTATCAACAAGATAAAAGATGAAATTCTTATTTTCGTGAAATTAGGCATTTCGTAAATGTTATGCTCGCGATTAAAACGAAGTTGTAAAATTATCTTTTTAAATTCTATTTTAATTATTTAATCAAAAAACTCTTTTTGTAATAATAGTCTATATTAATTTTTTTTCTTCTAATATGAATGTACATCTTTTAATATGATTATCTTATTAGATAATATATAGAAACATATGGAAAATTGAGGGAAATAGCCAATCCACCAAGTGGTTTTCACTTTTAGCCTATCTAGGAAGGAGTTTCCCTTAATAGTCAAAGTTTGGACATAATCTTTACCCAAATTGGTTTTGTGCATTGAATTCGGACAAAAATACTAAAGAATCTTTTTTTTACCCATATTCCATTATGGGTAAACAAACTCTGAGTAAACTTTTGTTACACTCTATATCCTTATAGCCTTATAGTTAGTTATCTAATTTACTTATATTAACACATATAATTGTATATTAACTAAAATACATTAAATAATATTTTTCTTTTTTCACAAAATTATTGAATATTTTTTGGTTTAATTTTATATTATTAAAGTTTATAATTACTTACTAATTATTTTTAATACTTACACTTTATATCCTTATAGTTATTTATTTGACTCGCCGTCACATAACCAATTATAACCCCTCTCATTCTTAACCATTAGTTACTCGATAACAATATCTACCAATGGCTTTAAGGTCGGTCTCTGCTGATACCGAAGCTACGGACCAATCACAAACATGGCCTCAAACCATTTGTCGATCAAAGTAGATAATGGGCAAATGGGTTCGGCCCAGTCTGAGACCAGCAAAGGACCGCCTCAGCCCGGTAGAGACTGGTTATAGTCTGACAATACTTAACCGGTTACGATTTTTATCCAAAAACAAGCCTCGTCAGTGAACCGGTTTTGGGACCGGCCCAATTTTTAATTTAAAAGTTATTTTAAATGTATTTTAAAAAATATTTCTAAATAGAAACATATTTGTTAGTGTATTTGATTGACCAAATCTTCAAAAATTATTTTTTATAAGTTAAAAATCAATTTTAAATAAAATTAAAAAAAATTAAGTGGGACCCGTTTGAACCCGGCCTGGGACAAGGACCATTCTCATAACTAGGCGTTATAAAAGCTTACCCAGACCTTCGTATTTGGATCGGGAACGAGACTGATTTTTAGCCATCTCTAGATCAAACGAACACCAAAGACCAGGACCAGGCCCGGATGGAGCCAGGCTGATTTTCAGATTGATCATTCAAAATGAATATAGCTTCAAGGAACAATGAATACAAAAATATTATACAAAACCAAGAATGAATACAACTATCCATGCACAATGTAAAACTGTTGCCCTCAACAAAACAAAGCACCACACCTTGAATGTTGTTGGCCTTGAAAACAAAATGAATGAAATCAATATTAAAGTTGTAAAAAATGAATGATATGCAGTAAAGTGAAGTGTGTGTATATATAGATACATACATACATACATGTATAATAGATCTAGGAAGTACCACAGCCACAGTATAATCCAATTTGAGTAAACAGCCATTGTAAAGGGTTTCGATGATCATCATCATCATCTTCTTGTTTTGAAGGTAGAGTTGACGAGAATGGCATATCCGATGGCAAATGCTTATGAAATGCATCAACTGCATTTGCAACCCCATCTTCGTTCTCTATTACCTTTGCCAAATCCATTGCTCGACTTTTTACCTATCAAACACGATAAGAATCCAAATCAAATCACCAACTAATTCCTATCTCATAAAATCTACAATCAAATTGTTGTTTTAGAAAAAAGTATTTGTTAAAATATCTTCCAATAATGGAAAACAAAAAAAAACTTGTAAACCGAAATCAATAGTGCATAGTGTGAGTCTGTGAGACTTCCATTTTGTCGAAAATAAAAAAAACAATAAGCTATCTAAAATAGCTTTTCAAAAAGGTAACTTATAACTTACCAAATGAGACTAAGGGTTGGGTTCTGGTGAGAAGTTGAAGTTAACATGAGAAGTGGTTATCAACCATTGGTGGGAAATGGACACATATTAGGATGAGATGCACCGAGATGCAACGGATCAATTCCCTTCCAAGCCACAATTCATGAGAGGGCATTTGATTAAAAGTGATCAACGGTTCAGTTCCACTTCTCACGCTCCTCATGTTAACCTCAACTTCTCCCACGATCCTTCGCCATGAGACTAAAAGGAGTACAAGTTTATGAAACCTCATGAAGTTATACATTTGTGGTAATTGGAAACTAAGGGATTGTTTGGTTTGTTTTCCTTCAAGTGTGGATAAAGTTGTGTGTGAATTAATGTGTCATTATATATTGAGAAGGTTTTTGTTTGGGAGGGTTTTTTCAAGGATGGAATGAGCGTATTCTTTCATTGGGAGTGACATGTTTGGAAAAAAATTGGCTTTCTGCATAAAGCTCCCCCTAAAAGCTTACTGAATAAGCTACTTTCTAATCATTAAGTCACTACCAAACAGTCATCATAATTAACCCAATAAGTTAAGTCCCATTAAGCTCATTAAGCTGCTGAAAAACATGCCCTACCGCAAGTTTTCCTATAATTCTTATTGGTATATGTTTACCCTGGGTCAAATAGTCAATAGTCGTAGGCAGAGTCAGTACTGATAGGAAAGTACAAGTACTTACTGCAGTAGTACAAGTAGTTAATGCAAGCTATCAGGTATAAATAAAGGGGTTGGGGTTTAAGTGGGTATGGATTACTTTGTGTGAAATTGAGATTGGAAACAGTCTTGGGAGAGCTCTCAGTCTCGAAAACTGAGAAACCCTTTGTATTCATATAATTTTAATAGAAGATTTTACCATTTGATCTTTAATGGTATCAGAGCAGTCGATTCTGGAATTGACCAGAAACATGCTCATCACGGCGCAAAAGATGGAGGGTATTACTTCGATCAAGTCTGGATGTTGTTCAAGAAGATTGGAAAATAATAAAGGAATCAATTCAAGAAGACTTGAATTCTGTCCAAGAACAAGAAATTGATCATGAAGATCGCACCCTTAGGGTTTTGGCAGAAACGAGAAAAGGAAAACAAGATGAGAGAAAGAAGGAAGGGGAAAAGGCGAATCTGACGCCAAAATCAGATGGAGAATCAAAAACAAAACGTTGAAGTGACTGGTTCCGGCGAGGAGATGTCGGAGACGTTCAATTTCTGGTGACTGTGCTGCCGGTGGAAGGAAGTCCAAGAAGGAGCCCGTGAGGAGGAAAACGAAGACCGTAAATCAGGTGAATAGAATTATTAGCGAGGCCGTGGTTGTTGAATTTGGGGGCCGGACGTTGGTTTTTAGGGTTTCAAGTTTAGGCCGACAATTTCGGGCTAGTTTGGCCCAACCAAAAAAATGGAAACTCACCAAATCAACCCAATGGAGAAAATGGAAGCAACGGCCAGGTTAGCAACCTTGATCAATTTCTTAAGAACAAACTTATGTTGTTGATGCGTGAATCAAATGAAGAGTGGGAAAAAGGAATGCATAAGGACGGGGAATTTGATGGAACCTGTTGAAGAATCCAAACAAATCTAAATGAAGGTTTGGATGTCGATCTGAAACCCTATCCGAATGCAGATCCAGATCGGATTCTGAGTCCACAACCGAATGCCTATCCAGATCCAAATCTGAAACCAAAATCCGATTCAATTTCGAATCCAGGTCTGAAAATGGATCCAAAACCCTATCCGAATCCAAATCTGAGAACGGATGCAAAACCCTACCCGAATTCAGATTTGAAAACGGATCTGGAATCCTACCCGAATCTAGATCGGAAAATGGACTTGGAACCCTACCCAAATCCTCATCTGAAAATGGATCTAAAACCTTACCCAAACCTTGATCTTAAAATTGATCTAAAATCCTATTCAAATCCAGATTCCAGTGCATATCTCCATCCACGTCAAAACTTTGTACAACTCGATCATTGGTGTTGGGTTTTGAATATGAAGCTGAAGCTGAAGTGGAAGGGATTACATTCTCCCGTTGCTGAGTTTTGGGATGATCATGTAAACAGGCAAAATACATTTCTGTATTTTTTCTTTCCACCTTGAGGAAAAGGTGGAAGTTTGGGGGCCGGTATTGTTATACCCTGGGTCAAATAGTCAATAGTCGTAGGCAGAGTCAGTATTGATAGGAAAGTACAAGTAGTTAATGCAAGCTATCAGGTATAAATAAAGGGGTTGGGGTTTAAGTGGGTATGGATTAGTTTGTGTGAAATTGAGATTGGCAACAGTCTTGGGAGAGCTCAGTCTCTCGAAAACTGAGAAACCCTTTGTATTCGTATCATTTTTAATAGAAGGTTTTACCATGGTGTGTAACAGTATACTAGTGGTACCGAAAGGCTTCACGGAAAACAGCAATTTACTCTATAAAAACAAAACAAACAAATTCAGCATACATCCCACACAGAGGTAGAGAGGTTGTTTCTGTGAAGAACCCCGATGGTGTTCACAATTTTATTCGTCATAGATCATTACAAGTTTAGGGTTATAGAAGTGAGGTTCAGGGGAAAACCCCCATAAAAATGAAAAATGTGCATATATGTAATTGAAGATGTTTCCTGGTATCTATGCACGTGGCATGTTATACACTTGTGCATAGTAGGGAAAAAAATACTTAAAGTAACTCGTATGCACATGTGTATACTGTACAGATGAATGGTTACTACGTTGTTCCTCAGTTTTTCATTCTTTTGCGGTTTCAGCGGAACCTAACCCTAGAATAATATTTCTCACTATGTTCAAGGGTGTACGTTTGTATGCAACCAACATTTCTATTGAATGCACACAACTTTAACTTGGGTAGCAAGTAACCAAATATAGAAATTGAATGCTTCCAAACATTTTACTTACCTCAGGCTGCAGCATGAAATTTATCGATTCTGAAAGTGCTTCAACACTGAGCTGATTAATTGGGATTGGATTAGGCCCCAGTCCTCTATGATATATTCTATCCCCCCAAAAATACTGATCTCCGAAGAAGGGGACAATAGTTGTAGGACACTGTATTTTCACCATTACACGTATATATAAAACCACTATAACTTGAAGGACTCATCAGATTCACATTTATAATTAGTACAGATTAAATTATAAAGGGAGGTTCAGGGGAAAACCTCAAAAAAATGGAAAACTGTGTGTTTGAAAAACACACCGGTAGGACTTCATCTGGAAGGTATGCACTTATGCATACAAGTAAATTAAGTTGTTTTTTGGTTTTTATGCACATGTGCATGTTACAAATTACTTCTATGAAGGGCTACCAGGGTGTTACTTAGTTTTTCATTTTTTTTAACTTTCCCGTGAACCTGACCCTTAAATTATACATAAACAATTAAACATACAAAGGTTCGTGTTAAATTCATATCATTTCTAAATCAAATAAATTTATAAGCAGATTTAAAAGAAAATTACCCCAGCTCTCAATCCTGTGGCCGTTGTTCCAGCACCTCCATGATGAACCTGCAAAATTATAAAATACATTTTCAATTTATTTAAATTCCAATCATGCATGCCCTTTTGCATTGCATTATCTAAACATAACATTTCCCTTTGAAGAAAATATAGAGTAAATTACGTTTTTAGTCCCTGTAGTTTGTTGAAATTTTCTATTTTCGTCCTTATGGTTTTGAAATTATAATTTTCATCCCTATAGTTTATAATTCATTACCTTTTTCGTCCCTATAATTTAAATTTTATTGATTTTTTCATCCCTATGGTTTACATCTATTTTAGTCCTTCATATTTAAAAGTAGTGTTTTGGCCTCAAGGACGAAAGTAGAAATAAACTGCAAACGATAGGGACGAAAACTGAAATTTCAAAACCACAGAGACGAAATCCACAATTTTTAACAAACCACAGGGACGAAAAACGTAATTTACTAAAAAATATATGAACATGAGGAGGTTTAGGTCCTATTAGTTTAGACGATTTAAAATCTTAAATGTAACTCACCACGGCTGCACATTGAGGGAATAGCCAATCATGAGGACAATCCACCAGAAGGAAAACATCATCTGGAATTTCTGGAACTGCAATCCCAATTTTACCCCCAAAGGGTCAACAAATCAAAAAAGAAATGAGGTCAAACAAACTTATCGATACTATATTATAAAGGATATAGTTCAAAGTCTTGAAACAAGTTTTTAAGCATTATGTACTACTATTTAATGCTCAATTACTTAACTTTCAACTTTACAAGTAAATGATGCATGAGTACAATTTTTAAAGCTGCATGTTTGAATTCATAACTAATTGATAAACATAATCAGATACAGGATAAACATCACATTTTAAATATTAATAATCTAAAACATAATAAGGATAATCATTGAATTTTAACAGAATACTTAATTATATTTTTCATAAAATACATTATATTATTAAACCTAAAATAAATTATATCATTATTAAACCTAAATTAAATTAAAATAAAAACAAATCAAACAAATTTATTAAAAAAAAGAGTTAAATTCAAATTTGGTCCTTGTGGTTTACATAAATTAACAAGTATGGTCCCTGAACTTTTCTTTTAACGAAGAACGTCCCTATAGTTTCATGTTTTATAACGGATAAGGTCCCTCCCTTTTAACACCGTAAATTAATTTCCGTTAGTGACCCTCCCCTCCCTCAACTTTAATTTTTATCAACAGGTTTAGTCCCTCTAACTATTTTAACAGATTTGGTCCCTCATAGTACTTTTCATTTTTATAACAGATTTGGTCCTCCCTCGACTTTCATTTTTAAGATATGGTCTTTCAATTTTTTTCAATAAACTTTTTGGCACAAATATATATCTTCTTAATATAATAAGCAAATTACTTAAATAAAACTTAAATCTTAAATTTTATCATTAAAATATTTTATCCTCCATAACTTTTTTTTGATTTTTTAGCTCAAATAAAATATAATTTTGATAAATTTTATATTTTAATTAGTCAAAACATTAAAAAATCTAATTGGTTAATGCTAAATTATAACACTTTATTATATTTAATATATAATCAATATTTCTTTAATATATATTTATTAATTTATCATTTGACAGTCCCATTTTTAGTATATATTAAATTGTTTACATAAATTAGTTCAATTTATATTTTTATATCATATTTAATCATAATAATTTTTTATATATTAATTAGTTCTAGTAAATTACTTAATTTGACATCTAGGCTTATATCTTAGTATTGTCAGATATTTAATTTTAGCGTTTTTTTCAACTAATCAAAATAAAATAGTTATCAAGATTATATTTTATTTAAGCTAAACGATATTATGATAATAAAGTTCCAGAAAAGATAAAGTACTTTAATAGTAAAATTTAAGATTCAAGTTTTATTTAATTAATTTTCTCATTATATTAAGAAGATATATGTTTGTGCCAAAAAGCTTATTGAAAAAAATTAAGGGACCATATCCTAAAAATGAAAGTTGAGGGAGGACAAAATCTTTTATAAAAATGAAAAGTACTTTGAGGGACTAAATCTGTTAAAGTAGTTGGAGGGACTAAACCTGTTAATAAAAATGAAAGTTGAGGGAGGGGATGGTCACTAACGGGAATTAATTGACGGCGTTAGAGGGAGGGACCTTATCCGTTATAAAACATGAAACTATAGAGACGTTCTTCGTTAAAAGAAAAGTTCAGGGACCTTACTCGTTAATTTATGTAAACCACAAGAACCAAATTTGAATTTAACTATAAAAAAACATTGTCGGTAAAACCACACAAAACCGTATTACAATATCGACAATGACAGAATAAAATGAAACATTAAAATCGAGATATATCGTGTTGCATTGCGCAAGTCCACTTCTAGTTTTCATATATGCATTCGAACATTGACTTTAAAGGAAGATGCATGTGGTAAGATTGTTGACATGAAGCATAAAGTGGCAAGATTTTTGTAATACTTCGAAATATAATCTTTTTATGGTGTAAGAAATAAAAAAAATTGTACATTTTAATGGAGAAGAAACTTACAGGTCCCAAGATCTCCCCAACCTCGGTCAAGTATCCCCCTTTGTCCGGTTTTTCTCAGGGCCTCCAAAATGATGGTTGTGGTTTTCACCGAATCTTCAAGAGGCTAAAAAAGAAAACAAGTTAAAGATTAGTTGGTTTGATCTCAAAAAAAATTACACCTATTTTTTGCGCTCCATTAGAACAAAATCCTCATGATTGGTATAAATTAAAAAACAGCAAGAATACAAGTTATAAATTAAATCCCCATACCATGCTCCCAAACCCGATATATATGGGACTTGTTCCTTTTCCAATCCATTGAATGAATTCTTCAGGTGGTTGATACTTGGAAGCAAGATTCAAGAAGCAATAACCAACCACATCGACCAGCGGGCCCCAATCTGCAAATGAAACACACAATCACGCTTTCATATCTTCTCATACAACGAAAATGGTAAGCGGCGAAAACAAACTCAAATGCAATATGTTTGTTTGGTTCAGAGAATGTAGTTTTGGAATTGGAATGAAATATTGATAAATGACAAAATTGCCCCTTTTTGAAGATTTCAAAAAAAAATTAAAACTAAATTACTTCAAAAAAATAAATAAATAAACTATATTCAAAAACAATATATTAAGTTAAATAAAAATTATTAATTAAAAATTAAAACAAAAGTATTAAATTTAATGAACTAATTAGATCATATTTGGGTTAAAGGGTATATTTGGAATTATGAAAATATAACATTCCATTCCATCAAAATCCCAACTTACTGTGAAGAAATGTTGAAATCCCTTATTTGTAGAATTTGGTGAAATTTGAAGATTCCTTTAAAAAAGAATGAACCAAAAGAAGGAATGAAATTTGGTGAAAGGAATTCAACATTCCAATTCCATGAGATTCCTTCAGAATCTACGAACCAAACGCCACCAAGGGCATGTATTCATACTTACCACTTGGTTTAGCAACAACATGAGGACTCCACATGTAGCCAGTTGGGAAATGAGATATTGAACCACGATACATGCTAAAGTATGCAATGGGAGCAAGATTCAGCTTCTTCCTGAAGTCATTTATATATCCTCGTATGCCCCACCAGATCAAAAGATCTACAACTATATACGACAGCTGGACAAAAAAGATAAAAGAATTTGCTTGTAAACATTAAGCTTAAGAATCTTTTTTATCGTGAAACTTTGTGTGAAATGACGAGAATGTACCCAATAACCAGCACTTTGAGGCACGCGTGCCAACGGTGAAGGAAACTCAGATGTCGGCCTGCCTATACAAAAGAGATGTAAGAACTAACAAGACACCACCTTAATCAATACGAAAAGTCCTCTTAAACTATAATATAATTTTGAAGATTTTTGACGTTTTAGTGGAGATGAAGGATCCACATAAACAAAATTTAGTATATGTTAATTTTGTGGCTTTTATCTTTATAGAATTTCAAATTATATACATCGTAACAATCCGAAATTTTTTAATTAATAAGAAAATAAGATACAATGTTCAAATAATATAAGATACAATTTTTTTAACTACAAATAACATTAAATAAAGGATAATTTTGTATATGTTGTGTGTTTTAGGGACATAGAAAGCTTCTTTTTGTTCCACCTATTAGAACTAAAAATTACCAATCTACCTTCATTACATATAACCCTAATATGGTATTTGATTTAAACCACCGCCGGCATCTGTCGGCCACCTCCACCACCACCGCCTACCACTACCACCTCTACCTTCACATGCACCACTGTGGGCCACCACCACTATCCAGCATCTCCTCGTCCTCCACAATAACAACCAACTCTACCACTACCACCGTCGCCCACAGCCAATTACCACCATCACTATGACCACAGGCAGCCACCTCCACCACCTCTACGTCCTCCACATTCCACAACCCATATCCACCATTGTCAGCCACCACCACCATCTCCATGTCTTCCACGACCACTATCAGCCATCGGCCACCACCGCCTCTACCTTCAGCACATCACCACCGCCGCCACCGTCCACATTCACCTCCACCACAATCACCACCTCTTCTAGCATCTCTTGAAGATGATGATTCTAATTGTTTCACTTAGGATTTTTTATGGTGGGTATTGAACCTGACTTATATATACACCAGATACTTCGCAGTTATTCCTAACAATTAAGAAGATTTTTCATCTATCTCGTCCTTTTGTCTACATTCATATCATAAAAAATATGCAACAAATATTGTATATATGTGTGTGTAATTCCATCTTGATATTTAAGCAAGGATATTATAGCATCCCTTCCCATCTCAGTTACAGCTCACCATGATCGTAGATTATTTGGTTGTATTTGGTAACTTGTAGCTTTGGGTGTTCTAGTAACATCATAATAGTATTATAAATAAACTATCAAGTATCTTTCATGGAAAAACAACACTTGTAAATGACCTTAAGGTTAATCTATTTAAGCCCAAGGGTTGGGTTCCGGTGAGAAGTTGAGGTTAACGTGAGAAGTGTGAGAAGTGGTTATCAACCGTTGGATGAGAAATGGATGCACATTAGGATGAGATGCACCGAGATGTACCAGATCAATTCCCTTCTAAGCCACAATTCATGGGAGTGAATTTGATTAAAAGTGATCAATCGGTTCAGATCCACTTCTCACGCTTCTCACATTAACCTCAACTCCTCACACGATCCTTCGCCTTAAGCCCAAAACCTATTATTTATCCTAGGCAATTGCCACCAATTTGCTAATGACTAGGCGGGAATCAAGGAAAAAACATATTAAACATAGTGACTCAACCGCAGCATATTACTACTATAGAACTCAAACAGCAAGCAATAACTAATTTTATGCCAATATAATAGAAGAAGCTTAGTTCAAGGGATTTTAGTAAAACTCACGTCCAAGGCATTGTGAAGAACATGTGAAGAGGTACACCAAGAGCTTCCGCAACATGAGCGTGCCCTGTCAACCAAACAAACATGTTAACACAAATAATGAATTCTTTAAGAGACAAATTGAACATCCAAAACCTATATAAAAAGCTTGGAAGAGACTTAATTTGGCAAACTAGTTGATGTGCTAGTTGTTAGGCTAATAAGCTCACAGATAAACTAGTCATATTTGGTAAAAGATGCAATTTAAATGACCTAAAAGGACATGCTGAAAAAATAATCGGAAAAATGTAAGGGGCATAATTGGGAAAAAAAAGCCCCTGAAAGCTTATGGCCAACCAAACAGGGCTTTTCCAATAAGCTTAAAAAATAAGCTAGCATATATAATATAAACTGACCATAGGCAGGAGGATTGGCAATAATTGCCTGAGCTCGGAAAGGTTTTCCAGTTTTTATATCTGGTTCTGTGCATGCTGGAAGAAGAGACTCAATAATTGCCTTTAGTTGCTTCCTCTGTGTAGATATTTCACCCGGTGCTGATGGAATAAGACCTTTATTTCTAGCCATATCTGAAACACAACAATCTCTTACAATTTACATTTTATGTTTATGTGTTTCTAATGGGGGTTCCCCATGAGATAATTTTAGTTCAAATAGAGCGATAATTTGTTTAATGCCAAGGACCTCTTACATCCTGCCAAAATACGAGGATCACCACCCAATGGATAGAAGTCTACACCAGCCGACTCTACAAAAGAACGAAAGTTTGCATGTGTTGCCAACCTAACATGATGACCAAACTCCTGCAAATATATATATATATATACTCATGATTAGGCAGCAATTAACGAAATGATTGTGTAAAATGTTGAGACATGCCTGAAGTCTCTTTGACATAGCAAGAAAGGGTTGAACGTCTCCTCTTGTTCCCACGACAAGCATTGCAATCTTTAATTTGGGAATAAACTTATTAGAATCTGTGACGATGAAATCCATGTCTGGATGAAACCCTTCAATGGATTGGTACTCGAACAACTCTGAAGCTACGGGTGCATTCTTAGATAGATCCATCTCCACCGTACCATCACTTTGTATCTTTACAAGTTCCACTATAAGCTTTTGCTGGAAAACATTATCAAAAAAGGAGAATATAAATTATACAAACAGATAAAACAAGAAAACTTGAAATCATATGTTATTAATTCATAATAGTGAATTAGCATGAAATTACAGTGTTTGCAGGTGAATCTAATACTCACCTTTTCACGCTCTGAGAGTCGATCTAATTTAAGTTCGTGTCTTGGAATCCATGATTGTGTCCACCACTTCTCGGTCATCGACCTAGAATGTAATGCAGCCGCCTTGTTTTCAGGAAATAGATTTCTGCGGATAGTTGCAGGTGCAGTAACGCTGTGATCCAAGGCTTCAGGAAAGAAGCAAGAGTTAAATTGCTGAATAAGAAGAAATGCAACTTACATATGACAATATAAAACTAGAAAATACAATTTGCTTACCACTTCTGAGACATGTTTCCACGGCTCAAGCAAAATATAAATATGACTCTTTAAAATTAATGCACATGTGCATTATGAACAAGTGCATATGTACGTGTGCATGTTACAAATTACTTGTATGCACAAGTGCATGTCATCCAAATGAAAGGCTACCAGGGTGTTCCTCAGTTTTCCATTTTTTTGAGGTTTTCCCCTGAACCTGATCCTCTCTCTCTCTCTCTCTCTCTATATATATATATATATATATATATATGCAATCGAACTAAACTAGCAATCTCCAATGTATTAGGTGGAAAACAACTCCATATGCAAGGTGGACAGTGAGATTCCAACTATCTAGCCATCGTACTTGGTTTTTTGTTCAAAACAAGCTTTCATCCTTACAAAAGTGAAAGGAAATTATAAAGCATAATCGCGTAAGAATGTGAGACGTTGGATAAAATGCAGAAATGTTAATGAATTTGTTGTACAAAAAACATTGTTCATGCATATTGCATCTTTTACTTTGTGTTTTTGCTAATGGTTTGTTTTCAACAAAAAGAACAAGTATGATGGTTCCAAAAAACTGATAACTGGTCTACACCATACAGGCTTGCTCACCGGACAAGGTACCAAGTATAATTATCATCAACCTAAATGATAAGAACAAAACCCATACCAGATATATATAGGGCCAGGTTCAAAGAAAAACTGCAAAAACTTGAAAAACTGAGGAACACCCTGGTAATCGTTCATCCGGGCGGTATGCACACGTGCATACAAATAATTTGTAAGCAATTTGTGTCGGGTATACGGTGCAAAAAAACACAAAAAAACAGCTTCAATTACTTGTATGCACATGTGCATACGGTCTAGATGAACGATTACAAGGGTGTTCCTCAGTTTTTCATTTATTTTGGGTTTCCCTTGAACCTCTCTCTCTCTCTCTCTCTATATATATATATATATATACAAATGGAGGTTCTGGGTAAAACCTCAAAAAATTGAAAAACTGAAGAACACCCTCGTAACATTTCATTTGGACGGTATGCACCTGTGCATACAAGTAATTAAGGGGGCGTTTGGTTCATTTTAAGGAATGGAAATGAAAATGAAAATAGGGGAATGGGAATATGAATGAGCATTCCATCGATGTTGTTTGGTTAAACCAATATAATTAATAAAAAATATTTTATTTTTTTATATAATATTTTTAATACAAATATGTGACGTCCAACATGAAAATAAAAAATATTTTCCATTCAACGTCGAGAAATGAAGGGACGCATTAGAAAAGATGACGAAACGGGAATAAGATTTCCATTCCCCACAATTTGGTCAGGAATGGAAATTAATGGGTTTGGGGAAATTGGTTCATTATATTATATCAAACCAAACAACAGTTTTTATTATCATTCTCATTCCTTACCCCTCAATACCTCCGACCAAACACCCCCTAAGTTGTTTTTTGTGCATTATGCACGTGTGCATATACAAGTGTGCATGTTACAAATTATGTATATGCACAAGTGCATATCGTCCAGACGAAGGTTGGGTGTTCCTCAGTTTTCTCCTTTTTTTTAGGTTTCCCCTAAACCTAATATACATATATATATATATATATGTGTGTGTGTGTGTGTGTGTGAATGCTAGATTCTAAGTCTATACTGAAGCCTGTAAATGGCTATTTTTAGGTCAGTATGGTTAGCTATGCAGCTTTTTGGCAATTTCAATTTGGGACATGATATAAAACAAGATTATACAAGTGTATGTTTGGTTATAAAGAAGTAGCACTAACCCCTTCGAGGATGTGGTGGAGCACTATAACACAATTCCTTGTATTTTGAGATCTCTACGGGTGATGAAACATCCTTATGAATCTCCGGAGAACCACAAGATTCTTCATCTCTAACTTCACTGTTCCCTTTGCTTAAACCCTCCCCAAATCCATCAGGATCCATTTCATTTGATAAAAGCTTCAACTCTCAATTTTCCCAAATTGAATCAATTAAGATAACCAAAACAAAACCCTTGAATCAAATTGAAACCCGACTTGATTTAATCCAACACCCAACTTCTTGAATTTCACAAAGGTCAACAAAAACCCACCAAAACCCTTCAACAAACACGTCCTTCAAATCTGAAATTGCAGCAAATTCCCAAAGTTGAGAGCTTGGAAAATCAACTTTGAAAACTAATAAACAAAAACCAGCGAATTAACATGGGTGAAAACACGTTAACAGCTGTTCAAGAATACCCAAATATTGGATTTCTTTTTATCAAGATTTTTCATTCAAATGTATCGAAAAACGCACCACTCGGAGAACTTTTTAAGTAGCGAACAGATTCAGAAATTTGCACACGACAAACGAACGAAAGAAACAGAGGACTAAGAAGAGACGCGCGGCAGAAGAAAATCATATCAAATGACCACTGCTCCGTCAATTTAGGTTTTATTTTTGATTTAATAAATACAAAATGATAATAAAAATAAAAATAAATGTACTTTTGCAATTTTGTTGATGGGCTTCAACATAAACTAAAAATCAAGGGAGCGCATAGATTCCGTGGTTGGGTATGGCGATATGTGTGAGAAATGTCATCATTCATTCTGCTTTCTGTGTTTATCGAGGAACATGTGCCTCAAAATTTGGTTGTGGGGTTTTTCCAGTAAATTTGATTAATTGAAATTATTGTCCTCTGCTGGTATGAACTGGACTTCTCTTCTCGCTCATTTTCTTTTTCTTTTCTTTTCTTTCAATTTCAGGTCGACATGTTAGTTTATGCATCAACCCACTGCTGTTGCTGATTGAATATTGATGCTCTCTGGGGTAAAAAGGTAAATTTCATCAGTCAATTTTTCATGGTTTCCGTTTCTGGTCTTCGGGTATCGAATTTAAGTTGGAATAATTTTAAGGCTATTTCTGATAATTCGAGAAAGGTACTAAGAATAAAAAGATGGTTTCAAAAGATCAAACAAATAAATGGGTTAGTTTTCAATTGGTGTATTTATAATATTAATGTCATATTAATTATATGAATTGGTCGTTTACTAAATGGTTACCGGTAGGGATGAGATCGGGATCGGACCAGTACCGAACCGGTTGGTACCGAATTTTTTTGAGACTAAAAATTGGTACCTAAAACCGAACCGTATGTACCGGTACGGTACCGGTTCAGTTTCGGTTTCGGTACGGGAAAATCGGTATAGGACCACTTAGGACCGAAAATTTTAAAATGTATCAAATGTGTTTCAAAACCAATCACAAACAATCAAAAAGTTCAAAACCAAACAAAAGTTCAACAATCTTCGGTATGTTTTTTACGATTTTCGTTTTTCCATTTTGTTCGTTATCAACTCTTCAATCTCTATATATACAACTAGAAACAATAATAATTAATGTTAACAACAATCAAGATAAACTTTATTTAGGAGATGATATGCATAATTGGAAATTTTAAAAAAACTTTTCTTTTAAAAATTTCGGTTCGGTTTCGGTTTTTTCGGGAAAATCCCGGTACCGAATACCGATTTTGAGGAATGTTTGGAACCGAATACCTGACCGAATATATGGTACCAGTTCGGGTTCGGTCCGGTACCGGTTTGGTCCCGGTTCGGTTCGGGAAAACGGTCCTCGATGCTCATCCCTAGTTACCGGTATCGTTTAACTTATCGGGTGAGTATGCTAAGAACTGAAAATCTTACCCGATAAGAGACATAGTAAGAACCGAGAATCTTATCTTGTAAGTAAGCGAGAAGACCTATGTTCGGTTACCGCTTAGGTTGTGTTTGGTACATGGGACTAGGGCTGTAAACAAACCGAACATTCAGCGAACCATTCGGCAGAAAGTTCGTTTATGTTCGTTTATCTATAAATGAACAAGTATGAACACATTTTCTTGTTTGTTTTGTTAAATGAACAAATATTAACAATGGTCTCGTTCGTTCATTTACATTCGTGAATGTTTGTTCATTTATGTTCGTTTACATTTGTTTATATGTATACACATGTTTATATAATATGACATTAAATGTAAAATCATTAAGTAAATTAGTTTTTAAGAATTCGTTTTTTATACCTCCTAAGTTAACCCGGTTTTTCATTTTGTTGTGGCATATTTTACGAACGAAATGATGAGTAACAATTGTTATTTTTTGTTCATTTGGGTTCGTTCATTTAAGTTCGTTCGTTTAGCTCTTAATGAATGAACATAAACGAACACGAACAAAAAAAATCTTAACGAACGAACATGATCACAAAAAAAATCGTTCGTTTATCGTTCGTGTTATTCATTTGTTCGGTTAAGTCAAACGAACGAACGAACACGAACAAGTCTTCGTCCGTGTTCGTTCGGTTCGTTTACATTCCTACATGGGAGAAGACGGGACAAAACCCACTGTCCCACATTTGGCACGACATGGGACAAGACAAAAATTCACTATCCTGCCGCGACATGGAATAGTGAAAACAAATAAATGGGTTAGTTTTCAATTCTTGTATTTACTAAACGTTTATGGATATCATTTAAGTTATAGGGTGAGTATGGTAAGAACAGAGAATCTTACCCGATAAGAGACGTAGTAAAAACCGAGAATCTTACCTGATAAGAGACATAGTAAGAACCGAGAATTTTATCTTGTAGGTAAACGAGAAGACCTTTGTCCGGTTACCGCTTAGGTTGCGTTTGGTACATGGGACAAATCAGGACAAAACCCACTGTCCCACGTTTGTCGCGACATGGGACAGGGACAAGGTTCGGGACTAGATAGGACAAAGTGGGACAAAAAATTATTTTTTTGTTCCATCAAAATAGGTGGAACAAGATGGTACAAGGATGGGAAAGAAACTAAAAATTACCAATTTACCATAATTTGATATAACTTTAATATGCTCAAGGGCGGAGCTACCCTTTCAGGAGGGGGGTCCCGTACACTCGCTCAACTTTGTTTCATAAGAAGAAGAAAGAATTCATACGTAAGGTGCACCCGCTCAACTTCAGGGGATGCTCTAGAATATATGGATTTTTTAGGGGTTGAACGTACACATTCCAAAACTTGAAAACTATAACTTTCCCTTCTCTCTCACAAGCTGGGACGTTATGTTTAAAATTTTCAACTTCCCTCCTCATTAGTCAAGAAGGGTGATCCAATTAAAAACATTCACATGGATTCAACTCTCAAGCCACTGGCATGAGGGAAATATATACTTGAGTTAAGGCCTCAAAATGATAAAACCCACCGATGTGGGATGTGGATAAGGCTGTAGAATGGTAGATCTGAAGACGGGATGGATTAACCAGTTAAAAACATTCACATGGACTCAACTCTCAAGCCATGGAGGAGCTCATACTACATCGACAGATTTAACTATATATAAAAAGTTGAAGAAGATTATATATATTCACGGCGGTGGGGTCATGGGATGGTTCATGGCTTCATCACCTTTTATTAATTATTATTCATATGTTTAGAAAAATACATTGTTAACTGTTCATTAGACACTGTTGTCAACTTAGTTTTTAAATATTAAACTATTAAATTACTTTCATGAGTAAACGAATTTAAATAAACAAAAGTTAACGAACATAAATGAACGAACGGGACATTTGTTCGTGTTTGTTCGTTTAACTAAACGAACGTATAAATCTGTTCATGTTCGTTCATTTATTAAATAAACGAACATTAACAAATTTCCACCTAACGGTTCACGAACGATTTGTTGAACGTTTGGTTTGTTTACCGCCTTAGGTGCAGCTCCATCTCCAAACAAAATAACAAACTGTTGGGCGAAGGGGTTATACAAGTAAACATTTTGTAGAAGGGGTGGGGGGTTGAATACAAACACAAGATTTTGGTTTTCTAAATTGTTTATTGATAAATCAAATACAATTTACAGTTTGTTGCGGAATAAGATTAAGTAGAACCTAATCAAAACAAACTTGAGAGTCACTAAGTGTTCTTGCACAAGAAAGAGAGAGAAAACGAGGTATAAAAAAGTAGAGATATTTTTCTAAGCACTAAGTAGTTCAGGGAGAGACCACCTTCAAACTGAAGGGACGTTCCTCCTATTTATACCCGATGCATTAAATGCATGGCATGTGGACTTTAAACGTGTCATCATATGGTTGGGTGCATGCTTCTGAGTTTTTGCACAACATGCTTTGGGCCGTATGGTGAACAGTATAGTGGCAAAGTGGTTGTACGATCTTGGACAAAAGCATGTCTTGTCTGACAAATCGTACGGAGTGTGCAAGTAGATAAGACAAACATTTCTTGAAGTAGAAGCTTCATGATCAGCGATCGCTGAGTAGGTCTTCCATCAGAGAAGAGTTGATGTAAGTCACCTATCGCTGAAGTCTTCTTCTTGAAATGTCGCGCATGTGGACTTGTCTTGGTTTCACTGATGTCCGCATCAGATCATTAGTAGACTTGTCACTTGGTCATCAGTTTTGTCTTCGATGTCAGCGATGAACTCTTTGTCACGAAACTTGTCTTTGGGGATTACAAACAACATTACTTACATATGAAACTATCAGCGATCATCATGGTTAAGTGAACAGGCTCAGGTTATCACTGATGGACATTTATCGCTGAGTTTATGAAGTTAAAACAGTGAGTACCATCAGTGATGCTGAACAGGCTCAATATATTATTGTTGATGGTGAAACACTAATACATACAGATGCTATTTGTAATTTTCACTAAGTTATTCTAAGGGTCATCATCAAATCACTGAGAGGGTTTGGATCAACAATCTCCCCTTATTTGATGATGACAAAGCAACAAAAGAAAATTGATAAGTGTTAAAAACATAAGGATAAATGTGACTCATAGATGCGTGTCCCATTTACTGTTTTCAGAGATCTTTTCTAGTGCTGAATGGAGTAAAGTACTTTCACTAAAAATTTCATTAACTTCGTAAAAAGATTACAAGGGAAGTTGAAAATTACAAGTACAAGTGAAAGAAAAATTTACATGTACAAAAAGTAACTACTGATAAATAACAAGAGAGTACGAAAGGGAAATCTATCAGCTATAGAGGTTCGTCTTTGAAGAGCATCTCGTCAAAGGATTCAGTTTCTTATCAGAGACTGAGCTCTGAGCTACCTTAAAGGAAAATTTTGCATCCTTTTGGCACTCAGTGATGAGTTCGTCAAACCTGATGGATTCTTCTAGTTCATCCGGGGTTAGGAATTCCAGACCAGGTTGAGGAGGGACTCGTAGATGTTGACTCTCTAGCTGATGGATCATTGTTGATCTTCTTTCTCGTTCTTCATCCTCAGACCTTTGAAGTGACCGTGAGGGTCGGTTTGGGTGACTCAGCAATTCCTCTTCTTGTTCTTGTTCATCAGTCTAATACTGAGACTGGGATTATTTGCAGTTCATCAGCAGTAGATGCTGGGATTATTGGTTGTTGAGTTTCTTCAGCTCGTCCCTTAAGCAGGGGAGAGGACTAGCTGAATAAAAGAAACAAGAGTTAGGTTTGAGGAAAAGAAAAGATTGAGAAAAATTGGCTGAGTTTATAGAAGAGATTTGAGGTGAGAGAGAATAGAAGCAGAGTAGGGAATAATGGAGAGGCATACCTGAGAAGGTTGCTCCCTCTCAGCGACAAAAAAAATCTTTAAATTTCCAGAGGCATCGATCTGTTTCTGCTTGCCCTGGGAAGACTTCTTTGTGGGAGTCTTCGAAGTCTTCTCCCCTACTTTAGTGAAGACGCCGCCCTTTTGAGATGGAACCCTGATGGAGGCAGGTTTAAACTAGAGGCCTACTTCCTCATCATCATCATCGTTGTTATTGTTAAAGCCAAAAATCGCACAAAAGCACAACTTAAGGTTGATGTGGACTTTTAACAACTAAAAAAACATATCTCAAGACCAAGCAACACAATCGCGGGAAAAAGTAAACGAGACAATAGATTTGGTGACGCGGAAAACCCCAAAACGAGGGAAAAAACCGCGGTCGACTTGTGAGAGTCGACGGTGCACTATAGTCGCCAAACAGGGGCGAAAGTCCTTTTGTAACAGGTGTTTTGTGTACAACAGATTACAAACGAATGTAAATATAAACTTAGTCGTGTGCAAATGACGTGTGTCGTGCGTTAAATGTGCGAAAAAGTATGTTGTCATGCGGTTCAAACTGCTGTCGTGCGAAGATGCTTTAGCGATATTCGTTCGAATGCCTTGCGAATCACTGTGTTTTCGATGTAGAATTGCTTAGAAAGTAAATGGAGCAAATTGGAATGGCTTCGGAATGGATAAACGCAGATGAACACAAATGGCCTTTTCGGTTGCAGCTCAGGCCTTTATATAGGTTCCGCTGGTCATTAAAGGTGTCTTTATGGCGCACTTTATAACCGCTGTCGGGCTTTAAATGCCATTGATGACTTGATCGTTACTGGCCGTTTGCACCATGAATGCTTGTAGACCTGCATTAATGAATAAAAGAAACGGATGTTTGACTGTTAACGGTTAGTATAATCGTACCACTGTCTTAAGTCCCACACGTCGGTCGTACGGAACGTACGACCAGCATAAAAACGTATGACCGAGCATATGTCTGTAAACATATTGTAAGACCTTATCTTAGTACAAAAGTGGTCTTATGGAAATGTCATCTGAGTTTTCTAGCATCGGTCGTGAGGTGTGATTTTTTACCCAAACAGTTTGCCCCCAAAATTTGAATTTCAGGCGTGAAGTTCGAATTTTAAATCTGACGATGTGGTTCGACACATGTCGCGCGGAGAGAGAGTCTGGTCGGATTCCAATCATCTTGGTTTGATTTGGATTGGAGGAAGTGATGAGGTCGTGACGTCACGCCAGCGTGTCAGAGGTGAAAAGACGTTTAGGGGACAGGTGTCGTCCATCGTCATGATGCATGCGAAAAGTCGTTGGACAGATGTCGACCATCTAGCGGGTCGTCCTGACATGATCTTTGCCATAAATAGCGTGCTTCTGGAATCGTTTTCTTTTTACGCTTTCAACACATTTTCGAGAGAGCTTTTCGAGAGAAAGAGTTAGAGGATTTCCAAAGCTTGTTCGATCATTCGAGGTTTTCTAGATACATAAGGTACGATCTTTTATTCCTCTTTACATCATGCGACTCAAGTCGATAGCCAAGAAGCCTCCTGCGTCTAAGGACCTTATGGACTTATACGTAGCACAGATTTCTGTGCTTGACTTTTCTGTCTCCTCCGAGTCGACGAGCTCTTTTCAAGAAAAGGAGGAGGTGGAAGCCTTTAGGTTATCGACGGGTATTCTCGTCGAAATCCGCTTATATACTCCTGACCAACGTTGTTGGTCCCGGAGGGTTATACAAGTTTGTAGAAGGGGGGGGGGGTTGAATACAAACACACAGATTTTACTTTTCTAAATTGTTTATTGATATTTATCAAAAAATTTACAACTTGTTGCGGAACAAGATTAAGGATTAAACCTAATCTAAACAAGTTATGAGAAACACTAAGTTTCTTGCACTAGAAATAAGTTAGAAAGAAAATAAGAATATTAAGAATAATATTCTAACACTAAGTAGTAGAGAGAAGAGGATGGCCGAGCACTTCATTTCTGAAGTAGGGTTCTTCTTATATACTGCATGCATTTAATGCACAACAGTATAACTTTACACGTGGCAGCAGCTGATTGGTTGCATGATTTGACCTTTGTAGACAACCTTAGTAGCCGCATGGTGTACAGTGTAGAATCAGAGTTGGTTGTACGATCCTGGACAAAAGGGATGTGCTTTCTGACATTTTCGTACGGAGGCGTGCAAGGAGGTAAGACTAAAGTAACTTGTAGAGGAAGACTTCATGATCAGCGTTCGCTGAATAGATCTTTTATCAGCGAGTGATAAAGTTCAGCGTTCGCTGAAGTCTTCTACTTGAAACTTCACGTTGAGTGGACAAATCTTGGCTTCGCTGATATCCACATCAGTTCATTAGTAGACTTGTCGCTGGTTCTTGGGGTTGATCTTCGACTTCAGCGTAGAACATGATTGACGTGAGACTTGTCTTCAAGGATCATAAGTAAACACTAAAATCATCAACGATCATCAACAAGACTGAACAGGCTCAGAGCTTTATTGATGAACAGTTTCGTTGAATGTGTAATTTAAAGAGCATGAGTTTCCTATCAGCGGTACTGTAGAGTCATAGTACTTATCAACTATAGTGAAACTCTAATACATAGTGTCTACTTACAATTTTCACTAAGTGTTTCTTAGAAAGTCATTATCAAATCACTGAGGGTTTGGATCAACAATCTCCCCCTATTTGATTATGACATAGCAACAAAAGAAAATTGCTAAGTATGGAAACATAAGGATAAAAAGAACTCATAAAATATTTGTTCCTTTTACTGTTTTCTGGGATCTTTTAAGTACTGATGGAGTAAAGTACATTCGCTGAAAATTTTCTTTTAACTTCGTATAAGGTTACAAAGGGAAGTGGAAAAATTACAAGTACAGCAAATAAATTTACAAGTACAAAAGATATAAGCTGATAAAGATAGAGGAATTACAAGGAATCCTATCAGCTATTCAGGTTCTTCCTTAATGAGAAGTTCATCAAGGGTTCTTGTAGAGGGGATCATCCAGTCAGGGACTTTTTCTCCAAGATCCCGTCTATTCTTTGCTTCACTAAAGACCAGGGGCTTCATGAAGTGTCCGAGAAGATCTTTTCTGAATTCACACCAATAGACGAGATCCCTGAGCTGTTCGATAGGAGTGATGGGTAGCTCAGAGATGCGTTGAAAGCGTTCTCGTCCATCATAGTCATGAAAGAAGATACCATAAGGTTCGCTTAAGACTTTTCCAGGGATGAAGCGTTCACCAGGGGGCAGGGAGGTGTCGAGCGCTGAGAGGTCAGGTTCAGGACCAAGTACTTCAGCACGTGAAAAACCAATACCTGTTTCGTTTCTGATAGGAGGGCATGAGTCTGAAGTATTATCTTTTTCTTTGCAGAGGCCCTTCTTTGTTGAACTGGATTAGGAGGAGGAGGAGGAATATCCACAGCAGAGGAAACCAAGTCGATCTGAGAATTTATAATTTTCTCGACCTGGCCTTTGAATTGTGAACGAGATCGCTGAATGGCTATTCGCATCTCCAACCACTCAGAGAAACCGTACTTCTTGATTGAAGAGGCGTAGATGGTTTCCTTGGTACCATTTTCTCTGAACAAATCGACTTCAACAACTGGAACTTTTATTGGTGTTCTTCCCCTGATGTTCACTTTGTTGATTCTGGCTGCCCGATATTGATAGTGCAGTCTTTCTTTGCACCATTCCAAGGTAGAGTCAGATACCTTGGTCTTTTATTCGATGATCTTCTTGGCGTCTTTCCACAATTGACGTTGGACATCAATGGGAGTTTTCTTCAGATCAGGATCCTTCACCAATTGTTGGACAAGCTGGATGGCATAGGCTTTATCTTGTTCTTCAGCTTTCCTTCGACCGGCGAGTTGTTTTTCATCCTTGAGATGTTCAGTGTATTCCTTCCTTGATAGTCTGAACTTAGGAACATTGATTTTGTGTCGAGGAAGGATGATTCGCTGATCTTCAAGCTGTTTGATCATTGCATCTCTCTTTTTTTGATCTTCTTCACTTAGCGTTTGAGGAGCTAAGGAAGGTCTGTTTTTGTGAGAGAGCAGTTGTTCTTCAGGTTCTTCAGTCTCAGTGAAATCCAAGACCGGGATTATTTCTTCAGCGATAGGAGCTGGATTTATTGTTGTAGTTGCAGCCGGAGGAACTTCAGCTGGATCCTCAAGCAGGGGAGAGGACTAGCTGAAACACAGCGATCGTTTAAGTAAGATCATTTGGGAAGAAAGAGATAGAGAAAAGAATGGGGTTTAAGTGTATAGAGGTTTTATGGAGAGGAGAACTGAGGTTGAGAAGGGATAGAGGAGGGATGCAGTGTAAGGGAAGAAAAGATATTGTACCTGACAAACTGGCTTTCGTTGAAGGATAGACAGATTGCCTTCTGCAGCGAGGCCTTTATTTTTGCCTTTGTCAGCTTCAGTTGCTGCAGGTTTTGTCTTTGTCCCCTCCCCTGATGGTTTATTTATCATAACTCCTTTTTGAGCAGGGACCTTCTTGGGCTGGACGAAGAAGAAGTCGTCGTCATCATCATCGTCATCATCATCATCGTTTTTAGGGGATGATGATCGTTCGTCGTCCTCAAGATCGAGGTCTTCTCCTTCTTCTTCTTTTTCTGATTCTTCCTCATCAGCATAAGGTTCGGTAACATCAGCTTCAGCTTCAGCTTCCTCATCGAGTTGCTCCCCCTCAAATTCAGAGGGAGGTTTATCGGTTTCCTCAGGGTTTTCATCTCCCTGAGGTTTATTAGCAGCAGCATCAGAAACAATACCCTCCCCCTCGGAGTTATGGGGAAGGTCTTCAAGATTTTTCTTCTCCCCATCAACATTATGGGGAACGTCTTCAGTCTTCTCCCCCTCTTCCACATGATGGATGGGGGAGGATATAGGAATGTTAGCAGCAGTAGCATTCGTAGGATCACTGTCTTCTAGGCCAGTGATTCCCATGAAGGTTTCAATCACTACTATTCTGTCTTTCAGGCCAGAAATAGTAGGACTGATCTTTTGAAGAGCTTCTCGATCCGTCTAAGTGAAATGTGAAGGAGTGCATGTCAGAGCATTCAGACGCTCGAGGATCTGCTGTAAAAGAGTCTTCACAGAGCTCACATCCGTTTTCACGGAAGACACCTCTCCCTTAAGAGTAACAACCTCTGTCTTCAATGATGTGACTTCATTGAACAGGGATGTGAAGTTGGTGGAGAGGGTGCTGTTGGTGGAGTTGAGATTGTTGATGGAGGTGGAGTTTTCTGCGAGAGTGGTAGCAAAACTTCCAATGCTACCTTCCACCTTCTCCAGATCAGCACTGGAGGCTTTGCCTTTGACCTCTGTGGTCAGCTTCTTGAGATCCTCTCCAGCGTTTGTAACCACTAAAGAGTTTGCAGTTAGAGTGGTGGTGAGAGATTCCACCTTCGTTTCCAAGTCTTTCAGGGAGTTGTTGATATCTCCCAAATTAGGACCTGCGGGATGGTTGACGAATTCCTCGTAGGTTCGATAACCTGAAAAAGTTTCCATGTCACCTTCCAAAGTGCCATGACGTGTGGAGGTGTCCGCAGGTCCTTTATTTAAATCCTGCAGCCGTTGTAGTTCTTCAGCAGATGAGTCACTCAGATGAATGACCTTTGTTGTGGAGAAAGGAGGAATAGATGGAGTGACCAAAGAAGTAGTGGGAGGAGTGAAGGTTGAGAAGAGGGATTGGGTAAGAGGTTCAGCGTTGGATTCGCTGAGAATGACTTCCTCAGTACTTAGAGGTACTGAGGGAGGGGGGGTTCGGTTCCAAGTTAATAACCTCAGCGTTTAGAGACGTTGAAGTTGGTATGGAAGGGGTAGCTTTATCAGCTGTGGCAGAGCGTACCACTGAACTATCCAACGACTCTTGAGAAGAGTGGGCCATGGAGTCTTCAGCCTAGAAAGGCTTGGAGGGTTGCTCCTTGGTTTTCTTGATCCTTTGAGTATTAAGAGAGGTAGAAGAGTGTTTCCTTTTCTTAGAAGGAGTAGTTTTTGCAGCCTCGGTACCAACGGTTGGGATTACCGTGGAGGTAGCTACAGAAGTAGAAGAATTGGGGTTGAGAAGAGATAAGAGTTTAGAAAGACGTACCTCGTTTGGCAGGGGCTTGAAGTCAAGAACTTTAATGCCAACCTGAGAAAGTTTCAGGTCACCCACTTTTGGGTATTTGTCCCCAAGTCCGTTTAGAAAGAGAGCACTGACAAACCGGGGATATGGAACACATGTTGGTCTGTCAGCCATGTCCACCCTGAGCACCATATCGTTGTAAATGATTGTTTCCCAATCAATGTGAAGGCCCTTCAGCAGTGCATATCCCATGGCCTGCTGAGGTTGTGAAGCTTGGTCAGTTGACCCAGTTTTCGCTGTCAGGAAGCTGATCAAATGAGCAAAGATGAAGTTCATCTCACTGGGCATCTTTGATTTCTTGATGGCGGTCATCTTCTTCTCAGGGAGTTCATCTATCCCTGTTTCCCACACATACTTCATTGCATCAAAGAATGCAATCAGTGCTTCCATATCAGTTAGGTTTTTGGGGTTTGGCAGATGGACAAAGCGTTTTTCTTTGGAACTACCAGGAAGGTTCAGGGCACGCCTGATAGTACCAGGGGTGATCTTGGAGTTTCCATGTTTGGTGTCACAAAGAATGACATCAAGCATTTTCTTTGGGTCTTTGGGTGAGGGTACCTGAGCTCTTCTGGCAGTATACCAGAACTGAGCTAGAAGGCTCCGATAAGCAGGGGGTGCGATGGTCAGAGTTGTCGATAGAGGACAAGTTTTGAGAAAGTTCACAGCGTCATCAAGGTGTGTGACCTGCTTCTTTTGAGGGAAGTCGAAGAGAGCATAAGGGTTGTTGCCTTGAAAGGTAACTTGCTCAAGTTTGAACTTAACATGAGGAGCTTTTGTGAGTTCAACACTTTTAGCAGCAGTGGGAGACTTAGCGGTAGGAGCTTCAGTAGAAGATGCCATTTCTGTTTATAATTTCGAACATGAAGAAAGATAAAGAATAACGTCTTAATGTGGAAAGATTTTCCAAAAATAAGATGTGTTTGTGTTTTGCACATTCCATTCAGACAAAATATATCTTAATGGAGATTAGGGTTTTTCTTGTTTTGAAAAAGAGTACAAAACATAGTGAACCAGTTTCATTTTGAAGAAGAGATTCTGGAAAGACATATAAAGATGCAGGTTTAAGATTTTTGTTTTAAACATGAAGAACAATCTGTTTCCAGATTGTGTTCATAAAATCATGAAGAGAGATGATTTCATTTCAAAAAGTTCTTTTGTTTGATCTTTTAGAAACAAGAATAAGATCGAAAATAAGTTTATTAAGGTAAACAATAAGAATATTAACCTTGATTGTTGAAGACGAAGAAAATGAACAGTTTCTGGAGACAAAGAGTTCAAATGCAACAGTTGTTCTTGCTTTGAAGGAGATGATGTTCGCGTAAGGTAAAAAATATAAACTCGAATGTGTTTATATAGTGAGAGTAGAGAGAGAAAAACTGTGAGCGGGAAAGTTTTTCATGATGACACGGACACGTCCCTTGAATTTGATTGGACAAGGAAGACGAAACGGGCGAACGTGTCAGAGAAAACGTGCCATGACTTATCCGTTGTAATGACGTCACAAATGTCCTTTCATATTTTAGGATGTCTCTGAGGTTTTTGAAAGTTCAGGGACATTTTTGAAAACATGAAACACTGAATAGAAATATCAGCGTTAAGTTTAGAAATTTCAAAGTATCACTGAAAGGAAGAGATATTCAGCGATGTAATTTGTTTTGAAATCTTGCATTCATATGCGAACGTCAGCGAGTAAAGAAAGAACATACCTTAGTATCAGCGAATCAAGTTTGTTCAGGGAGTAGGTGATGAGTAGGTTTATACAAGTTCATTGTTATCACTGATCGAATGTGAACCGCTGAAGATTTTGCTCTTCAAAGTTCAGCATTCCAAGCTCGCTGATGTGAAAGTTAAATCTTGTCTCATCAAGAGGTTTGGTGAACAGATCAGCTAACTGAAAGTCAGTTGGGATAAATGAAGTTCTATATCACCATTCATCACATGATCTCTGATAAAATGATACCTGATTTCGATGTGTTTGGTCTTTGAGTGTAGCACTAGATTGTTGGCTATAGCGATGGCACTGGTGCTGTCGCAATAGATTGGAATTTTCGAGAGCTGAAGGTCATAGTCCAGTAGTTGATTTCTCATCCACAAGACCTGAGAACAACATCTTCCAGCGGCTACACACTCAGCTTCAGCGGTTGAGGTGGACACTGAGTTTTGCTTTTTACTTGTCCAACTCACCAGCTTTCCACCAAGGAGCTGACAGCCTCCTGTGGTACTTTTCCTATCCAATTTTCAACCTGCAAAATCACTATCTGAATAGGCGATTAGATTCGCTTAAGGTAACGAAAGATTCGCTTTACAGCGATCAAATGAGATTCCTTAGGTTCAGCTTGATATCGTGCACACAAACAAGTTACATACATAATATCAGGTTGTCTAGCTGTAAGATACAGAAGAGAGTCGATCATCCCACGGTACGCTGTGACATTAACAGGTTTTCTAGAGTTATCCTTGTTTAGTGTCAGCGGTGGTGCCATAGGGGTTTTCATAGCTGAACTCTGAGTTAAATCAAATTTCTTCAGCATATCTTTAACATATTTTCCTTGGTGAATGAAAGTTCCCTTTTCACTCTGTTTGATTTGAAGACCTAGGAAATATGTCAGCTCACCCATCATACTCATTTTATATTCAACGTTCATTCTCTCAGCGAAACGAGTACATAGATCAGGATTAGTGGAACCAAATATAATATCATCGACATATATTTGAACAAGAATAATATGACCTTTTACTTTCCTGAAAAATAAAGTTTTATCGATTTGACCACGCTCAAATTTTTCAATATGGAGATAAGTAGAGAGAGTATCATACCATGCACGAGGAGCTTGCTTTAAGCCATAAAGTTCCTTATCCAGTTTATAAACATAACCTGGATGCTTAGGATCTGAGAATCCTGGAGGTTGTTCCACGTAGACTTCTTCATTCAGCTTTCCATTGAGGAACACTGACTTAACATCCATTTGATAAACTTTGAAGTCTTTGTGTACCGCGTAAGCTAAGAATAGACGAATGGCTTCTAGTCTTTCCACTGGGGCAAAGGTTTCATCGTAATATATACCTTCCTCTTGTCTGTATCCCTGAGCAACAAGATGAGCCTTGTTGCGGGTTACAGTTCCATGTTCATCCAGCTTGTTTCGATAGACCCATTTAGTGCCTATCACTGACTTGTCAGATGGTCTTGGAACGAGATTCCAAACTTTGTTTCTTTCAAATTCTGTCAGCTCTTCTTGCATAGCGCTGACCCAGTTTGGATCTCTGAGGGCATCATCTGTTTTCTTTGGTTCAATCAGAGAAATAAAGTTAACAAATAAAAAAATGTTACCTGTACTTCGTCGAGTCTGAACACCAGCGTTTGGATCACCAAGAATTTGTTCAATAGAGTGATTTATAGTCCATCGCTGAGCTGGAGTATAAGTCGCTGACTCAGCCTGAACTTCTGGAGGAGCTGAAGATGAGGCTTCAACAACTTCTAGTATTTCAGCCAAGAGAGGAAGAGGTTCAGATGTCATTTCATTCACTGATTGCTGAGAAGTAGATGGTATGTCTGAGATAGAAGGTTCAGAGGCATGCATAGTGTTAAAAGGAACAGCTGAGACCCATGATGTTTCAGCTTCACTAGTTTGCATGCTTGGGATGATAGTAGGATCAGCATCTTCAGCGGGATGAGTATGAGATGGAGGAGTAGGATTATCTTCTGAATCACCAAGATGAGAAAACATCCATTGATTCAGTTCTTCAGTATCAGCAGAAGGTCTAGAGTTTGCTAAACGGGATTCGTCAAAGGTGATGTGGATAGTTTCTTCTACAGTTTACTTCTACGATTGAAGACTCTGAAGGCTTTAGAGACTGGGGAGTATCCAAGAAAGATTCCATCATCAGCCTTAGGATCAAACTTTCCAAGGGCATCACTGTCGTTCAGTATAAAACACTGACATCCAAAGATGTGAAGAAAGCTAATTGAAGGCTTTCTCCCATGGAAGAGTTCATAGGCTGTTGTAATAACCAGGTATGCTATTTAATTATTTTTATAAGTTTTTATGTTAGTATTTTATGGAGTTAGAAGTTAAGGGGTAAGTTTAATTTTTATTTGAAAGTTTAGGGGTATTTATTGCCAAGTGAGATAAGCTTAGGGTTTGTTTGGTCATTTTAACCAAACCATACACCACCACCGTCTCTAACACATCAATTAGGGGATGATGTCTTCACTTTAGCTAAAAGAAAATATCTAAAAGTGAATGTGTGTGTGAGTGTGTTCGGTTTAGAGAGAGAGAGAAGGAAATCGAGAAAGCTTAAGGGAAAGAAGTAGAAGAAAGAAATCAAGAGTTTGCTGCAGTGATTTAAGGACCAAACTGAAGTAAGCAAGGTAACAAATCCATCCTTTTATGTGTAGTAATTTCTTAAAAGTGTTCTTGAGTTTGCTAGTTAGGTTTATAGGTGGGTTTTGTTAAAAATGGATGTTTTGGGAAATCTGAGCTTGTTTTTTCTCCAAGATTGATCTTAGATCTGGCTACCATTAGTTGAAGGTTAAGGAAGAAGACGTTCTGAAGACTGCCTTTCGTACGAGGTACGGTCACTACGAATTCTTGGTAATGCCCTTCGGACTAACGAACGCTTCGGCCGCTTTTATGGATCTAATGAATCGGGTATGTAAGCCTTATCTCGATAAATTTGTCATTGTATTTATCGATGATATACTTATTTATTCCCGATCCAAAGAGGATCATGCACAACACCTTCGTTTGATTCTAGAGTTGTTAAAGAAAGAGAAGTTATATGCTAAATTTTCGAAGTGTGAATTCTGGCTACGAGAAGTTCAGTTTTTGGGTCATGTAGTTTCAGAGAAGGGTATACAAGTTGATTCAATGAAAGTGGGAGCAATTGAAAAATGGGAACCGCCGAAGACGGCAACCGAAGTACGTAGTTTTCTGGGTCTAGCTGGATACTATCGGAAATTTATAAAAGACTTTTCTCGAATCGCGACGCCATTGACTAAGCTGACTCGGAAGAATCTAAAGTTTGAATGGAAAGCAGAACAGGATGAGGCATTCAGAATATTGAAGGAGAAACTCTGCAGCGCGCCGATATTAGCATTGCCAGAAGGTTCCGATGATTTTGTGGTCTACATCGATGCTTCTAAACTGGGATTGGGATGTGTACTTATGCAACGTGGAAAGGTAATTTCTTATGCTTCTCGTCAATTAAAGGACCATGAAAGACAATATCCTACTCATGATATGGAGCTTGCAGCAGTTGTCTTCGCATTGAAGATTTGGAGACATTATCTTTATGGTTCTAAATGCCAAATTTTCACTGACCATAAGAGTCTCCAACATCTTTTCGATCAGAAGGAACTGAATATGAGGCAAATAAGATGGTTGGAATTGGTAAATGATTATGATTGTGAAATCCTTTATCACCCTGGGAAGGCGAACGTGGTAGCAGATGCACTAAGTCGTCAAGAAAGAAGTGGAACAATAAAAGCAATATCGCTACGAGCTGAACTCCTTCCTAATATCTTTGACGAATTATTGAAGTGCCAAATGGATGCTTATCAGGAAGAAAGTTTGAAATCAGAACGGTTAGTAGGAATAACAACATTGCTTGGGAAAGATGACCGTGGGTTATTGTGTATGGGAAACAGAATTTGGGTGCCTCGTTTGGGTGGATTACGTGATCGTGTACTACAAGAAGCTCATCAATCTCGATTTTCTATTCATCCAGGTACAAATAAGAGGTATAGAGATTTGAAACAATTCTATTGGTGGCCGAGAATGAAAAGAAGTATTGTTAAGTATGTGGAAAATTGTACTACTTGCAAGAAAGTAAAGATTGAACATCAGAAGCCGTTTGGTCAGTTACAACTATTGGAAATACCGATGTGGAAATGGGATCAGATTACTACTGATTTCATTACCAAGCTACCTAGAACTTCAAAGGGATTCGATTCTATTTGGGTGATTGTTGATAGATTGACGAAGTCTGCTCATTTCTTACCGATAAAGGAAACTGATTCGATGGAACGTTTAGCCAAGTTGTACATAGATGAAATAGTGACTCGACACGGAGTACCAATCTCGATTATTTCTGATCGAGATAGTCGTTTTACTTCCAGATTTTGGAGAAGCTTTCAAAAAGAAATGGGAACACAGTTAAAGCTAAGTACAGCGTATCATCCTCAAACTGACGGTCAGAGTGAAAGAACAATCCAGACTTTAGAAGATATGCTTCGGGCTTGTATAGTTGATTTTGGAGGATCGTGGGATAAACATCTGCCGTTGATAGAATTTGCCTACAACAACAGTTATCATTCCAGCATTCAAGCGGCACCGTTTGAAGTACAGTATGGTAGAAAATGTCGAACGCCTCTGTGTTGGAATGAAGTGGGGGAGAAACAATTAGCGGGGCCAGAAATAGTACAGTTAACAGTGGATAAGATTACTCAGATTCGGGACAGATTGAAAGTAGCACTAGACAGACAGAAAAGCTATGCTGATCGACGCCGAAAACCGTTAGAGTTCCAAGTCGGGGAATTTGTGATGTTGAAAGTCTCGCCCTGGAAAGGAGTCATACGTTTTGGGAAGCAAGGTAAACTCAGTCCGCGGTATATTGGGCCATTTGAAATTACGGAAAAAATTGGTGAAGTAGCTTACAGGTTAGATCTTCCGTCGGAATTAAGCAGGATTCACAACGCATTTCACGTATCGAATTTTCGAAAATGTTTGGTTACCCCAGATCAGGCAGTCTCTCTACCAGATATTCAAGTTGACGAAAAGTTGAACTATGTGGAGGAACCGGAAGCAATAGTTGATCACAAAGTCAAAGTATTGAGGAACAAAGAGATCAGACAGGTAAAGGTTCAGTGGAAACATCATAAAGGTCAGGATGCGACGTGGGAATCAGAGTCAGAAATGAGAGCCGAATACCCTCATCTGTTCTCTTAATCGAATTCCGGGACGAAATTCTTTTAAGGGGGAGATGTTGTAATAACCAGGTATGCTATTTAATTATTTTTATAAGTTTTTATGTTAGTATTTTATGGAGTTAGAAGTTAAGGGGTAAGTTTTAATTTTTATTTGAAAGTTTAGGGGTATTTATTGCCAAGTGAGATAAGCTTAGGGTTTGTTTGGTCATTTTAACCAAACCATACACCACCACCGTCTCTAACACATCAATTAGGGGATGATGTCTTCACTTTAGCTAAAAGAAAATATCTAAAAGTGAATGTGTGTGTGAGTGTGTTCGGTTTAGAGAGAGAGAGAGAAGGAAATCGAGAAAGCTTAAGGGAAAGAAGTAGAAGAAAGAAATCAAGAGTTTGCTGCAGTGATTTAAGGACCAAACTGATGTAAGCAAGGTAACCAATCCATCCTTTTATGTGTAGTAATTTCTTAAAAGTGTTCTTGAGTTTGCTAGTTAGGTTTATAGGTGGGTTTTGTTAAAAATGGATGTTTTGGGAAATCTGAGCTTAAGGTTAGGTTATGTTCATAGTCTTAAACATATCTGCACCTTTACAGCAACATGCATAGCTTAAAAATACGATTTCTGGTTTTTTTTTTAAGATGAACAGTGAACTGAGACATTCAACCAAGTCGCAATGGTTGATTGCGATTTGGCTTTGAAGTCGCAATGGTCGGTTGCGACTTGGGTTGGAATCGCAGTAGTTGATTGCGATTTGGGTTTGGAATCGCAGTAGTTGATTGCGATTTGGGTTTGGAATCGCAATAGTGGGTTGCGATTTGGGGTGAAGTCGCAGTAGTTGATTGCGACTTAGCACTATGCATTGCGATTCTAATTTATTTTTAGTAGATTGCGACTTAAGTCGAGGATTTTATAAGTTTAGTTTTAAAAAGAGATATTTGGTATTTTGCATGATTTCAGATTCTGTGAAGGATTGACGTACGTGATAATTAACTTGGAAAGACTTTTGGTGAAAATCAAAACAGGTGAGTTTTACTTAAAATTATTTTTACTGGAATACATATATGTATGTGGAATGTATATGTGGATATTCCGTGTTAATAATATAATGAGATATTATTTGTGTGATATTTTACACAAGTGAACATTAATCGGGTTCCGGTGTGCGGACCAATGGGTAGTCGGGTTCCGGTGTGCGGACCGATGAGTAGCCGGGTTCCGGTGTGCGGACCGGTATTGTTTATTTATTAATTGGCTTGCTACCAATTAATACGGCCAGATGTGGAGGAATAAGGTGGAATGAGATGCACGAGTTTTGTATGGTATTGATATACGTGTATTATATGAATGTATATGAAAAGCTTTATATAAATGACTTCGAAATAAAGGTTTATTAAAATGACAGGGATTTCCTCACTAGGCCATTAGGTCTAACCCTGATTTTCTGTTTTAAAAATTTTGTATTCCAGGTGATGGATCGGGAAAGAGCAGTAAATAGAACTTTTGATGAATAGCTTTTATGGAGACATCGGTTATGAAGTTATGGATGTATTTTGATCTTAAGACTTTGTGATTAGTTAGCATGTAACTTAAAAATGAAAAAGTTTGTACTGAATTTCTTACTATGTTTCGTCAGTTTTTGGGACCAAATGTGAAATGTGAAGTACTTTTGTTGAACATATGTTATAAATATATGATATATGTATATTTGGATTGTGGGTTGTTACAGCTGTCTTCTTGAATCTTTTGACTATCAGCGACCTGTTTTGCGTAAAACAAGCAGTGTTGACGGCTTCTGCCCAAAACTGAGTAGGTAGATGAGAATCGCTGAGCATTGAACGTGCAACTTCTATGATAGTTCGATTTCTTCTTTCAGCGACTCTATTTTGTTGTGGCGTTCTCACTGAGGAAAAGTTGTGAGAAATACCCTTACTTTCAAAGAAGGAATCAAGAGAACTGTTTTTGAATTCAGTTCCATGATCACTCCTTATTGAGCGAACGGTCATGTTATTCAGGACTTCCATTTTCCTGACAAAGGTGATGAGTTCTTCAGGGGTGTAACTCTTAGAACGGAGAAACATTACCCAGGTATAGCGAGAGAATTCATCAACTATGACCAGTGTATATTTCTTTCCAGCGATGGATTGTTTGTTAACAGGGCCAAACAGATCCATATGGAGAAGTTGTAGAGGAGATGACACTGAGGAAACTTGCTTAGATTTGAAACTAGCTTTCGTTTGTTTCCCTTTATCACACGCTGAATATAGAGACTCCTTAGCGTATGAGTGTTGAGGTAGACCAGTGACCAACTCTTTAGAAGAAAGAGTATTCAGTGTCTTGAAGTTGAGATGGGAGAGCCTCTTATGCCATAGCCAGTTGCCATCAGATGAGGCTTTTGAGAAGAAACAGGAGTTCTCAGTGGTTGTAGAGTCCATGTTTATAATGTAAACATTTTACATACGGTATCCGCTGAGAGCTATCTTCTCCTTTTTGTCAGTGACAAAGCAGGATTCTTTAGTAAAAATCACTTTGTTATCCTTGTCACACAGCTGACTAATGCTTAGAAGATTGTGCTTCACTCCTTCAACATATGCGACTCTTTTGAAGGTTGTTGTACCATTTTAGAGTACACCAAACCCTCGGGTATAGCCTTTTCCGTTTCCACCGAAGGTCACTAGGGGACCCTTCTCTTCCTTATACTCAGTGAGCAGATTTTTCTTTCCAGTCATGTGTCTAGAGCATCCGCTATCAAGATACCAGATACCCTTCCAAACCTGCAAACAAAGGAAGATTAGTTTGACTTGGGCACCCATTTCACCATGGGCCCACATTTATCAGTGGTGGTTGAGGAAGTGGAAGGTTCAGCAATCTTCGCAGCATTTGAAGATTCAGCTTTAGATATAGTCTTCACTTTGGTTAATTTCTTAACCTCAGTGGTCTTCTTTGCCTTGGGGGCAGTAATCTTCACCTTAGCTAACTTTTCAGCTTTGGTGGCTGTGGGGCACTTACTAGCAATATGGTTGGTAAGTCCACAGTGATGACATTTCCTATAGCTAAAAGTAACCTTAGGACCATTTGCATGCTTACCCGCTAATTTTAAATGAGCAGGGCCATCACCAAGTATACCTTTGGCATTGGAAATGGGAGGAACAATCAGTTCTTCGGATTTCTTACCAATAATATCTACTCTGATTCTAGGAGTAGATCGCTGAATAAATCCAGTTATCTTGTTCTTAGAAGTAGAGGGATAAGTCACTGAAGCTTTAGAAGCATTCAGCTTAGGTACAAAGGTACCCTTCTGAGGTTTTGGATAAACAATTTTCTTTTTACCTTTAGACTTTAAGGTAGAGATTTCCTCAAGGATAGGAGTTTTTGAAAAGGAACACTGAGATGATGAAGTGTCAGGGATAGAGGACACAAACATTCCAAACTTAAGCATGGAATGATCAGTGGTTGGTTCTTCAGCGTCAACTTTGTAACCAAGACCACGTTTGTCACTCAGAGGAATCTGAGACTTAATTATCTTAGTGATCGTTGTTGAGGATTTACACCATCCTTCAACAGTAGCCTTTTCAGCTTTTAATGCAGCGATAGCCTCTTCACGTTCGATTTTGACTAGTTGATTTATATGAACTTGATCTTTTAAATCTCCTTCAATTTTAGGAAGCTTTTCTATTTGAAGGTGACAGTTTTTAAGCTGTTCAACGAGATCAAGGTTTTGATTTTCAACAACAGTTTTGCCGTTCATGGCATCATATAAACTCATAGTCAGGAGATCAATCTTTCGAAGACTATCAGCTTCATCAATATCTGAAATATGTGTAAATAAGGAAGGTGATACCTTAGAGGTAGAGGATGAAGAAGAGGGAATTTCAGTTTGTTCTTCCTCTTCTTCGATTTTGGCCATGAGGCAGAGATTGGCCTCATCATCATCTTCAGAGTCAGATGATTTTCTTCAGTGTCAGAGGCAACCTAGTCGAAGTCAACGACCAAGCCTTTGCCTTTCTTCTTAAAGCTTTTCAGCTTTGAATACTTTTCTTTCAGCTTTTTGTATTTGTCATCTCTAGCCCTGGGGTTAGAGGTTTTCTTGGGGAAAGCTGAGGGTTTATAGACTTTCTTTGACATGCATTCACTAGCAAAGTGTCCTACTTTTTCACAGTTAAAGCAGGTAGCAGTAGCCTTATCAACATGGGTTGATGATCTAGGCTTGTCAATGAGTGCAAGAGGTTTATTCCTTCTGAAGTTACTCTTTCTAGCGAATCTCCTGAACTTATTAGCCATGAGTGCCAGAGATTCATCAAGATCTGAAGAATCAGCATCTGATGAGCATTCAAAGTTAGTTTCCAACTCAGTGACAGTGATAGTAGATCGCTGAGTGGAAGGTGACTCTAAGAGTAAAGCAACATGTGTGCTCTTGGAATCTTTTACAAGATTCTTCTTAAGATGACACGACTGCTCATGATTGAGCATAGTGCCATATAAGGTAGAGAGAGTCATAGATTTTAGATCCTTTGATAGCTTGAGACACATTGAATAACTGTCCTAGCTTTCAGGTAAACATTCTAAGAACTTTGTCAGAATTTCAAAGTTAGAATATTCCTTACCAACGGTTTTCAGATCTATAATTAAACAGTTAAACCGCTGATGTACTTCAGAGAGAGATTCATTCTTACCACAAATGAAGCTTTCGTACTGTCTTACCAGGTTGATCTTTCTTGAGTCCTGGACTTCAGACGTACCTTAATATTGAACACAGATTGTGTCCCACATGGATTTGGAGGTTTTCAAATTCATGGCGGAATGGTAGACTTCGTCAGGAAGAGCCATAGAGAGGATAGATCTGGCTTTAGTGTCGATAGCCACTTTCTTCTTATCTTCATCAGACCAATTGTGAGGTTCCTTAGGCACGACTCTTTCAGGAATGGCAGCTCTAGTAGCAGTGCCTGGAACTTCATGGTCAATTCTAACAGGAATATATGGGCTATTTTCGATGTAATAAGGCATAGTAGGGTCTACACCTTCTAAGAAGAGTATCATCCTATTTTTCCACAGATTAAAGTTATCTCTGGAAAATCTAGGGGGTTTTGCAAGAGAACCATTGTCAATATAGTTTGTATTTGTGTTGGTAGCCATTTTGAGAAATAGCAAGGAAGAGAAAAGATTAGTATAAGGAAGATCTTGTTTATGAGATTAAACAATCTGCTCTGATACCACTTGTTGGTCCCAGAGGGTTATACAAGTTTGTAGAAGGGGGGGAGGGGGGTTGAATACAAACACACAAATTTTACTTTTCTAAATTGTTTATTGATATTTATCAAACAATTTACAACTTGTGGCGGAACAAGATTAAGGATTAAACCTAATGTAAACAAGTTATGAGAAACACTAAGTTTCTTGCACTAGAAATAAGTTAGAAAGAAAATAAGAATATTAAGAATAATATTCTAACACTAAGTAGTAGAGAGAAGAGGATGGCCGAGCACTTCATTTCTGAAGTAGGGTTCTTCTTATATACTGCATGCATTTAATGCACAACAGTATAACTTTACATGTGGAAGCAGCTGATTGGTTGCATGGTTTGACCTTTGTAGACAACCTTAGTAGTCGCATGGTGTACAGTGTAGAATCAGAGATGGTTGTACGATCCTGGACAAAAGGGATGTCCTTTCTGACATTTTCGTACGGAGGCGTGCAAGGAGGTAAGACAAAAGTAACTTGTAGAGGAAGACTTCATGATCAGCGTTCGCTGAATAGATCTTTTATCGGCGAGTGATAAAGTTCAGCGTTCGCTGAAGTCTTCTACTTGAAACTTCACGTTGAGTGGACAAATCTTGGCTTCGCTGATATGCGCATCAGTTCATTAGTAGACTTGTCGCTGGTTCTTGGGCTTGATCTTCGATTTTTGCGTAGAACATGATTGACGTGAGACTTGTCTTCAGGGATCATAAGTAAACACTAAAATCATCAGCGATCATCAACAAGACTGAACAGGCTCAGAGCTTTATTGATGAACAGTTTCGCTGAATGTGTAATTTAAAGAGCATGAGTTTCCTATCAGCGGTACTGTAGAGTCATAGTACTTATCAGCGATAGTGAAACTCTAACACATAGTGTCTACTTACAATTTTCACTAAGTGTTTCTTAGAGAGTCATTATCAAATCACTGAGGGTTTGGATCAACAAACTTAGACCGACAGAGAGTTTAGAAGGATTTTTCATCATGTACGAGTATCCTTTTAGAATAGGATTTAGGTGGCCATTTACTCCCCCGGTCAGGGAGTTTTTAGGTATCTTTAACTTATCTCCTGGTCAGATCTTGCCCGACTTTTGGCAAATCTTTCAAAAGATCGATCGGATCACCAGTGATTGGGATGTCCCTTTCATGGTGCATGATCTGTTAATGGCGTTTGACATGAAGTTGGACAACTATCGTCGTTACAGCCTATCCTCTCGGCTAAGAGGAGGACATACGTTGGTTCCTGATACCCTGGTCCACGATCGTGGGTGGAAGGCCAAATATGTTATTGGTCGTGTACGGACGCTTGGTTATATAGACGAGGACACTTCCTGGGTCGCGTCTAGGTGGAACACCAGCGGTATAAATTTTGTTTTGTCGTACGTCTTTTAGTACTTACCTTTGTCTTTTGCTAATTTTTTGTCACTTGTTTTCAGATATTGATTTTGTGAGGTTCGGTCCCGCAGTTGATTCTCAAGAAAAAGTTGCCAGACTTTTTTCTTGTGGGGTCGGAGAGTTATTTGACTCTCCCCGTCGTACGACCATCAGCACTTCAGAGGCTGAAGAAAGAAGTCAACGAGAGACTTCATCAAGTAAGTGTTTACTAATCGTACGTGTCTTACTCTCCTCCGGGTCGTATGACAATTTCTAACATTCTTTTTTTTTTACAGGTGGTTCTGACATGCAGTCGGCTTCGGGCAAGGCGAGGAGAGATGCCCAGCTGGCCTTGGCTAAGAAGGCCCAGGAGCTGAAGAGGAAGGATCCTCCGACTTCGGGGTCGGGGATTGTGAAGAAGATCAAGTCAGTTCCCCCGAAGGAACCGTCGTCGATGGGTGGAGAGCCACTGAAGGTCTCCACTCCTAAGAGGACGAAGACATCTGCGGACGTGCCAAGGACGACTCCGCCTAGGTTGACTACTGCGGAGGAGAAGGGAAAAGGTCCTTAGACTGAGGGATCCTCTGAAGTTATGACGGTGAATTTTCCGTTACCGCCGGACTTCCTGCTGGACGGCGTCCTGGATAGGGCGAAGATTTTCCCTAACTTGGGAAATTTTCTCCTACCATCGTTCAAAGATCGCTACCATAGCGCTACTGTAGAAGAGACAGGGTCTCACGTCGCAGGCATGGCGTTCCTGGTAAGTGTTTTATTTTTGTCGTATGTTTCCTCCTCTCTTTAGAAAGTTAGAGTTACCTTGTGTATTTTCGTGCGACTGCAGGCGTTTCAGGCGTCGTTGTGCCTTTTCGGCCAACTGGAGGAGCTCCAGAAGGTCGAACCTTGCATCGCTGAGAAACATCAGCGAGCGCAAGAGGAAGAGCGTAAAGCTCGAGAGGAGGAGCGGGCGGCTAAGGCCAATGCGGAGGCCCTCTCCGTTCAAGTTGACGATCTCAAGAGTCTCCTGGAGACGTCGTTGCTGGAGAAGGAGGAGCTCCAAAATCGTCTCAAGGAGACGTTGGAAATGGCCTCTGCTTATGAAGCAGAGGTGACGACGACTAAGGCATTCCTCGTCATGCGCAAAAAACAAGTGGGGGAGCTTAGGTCGTCGGTTAAGGCATCTGAGGCCAAGACGGGGGCCTTAGAGGAGAAGCTCCTCTCGTTTGAGGCGCTGACCCGTTTGAAGGTCAGGGCGGCGATTATGCACCGTCAACTGCAGGGGAAGAATCCCTTAGCTGGCGCTGAGGCCGAGGTCGCGTCCTATCTGGAGCATGTCGGGACCGATGAGGATCTCGACCAAGAAGATAGGATCGACGATACTGACTCCGCTGAGACCAAGACGGGTGGTGCGGAAGACGAGGGTGGAGTCCACCAGGGCCCTCAGTGAATTTTTGTAACTTTGTATTTTAGGGCGACCGTTGGTGGTCGTGCCTTATCTTGTATTACCTTTGGACTTAATACAAGTATGTTTTTCATTATACCGTGTGTTTTACTTTGTCGTAAATAAACAAAATAAACTAGTATAGAAAGTAGTAAAATGAACGTAGAATCGTACGATATGGGTATATATAACTTCGGAAGTAGTCGGGCGACCGGGCCGTAAATATCCTAAGTATGGAACTTAAGTCATAAGACTTTGGTTCTGATACTTAACTTTAAGGAACACTTTGTGACGGTCAAAAGACTTGTGTAATGAATCATAAGATTCCTTTTGTGATATGCAAGTCTTAGAGACTGGCTTTTCACTGTAAAACCTGCTGTGATTATAAGATATATGTTCTGAATTGTAAGATTCAGTTCTCGTCATATGGGTCATGAATTATGGGTCATGACTTTGTCTTTTCACGATATATATCGTAAGACCGATGTCCGTGTGAAACTGCGAACCTGTAATATAAGATCCTGGGGTGGTCGTTGGTTTGACCAACGACCCTCCGATGCTTAAGTCAGTAATCGTTTGTCGAAGTAAATCGAAAAAATTCAAAAGAAGTACTTTTTAGGTGTACTGCGTTCCAGCTTCGTGGGATGTCTTGGTCGTCGAGGGTTTGAAGCCTGTAAGCACCCTTCCCAATGACCTCAGATATTTGATAAGGTCCTTCCCACTTAGTGTCCAACTTACCTGCATTTGGTTCCTTAGTGTTCTGGAACACTCGTCGTAAGACGTAGTCACCTACCTGAAAGATTTTGGCCTTAACATTTTTATTGAAATGTCGCTCGACAACTTGTCGTTGAGATGCCATCCTGACCAAAGCAGACTCTCTTAACTCTTCAAGAGCGTCGAGGTCGTAGCTTAGGTCTACCAAGTTATGATCGACAGACGTATGTCTCGATGTCGGGAGCTGAATTTCAATGGGTAGGACGGCTTCACAACCGTAGACCAATGAGAACGGTGTTTGTCCTGTTGATGTTCTGGGTGTCGTACGATTGACCCATAGGACCGATGGGAGTTCTTCGGCCCACTTCCCTTTTGCGGCCTTAAGTCTTTTCTTGATTGAATTGATGATAACTTTATTGCTTGATTCTGCAAGACCGTTAGATTGGGGATAACGTGGGGTTGAGGTCGTAAGTTTGATATTACGATTCTCACAAAATTGTAGTGTACGATCGCTTATGAATTGCGACCCATTATCGCACACGATTTCGGAAGGGATTCCGAACCTGCATAAGATGTTAGTATGGATAAAAGAAATAACTTCTTTGTCCCGAATCTGGGAGTAAGCGGTTGCTTCTATCCATTTAGAGAAATAATCTGTAAGGACTAACAGGAAGACCTTCTGCTCTAGGGCAGGAGGTAATTTGCCAATGATGTCCATTCCCTACCTCATTAAAGGCCATGGAATTAAGGACGTATGTAAAGGTTCAGAGGGTTGGTGAGTCATACCGGAATGTCGTTGACATGTGTCACAACCTTGGACGTACTTGGTGGCATCTTGGCTTAATGTCGACCAATAATAGCCTTGTCGTGAGATATGATTTGCAAGACTGCGACCACCCGAGTGGTTGCCACATTCGCCATCGTGCATCTCCTTTAAGATACTTTGTACTTATTTGGGATTATCGATGCATCTTAGGTTTAGACCCGTCGACGAGCGTCGATAGAGTCTATCGCCAATGATTATATATTTTGATGCTTCGAATCGAATCTTGCGAGCTTCCATTCGATCTTCAGGTAGTTGGTCATGCATAAGATAATTTTTTATGTCAGTCGACCAACTGTCTTTCGTGCTAAGAGCACAGATTTCTTTAGAGTCTTCAATAGACGAGGTAGCTAGATGGATCATGGGAATAGTGTCGAATGACGGCTTATTTAGCGCTGATCCAAGGTTAGCTAGTGCGTCCGCCTGAGTGTTTTGAGCTCTGGGAATTTGCTCGATTGAGAATGGATCAAACATCTTGGATTTATCTTTGGCTACCTTGAGGTAGGCCATCATTTTGGAATCTTTGGCTGAAAATTCCCCGCTCATTTGGCTTACGACCAGTAGGGAATCGCTTCTGACGTGGAGCGCGACTGCCCCTAAGTCGTGAGCCATATTCATGCCCACGATCAGGGCTTCGTACTCCGCCTCGTTGTTAGTAGCTTTGAAACTGCATCGTATGGAGTACACCATCTTGCCCCCTTGTGGGGACTTTAAGACGACACCAAGGCCTGCTCCTCTAGAGTTTGAGGAACCGTCGACATGGAGTATCCAGGTCGTGTCGCTTATAGTCGCCACAGTACAAATTTTGGTTTGCGCTTCTTTTTCCAGTTTAGGACTGAAGTCAGCGACGAAGTCAGCCAAGACCTGCGATTTTATTGCTGTACGAGGCTTAAAGTCGATGTCGTAGCTACTGAGGTATATACTCCATTTCGCTAGTCGTCCTGATAGCTCTGGTTTTCTCAGGATTGATTTAAGAGTAAAGCTTGTCACGACGGTAATGGGATGGGATTCAAAGTCGTGTCGCAACTTCTTTGCCGCTGTCACTAGTGACAAAAGTAATTTCTCCATGGACGTATATCGGGTTTCTGCGTCCAATAAAGATTTACTGACGTAGTAAATCAGCATTTGCTGCCTGTCGACCTATCTAGTTAAGACGACACTTACAGAGTGAGGACTTATGGTGAGGTACAGTTGTAGGACCTCGTGTTCTTCTGGTTTTGAAAGCAATGGCGGGACGGCCATATATTATTTCAATCGTTGTAATGCTAGCTCGTGATCGTCCGTCCAGTCAAAGCCCTTGTTTTTCCTTAAAATGTTATAGAACAGACGGCATTTATCCGAAGATCGTGAGATAAAACGATTTAGGGTGGCCACACGACCCGTGAGTCGTTGGACCTCCTTGAAGTTTCTGGGCGACTTGATTTTCACAAGGCTTTGATTTGATATGGGTTAGCCTCTATGCCTCGTCGCGTGACCATATAGCCTAGGAAGTTTCCGGCGCTTACTCCCAAGGAGCATTTCATGTGATTCAATTTCATCTGATATCTTCGTAGGATGTAGAAGGACTTCCTCAGATGATTGATATGATCGGTCGCCAGCTTGGACTTGACAAGCATGTCGTCAATGTAGACCTCCATGGTGTCGCCAATATGTTCTTTGAACATCTTGTTAACCAATCGTTTATAGGTCGACCCTGCATTCTTCAGACCGAAAGGCATGACTTTGTAACAATAGATGCCTTTGTCTGTCATGAAACTAGTCTTCTCTTGATCTTCTCTGTGCATCAAGATTTAATTATACCCAGAATAGGCATCCATGAACGTCAGGAGTTCATGTCCTGCGGTCGCGTCGACCATAGCGTCGATGTGGGGTAATGGGAATGGATCTTTAGGACAGGCCTTATTAAGGTCTGTGAAGTCGATGCAGACTCGCCATTCCCATTCTTCTTTTGTACAACCACGACATTGGCTAACCAGTCGGGGGTATTTCACCTCTCTGATCTTCCCGGTCTTGAGCAAATTGTCGACCTCATCGTCGATCACTTTGTTCCGCTCAGGAGCGAACTTTCGACGCTTTTGCTTTACTGGTTTAAAAGATGGGTCGACGTTCAGCTTGTTAGATATGACACTGGGGTCTATACCCACCATGTCCTCGTGCGTCCAAGCGAAACAGTCAGCATATTCCTGCAAAAAGGAGATTAGTTGACTTTTTATGGCAGGATCTAATGATTCCCCCAGGAAGACAATCTGATCAGGCTTGTTCTGATCCAAGATGACTTCTTCCAGACTATAGATATCCTCAGATTCAGGGGTGTCATGGGTCTATGATTGTTGTGCTGCAGGATCTGATGGGGCTGCCATTATCCTGGAATCAACAAAAACTTTTTGAGATTGTTAGAGCGATATATGCGATGGTCTGAGATTTTCTCTAGATGGGGTCCCACGGATGGCGCCAAACTATTAATGCTAAAAATCGCACAAAAGCACAAGTTAAGGTTGATGTGGACTTTTAACAACTAAAGAAACGTATCTCAAGACCAAGCAATACAATCGCGGGAAAAAATAAACGAGACAAGAGATCTGGTGACGCGGAAAACCCCAAAACGAGGGAAAAAACCGCGGTCGACTTGTGAGAGTCGACGGTGCACTATAGTCGCCAAACAGGGGCGAAAGTCCTTTTGTAACAGGTGTTTTGTGTACAACAGATTACAAACGAATGTAAATATAAACTTAGTCGTGTGCAAATGATGTGTGTCGTGCGTTAAACGTGCGATAAAGTATGCTGTCGTGCGGTTCGAACTGCTATCGTGGGAAGATGTTTCAGCGATATTCGTTCGAATGCCTTGCGAATCACAGTATTTTCGATGTAGAATTGCTTAGAAAGTAGATGGAGCAAATTGGAATGGCTTTGGAATGGATAAATGGAGATGAACATAGATGGCCTTTTCGGTTGCAGCTCAGGCCTTTATATAGCTTCCGCTGGTCATTAAAGGTGTCTTTATGGCGCACTTTATAACCGTTGTCGGCCTTTAAATGCCATTGATGACTTGATCGTTACTTTCCGTTTGCACCATGAATGATTGTGGACCTGCATTAATGAATAAAAGAAACGGATGTTTGACTGTTAACGGTTAGTATAATCGTACGACCGTCTTAAGTCCGAATTCCGTACGACCAGCATAAAAATGTACGACCGAGCATATGTCTGTAAACATCTTGTAAGACCTTATCTTAGTACAAAAGTGGTCTTATGGAAATGTCATCATATTTTCTAGCGTCGGTCACGAGGTGTGGTTTTTTTACCCAAACAGTTATCATCTCCAACATCGTTGGAAGGCTCGTCTTCGAGAATTTCCAGGTCTTCCTCCTCTTCTTCTTCTTCATCCTCTTCAGAGGGAATATTTACAGTTTCATTCCAGGGAGAAGAAGGAGGGGTTTGGGTCTTCTCTTTCTGCCCTTCAACTTGAGGAGGGTCTTCTTTATTCCCCCCCCCCCCTTAGTGTGAGGAGGGTCTTCTTTCTCATTCTCCCCCTCTTTGTCGTCATCAATCTGGGGAGAGTAGAGAGAGCAGCATCAGCAGCAACATTGGCAGTTGCACTCTCAATGTTCATGTCTTCCAGACCAGGAGTCACTGAGGTTGAGGCTTTGGCGGCCTCTAGGGTGTCCACTCTGGCTTCAAGGCCAAGGATCGCTGTGGTGGCCTATAAGACGAAATCAACCACCATCCCCAGTTGCTTGCGATCTTCATTGGTAAACGAGGGGATAAGAGTGGCCACCGGTTCATTCAGCTTATTGAGTATGGACGAGAGAAGGGAGTTAGTGTTGACGACCTTGGTGCTGAGGTCATTTACTTGGTTGTGGAGGGCACCAACTGTTGATCTCATGGTATTGAAGTTCGTGGTCAGTGATTGTAGGGCGTTAGTATTCGTAGCCACGTCCGTCTTGAGCTGCGTCACTTCTTCCTTCAAGGTAGAGAGCTAAGCATTGTCAGCCTTGGAGGAGAGAGAAGTGGAGAGGTCCCTCAGCGTATCTCCCGCTGAGTTGATTGCAGTGGTGGCGTTGGAGATGTTGGTGGTGAGAGAGTCCACCCGATCACTGACCTCCTTGATTGAGGTGGTGATCGTGCCCAAATTAGGACCTGTAAGAAAAGAAGAACTTTGAGCAAAGGAAAGCTCAAAATTAGGAAGGGGTGGAGAAGAGAGGGGTAGGGATGGTGGAGTACTTGATGGCTGCGAGAATTGGTCAAAGTGACTACTCCTGCCATAATATAGCATGTTATGCTCCAAAGGAGACAATGACGTTTGAGGCATACTATGAGAGCCCCTAAGAGGGAGACCATCAGGTCTTATAGCATTGTTGCGGATGAGATCCTGAAACAGTGATTCTTGTATGTCAATGACCGTTGTCGTTGGTGCGGTAGACGTGTTGACCAAAGAGATAGTGGAAGAAGCAAGAGTTGAAGAGAAGGTCGTGCAGTGTTGTGGGGCGGCACTGACGTTGACAAAATCGAACTCGTTAGTGCTTTGAGGCACTGAGAGTGATGAGGTAGTTGTAAGCGATACATCAGCGATTGAGAAGCTCGCTGATGTGGTAGTTGTTACAGTGTCAGGAGTGGCGGAGCGTACCACGAAATCTTCAAGAGTCGCCTATGAAGTGGCGAACCCTGATGCTGTTGTTGAAGATGGGGTTGTTTTATCCTTAGAAACGTTTTTGGTCTTTTTGGAAAGACCAAGAATGGTTGCAGAATCTTTCCTATTCAATGAGGATGTGGATGTGGAAGCGTGTGAAGCTGCGGGGGGTTGTACCGCATACATGGTTGCCTGAGAAGTAGAAGAAGTGGGAGAAAGAAGGAATTTCATGGAAGAGAGATTAACCTCATTATCAGTTCTCTCCACATCTAGGATTCGGACCCCTAGTTGTGGGAGTTGATAGTCACCCTCTGTCGGGTATCCTTCCTTCAGAAAGAACTCAAGGAGCACTGAGACAAAGCGCACGTATGGTACCTTCAGCTCTCTTTTCTCTTTTTCAACTTTGACCATCATATCGTCAAAGATCATCCGGGCGTAGTCGATCTTTCGCCCAGTGATGAGGCTGTACCCCATCTGCAGCTGATATCGGTTGGCTTGATCCAGCGATCCAGTTTCCCCACTCATGGAAGAGATGATATGGGAGAAAAGAAAGTTCAGCTCTGAAGGCATTTTGGCCTTCAGGATCTTTGTAAGCTTTTTGTCAGGAAGGTCGGTGCGGGGCTTCAAATCCCATGTGTAGCCCATGAGATCCAGGAAGTTTATCAGTTCATCATTAGTGGGAGGAGCGTCAAAGGGTCCCATTGGCAGTTGGAGAGCTGAGCGGATGCCATTGGCAGTGATGCTGCCATGTCCGAGCTCAGTCTGGAAGGCAATCATAGTGACCACCTTCTTAGATTTCAGCGTAACTTCAGTACGCTTAGTAGTGAACCAGAACTGCTGAACATGGTTCCGGTGAGCAGGAGGGGCGACAGTAAGAGCATAGAAAATGGGGGAACTGCATAGTAGGTTGACGGTGTCAGCAAGATGAAGGCAGGATATCTTCTCAGGGAAGTGGAGCAGGGCGAGGTGATTGTTTGCAACAAATTGCACTTGGTTCAGCTCGAACCTGCCATTCTTGGATTTCACCATTGTTATAGCTTGGGCCATTTCTGAGGAAAAAATAGAAAAAGGAGAAGAGGAACAAACTTTCTTATTTTGGAAAGGTTTCCAAAAATAAGAAATAAGGGTTTATACCAGTTTCCTTATAGGGAAAGAACCTTGTAAAGATGATTTTCCAGTTTGAGGATTACTAAAACTGGTAGAAAGCTATGTTTTCCAGTTTCCTTTAAAGGAAAGAGTCTGGAAAAACATATTTAAGAGAGAGAAAGTTTAAAGAACATTTTTTAAACTTAAGAAAACTTTTTAAGCTTTTTAAGAGAAAATCAAGAAAGAAGATGGTCTTTTAAGAATAAAAAGATATTTTGATCTATGTAAAAAAAGATTTAAGGTCAAAAGAAGAGTTTTTGTTGTCCAAAAAGCATTAAGGGTGAGAAGTAGGAACTTGTTTTCTTGAAGGTTTGAGGAACAAAGTCTTAGGTTCAAAGTTCGTTCTAATGCAGAGGATTTTTCTTGCCTAGAGAGTGTTTTGTGCGCGTAAAGAGGAAAAATATAAACGAGAGTTGTTTACATTGGAATGAGAGAGGAGAGAGAAAGGGTGATGAGCTGGAAAAATACTCATCATGAACGGACACGTCCCACGAAGATGATTGGACAGGAAGTGTAACGGACGAATTTGTCAGACAAAGAGGTGTGCCACGGTTTATCCTTTTTGGATGACGTCACAAGAAACGGCCGTTTCAGTTTTCTTAAAGGCATCCCTGATTGTTTAAAAGTATCAGGGATGGATTGATTTTTGAAGAATCACTGATGAGAAATATCAGTGATGAGTTTATCTTTTTCAACAAGGATCATTGATAGAGAAATTTCAGTGATCGAGTTTTCTTTTGAAAGACATCTCACTGAAGATAACTTCAGTGATCTGGGATAGAGAACATACCTTAGTATCAGAGAACATTTATTCAGAGATTTTAAGATGAACAAAAGAGATAGAACCTTATTGCTGACATAATGCTTAAACGCTGAAGAATTACTCTTCAAGGTTCAGCATTCCAAGCTCGCTGATGAGAAAGTTAAATATTGTCTCATGTAAATAGATCAGATAACTGATAGTCAGTTGGAATAAAATAAAGTTCTATATCTCCATTCATCACATGATCTCTAATAAAATGATATATGATTTCGATGTGTTTAGTCTTTGAGTGTAGCACTAGGTTGTTTGCTATAGCGATGGCACTTGTGCTGTCGCAATACATAGGGATCTTTGATAGCTGAAGGTCATAGTCTAATGGCTGATTTCTCATCCATAAGACCTGATCACAACAACTACCAGTGGCTACATACTCAGCTTCAGCGGTTGAGGTGGACACTGAATTTTGCTTTTTACTTGTCCAACTCACCACCTTTCCACCCAGGAGCTGACAACCTCCTATGGTTCTTTTTCTATCCAGTTTGCAACCTGCAAAATCACTATCTGAATAGGCAGTTAGATTGAACCCTGAGTCTTTGGGATACCAAAGACCTAGGTTGGGTGTACCCTTCAGATATCTGAAGATTCGCTTCACAACGATCAAATGTGATTCTTTGGGTTCAGATTGATATCGTGCACAAATACAAGTAGAATACATGATATCAGGACGACTCGCTGTAAGATAGAGAAGAGAGACGATAATTCCTCTATAGGTAGTGACATTAACAGGTTTTCAGAGGGATCCTTGTTATGTGTTAGCGGAGGTGCCATAGGAGTTTTCATAGCTGAGCTTTGAGTAAGATCGAATTTCTTCAGCATATCTTTAACGTACTTACCTTGGTGGATAAATGTACCTTTATCCCTCTGTTTGATCTGAAGTCCAAGAAAATATGTTAATTCACCCATCATACTCATCTTATATTCATTCTTCATTCGTTCAACGAATCGAGTACGCAAAGATGGGTTAGTAGAACCAAATATAATATCATCGACATATATTTGAACAAGAATGATATGACCTTTAACGTTTTTGAAAAATAGAGTGTTATCGATTTTACCACGTTCAAATTTTTTAGAAATAAGAAAGGAAGATAAAGTGTCATACCATGCACGAGGTGCTTGTTTTAAACCATAGAGGGCCTTATCCAGCTTATAGACATATTCTGGATGCTTAGGATCAGCGAATCCTGGGGGTTATTCAACATAAACTTCTTCATTCAGGTTTCCATTGATTAGAAGTGGATGGATTTTCAGAGGTTGAGGGTTCAGAAGGAGGCAAAGTGTTTTTGGGAATAGCTGAGACCCAAGAAGAGGATTTAACTTCACTTTTTTGCATGCTAGGAACGATGATAGGGTCATCATGAGCGATTGGGTTGTTGACCTGAGGGTCAGGGTTGAAGTTATCTTCTGGTTCCCCATAATGAGAAAACATCCACTGATTCAATTCTTCGTTATCAGCATTTGGTTTTGAATTTGCTGACCGGGATTCATCAAAGGTGACATGAATAGTTTCTTCAACGGTTTGTCTTCTCTTGTTGAAGACTTTGAAGGCTTTGGACACTGAAGAGTATCCAAGAAATATTCCATCGTCAGCTTTGGGATCGAACTTTCTAAGTGAATCTTTGTTATTTAAGATGAAGCACTGATAACCAAAGATATGAAGAAAGCTGATATATGGCTTTCTCCCATGGAAACGTTCATAGGCAGTTTTGTTGAATCTTTTTACGATCAGTGACCTATTTTAAGTAAAACAGGTAGTGTTGACAGCTTCTGCCCATAATTGAGTTGGAAGATGAGAATCGATGAGCATAGATCGAGCAGCTTCGATGATCGTTCTGTTTCTTCTTTCAGCGACTCCATTTTGCTGAGGTGTTCTCACCGCTGAGAAATTGTGAGATATGCCCTTGCTCTCAAAGAAGTTATCAAGAGAATTGTTTTTGAATTCAGTCCCATGATCATTCCTAATTGAGTGAACAGTCATATTGTTCAGGACTTCCATTATTCTGACAAAGGAAATGAGTTCATCTGGGCTGTCACTCTTAGCACGAAGAAACATTACCTAGGTATAGCAAGAGAATTCATCTACTATGACGAGAGTGTATTTCTTTCCAGCAATGAATTGTATGTTGACAAGGCTAAATAAATCCATATGGAGGAGTTGAAGAGGGGTTGTCACTTATGACACTTGCTTTGACTTGAAACTAGCTTTAGTTTGTTTTCCTTTCTCACACGCTGAATAGAGAGATTCTTTAGTGTATCAGTGCTGAGGCAAGCCAGACAAGTTCTTTTGAGGAGAGCACTGAGTTTGGGGCTCAAAGAAGATTATTCCTCAGGGATAGGAGTATTTGTAACACCCTAAAAATCAGGCTAACTTAAACCTCAATTTTATAACAAGATTTAAACATAACATTTCTTAAACTTTATACATAGCAGAGAATTAACTATGAGGGTTATATTTACAAATATCGAATTCTTCAAATAACCTATTAATCTAATCATGTCACTATAATCAGATTAACTAGGTTATCTAAGCAATCCATCAAAACCTCAGTGTTCAATAACTTCTCTGCTAATCCAAAAGCTCACGTCCCACATCCCTTTATTTCCCAGAACTAGTACCTGATAAGAAAATATAATTTGAAACGATTAGGCTAACGTCTAGTAAGAACATTCGGTTTCAAAATAATGTATTTAAAATCAATGTAAACAAGGCATAACAAACCTGGTTTACCTTTTTCTTACCATATGTATCAACATCTTACGATGACGGGGTTAAACCCGATTCCATGAATATGTCCGACACCAAGTCAGTCATTGTATCATGTTCCAGAGCCCACTACGAATCTCCACGGATTCTAGATTAATGCTCATATCCAAGAAATCACAATTACACATGTCAACTTCTTGGAAAGGAAGTAGAGATTACAATTACACATGTCAATCCCTATTCTTCCTTAGAAATCGGGAATTACGATTAGTCCACGTCTATCCCACGATTTCTCATCAATGTGAAATGGGAATTACGATTAGTCCACGCCTATTCCTCATTTCACCTAAACGGGAATTACGATCCACGCCTATTCCACGTTTATCATACACACTGGAATTACGATTAATCCACGCCTATTCCATGTGTTCATAAAACTAGTGCCTATGGATCCATTACACTACTATGATAAGCTTGTATCAATTCAACAAACTATCGTGCATATCATACTATTAGACTAACTTCCAATAAATCATAATTGTTCCCTAACAATCTTTGTCCCAAAACTATACTGGTTACCGGACAACCCAAAAATTACTGGAAACCCAGACTTTCTGGATATCACATAGTATCCGGGTACAATAAACTTTCTTGAAACCAAACTTACCGGATAATACCTACTGTCCGGACACTAAAGTAACCGAAAACTTAACACTTACCGAACACTACATAAAATAAACTTACCCGGATGTTGTGGCACGTACGGATATTTCGAACGAAGGTTACCGGATAAAAACTTCCGAACACCACTGATAAAACTTCCGGACACTTCATACTTTGTCCGGTAACTTTGGCTTGTATATACTAAAAATTCCATCAAGACTCATGTTTGTTCCATTCAGCTTATTTTAAACGCATATATCCATTCCCAAAACAATTTATACAAACATCTTAATGATTAATTTGACAGAAAAACATGTATTTAATCAAAAAGAGTGAATGAACTCACCTTTGTTTCTAAGACCCATTTTTCTGCACAATCAAACTCCAAATCAAACAGCACCTAGAAGAAATCAGATTAAGATATGTATACTATCTTGCAACTGAAATCAAATTTACAAAACCCTTTATAATTTTACCCAAAATTTCAGATGGATTCTTCTTCTTTCTCCCTTCTTTCTCTTCTTCTTTCTCTCTTCTTTCCCTCTTGACCGACTCAGCAAAAAACTGAGATATTTCTCAATTTATCCAGATCTTATCTAACCCTATTTTCTAAAATGACCAAACACACCCTCAAGTTTCAATTTTCCAAAAATAGCATTTAAACTTTGGTCACTTGCATTTTAACCCCAATGAATTATATAATTACAAAATAGTCCAAAACTTAAACCAAATTACAAATCAACTTCATTCATAATGAATAAAATATAATGGAAATTCGAGGTGTTACAATACTCCCCAACTTGTGAATGATTTCGTCCTCGAAATCAAAACTAGGTAAACAAGTGAGGATATCTAATCTTCATATCCTCTTTCGACTCTAACGTCATGTTAGCGCCTCGATGATGTTTCCATTGAACCTTTAACATAACCACTTCCTTATTATTACGTAACTTTTTAACTGATCTTTCCAAAATTGCCTCCGGTTTTTCTATACAACGACTCTTTTCATCCACTCTTACGTCAGTAAGTGGAATCACATCAGTCTCTTCGGCTAAACATTTCCGAAGATAGCAAACATGAAAAGTATTGTGGATTCCTTCCAATTCAGGTGGAAGATCCAACTGATATGCTTGCAAATCGACTCTCTTAGTTATGGTGAAAGGTCCTAGAAAACGAGGACTTAATTTTCTACGCTTACCAAACCTTATCACACCTTTCCACGGGGATACCTTAAGCATTACGCGCTCCCCAACTTGGAATTCTTTTGGTCTTCTTTTCGGATCAGCATAACTCTTTTGTCTATCTTGAGTCGCTTTCATATGCTTCCGAATTTCTTTCACCTTATCAGCCGTTTGTTGCACAAGTTCCGGACCAACAAACTGCTTTTCTCCAGCTTCTAACTAACACACCGAAGTTCTACATTTTTGACCATACAAAGCTTCGAAAGGTGCTCTTCCAATACTGGAGTGGTAACTATTGTTATACGCAAATTCTACTAACGGTAGATGCACATCCCAATTACCTCCAAAATCTAGTACACACGACTTGAGCATATCTTCCAAAGTTTGAATAGTTCTTTCACTTTGCCCATCCGTTTATGGATGATAAGCAGTGCTTAAATTAACTTTCGTACCCAATTCTTCTTGTAGTGACTACCAAAACCTCGAGGTAAACCGACTATCACGATCAGACACTATAGACACCGGTATACCATGCCTTGACACCACTTCATCAATATAAAGCTTCGCCAATTTATCTATCGGTGACGCTTCTTTCGTAGCCAGAAAGTGAGCACTCTTAGTCAATCTATCTACGATTACCCATATAGTGTCGTTACCCTTTTGCGTCCTTGGTAACTTTGTCACAAAATCCATGGTAATCTTCTCCCACTTCCATTCCGTAATTTCCAAAGACTGAAAACTTCCGTAAGGCTTTTGATGTTCAGCTTTGACTAACGAGCACGTCCTACACTTTTCTACAATTCGTGCCACATCTACTTTCATAGCTGGCCACCAATAGTGTAACTTCAAATCCCTATACATCTTAGTACTCCCAGGGTGTATAGAATACTTAGATTTATGGGCATCTTCGAGAATCAACTCTCGATTTCCTCCAACTTTTGGCACCCAAACACGACCTTGGAATAGTTTAATTCCACGGCTATCTTTAGTTAGTTGAAGATGTTGCTTGCTCATGACTTCATCTTTCAGATTATCTTCCAGTAAGGCCTCCGCTTGTGCCTCTTTTATCCTTTCAATTAAACTTGATGTTACATCAATTTTGGCGTTGGTCGCTTTCAAACATCCACTGTATTCTTTTCTATTTAAAGCATCAGCTACGACATTTGCTTTACCGGGATGGTAATGCAATTCGCAATCATAATCTTTAAGTAACTCTAACCAGCGCCGCTGTCTCATGTTCAACTCTTTCTGATCAAAGACATGTTTCAAGCTCTTGTGATCAGTATAAAGAGTACACCTCGTTCCATACAAATAATGTCGCCATAACTTCAATGCAAATACAACTGCTGCTAATTCCAAATCGTGAGTAGGATAATTCTTCTCATGTTCTTTAAGTTGTCTTGATGCGTAAGCAATCACTTTGCCTCGTTGCATCAATACATATCCTAGACCCATCTTTGACGCGTCACTGTATACAACCAAATCTTCTGTTCATTCTGGTAAGGCAAGAATAAGAGCTTCACATAACTTTTGTCGTAAAGTTCTAAAAGCTGACTCTTGTTTTTTAGTCCAAACAAAGTTTACATTCTTCCGAGTCAACACGGTCAAAGCAAAAGCAATCTTTCAGAAGTCTTTAATAAACCTCCGGTAGTAACCTGCGAGACCCAAGAAACTTCTTATTTCAGACGCGCTCTTCGGTGTCTCCCAGTTCGTCATTGCTTCGATCTTTGCTGGATCTACTTTGACTCCTTCCGAAGTAATTACATGTGTAATACCTCGGGTAAGTCCGTTAGTTAAATCCTCTTTCCGTTAAATAAAGATAACTTTAAAGTTAGATGTTTAGGGTATGTTTGGGAAAAATTATGAGTTTAGGGGTGTTTGGGTTAAATTTGAGAAGTTCAAGGTCCATTTGGTAAGTAGTGGTTTGATATTACCTCTTAAGCAACAGATAGTATTCACATACCTAAAATAGAAAGAGTGTGTGTATGCGGGAGTTTTGGAGGCGAAGAAAGCGAAAGAAGAAGGTTACGGTTTGAGCATCAATCGATTGGGTTAGAAACGATTTTGAGGTAAGTCCCTTTATATTTTGTGTTTATAATCATGAGTAGAAGATAGCTATCGGTTTAGAAACGTCGATTTCATTGTTTAGTGTTAGTCTCAATCGATTTCTGAGAAAATGGAACCGACTGTGTTCTTGAGAGTCCCGGGGAAGTCCCGGTAGACTCCCGGTATGGTAGACTACCGGTATGGTAGACTCCCGGTATGGTCGACTTCCGGTATGGTCGACTCCCTGTAGTGTGGATTCCCGGTATAGTCGACTCCCGGTAGTGTCGACTCCCGGTAGTGTAGAGTCCCGGTATAGTCGACTCCCGATAGTGTCGACTTTCGGTATAGTGAACTCCCGGTATTGCTAAAGTCCCGGTACTGAGAAGCCCCGGTACTCTGTGTAGTCCCGGTAGTTGTTAAGATTAGTGATACAACTGAGAACAGGATCTGGTAAGCTTTATATGTTGGCTAGTAAAGTGGTATATGTACCTTAAATTGTTTCAGATTCTGTAGAAGTCGTGGTAAGAGATAAGACCAGTTTGAAAGGAGCTTGCGAGCGTGTGTAATAATCAAAACAAGTGAGTTTTACTTTAAAAGTATTTTCAACTGGAATACATATACGTATGGTTTGGAAATGTGATAATTGGTGGTTATTGGTTTATATGTGTGATATATGTGAATTATAATATATTGAGGTATTATATTTACATGAGTATTATACTATGTTATAATACGTTGGCCGGACGTAGGACCGGTGTGTTTGGCTATAGAACCTATATAGCGTTGCTTGGCTGTAGATGTTGTACAGCATTGTAAATTATTAGTTGGCTTGCTACCAACTAATATGGTCAGGAGAAATGAGAAGGGAAGGTACAGGATGTGTGAGTTCAAATTGATATATTTGATTGTGCTGTGTGATTTATATGAATGAAGTTATATAAATGGTTTCAAATTAACAGGGATTTTCTCACTTAGACCATTAGGTCTAACCCTCATTTTGTTTTAAAATATGTATTCCAGGTGGCGGATCGGGTAAGGGCAAGTAATTAGAGTAATCGAGGAATGGCTTTTGTGAAGGGATATATGATGAAGAATTTGGCATGTTTAGCAGTTGTATTATAATGGTTAAATGTTATGTATGTATTTAGTATGAAGTTTGTAGTAGAATGACTTCTTCTGATTGTAAAAGACTACGGGACCGTACTTGTAATATGATGTTCGTTTGTTATGTCAATGTTATGTTACATATGTGATTTGTGGTGTATATGGGATTTGGGTTGTTACAAATGGTATCAGAGCCTTAGTTTAAGGGATTTAGGTATTTGTATCTGTACCTAGACTTAAACTGTATGTGAAGTAGGATGTCCCTATCATTATAGAACCTTGGGATGATGAAGTATAAAAGGTAGAAGGAACATCATGTAAGGTAATTTCATATTACACCTGGCCAGTGTAATTGTGATCTTACAGGTACATGTTTGAACTGGAATACCTTGTTATATGGGGTATGTGCTTATGTGTATATTAACCCTGTTTAAATCTACAGAATGGCAAGCGGTACACGGAATTCGAACCGAGGAGGAGGAAGAAATCCGAATAGTACGAATCCGCCGATAGGAACGGGGGACAGGGGAGACAGAACTGGGGGCAGAGTCGGGGGTAGAACCGGAGGTAGAGCTGGAGGTCGAGCCGGAGGCAGAGTCCAGCCACAGGGTATAGAGTTTGTTACCAGGGATGATCTAATGGCAGAAATGGGAAGATTGCAGGCTAGCATACAAACAATGTTTGATCGGAACCGTCATAATGAAACTGGAATACCGGATCCCGGACCGGAAGATGAAATGCCAATCACATCGACTGTTGTACCAGTACAAAGGAGGTGCGACTACAAAATGTTTTTAAGCTATAGACCTCCGACCTACTCAGGAGACAGGGATCCAGTGAAAGCAATGAGATGGATGAAGGAAATAGAAGCTATTTTCAAGACGAGTAAGGGCGCTGACGAAGATAGAGTATTGTATGGAGCAGCAATGTTAAAGGGGGATGCTTTGTATTGGTGGGAATCCTTTATTCATTCTAAAGGATCTGATGTTTATTCTACCCTCTCTTGGGAAGAATTTGTGATAGCCTACAGGAACGCATTTTGTCCCCAAGCAGCCGTCAAACAACTGGAAGGGGAATTTATGAACTTACAACAAGGAAACTTATCCGTTCGAGACTACACCGCTAGCTTCCTGGAAAAGTCTCGGTTCGAAGAATACTACGTTGCTACGGAGGCGATGAAGACGGAAAGGTTTATCTTCGGGCTGAACTCAGAGCTCAGAAGGCTAGTGACTGCAAAAGGACCCGATACCTTCTCAGCTGCAGTTGATGCTGCGGAGAATGTTGAACGAGATATGAGAAGAGATGTTGGCGATAAAAGTATCGGGAAGAGAAAGTGGGAAGGACCACAATACGATCCGAAGAAGTCCCGATTTCAGAGGTATGATAACCGTCCGCCGTTTCGACCAGCGGAAAGACCATGTCAGAAGTGTAACCGTGTCCACCAAGGAAATTGCCAAGGTGATTTACGAGCGTGTTATAAGTGTGGGAAGACCGGACACGTCATCAAAAATTGTAAGGTAACGCGGCTATGTTTCTTATGCAATTCACCGGATCACCTTCAGTCGGACTGTCCGAGGGGGAGGATACAGCAAGGTGGATCTTCAGGCAGGCCAGCGATTGTTAAACCAGTAATACAAAGACTGGAACCGCCAGTAACCAGGGGTCGCGCATTTCAAATGACTGAGAAAGAAGCGGAGGAAACTCCGGATGTAGTCACAGGTACATTTTTAATAAACTCTACACGTGTTAAGGTGTTATTTGATTCCGGTGCAAACCGATCGTTTGTGTCTCCTGCATTTGCTGCTTGCCTGTGTTTGAAACCTAAAATGCTAGAACATGCTCTATCAGTAGATACGGCAAATGATAATCAAGTGTCAGTTAAAGAAGTATTTGATGACTGTGTGATAAATATAGAAGAGTGTAGAGTGCCGATACAATTGTTTCCTATAACTTTGATAGAGTTTGACGTCGTAGTGGGAATGGACTGGTTAGCCGAGAATCAGGCTAACATAGTATGTGATAAGAAGTTAATAAATGTGGTATTACCTGAGAAGGGACCGGTAGTGATTTATGGTGATCGTCGGAATCATCAGTCTAGCTTTATATCTATGATAAAAGCCCGTAAGTGTGTGAATAAGGGTTGTCAGAGTTACCTGGCTTACGTGATAAATATTAAGCCAGAAAAGAATAGGATGGAAGATATTCCTATTGTTAGTGAATTCCCTGAAGTATTCCCCGAAGACTTGAATAGTCTCCCGCCTGTTAGACAAGTAGAGTTTGGTATAGACCTGATTCCTGGAACCACTCCTGTAGCCAGTGCACCTTATCGTCTGGCACCTCCAGAGATGAAAGAGATGATGGCACAACTACAAGACTTATCCGATAAAGGCTTCATCAAACCTAGTTCTTCACCGTGGGGAGCACTAGTGTTATTTGTGAAAAAGAAGGATGGTTCGATGAGAATGTGTATCGACTACCGAGAACTGAATAAGCGCTGGATAAAGAACAAGTATCCGTTACCCCGAATTGATGACCTCTTCGATCAGTTAGTTGGAGCTTGCTATTTCTCCAAGATTGATCTAATATCCGGTTATCACCAGTTGAAAGTTAAGGAAGAAGACGTTCTAAAGACTGCTTTTCGAACAAGGTATGGTCATCACGAATTCTTAGTGATGCCGTTCGGACTGATGAATGCTCCAGCTGCCTTTATGGATTTAATGAATCGGGTATGTAAGCCGTATCTCGATAAATTTGTTATTGTATTTATCGATGATATCCTTATCTATTCCCGATCCAAGGAAGAGCACGCGCAACATCTTCGTTTGGTTCTGGAGCTACTGAAAAGGGAAAAGTTGTATGCAAAATTTTCTAAATGTGAATTCTGGCTACGGAAAGTTCAGTTTCTGGGGCACGTGATTTCTGAGAAAGGTATCCAAGTTGATCCAACAAAGGTGGAAGCAATTGAAAAGTGGGAACCGCCGAAGACAGCAACCGAAGTACGTAGTTTTCTGGGCTTAGCCGGCTACTATCGGAAATTTATAAAAGACTTCTCTCGTATCGCAACGCCTTTGACTAAGCTGACCCGAAAGAACCTGAAGTTTGAATGGAAAGCAGAACAAGACGAAGCATTCCGGATTTTGAAAGAGAAACTGTGCAGCGCGCCGATTCTATCACTACCTGATGGTTCAGAAGACTTTGTTGTTTATAGTGATGCGTCCAAACTGGGATTGGGATGTGTGCTTATACAGCGTGGGAAAGTTATTGCTTATGCTTCTCGACAATTAAAAGATCATGAAAGACAGTATCCTACGCACGACATGGAGCTTGCAGCAGTTGTCTTCGCGTTAAAGATTTGGAGACATTATCTGTATGGTTCCAAATGTCAGATATATACTGATCATAAGAGTCTCCAACCCCTCTTTGATCAGAAGGAACTAAATATGAGACAAAGGAGATGGCTGGAATTGCTGAATGATTACGACTGTGAAATCCTTTATCACCCGAGAAAGGCGAATGTGGTGGCAGATGCGCTAAGTCGTCAAGAAAGGAGTGGAACAATAAAAGTTATTTCGCTACGAACTGAACTCCTACCCAACATATTTGATGAATTGCAGAAGTGTCAAGTAGAGGCTTATCAGGATGAATATCTGAAATCAGAACGGTTAGCGGGGATGTCAGCATTGTTAGTAAAAGATGAACGTGGGTTATTGTGTCTGGGAAACAGAGTGTGGGTACCTCGTTTGGGTAGGTTACGTGATCGTGTTCTACAAGAAGCTCATCAATCCCGTTTCTCTATTCACCCAGGTACAAACAAGATGTATAAAGACCTAAAGCGATTCTATTGGTGGCCGGGGATAAAAAGAGGGATTGCTTAGTATGTGGAAAGATGTGACACTTGTAAGAAAGTAAAGATCGAACACCAAAAGCCGTTTGGTCAACTACAACGGCTGGAAATACCTATGTGGAAGTGGGAGCAGATTACCACGGATTTCATCACGAAGCTACCAAGGACTCCGAAGGGATTTGATTCTATTTGGGTGATCGTCGACAGATTGACAAAGTCTGCACACTTTCTACCGATAAAGGAAACCGATTCGATGGAGCGATTGGCTAAGTTATACATTGATGAAATAGTAACTCGACATGGAGTTCCAATCTCTATCATTTCTGATTGTAATAGTCGTTTTACTTCAAGATTTTGGAGAAGTTTTCAAAAAGAAATGGGGACACAGATAAAGTTAAGTACGGCGTATCATCCCCAAACAGATGGGCAGAGTGAACGAACAATTCAGACCTTAGAAGATATGCTCCGGGCTTGCATTGTTGATTTTAGGGGATCGTGGGATAAGCATTTACCATTGATCGAATTCGCTTACAACAACAGTTATCATTCCAGCATACAAGCGGCACCGTTCGAAGTACTGTATGGTAGGAAATGCCGAACGCCTCTATGTTGGAACGAAGTGGGAGAGAAACAGTTAGCGGGGCCGGAAATAGTTCAGTTAACTGCCGATAAGGTTACTCAGATCCGTGAACGATTGAAAGTGGCTCAAGACAGACAGAAAAGCTACGCTGACCGACGCCGAAAGCCATTGGAATTTCAAGTTGGGGATTACGTAATGTTAAAGGTTTCGCCGTGGAAAGGAGTCATCAGATTTGGACGACAAGGTAAACTTAGCCCTAGGTATATTGGACCATTTGCAATAACAGAAAAGATCGGTGAAGTCGCTTACCGATTAGATCTTCCACCAGAATTGAGCAGAATCCATAATGCGTTTCATGTATCGAACTTCCGAAAGTGTTTGGTTACTCCAGACCAGGCAGTCTCTCTACCAGATATCCGAGTCGACAAAAAACTGAATTATGTGGAAGAGCCGGAAGCTATAGTTGATCGTAAAGTTAAAGTGCTGCGGAATAAGGAGATCGGGCAAGTGAAAGTTCAGTGGAGACATCATAGAGGTCAGGATGCCACGTGGGAATCAGAGACGGAAATGAGAGTCAAATACCCTCACCTTTTCACTTAACTGAATTCTGGGACGGAATTCTTTTTAAGGGGGAGATGATGTAATACCTCGGGTAAGTCCGTTAGTTAAATCCTCTTTCCGTTAAATAAAGATAACTTTAAAGTTAGATGTTTAGGGTATGTTTGGGAAAAATTATGAGTTTAGGGGTGTTTGGGTTAAATTTGAGAAGTTCAAGGTCCATTTGGTAAGTAGTGGTTTGATATTACCTCTTAAGCAACAGATAGTATTCACATACCTAAAATAGAAAGAGTGTGTGTATGCGGGAGTTTTGGAGGCGAAGAAAGGGAAAGAAGAAGGTTACGGTTTGAGCATCAATCGATTGGGTTAGAAACGATTTTGAGGTAAGTCCCTTTATATTTTGTGTTTATAATCATGAGTAAAAGATAGCTATCGGTTTAGAAACATCGATTTCATTGTTTAGTGTTAGTCTCAATCGATTTATGAGAAAAGGGAACCGACTGTGTTCTTGAGAGTCCCGGGGAAGTCCCGGTAGACTCCCGGTATGGTAGACTCCCGGTATGGTCGACTTCCGGTATGGTCGACTCCCGGTAGTGTGGAGTCCCGGTATAGTCGACTCCCGGTAGTGTCGACTTCCGGTATAGTGAACTCCCGGTATTGCTAAAGTCCCGGTACTGAGAAGCCCCGGTACTCTGTGTAGTCCCGATAGTTGTTAAGATTAGTGATACAGCTGAGAACAGGATCTGGTAAGCTTTATATGTTGGCTAGTAAAGTGGTATATGTACCTTAAATTGTTTCAGATTCTGTGGAAGTCGTGGTAAGAGATAAGACCAGTTTGAAAGGAGCTTGCGAGCGTGTGTAATAATCAAAACAAGTGAGTTTTACTTTAAAAGTATTTTCAACTGGAATACATATACGTATGGTTTGGAAATGTGATAATTGGTGGTTATTGGTTTATATGTGTGATATATGTGAATTATAATATATTGAGGTATTATATTTACATGAGTATTATACTATGTTATAATACGTTGGCCGGACGTAGGACCGGTGTGTTTGGCTATAGAACCTGTATAGCGTTGCTTGGCTGTAGATGTTGTACATCGTTGTAAATTATTAGTTGGCTTGCTACCAACTAATATGGCCAGGAGAAATGAGAAGGGAAGGTACAGGAAGTGTGAGTTCAAATTGATATATTTGATTGTGCTGTGTGATCTATATGAATGAAGTTATATAAATGGTTTCAAATTAACAGGGATTTTCTCACTTAGACCATTAGGTCTAACCCTCATTTTGTTTTAAAACATGTATTCCAGGTGGCGGATCGTGTAAGGGCAAGTAATTAGAGTAATCGAGGAATAGCTTTTGGGAAGGGATATATGATGAAGAATTTGGCATGTTTAGCAGTTGTCAGGATCGAATCTTAACAAGACTAATAATACTTAGAATTCAGAATTAAAGAATCTGCGGAATAGAACTTTAATTCACACAATCAAAGAACAATATATCATAAAACACACAGCTGTTTGTATTCACTAATTCAACTCACAAGCTTACAACCAAACCTCAATCTTGATGAACAGGCTCAATCAAGACGACTTCTACTTCTCTAGAAATAGGGTTCTAAACCTTGAGGTTAATTCTCTCTAAAACAAAACGTATTCTAAAACTCTCGTATATCGCGTATCTTGAATAGCTATCTTTCAACATCTATTTATACTAAATAATTACAAGATAACTATTAAAACAAAATTGATCTTCAGAATATTCTTTCACGATTATCTTCAATCATTCCATCTTTATCTCCAACATTCTCGCATTCCAAACTTATGATCACAAGCAGCATTAACATCTTTGAGCAGTATTAACTTCATTCAGCATGAGCAGTACTAATATTCTCCAGCATCATTAATTCATTTCAGTAGCATTAACTCATTCCAGCAGCATTAACTCATTCCAGCAGCATTAACTCATTCCAGCAGTACTAACCTTGCTTCAGCAGTATTAATCTTGACAAGCAGTACTAACTTCACTCTAGCAGTATTAATTATGACAAGCAGTACTAACTTCGCTTCAGCAGTATTAATCATGCCCTGGCAGTATTAAAGTTGTTCTGGCAGTACTATCCATACTAAGCAAATCTTCAGTTCCCAACAATCTCCCCCTAACTTGACTTTTAGAAAGAGAAGTCAAGTTCTTCAGATGATGATGCTTCCAAAACTTAATCTTGAACACACAAGTCAGGATTCAATCCCAAACTTTGATTGATGATCCTTCTTACCAGGTATCTTGCCATCTTAGAATCTTTGTTACCCACCAACTTAGCTTTTAGCATTCCATTCAACCTTGTCATGCTGTGCTTGTATACTTTATCCACCAAATAATACTCATGATATGCATAGTCAAGGGTTATGACATACACACCACAGTTTTCAATAAGAATCCAGTTGGTAACAGCTTGAAATTGCCTTTCTGTCAAATACTTAACTGCTTCTGTATTGAACATTAGACACAAGTATTCAAGTACCATTTTGGTGATGGACATTCCATTCTCAGTCAGCATATTTCCATAAAGCTTCATTCCCACCTTGAACATCTCCTCAATGTCAGATCTAGAGCACATCCTGATAAGTCTTCCCCATGTAGAACTGACCTCAAACTTCCCATCTGCTCTTTTTACTCTAATGTACTCCTTTCTCTGATCTCTCAAAGTATCCCAGAAGATGATCTCAGGAGCCATAGAAGCTAATGGTTTAACTTTGATTGGACTAGTATCAACCACAGTAATATACATATCACATTGAGCATTTGTTGGTGATTGTACAATGCTTGGTTGACCTGATGGAGTTGCCACTTCTTCTTCAGCAACTTTTTGATCAGCTTTCTCTTTCACAACTTCCTCCTTAGCTTCTTCTACAATGGGTTCCACCCTAGGCTTCTTTACAACTTTCTTCTTTGAAGCTATAGACTTTGTTCTTGGTCTTTTGTTTGACACCATCTTGGTTCTTTTGAGTGATTTAACAGCTTCAGGAATGGTTTCAGCTGTTTCCTTTGTTTCCGCTGCTTCAGGGATGGTTTCTGCTGTTTCCTTTGTTTCTGCTGCTTCAGGGATGGTTTCTGCTGCCTTATGTTTTTCAGCAACATTAACCATTTCTGCTGCTTGAATGGTTTCTGCTGCTTTTTGACTAGCAGCATTAACCATTTCTGCTGCTCTATCTGTTACTGCTTCTTTTACTATCTTTGATACTGCTGCTTCAACACTATTCTTCACAATCTCAAATACCTCTGCTTCAATCTCAGATTTAGTTACTGTAGATACAGATACTGCTTCCTTCTCACTTTCAGATACCGCTGCATCAACAAGACTCTTCATAATTTCAGCTACTACTGCTTCAATCTCAGATACTGCAGCATTAACTGTTTCTACTGCTTTTTCTGTGGTTTCTGCTGCTAGAAACTCAGATACTACTTCCTTCTCATTTTCTGCAGTTTCAGTTACTGCTGCTTTCTCACTTTCTGCTTCCTTTGCAACTTCTGCAACCTGCTCAGCCTCCCCCTCAACCTTATGCTCATTCTCCCCCTCAACCTTTGCATCCTCCATGTTTAGTTCAGTTTATAACTCCCCCTTTTTGGAAGCATCAGTGGTTGATCTTCTCCTTTTCAGAACATACTGAGCTTTCTTCCTTCTTTGCAGCAGCTTGGTGATCATCTTCTTATTCTTCTCTATCTTGGTGTGTTGATAAAGAACCACCTTCTTAAGCTCATCAATCTCCTTCTGCTGATTCATGACATCAATGTTGATGTTGGCAATGGTTTCCATCAATTCCTCATAAGTATATCTATCCTCACCTGGTTTAGAAGTGTTTACCTCCCCTACAGGATCATTGGAAGTTTTAGTAGGTGTCTCTTGCCTAGCAAAAGCACAACCTACTCCCATGGTTTCTTGGCGCCTGGGTCCTCTGAATGTTTTCACATTCTGAGTTGCCGTGGGGAAGGTCTTAGTGATGTTACCACTGTCCTTCTCTTTGCTAGCAGAAGTAGTGGCAGCCTTGCAGCCCACATGCTCATCCTTCTCCTTAGAGAGCACCTTCTTGGGGTTGGGAGACACCCCTGTGGTTACCCTTTTGATATTCTCTATTGGAGAATGCTCTAATAGAGGGCTTGTAGGCTTTGGGCTATTAGGAGATACACCAAGGGAAGGAACCTTGTGTACCTTTCTTCTTTCAAACTTCTTGGTGATTTTGGGAGTGGGTCTTAAAAGAATGGACTGTGGGATTTCTTTGGTGATGGAAGGTTGGGATTGTCCATCAGTGGGTGTGTCTAATGGGGGCCTTGACCCTGATGCCATACCTTCAGTGGTGTGGGACACAACCATCATTGTAGAGAACAATGGTGTGTCAACTCCTTCCGAGTCCCTAGGAATTCTTCTCATATTTGAGAAAACCTTCCCTTTAGGGGGTTTTGGCACATATACCTCATCAGACTTAGGTAAATCCGTCAATTCATGGTTAATTACTTCTTGGACAAACCTGGGATACATGTAAAAGCTCTTTTTGGATTCTAGGTTTGCCACAAGATCATTAAAAATCATTGCTGAAAAATTGAACTTTCTGGCAGTGGCTAAGCAGACCAAGGCATAAGCAATGGTACTGCTAAACTCACTCCATCCAGTTGTTTTCTTTGAAATACAGTGCATAAGAGTATGAACAAAAAATCGCCATTGGGTGAAAAACTTTGACTTGTAGAATTTAAAAATTCCAATGGGACCTTCATACCCCATTCTTGGTAAGGTCGAGAAAAGTTCATCATTAGAGAGATATGTTATACCTGAGGCATCATCTAAGTGAAGAGTGATGCGAATAACCTCCTCTGTGACCTTCAAGGGTTTGTCACAAACCCTTGTTCGAATGATTTTCTGCCCATCTTCGAATATAACAGTGGCATTCTCCCAAAATTGCTTTTGATGCTCGATATATATGGTTGGGCACACTGTTAGGGCATGAGAGATGTGTGTGGACTTGAGAAAATCCACAATATCATGAAATCCTGCGGCCTGCTTTGGCTTCTGAAGCATCGCAATCTCATTGTGCTCATCGACAAACTCTATTGTCTTCATTCTTCCTGAGGATTTGGATAGAAAACACAGAGATTCTAGGGAGAAAAGGTTAGAACGAGAGAGAGATAAATTGAATGCAAAGAGACGTTATGAACTTTGGCGGGTTGAAAGAGTATTTATAGCAGTACTAGCCCTGATTTTCTTTAAAAGCAGTATTAACGACTTAGCAGTATTAACGACTTAGCAGTATTAACGACTGAGCAGTATTAACTGCAAGGCAGTATTAACTACACAGCAATATTAACTACACAAGCAGTATTAACTACACAAGCAGTATTAACTACTAAGCAGTATTAACAACAAAGCAGTATTAACTACACATACAGTATTAACTACTAAGCAGTATGAACTACAAAGCAGTATTAATTACACATGCAGTATTAACTACTAAGCAGTATTAACTACAAAGCAGTATTAACTACAAAGCAGTATTAACTACAAATTGGCAGTAGAAAATATGTACTAGCAGTAGTAACTCTGCACTGGCAGTAGTAACTATACTTCCACTTTGCAGCATTATTTCCAAAAGCAACATGTCCTCCATCAATTCTTTTGGAATTCTTGAGGCAGGCCATGTTACCTGTCATGTGCCTGGAGCAACCACTATCAACATGCCAGATGCTCTTCCCCTTGAGCTGTTGGTTGCCCTGCACATCAGATAAATCAGTTAGTTTTTATTGGGAACCCAAGCCAAAGTGGTCTTGGGTCTCCCTTGCTCATCAAAGTACTTGCACTGGGTTTTGATGAGATTTTCAAACTTAGGTACTGCAGAACTGGAGTACTTTGTCAATATGATTGGTCTAGCAGCACAAAAACTAGAAGCAGTATTAACCTTAGAAGAAGTACTAACAGTGTTAGCAGCACTAACACTGCTAGCAGCAGTATTGTTCTTAGAAGAGGTACTAACAGAGTTAGCAGCACTAACACTTCTAGCAGCAGCATTCTCTTTAAAAGAAGTACTAACAGTGTTAGCAGCACTAACACTGCTAGCAGCAGTATTGGCAGTAGTATTGCTTCTAGCAGCACTATCCTTGTCAGCAGTACTATCTGATGTAGCAGTACTAACATTAGTGCTTTTGGGGACCCACATATTGACACATTCCTTTTCAGTCTGTTTTCTCATGTGGCTTTTGGATTCAGCTTGTTTCTTAGCCACATTATTCCTTGCAGGCTTCCTATAACCAGAAGATTTTTGAAAACTTCTTTGAAAACTTTTCTTTTGGTTAATAGGATTGAAATAACAGTGTTTGGCAAGATGATTCAATTTGCCACAAATAAAACAAGGTTTTGGTCTGTTAATCCTTTGCAGATCAACTCCTTGCTTTTGTGCCCACTGGTTATTCCAATTTCTTTGATTTCCCCTCTTTTTATCATGTTTTTGGGGCTTATTCTCTTGAGATTTCTTGCAAGAACAATGTTCACAAGTATTAGAGTTCACAACAGTGGTCTGTGTATAATGAACTCCCTTTCCCTTTCCAGTCCTTTTCATCTCATTGTTCTTCACACATGGACTTACACATTCCTCACCAGATCCTTCTTTTTCAGTCTTATTCTCAACAACTACTTCATCTAATGGATCTACTTCAGTGGCTCCTTTAGGTAAGTCCTTCCTATCCTTGGTTTCTAATAGGTCTGACTTAGGAGGGATGTAGGTGTTGTTGTAGGGTGGGGGTGTGGCATTGTATCCTATGCCTGGTTTCAACTTACTATGGATTTGAGAGTTGATTATGTTGTCCATGACTTTAGAGGCACAATTAAACTTTTCTACATCAAGTTTAACTTTCTCAAGCTCCCCTTTTAGTTTCTCACACTCTTCCCTGGATTCCCTAAGCTGGAACTCTAGACCATCCTTTTCCCATTTCCAGTAGTTTGTATCATAGGAGTGTTGAAGTTCATTGGCTTGAAAAGCCCTAATCTGTTCTTCAAACCTCTTAACAATTACTACATAGTCTTTTCTGTCCTTTTCTAATCACTTAAGGTCATCACACATTCCCTGATTGTGATCTCTATACCTTTTAATAGTGTCTATACAAGCCTGAGTACAGAGATTAGATTTTACCTCAGTGGGAAGATCTGAAACTTCAGCCATAAGAGCTTGATTTTGGATGGCCTCTTCTGCTTGATCACTCCAATCAAATCCCATTCCTTGTTGAGAGACAAGAGCTTGAATAGAGTTTCTGTTTTGATTGGAGCTTCCAGCCTGAGTTTGTTGATGGCTGTTGTGAGATGTTCCACCTCTGCATTCCCTGGCAAAGTGTCCCATCTTGTGACACTTGTAGCATTCAACTTTGGTCTTGTCAAATCCAGCACCATCTTCTCTTCTTTGGGAAAAGTTGTTTCTCCCTGTCCTCTTTATGAATCTCTTCACCCTCATAGACAGCATAGCCATCTGCCACTTGATATCCATCTCTTCAAGATCATCAGCATTAATCTGTTCTAAGTCATCATTAATCAATGAGGAATTAACATGACTAGAAAAGAAGGCTTCTAGTACTGAATCATTGGTCTTTTCCTGATTGACTCCTCCAGCAGCACTAACTGATTCAGGGTTAGCAGTAGAATCAGGTGATGCTGAAAGGAGTGCAGCATTATGTACATATCCAGAGTGCTTCTTTTTGGCTTCAACCTCTGCTTCAAAGACTCTAAGATCATTGTAAAGATCATCAAGCTCTTTATCTTCCAATTGGTCATTCTGTCTGAAGGACACAGTATACATTGTCCACTCTTCACCTAATGATCTTAAGAACTTTCTGTTAACATCATCAGCCTCCATCTTGACTCCTACTGTGGCCAATTCTCCAATCAGCTTATTAAATCTATCAAAAGTTTGAGTCATAGACTCATTCTTAGTAGAAGTAAAGTTTTCATACTGCTGTTTGAGAATTGCCTTCTGATTCCTCTTGGTGCTTTTGGTGCCAGTGAATCTCTTTTCCAATGCATTCCACAGAGTCTGAGCATCAGTGCAGTGATGAAATTGATGCTGATATTCATTGGGGATAGCCAAAAGCAGAGTGCTTAAGGCCTTCATCTCTATTTGTCTGACTTTTCTCTCTGCATCAGTCTTTGGAGGAGGTCTTTTGCCATCTGGTCCAATTCTTCCTTCAGCACATGGACCATTCTCTATGATATCCCAGATGGAATAATCAGTAAGCAGAATATACTGCTTGATTCTAATTTTCCACATGTCAAACTCATTGGGTCTGAGCATGGGAACCTTAGAAACAAGAGTATTGTTTGATTCAATAGAATTGTCCATAATAATTGTAGAATTCTAAGAAACACAAGCTCTGATACCACTTGTCAGGATCGAATCTTAACAAGACTAATAATACTTAGAATTCAGAATTAAAGAATCTGCGGAATAGAACTTTAATTCACACAATCAAAGAACAATATATCAGAAAACACACAGCTGTTTGTATTCACTAATTCAACTCACAAGCTTACAACCAAACCTCAATCTTGATGAACAGGCTCAATCAAGACGACTTCTACTTCTCTAGAAATAGGGTTCTAAACCTTGAGGTTAATTCTCTCTAAAACAAAACGTATTCTAAAACTCTCGTATATCGCGTATCTTGAATAGCTATCTATCAACATCTATTTATACTAAATAATTACAAGATAACTATTAAAACAAAATTGATCTTCAGAATATTCTTTCACGATTATCTTCAATCATTCCATCTTTATCTCCAACATTCTCGCATTCCAAACTTATGATCACAAGCAGCATTAACATCTTTGAGCAGTATTAACTTCATTCAGCATGAGCAGTACTAATATTCTCCAGCAGCATTAATTCATTTCAGCAGCATTAACTCATTCCAGCAACATTAACTCATTCCAGCAGCATTAACTCATTCCAGCAGTACTAACCTTGCTTCAGCAGTATTAATCTTGACAAGCAGTACTAACTTCACTCTAGCAGTATTAATTATGACAAACAGTACTAACTTCGCTTCAGCAGTATTAATCATGCCCTGGCAGTATTAAAGTTGTTCTGGCAGTACTATCCATACTAAGCAAATCTTCAGTTCCCAACATCAGTTGTATTATAATGGTTAAATGTTATGTATGTATTTAGTATGAAGTTTGTAGTAGAATGACTTCTTCTGATTGTAAAAGACTACGGGACCGTACTTGTAATATGATGTTCGTTTGTTATGTCAATGTTATGTTACATATGTGATTTGTGGTGTATATGGGATTTGGGTTGTTACAACATGCCCTAGAAATTGTATCTCTTTTAACCAGAATTCACATTTCGAGAACTTTGCGTTCAATTTCTCTTTTCTCAACACTTCTAATACTTCACGAAGATGGCGTTCATGATCGTCTTCATTCTTTGAATAAATAAGTATGTCATCAATGAATACAATGATAGACTTGTCTAAGAATTGTCGACATACTCTGTTCATCAGATCCATGAACACGGCTGGAGCATTAGTCAACCCAAATGGCATTACAAGGAATTCATAATGCCCGTACCTCGTTCTGAACGCTGTCTTCGGGATATCTTCATCTCTTACTCGAACTTGATGGTACCCCGACCTTAAATCAATCTTGGAAAAGCATCCCGTACCTTGGAGTTGATTGAACAGGTCATCAATCCTAGGAAGCGGATACTTGTTCTTAATTGTCACCTTATTCAGCTTGCGGTAATCGATGCACATTCTCATAGTGCCATCCTTTTTCTTAACAAACAATACCGGAGCTCCCCAAGGTGAAGAACTCGGTCTAACAAAACCTTTATCCAACAACTCCTGAAGTTGAGTCATCATCTCTTTCATTTCGGCCGGCACTAGGCGATACGGTGCACGCGCTATTGGTGCCGATCCAGGGATAAGATCAATATGAAATTCTACTTGTCGTTCAGCCGGTAGACCTGGAAGATCATCGGGGAATACGTCCGGAAATTCACGTACAACCTTAATGTCTTCCACTTGTTTCTTTTCTGACCTCACATCGAGGACATACGCTAGATAGGATGAACATCCTTTCATCAAGCATTTATGCGCTTTAGCAATAGAAATTAATGGAACTTTCCCTTTTTGCTTCTCCCCAAAGATGAGTACATCATCATTATCAGCCATCGGAATCCGGATTAATTTATTTGCACAAAGTATCTCTGCCTGGTTGACTGTCAGCCAGTCCATACCCACAATCACATCGAATCCTCCAATTTCCATCAACAACAAGTCGATCGGAAATTTCGTTTCCCCTACTGAAATAAAACACCCCTCAAGTCTTTCGCGAACCAAGACTTGACCCCCGTTAGCTACCTCAACTACTAAGGCATCTTCTAAGGTAGTGACAGACATAGCTAACTTGAGAAAGAACGACTTGGACACAAACGACAAATTTGCACCACAGTCAAATAAAATACGCGTAGGAAGGGAATTAACGAGGAATGTACCTGAAACGACGTCTTTCGATTCTTTGGCCTCATCAGCTGTCATATGGAATGCCCGACCCGTTGGCTTTGGAACATTTGGTTTCTTGCTTTGGTCTCTGAAAGAACAGGATCTAATCTCACAATCAATATAGAAAGCAGTAATTGAGAAGTTATATGATCAAACCCAATTGTATTCAATGATGAATAGAAATACAGATCTATGAGAGAGAGAATCTCAAAGATTACAGAGAATGAATACAAAGTTATACGGGAAAAATCAATCAGTTAGCAACGTAGTGCTAACCACTCTATTTATACTGCAACGGACATATTAAAGCTACAGTACAAATAAGAGAGACTAATAAGAACAAAACACGTGTCCTAATTAGTTTACACATTACTAAGTAACGAAACTCGTCATAAGTTCTGAACAGGTAGTTCAGAACTTCTGAACATTCTTCTGATCACGCTTCTCAGAACTTCTGACTTCTCTTTCTCAGATCTCTGACTCTTCTTCTCAGATCTCTGACTCTTCTTCTCAGAACTTCTGAACCTTCTTATCAGATCTTCAACACTTGGTTTATTGACAAAACTTCAGATCTAACAATCTCCCCCTTTTTGTCAAATAAACTTAAACTTTGCATCATCTAATTCTTTCAGAGCAGGAACAATTTTCTGAAGTAGCACATTCCTCAGATTAAGCCTCTTATCAATCTTGTCAATAATTTCTTGAATAACTTCAACTTGCTGATTTATTGCTTCTTGAGTTATGTTTGCTTCCTTTACTTTCAGCATCTTTTTCTCCAAATTGTGCTTTATGATCCTTAAAGTTCCAGAACAATATTTTGCAGTTTCCTTTGCTCTGAAGAAGATCTTTCCACTTTTGTTCTTCAAAAATACTCCCAAATCTGGATACTTGTGAACACTTCCAGTTTTTAACACTTTTTTCTGCTCATGATCTGTATTGGGATTTGCCAGATAAACACATGACTTTTGCAAATACAGAGCTATTTGGAAATCTGTATAGCAATGCCACCTTAAGATATAGAACATGGCCTCAATCACCACACTTCTTGCCTTCCTTTCATTTCTGTCTTTACTTGACTCTTTAAAACATAGAAAGCTGTGTAATCTGTAGAAGTCAACCACTGACAGTTTCTCAAAATCTGCATCAGTAAAATAATAAACCTTGCCATCTTCTCTCAGAACTTCAAAGGATAAGTACTCCATCTTTCTGAATTTCTTAACCTTCAATTCTCTGATTCCAGTGATTAGAAAATCTGAGTAAACAGCTTGCTTTGTTTTGCCAAGACATCTTGATTTTTCAGCCAACCAGATCTGAGTCTCCTTAGACCTATCATAATACACATCCAAGAATTGTACTTCTTTTGGTTTGAAAAACTCAGGCAGATCAAATTCAAGAAAGTATCCATTCAGATCAATGAATATTTCATCTTCTTTGGGTTCAGACTGTTCAGCTTGGTCAATATTAGTTATCTGCACATTCTGAGGTGTTGTGTCCTGAACTTCTTCAACTTCATCTGACAAAATTTCATTCACTTCATACTCAGCAGCGAACACAAAATCACTATGTAACATCTTCTTGGGATTAACTTCAGATAGCAACCATTCACCACAACTTCTGATCTTTCTTCTGAGATTCAACCTTCTATTCATAGAGTTTACACACCTTTTCTTTAAGTTCTCTCTTTCAGTTTTAGCACTTACTTCCATTTCAATCAGTAACCAACTCAGAGTTGCATCACTATATTTTACCAGTTCTTTCAGTTTGAACATTTCAAGTCTCTCTTGAACTTTATATGCAAACCCTTCAGATTCCATTCCTTCATTTACGAATCCTTTTGTACACACATCAAATCCTGCAATATTTGTTGGAGACCTCAGATTGCACTTCTCTTTTCTTCCTTCAATGGCTAGTTGAAAATCATATAAGTACATGTTTCTGACATAGATACCCAGAAGTCTTCTGCATTCAATTTCCATCAAGGCTTCTTCAGTACCAGAGAAGAATTTGACTAGAAAGATCTGATCATCAAGTGTTAGTCTGTGGAAATCAAAACTGGACATGGCAACTTTTGTATTTTTCTCTTTCAACACTTCCATTCTAACAAACATTAAACCACTGAATTCTTCTTCTTGAAACATTAGAACTTTCTCAATTCTTTTCTGAATATGCAGTCTTGAGTCAGGAATTCTGAATCTGTTTGAAGCTTCTGTGTAAATCATCTGAGCTCTTTCATCCATGAAACCATCAACATTACTCTCTAAAAACTCATATTCTCCTTCTGAGTGGTAGAGGTTTTCATACATTTCCTCAGGAAAAATGTCATCATGAAATTGTCTGGTCAAAGGTACATCACTTAGTTCCAGGATGAAATCACATATGGGTTCTTCTAACGTCTGTAAGTTAATCTTGGAAATCTCAATTGGTTTTCTGAATACATACTCAGAAGGCATGAAGTAATCTTCTAGTTTCTCATATTCTTCTTCTGTGTTCATCTCATCAGCATAGTTATATCTGAACTCATGCTTAAAATTCTGAGAATAATCAACAGTTCTGTCTTCTTCACCCATCAGATCAATAGGTCTTATTACTTTTATCCCTTTATGAATTTTCTGAACACTCAAAGCTCTGACTACTTCATTATGCATTCTTCTGATCAATTCTTCATTCAACCTCCTTTCTTCTGATTCAGATTCTATTGCCCTTTCTCTGTTATAAACCACAATATCTGTACATCTGTTTACCACTGTACTTTCCACTATTTCTTCTGATCTCAATTCAGATTCCTCAATAGCTACAGTTTCATCTGAGTTTCCTTCCATCTCAGTATCCAAGTTTAATTCCTCTGTTTTATCTGATTCATTACTATCAATACTTCCCAACTCCATTTCTTCTGTATCTGAACTATCAAGCTGTACTATCTGAATCATTTCCTATAAATTTTCCTGTGTCTGATCTTCTGAACTTTTTGTATTGGCTAAGTGCATGTCTGCTATCTCAAAATCTTCTATGCCAATGTCATCATCAGAACTTAACCTTTGTCTTTTCTCCCCCTTTTGATGATCATGAGGCTCATTATCATCAAACTTTCTTTTTAAGGTCTGATTAGAAGTACCTTCAGCTTCAGCTTCTGCAATAGGAACAGGATCAAGAGGCTTTGAAGTAGAAGCCAGTGATACACTCAGTGCTTTCAGTATAGAATCCTGCATATCTTGCATTTGTTTCAACATATCTTTTTGAAAACCAGACATTATATCCATGATCTCCTTTTTGTGAGAATCCAAGGATTTCGTTACATCATCTACCTTGGTTTCAACAGAAATTAACTTTTTCTCCAACACATCTTTCAAATCTGATACCTCATCATTCAGATCCTCCACCTTCTTTTCCAAATTTTCTACTTTTTCCCCCATCTCCTTGTTTTGTTTCTGAATCTTTTCAAATTCAGAAGTTTCTAACAGTGAACCTGAACCAACAGATGGTCCAGTTTTCATATGCCCAGAGGGCTCATGGCCTGTAGATAACACAAAGTCAACTTGTACAACAGATGCACGTTTGAATGAGGCTTTTGTAATGTTCACCTCACCAGGACTTCCATCCAATCCTCGACACCCAACATTAGGCATGTCTATGAATGTTGTTTCAGGAGTACGAAATTCCTGATCTGTGCAAGTGTCAAAAGGAATTTCAGGCTCAATATGAATAGGACTGTGATATTCAGACTCAATGTGTTGAAAAATAAGTTGGGATTTATCACCTCCCTCCAAATGAGTTTGGGATGGTTCCCCGGATTTGTGTGAAACAGTAGCATGTTGAAATGCTTCTGAGTGGGTATGGATGGGTTGTTCAAGATCCACCACTAGGTCCATGGTGTTTGTTTCAATATTGGACACCAAGAGATGTGAACCAATAGCATGTGTGGTTACCTGGTCAAGATTAGCTGGTTCAGAGGCATCTCTTTCTGTTTGAACCTCTGTTGACAATCTCTCATCCTCATCACTCTCATTCTGTTTTTCCTCACCAAATCTAACCAAGCTCTCAGAATTTTCCCTCTCAGGTCTCTCAGAATGTTCACCCATCTGAACATCCTCCCCCTCTCTAATTCGACTAGACCCCTCACCTCTCTTCTCAGGTTGGTCCTCTTGGGCAGGGATTTGAGGTAATTCAATTCCCATAGAGGTGCAATAAGCTTTTAAAATCTCACTCTCCCTTGGAATATAATTCCTAAGTGATTTTGGCAACAGTTTATGATTGGGATAATTTTCAAGTCTTGTTACTGAGGTCATCTTACCCAAATAAAATGTGGGACCATGCTCTTCATTTGTTCTTCTTGATATTGTTTTGTTTTCCTGCATGGCATACCAAATAACAATTTGCCAGTACCTTATATAAGGAATGTATGTTAGTGGAGCATCCTTTGTTTTCTTCTGAATTGCTTTCTGATTCTTCTCAAATGTATTCTTCATGTCTTCCCAAAGTATTGAAGTATAATCATAATGCCTATTCTTCACTAAGCCCTGAAAGATCTGAAGAATTTGTTTGGAACCTTGATCAGCAGAACTATTCTTCCCTGACACACATTTATTTATCACATGAAAGAAACAAGCCCAAATAGGTGGTAATTTGTTTCTTCTGAACAAACTGAGAGTCCTCAATCCTTCATTGTATCCCAACTTCATAAATTCTGCTATTAATTCCTCTGTTAAGGGTGAGTCCTCAAAATCTGTCCTTCTTTGTACATCATCTTTCTCTGGTAAATTCAGCATTTCTCTTAGTGCAGAGATTGATAAGACAAATGTCACTCCTCCAATTTCAGACACAAACTTATTATCTTCTAACCTAAGATATTTCCACCATTGTTGTATGTACTGAACAGGCACATTTTTACTTCTTGTAAACCATTTTCTGTACGGATGATGTTTGAATAACTCCATGATAATTCTGTGTTCAGGCTTAAAACGACTTTCCTCAAACAATATAACACAGTTATTTTCAGATAATTTCAACCATTCACTCTCAGGAACAACTCTTTCCACTAGAATAGATCTATCTGACATAATAGAACCTGCAGCACTCTGATCATGTTCAATATTAACGTTTACCTCATCCGCATTTCCTTCAGATTCATCCATTTGTTCATCTTCTTCATCATTTCTTATTGCCCCTTCCTCTGCAACTCTATTTTGTACTTCATCATTTTCCGAATCGGATGAATCCATTATCGATTTTGTAGAATGTAGAGAAATTGGACCACTTCTTCGTATTTCAGACATGATTTAAGAAGAAAACAGATTCAAAGAACTCTGGATTTGATTCGTATCTCACGTTTCGCTCTGGAATTTGAAAGAAATTTGAAATAGGGATTTTAAGACCTATTTAAAATCCGCGAAGTTGAAAGGTTTAACGGAAAAGCGAAATCAATGTTATAACGGAGTCAACACATGTGAAATACCACAAAGGATTTAAATGAAATACATGGCATTGTCAAACAAATATGAAGCTGACACGTGTTAGTGGATAGAATTTTGACTCAAGTCAAAGATCTGAATAACACGCACAGATGTTCTGATTCCATGACTCAGAAGAATTTTGCCTTGTAACCAAAATGTCTTTTAAAATCAACTTCTGACCAATATAAAACATTTTGATTATTCAGAAGAGGTTTGAACAGATAAGAAATGAAAACAAATCTTTTAAGCATCACAAAATGATTTCCAAAAGAATTTTGATGCTCCCCCTTGACTTGAGCATGCATTTGAGTATTAATGATACATAAAGATGAGATAAAAAGATAATCAAAGAAGCATAATCCATACAGTTGAAGTTATTTGTATTTCTCAAAAGTAAATTTTTGAAAGTTAGATTGCTGAAGTATTGACTCAGAATTTCTGACCTTAAGATTCAGAGGTTCTGATCTCAAGACTCAGAAGTTCTGAACTCAAGACTCAGAAGTTCTGAACTCAAGATTCAGAAGTTCCGAACTCAAGACTCAGAAGTTCTGAACTCAAGACTCAGAAGTTCCGAACTCAAGATTCAGAAGTTCCGAACTCAAGACTCAGAAGTTCTGAACTCAAGACTCAGAAGTTCTGAACTCAAGACTCAGAAGTTCTGAATACACTACTCAGACAAGTTTACTTAGAAAAATTTAGCATTTTTAAGAAAAAAAAATATTTTCAACTAGGCAGATTAAGCATTCCTATTTTACATATGAGAAAAGAAAACCTTTTGTGATCAAGAGGCTTTGTGAACAAGTCAGCCAATTGATACTTTGTATGCACAAAGTGCATCTCTATAGTTCCTTTTTCCACATAGTCCTTTATAAAATGATACCTCACATCTATATGCTTGGTCTTCGAATGTTGAACAGGGTTCTGAGTAATAGCAATTGCACTTTCTGAGTCACAATAGATGGGAATCTTATTAAGCTGATATCCATAGTCCATGAGTTGTGTTCTCATCCACAATGTTTGAGAGCATGAAGCAGCAGCAGCAACATACTCTGCTTCAGCAGTTGAAGTGGATACACAGTTCTGTTTCTTTGATGCCCAACTCACTATTTTATCTCCCAAAAAGTGACAAGCACCAGATGTACTCTTTCTGTCCAACCTACTTCCTGCATGATCAGCATCAGTGAAAGCAGTCAATTTGAAGTCAGTTTCTTTTGGATACCATAAACCTAGATCAGGTGTTCCTTTGAGATATCTTAAAATCCTTTTGACAGCCAACATATGTGATTCTTTCGGGTTAGATTGAAATCTAGCACAGAAACAGGTAGAAAACATGATATCTGGTCTACTTGCAGTCAAATAAAGTAATGATCCAATCATGCCTCTATAAAGTTTGATATCTGCTGAAACACCTTTGAGATCAGCATCTAACTTTATGTTAGTTGCCATAGGTGTTCTCATAGAAGCACAATCAGACATTTTGAACTTTTTCAGAATATCTCTGACATATTTTCCTTGATTTATGAAAATACCTTTTGGTAGTTGTTTGACTTGAAGACCAAGGAAAAAATTCAGTTCACCCATCATGCTCATTTCAAATTCAGATGACATGATTTTTGAAAAATTATCACATAATTCTGGACTGGTAGAACCAAATATTATGTCATCAACATAAATCTGAATCAGAATCAAATCATTACCCTGTTTCTTTAAAAACAAAGTTGTGTCAATCTTACCTTTCTTGAATCCTGAACCTAACAGGTGTTTAGTAAGAGTGTCATACCAGGCTCGTGGTGCTTGTTTTAGACCATATAAAGCTTTGTCTAAAATATAAACATGATCAGGGAATTCTGGATCAACAAAACCTTCAGGTTGATGGACATACACCTCTTCATTAAGTTTGCCATTTAGAAAGGCTGATTTGACATCCATTTGATACACCTTGAAGTTTTTATGTGCATCATAGGCTAAAAATATTCTGATTGCCTCTATTCTTGCCACTGGTGCAAATGTCTCATCATAATCAATTCCCTCTTGTTGACAGTATCCCTTAGCAACCAATCTTGCCTTGTTTCTGATGACAACACCTGATTCATCCTTTTTGTTTCTGAACACCCATTTAGTTCCAATAATAGATTTACCTTCAGGCTTTGGAATGAGTCTCCAGACTTTATTTCTTTCAAATTGAAGCAATTCCTCTTGCATTGCTGAAATCCAGTCTGGATCCTCTAAGGCTTCATTAGCTTTCTTTGGTTCAATCACACTCAAGAAACCAGCAAACATTGCTTCATTTGCTGTAGCTGATCTGGTTTTTACTCCTGCTGAAGGATCACCTATTACTTGATGAATAGGATGATTTTTAGTCCATTTATTTGCACTAGGAAGTACATCAATCTCTGAATAATTGTTGTTTGCATCATTCTCATCAATGATTGATTGTAATTCTGAACTGTCCCCTTGTTCTGATGTATGAATAGGAGTCATATCCAAGTTTGGGTTCTGATTAATTAAGTCATAATTCAGAGTGACTTGTTCAGAGTTCTGAGTACAAGAATCAGAATTCTGATTACAAGGTTCAGAATTTTCACCACTTGTATGTATTAGATTTGGACATTCCTCTGATGGACCTTTGTCAGAAATTACAGTTGATTGAACTATTTCTGGAGTCTTATTTTTCATCTCTTTGACCATCTTTGGGTTTTCATATTCTGCATAAGAATCAGAAATTAGTTCACTAAAAGCATCCTTAAATAGTAAATTGAGTTCTGAACAAATAGGATTAGAATTTGTATCAGAAGTCATTTTTGTCTTGTTCAGCATGAGTTCTGAACTGTCTTGTTCAGAAGTCCGCATTCTGGCTTCATCAAAAGTTACATTTATGCTCTCCATCATCCTCTTGGTTCTTCTATTGTAGATTCTGAATGCTTTGGAAGTTAAAGAATAACCCACAAAGTATCCTTCATCTGCCTTTTTATCGAATTTGGCAAGATTTTCTCTGTCTCTGAGAACATAGCACCTGCAACCAAAAACATGAAAGAATTTGATTAATGGTTTTCTTTTATTTATCAGTTCATAAGCAGTCTTATTTAATCTCTTATTGATTAAAGTTCTATTTTGTGTAAAACAAGCAGTTGCAATTGCTTCAGCCCATAGGAAAGTAGGAAGATTTGCATAAGCCAGCATTGTTCTCGCAGCTTCAACTAGAGTTCTATTCTTCCTTTCAACAACACCATTTTGTTGAGGAGTTCTGACAGCAGAAAAATTGTGAGAAATCCCAGAACTTTCTAAAAAATTCTGAAGAGTCTCATTTCTGAACTCTGTTCCATTATCACTTCTGATTTTCTGAACTTGAAGTTGTAAGAGAACTTGAATCCTTTTGATAAAATTTATCAATGTAGTAGCAGCTTCTGACTTAGCTCTTAGGAACTCAACCCACGTGTATCTGGATAATTCATCAACAATCACAAGCATATATTTCTTTCCTCCCATCGATTGAACTGAAATTGGACCACAAAGATCAGTATGAATCATTTCTAATGGTGCTTTGCAAGATGAGTCCATTTTTAATTTGTGAGAACTCTTTTTCATCTTGCCCATTTCACAAGCTGAGCATAATGATTCTTTTTCAAATTTAAGCTTTGGTAAGCCTTTAACCAAATGTTTTGCAACAAGATTATTAAGATCTTTGAAATTCAGATGAGAACATCTTCTGTGCCAAAGCCAGCATTCATTTGCAGTTGATTTTGATAAAAGACAAACTGTATTTAATGTTTTCAATTTTGAAAAATTAACTACAAATAAGTCCATATGTCTTTTGGCCCAGAAGACTTTAACATCATTTTCAGTTAAAATCATGCAACCTGTTATTTGAAACTTAATTTGACAAAGACTGTCTAAAAACTGACTTATACTGAAAAGATTATGCTGTAATCCTTCAACATAGAAAACCTTTTGGATAGTCAGATCCCCTTTAGTTAAATCCCCATAACCTTTGACTTGTCCTTTGCTGTTATTTCCAAAGTTTACTGCTCCTCCAGCCTTTTCTGTGAAGTTTGATAGAAAAGACTTCTGACCTGTCATGTGTCTTGAGGCTCCTGAATCTAAAAACCACACATGACAGCCCTGCAAAAGGATCAGTTAGGTTTAGGTACCCATTTTGGAATGGGTCCATCTTTGTTAGCTTTGTCATTGGATTTAACATTAGTACCTTTTACTCTCCACTCAAAATCTTTCTTCAAACACCACTTTCCTTGAACTTTTATGAAGTCAGAACATTTTCTGCTTACAAGTTTGTTCAAATTCTTTTTGAGAGTTGTAACTTTTGGTTTTGCTATATTTTCAACTTTCTTTTCTTTTATCTTTTCTTTCTTCTGAGTCTGAGGAACAGAAATTTTCTTCTTTTCTGTATTTTGAGAAACAGAAACTTTCTGAATATCTTTTCTTATGTATGAAACAGAAGTTATTTTGACTTGACATTTGTGAGAATATTGGAATGAATCATTTTTACATCTAACACAAACAAGATTTTTCTTTGCAAGTGACAATAAATCTGAAACATAGATCATTTCATTTTTATTTATACTGTTCAGAGTACAATTGCCCTTATTACAAGAATTTCTAGCGTTTAGTTCAGAAGTAGATTTCATTCTAAGCTTCTCAAGTTCCCTTTTCAGATCATTCAACTTTGCAAGATCATCTTTCCTTTTGCTTTCTTCTTTTTCTGAAAAATTCAAGTTCTTTTTGTTAGAAGAATTAGATGATTCACCTTTTTCATATGTACTTGATTCATTAAAGAATTTATCATTTTCTCTTGAAGCATTAATTTTAAAAAGATCATACTCAGTCTTCAGTTTTTCAAGCTCTGTTATTTTCTGAATAAAAATATTCTTTTCTTTCAAAACTTCTTCAAGTTTAATATCCACCTCACAGAAATCATTTTCAAGTTCATCATAAGCTTTCCTTAAATCCTCAAGTTCTTGACTCACAAGATTAAATCTCTTTTCAAGTTGCAAAAATTCATCTGATTTTGTTTCAGAAAATCCAGTTGAATCAGACTTCTGACTACCTGAGTCAGAGTTCTGATTTACAGACTCAGATGTCTGATCTTTAGACTCAGAATTCTGACTACAAAGTTCAGAATCCTGACTAGAAGTTTCAGACTTCTGATTGACTGTTTCAGAATTTTTACTTGTATCAAATATGCTCTCAATGTCATGATATGAAAAACTTGGTTGTTTATTTTTGTAGCTGACCTTTAAGTAATCATACTTGAATTTAGTATCATTGTATCTTGGCTTTTCATCTGTTGGTTTAGAAACTTCTTTCTTAACCTTTTCTTCTGAACCAACTGACTTTTCTGTTTTAGACTCAGAAATTGTCTCATCTGACTTTTTAGAGTTTGGTCTTTGCAAATTGTCAGAACTTGTTATAGAACTAGCAGGTCTTATGAAAACTTCAACAATTTCTGGGATTTTTGGCTTAGAAACTTGAAGTTTTTCATACAAGTTAATTGGAGCTCTTTTTAAAGTGACATTTTCTTCCAATCCCAATCCCTTCTTTGGGTTGTAAAATCTTGTATCTTTAACATTGCTTAATAAAAGATTTAGTGTTTGCTGAGTCTGACCCCTTTTCAAATTCAGATCTTCTAATTCTTTAATTTTGGTGTATAAATTCTTTCTTTCTTCAAATAACATATCAAATTTTATTTGTAAATCACCTTTTTCATCCTTTATTTTTGAAAACTCAACTTTTAGTTCAGAAAGCCTTTTCATCAATTCAGAATTTTCATCTTTAACTTTCTGTTTCTCAGCCTCAGATTCTTCATATTGTTCTTTTATTACTTCTTTTTCAATTCTGAATTTGTTAACCAAAGTTCTTTCTCCTTTTATCTGTTTTCTTAGATTAGCAAATTCAGTTTTCATTTCACCAATCTGTGTCATTAACTCTAATTCAAGTGAAGAATGTACCTCAGCAGATGACTCAGAATCAGCATCTTCAAAATCAGAATCATCCTCATTCCTCATTTTTGCCATATAGCTCTGCATCTGTGGAAAGTTGATGTGATCATCTTCATCAGAAGTATAGTACAACCAATTCTCCTGTTCAGCCAACAAAGCAATTTTATCATCTCTCTTCTTTGCAAGCTGAGCCTTCTTGGTGTAGTACTCATAGTCTTTCACAATTTTAACTCTGCAATCCTTAGCATAGTGGCCAGATTTTCCACATTTGAAACACAGATTCTTTTCTTTTCTTTCATCCTTCTCTTCATTGTTTTCTTCACTTCTCTCTACTCTCTTTTCAAACTTATTTTCTTCTCTGTCTTCTTTCTTCTTATAGTCTGAACTCCCAACTCTCTTATAATTTCCTTGAAATCTACCCTTCCCATACCTTTTATTGAAAGTATTTGTCAACAAAGCTAGTTTCTCAGCCATTATCTTGATATCTTCATCATCTTCTGATCCTTCTTCCTTGTCAGATTCTTCCAGATTAGGTATCTCTGATAGATATGCAATCTTTTTGGGTGCTTTGATTGCTTTGGACTTTGATAAGAACGCTAACTGATCAGCAACATTTTTCTTCTCTTCCACAACTAACTTGACAGAGTCTTCATGTTGATTAAGAACACAGAATAGATCATTTAAGTCTTCTTCACACATATCCTTGTTCATTTGCAGACTTATGGCAAATGATGACCATTCTGAATTTAGACTGTTCAGAAATTTGTAATTTATTTCTGATTTTGTTTTCTTCAGTCCATTTCTTCTCAAGTCATTTAGAATAGTGCAAAATTTACTGTATGTCTGTGTCAAACTTTCTGACTCTTTTGCTTTGAACCTTTCATAAGCATTTATGCTTTGATTTAACTTTGCCTGAATAGATCTCACAGTTCCTAACATTTGCCTTTCCAATTCGTCCCACATTTCTTTAGCTGATGATCCACTGTCAATCCTGTTAAGAACCTCATTTGGGACAGCCAAAGTCATCAAAGTAATTGCTCTTTTGTCAATAGCATGCCTATTTTTCTGTTCAGCTGTGTATTGGGAATAACTCTTTTTCACCCTGGTCGCTGGAATTTCTGGAGTTGTCTCTGTAGCAGGGGTTGCAGCAACATCGATGTATACTTCAATTGGGCTTTCTCGAATAGAAATCATAAGGTTTTCATCAATGTTGTCTAAGAATTGGATCATTCGGATTTTCCATTGCTGATACTCTTCTGGTATAAGAACAGGCGGTTTGGTTTCAGATCCCATGGCTAGATATTCTTTAGAAGACATGATTGTAAGAAAATTCAACAGAAAGACAAATTCGAGTTTCTTGATCGAAATTTAACAGGTAATTCAAGAATTGACAAGAATTCAAGAACTAGCCCTAGCAGCGGAATTGAATTTTGAATGAATCAAGAACTCTTCAAGAAATTTATCAATTGATCTTCGCGATAACAATCTTGAACGAATTTGTTTGTTGATTGGCTCTGATACCAATTGAAAGAACAGGATCTAATCTCACAATCAATATAGAAAGCAGTAATTGAGAAGTTATATGATCAAACCCAATTGTATTCAATGATGAATAGAAATACAGATCTATGAGAGAGAGAATCTCAAAGATTACAGAGAATGAATACAAAGTTATACGGGAAAAATCAATCAGTTAGCAACGTAGTGCTAACCACTCTATTTATACTGCAACGGACATATTAAAGCTACAGTACAAATAAGAGAGACTAATAAGAACAAAACACGTGTCCTAATTAGTTTACACATTACTAAGTAACGAAACTCGTCATAAGTTCTGAACAGGTAGTTCAGAACTTCTGAACATTCTTCTGATCACGCTTCTCAGAACTTCTGACTTCTCTTTCTCAGATCTCTGACTCTTCTTCTCAGATCTCTGACTCTTCTTCTCAGAACTTCTGAACCTTCTTATCAGATCTTCAACACTTGGTTTATTGACAAAACTTCAGATCTAACAGTCTCCACCCTTTTTGAACTTTAAGCAATCCCGACGGAAATGACCGGGTTGTTTGCACTCGTAGCATGTTGATCCTTGAACAGGACAATTATTCAAAGTATGCCCACTTTTTCCACACTTATAACATTCCAGTGTGGTCACCCGACACGGACCAAAATGCTTACTCCGACACTTCGGGCACCAATTCGGTTCACGACGCGATTCATAACGAACACTTTTACCAGATGCTTGTGATTTTTGAGAAGTCTCTGACCGGCCCTCCCATTTTTGTTTCTCTCCTACTTGAGTCTTTTCTTCCTTGTCTTTAGCATAGACTTGTTCCATAACTTTAGCTTCCTCAATTGTCTCCCTCAGCGTTGAAGCTTTAGCATTTCGTACACGGGACATCAAGTTCGTTACGAGGTTAAGACACTCTCCGAGATGACTGCTGACGAAAGAGGCATGCTCGAGGGAGAAAGGTGTGCTAAGAGGTATCTTGTTCAGGCTCTACCCAAGATGATCTACACAGCCATCGACAACTACAAAAAGACAGCAAAGGGCATGTGGGATCAGGTGGAGAAAATGATGCGCGGGAGCCAAGTCGGGAATCAACTGAAAATCAACAGCTCCATAACCAAGTTCGATGGGTTTAAGCAGCGCATCGGCGAATCCCTCACCCAAACCTATGAACGCTTTTGTCTCCTTCTCAACGAGCTTTACAAGAACCAAATCACTCGTTCTAACACGTAGAACGCACTCAAGTTCCTCAACAACCTGTTGCCTGAATGGAAGGTGTTCGCATCTCATGTTAAGCACAATCACTTGATAGAGAACGTTGGCATCCACGAACTCTATGAGATGCTTCTTCAATACGAAGATCAGGTGATGGAGATTCTGAACGATAAGAAGACTGCATCCAAGCCACCTGCTGATCCACTTGCTCTCATGTCCTCCAAACGAGGGAAATCTTCCAGCCGTCATTCTAAACATGCCAAATAGCCAATTGAATCTGAGCCTGAGTCTGAGGAAAAGGAGGACAGTGATTCTGATCCTGAAGTATCAGCCATCAAGAAAGCAATGGCACCGCTCTCCAAATCTTTCCAACAACAAAAGTTCTACAAGAAGCCCACATCCAACAATCGGCGCTATTCCACCTCTTCTAACAAGCGCCATGATTATCAGGATAAATACGAAGGAAAGAAGAAGTCCGATGAGCACAACTTTTCTGATAAGAAGGAGAAGAATGAAAAAGATGACCGCAAGGCGGAAAAGAAGAAAGATGAACCCGTGGCATGCTACAACTGTGGGAAGTTGGGTCAATTTGCCAAAGACTGTATAAAGCATGTTGTGAAGAATGCACATTATTACAAGGCAAAGCTCGCATTGGCGGAACAAAAGGAAGCAAGAGAGGCTTTATTTGTTGAAGATGATTATTGGCTGGGTCGATCTGATAGTGAAAGCGACTCTGAAGGTGATGATGCTTTTATGGGCTTCCACTCTCCTGCTGATGAAGAAAAGGCAAAGCTGAATCAGGTATGTGAACCTATTCATCAGGATTTTATTAATCAAATGCAATCTCTTGCTGAAAGGATAGATTCCTACAAGGCCACTGCTGATGAACAACTGCTTGAAATTAAATCCCTAACTGAATAGCTAGATGTTCAAAAGCGAATAACAGAGAAACACAAGTCCGAAAATGCAAATTTAAAAGAAAAATGCAAAAATATTTCAATAGCACCTAAGGACTTAAGGGCCAAAATATCTGAACTACAGTTACAGCTTGATCAGTGTGAGAATGAGAAAGCAGCAATTGTTTATCAATGCTCTGCTCTTCAAATTCAACACAAGGAGTTTGTCACTAAAGTAGTTGATCTTGAAACCAAACTCCACAAAAGAGGTCAAACTGATCAGACCATTAAACCCAAAGAGTTCACTTACTTTAACAAGGAATGGGGAATCGGATACGATAACCCACACTACTTGAAAAAGGGTATATTCAAAAGACCTACGCTGTATGATTTTGGCTGTCTTGGAATAGACAAAAAGTATCCAGAATATGGGATAAAATGGACTGGTCCTCTTGAACCTAAAAAGGAAGAGGAAACTGAGGAATATAAGCTAAAACACACGACAAAAATGCAACTTCCTTTTTGTTATGAGCCTTTGAACTATTATTATGAGAAAAATCAAAAGAAATACCTCTCGAATGACTATTTTGACTGCTATAAGGTTGTGACGCCCAAGGATTCCTCCAAAAAGGATGAGGTCAAAGCAACCGAATCCAAGACTGAAACGGATGAGTTCAAACTCTATGTTCCCCCTCTCGTCTTGGAAGCAAAAATAGTCGAGTTAGAAGAGTCACTCGAGAAGGAAAGGAAATCCGAAGTTCAAGCGCTTATCACAGAACTTGAGAAACTCAAAACTGAGAAAACCGAAGTTGTGTTGGACGAAGGACAGGAAATCCTTCGGTGTGAAATCAACAAGCTCACATCAAAACTGTCTGCCTTGGCAACATAAGCGATGAAGGAGCATACGAGAAATGGTCAGCTCAAAGAGCAGATTGACCTACTCCAAATTGAAAAGCAGATTTCGCCCGAACTTTCCTCCAGTTCATCTGATACGTCTTCGTGTAAAGCTTTCATTGGAAAAATCTCTTCCCAAAACGGTAATGAGTCTCAAGATAAGAGTGTGTTAAGGAATTTAAACTCTGATTTTTTCCTAGATTCCACACCAAATTCCCCGAAGCACAGTGACACAAAGTGTTCCTCGCCTTCCTCGGCCAATCCAAGTCCCACTATCCCGGATATCGATTTTTTAGAATTCATGAATTCCGAGGACAATTCTAATGAAGAGTTTGAGTCGTTTCCCTTCGACAAACCTCTTCCAAGTCATACTGACTTCCTTTCACCAGTGGTTAATCGACCGATCAATTTTCTAAAGGGCGATTGTTCCAAAACAAAGACCCCGACTGTGATTAAGATTTCTAAAACTAAGCCAGATTCTCAAAAACTATCACAACCAAGGCAAAAGACCGATCGATCGACTGCCAAAAATCCTATTCCCTCAAAAGCCACTGACCACGTTGTCAATGTTGTTTCAGATAAAATCGGTTGGGCTAAAAAGGACAAACAAAAGTGGCTAGCTAAGGAATCTATCAAAACGCAGACCTCGTAAAAACAAAAAGAAATCTAAATCTACACGGGGTCCCCAATCAGAGGTTAAACCTAAGCAAGAAAGGAAACCCATTTCAAAACGGGTTCCTCCTACTGAGGTTAAACCTACACCCAAGAGGTAACCTGCTTCAAAACAGGTTCCTCCGAAAGGTGTAAAACCTAACCCTCCAGGACCCATGTTGATATGGGTACCTAAAGTCCGCTAAACTTGTTTTTGCAGGACGGTCATGTATTGTACTTAGATTCTGGATGTTCCAAGCACATGACCGGAAGGAGGGAGCTGCTCACGAACTACAAGGAACTATATGGCGGAGACGTGAGATTTGGGAACGATGACAAGGCACCGATTTTGGGCTAAGGCGACATTGTCCAAGACAAGATCACCATCAAGAAAGTTTCATACGTCGCGGGATTAGGACACAACCTGTTCAGTATCGGCCAATTCTGCGATAAAGATCTCGAGGTCAGATTTAAAGCCAAAAGGTGTAGCATTCTCACCGATGACGGAACGGAGCTACTGGTTGGAAAGCAAAAGACCAACCTCTACACCATCGACCTCGCAGCCCTGACGACCGATAATTCTGTCTGCCTGATGTCAAAGGCCAATTACCAACAAGAGTGGATTTGGCATCGACGTCTCTCGCACCTGAACTTCAAGAGCATCAACAAACTGGTGCTTGGCGGACACGTAAAAGGCATGCCCGACCTTCAATTTGTGAAGGATCGACTCTGCGAGGCATGCGAAATGGGGAAGATGAAGCGAGAGACGCATAGGTCGAAGGCCGCTCCGAGCACGTCCCGGTCCCTCGAACTTATCCATATGGATTTGTGTGGACCGATACGTGTTCAGAGCATCAACAAGCGCAAGTACATCCTGGTGATGGTGGATGATTTCTCACGCTACACTTGGGTGAAGTTTCTACGCACGAAGGATGAAACCCCGGAGCTGATCATCAACCATCTGAAGACCATCCAACTGAACCTTCAACAACAAGTTCAGACTATCAGGACCGACAATGGGACGGAGTTCAAAAATCAAACGGTGAACGAATACCTGACTTCAGTCGGTATCTCACAAACCTTCTCGGCCGCACGCACTTCTCAATAAAACGGAGTGGTGGAAAGACGTAACCGTACCCTCGTTGAAGCTGCTCGCATGATGCTTTCTCAATCTAACCTGCTATTATTCCTGTGGGCCGAAGCGGTGTCTACTGCATGTTACACGCAAAACCGCTCAATTATCAACAAGCGGTTCAACAAGACGCCGTACGAGATCATGAACAACCGCGTTCCGAACATCAAGTACTTCCACGTGTTCGGATGCACGTGCTACGTCCTCAACGACAAAGATGATATCGGCAAATTCAGCCCGAAGGCGGACGAAGGAGTTTTCATAGGATACTCCATGCAGGCTAAGTCGTATCGCGTTTACAACAAATGGACTACAACCGTTACTGAGAGTGTAAACGTGTCATTCGACGAAGCCGCAGATTTGGCTTCTGAACACATCAGTTCAGAACCCGGTTTAACTGGCGTGCTAGCTTTCGAACTTCCACGTTCGGGATCTGCACAAACGACAGTAAATCCGAATCATGCATCTACGTCAAATGCTGATCTTTCAGATTTAGATTTACTATTCCAATATTTTTATGATGATATGCTTAACATTTCTACCCCTCAAAGACTACGGTTTTACATACGTCAAGGTGCTCATCTACTACGACTCGAAGAGCGCTATTGCAATATCCAGCAATCCGATCTAGCATACGAAAATGAAGCACATAGACGTTCGGTACCATTTTATCGAGGATCACGTTGAAAGAGGTACAGTCGAACTCTATTTTGTGAATACAGAACATCAGTTAGCAGACCTGTTCACAAAACCCCTGGACAAAAAACGCTTTAATTATCTAGTGTCCAGGTTAGGTATGCTAAATCTGAAGACTTGATCTGATTGTGTGCCCGATACAAGTTCCATACATCTACGAGAAACTGTCTACTCATCATCTGTTGTTCACACTCCAGATGATTGAGCATACACTTTCTCGCATCTATATTCTACTTGTATCAGTTACATAGTTAGGTTGAGTCTCTGTATTTTTTAGATAGATTTCGCTTGTTTACTTTCTTTCCACACGTGTTTCCTTTTTCTGTTAATTACTGTCGTCTAATTTAAATAATGATATCCGTGCTTTCACAAGTTGTTCATGTGTTCAGGGGGAGCACAGACAAGTATCAGGTAAGTTACTTCTACTGTTGAGGGGGAGTGTGACACACGTTTTTTTTAACTGGCAGAAAAGTTTTTTTTCTTTTGTGTGTAAGGACATTCCCGAGTGCACTTCACATCACACTCCGTGCACATTCTGAGGGGGAGCACAACCATTGGTGTTCATCATTTAAGGGGGAGCGTCACATAATTTTTCTTAAACGTGTAAAAGTTTTTTGTGTGTGTTGACGTCTCCTAACTCACTCACATTCCTGTTTCGAGGCGGAGCAGGGAACTTAATTTTCAAAAGAAAGGAAGGAAACTGAAAGTTTTGACTTTTCGGACACTTACCTGGTAAGTTACCGGGTAAACTTACCGGACCGGGTAATCTTTGTTACCAGGTACACTTACCGGACTGGGTGCGTTACCGAGTAAATCATCCGGTAAGTGCCCCTATATAAGCATCCGGAAACTCATTTCTTCGTTTTACCCGGAAACTTCGCAAAACCCTCTAAAAACCCTCTCGCAACCTCTCGACTCGGTCACTCCCGGCTCACTTACACCTAGGTCATTTCACACTCTTAAAACTCAGGTATGTTCTCATTGTTACTCCTCTATGCTATTCTATCAATTTCACAATCATCCATCCACGAATCAATGTCGCAATCGTGATATTTGTGACCGAAACGGGTTCAGAAAATCCATTTGTGAGTCGGTTCACATGTCAAGTCGAGTTAGGGTGTTATACACGGATTAATCGTTGTTTGTGGTCCATTGTTGAGTTTAGTTTAGTCTATCAAGGATAGATTTATGTTTGGGACCACCTATCAGTCAATTTTTGCACCACAGTTCGTCGACCGGTAACCCTAGGTTACCCGGTAACTAGCGAAATACCCGGTAACATTCATTGCACCCGGTAACCATCTTGTTACCCGGTAACCCTTATACTCATTCGGTAAGCCCACTCAGACACATTGACTCACGGTAACCCATGTCGTCCGGATACCTTTGTATCCGGTAAGTTTGACAATCCGGTAAGGTCAACGTCCGGTAACCTGGTGTGTCCGGTAACCTCCAGTATCCGGTAACTCTATTTTTTCCGGTAACCTACATTTAACCGGTAACCATATCTTACCCGGTAACCTTTCCCATCCGGTAAGATTCTTTCACCCGGTAACCCCTATCTCACCCGGTAAGTCCAATTCCATCTGGTAAGTTCTAGTTGTTCGGATACCCTGTTTATCCGGACGCTGCCTGAGTCCAATGCCTTTGCATTTTTCCAACATTGGCAGTCCCAATGTCATGCTTTCCCAACCATTCCTCAATCAACCGCTAATTGAGCCATTAAAATGCTAAGGTACGCATTGGCCGTAATGCTGAAACTATGGCGAATGCATCTATCGTCATTGATGCATAAATAAAGATACGAATTAGTAGTGATTGAATTCCTTCTATGGTTCCACATGAGAAACCAGTACGAATATAACCTACATGTCCAATTAAACTATGAGCTAGAAGTCTTTTGACTTTCGTTTGGGACATGGCGGCCAGCGCTCCTAAGATCATAGAAGCAATGCTGCAGAAAAAGAAGATTTGTTGCAATGTAGCTCCATAAGAACCATAAATAGAAAGACGTGAAATATTAGCAGAAACATAGATTTTAGGCGCAATAGAAAGGAATGCAGTTATTTTTTATCTCGTCCATGATCTGACACTGTGTTTCGCAGGTATTCTAAATGGCGGAACAACAAAAGGAACAACAGCAGAACATCCCACCTCAGGAGGATATTATAGACGACGAGGCGGACAATGCCTTGGTTCCCGAGGACCATGGCATTGAGATCTCAACGAACAACCACCATCTAGACGCCGCCGAATTCCAACCCACACATCGAGTGGTGGTTGATATCATGCTCGGCCACCCACATCGTCGAGCACTCACTGCCACAACTGATGTGCCCGTACTCTACGTCTACCAAGTGTGGCGCACGGCGAGAGTTGTCACTGGTAACAATACTCAGACCATCACCGCAAGCATCGACAACTACCCATTCACACTAACACCGGACTCCTTCCGACGACTCTTATCACTTCTGGAACCGACTACCGGAGGCCATGCCGCGTACGCACCCACCATCGAGGATGCCACACCATGTGCTAATATCCGTGCACTTGGATATCACCACGATCTCGACCGCCCGTCCGCATTCAACCGTAAATACATCGCGCCCGTCTAGTACACACTATTCACCATCTTGAATAGATGCTTGTCCTCCAGACAGAAGGGGATCGACCAGTGCACCATAGACTTTCTACGATTATTTCATGCTGTGTGCTACAACCGGTGTCACACCCCGCTAAAGCGGAAACACGAGGTATAACAGCGTAGGATTTCATTCAAAAGGTAACAGACAACACCAACCACAACATTTAATACAGTAGTTCAAAATATTACATTACAACGTCTTAAGTAAATTGTTCCAAAAAGAAGACGTCGGATACAGAAATTAACAATAGAAGTTTTAATGTTCTTGATGTTGATGTCATCACGCAAAATGCACCCTACATGCCTTCACTTACTTATTAACACCTGAAAAGCATGATAAAAAGGAAAAGGGTCAACAACGAAGAGTTGGTGAGTTCACAGGTTTTCGTATGCACTAAAAATAAATTTGTATGCAGAAATTGTTATTGTGAAACTTTTGTTCACACGAAGTTTACGTAACCAATTGTTCGAGTATTTGCACGAGGTATAAAGTATACAATGATGTCATCGCATTGAGCCACTACCAAACCTTCCGACAAACCAACGCCCCTTAAATTATTCACGTCCTACCTCAGCGATGGATTAATTCCACATGGGTAAGACCATTATTGTTACTGGTAAATGCACTTCTAGCTCGTCAGCTTAAAGTGGGGTTGTCAATCCAAATAGCGCTACCCACAAATACCATTGGCTCATAATGAGTTAATAAGTAGTGTCTAACAAGTGGGGACTTTTTCATTTAAAACTCAAGCACATCAAAAAGTATACATACCTTAGTGCACAAATAATTAAATTTAAGGTTCAACATTTCATAGCATAATTCAATCAATTTGAAATTCAATATCATGCTTTTCACCCCAAATTGTAACAAAAGAGTAAAAAGGGGCTGTGAAAACTCACGATGTTCAGCAAGAATTTCCAAGTGTTGCCGCACGGTTGCACAGTTTCTCGATTCTAGGTCCTTCCTAAGGAAGTGAAACACATTATCAGTTTCGGTCTAACTCTTATGGCTAAAGCATTGCTTAGCCCATCATGTCTTATAAAATGCCTTAGTGTTAGTTATTAAGTGTAAGTATTATTTTGCGTTGTTGATCTCAAGTAAATTATTAGTTTTAAAAGGTTTGTAGGATTTTATTGTTACATAATAAAATTTATAGGTTATAAGTAGTATTTAATCCATTTTACCACGTTTTATATTTTCTTCATGACGAATACTTTCATTAATTACATATGTAATTGTATTTCTCATTTACCTTGTGATTTAACAATGTTCGGTTTGTTATAAATCTATTATTTGTTAGGGTATTATTTATACCTTCATATACATGTATATATAGTTTTTATTTATGGTTTTGACAATTTCTACAATTTACAAGCTTCTCATCTTTTAATGACTCTACAAATCCCTTTTTCTTTTGAATTAGTGTTTTACTTATCTGATGGCAGAATATTAAGTCCACTTATGGTCATTTTTAAATATCTTCTGGAAATATTTATTAGTCCAACTTTTTATGTATATCAATTTAATGTTTTAGGGAACTTTTGACATAAATATCACTATTTTTAGAGTTGGCTAGCTATTTTAATCATTACACTTAATTTTAAGTGTCACAGTTACCAAAACAGTCTGCACCATCTTTTTGTCAAGTCCATTTGGAGGGTCAATTCTCAACATTTTCCAGTGATTCAAAATGGGTTTTAATACTAACTCATAAAAGTATCTTCCAGAAAAATTTCATCATTTTTGGTTACATATTGAGGGAGATATGACGATTTTAATGTAGACCTTTCATTCTGCCAGATTCTGATTTCTTGCACACCAGTCTTGGTTTGAGTGTTTTAGACCTCAAATCTTAATATTTTTGAGTGAAACCACTTTTTTTTGAAATATAACCCATTAAAATAACTTCCAGAAAAAATCCAAGAATTTTAGTTGAATATTAAGAGACTTATAACTGATTAAAGCATAGATTTTTCTCTGTCAGATTGTTCTTGCACACCTAATTTTATATGAGTAGTTGAAGGGTCAAATCTACGAGTTTTTACATGAAACCACTTGGGTTTGAAACATAACTCAACAAAGAAAGCTACAGAAGAAGAATCATATCATTTAGTTAAGTATTTTACAAGATATGGTCGGATGAAGTTCATGCATGTAATCTGCCAGAAACTAAAAATGCCATTTCATGAAAAATGAGTGTTTTTAGTTCTTTATTTTCACTCATATGATTTTCTATGATTTGAAAACTTATTTACCATTACTTTATCATAGATTTTTAGGTCAAAATCATCCTTTAACTTGTATGAACACATGCATGAACTCACACATCTCAGATTATGACAAAAACCCACATGCATGTAGTTAAAACATCATTTTCTTGAGTTCTAGGTGTATGGATTATGGATTATCACCATTTGTTTGACATATAACATGTCATTGGTGATTAATCTTCCATAAAAAGGGTCCATTAAGGTCCTTTTTTCCAGAAACTCAAGAGTAATGAAAATAAGTTGAGAAAGAGATGGAGAAATTACAAGAAAAGGAAGAAAAATGAAGAAGAGCACAAGAGGGATGAGTTTTACCCCTTCTAGTGTTGATGTTTACCTTCAAAACCTTCAAGAATGGATTGATTTGGTGTGGTGTTGTGGCTGATTTTCGGCCAAGGGAGAGGAAGAGAGAAAATGATGGGTGTTTGAATGTAGAGAGAGAGAAGGTAGGAAAATTAAAGGTTTTCTTGAGAAAATGAAACTTTTAATTAGTGGGTATTGGGCTATGTGTTAGGGGCCGAATTTAGGGCCATTTTCTGGTTTAATTTAATATTTTTTTTATTAAGTGTCATTTAATTATTGTATAAGTACATATGTTATGGAAATTTATAAAAACTTGATTTAAAGTGGCTAAAACCTCATTTATCTACTAAATTTTTGGTTTAATTATTTAAAGTTTTAAAATTTTCATTTGGGTATATATAAACTATATATTTACCCCTCTTATTATTAATATAATTATAATTAAATGTTAACTGTTCCATTCGGCATTTTATAAGACAACTTAAGCAGTTCCGTGCGGTAACAGGATTTTCTCAGTGTACTGTTGGAATTCTTAGGAAACTAACCCTTAGCCATCAATATTAAGTCATTATGAGTTATTCCTACTTGTTAAAACAAGTATTATACTATTCAGTTGCTAACCTGAGTGTTTTGGTTTGACGGGTGTCACAGTCTCCTCTTGTTAGAAGAATTTCGTCCCGAAATTCGATGATTGCCATTCCCCGTCTAATCCTTTGCAAATAGGTGAGGGTACTTACGTTTCATGTAATCTTCTCGTTCCCATGTTTACTCAGGTCCATGCCTCAAATTCCAACGAACTTTTAAAATCGGGATCTTACTACGCCTTGTTCGTTTGACTTCTCGGTCAAGGATTTCAATCGGTTCTTCTATGAAGTGTAACCGATCGTTGATCTGAATGTCTTCTAGGGGTAGAACCAATGATTCATCAGTTAGGCATTTCTTAAGGTTTGACACATGGAACGTATTGTGGATGGCACTTAGCTCTTGCGGTAAATTGAGTTTATACGCTACTGGCCCAATCCTTTCAACTATTTCAAACGAGCCAATATATCTCGGACTCAGCTTGCCTCTTTTCCCAAAGCGTACTAATCCTTTCCAAGACGATACCTTTAGAAGCACTTTATCACCCACATGGAATTCTAATGGCTTCCTGCGGTTATCTGCATAACTCTTCTGACGATCTCTTGCGGCCTTAAGTCTATCCTTGATAATTGAGATCTTGTCAGTAGTCTCTTGAACGATTTCGGGCCTTGTCAATTGTCTGTCGCCAATTTCCAACCAACTAAGTGGGGATCTACACTTGTGTCCATATAAGGCTTCATACGGTGCACACTGAATGCTGGTATGATAGCTGTTGTTGTAGGAGAACTCAACTAATGGTAGGTGAGTATCCCAACTTCCACCAAAATCTATCACACATGCACGTAGCATATCCTCTAGCGTCTGTATAGTTCTTTCTGACTGACCGTCCGTTTGAGGATGGTAGGAAGTGCTCAAATCCAAACGCGTACCCAATGCTTTCTGGAGTGATCGCCAAAACCGTGACGTAAAACGACTATCTCTATCCGAGATGATGGAAATAGGCACTCCATGACGCGTAACGATTTCATTGATGTAAATTTGTGCAAGCTTTTCCATCTTGAAGTCTTCCCGGATAGGAAGGAAATGCGCAGATTTCGTAAGTCAATCCACTATAACCCAGATTGAGTCGTGCCCTTTGGCAGTTCTCGGAAGTTTGGTTATAAATCCATAGTGATTTGTTCCCATTTCCACTGCGGAATCTCCGGTTGTTGTAACAGACCTGATGGCTTTTGATATACAACTTTGACCTTTGAGCAAGTTAAACATTTTCCTACGTACAAGGCGATATCTTTCTTCATTCCTGGCCACCAATAATATTCCCTTAAGTCCTTGTACATCTTATCTGCTCCTGGATGAATCGAATATCTTGATTTATGGGCTTCATCCAGAATTGTTGATCGTAGGTTATTAACCTTTGGTATCCAAACTTTGTCTTCAAAGTAACGTACCCCATCTGACATTGTTTTAAATCTAAGTTCTCAGTGATGTAGGGTCTCGTCCTTCAAATTCTCTGCTTTCAATACTTCTTCTTGAGCTTCAAGAATTTGTGTCTTTAGACTCGTCTGAACGAACACACCCATTGCTCGCACTCTTGACGGCTTCACCCTTTCCTTCCTGCTTAGTGCGTCGGCTACCACATTAGCCTTGCCTGGGTGGTACTTTATTTCACATTCATAGTCGCTAAGCAGTTCAACCCATCTTCTTTGCCTCATGTTAAGCATTTTCTGGTCAAAGATATGTTGAAGACTTTTATGATCGGTGTAGATGGTGCATTTCGTGCCGTAAAGATAATGTCTCCAGATCTTAAGTGCGAACACTACGACTCCTAACTCTAGATCATGAGTAGTATAGTTCTTCTCATGAACCTTAAGTTGCCTCGAAGCATATGCAATGACCTTGTCCTTCTACATCAACACACACCCCAAACCTTGGTGTGATGCATCGCAGTAGACTACGAAATTCTCCGCGCCTTCTGGAATGCCAGAATTGGTGGATTACATAACCTATGCTTAAGTGTTTGGAACGCTTCTTCTTGTTTCTCTCCCCAAATAAACTTCTTATCCTTTTGGGTTAATGCCGTTAGTGGTTGCGCAATTTTTGAGAAATTCGCAATGAATCGCCGGTAATAGCCTGCTAAACCGAGAAATTGACGGATTTCTGTCGGGGTCTTCGGGGCTTCCCATTTCTTGATGGCCTCAATTTTTGCCGGGTCTACATGAATTCCCTTCTCATTAATCACGTGGCCAAGAAATTGTACCTCTCGAATCCAAAATTCGCATTTGGAGAACTTTGCATACAATTTCTGGTCTCTGAGCAATTCTAGTATCAACTTTAGATGTCGCTCATGATCCTCCTTGCTTTGCGAGTAAATTAGTATATCATCTATGAACACGATCACAAACTCGTCCAGGTACGGTCTACAAACCCTGTTCATTAAGTCCATGAAGACAGCTGGTGCGTTGGTTAGCCCCAAAAGCATAACCAGGAATTCGTAATGGCCATATCGAGTCCTAAACGCTGTCTTGGGAACATCCTCTTCACGGACCCTCATTTGATGATATCCAGATCGAAGATCAATTTTTGAAAAGTAGGTAGCACCTTGGAGTTGGTCGAACATGTCGTCGATTTGGGGAAGAGGGTATCGGTTCTTGATAGTTAGCTTATTGAGTTCTCTATAATCGATGCACATCCGCAAGGATCCATCTTTCTTTTTAACGAAAAGAACTGGGGCTCCCCATGGTGAAGAGCTAGGTCTTATAAGTCCTTTGTCGAGCAGCTCCTGGAGTTGTCCTGACAATTCCTGCATTTCCGATGGGGCCACTTAGCCACAAGTGCAGCTCCAAGAACTAAGTCGATGTGGAATTCGACTTGTCTTGACGGGGGTAGTCCTGGTAGCTCATCCGGGAATACCTTGGGAAAATCCCGAACTATAGGAAAATCCTGAATGCGTTTCTCTTCGATTTCCTTGACTATAACATGAGCAAAAAACGCGATGCATACCTTTTTCAAGTACTTCCGCATCTTCATACACGTCACTAACTTAAAGTTCTTTCCGGACTTCTCTCCATGCACGACGAGTGTTTCACCCTCTGGCAGCGGAATTCGGATGATCTTTTCGGAACATCATATATCAACTTGGTTTTTGGATAGCCAATCCATGCCCACGACTATGTCAAAGCTTCCTAGCTCAATTGGAATAAGGTCTATACTAAAGTTCTTATTAGCTAAGTTTAAAGTACAGTCCGTAATTACGTCTCTGACCTTAACTTCTTGCCCATTAGCAAATTCAATAACGTAGACCTCTTTCAACTTTTGGGGTTTCAAGTTAATTTTTGTCCTAAACTCTAGTGATACAAAGCTCCTAGGTCGACTAGTAACATAGCCAGAGGCATCGGCAGAGTGCTCAGTGGGGATGGACGTGGACGACATAGTGAACTGTGATAATAACATACTTAGTTATTAAATGTGCTATGGTAAGTGCCTAAGATATGTAATGTTTATGCATGCACACACAAAATCATGCTTTCGATGTTTAAGTAGAAAATTTATTTTTAAGCATACTTCCAATATAATTAATCCAAGTCCCCCATTATACATACCTAAATTAAACATAGGTGATCAAGCTTTGTTTAATTGAGGTATAATAATGTGACACTCAACTTAGTTATATTAGTAATATGCTTCAGATTTTGAAAACCGTTTTGATTTTTTTTGTTAAACTATTGGGTTATAGTTTGTGGTTTCCATAAGAAAACCAGCATTCTCTATAACCTTAGGCTCTGATATCAAATCTGTCACACCCCGCTAAAGCGGAAACACGAGGTATAACAGCGTAGGGTTGTAGTTCAAAATATTACATTACAACGTCTTAAGTAAATTGTTCCAAAAAGAAGACGTCGGTTACAGAAATTAACAATAGAAGTTTTAATGTTCTTGATGTTGATGTCATCACGCAAAATGCACCCTACATGCCTTCACTTATTAACACCTGAAAAGCATTATAAAAAGGAAAAGGGTCAACTACGAAGAGTTGGTGAGTTCACAGGTTTTCGTATGCACTAAAAATAAATTTGTATGCAGAAATTGTTATTGTGAAACTTTTGTTCACACGAAGTTTACGTAACCAATTGTTCGAGTATTTGCACGAGGTATAAAGTATACAATGATGTCATCGCATTGAGCCACTACCAAACCTTCCGACAAACCAACGCCCCTTAAATTATTCACGTCCTACCTCTGCGGTGGATTAATTCCACATGGGTAAGACCATTATTGTTACTGGTAAAGTGCACTTCTAGCTCGTCAGCTTAAAGTGGGGTTGTCAATCCAAATAGCGCTACCCACAAATACCATTGGCTCATAATGAGTTAATAAGTAGTGTCTAACAAGTGGGGACCTTTTCATTTAAAACTCAAGCACATCAAAAAGTATACATTCCTTAGTGCACAAACAATTAAATTTAAGGTTCAACATTTCATAGCATAATTCAATCAATTTGAAATTCAATATCATGCTTTTCACCCCAAATTGTAACAAAAGAGTAAAAAGGGGCTGTGAAAACTCACGATGTTCAGCAAGAATTTCCAAGTGTTGCCGCACGGTTGCACAGTTTCTCGATTCTAGGTCCTTCCTAAGGAAGTGAAACACATTATCAGTTTCGGTCTAACTCTTATGGCTAAAGCATTGCTTAGCCCATCATGTCTTATAAAATGCCTTAGTGTTAGTTATTAAGTGTAAGTATTATTTTGCGTTGTTGATCTCAAGTAAATTATTAGTTTTAAAAGGTTTGTAGGATTTTATTGTTACATAATAAAATTTATAGGTTATAAGTAGTATTTAATCCATTTTACCACGTTTTATATTTTCTTCATGACGAATACTTTCATTAATTACATATGTAATTGTATTTCTCATTTACCTTGTGATTTAACAATGTTCGGTTTGTTATAAATCTATTATTTGTTAGGGTATTATTTATACCTTCATATACATGTATATATAGTTTTTATTTATGGTTTTGACAATTTCTACAATTTACAAGCTTTTCATCTTTTAATGACTCTACAAATCCCTTTTTCTTTTGAATTAGTGTTTTACTTATCTGATGGCAGAATATTAAGTCCACTTATGGTCATTTTTAAATATCTTCTGGAAATTTTTATTAGTCCAACTTTTATGTGTATCAATTTAATGTTTTAGGGAACTTTTGACATAAATATCACTATTTTTAGAGTTGGCTAGCTATTTTAATCATTACACTTAAGTTTAAGTGTCACAGTTACCAAAACAGTCTGCACCATCTTTTTGTCAAATCCATTTGGAGGGTCAATTCTCAACATTTTCCAGTGATTCAAAATGGGTTTTAATCCTAACTCATAAAAGTATCTTCCAGAAAAATTTCATCATTTTTGGTTACATATTGAGGGAGATATGACGAATTTAAGGTAGACCTTTCATTCTGCCAGATTCTGATTTCTTGCACACCAGTCTTGGTTTGAGTGTTTGAGACCTCAAATCTTAATATTTTTGAGTGAAACCACTTTTGTTTGAAATATAACCCATTAAAATAACTTCCAGAAAAAATCCAAGAATTTTAGTTGAATATTAAGGGACTTATAACTGATTAAAGCAGAGATATTTCTCTGTCAGATTGTTCTTGCACACTTAATTTGATTTGAGTAGTTGAAGGGTCAAATCTACAATTTTTTACATGAAACCACTTGGGTTTGAAACATAACTCAACAAAGAAAGCTACAGAAGAAGAATCATATCATTTAGTTAAGTATTTTACAAGATATGGTCGGATGAAGTTCATGCATGTAATCTGCCAGAAACTAAAAATGCTATTTCATGAAAAATGAGTGTTTTTAGTTCTTTATTTTCACTCATATGATTTTCTTTGATTTGAAAACTTATTTACCATTACTTTATCATAGATTTTTAGGTCAAAATCATCCTTTAACTTGTATGAACACATGCATGAACTCACACATCTCAGATTATGACAAAAACCCACATGCATGTAGTTAAAACATCATTTTCTTGAGTTCTAGGTGTATGGATTATGGATTATCACCATTTGTTTGACATATAACATGTCATTGGTAATTAATCTTCCATAAAAAGGGTCCATTAAGGTCCTTTTTTCCAGAAACTCAAGAGTAATGAAAATAAGTTGAGAAAAAGATGGAGAAATTACAAGAAAAGGAAGAAAAATGAAGAAGAGCACAAGAGGGATGAGTTTTACCCCTTCTAGTGTTGATGTTTACCTTCAAAACCTTCAAGAATGGATTGATTTGGTGTGGTGTTGTGGCTGATTTTCGGCCAAGGGAGAGGAAGAGAGAAAATGATGGGTGTTTGAATGTAGAGAGAGAGAGAAGGTAGGAAAAATGAAAGGTTTTCTTGAGAAAATGAAACTTTTAATTAGTGGGTATTGGGCTATGTGTTAGGGGCCGAATTTTGGGCCATTTTCTGGTTTAATTTAATATTTTTTTATTAAGTGTCATTTAATTATTGTATAAGTACATATGTTATGGAAATTTATAAAAACTTGATTTAAAGTGGCTAAAACCTCATTTATCTACTAAATTTTTGGTTTAATTATTTAAAGTTTTAAAATTTATATTTGGGTATATATAAACTATATATTTACTCCTCTTATTATTAATATAATTATAATTAAATGTTAACTGTTCCATTCGGCATTTTATAAGACAGCTTAAGCAGTTCCGTGCGGTAACATGATTTTCTCAGTGTACTGTTGGAATTCTTAGGAAACTAACCCTTAGCCATCAATATTAAGTCATTATAAGTTATTCCTACTTGTTAAAACAAGTATTATACTAATCAGTTGCTAACCTGAGTGTTTTGGTTTGACGGGTGTCACAACCGGCACATAGACTACTCGGTGATCATCTGGCGAGAACTTGTGCATGCCATCCGACAGACTGGCGGTTCCAAGAAGAAGTTCCTACCGTTTCTGCGATACTTTTCTCTGGCCATCCGACAACACATGGATGCAAATCCACTGATCCCGCGATGTATCAATTATCTGGTATGTCCCCACCATAATCTACAGTACTTAGTGATTCGTAATCCACCTGATACCCCGACCATGCACATCCCAGAACACTTACTGGCACACGCGGACCCCAATGCACCTGATGTGATAGAATATAGGCGAGCGTTAGTGAATCCCATGGTCCAGCCAGAGCCAGAGGGACCTCCCCTGGGACATAGAGCTGAGCGACGTGAGGGTCCGAGGACGAGAGGAGGTAGAGTCCGGGTAGCTGGGGCTCCCGGACGGGGTGTGTTGAGAATTTATGGGAGGGGAACAAGCGTGGGCAGTGCCTTGGATACGCGTGCCAGTACTACCCAATCTACCCAAGATGGAACAAGCCAACAACCCCCCATTCCCATCACCCGTACCACGACCAAAGCAAGACCGTCGACTAGACTACACGAGGTCCAGGTCGTCACTGAAACCGAACGCCCATTGCTTCACTGTGATATGGAAGCATACATATCTGACCCTTCACCACCCAGACAGGTTGAACAAGTGGAATCTGACTGCACTGAATCCGATATGGACCGTGCCATACGCGCATCCCTAATACCACCCTATATCAGACTACACCCACCGTTGACCGAAGGAACCACATCTGACTCACCTACAACCCACTCATCCCTACTACCCAGCCTAATACGGGAGACACAAAGAGAAAGGAGGAAGTATTAGTTGAAAATCGAGAAGAGGTGAGACAGAGTGAAGTCAGGTCTAAAAAGAATCATGAGAGATTAAGCCGTAAAAATAAAGAGGCTTCAGAGCGAATCCAAACCGGTGTCGCCCAGGTAGCCACATCTGCTACTTTGTCTTATTTGTTGGGACAAGGTATTGAAGAAGCCGTCGTGGACCTAGCGGCGCAAGTGCACGACCTCCCAAGACACTCATTCGTCTCTCAAAAGACGGGTGTTTCAACTTCGCACGGGGACATAACACAACTTCTACCGACCTCTCATTTGGAGAGTATGGGTATTGAAACAAGAGACCAGTCTCCCCCGGTCTCGCCTTCTTTTAGAGCACCATCGAGTCTAGAGCCACTTGACATAGAACATTCTTCGGCTAGGACACAAGATGAGATTCTACAAATCGACGCTCTTCGTGACTCGATCGGAATTTCCGTAGTGTCTCTGCCTTTAAGCGGAACCGAGGATCAGAAGGAAATCCTACCACGGCCACACCATCGGCAACCGTGAACGTAGGTGGCTCTACCTCTAAGGTAGATGCCTCAATGGGTAATCTAAGTGATCCTGGTGTTATATTATCCGACTTCGTGTCAAAGGGATCTCTGGACAACACCCTAAAGGCTGTCCGCGAGGCAATGGAGCAGCGCTTCACCACCGAGCTCGACAAACTCAAAAGCATGATCAAAGGTAAAGAGAAGATAGTCAAACCTGAAACCGCACCAACACCTCCATCGACTCCCGTTCAGCCAACTTATTCGGTGGACACCTTGAAGATTATGCTTCTGGCTCAGCTGCTCCAGCACATCGAAACCGATGCCTTTACCGAAGCAGACCTGATCTCAGTTCTACGATCTCAAGTATCTGCTCCTTCGTCATCCATAACCACCAGATTGGACCAGCTTGACACGACTCTCAAGGACGTTCAACAAGCGCTCAAAACGCTATCCAAAAGAGTCAATTCACTCGAAGACACTTGCAAGAGTCAAGCTGGCGGACTCAAGAGACGGCACGATGACCAGGATGGTCCTGATCACTGTGAGGGGTAGAACAAGAGACTACGATTGTCTAAGTCCGCTCCAATCATCCCTGAAACTACTGTGGTTCAACCGTAATCTTCAACTGTGGCAACTGCAACCGAAGACGAACCTGAAGCCCAGTTGAGCTTAGCCGAGATGGTCATAGATATGGACATCTCCGACGACGAAGACCCAACGGTTGAAAAGACCGAGGGAGAAACATAGGAATTGGTCACATATGACGCATCAGATAGGCCTGCACTCAATCTGATTGATCCAGACTCCGAGATCGACCCGGAGACCGAAAATGCATGGTATGAAAAAGCCACCAGTGCAATAAATCTCCAGGTAAACCTGATATTTCCTACTGATGAAGACGATAACGTTGACTACGACCAGTTTCTGCTTCAAAATCTATATGGTACACCCGTTCACACTTCTCAGGCCGCCGAGTCTTCTATGATACCCGAAACTTCAACTGCTACAAATCCGACATCTCCTCAACAACCGACAACTTCTGATCATCCTCCTCCTCAACATCAACAAATCAGATAGGAGAAGATCATGATCCTCATTCCTCACCTGGAGGAATCTCTGAAGAAGCTATATGTTCACAGGTTACGCCCTATCGAGCCAACCTTTTGCCTTGGAATTTTTAGCTCCGACCCGTAATACCAAAGCCAGTACTTAAACGCCATGAAGCGGTGTCTGCCAGTTTGCCAAGTCTGAACTAAGCACAAATTCACCGAAGTGCTCAACGTCCAAACATGCCGAATTCTCAAAGTCATGTTTCCAGTATTCACCGTCCGACGAGAAGACGGAAATGAATGGAGATTTTCCGAAGCTGACTTCAAGAACCTCAGACCGTTCGACTTTCAAGCTATACTGAAAGACCTCCGAACCAGAACCATTCGACCGCTTCATGTAACCAAAGCGCTCGAAGCTGTTCGTCGATTCCTAATTCGGACAATTATGATGTCCTATCTTATAGACTTCCAAATGGCAATCGAGAACAGAGCAAAGAAGGTAAACCTACTGAAACTGAATCTGAAAGCGCCCGAACTGAAGATGTATCCCGAGAATGCACTGCTTCTAGAACCGGAATTTGGGATAGTATACCTCAACGATCAGAAAGAAAAGAGGTTTATCCGCTTCAGTCAGGTCGACAGATTCTGCGATGGCACACTCCTCAAGGTCAAAGATGCTCTTCGCAACATCATCACTCACGAGTCCGAAACTCAAAGGTATTCATATGTTCCTAACCCGAATGAGATAACCGTTCGAAATACCTTAGAAGTGATTGAAGAACGCATCGACTACCGCCGAGCCATCCGAATGTTCGAGGTCCACTTTGCGCTCCGAAAGAGATATGTCGAGAACTAGCGCGAACTTGAACTTTAATTCAAAGGGGGAGATTGTTAGGGTTAAATTTGGTTGAATAGAAGTTCAAGGGCTAAACTGTTACTTATGTAATTTGAGCCTTAATTGTGAAACGGGCCATGGGCTTACATGCCATGGGCCCATAGTATATAATGTTCATTAGCTTAGAAAAATAAGCTAGTTGTCTTTTTACAGTTTCAGAAACGTATTGTAAACTCTCTCATTATTGAAAGTGAATTGGATGACCATTGGAAATCATAATACTTGTCTCATATCTATTGATTTTTATCATTTGTTGCACTGATCTGGAACTCACATCTTCCTTTACTTCTTGAATATCGGCCATTAGACAGAGATTGGCCTCATCTTCTTCATCAGAATATGATTCCTCATCAGATCCAGCCCAATCGTGTTATTCAACGATTAGACCTTTACCTTTCTTCTTGAAGTTTTTCAACTTCAGGTGTTTCTTTTTGAGTTTCAGGTATTTGTCATCTCTATATTTAGAGGTAGAGGAGTTTTTGAATGATGAAGAGGGTTTGAAGACTTTCTTTGACCTGCATTCACTAGCAAAATGTCCTTTCTTTTTGCAGTTATAGCAAGTAGCAGTTGCCTTATCAATGGAAGATGAATTAGGCTTGTCAGTGATAGAGAGAGGTTTATTTCATCTGAAGTTACTCTTTCTAGATTTAGAGGGAGATGACGATGAAAGATGATGCCCCTGAAGGGCCCTCTGAAAATCAAAAGGGAAAGGACATATTTAAACATGCACAACCAATCAGAATTGCACCCCTCAGCCAAACTACAGAAGTAGATCCTTCCACTTCAGAGCCAAATAAGGAAGACCTTACTGCTATTGCTGCTTACCTACTAGACTCACCAACAACCTCACCAATTAGAAATGAACCAGAGAGGACAACAACCCAGTCCTCTACTGATGATCAAGCACCAGTGCTCATCCTAACCATACCAGTTGTAATTCTAGCCTTAACTTGCTCAGAAGTTTGCATTGTACCTCAGATGCCAAGCCTCTTCAGAACTCTAATACAAAAAAAAGCTCCAATAGAACCAACCGAACCCAGCAACATGGAACTCGATGAAGATATTTAAGGATCATCTGATGATGTTGTCCCTGAATCTACAGAGAGACTTCCAGTTATTATGAGGGATCTGATTGGAGAAGCTATAGAGAAGGCAAGGACATAACAAGAAGAAAAATACATAGCTGAAAAACCTAAGGACACTACAATCTTTGAAATCCAAGCCTTAGGAATTCCAACAGAGGTAACAAAGGAGAAGAATTCAGAGAACATGTCAGAAAAGACAGAAGCAAAGGAAACTCAAGAGAAAACTCCAGAGGACTTTCCTTCAGAGGATGTTGCTCCTGAACAAACCTTGCCACCTCCGAGTGCTCCTGCAAATCTATTTCAAGCATGTCTGGAATTTGCCTTTATTCGTCCCAGAGGGGTTATACAAGTTTGTAGAGGGGGGGTTGAATACAAACGCACAAATTTTACTTTTCTAAATTGTTTATTGATCTGTATCAAACAATTTACAACTTGTTACGGAACAAGATTAAGGAGTAAACCTAATCTAAACAAGTTAAGAGAATCACTAAGATTTCTTGCACTAGAAATAAGATAAGAATATTAAAGACTAACATTCTGACATACATAAATAGCAAGAAGGAGATGGCCGAGCACTTCATTTCTGAAGTAGGGCTTCCTTTATATACTGTATGCATTTAATGCATATCAGTACAACTTTACACGTGGCAGCAGCTGATTGGTTGCATGTTTTGACCTTTGTAGACAACCTAGTAGCCGCATGATGAATAGTGTAGAACCAGAGTTGGTTGTATGATTCTGGACAAAAGGGATGTCCATTCTGACATTTCGTACGGAGACGTGCAAGGGGGTAAGACAAAAGTAACTTGTAGAGGAAACTTCATGATCAGCGTTCGCTGAAATAGAACTTTATCTGCGAGTGATAAAGTTCAGCGTTCGCTGAAGTCTTCTACTTGAAACTTCACGTTGAGTGGACAAATCTTGGCTTTGCTGATATCCGCATCAGTTCATTAGTAGACTTGTCGCTGGTTCTTTGGCTTGATCTTCGACTTCAGCGTAGAACATAGTTGACGTGAAACTTGTCTTCAGGGATCATAAGTAAACAAATAAAATTATCAGCGATCATCAACAAGGCTGAACAGGCCCAGGTCTCATTGATGAACAATATCGCTGAATGTATAATCTAAAGAACATGAGTTTCCTATCAGCGGTACTGTAGAGACCTAGTACTTATCAGCGATAGTGAAACTCTAATACATATTGTCTACTTACAATTTTCACTAAGTGTTTCTCAGAGAGTCATTATCAAATCACTAAGGGTTTTGATCAACAATCTCCCCCTATTTGATTATGACATAGCATCAAAAGAAAATTGCTAACTATGAAAACATAAGGATAAAAAGAACTCATAAAATATTTGTCCCTTTTACTGTTTTCTAGGATCTTTTAAGTACTAATGGAGTAAAGTACATTCGCTGAAACTTTTCTTTAAACTTCGTAAAGGTTACAGAGGGAAGTGAAAAAATTACAAGTACAACAAATAAATTTACAAGTACAAAAGATACAAATTGATAAGGATAGAAGAATTACAGGGAATCTTATCAACTATACAGGTTCATCCTTAATGAGAAGTTCATCGAGGGAGTTTGTGGTAGGGATCTTCCAGTCAGGGACTTTTTCTCCAAGTTTCCGTCTATGCTTTGCTTCTTTGAAGATCAGGGGCTTCATGAAGTATCCGAGAAGATCATCCCTAAATCCGAACCAATAGATGAGATCCCTAAGCTGTTCCATAGGAGTGATGGGTGTTGGGATTTTATGTTCAAAAACCGGTTTCAAAAACCATAAGAGGTAAAATATTTTACGCAACGGAAGCAAAAACACTTTTGAACAAAACATAAAACCATTTTATTCCCACCAAGGATCTTGTTACATGCAAGAAAAGATAAAAGAGCAACATACCAAGAGAGTTCAAGATTACAACCTTTGAAGACTTTGAATCCTCTCAGGAGGTTGGATGTTGGTGATGAATGTAGAACCCAAAAAGAGCTCCTCTAGCGGTATCCACCACAAGCAAATGACACCTTCAAGAATGCTAGTTCTTCTTCTATCTTGATCCAAGAACTCTAACAATCACTACCATAGGATTTGAAAGAGAAGAACACCAAAACACACACACACACACACACACTTGTGTGTGTTTCGGCCGTGAATGAGAAGAGAGAGAGGGAGAGTGCTTTGTTAGTTGTGTTGTCTTAAAAAACTCTCTTGAAAATTGCCAAGTATAATAAAGCTAGGGCCATTTCTATTGGACCACAAAATGGTCCAATAAGAGTCCATGCAAAATTACACAATAAACCCTTCCCCCTTTAAGATGTTTAAAATCATAGTTTAAGTATCTTAAATTATCTCCTCAAGTCCCTCCTTTCCTTTTTAGTTATAAAATAAATCAATCATATGTATTATTTTATTTTACCAAAATTATTATTTGCATCAAATATTATAAATCATATTTATTAATATTTTTAAGAATTAATTAATATTTATCAAGAATCAAATTCTTATAAATATCAATTCGGTGTCTACTTGTTGTTCGATGTGACCCTATAGGATCATATATTACCGGTAATATCATTTTATAATCATTCTTGAGCATATAGAACCAACAATCTCCCACTTGCTCAAGATTGTATTATAGAATAATATAGACAGTGGTGGACGTCTAGCAACATCTCACTGCCCCCAACAACGTATGACTGTAAGTGCCATTCAACAACATCCAATTCCCACGAGCTCATAGCTTCAATTGATGTATTAGGTGTGGTATCAGTTATCCCTTTGTTTGGACATCATGTTGAACATGAGACATGGATCACTATCATTCTCATCTATTGTTCAACTTTTGGTAAGGCGCCTTAGATGTCTCACTCTTAACATATTTAGAGATACAAATCCCATCTTGACTACATACGCCTCTCATGCAGTTCATGCCATGCCCAATAATGGCCTTTATAGCTGCCTTTTTCAAGAACAACAGTTAACCATATCAAAGCATAACACTCCCTACATCTGAGTCCCAAATATATATCTCAGGTCGAAGGATACAAAGATACTACCTTTATTCAAGAATCACTTGTGACTATGATCCATGAAGTGATCTTGAAGCGGATCAGGTCCAATACTTGTTCCCTAACACGTACCTATGAACTTGGTTGCAACACTTTGCCACTTTTACTCTTAAAAGTCAACCAATCCAATTCATATTAGTCTTACTTCATAGTTGCTCCCACAACTATGATCGACTATGGACATTTTTGAATAACTAATTTATTCAAGGATTTAAACATGCTAATATAGAACATAACGAGTATGAAAAGATCATATCCTATATATCTAACTAAATACTAGGCTTGTTGCTTAACCTGTTCCAATATTCAAATACTAAATTCAAATCAAATCCCATCACTAGAATAACGAAGTCCTAAAGCTCAAACATGACCCTTCAAGTTTAGCTTATGAAAGGAGCTTCGTGAATGGGTCCATCTAGAAACTTGATTTGTGTAAACTTTGTGAATACTAACTTCTCCATTTTTAACTTTATTCCGAATATAGTTAAATGTTTGGAGTAGGTGCTTGGTACTCTGATGTGACATCGGGTCCTTTAGCTTGCGTAATGGCACCCACATTCTCACAAAGGATTTCTAGATGATCTTGAATGGGAGGCATCTACCTAGCTTTTCAATGAACTCTTTCATCCAAGCATCTTTCTTTTGCAGCTTCTAAAACAGCAATGTATTCTTATTTTGTAGTGTATTTTGCAACTTTACCTTCACTTGGAACCTTTTCAAGCGAACTACTTCTTCATTCATAATGAAGATATTTCCCTTTTATGATCGAACCCTCTCGATCTTTGTGGAAGCTATCATTAGTGTAACATTTTACTATGATCTTCTTCCAACCCTCAGTTAAGGAACCCTTCCTTTGTTTTTTGTAAGTACCTTAAAATTGTTTTATAGTCATCCAATGACCTTTCGTCATATCTTCTTCTAATTCTCTAAAGTATTATGATACAATGGATCTAGTGCACGTCATTGCACATATGATAGATCCAGTTGCCGAAGCATATGGAACACCAATCATTTTATCTAGCTCAACCTTTGTGCTAGAACATTGAGATATGTTCAAAATGATGTGTTATCATACTTGCAAGAAACTACCTTTAGAGCCTTGCATCTTGAACCTTTCAAGATTATGTCAACATATGCACTTTTGACTTAAACCTATAAGTCGTCTTAATCTAACTCTAAAGATATTTATTTCAAGAACAAAATTTCCCTTTTTTAAGTCTTTTATTAAGGAAATACTGTCCGAGCAAAAACATGATGTTTTGCTAAGTCGGAAAGTTAATTTCCAAATACTTGTATGTCTTGCACATACAAGATTAGGAATTTTACTGTGCTCCCACTAGTTTTAGTAAATGCATGAGTCATTTTATATTTTGATGAAAATTAAACTTTTAATTTTCCATTCAAAATGAAGACTTCTGCTTTGTGATACTTGTACTGATCCATGAATGGATTGTATCTCAGTGTTCATGACTCTAAGCCACTTACCAGATTCAGAATCTGACATAGCACTTTAGTAGTTGATGGGCTTGCTAGAAACCTATCAAACGTCATTCTTCATGAGAAATCGATATTTCTGAATGATTCTACTAGATTTGCGAACACTTGGTGTTTTTACTAAGTTTTGATCAATCAAATTGTTCAGTTTCAACAACCTTTGTTTGATAACTAGTGCCAACCAATAAGTGCATTAGGTTATGAGGTTCTTGATTCCCTTCAAGTTCCTTAAATCTTCCATTTGCCTTGCCCATTAAAAACTTGCTTTCTAAGAACTTGGCTTTGGGACAATAAACAATTTTATTGTTTGTGGGATTGTAGAATCGGTATATAAAACAATTTATAGTATATTCTACAATATATGCATTTGGTAGATATTGGGTTGAGTTTACTTGAAGCTTATTTTCTTACATGAGCTTCATAAACCCATACCTTCAACTAAGACTAATGATGAAAGGACTTTCATACGAAATCTTATAAGGTGTCCTGTCTACCTTTTGGTTGGTGTCAAAAAGTACGATTTACTTTAACTAGGGCAGAATTCCGAATTGATATAGGAATAGCACTTCTATTCATAGAGCAAACCATATTTAATAAGGTTCGGTTCATCCTTTCAGATGTACACAATTTCTATGATGATCCAAGAGTTCTTGGTTTAGTTACTATCCTCATATATCAGAAAAGACTTTAATGGTCCTGCTGAGTTGTTTTCTTAATCTTCACTTTGAAACAACTTGAATTACATCAAATGCTTCATCTTTATGTTCCACAAACTTCGTCAGTGAAGGTATTATCTATCACCATATCTAGACTTGGTTTTGAGAGACCATATACATCAACATGTATCAATTCTAACAAAAAACTTTTTCTCCTTCTCTATGAATTAGAGAAAAGAGCTATATTCAACTTATCAAGATCGCATATTTCAAAAGAAAAACATTTTCATTTGTCTTTAAAATACCACACTTTTGAAGTTGAGATATGCGTTTAATATTTACTTGATTAAGTTGACTATTTTATGTTTAGATTTGATTCAAATCATATTTGAGTCTTATGGTGTTTATATAGAACTATGTTTTAGAAAGCTCTTGAGATTCACTTTATTATTCAATTTAGAGGACTAGTTCTCGAAATGGAATAATTCCTTTTTGAATATGAATATAATCGTTTCCAAAACGGTTAAGTGAATTTCACTCAATCAATAAACATGTGACTGAATAATAATTTAGTCAAACTAAATTCAAATATTGTTCGAAACAAACATTGTTTAATAATACAAGCCAAAAGGTTTCAAAATAAAATCTTTTATAAGCTTGGTATGCAATCTTGCTTATATGGATCACCATTTTGCTTCTCATTCAGTCACTTACCTTTCTTGATCTTCTGTAACATATTACAAAAGTGAGTTCTACACTTAGTATCAAATACACAAGTGCAAGATAGAATGGTAAAAGTTCTATCTAAAATATAGATACCTGAAGGACTTTTCTTCGCTAGAAAACATTTATTTCTCAGAAGGGCAATCTCCTATTCTATGACCAATGTTGCCATATTTACATATGTAACTGTTACCATGGGAAGATTCCTTTCAGCAGTTTCTAGCATCGTATGCAATTTTGGGACTGAAATCTTCTCGAGGTCTATATTCAGATTCTCGACAAAAACATCAAATGCTTTGGTCAGAGATTTGAGGATCACATTTACGGCTCTCCTATTGGAATAAGGATAGCCAAGTCTATCCAAATAGTCAAGGTGCGTCCTCATTTTGTGAATATAAGAGCTTACATCTTGGCCTTCCTCCATCTTTGTCCTGTGAAGTACCCCAATAGTATTGAAGCGTTCACGGACCATATATATTTGGTAACATTCCCATAATCGGTTTACCATGTCAAATGCCCTCAGTGGAAACGTTTCCATTCTTTCTAGTAAGGATGGAACCACGGTTTCAAGCATAAGATGTGATACATCGATTGAATCATCATTATGTTTCAATCAAGTATCGTTAGCTTCTATGGAGTGTAAAGCCCATGTCCCGGTACGTTTTTGTTTATTTATTTAATTAATTAAAGTGTTTACCGTTAATTGTTGTGGTTAGTGGTTTGGCGTCAAAAAGGACCAAAAAAATGTTAGAATCCATGTTTTTAGTGATGTTTGTATGTTAGGAGTAGTTGGGGGGGGGGGGGGGGCTAATGTGAATTTTTGGGATAATTTGCATGGGTCTCGGCCCATGGCCGGACTCCACCCCTCGTTTATCTCTTCCTTGTTAGCCAATCAACCCAAATGAATTTCCTCAACCCTAGTATACCTTCCTTGTTTTGGTAGAACAGCCGTGGGAAAGATCGAGAGAGAAGTAGAGGAGATTAGGAAGAGAGAGTGAACCGGCGGCAAGAAGAAACCGTTGCCGGAGCCACCTGCTGCTGCCGGAGCCTGCTGTTGCCGGAGCCTGCTGTTCGCCGGAGTTCGTGAGGGTGGGAATCGGGCGCAACAACGTGGCGTCGTCGTAAGGTAATCACCTTTCATGTTTCGCTTTCTTTCCTTCTTGTTCCCGTCGCCGCCACCGTTCGCCGCCGCTGTGGCGGTGGTGGATGGACGGCCGTGGCTGCCGTTGTGGATGCGTGTGCGTGAGGCTGGTCGAGAGAGAGAGGGAGAATGGTCGGGTTGTTGTCTCGTGCGATCGTAATCGAAAAACCACCGCCGGCCGCCGCGGGCCGCCGCCGGTCGCCACCGGCGACCGCCACTGCCGGAGGTGGCAGTGGGTGGCGCGTGGCATGACCAGACCTTAGTCTCTATAGAGCCCTTAACCCGTGACTTATTCAATTAAGTCGAATCGTTCAAATTGTTGTTAAAAGTTATCTTTTTATGCGAAAATATGGTTCAGCCCATGTTTTGTGACGGCAATAACTTTTCCGTCGTAACTCCGATTGAGCCGAAACTGGCGCCCACGCTTCGAGCTTGGGACCGGGCACGTTTTCTGTGTTTTAGCGGAAAACTGGTTCGGCCTCGAGTTGGGAGAAAAAGTGGTCGCAAATTCTGCGGTTCGTCATTTTATGTAAAATTTCCTGGAATCTGTCTCGGTTTTGCGAAAGCCGTAACTTTCTGCTCGTAACTCGTTTTGAGGTGATTTTGGTGGCCATAGTTCCCTATTCGAGTTGGGAAGGTTTTTCGTGTTTTGCCGAAAGTCTGATTTAAACCGTAGCTAGGCTGTTGTGGACTGTTTATGCAGGCTGGACCGAAACTGGCAGTTTTGGTAACCGTTCGTATTTAATTCATAATAAATTGTAGAAAAATCGTTAGGAGGCGTATAATATGTCCTTAGAACCCTAACTCAGAGGACTTTCTAGCCATGAAATAATATTGGGATTTTTCTGGATTTAAGGGGGTCGAAACAGGTCCCGAACAGACCTGTTTTATGTGAACGGAAATTAGTTTTAGTGACGGTTTAAGTGTGTGTCGTGTCATAGGGTCCGGTCTCGTATTGACACGTTTTATCATGCGTTTAGGTGCTGGAAAGTGACCGTAATTGTGAAGCTTGATTCGTTTTGATTAAGCTAGGCGCGCATTTGAGGTGAGTTCTCTCACTGTGTAGTTAGGGGTGGTATGCATGTCATAATAGTCTACATGTACTACTGTCTTTGTGGTGTGAACTAGTTGTTGTGGTGTGTAATATTTGATTGGTTTGAATGCTTGGTATAAATGTGTTACATTACAATTCGGTGGGACCGAGGCCTCAATGGTACTGAGGTGTTGGTTACACTATAATTCGGTGGGACCGAGGCCTCGATGGTACTGAGGTGTTGGTTACATTATAATTCGGTGGGACCGAGGCCTCGATGGTACTGAGGTGTTGGTTACATTACAAATCGGTGGGACCGAGGCCTCGATGGTACTGAGGTGGTTGGATACATAATTACCTGTAGATGTTTACTCGTTTTATGTATCTGTGATGTTGTTGCTTATGTGCGGGTAGGGGTGATGTGTATATAATTCCTACCTGCGCATGTGTTTGAATTCATTAAGCTTCGTGCTTACCCTTTCCCAATAAACTGTGGTTTCAGGTACGAGTGGCTCTAAGGCGTGACGGGTACACACTGGCGCGCGGGATGAGCTGACTGATATTGGTTTTATTTATTGAACATTGTTTCCGCTGGTTTCTGACTACTTGAACGACATTTATGATTTTGCAATTAATATGTTGGGATTATTTAATGAGTTTTTATATATAAAACGTTTAATTAAAATTTTAAATTTCCTTGAAATTTTGGGACGTTACAACTTGGTATCAGAGCACAGCTTGAGTGAATCAAACGCACCTCGGTGTGTTTGGTCTCAAGTTGCGGCTGGGAAATTTTCAAATTCTTTATTAAATCTTTTTGGAAATAAAAGAAAAAGTAAAAACCCGTTCGAGGAACGGTGATCGAGGGCGCAGTGTGTACAGTCAGCCGGAGCCGAAGGGAAAGGTACAATGCTTAGTGTTTTATTGCTTTCTAGATCATAGAGTATGCATGCTAGATTGCCTGTTGTTGACACTATGCGATATGTTGAATTGCTTGCTATTAGGAGTTTATGCTAATTATGATAGGTTACTAAGTGAATGCCCTCTAGGTTGTATGCAGTAAGAGACTTATAGCCTTAGAATATTCGATTTAGTTCTATTGCGCAGCTCTTGTTTGAGTCCAACCGTTCTAGGATAGAATCTTGTATTCGACTGTCTATTTGTTTTGCACTACATGTAATCGGGTATTCGCGAGGCCACTTTTTATGATTAGTGAGGATTCATTAGTAGCAAGGGTAGTGATTGGGATGGAAATTCCTAGTGAGCTAGGAAGAGTGAGTATATATGCCGGTGCGGGCATATGTGTGTAGTTGCGGCGAGAAGCTACTTGGACCCCTCGGGATGGGACTCGGAACGAGCGATGATAGGCGTGGAAGGTAGTAGTAGAGCTCCTACTACCGGAAGCACAGGATCAGTGCTCGAGTCGGGAAAGTCGCGAGGATTCCAAGGAGCTGAGCGTGAGTGTTGTTGATGTGAGTTATTAGGTGCTAATAACTCGTTGTATGTTTCTTCTTTATAGAATGGCCATCACTAGGAGGAGCAACGCGACTGAGCCGCGAACTGAGGCGGGAATCACGAAGGAGCAGATCCGAGAGATGATTGCAGCGGAGGTAGCGCATGCGGTCGGAGAGGCAATCCCCGAGATTATCACCGCCATACAAGATCAGGTGACGGTTCTGCTAGAGGAGCGCATTGCAGCGATTCCGCCGCCTGCTGGGGGACAGCCCCGTAATCGAGGGTTCCAGTACCGGGATCTCTCTGCCTGTTCTCCCCCGGAGTTCAAGGGAGACTCGAACCCAATTGTTAGCATGCGTTGGGTTTCTGATATGGAGTGTGCCTTCTTGACCTGTGGCTGCCCGGATAATCTGAAGGTCCGTTTTGCTGTGAATTTGCTTCGCGACGGGGCGAAGGATTGGTGCGCCTCAGCGCTGACTCTGGCCGAGCGTACTACCCTTACGTGGGAGGAGTTCGTTACTCGTTTCCGTGCTGAATACGTGCCACCGGTAGAGATGGAGCGGATAGCGAAGGAGTTCTTGGAGCTAACCCAGACCTCGAAGACTGTTAAAGAGATGAACAAGAAATTCACTGAGATGGCGCTGTTTTGTCCTCAATATGCCGCTTCGGAGGAAATGAAGATGGCCCGGTATAAAGATATGTTACGTACCGAGATCAGAAGTTCGTGAGCACGGTACCGTACGCTTCTTTGTCAGCAATGATGGACGCAGCCCGGAGAAGGGAGCTGGAGTTAGAGACCCAAGCCAAAAAGAGAAAGGCAGCACAGGCTGTGACGCCAATCTCTGCGGTGCAAAAGAAGTCGAAGTTTTCTGATTCGCGCGGAAGTTCGAGGAGTGGTGGGTTTAAACCCAGGGATTCTGGTGGGAAGAAGACTGGCGGGTGTTTCAAGTGTGGGCAGTCCGGTCATCACAGCCGGGATTGCAAGTCGCCATTGATGATCTGCTTTAGCTGCAAGCAGACGGGCCACGTGAGGGCCAATTGTCCGAATGCGAGGGCAACTGATGGGGGTGGTGCACAAAGGGCTCCTGCAAATGCCCCACTGCGCATCACTGAAGGTCGTACGGGTCAGCCGGGGACAGAGGCAGCCCGAGGTAGAGTCCACCAGCTGAAGGTGGAAGAGGCGCAGGCGACGCCTAAGGTGGTGACAGGTATGTTTTATCACCCTCTTTCTTTTCGTCCTTCCTTTTCATGCCTTGTTTTTTTTATATATGTTGTTAATTGTATGTTAGGTACGTTTCTAGTTAACTCGGTGCCTGCGGTTGTAATGTTTGATAGCGGGGCTACTCATTCATTTGTGTCTCGCACCTTTAGCGAGAGGTTGGGCCGAGTGGTGGGACGGTTAGGATGTCCTTTGGTAGTCGAGGTTGTCGATGATCGAACCTTGACGGTTACAGATGTGTATCGGGGATGCACGTTGGAAATCTCGGGTGTGAGGTTTCCCATAGATTTGATTCCGATAGCTATGCGAGAGCTTTGTGTGATTGTGGGCATGGATTGGATGGACGCGTTTGATGCATAAATTGTTTGTCGCCACAAGCAAGTGCGGGTTCGAACCCCAAGCGGGGGAGAGTTTTTGATTCAGGGAGACTCGCCCAGGCGGACTACGGTAATATGTTCTGCGGCTAGGGCTCGGAGACACCTTCAGCATAGTGGTCAGGGGTACTTGGCGTATGTGATTGATACGCGTATTGACGAGGCGAAGAAGACTGCCGAAGATGTGCCAGTCGTGAGGGAGTTTGCCGATGTGTTTCCTGACGAGTTACCGGGGATACCTCCCGAACGACAGGTGGAGTTTCGAATCGATCTGATTCCGGGTGCTGCTCCGGTGGCCAAGGCACCCTATCGCCTGGCTCCACCGGAAATGAAGGAACTGTATGATCAGTTGCAGGAACTTCTCGAGAAAGAGTTCATTAAGCCGAGTTGTTCACCGTGGGGAGCTCCGATCTTGTTCGTGAAGAAGAAGGATGGATCTCAACGAATGTGTATTGATTACCGGGAGCTGAATAAGCTTACGGTAAAGAATCGTTATCCTCTGCCAAGGATTGACGACTTGTTTGATCAGTTGCAGGGAGCCTCGTGGTTCTCTAAGATTGACCTGAGATCCGGGTATCATCAGATGCGGGTACGAGGTGAGGATACGGAGAAAACGGCCTTCCGAACGCGGTATGGCCATTACGAGTTCGTGGTGATGCCTTTCGGGCTCACCAACGCACCAGCAGCGTTCATGGACCTCATGAACAGAGTATGCAGCCCGATGTTGGATCGCTCGGTGATCGTATTCATCGACGATATTCTCGTATATTCGAAGACGAGAGAAGAGCACGAGGTGCATTTGCGGGAAGTTTTGGATGTTTTGAGACGAGAGAAACTTTATGCTAAGTTCTCCAAGTGTGAATTCTGGTTACGAGAGGTCCAATTCTTAGACATGTCGTGAATCAAAACGGTATCATGGTCGATCCGGCCAAGATCTCAGCGGTAATGCGGTGGGAGGTGCCGAAAACTCCTACCGAGGTGCGGAGTTTTCTCGGGTTAGCAGGATACTATCGGAGATTTATCCAAGATTTCTCCAAGATTGCCTTGCCTATGACTCGACTGACGAAGAAAACTGCAGCTTTCAGTTGGGGTGAAGAGCAGCAGAAGGCATTTGAGGAGCTACGCAGACGTTTATGCGAGGCTCCTGTGTTAACTTTGCCCGAGGGTATGGAAGACATGGTGGTCTATTGTGATGCTTCATATCAGGGGTTCGGCGTCGTGCTTATGCAACGCGGCAAGGTCATAGCTTACGCTTCGAGGCAGTTGAAGCCTCACGAAGCGAACTACCCGACTCATGACTTGGAGTTGGGAGCAGTGGTGTTTGCTCTGAAGATTTGGAGACACTATATTTATGGTGTCAAGTGTACTATCTACACTGATCATAAGAGCCTTAAATACCTGATGGATCAACAAAATCTTAATATGCGACAGCGAAGATGGCTTGATGTGGTCAAGGATTACGAATGCGAGATACTTTACGACCCGGGTAAAGCGAAGGTAGTCGCGGACGCACTTAGCCGGCATCCGGTTGGGGGATCGCTGAAGGGTCTGTGTCAGCGGTTGACAGTGGTTGCACCTCTTTTGGAGTCGATAGGTGTCGCTCAGGAGGTGGCCGTGTTGCGGAAAATGCAAAACGTGAGAGGGTTTCGGGAGAGATTCCGAAATTAGTACGGGATAGTCGAGGATTATTGACCCGATATGGTAGAGTTTGGGTCCCATTCACCGGTGGGAACCGACAGATACTATTGGACGAGGCGCATAAGTCCAAGTTTTCGATTCATCCGGGAGCTACCAAAATGTACAGAGACTTACGGGAAGGCTATTGGTGGCCCGGCATGAAGCGGGATGTAGCCAAGTGTGTGGAGGTATGTTTGACCTGTCGGAAGGTCAAGGCGGAGCACCAGCGACCGCACGGGAAATTGCAGCCTTTGGAGATTCCGGTGTGGAAGTGGGAGCAGATTACGATGGATTTCATCACGAAGCTTCCCAAAACTCAGCGAGGGAATGATACCATCTGGGTAATTGTGGATCGTCTGACTAAGAGCGCTCACTTCTTGGCGATTAAAGAGAGCTTCTCGGCGGATAAGCTCGCGGAGGTTTTCATCCGAGAGATTGTAACTAGGCACGGAGTGCCAGTCTCGATTGTCTCGGATCGGGATACTCGTTTCACCTCCCGGTTTTGGGAGAAGTTTCAGAATGAAATGGGTACGCGGTTGCATTTCAGTACAGCATTTCATCCTCAGACCGATGGGCAGAGTGAGCGTACTATTCAGACACTTGAGGACATGCTGCGAGCATGTGTGATTGACTTTGGTGGTAGTTGGGATCAATATCTTCCACTAGCTGAGTTCTCCTATAATAACAGCTATCACGCTAGCATCGGTAGAGCGCCGTACGAAGTGTTGTATGGCAGGAAGTGTCGGACGCCCATTTGCTGGGGCGAGGTTGGTCACAGGGTGCTGGGGAGCACCGATGTTGTGCTAAAGACGACGGAGATGATTCAGATGGTGCGGGATCGGTTAGTCACTGCACAGAGTCGACAAAAGAGTTACGCCGATAAAAGACGATCGGACTTGGAGTTCCAAGTCGGGGATTACGTTCTTCTGAAAGTGTCACCCTGGAAAGGGGTAATCCGTTTTCGCAAGCGAGGAAAGTTGGGTCCCCGATATATTGGACCATACAAGGTTATCGCGCGTGTGGGGAAAGTAGCTTACCGATTGGAGCTACCGGAGGAACTGAGCCTAATCCACAACACTTTCCACGTCTCTCAATTGCGGAAGTGTGTGATGGATGAGTCTGCGGTAGTTCCCCTCGAAGATATTCAGATTGACGAGCGACTCAACTATGTGGAAAAGCCAATAGCCATAGTCGAGACGAAGACGAAGACTCTGCGGAACAAAGTCATTGGATTGGTGAAGGTCCAGTGGCAGCACCGGAAAGGTTCAGAATAGACGTGGGAACCAGAAGCCGAGATGCGGGAGAATTACCCGGAGCTGTTTGCGGGCGTGGACTTCGGGGACGAAGTCTAATCCAAGCGGGGGAGAGTTGTAAAGCCCGTGTCCCGGTACGTTTTTGTTTATTTATTTAATTAATTAAAGTGTTTACCGTTAATTGTTGTGGTTAGTGGTTTGGCGTCAAAAAGGACCAAAAAAATGTTAGAATCCATGTTTTTAGTGATGTTTGTATGTTAGGAGTAGTTGGGGGGGGGGGGGGGGGGGGGGGCTAATGTGAATTTTTGGGATAATTTGCATGGGTCTCGGCCCATGGCCGGACTCCACCCCTCGTTTATCTCTTCCTTGTTAGCCAATCAACCCAAATGAATTTCCTCAACCCTAGTATACCTTCCTTGTTTTGGTAGAACAGCCGTGGGAAAGATCGAGAGAGAAGTAGAAGAGATTAGGAAGAGAGAGTGAACCGACGGCAAGAAGAAACCGTTGCCGGAGCCACCTGCTGCTGCCGGAGCCTGCTGTTGCCGGAGCCTGCTGTTGCCGGAGCCTGCTGTTCGCCGGAGTTCGTGAGGGTGAGAATCGGGCGCAACAACGTGGCGTCGTCGTAAGGTAATCACCTTTCATGTTTCGCTTTCTTTCCTTCTTGTTCCCGTCGCCGCCGCCGTTCGCCGCCGCTGTGGCGGTGGTGGATGGACGGCCGTGGCTGCCATTGTGGATGCGTGTGCGTGAGGCTGGTCGAGAGAGAGAGGGAGAATGGTCGGGTTGTTGTCTCGTGCGATCGTAATCGAAAAACCACCGCCGGCCGCCACGGGCCGCCGCCGATCGCCACCGGCGACCGCCGCTGCCGGAGGTGGCAGTGGGTGGCGCGTGGCGTGACCAGACCTTAGTCTCTATAGAGCCCTTAACCCGTGACTTATTCAATTAAGTCGAATCGTTCAAATTGTTGTTAAAAGTTATCTTTTTATGCGAAAATATGGTTCAGCCCCTGTTTTGTGACGGCAATAACTTTTCCGTCGTAACTCCGATTGAGCCGAAACTGGCGCCCACGCTTCGAGCTTGGGACCGGGCACGTTTTCTGTGTTTTAGCGGAAAACTGGTTTGGCCTCGAGTTGGGAGAAAAAGTGGTCGCAAGTTCTGCGGTTCGTCATTTTATGTAAAATTTCCTGGAATCTGTCTCGGTTTTGCGAAAGCCGTAACTTTCTGCTCGTAACTCGTTTTGAGGTGATTTTGGTGGCCATAGTTCCCTATTCGAGTTGGGAAGGTTTTTCGTGTTTTGCCGAAAGTCTGATTTAAACCGTAGCTATGCTGTTGTGGACTGTTTATGCAGGCTGGACCGAAACTGGCAGTTTTGGTAACCGTTCGTATTTAATTCATAATAAATTGTAGAAAAATCGTTAGGAGGCGTATAATATGTCCTTGGAACCCTAACTCAGAGGACTTTCTAGCCATGAAATAATATTGGGATTTTTCTGGATTTAAGGGGGTCGAAACAGGTCCCGAACAGACCTGTTTTATGTGAACGAAAATTAGTTTTAGTGACGGTTTAAGCGTGTGTCGTGTCATAGGGTCCGGGTCTCGTATTGACACGTTTTATCATGCGTTTAGGTGCTGGAAAGTGACCGTAATTGTGAAGCTTGATTCGTGTTGATTAAGCTAGGCGCGCATTTGAGGTGAGTTCTCTCACTGTGTAGTTAGGGGTGGTATGCATGTCATAATAGTCTACATGTACTACTGTCTTTGTGGTGTGAACTAGTTGTTGTGGTGTGTAATATTTGATTGGTTTGAATGCTTGGTATAAATGTGTTACATTACAATTCGGTGGGACCGAGGCCTCAATGGTACTGAGGTGTTGGTTACATTATAATTCGGTGGGACCGAGGCCTCGATGGTACTAAGGTGTTGGTTACATTATAATTCGGTGGGACCGAGGCCTCGATGGTACTGAGGTGTTGGTTACATTACAATTCGGTGGGACCGAGGCCTCGATGGTACTGAGGTGGTTGGATACATAATTACCTGTAGATGTTTACTCGTTTTATGTATCTGTGATGTTGTTGCTTATGTGCGGGTAGGGGTGATGTGTATATAATTCCTACCTGCGCATGTGTTTGAATTCATTAAGCTTCGTGCTTACCCTTTCCCAATAAACTGTGGTTTCAGGTACGAGTGGCTCTAAGGCGTGACGGGTACACACTGGCGCGCGGGATGAGCTGGCTGATATTGGTTTTATTTATTGAACATTGTTTCCGCTGGTTCCTGACTACTTGAACGACATTTATGATTTTGCAATTAATATGTTGGGATTATTTAATGAGTTTTTATATATAAAACGTTTAATTAAAATTTTAAATTTCCTTGAAATTTTGGGACGTTACAATGGAGGTAAGAGGAGGTTCTTGAGGAATAGGTACGAGGAGTACGTATGATTTGTTTTCACGTCTGAGAACGCGTCTCAGTGTTTGAAAACAAATTAGGAAGTTTTGAGTGGTTAACTTTTCTTCCAAAAGAAAAGGTCTTAGGGATGTTTTAATTGTAGTGTTTGCATTTTGGGCCATCTACAGAATTTAACAAAGTTAATATAGTATTTTCAATATTAATTTTTAGCAAATTAATTACCCTTTAGTTTTCTAAGAACATTAATTTGCATAAAATCTAGGATCCAACGTTGCAAAATAAATGAAACGGTTAGGTGACCTTTATCCCATCCATTTAATCCAACAAGGTAGATAACGTTTATCGATTACATCGAATGTAATTCCTAGCGTTATGGGATCCTTAACAACATGTTTGTTAATTGGCATGTTTGATCCCATCTGTGCCTTGGGTTTCTAATGCTTAAGTGACCTTTATCACAAAAGATTCCCAATCAAGTCACCCTACTTGAAACAACATGTGAAACTCACATCCATGCGGTTACGTGACCTTTATCCCACAAAGACATAAGAATCACCTCATCCATCTCAAGACAATCCAAGTGGTTAGGTGACCTTTATCCCACAAAGGTGTCATAGTGACGTATTGAGTGTTTCTCAAAAGAACGGCATATGACTTGCGTTTATAAAAAGGGATTTTAGATGTATTACAATTCTAGTTTTGTAAACATTTTAGTATCAAGTGATTTTGCATGCATTCAATAATACATGGTATTTAAATAAAATCTTACTACTCATCAAATGGTTCCTATTTAATAAAATCTCTATTTTACCAACTAATGATCATAATAAGAACCATTTATAGTCTTTTAATAAAACACTTTGTATTTTTTGGATTATGAATTTATGTGAGTTTCAAAATTTCTATTTAAACTCCTATTATAAAACTCAAAATCTCAATTTTTGTCTTAAAAACCATAGTATCATATTATTGCATGCATCCAATAATCAAGGTACTCCTTTTTAAGAAAAAGAAATTTTCATCAAAATGAATAAATTTAAAATCTCCATTTTAAATAATTTGGTTCAATTAAAAAACCAATTTTATAGTCACGTCGTTTTTAAATAAACAGTTTTATATAAAACTTATTTGAACCAATTTGCATGTCATTGATTTAAAATCTCCATTTTAAATATTGGTTGATATAAAATCTCTATTTTAAACTTGGTTCATTTAAAATCTAATTTTAAAATTTGTCGCTTCAACTTTAAACAATTTTAAATAAGCGCGTTTGAACCAATTTTATGTTCTTTACTAGCATACAATATCCTATATTTTAACGCATCATAAAGAACATAATCAACCATAAACATGCAAAAGAATGTGCATAAAACAAAGCCATTTCTAATGACATTTCTTGTGAGCCAAAACAAGAAATGCCAAGTCCATTCCTAAGGGACAAAATAAAAAATAAAAAAGCTTCAAGCTCCCACTTGCTTTAGCATCTCTATGCAATCAAGACATCAAGCTCCATCTTCAAGCTCCATGTTGGCCTTCTTCTTGTTACATTTTATAAAATAAAAAACTAGTTCTAACAACTAATCTAATACTTACAAAATGAACAAAAGAAACATGAAATAATAAAACCTATTTACTATTACAAACCAACATGAATAATAATAAAAATTATAACAAATTTAAAGGAAACAACACAACAACCAACACATTGGTCCATGGCTTGTTTATGCACATATTACTCATAAATAACATAAAACAACACTTTGTTTTTGTTAGGCAACTTTTATGTAACAAAAATGCATGTTGAAATTTTGTTACATAAAATATATATATAAAAAAAATACAAACTAGTTGCCTAAAAGCCATGTATGAACTTTTCATATAAAATGAAATTTTATCCATGGCTTCCAAAAACCAAGTTTTTATCCAAATAAAACCTTTTTATTTAATCATGCATTATAACATAGGCTCTGATACCACTTGTTGGGATTTTATGTTCAAAAACCGGTTTCAAAAACCATAAGAGGTAAAATATTTTACGCAACGGAAGCAAAAACACTTTTGAACAAAACATAAAACCATTTTATTCCCACCAAGGATCTTGTTACATGCAAGAAAAGATAATAGAGAAACATACCAAGAGAGTTCAAGATTACAACCTTTGAAGACTTTGAATCCTCTCGGGAGGTTGGATGTTGGTGATGAATGTAAAACCCAAAAAGAGCTCCTCTAGCGGTATCCACCACAAGCAAATGAAACCTTCAAGAATGCTAGTTCTTCTTCTATCTTGATGCAAGAACTCTAACAATCACTACCATAGGATTTGAAAGAGAAGAACACTAAAACACACACACACACACACACACTTGTGTGTGTTTCGGCCGTGAATGAGAAGAGAGAGAGAGGGAGAGTGCTTTGTTAGTTGTGTTGTCTTAAAAAAACTCTCTTGAAAATTGCCAAGTATAATAAAGCTAGGGCCATTTCTATTGGACCACAAAATGGTCCAATAAGAGTCCATGCAAAATTACACAATAAACCCTTCCCCTTTTAAGATGTTTAAAATCATAGTTTAAGTATCTTAAATTATCTCCTCAAGTCCCTCCTTTCCTTTTTAGTTATAAAATAAATCCATCATATGTATTATTTTATTTTACCAAAATTATTATTTGCATCAAATATTATAAATCATATTTATTAATATTTTTAAGAATTAATTAATATTTATCAAGAATCAAATTCTTATAAATATGAATTCGGTGTCTACCTGTTGTTCGGTGTGACCCTATAGGATCATATATTACCAGTAATATCATTTTATAATCATTCTTGAGCATATAGAACCAACAATGGGTAGCTCAGAGATGTGTTGAAAGCGTTCTCGTCCATCGTAGTCTCTGAAGAAGATACTATAGGGATCGCTCAAAACTTTTCCAGGAACAAAGCGTTCACCAGAGGGCAGGGAGGTGTCGAGAGCTGAGAGGTCAGGTTCAGGACCAAGTACTTCTTCACATGAAAAGCCAATACCAGTTTAATTTCTGATAGGAGGGCCTGAGTCTGAAGGTTTTATCGTTTTCTTTGCAGAGGCCCTTCTTCATTGAACTGGAGCAGGAGGAGCAGGAATATCCACAGCAGATGAAACCAAGTCGATTTGAGTGTTCAGAATCTTCTCGACGTGATTTTTGAAGGCTGAGCGTGATCGCTGAATGGCTATTCGCATCTCCAACCACTCAGAGAAACCGTACTTCTTGATCGTAGAAACATAGATGGTTTCCTTAGTACCATTTTTTTTTAATATGTCAGCTTCATCGATAGGAACATTTATGGACATTCTTCCCGTGATGTTCACTTTGTTGATTCTGGAGACATGGAATCGAAAGTTAATTCGTTCTTTGCACCATTCCAAGGTAGAGTCAGATACCTTGGTCTTCTTTTCGACTATCTTTTTGGTGTCCTTACACAATTGACGTTGGACATCAATGGGAGTCTTCTTCAGATCAGGATCTTTCACCGAGCGTTGAGCGAGCTCGATAGCATAAGCTTTATCTCTTTCTTCAGCTCTTCTTCGTTCGGCGAGTTGTTTTTCAGCTTTGTGATGTTCAACGATTTCCTTTCTTGTGATTTTGTAACGAGGAAGGATGATTCGCTGATCTTCAAGCTGTTTGATCATTGCTTCTGTCCTTTTCTGTTCCTCTTCACATAGCTTTTGAGGAGCCAAGAAGGTCTGTTTTTGTGAGAGAGCAGCTCTTCTTCTTGTTCATCAGTCTCAACGAGGTCTACGACTGGGATTATTTCTTCAGCAATAGGAGCTGGATTTATTGTTGATGGAGTTGTTGGAGGAACTTCAGCTGGATCCTCAAGCAGGGGAGAGGACTAGCTGAAACACAACGATCGTTTAAGTAAGATCATTTGGGAGGAGATAGAGAAAAGAATGGGGTTTAAGTGTATAGAGGTTTTATGGAGAGGAGAATTGAGGTTGAGAAGGGATAGAGGAGGGATGCGGTGTAAGGGAGGAAAATATATTGTACCTGACAAACTGGCTTTCGAAGCAAGATAGTCAGATTGCCTTCTGTGGCGACGCCTTTGTTTTTGCCTTTGTCGGCTTCGGTCGCTGCAGGCTTTTTCGTGGTCCCCTCCCCTGAAGTGTCCCCTACCCCTTTGAGAGCAGGGTTCTTTTGATCGGCTGGAAGGAGCAGTCGATATCTTCATCATCTTCATCATCATCTTTAGGGTATGATGATGGTTCATCATCAGCGATATCGACGTCTTCATCATCTTCTTCTTCTTCAGCTTCAGATTCTTCCTCATCAGCATAAGGTTCTGTGACATCAGCATCAGCTTCATCGAGGTGCTCCCCCTCAAATTCAGAGGGAGGTTTTTCAGTTCCCTCAGGGTTTTCAACTCCCTGAGGTTTATCAGCAGCATAAAAAATAATGCCCTCCCCCTCAGAGTTATGGGGAAGGTCTTCTTGAGTTTTCTTCTCCCCTCGACATTATGGGGAAGATCTTCTTGATTCTTTTCCCCCTCTTCCACATGATAGATGTGGGAGGTAAGTGGAATTTCAGCAGCAGCAGCATCAAAATGCTTTGGGTCACTGTCTTCCAGGCCAGTGATCCCAACGCATGTTTCAATCTTTGCTAATCTGTCTTCCAGGCCAGATATAGCAGGACTGATCTTTTGGAGAGCTTCTCGATCTGTCTGAGTGAATTGTGAGGGAGTACAAGTCGGAGCATTCAGACGCTCGAGAATTTGCCATAGTAGATCGGGGGCAGTGCTGACCTCTGACTTTAAAGTAGTCACCTCTCCATGAAGGGTACCAACCACTGTCTTCAATGATGTGACTTCATTGGACAGGGAGGTGAAGTTTGTGGAGAGGGTGTTGTTGGTAGTGTTCAGAGTGTTGAAGGAGGTGGAGTTGTCAGCAAGAGCCTGAGCAACCGTGGAAAGATATCCGTCCACCTTTTCCAGATCAGCATTGGACGCTTTGTCTTTCACCTCAGTGGTGAGTGTCTTGAGGGCCTCTCCAGCGTTTGTAACCACTGAAGAGTTTGCCGAGAGAGTGGTGGTGAGAGATTCCACCTTTGTTGACAAATCTTTCAGGGAGTTGTTGATATCTCCCAAATTAGGACCTGCAACAGTTAATAGCTTATGAACAAAGGAAACTCAGAAGTTGGGGATTTTGAGAGAGGAGTGTGTATGTTTTTGTGTATACCTGCGGGCGGGTTGGTGAAGTCATCGAAGCTACGATAACCTGAAAATCTTTCCATGTCGTCTTCCAGAGAGCCTTGACGAATGGAGGTGCCCACAGGTCCTTTATTCTGATCCATCATCCTATGTAGAGTTTCAGCAGATGTATCCTTCAGGATGATGTTTGTTGAAGATAAGGGTAATAGAGGTGGAGTGACCAAAGAAATGGTGGGAGGAATGAAAGTTGAGAAGAGGGATTTGGAAGCAGGTTCAACGTTGGAATCACTGAGAATTACTTCCACAGTACTTGGAGGTACTGAGGGAGGGAAGTTCTGTTCCAAGTTAATAACGTAAGTGTTTAGAGACGCTGAAGTTGGTATGGAAAGGATGGATTCAGCGACTGTGGTAGAGCATACCACTGAACTTTCCAACGGCTCTAGGAGTCAAAGGCAGACCTGAGAGAGCCAGGAGTAATCTTGGAGGAACCATGTTCGGTGTCAAAGAGGATGACATCGATCTTTTTGTTTGGGTCTTTTGTGGAGGTAATCACAGCTCTTCTGGCAGTATACAAGAACTGAGCTAGCAGGTGTTTGTGAGCTGGAGGATTGATAGTCAGGGATGTTGATAGAGGACAGGTTTTGAGGAAATTTACAGCGTCGTTTAAGTGTGTGATATGCTTCTTTGTAGGAAAGTCGAACATGGCATAAGGATTATTTCCTGGAAAGGTAACTTTATTGAGTTCAAATTCGACGTAAGGAGCTTTGACGAGTTCAACCTTGTCAGAGGTAGTAGGGGACTGAGCAGTGGGAGCTTCAGTAGATGCCATTTCTGTTTACACATATAAACATACACATATAAACATGAAGAGGATAAAGAAAAATGTCTTAAGGTGGAAAGATTTTCCAAAATAGGACGTTTTTAGCGTTGTTCACTTTCCATTCAGAAGAAGATGTCTTAATGGAGATTAGGGTTTTTCTAGTTTTGAAAAAGAGTACAAAACATAGTGAATAAACTTGTTTTTCAGTTACTTTTTATGAAAGGGATTCTGGAAAAACATATGAAAAGTCAAGTTTAAGATTTTTATTTTAAACTTGAAGAACAATCTGTTTCCAGATTGTGTTCATAAAATCATGAAGAGAAAATGATTTCATTTTAAGAAAGTGCGTTTGTTTGATCTTTTAAAAACAAGAATAAGATCAAAAACAAGTTTATGCAAGGAAAAATAATAGAGATATTAACCTTTAGTGTTGAAGAATATGAAGATGAACAGTTTCTGGAGAAAAAGAGTTCAAATGCAATAGTTGTTCTTGCTTGAAGAAGATGATGTTCGTGTAAAAGGTAAACATATAAACTCAAAGGGTTTATATAGTGAGAGTAGAGAGAGAAAAACTATGAGCAGAAAAGTTTTTCATGATGACACGGACACGTCCCTTGAATTTGATTGGTCAAGAAAAACGAAACGGGCAAACGTGTGTTAGAGAAAAGCGTGCCATGGTCTATCCGTTGTGATGACGTCACAAACGACCTTTCATATTTTAGGGTGTCTCTGAGGATTTTGAAAACTCAGGGACATTTTTAAAACATGAAGCACTGAATAGAAATATCAGTGAGATTTAGAAATTTCAAAAGTATCACTGAAAGGAAGAGATATTCAGCAATGCAATTTGTTTTGAAATCTTGCATTCATAAGCGAACGTCAGCGAGTAAGATAGAACATACCTTGATATCAGTGAATCAATTTGTTCAGAGAGTAGATGATTTATGGGGTTATACAAGTTTAGTTTATCCCTGATCAAATGTGAACCGCTGGAGATTTTACTCTTCTAAGTTCAGCATTCCAAGCTCGCTGATGAGAAAGTTAAATCTTGTCTCATTAAGAGGTTTGGTGAAAAGATCAGCTAACTGAAAGTCAGTTGGGATAAAATGATGTTCTATATCACCATTCATCACATGATCTCTGATAAAATGATACCTGATTTCGATGTGTTTTGTCTTTGAGTGTAGCACTGGATTATTGGCAATAGCGATGGCACTAGTGCTGTCACAATAGATTGGAATTTTCGAGAGCTAAAGGTCATAGTCCAGTAGTTGATTTCTCATCCACAAGACCTGAGAACAACAGCTTTCAGCGGCTACATATTCAGCTTCAGCGGTTGAGGTAGACATTGAGTTTTGCTTTTTACTTGTCCAACTCACCAGCTTTCCACCCAGGAGCTGACAGCCTCATGTGGTGCTTTTCCTATCCAATTTGCATCCTGCAAAATCACTATCTGAATAGGCGATTAGATCAAACCCTGAGTCTTTGGGATACCAAAGACCTAGGTTGGGAGTACCCTTAAGGTAACGAAAGATTCACTTTACAACGATCAAATGAGATTCCTTAGGTTCAGCTTGATCTCGTGCACACAAACAGGTTGCATACTTAATATCAGGTCGGCTAGCTGTAAGATATAGAAGAGAGCCGATCATCCCACGATATGCTGTGACATTAACAGGTTTTCTAGAAGGATATTTGTTTAGTGTCAGCGGCAGTGCCATAGGGATTTTCATAGCTGAGCTCTGAGTTAAATCAAATTTTTCAGCATATCTTTAACATATTTTCCTTGGTGAATGAAAGTTCCTTTTTCACTCTGTTTGATTTGAAGACCGAGGAAATAGGTTAGCTCACCCATCATACTCATTTTATATTCAGCTTTCATTCCATCAGCGAAATGAGTACAAAGGTCAGGGTTAGTGGAACCAAATATAATATCATCGACATATATTTGAACAAGAATAATATGACCTTTTACTTTCCTGAAAAATAGAGTTTTATTGATTTTACCTCGCTCAAAATTTTCAATATGGAGATAAGTAGAGAGAGTGTCATACCATGCACGAGGAGCTTGCTTTAAGCCATAAAGTGCCTTGTCCAGTTTATAAACACAACCTGGATGCTTAGGATCTGAGAATCCTGGAGGTTGTTCCACGTAGACTTCTTTATTCAGCTTTCCATTTAGGAATGTTGACTTAACATCCATTTGATAAACTTTGAAGTCTTTGTGTACAACGTAAGCTAAAAATAGACGAATGGCTTCGAGTCTTGCCACTGGGGCAAATGTTTCGTCGTAATCTATACCTTCCTCTTGTCTGTATCCCTGAGCAACAATACGAGCCTTGTTACGGGTTACAATTCCATGTTCATCCAACTTGTTTCGATAGACCCATTTAGTGCCTATCACTGACTTGTCAGATGGTCTAGGAACGAGCTTCCAAACCTTGTTTCTTTCGAATTCTGTCAGCTCTTCTTGCATAGCGCTGATCCAGTTTGGATCTCTGAGGGCATCATCTATTTTCTTTGGTTCAATCAGAGAAATAAAGTTAACATATAACCAAATGTTACTTGCACTTCGTCGAGTCTGAACACTAGCATTTGGATCACCAGGAATCTGATCAATAGGGTGATTAATAGTCCATCGCTGAGCCGGAGCATAAGTCGCTGACTAAACTTAAACTTCTGGAGGAGCTGAATATGAGGCTTCTGCAACTTTTGGTTTTTCAGCCAAGAGAGGAAGAGGTTTATATGTCACTTCATTCACTGATTGCTGTGAAGTAGATGGTATATCTGAGATAGAAGGTTCAGAAGCATGCATAGTGTTTAAAGGAACATCTGAGACCCATGATGTTTCAGCTTCACTCGTCTGCATGCTTGGGATGATAGTAGGATCATCATCTTTAGCGTTATGAGTATGAGTTTGAGGAATATGAGCATCTTCTGAATCACCAAGATGAGAAAACATCCATTGATTCAGTTCTTCAGTATCAGCGGAAGGTCTAGAGTTTGCTGAACGGGATTCGTCAAAAGTGACGTGGATTGTTTCTTCTACAGTGTGTCTTCTTCGATTGAAGACTCTGAAGGCTTTAGAGATAGAAGAATATCCAAGAAAAATTCCATCATCAACCTTAGGATCAAACTTTCCAAGGGCATCTCTGTTGTTCAGTATGAAACACTGACATCCAAATATGTGAAGAAAGCTAATTGAAGGCTTTCTCCCATGGAAGAGTTCATAGGCTTTTTCTTGAATCTTTTGACAATCAACGACCTGTTTTGAGTAAAACAAGCAGTGTTGATAGCTTCTGCCCAAAACTGAGTAGGTAGATGAGAATTGATGAGCATTGAACGTGCAGCTTCGATGATAGTTCGATTTCTTCTTTCAGCGACTCTGTTTTGTTGAGGTGTTCTCACTGAGGATAAGTTGTGAGAAATACCCTTACTTTCAAAGAAGAAATCAAGAGAACTGTTTTTGTATTCAGTCCTATGATCACTCCTTATTGAGCGAACAATCATGTTGTTTAGGACTTCCATTTTCCTGACAAAAGTGATGAGTTCTTCAGAGGTGTCACTCTTAGAACGGAGAAACATTACCCAGGTATAACGGGAGAATTCATCAACTATGACCAATATATATTTTTTTCCAGCGATGGATTGTTTGTTAACAGGGACAAACAAATCCATATGGAGAAGTTGTAGAGGAGATGACACTGAGGAAACTTGCTTAGATTTGAAGCTTGCCTTGGTTTGTTTCCCTCTCTCACACACTGAACATAAAGACTCCTTAGCGTATGATTGTTGAGCTAAACCAGTAACCAACTCATTTGAGGAAAGAGTATTTAGTGTCTTGAAGTTTAGATGAGAGAGCCTCTTATGCCATAACCAGTTGACATCAGATGAGGCTTTTGAGAAGAAACATGAGTTCCCGGTGGTTGTAGAGTCCATGTTTATAACGTAAACATTTTCCATACGGTATCCGCTGAGAGCTATCTTCTCCTTTTTGTCAGTGACAAAGCAGGATTCCTTAGTGAAAATCACTTTGTTATCCTTGTCACACAGCTGACTAATGCTTAGAAGATTATGCTTCAGTCCTTCAACATATGCGACTTTTCTGAAGGTTGTTGTACCATTAGAGAGTACCCAAACCCTCAGGTATAGCCTTTTCCATTTCCACCGAAGGTCACTAAGGGACCCTTCTCTTCCTTGTATTCAGTGAGCAGGTTTTTCTTTCCAGTCATGTGTCTAGAGCATCTGCTATCGAGATACTAGATACCCATCTTAACCTGCAAACAAAGGAAGATTAGTTTGACTTAGGCACCCATTTTACCCTGGGCCCACACTTGTCAGTGGTGGTAGAGGAAATGGAAGGTTCAGCAATCTTCGCAACATTTGAAGATTCAACTTCAAAATTATTCTTCACTTTGGTTAATTTCTTAACCTCAGTGGTATGTTTCGCCTTAACCTGATTTATACCAGGATTGGTGTTCTTTGCCTTGGGGGAAGTGATCTTCACCTTAGCTAACTTTTCAGCTTTGGTGGCTGTGGGGCACTTACTAGCAATGTGATCGGTAAGTCCACAATGATAACATTTCCTATAGCTAAAAGTAGCTTTAGGACCATTTGCATGCTGAGCCTTTAATTTTAAATGAGCAGGGCCAACACCAAGTATACCTTTGGCATTGGAAATGGGAGGAACAATCAGTTCTTCAGATTTCTTACCCATAATATCCACTCTGATTCTAGGAGTAGATCGCTGAATAAATCCAGGGATCTTGTTCGTAGAAGTAGAGGGATAAGTCACTGAAGCTTTAGAAGCATTCAACTTAGGTACAAAGGTACCCTTCTGAGGTTTTTGGTTTAAAACTTTTTCTTTTCCTTTACCTTTAAAGATTAAGGTAGGTTTTTCCTCAGGGATGGAAGTTTTTGAAGAGGAACACTAAGATGAGGAAGTGTCAGGGATAGAGGACACGAACATTCCAAACCTAAGCATGTAATGATCAGTGGTTGGTTCTTCAGCGTCAGCTTTGTAACCAAGACCATGTTTGTCACTCAAGGGAATCTGAGACTTTATTATCTCAGTGATCGTTGTTGAGGATTTACACCATCCTTCAACAGTAGCTTTTTCAGCTTTTAATGCAACGATAACTTCTTCACGTTCGATTTTGACTATCTGATTTATATGGACCTGATCTTTTAAATCTTCTTCAATTTTAGAAAGCTTTTCTATTTGAAGGTGACAGTTTTTAAGCTGTTCAGCGAGATCAAGATTTTGATTTTCAACTATTGTCTTGCCATTCATGGCATCATATAAATTTATAGTCAGGAGTTTAATTTTTTGAAGACTATCAGCTTCATTAATATCTGAAATATTAGTAAAGAAAGAAGTTGATACCTTAGAGGTAGAAGATGAAGCAGAGGGAATTTCAGTTTGTTCTTCCTCTTCTTCGATTTTTGCCATGAGGCAGAGGTTGGCTTCATCATCATCTTCAGAGTCAGATGATTCTTCTTCATCAGAGGCAACCCAGTGAAAGTCAGCCATCAGGCCTTTTCCTTTCTTCTTAAAGCTTTTCAGCTTTGCGTACTTTTCTTTCAGCTTTTGATACTTGTCATCTCTAGCCCAGGGGTTAGAGGATTTATTGGAGAAAGCTGAGGGTTTATAGACTTTCTTTGACATGCATTCACTAGCAAAGTGTCCCACTTTCTCACAGTTAAAGCAAATAGCAGTAGCCTTATCAACAGAGGTTGATGACTTTGTCTTGACAGTGAGTGCAAGGGGTTTGTTCCTTCTGAAGTTACTCTTTCTAGCAAATCTCCTGAACTTATTAGCCAGGAGTGCCAGAGATTCATCAATATCTGAAGACTCGGCATCTGATGAGCATTCAGAGTTAGTTTCCAACTCAGTGATAGATGATCGGTGAGTGAAAGGTAACTCTGAGAGTAAAGCAACAAGGGTGCTTTTGGAATCTTTTACAAGATTCTTCTTAATATGACATGACTGCTCATGATTGAGCATAGTGCCAAATAAGGTAGAGAGGGTCATAGATTTTAGATCCTTTGATAGCTTGAGACACATTGAATAACTGTCCCAGCTTTCACGTAAACATTCTTGTTGGTTCTTGTTTTGCTTAACAATGATGATTCTATCTAATTAGTTCAAATAATATATAATGCGGAAGCGTTTTAACGAACTAACAGATATAATGAGGTAGAATAGCACACAATATCGAATATAAGAAGTGTAAATAACACAGATAAATAGCTCAACGATTCACTGTATTTGATATAATAAGAACACCAAGAACACCGAAAGGTTTGACAAGAAACTGCTCTAAAGGTGTGTGTGTTGTGCAAAGCTTAATAGAAGAACTCAACATGAGTCTTCTATTTATACTATTTCTAAAGGGGACAAGATCTGGACAACAAGGACTGAAGGTACTAAAAACACTATTCAGGTACTGTTGATAGTACAACGTTAATTTAATGCGCCGGCTTCTACTAAGGCTATGACCAATCAGAGTTTGACACGTGGAGTTGTCAGGTCATGCCTTGTACGAATGATCTTGAGTATCTTCGTACAGTAGAAATTGTGAGAAGCACGGTTGTCTTTGTATAGATCTTTGGTTTTTTATACCACAGAGGCTCTGTCAAGTATGACAGAGGCTCTGTGGCCTTGTCCGCATTGAAGAGTCTTTAGGCGATTCTTCACTCCGGTCTTCTCGGTTGCTCGGAAGAGCCTCTGTCGAAGACTTCTATGCTTCTGTCTTCTCGGTGACTCGGCAGAGCCTCTGTCGAAGACTTCTATACTTAGCCTATTTTCAATACTTCTATAATCATAAAGATTGGAGCTAACAATTCTAAGAACTTTGTCAGGATCTCAAAGTTAGAATATTCCTTACCAACGGTTTTTAGGTCAATAATTAAACAGTTAAACCGCTGATGTACTTCAGAGAGAGATTCATTCTTACCACAAATGAAGCTTTCGTACTGTCTTACCAGGTTGATCTTTCTTGAGTCCTAGACTTCAGACGTACCTTCATATTGAACACAGATTGTGTCCCATGTGGCTTTGGAGGTTTTCAGGTTCATGACGGAATGGTAGACTTCGCCAGGAAGAGCCATGAAAAGAATGGATCTGGCTTTAGTGTCGATAGCCACTTTCTTCTTGTCTTCATCAGACCAATTATGAATTTCCTTGGGAATGATCCTTTCAGGAATGGCAGCTCTAGTAGTAGTGCCTCGGACTTCAGGATCAATTCTAACAGGAATATATGGACCATTTTCGATGTAATGGGGCATAGTAGGGTCTACACCTTCTAAGAGAGTATCATCCTATTTTTCCACAGATTGAAGTTATCTCTGGAAAATCTAGGGGGTTTTGCAAGAGAACCATTGTCAATGTAGTTTGTGTTTGTGTTATTAGCCATTATGGAAAATAGCAAGGAAGAGAAAAGATTAGTATAAGCAAGATCTTGTTTATGAGATTAAACAATCCGCTCTGATACCACTTGTTGGTCCCGGAGGGGTTATACAAGTTTGTAGAAGGGGGGTTGAATACAAACACACAGATTTTACTTTTCTAAATTGTTTATTGATCTGTATCAAAGAATTTACAACTTGTTACAGAACAAGATTAAGGAGTAAACCGAATCTAAACAAGTTAAGAGAATCACTAAGATTTCTTGCACTAGAATTAAGATAGAAAAAAGATAAGAATATTAAAGACTAATATTCTAACACACAGAAATAGTAATAAGGAGATGGCCGAGCACTTCATTTCTGAAGTAGGTTTTCCTTTATATACTGCTTATATTTAATGCATATCAGAACAACTTTACACGTGGCAGCAGCTGATTGGTTGCATGTTTTGACCTTTGTAGACAACCTAGTAGCCGCATGATGAACAGTGTAGAACCAGAGTTGGTTGTACGATTCTGGACAAAAGGGATGTCCATTCTGACATTTCGTACGGAGACGTGCAAGGGGGTAAGACAAAAGTAGCTTATAGAGAAAACTTCATGATCAGCGTTCGCTGAAATAGATCTTTATCAGCGAAGTGATAAAGTTCAGCGTTCGCTTAAGTCTTCTACTTGAAACTTCACGTTGAGTGGACAAATCTTGGCTTCGCTGATATCCGCATCAGTTCATTAGTAGACTTGTCGCTGGTTCTTTGGCTTGATCTTCGACTTCAGCGTAGAACATATTTGACGTGAAACTTGTTTTTAGGGATCATAAGTAAACAACTAAAATTATCAGCGATCATCAACAAGACTGAACAGGCTCAGGTCTCATTGATGAACAGTATCGCTGAATGTATAATCTAAAGAACATGAGTTTCCAATCAACGGCACTGTAGAGACCTAGTACTTATCAGCGATAGTGAAACTCTAATACATATTGTCTACTTATAATTTTCATTAAGTGTTTCTCAGAGACTCATTATCAGATCACTGAGGGTTTGGATCAACAGCCTTCAATCCAGATACCACTAAGGTCATGTCTATAGAGGACACTTACAAGTACCTCTATCATGAGACTGACTTAGTTGCACTATATGCCACTCCTCTGAATCCAAGATTGAAGTCCGACATGTCCGAAGACAGAAGAAGGTTCATGATAGGGTTAATTTATTAAGCCTATTTTTTGTCTTTTTATTAGTCTTTTATCTCCTTTTTATTTACCCAAAGTCCCATTTTGAGTCACTTTTGAGTCTAATTCATGCATTGATCATCTTTCCTAATTTAATCAAGTTTCATAGTGTTTGGGAGCTAATTTGGTGTTTAAAATATTTTTGTGTAGATTGATGCAGTCCTACAGCTTCCTGGAGGATTTGGCAGAAGCTGGATTCAAAGCTGTAGGAGTACTGCAGGATCGGACATTGGGCCCTTTTTGTTGTTGTTGGGCCGAAGATTGCTGGTGGGCCAAGAAAGCTGATGGGCCGAGATTTGGATGCTTAAAATCAGATTTTTGAAGACTTTTGATGGCTTACATCATACTCTTTGACTTTTGTGATTACTTTGGCACCAAGTCTTATTTCACTATAAATAGGGATGTTTTGTGTTAGTTTTAATTACCACTTTCAAGAACTACTTTCTTATTCTACTAGTCTGTCAAGTATTGGTTAGTTTTAATTCTCTTGTTACTTTTAGCATGAATTAATTTGTAATGGTTTGAAACTTTTGGGAAGATCTCAATCTTTTGGTTTGGAATTAATCTAAGTATTTGGTATTTTAAATCTCACTTTCTTGTCTTCGGTTTCAACAATCTTTCTTTTATTATTAATTACGTTCGGAAAATTAATACAATAAAACATATTTGATTCCATAATCAAATTGTAACTTGTGATTAGTTTCCATTGTTGGTATTTTCAAGGTTTTAAGGCAAGCAAAGTTCGTTCTCAAGTATTTGACCTTTTCCGTTATTTATTTGGAGTTAATTAATTCTTGTGTTGATATTTTGGATTTCATCATTCTAAAACCCAAGAATTGTTCCCAAGTAGTTAATAATCTGTTTTCTAGAAGTTCCCAAGGCTAAAAATTGTTTATGGAAGGTAGCTTGCACGACAAGTTTCATAACTTGGCGCCCAAGTTACTCCAGCGACTGTCTAATTTTGCTTGCTTTTATTTACTGCTTTAAGATTTACATTCCAGTCATTTACATTATTGTACTTTACTTTCCCGCACTTTAATTTACTGTCATTTACATTCCCGTACTTTCATTTCTGCACTTTACTTTCTGTCTTTCCATTTCTGTATTTACTTTCCAACAGTTTACTTTTCTGTCATTTACCGTTCTGCAATTTACTTTTCAGTAATGGCATTTACATTTTATATACCATTCGAAAGATTAATCCGAGCGATGATGGGCTAATCGCCTTAGCTTGGGGTGTAAGGCAAAGTTGAGACTGAAATCGGTGTGAAAGTTGAGAGGTGTATTTATATAACACTGTTATCTAACTATTTTTTCTAGGTGATTACTGTTTCATTGAAGATCATACTTAATTAAATGACAACTAATTTTATATGGGAAAATGCATTAACTTTCAGAGTTAAGATAAATAACAAAACCTGAGATAATAAGAGAAGGCTATAAATAGCTTTAGTATCTGACAACATTGTGTTGTGCTAGGATTCACGAGGTCTAATATAATTGATATCTTATCGATAACACGCTAGCCTATGTGTACTCTTGGGAGGCCATTTGACCCGATAGTTGATACTGTGATAATCCTATTTATATAGGATTATCCAGGTGTTCATTTCATCTTTTAACTGGATCGCTCGTTTTTTTCTTAATAAACCCTTGCACCCTGTGCTTCTTTTCTCTTACTGATTTTTCTAGTTGTTAACTCACAAAACAAACCACTCAAATCTGTTTTCGAATTCGCCATCTGAAGTCGGTTTTTAAAGATTGGACTTTTTGAAAAGCTTTCACAAGTTTTCCTTGTGGATCGATATCTGGTACTTTTACCATTATTACTTGTTACGAGACGATAGTAGATTTAGGTGTATACTTGCGCTAAGATCTATTTAAGTGAATCTCAGAGGTTGCATAAATCTGACAACAAGGTTTTGGTACTATTGTCGGGGATTACACGCTGAAAGATTTTCATTTTAAAGTAAAGTTTGTAAAATCTGATTTTTCTACCACCTTTTTGAAAACCAGTGCATGCATAGACTGTCACCCGGAGAGATTTTCCAATTTGATCCAGAAATTGAACGAACTTTTCGACAAAGAAGGAAAGCACAAAAGGGCTGTTTCAACTCTAGCTTCTTCAATGATGTCTGAAAACAAGTACAATTCGGATGAAGGGGAAAATAACTTCGAGTTTGGGCCGTAAAGAAATCCCAACATAAACATGGAAAATCCTGAAAATCCTGAAAATAGGCCAATTCATAATCTTGAAGACGAGGAACAAAACATTTTCAGGCTTGCAAACTCTAAAAATGGAGGCATTATGGCTTATGATGTTCCTGTTTTAAATCAATTACATTCACGGATACTTAAGCCCACACTCCAAACACATCATTTTGAACTCAAGCCGATAATGTTTCATATGCTCCAAATCAACGGCCAGTACGCTGATTTAGCAGCAGAAGATCCTCATTCTCATTTACAGTCTTTATGGAAATTACACTCTTTTAAGCTACCTGGTGTGCATGACGATGCTCTAAAATTAAAACTTTTTCCATACTCACCAAGGGATAGAGCAACTAAGGTATAGAGCAAGGTTCTGGTACAACTCGTTGAAACCAGATTCTATAATTACATGGAACCAAATGGCAGAAAAATTTCTAAAAAAATATTTTCCACCCACGAGGAATGCCAAGTCCAGAAATGAAATATGTACTTTTAGACAAATGGACGATGAAGCAGTTCCTGATGCATGGGACAGGTTTAAAGAGCTGTTAAGAAAATGCCCTTACCATGGCATTCCGTACTGCATTCAGCTAGAGACATTTTACAGTGGCTTAGACATCGCTGCAAAACAAATGCTTGATGTTACTGCAAGCGGATCTTTCACGACTTGTACCTACAATGAAGGTTATGAAATCCTCGAAAAGATGTCTAACAACAATGGACAATAGTCTGATCCACGTGCACTGCCACATAAGAGAACAACATGGATACCATATTCAAATGCTTATTCAACATTAACTGCATAGTTGGCCAATATGGCTACTCTAATTCAAAATCTAGCCACACATGTGCACGATAATGCTGCTACAGCTATCCCTGCTTCTCTGCCAGTACAATGTACTTTTTGTGGAAATGTACACTCTTTTGAAAATTGTCCAAGCAATCCTGCGCCAATAAACTATGTCCATAACAACAACAAAGGATGACCCTTCTTTCAGACTTATAACCCTGAGTGGAGGAATCACCCAAATTTTTCATGGCATAGTCCTGCTCAGAATACACCAATGCAAAGTCCACAAGGACTATCCAACTCCCAAGGACAGTCCAATTTTCAACAAAGAAATCACAACAACCAACAATCTAATTTCCAAAATCGAGCATCTTCTTTCCAAAACAACAAGCCAAGTCAACAGGCTTGTTAGGACATTTAAGTTGTCCTAATTAATTAGAAAGTTTTGTAAAGTAATAGATTTAGGCCTAATGGGCTTAGACATGTAAATGGGCTTGGGCTTATTTGTTGTAACAAGGGGAAGGGCTATAAATAGGTTATTTCATGTATTGTTGTAATAATAAGTTCATTAATTCAAAATGTAGCTCTTAAACATTCTTGAGTTCTCTCTCTAGATTAGGTTTACATTTCAATAATAAATAGTTCTCTTCTTCCATATCTTGTTACAATTACTTGAAGTGTTGAAGATCATGGACTCACAATTGGTATCAGAGCCAAATCGACGAATCTTTTCTCGATACAATCATCGGATCTCGACATTTCAAGTAAATTAGCCCGATCTACATGTAAGTGTGCTCAAATCTCTTATGCTCTTGAAGATTTGCTCGTTATTCGATTCCAGATCATCTCCAATTTTTAGAATCGAATTTCGACATGTTTTGATGATTTTCGAAAATTTCGAGAGTTTTTCGGTGTTCTTCGCGAGAATTCTCAAGATCCGAACGGTTTTGGTGCATGATTTGATTCTATCTACTCAGATCTGTTAGTTTTTGATTTTCTAGCACTCTACATCTTTTAGAATCGAAAATCAACATAAAATGAGTTAGATCTCAGATTTGAAAGTTGCTGCTGGAAAACCGTAAGTCTCACCGGAGCTCTTCGATCTTGTTTATTTTGAGCGTGTTTCAATCGATAAATTCTGCTCAGATCTGTTTGTTTCTAGTTTTGGAACATGTTGCAAGTTTTAGAGTTGTTTTTGGTCGAAAATTGAGTGATATACGATTTCTCCATGTCGACTGCATGTATTCGCCGGATTCTGCAAATCTCGCCGGAGTTGTTCGAGATCTGTTTGTTTTTAGATTTCGAGCAGAATGCAGCTTACAGATTTGAAATTTGTTGAGATTTAGTGAGTTTTGTGGTCTGATCGTCAACTGCACCATATCGCCGGAGTCTCGCGCGGAAAAACGGATCCACCAGATCTGAGGGTTTCATTGGATTTTTTTACACTTTTCACTTCAGATCGATTTGTTTTGATATATTAATCATTTTAAAACTACAAGATGTGAATTCCAGCATGAAATCAGATGTTTTAGAGATGTTGGATGTTACTTCGCCGGAAAACATTTCTTCTCGCCGGAAAAACGATTTGCCGGCGGTGAGATTTATATTTTGTGCTGCTGTGCGTTTAAGTGTACATGTCCATATTTCTTCTTGGTCCGAAATCCATTTGGTTTCGAACCCTTCTTGGTCCGAATCCATTGGTTTCGAACCCTTCTTGGTCCGAATCCATTGGTTTCGCACCCTTCTTGATCCGAATTCGTGTTGATAAAAAAAAATTGACAAAATTTTTTATCCCAAAATTTTTTCTATAGTGTTTTTCATACACTTTAAGAGCTTTTCAAAAAAAAATTATATAAATTTTTTTCAATTGTGTATTTTATACACTTTCTGCTTGATTTTCTGAAAGATCAATATCTAGCAATACCAAAAAGAGAAATGAGTTTGAAGCAAACTATTATTAAATCTAGTGGTGAAGATTTGAAGCAATCTTTTGTTAAATCAAATAATGAAATTTTGCAACAAGTTCTTATAACATAAATACTTCCAACTCCACAACTTTTTGTTAAATCAGATAGTGAAGGTTTGAAGCAAACTTTTGTTAAACCTAATACTTCAAATCCTTCATTTTCTGTTTTAAATAAAGCATTGGAGGAAGAAAATGTTGATCTAAAGAGAGAAATTTTAGACATTTCTTCTTCAAATGCTAAACTTACTAAAAGAATTACTGATCTTGAAGTATATATTGCAGGTCTTGAAACAAAGAAAGACAACTCAAGTCTGCACGATCAAATCAAGAAACTTCAAGAGAAAGTAACAACTTTTCAAAGTGAAAATGTTGATATGAAGAGTAGAGAAATCGAGAGAAAGAAGGGGAACTCATATCTACAAGATTAAATAAAAAGAGTTCAAGAGAAAAGAACAACGTTGGAAGGTGAAAACGTTGAATTGAAGAAAAAGCTTTCAGAACGTGAAAGAGAGTCACTTTCTTCAATGAAAGTTCTTAAAGAAAAGGAAGTAATTGAGCTGAAATGTATAAAACTTTCAAAACAAGTTTCTGATTTTGAGAAAGTTTTATTTTTAGAAAAAGAGAAGCTCGAAAAAGAAAGAGTTGTTTTTGAAACTGAACGAAAATCTTTTGAGATCAAAAGTAATGAACTTTCCGTGAAAATCTCTGATTTAGAAAATCTTTTGGAAAGAGAAAGAAAAGATTTTGCGAAAAAGAAAAATCTCTTTGAAAAGGAAAGCAAAACCCTTAAAAAGAAAAATATGGAAATTTTCAAAGAGATTACTGATAAAAAAAAGTTTTTGGAAAAAGATTTTGAATCGGAACGCGAATATTTTGAAGATGCGATTCTTAATCTTACCAAAAGATTATCTGGTTTATCAGCTGATATTATGAAGGATCAATTGATCAAATCTGATCTCCAAAATAAAATTGATCTAATTTCGAAAGAGAAAAATGTTTTGATAAACAAAGTCAAAGAACTTGAAGACGTCATTTTTAAATTTGATGTCTCAAAGCAGACCAGTCATAATTATATCGTTCAGACTCCATTTGTTAATACAAATGATTCTGAATGCTCTTTCAAAACTGCTTCAAGTTCAAGTTTTAAAAACATTTCTTCTAAACAATTTAATAGATCAACTGATTTCTCAAAAGATCAAATTCCTTCAACAAATCTCTTCTAAAATCCTCTGCTTGATAAATCAGATAACAAACCAAATGTGCCTAAAGTTAATACTTCCAAACCTGAAGAAGTTCCAGTCTTCAAGAAGGTGAAGATGGAATGGAGAGTCAAAGGCACAACAATTCCAAAGAAAGATGTGCCAAAATCATCTGCATCCATATCAAAAGCCAAAAAGAACAATGCGCCGAAAGGTAAATCTTCTGTTCAACCTAAATCCTATTCATTCTGTAAATCATCTGATTAGGTTTGCACATAAGAAAATCTGTTGTTCTTACTGTGGGTCAAATGATTTTGTATATAAGGATTATACTTCTTATTGCTACGGTACTTATAGTATTCCTTCTAAGAAATCTAAATCTAACACACTAGGACCCAAGTCCCGTTGGGTACCAAAATCTGCTTAATCTGTTTTGTAGGTTCATCATGTGTGGTGCTGATTTGGAAACATAAACCACACACATGACTGAAAACAGAAGAGAAGCGGTGATTTTTTTGAAGAAGAGTACTTGTGCCATTAAGGGAGAGCAAATATATTGGTTTATGAATACATCAGTTCAGGACCCGTGCTTCAACGTTTTTAGCTTTTGAACATATCAGTTCAAAACCCGTGCTTCAACGACTATGGCTTCTGAACAATTCAGTTCAGGACCCGTACTTCAAAGTCTAAGACTTCTAAACAAATCAGTTTAGAACTCATACTTCTCAGGTGATATCCTTAACTGTTACATCTTTCTGTTTCAAGGAACAAGTGGTGAAAGGTAACATTGCATTATATTTTATTTCTACTGCTTTGAATGTTTGAATCTTTACAAATTTTATTCAATGAGATGAAATTTTTCAATTTTCATTCAATGAATAAAATGTGTGTCAAGGATGATTTTTCAAACAATTTTTGTATTATCTGAGTTATGTTTGTTTCATCTTTCACTTCTGAAATAAATCGAAAGGTCAGCAAAACATGAATGAAATTATGCTGAATGCTCAAAATTATGGAAATCTGGACTTATATAGAATATAATGCTCAAAAAGCCTATTTTTCAAAATGATGGATGGAAACGAAAATATGGGGGGAAGCACTATATTTTTAGAACCAAGTGATTGCGATGCATCAAATAAACAAAGAAAAATCATTTAGTTTGAAAGTTTGTACCTGTGGCCTTTCTGGTTTGGGAGAGTAAGTCCTAAGGGGTGCTCGACACCTAGTCCCTAAGATCAACTGGTCTGGGATCAGCTGACCCAAATCCTGCTATAGAACCAGATAGAAAGTCATGTTCTACTGGTACAAATGGGTTTAAGATATATCGATGTGGCCTTTCTGGTTTGGGAAATTAAGTTCTAAGGGGTGCTCGACACCTAGCACCTAAGGCCAACCGGTCTGGGATCTGCTAACCCAAATCCTGCTAACCCAAATCCTGCTATAAAAGATGCAACTGAAATTGAAAAAGGTTTTTGATGATCATGATGCTCACTATCATCAAAAAAGGGGGAGAAATGTTTAATTCAATTTCATGTCGAAGACAATTCAAGGTCAAAGAGATGAAGATTTTATTGAAGAAGATTGACTTTACATTGTGAAAGACAAAGATGTTTTAGAATCACTTATATATGGATTCAGATTGCTCAAAGTTGAAGTTTTTGGATCATGTGAAGTCTGAAATGTTGCTGAATTTGGTTATCTTAGTTCTGAGCGTTTCGGAATGTGCTTACACCTAAAAGTTCAACAATATAGATGATTTCGCATCCTTCTATCCTTCTGATTCAAATTAGTATGGTTTCGCACTTGCCTTGGTACGAATCCTCATGGTTTCGTATCCTTATTGATACGACTTCCATGGTTTCGGACCTAACTTGATTCGACTTCCGTTGGTTTCGTACTTGCCTTGATCCGGATTCCTTGATTTCGCACTCTACATGATTCGAATCCCATGGTTTCGAACTCTTATTGATTCGAATCCTATGGTTTCGAACCCTTCTACATCCGGATTCCATGGTTTCGTATCCAACTTAATACGAAACGGATGGTTTCGCACCCTCTTTCATCCGAATTCTATGATTTCGCATCCTTCTTGGTCCGAGATCTGATGGTTTCGGATCCTTAAAGTTAATATGAGAACTAAGGTTCTTGCATCAAGAAGGATACGAGAAGTTACTGTTTGTCAAAGACTGATAATGCTACAAAGATCTGTTTTCATGTACAAGACTTGAAGATGGTTTGATAGAGTGTCTGTTTGAGAAAATTGACTTTACAAAGAGCTGAAGACTGCTGTCATATTTTTTAAATCTTGAATCCAAAGGGGGAGATTGTTAGAGCATTATTGTATTCAAGATTTACTGTAAAGTCAATGTACTGCATTAGTCCATGTTGTATTGCTTTGCCTTTATACCTTGTATGTTATGGGTATAAATAGGCATGTCTAGTTCATAGTTAGATAACAATCTACAACACTTGTAACACTGGTAGCATTTGTCATTTGTACTCATTGATCAATATATGGATCACTTTTGCTCTCTAGATTCTCTCTCTATATTTCATTGCTAGATTCTGGGTTTATCAAGGCTGAATCATCTACTTCTTTGGAAGCAATGATGAAAGGGTTCATGACCCAAACTCAAGCCTCAATTAAAAAACTTGAAACTCAGATGGGGCAAATGGCTTTGGAAATGAAGAAAAGACAAGTAGGAACTCTTCCTAGTGATACTGAAACTCCATACCGAAATGGAAAAGAACAGATTAAGGTTGTGACATTAAGAAGTGGAAGGCCTTTAGAAGAAAATCCCAGAAAAGAACAAACAGACAAAGCAGAGCCAGAAAATAAAAAGACAAAACCAGATTCTGCAGCTACTTTACCTGTAGACCAGTCCTGTAGTACCAGTGGACCGAAAGATAGTTATGAGCCCATTGATATTACCACCATTCCTAGCAGATCATCCTACCCTTTGTTATTCCCTGATGAACCTAAGCAAGTTGATATAATAGATATCGTATCGATAGCACGCTAGCCTATGTGTAGTCTTGGGAGGCCATCTGACCCGATAGTTGATACTGTGATAATCCTATTTATATAGGATTATCCAGGTGTTCATTTCATCTTTTAACGGGATCGCTCGTTTTTGTCTTAATAAACCCTTGCACCCTGTGCTTCTTTTCTCTTACTGATTTTGTAGTTGTTAACTCACAAAACAAACCACTCAAATCTGTTTTCGAATTCTCCATCTGAAGTCAGTTTTTAAAGATTGGACTTTTTGAAAAGCTTTCACAAGTTTTCCCTGTGGATCGATATCTGGTACTTTTACCATTATTACTTGTTACGAGACGATAGTAGATTAAGGTGTATACTTGCGCTAAGATCTATTTAAGTGAATCTCAAAGGTTGCATAAATCTGACAACAGTTCACCAGAGACAGAACAAGCCTCAGAAAACATGTGTTCTCTAACAAGCGCATCATAGAAATTCGTAAGGTACATGAAAGCAAGTTCAGCTACAACAAGATCACTTATTTGAGTACACCGTCGAACGAGCAGATAGGAAGATCTACACTTTCAACGACAATGATCTTGTACTTCTGAACCCTTATAATCTGGAGAAGCTACACAGTCACTTTCTTGCTAAAGCTGACAGAATCAGAACATACGATGCTGCCATGAGGGAGATTGAAATGGCAATGGAGGAGCACGTAAAGCTCAGAGCTCAAACAAATTTTCAGATTGCTTTAAACTTGGGAGTCGAAAGACTAAGTGTAGCTGGACCAGATGAAACCTTGGAAGACATCGAGAAGATCAAAATAGGTTCCTTGATTGCAAATCCACTTGGCTTCGTCGTCAGAATCAACAAAGTGAAGAAGTGATGTGGCCAAGTATGCAATCGACTCTCTGTTAGCAATAAGGAGACTTATGGAGCAACGCGTGGGACATCCCAGATGCCCAGCGGACCTGGCTGAAATTTTCTTTAAAGAGATAGATTCTATGATAGAGTTTAGAGATCTTATTATGAAATTTCATAGAATCTGTAATGAAGAAAGATATGGTTAATTTTGCTTTACTTTGTATTGTAACAGTTTATCTTTAAGTAAAGTAATATTTTAACAGAAGATGATTTTCTCCTCTTTGTTTTTTAGTTTATCTCTGCCCTGCTGAAGACTGCCACGTGCCCCACTAACGGTTACAACCCATTTCCATTTGGAAGAGTTCTATTAGCTATTGTGTTGACTCTTGTGTACTATTTTCCTATAAATAGGAGATCTCCCATGATTTCCTGTAGCTTTTGCACTCCAATATAGCACACACTTCATGTTAGCCCCAAGTATCTCATGTGTAAAAGTGTTGAAAATTCACCAAGTTAGAAGACTTCAGAGATAGCTCAGAAGCAACGCTGAAGAGAACTTCAGAGACACCACATCAGAGATACCCATAAGAAGATCATTAGAAGCTCTGAAGTATCCTCTGAAGAACCCAAGCCCCAAATTCTCTCAAGTGTTGAAGCAGTATCAGCCATGCCACGTCATCAATTAAGTGACAACTTTTACTTTACACGTGTCTCACCAGTGTTTGATAGTACGTTGTTTCACCTTTATCAAGCTATAAATAGGATGATAGTGGATCACACAGTTTGAATCACGCTGCACTATTAATTTGAAATTCCACTACTCTTGTAATCGTATTATTGTGTAGCGAAGATAGATATTTGAAGATTACACACACTTAACGGTATTCTTGGTGTTCTTCATTATTATCAATAATATATACGAGCTGTTTTGAATCATTCTTATATGTGTTTTTGATTATCTCTTCTCCTGTTTTATATACATGATCAAAGATATCTGCAAACAAATTATGCTTCCGCTCTTCACTCTTGTTTGCTTATATCACAAGTAGAATCTGGGAACCAACACTTCACACCACCAACAACACACAGTTCGTACAAAGAGAGAATTAGGGTTTTAACACATAGTGTGTGTGTTCTTCATCTTATTCATCAGTATTGTAATCCTTTCTGGTTTAATCATATGACTCAATGAATTGGTTACATATTGTTGCAATATTCTTCTCTTTTGTTTACTGTTTTTACCTTGTTATTAAAATCTGTTTTATTAAACGCTTCCGCAACTCCACATCTATTTAAGTTTGTTTTAGCTAATAGCGATAATGTAACACCCTCAAATTCGGAAAGAGCAACTAACTTTAATTTCGATAAAATAACCAAAAGAGGATAAAATCCTTTCTACAAAACATCCTTGAAAATATCTCAAAATTTAAACGTCACAACTTACACAATTAATAACTCAAGTCGGATGTTACTTAACACAAATACAAGTTGCTAATCCCAAATAAGTGCGGAAGACTTCACTAAGCAAATCACTTCTCGTGCACTCTACTAGCACTAATCAGTTCAAAGGTAAAATATTTTCTTGAGGTTATTAGGAACTATGTATTTTAAGTAATTTCCAGTATTTGGTGGTATTAGATTTAAAAACTATGGTATTGATGGTTAATGAACATCAAAATTTTGTATTAGCGGCATTATAAAAAAATAGGAACGGATTTTATCTTGGCGTTATCTGGAGCAGATATAGACCGATACACTGCGCGCTTCCATGAACTCGCAAAACTGGTACCTCATATGGTTACCCCCGAGAGCAAGAGAATTGATCGATACTTATGGGGATTGACGCCGGAGATCCAAGGAATGGTCACATCGGCAAACCCAACCACAATCCAATCAGCAGTGGCATTGGCGACTAGTGTAGCCAATGATGCGGTTAGAGCAGGAACTCTGACATCAGGAAGTGCCAGTAATAAAAGGAAGCTAGAGTATCAGTCCGGAAAGAAGGCTTTTGGTAGTTCAAGCAGGGATAGGAAGGTGGTGAGAAACTTTGGAGTAAAGGCTTAGGACCCTAGGCAGTTCAATGGTCCACTCCCAAAGTGTAACAGATGTAACTACCAGCATGCAGGAGCCTGTAAGGTTTGTGACAATTGTAAGAGGCCAGGTCATTTCACCAAGGACTGTAGGATGGGAAAGGGTGTCAATGAAGAGAGAAGGGTGTGCTTCGAATGCGGAAGTTAGGATCATTTCCGGAATACGTGCCCAAGATTGGGTAGGAAGCCGAACAATAACAACAATGGAAATCAGGCAAGGCAGGCCAACCAAGGAAATCCAAGTGGCCAAGCGCGAGGATGGGCATTTGTTATTGGAGCGGAAGAAGCACGTCGAGACCCCAATGTGGTAACAGGTACGTTTCTCCTAATCAACCACTATGCATCGGTATTATTTGACACTAGAGCAGATAGGAGTTTTGTTTCATTAGAATTTAGGCCACTGATTAACTTGGAATCTAGGAGATTGTCGGATTCTTATATTGTTGAGGTTGCTAATTGTCATAAATTTGAGGCTAAGGATGTAATTTTAGATTGTACTTTGAATCTAGCCGATAAGTTGTTTAGCGTTGATCTTATCCCTATTGAATTGAGGAGTTTTGACTGGTTATCCAAGAATCGAGCGGAGATTTGTTGTTTTGATAGGGCAGTTAGAGTACCTCTGCAAAACGGAGAAACCCTAGTTATACAAGGAGATAAAGCTGGAAGGAGCCTAAAGATAGTGTCAAATGTGAAAGTGCATAAGTATTTGAGGAAGAAGTGCGTCGCATTTTTGGCACACGTAGTTGAGAAGAAGTCCGAGAAAAGGCGAATCCAAGATATTCCTGTGGTGAAGGATCACCCGGAGGTGTTCCCGGATGATTTGCCTGGACTTCCCCTGCTTAGACAAGTTGAGTTTCAAATTGACCTCATACCTGGAGCAGCGCCTGTGGCTAAGGCACCATACCGTTTAGCACCTACTGAAATGCACGAGTTATCGAGTCAACTACAGGAACTTCTGGATAAAGGATTCATTTGGCCAAGTTCTTCACATTGGGGAGCCCCAATTCTGTTCGTCAAGAAAACGGATGGATCGTTTCGAATGTGCATCAACTATAGGGAGCTGAACAAGTTGACGTTCAAGAATAGATATCCTCTCCCTCGAATAGACGATTTATTCGACCAGTTGCAAGGTGCAACTTATTTCTCAAAGATTGATCTTCGATCAGGGTATCATCAGTTAAGAGTCCGTGAGGAGGACATTCCTAAGACAACTTTTAGGACTCAACATGGACACTACGAGTTTTTGGTTATGCCTTTCGGGTTAACGAATGCACCAGCTGTGTTCATGAATTTAATGAACATGGTATGCAGACCATACCTTGACAAGTTCGTGATCGTGTTTATCGGTGATATATTGATCTACTCTCGAAGTAAGGAGGATCACGAGCAACATTTAAGAGTAATTCTAGAACTTCTCAAGGAGCAGAAACTGTATGCCAAATTCTCAAAGTGCGAATTTTGTTTTCGAGAAGTACACTTCCTTGGTCACGTGATTGGAGAGAAAGGAATTCACGTGGACTCGGCTAAAGTGGAAGCCGTGAAGAAGTGGGAAGCTCCAAAAACCCCAACAGAAATTCGTCAATTTCTAGGTTTGGCGGTTTATTATAGGCGATTCATCAAGAACTTCTCAAGAATTGCTAAACCACTCACAGGGTTGACCCAAAAGGATAGGAAATTTGTTTAGGGAGCTTCGCAAGACGAAGAATTTCAACTTTTGAAGAAAAAGTTGTGCAATGCACCGATTCTAGCTTTACCGGAAGGAACGGAAAACTTTGTGGTGTATTGTGATGCATCGCATCAGGGATTAGGTTGCGTATTGATGCAAAATGATAAGGTAATAGCATACGCCTCGAGACAATTAAAAGTTCATGAGAAGAACTATACCACGTTCGATTTGGAGCTCGGAGCTGTGGTATTCGCCCTAAAGATATGGAGATATTATCTATATGGCACCAAGTGCACTATTTTTACCGACCACAAGAGTCTTCAGCACATCCTTGATCAGAAAATGCTTAATATGTGGCAGAGAAGATGGATAGAACTGCTTAGTGACTACGATTGTGTGATACGTTACCACCCAGGTAAGGCCAATGTGGTAGCCGATGCCCTGAGTAGGAAGGAAAGGGTAAAACCTTCACGAGTTCGAGCATTGGGAGCGCTTGTCCAAACGAGTTTAAAGACTCGGATTCTCGAAGCTCAAATCGAAGCAATAAAGTCTGAAAACCTGAAGGACGAGACTCTTCATGGTTTAGAGGCTAGATTTGAAACTAAGACTGACGGAGTACGTTATTTCAAGGATAAAGTTTGGATTTCCGAAAGCCAACAACGTACGAGAAACAGTTCTGGATGAAGCCCACAAGTCTAGATATTCAATTCATCCAGAGGCGGATAAGATGTATAAGGACTTAAGGGAATATTATTGGTGGCCAGGAATGAAGAAAGATATCGCCTTGTACGTAGGGAAATGTTTAACTTGTTCCAAAGGTCAAAGCTGTATGTCAAAAGCCATCTGGTTTGCTACAACAACCAGAGATTCCCCAGTGGAAATGGGAACAAATAACCATGGATTTTATAACCAAACTTCCGAGAACAGCCAAAGGGCACGACTCGATTTGGGTTATAGTAGATCGATTCACGAAATCTGCACATTTCCTACCAATTCGGGAAGATTACAAGATGGAGAAGCTTGCTCAGATCTACATCAACGAAATCGTTACACGTCATGGAGTACCAATATCCATCATTTCAGATAGAGATAGCCGTTTCACATCTCAGTTTTGGCAGTCACTTCAAAGAGCGTTAGGTACGCAGTTGAATTTGAGCACTGCCTATCATCCTCAAACGGATGGTCAGAGTGAGCGAACCATTCAGACGTTGGAGGATATGCTTCGGGCATGTGTGATAGACTTTGGAGGAAGTTGGGATAACCACTTGCCGTTAGTTGAGTTTTCCTACAACAATAGCTATCACACCAGTATTAAGTGTGCACCATATGAAGCCCTATATGGACGCAAGTGTCGATCAGCTCTTTGTTGGTTGGAGATTGGAGATAGACAGCTATCTAGTCCGAATATTGTACAAGAAACGACCGACAAGATTACAATCATTAGAGATAGACTTAAAGCATCCAGAGATTGTCAGAAAAGTTATGCGGATAATCGTAGGAAGCCTTTAGAATTCCAAGTTGGCGATAAAGTGCTTCTAAAAGTATCTCCATGGAAAGGAATAGTACGATCTGGGAAAAGAGGAAAATTGAGCCCAAGGTATGTCGGACCATTTGAGATCTCTGAAAGGATTGGTCCAGTGGCATATAGACTCAATTTGCCTAATGAGCTAAGTGCTATCCAGGATACGTTTCATGTGTCGAACCTCAAGAAATGTTTAGCTGACGACTCATTAATCATACCTCTAGAAGAAGTTCAGATTAACGATAAGTTGCATATCGTAGAAGAACCATGCGAGATCCTCGATAGAGATGTTAAGCGTCTTAAGCGAAGCAAAATTCCGATTGTGAAAGTTCATTGGAACACAAGGCGTGGGCCTGAGTATACATGGGAACGAGAGGACTATATGAAAAATAAGTATCCTCACCTCTTTGCTAATAAACCGGTTAATGCTGAAAGTTCTTGAATTTCGGGACGAAATTCTTTTAACCGGGAGAGACTGTGACAACCGTCAAATTTACATTTCAGGTTAGAACTATACTGAACGTTTCAGTTATTCATATGATAGTCAACACAGTCGAATTTAGCAGTGAAAACAGTATCGTTAGGAAAATTTGAGAATTTTGCCTAGCATTTGCCTAAGTGAGTGAATTATCCATAAATCTCATAAAATGCCAAATCAAATACCCTAAATACATATATATATATATATATATATATGTACTTTTCAAAAATAAATACTTACAAATAAAAGCAAGTATTATTATGATAGTAAATTGTCTAGTTAATAATTCAAATTCAAAAAATAAATAATAATAAAAATCAAATAAAAATCAAATCACAAGACCACATTATTTTTATCCATCTTTGCACTCCATCTCTATCTTTATCTCCCTCCCATAACCGTCCACCACCCCCCTTAAACCCCTCCTTCTTTTCTTTCAACTCATTTCACACTCTCATTCTTCATCTCACCTCTCTCTCTCTAATTTCTCTCTAGAAAAACCCTCTCACTTTTCTCTCTAAATCTTCTCCACTTCTCTCAAGGTTTTGTTCCTACTTCAGCCTTTCAAGCTCAAGAAACTCAAGTATTCAAGTGATACTTAAGGTAAAATCATATGTAGAGCAAAGCCTACACATCTCTTGTTTATGTTCCTTCATTTTCTTTAAGTTTTCTTCTTCTTCTACTCTAGTTTTTAAGTATGTTTTGCTAGACCTTTTCTTGAATCTTAATGTTTGTAGATTCATCACCATAACATCTTGCATGTTGTTAAAAAGGTGGTGAATCCATGATCAAACCTATGTTAAGATCAAAGATGGGCTCTTAACTTACATGCATGTAGTTTTTCTAAGAAGATCTATACTTTTGATCCAAAAGTTGTATGAAAAGCTCTTTGATTTCACTAAAAAAATGTTTTAATCAACATGCATGTGCCAAAAAGTTACTATTTTAAGTTGCATGGAGAAATTCTTGGCATAAACACCCAAGAAATCTTCAAAGAGACCCATTTTCAAATATCTACAAAAGATGAGTTTGATAGATAGCATGCATGTGGTTTAAATGGCTTAAAAATAAGTTTTAAAACTGAAAATATCGGTATGGGGATGTGTCAAGTCGGATTGCATGCAAATAGAATAAGAATCATGACAAAAAGACAAAGATGATGCATATATATAAAGTCTAGTTTTGACAGCATGCTGCCAGATTTTACCTCTCTCAATAATACTCCAAATAAGGTGATTCTTTTTCTGAAATTTATTTTTATGAGTTAGGTTTCAAACCCAAGTGGTTTCACTCAAAAACTCAAAGATTTCGACCTTCAAACAGTATTCACAAAAACAGTGCGCAAACAGCAAAGCTTTCTATAGTAATTTTACGTCAAGAATTATTTCATGCACTTAATCACCTCTAAAAATTATGAATCTTATGTCAAAAGTTTCCTAACACATTAAGTTATCTGGACATAAAATATCTTGATCTAAATGCCCCTGGAAGATATCCAAAAGTGGACAGAAAGTGGCACCAAAATCTGGACAGAAAAGGGAAAACTCCAAATGTGGCTAAAAATCAACTTTTAACTTATTTTATTTTTATATGTTATAAATCTATGACTTTTATTGAATAATAAAGACATGCAAGATATTTTATACCATCACAAAAATATGAACCTTAAACAAAGTTCTATATAAGGCATTTTATGACATTTTGGATAAGTAGGATTCACCAAACCCTTAGAATCAAGCTTGAATCTTACTAGTGACTCTTACGATTCGTAGGATCGGAGTAGGGTCATATTACAAGTTGCACTTGTGAGCATCTCGGAAACATCATCGTTATCACCGTGAGTTATCACAGCCCCTTTTTAATATTTTACATATTTTGGGGTGAAAAGCATGTTGTTACTACAATTATTTTACGCACCGATTGTCTCGTTTTTGGAAATACTAATCTTGCTATACTTGCTTATGCTCTATGGTATGTATGTTTTGTGCATGTTGTAAAACTTTGAGCTTTCTCTATCGTACTAAGTCCCCGTTTAATCTACGTTACCCGTTTAACTCACGAGTGTGAGCCGTTGGTAATTATGGATGGCGCTATTTGGTTGACACCCCACTCACAAGTCGCGCTTGTTTGAGTGCATAATTATTGTTGTTCGTACGCATTGTTGACGATAGAACATGCGGAGGGGCGTCTTGTCACATAGGTCGGTTAACGGGCTCCTAGCTTAAACATTATACATACAATTACCTTGAGCAAGTGTTTTTACAACCGGTTGACTTATCCACTTGTGCGGATTAAAACTGTTCTATGACAAACTTTGTTGTACTCACAAAACCTGTGATCTCACCAACTATTCAATAGTTGACCATCTCATTTACATGCTTTTCAGGAAATCATCAGTAAGGTTGAACATTATGAAGGCACCATAGTAGTTGCATCCTGCACGTGTTTTCATATGTCATTTTATGTTTCGGGATTTTACATTTTAGACAACTTTCGCTTCGGACAAATTACGTTTTAAGACATTATGTAATTATTTGTACTCTATTTTTATGCCAATGTGATTTGGTGTATTTTGTACCTATGCATTGAGACCTTGAACTGTGACATCTCGTGTTTCCGCTTTAGCGGGGTGTGATAGACTAGTCTATTGAGGCATCAACCCAAACTGGATCTCTAGCCTAAAACCACCAAGTTCAACCCGACCGGATCTTTACCTTGGAATCCCACCATCCAAAACAAGCTTACTTAATTTAGAAATTTATACATGACCCCAAAAGAATAACCAATGCATTCAAATCATGTAATTCTCAAATACGATGCAATTCATGCAAATCATAACCCAAGCCCACATCGAGCTTATCAAAACCGGGCAATGCCCTCAAGACCCAACAGAGTCCAAAACTGAGCCATAAGCTCAAAAGATCTAATGATCGTTTATCGAAAGTCAACTCATACAAATAAAGTGTATCTAACCCACATCATCTAAACACATGCTCCGAGGCATGATTATCTCAAAACCTCTTCATTGCTACTTTCCCAATGAAGTCAAACCATACATGCACACACACACACATATATATATATATATATATATATATATATATATATATATATATATGTATATATATATATATATGTATGTACGTGTACTTAAATCCTTTATAACATGATAGTGTATATAATTCTCAATGGTTTGTTACACCCAAAAGTGCCGAGAATACATAATCGTCAAATGGTCTTCACATATGAGACAAAACACTCAAAGAGGCACATACTCACATAAAACGCAAATAAGCGCATATCACATCCAAGGCTCCACCTCGAGCTACTAAAACCGGCAAACACTCAAAAGTCTCATTTGAGTATAAATCAAGCCCTTAAAGGAAAAATAAACGTTTAGCTAAATAGGTGTTGCCCACACGGTTACGTAAACCAAAATACATCGTTACCCAAAATCTTTGTCTTTTAAATTCTCAATTGGCCTTCGGCCCAAAATAAAAGGTTTACAACTCTCAAAATATTAATAAGGTCTAGATTGACCCAAATCCCCAACTCACACGTTCACACTTTCAAAACGTAACATATCATAACTATTGCATAATCTCAACAAACACTAGAAGTGTATTTTAACCAACCAACCGTCACTTATGCAATAAATTAGGGGTGTGCAGAAAACCAACCGATCCAATCAAAACCGACCGATCCAATTAGAACTGTGACAACCGTCAAATTTACACTCCAGGTTAGAACTACACTGAACGTTTCAGTTATACACGTCATAGCTCACACAGTCCAATTTTAGCAGTAAACTCAGTACGATAGGAAAAATTTAAGAATTTTTGCCTTGAAACCCCTCAAATTAGGGAATTATCCACAAATCTCATAAAATGCAAATTCAAATGACCTAAATACAAATGTATATGTATACTTTGCAAAATAATACTAGTAAAATAAAACAAGTATTATTATGTTGATAAATTGGTTGTTTAATAATTCAAATTCAAAATTTAAAAATAAAATATATAAAAATAAAAATAAAAGTCAAGACATCATCATTTTATTTAATCTAATTTCATACTCCATCTCTCTCTTCTCTCTCCCCAAAACCGTCCACCATACCCCTTTAAACCCCCTTTCTTTTCATTTTTCATACACTTCAAAGTCATTCTTCATTTCATCTCTCTCTCTCTCTCTAGTTTTTCTCTAAGAAATTCTCTCTACTTCTCTCTTTTTCTCTCAAGAACACCTCCAAAAAAAACCCATCACATTTCAGCCCCTAACACATCCTTCTTCAAGAGATTCAAGTGTTCAAGGTAGATGCATGTGTGTTGGATGAAATCCACACACCCTTCTCTTAATCTTTTTACCTTTCTTAAGTAATGTTCTTCTTCTCCTACATCTTTCTTTAAACTTTTGTTAAGAACCATCTACATACATCTTAATGTTTGTAGATTTACCACCATAACACTTGCATGTTATTAAAAAGGTGGAGAATCCATGATCAAACCTATGTTAAGATCAAAGATGAGCTCTTAACTTGCATGCATGTAGTTTTTCTTAAAGATCCATACTTTTTGGTCCAAAGATTGCATGAGTAGCTCTTTGAATCCACTAAAAACATGTTTAAATCAACATGGATGAACCAAAAATATACAATTTTAAGTTGCATGTAGAAGTTCTTGGCATAAACACCCAAAAATCTTCAAAAAGACCCATTTTCAAAGTCTATAAAAGTTGAGTTGATAGATAGCATTGCATGTGGTTTAAATGGCTTAAAAATATGTTTTAGAACTGAAAATATCTGTATGGGGATGTGTCAAGTCGGATTGCATGCAAGAAGAATAAGAATATTGACAAAAGGACAAAAGGGATGCACATGCACAAAGCCTAGTTTTGACAGCATGCTGCCAGATTTTACCTCTCTCTTCAAAAAGTCATATCTCACTCAATACTACTCCAAATTAGGTGTTTCCTTTTCTGGAATTTATTTTTATGAGTTAGGTTTCAAACCCAAGTGGTTTCACTCAAAAACTCAATGATTTCAACCTTCAAACATTTTTCACAAAAACCGTGCGCAAACAGCAAAGCTTTCTGTAGTGATTTTACGTCAAGAATTATTTCATGTACTTACTCACCTCTAAAAGTTATGAAACTTATGTCAAAAGTTTCCTAACTCATTAAACTACCGGGACATAAAATATCTTGACCTAAATGCGCCTGGAAGATATTTAAAAATGGACAGAAAGTGGCACCTAAATCTGGACAGCAAAAAAATAGTCTTAAAAGTGGTTTAAAATCAACTTTATTTCTATATAATTATTTTATGTTGTAAATCTACCACTTTTATGATAAAATCTCAGTTATTTGATGACATGCATATAATAATTTTAAAGGTAACAAAAATAAAAACCCTAAATAAATTCTATAAAAATGGCATTTTATGACGATTTGAATAATTAGTTTACCGAACCCCTAAGATTAAAACTCACTAGTGACCTTACGTTCGTAGGATCGAAGTAGGATCACACGGAAGTATTTGTAAGAGATTCTTGGTATTTCACCGCGCATCAAGTGAGTTTTCACAGCCCCTTTTTAATATTTTATACGTTTTGGGTGAAAAGCATGTCACGATTTTATTACGCATCGATTGTACTGTTTACTCAAAAAACTGAATATTGCTCCGTATACTTATGCGCTATGGTATGTATGCTTATGTTAGTTGATTCTGAGTTTTGCTATTAAGTCTCCGTTTACTCTACATTACCCATTAACTCACGTTTTGAGCCGTTAGTATTATGGATAACGTTATTTGGTTGACACCCACTCACCTCGCGAGTGCATAATTACTATCTTCCATAATTCCGTAATTCCGTAAGCATGTTGGCGATGGAACATGCAGTTTGGGGCATTCCGTAATTAGGTTTGGGTAGTGGGCTCATTACTTTAACATATTTGCATACGATATTATACCTTGTGCATGTTGACAAACGAATTCTTTATCCACGGTACGGATTTGCAATGATGCTTTATAACTACGACCGAATACTCAATCCAATGTGCGGATTTACAAACTTGCATTAAAACTGTTATGCATACCGAAAACCTGTGAACTCACCAACTATTCAATAGTTGACCCTCTCATTTACATGCTTTTCAGGAAATAGCAACTAAGGTTGGATTAATAGAAGGCACCACAAGTAGCGGCATCCAACACTTTTTCCGTATCATGTCAATTTACTTTTGGACAATTTTGTATTTTGGTACATGATGTACTTTTTGTAAACGTTTTATGATATGATGGTTGTGTGTTGTCTTCTACCTTATGCAATGAAACCTTGTGATGTGATATCCCGTACTTCCGCTTTAGCGGGGTGTGACTGAAATGGTATCAGAGCCGAAGGTTATAGAGAATACCGGTCTTTCATTAGAAAAACCCAACTATAACCAAAAGTCCAAAACTGACATGAAAACAACTGAACCTACTACTAGTATAACTAAGTCTAGAATGGTATTAACCGACTTTAATTAAACATAGCTTGATCACCTATGTTCAATTAGGGAAAGTTAATGCGAGACTAGAAATGGTTATAGTAGGAGTATGTCATTTTTACTTGCACTCTCTAGTAGCATGTATAGTGCGTAGACATTGCATAGGATAGACACTACACTTGTGCGATTAGTGACTAAGTACTCTTGCCTCAGTTTCGCTATGTCATCATCCTTGTCCCACTCCCTCTCTTCTAACTCGGCCGACGAGTCGGGTTATGTCACTGGTCGACCGCGAGGCAACCCACCGAGCATCCGGGAAAATGAGAATCCTAGGAGCACTGAATCAGAACAAGAAGTGTCGAGCGAGCGAGATTCTTACGACGGACAGAGAGTATCGCCAACCTCGGTACTACCCCGACCGACCCCAATAATTGTCCAACCGAACCCTAGAGGGCCCCGTATTAGACAAACGGCGAGAAAGAGCGTCCCAATTCCTAGACGGCTGACGCTTAGGACGGAGCGTCCGAAGGCACCGGAGCCGCCACATGTGATCACCGGAGTGCCAGTCGGGTGTATGTCTGGCATGACCGGGGCAGAAGAACAACACATACGAGCATTGACGGCGGAGCTACATGGTTGTCAGGTGAGGGTGACTCACCAAGGGCATGTCTTGACGGAACTGGTGGAGCTAACACATCTATTGTCCAATGTTTCGACCCAGGCTTTAGAGAGCGTTAGGACGGCTAGGCGGACCGCGATGGGGCGTAGCTTGCATGCGTGATTGGAGGAGTAGTGCTAGCTATGCTGGTGTTGATGATCTTGATAGTTGTGTATTTGGGATGGTTTTGATTAGGATGATTGATAGTTTGGCAGCTTTTGATAAGACTTTTGGGTTCAAAGGAAAACATTTTCTTGTGGTTATTATGAACTAAGTATTTTGGGTAATTTTAAGTGATTGGTTGTATTAGATTTAAAAACTTTAGTTTTGATGTAGGATGAACCTCAAAATTTTGGTATTAGCGGCATTATCTAAAAATAGGAATGGATTTTTATCTTGATGTTAATTGGAGCACGGATAGGAAGGTAGTGAGAAATTTCAGAGTAAAGGCTCAGAACTCTAGGCAGTACAAGGGTCTATTCCCAAAATGCAACAAATGCAACTTTCATCATGAGGGAGCCTGCCCCGTTTGTGACAATTGTAAGCGGCCAGGTCATCTCACCAGGTTTTGTTGGATGGAAAAGGGTCACAATGAAGGGAGAAGGGCATGCTTCGAGTGCGGAAGTCAGGATCACTTCCAGAATATGTGCCCGAGATTTGGTAGGAGGCCAAACAATGACAATAATGGGAACCAGGCAAGACAAGCCAATCCAGAAAATTAATGAGGTCAAGCTCGAGGATGGGCATTTGTCATTGGAGCTGACGAAGCACGTCGCGACCCTAATGTAGTGACAGGTACGTTTCTCCTAAACAACCACTATGCACCAGTATTATTTGACACTGGAGCGGATAGAATTTTGTTTCATTGGAATTTAGGCCACAAATTGACTTGGAATCTAGGAGAATGTCGGATGCTTATATTATTGAGGTTGCTAATGGTCATAAATTTGAGGCTAAGGATGCAATTTTAGATTGTACCTTGATCTAGCCGATAAATTGTTTAGCGTTGATCTTATTCCTATTGAATTGGGGAATTTTGATGTAGTAATAGGCATGGGCTGGTTATCCAAGAATCGAGCGGAGATTTGTTGTTCTAATAAGACGGTTAGGATACCTTTGCAAGACGGAGAAACCCTAGTCATACAAGGTAACAAAATTGGAAGGAGCCTAGAGATGGTGTCAAGTGTGAAGGTGCATAAGCATTTGAGGAAGGAGTGCGTTGCATTTTTGGCACACGTAGTTGAGAAGAAGTCCGAGAAAAGGCGAATCCAAGATATTCTTGTGGTGAAGGATCACCCGGAGGTGTTCCCAGATGATTTGCCTGGACTTCCCCCGTTTAGACAAGTTGAATTTCAAATTGACATCATACCTGGAGCAGCACCTGTAGCTAAGGCACCGTACCGGTTAGCGCTTACCGAGATGCAAGAGTTGTCAAGTCAACTACAAGAACTTTTGGACAAGGAGTTATTCGGCCAAGTTCTTCACCCTGGGGAGACCCGGTTCTGTTCGTCAAAAAGAAGGATGGATCATTTCGAATGTGCATCGATATAGGGAGCTAAATAAGTTGACAATCAATAACCGATATCCTCTCCCTCGTATAGACGATTTGTTCGACCAGTTGTCGGGTGCAACTTACTTCTCAAATATTGATCTTCGATCGGGATATCATCAGTTGAGAGTCCGTGAGGAGGACATTCCTAAAACAGCTTTTAGGACTCGCTATGGACACTACGAGTTTTTAGTCATGCCATTCGGATTAACGAACGCGCCAGCGGTGTTTATGGATCTAATGAATAGGGTGTGCAGACCATACCTAGATAAGTTTGTGATCGTATTCATCGATGACATCTTGATCTACTCACGGAGTAAGAAGGATCACGAGCATCACCTAAGGGTAATTCTAGAGCTTCTTAAGGATCATAAGTTGTATGCCAAATTCTCTAAGTGCGAATTACGGATTCGAGAAGTACACTTCTTAGGTCACGTGATCGGAGAGAAAGGGATTCACGTGGACCCGGCTAAAGTGGAAGCCATTCGGAAATGGGAAGCCCCTAAGACTCCAATGGAAATTCGCCAATTTCTAGGTTTGGCTGGTTATTATCGGCGTTTCATCGAGAATTTCTCTAGGATTGCTAAACCCCTCATCGTGTTAACCCAAAAGGATAGGAAATTCGTTTGGGGAGTTTCGCAAGAGGAAGCGTTTCAACTTTTGAAGAAAAAGTTGTGCAATGCACCGTTCTAGCTTTACCGGAAGGAACGGAAAACTTTGTGGTGTATTGTGACGCATCGCAGCAGGGATTAGGTTGCGTATTGATGAAAAATGATAAGGTAATAGCATACGCCTCGAGACAATTAAAAGTTCATGAGAAGAACTATACCACACACGATTTGGAGCTCGGAGCTGTGGTATCCGCCCTAAAGATATGGAGGCATTACCTATACGGCACCAAGTGCACCATTTTCACAGACCATAAGAGTCTTTAGCACATCCTTGATCAGAAAATGCTAAATATGAAGCAAAGAAGATGGATAGAACTGCTCAGCGACTACGATTGTGAGATACGTTACCACCCAGGTAAGGCTAATGTGGTAGCCGATGCCCTGAGTAGGAAGGAAAGGATAAAACCTTCACGAGTTCAAGCATTGGGAGCGCTTGTGCAAACGAGTTTAAAGACTCGGATTCTCGAAGCTCAAATAGAAGCAATGAAGTCTGAAAACCTGAAGGACGAGACTCTTCATGGTTTGGAGGTTAGATTTGAAACTAAGACTGATGGAGTACGTTACTTTAAGGACAGAGTATGGGTCCCAAAGGCTGACAACCTACGAGAAATGATTTTTGAGGAGGCTCATAAATCTAGGTACTCAATTCATCCAGGAGCAGATAAGATGTACAAGGATTTAACGGAGTACTATTGGTGGCCAGAAATGAAGAAGGATATTGCCTTGTATGTAGGGAAATGCATAACTTGTTCAAAGGTTAATGTAACGTCCCAAAAATTACAAGCAAATTTAATTTTTTTTTTAAATAAACAGTTCATTTATAACAACTCATTAAACGAGCCCAATGTTCCGGTTGCAAACTCATAATTAATATCTTTATAATAAAAACCAGCGGAATAAACGTTAATTATCAAAACCATAACGCAACCAGCTCTCCTCGCGCGCCAGTGTGTACCCGTCACGCCTTAGAGCCACTCGCACCTGAAACCACAAATTATTGGGAAAGGGTAAGCACGAAGCTTAGTGAATTCAAACACCATAAATAATACAGTTATTCCACACTACCCCTAAAACAGATAGTGACACATAAACGATCATACAGGTCTACGAACAAATCATAAACATGTATATCCACAACCACCCGTCTAAAAGGCACAAGTCGGTCCCACCGACCACATGATAACATCTTCGGCCCCGCCGAATCCCCGGTCCCACCGAGTCTCTACGCCACCCGCGTATAAAACCTTCGGCCCCGCCGGACCCTCGGTCCCACCGAGTCTCTACGCCATCCGCGTATAAAACCTCCGGCCCCGCCGGACCCTCGGTCCCACCGAGTCTCTACGCCATCCGCGTATAAAACCTCCGGCCCCGCCGGACCCTCGGTCCCACCGAGTTAACATGGCAACATAGTATCAACTAGACACCCCACTATCTAGTTCCACAACACAATCACATAACGCTACCACACACGTACTACAGCAATGATAAAACAACTATTATTAGATATAGTGAGAGAACTCACCTCGAGTGCGCGCCTAGCTTAATAATACAATTCAAGCTTCACAATTACGGTCACCTCCCAGCACCTAAACGCATGTTAAAACGTGTCAATACGAGACTCGGACCCTATGACACGACACACGCTTAAACCGTCACTAAAACTAATTCCCGTTCTCTCAAAACAGGTCTGTTCGGGACCTGTTTCGACCCCTTTAAACCCAGAAAAATCCCAATATTAATTCATGACCAAAAATTCCTCTGAGTTAGGGTTCCAAGGACATATTATACGCCTCCTAACGATTTTTCTACAATTAATTACGGATTTTATAAGATCAGCCCGCAGAACAGCGAAAAACAGCACTTATCAGTATAAAACGACGATTTGGCCTAAGCTACGTTCCGAACTGGATTTTGCACAAAACACAGAAAAGTTTATAGACTCAAAAAGAGAACTTTTGGAACGAAATCACCCCAATCCGAGTTACGAGGAAAAAGTTACAGCTTACGCAAAACAGTGACCGAACTGCAGTTTCTTTTACATAAAATGACGATTCACTGAACTTACGACCAATTTTCCACCTAGCTAGAGGCCGAACCAGTTTTCCGCTAAAACACGGAAAACATGCCCGACCCCGAGCTTGAACCGTGGGCGCCAGTTTCGGCTCAATCGGAGTTACGACAGAAAAGTTATGATCATGCGAAAACTGGACAGCACACTTAGAATTTCCATAAAATCACGATTTATAAAAACGGTTCAAGGCTTAATCGATTCGGGTTTTACGCTACGAGTGTCACCCACTGCCACAGCCCTCCACCCACAGCCACCGCAGCAGCGGCGTGCGGCGGTGGTGGTCTCGCCGGAAAACGAAAAGGAAAAAGGAAAAGAACGAGACGAACGAGAGAGCTACTTACCTCACGACGACGTCTCACCACCGCAACCAAACCTCTCACTCTCGATTCCTCCGACGACAACCGGTGGTGGCGATCTCCGGCGACAGCAGCAGCGGCGGCGAGGGGTGGCTGCCGCTGGTCCTTTCTCCTCTTCTCTCTCTCGCGACACCTCTCTTCCTCTCGCTCCTCGCTGCTCTCTCTCTCTCTCTCTCTCACTCCTCGCTGCTCTCTCACTCTTCTCGCCGGCAGGACCAGCAGCGCCGGCTGCTGGTGGTGGTGGATGGTTCACGGCGGCAGAAAAAAAAGAGAAGAAAGCTGCTTCTCTTTCTTTTCCTTGCGTGCGGCACAACCAAAAAACAGAAATGGGGTGCTTAGGGTTTTTTTTTTGGGATTTCTTTACTTTTGTTTTTCCTTTCACGGCACCACACAACAACAAAAAATATAAGGATTTCTACTATAAACTGCATGGGCCGAAACCCAAATATGGGTTTTTGGCCTTTGACACAAATGGCCCTTCCACTTGCAAGCCTCTCACTCCTAACCAAAAATTCCGATACTTAACGATTTGACCCAACTCGACTAACCAAGAATAATTAAAGGCAACAATTTAAATTGGTTTAAAGATTTATTACGCATTTGGTCAAACTTGCTAACCCCGCTAGTAAAGATTCGCTAAAAGAACGATATTAAAGCAATTAATTAAAATATATAAACATACCGGGACACGGGCTTTACAACTCTCCCCCACTTGGATTAGATTTCGCCCTCGAAGTCTCTGCCTACGAATAGCTCTGGATAGTTCTCCCTCATCTCAACCTCAGGTTCCTAAGTCCACTTGAAACCCCTTCTAAACTTCTCGAATACTATTCTTACTAACGTACTCTTTCTCAGACACTGGGATTATGATCGGTAGAACACCCCGACGATTGAAATCATTACTAGCCAAGCGACTACGGTTGTCCCCCAACCTTAGATATTCCATACATCCCGAGTCAAATCTCAAACTCTAACCACTCTAAAGCTGCTCCCCAGTATACTCTACAGGATACTCGATTACGATCCATCCTATCATTAATTGACGATTAACTTCTACGAATTCTAATAGACTCCAAAGATTTTCAATAAATTATATCAACAAAACATCGACCCCCTGCCGAACATCGGTCCAACCGATTGCAATAACAAACATCGGCCACCCGCCGAACATCGGTCCAACCGATCACAATAACAAACATCGGCCACAACTCTCCGATTATACTAAAGGTGTTTGGCCTCAAGCCCAAAAGTCGACACCTAAATATACCACCTACCTCAAAATGGTTGATGCGCATTTATTCTCTTAATAACAAAGGGCATCAATCCCTTAACCGATACTATTCGACCTACAGTACTAACGCGCGTGGAATACCTACCTTCCACCGTCGACGTATCATCCACACTTGCTCTACGAAGCCAAGTCACACCGTATCGAGGATACACCTTGACGTCTACCTCCCAGGTAACGCCTCAAGACCCAGCACACCGGAACTACCTCCCAGGTAAGTGCCCACAACTATATCCTCCTAGTACCTACTGGAAAGTCTAGGTTAAAACACATGAATACCGGGGTCCCACCCCGAGATACCCAACCGACCATTACCAACGACTGACTAACGTGTCTAAGGATCCAAAGCAAACAGCCTACCAACAACATGCCTATTCCGGATTGACTCACTCACCCAAACATGTAAACACTCAACGTGCAAAGAATGCCAAACGGTGCGACAAAAACAACTCATCAACTAGACTCCACATCGAGCCATTAAAACCGGGCAATTGGCCCATGACTAACTCCAAGTCAAAACCGAGCAAAATGCTCCACGCTTGCTAGACCCATAGGTCGGAAAATGCGTTTAAACAAAGTTTAAGCAAGCAATATTCTGAAATCAACCTTAGTCCCAGACTCAACACGGGTTAAACAAAAGAGTTTTCCAAAAGGACTCACACCCTAAAAATTCTCGAAATGACACATGACACTTAAAAGCACATTTCCCCAAATGGTTTACAAAATATTTTCAACGTCAGGATTTTCATCTCAAAAAGATCGTATGTAATAAAACTACTATTACCTGATCGATAGTTACGCAAAACTGGACACGCTCGTCCCACATAGGAAAATCATGTTGAAAATCGTTCCATTGCAGTTCAGTTTACTCACACAAAAGCAAGCGTAATAAATAATTTCTTTAAAATGAACCGCCTCGATTCCAGTATGGATTGACTCATGACGTGCACTTAAAGTAACCGCTTGACCTTAAACAGGGTGCGACAAAGGTGTGCACATAATTCAAAATAAGTTTCACGACATTTGATTCAAAAATTCTTCTTTTTAATCATAAAAATGACGTGGCACAGGGTTCGCCACAAATTTTTCGCGCGTCAGCTAATCACACAAAACGATGACACGGTTTACAAATATATTTTTGTTAAAACACAACTGTCTCGTGTATGTTTCAAACTTGAAGACAGAAACCAGTCCGCTTCTATTAATTGGAAATATCGACTAAAACCTCATAAAATCTCAAACTGGGGGCAGGCATGCAAGCTTGTAGCACTTCCTCAAGTTTCGTACTTGGGACATATAACGCCAAAACATTATAGTTTAAAATATATTTATCGAAAATGCTCAAAATACTCGTTTCCTCCAAAGCAAAAGTTTTTAATTTCCCAAGAAAAAATGATCGGTAATTCTAAATTAACCGAAAGTCAAAAATCTTACGCATTTATATTTCCAAAATCTAACACATTTTAAACGTATGCATGATGCTCACAACATTAAAACACTCCTTGGATCAAATGGTCTTTCGTTTCGACAAAAAGGAACTAAAGCATTTTCATGCACGACTCGTTCATCAAAATGTCGAGAACAAAGGTTACCCCAGTATGCATACCCCTAAGTCGATAAATCGCATTTTCATGGAAATGTCAATAAAACCTTTAGCTGACTAAAAAGCGCACTAAACAACTCCTTATGAAATGTTAACAAAATTCCTCCATGCATCACCTATGTCACGCATGAATCAATCCACACACTGAACTATTTGCAATAAAACACTTAGTAATACAAACTCTCGAACGAAAAGTTAAGCGACACTGGAATTCCAAACTCATTTTAAACAAATCACCAAAATAGCCTTTATACAGACATCGTGGAATGTAACTTTTCGTCTCAACTCTAACACATGTGGAGGAGTTCCAATGTTAGAGTCTCAATCCATAGTCACTTACCCAACATCTTAACCACCACAAAACACGGATAACATCGTACCCGAAAGAACCGTTGGAAAAATAACGAAAATGAGACAAATTCTAACAAAGTTTGCACTCCCGTGATAAAACGATTTCATACACTTTCAAAACCATATTTCAAAATCTTGTGCGTGTGCTAAGCAGTTCCCAAAATTCCAAAACACCGTCCATACAAAGATTTGAAACACAAGAGTTTGTTAATGCAATCTTATTTTCAAAATAACTTCGTGCATGACTCATTCGGCATTCAACGTCTCGACCCCTACTACTCCGAAACTCTCCGGTCTACTATTGTCATCCAGACATTTAAACCTCTTAAAGCAAGTTGGGAAATCACATTGAATCATCTTACGGGTTTTCCTCAAATCAAAGTCGGCTCTATGAGCCTATGACTCTAGCACAATCTTCCATCTTGGCCCGAAATGATCTGCTTACAACAAATATCATCCTTATCGTCACTCCAAGTGACTAATATTAGAATCGTCTTTCTATTCCAACGACTACTAGTTTAGGACCTTCATCACTACCCCCAATGATCATCACCTCAAAACACTTCGAGTACACACCTGTACTAGTAGGTTTACTATAGTTGTTCCTCCTTGTGATGGCTATTCTGGGTAGACAATACAACGCGTTATTAGCACATAATAACTCATACTAACAACACTCACGCTCAACTCCTTGGATTCCTCGTGACTTCCCCGACTCGAGCATTGATCATGTGCCTCCGGTAGTAGGAGCTCTACTACTACCATCCACACCTATCATCGCCCGTTCCGAGTTCCATCCCAAGGGGTCCAAGTAGTTTCTCGCCGAAACTATACACGTATGCCCGCACCGGCATATGTACACACTCTTCCTAGCTCCCTAGGAATTCCATCTTATCCCACTACCCTTGCTACTACCGAATCCCTACTAATTATAACGGGTGACCTCGCGAATACCCGATTATATGCTGTGCGAAATAAATAGACAGTCGAATACAAGACTCTATCCTAGAACGGTTGGACTCAAACAAGAGCTGCGCAATAGAACTAAATCGAATATTCTAAGGCTATAAATCTCTTACTGCATACAACCTAGAGGGCATCCACTTAGTAACCTATCATAATTAGCATAAACTCCTAATAGCAAGTAGTTCAACATACAGCATAGTGTCCGCAACAGGCAATCTAGCATGCATACTCTATGATCTAGAAAGCAATAAACACTAAGCATTGTACCTTTCCCTTCGGCTCCGGCTGACTGTACACCCTGCGCCCTCGATCACCGTTCCTCGAACGGGTTTTTACTTTTTCTTTTATTTCCAAACAGATTTAATAAAGAATTTGAAAATTCCCCAGCCGCAACTTGAGACCAAACACACCGAGGTGCGTTTGATTCACTCAAGCTGTGCTCTGATACCAAGTTGTAACGTCCCAAAAATTACAAGCAAATTTAATTTTTTTTTTAATAAACAGTTCATTTATAACAACTCATTAAACGATCCCAATGTTCCGGTTGCAAACTCATAATTAATATCTTTATAATAAAAACCAGCGGAATAAACGTTAATTATCAAAACCATAACGCAACCAGCTCTCCTCGCGCGCCAGTGTGTACCCGTCACGCCTTAGAGCCACTCGCACCTGAAACCACAAATTATTGGGAAAGGGTAAGCACGAAGCTTAGTGAATTCAAACACCATAAATAATACAGTTATTCCACACTACCCCTAAAACAGATAGTGACACATAAACGATCATACAGGTCTACGAACAAATCATAAACATGTATATCCAGTTCTATAACCCGTCATGCCTGAGATTGTTGAAGTTTTTGTGAGACCTGCAAGTTCTATAACCAGTTCAGACAATTTAAAAAAATTAAGTCCTGTAAAAGCAAAAGAAACAATTTCTGAACCAAAAACTGAGATTGTTCATTTTGAAAGCAAGATTGCTAATCTTCAAGCAAAACAAGACGAAAATGCAAAAGTTATAAAGATTTTGCAAAAAGAGAAATCTGATTTTCTAAAGGATTTTGAAAAGGTTCAAGAAAACATAAAGTTGTTAGAAAAAGAGAATGTTGATTTGAAAGAGAAAGGCAATTTTAGAAGAAAGATGTTGACAGAGTCTGAAAATAGAATCAAATCATGTGAAATGAAAAAGTGTCAACTCTTGAAACAGATCTATGATTTTGAACAAGTTCTTATACTTGAAAGAGTGAAATTTGAGAAAAAGAGAAGAGACTTTCAAACTGAGAGGAAAGGTTTTGAAACAAAGTCTGTTGAATTATCTTTGAAAATTTCTGATTTGGAGAAAATTGTTGCAAAAGAAAGAAAAGAGTTTGAATGCAAGAAAAATGTTTTTCAAAAAGAAAAGAATGGTTTTGAGAAAAAGAAAACATGAATGTTAAATGAGTTTTCTGTAAAAATAAATGAGTTGGAGAAAGAGTTAGAAGATGGAAGGAAAGAGACTGAAAAGAAGAAGGTAAATGGCTTTAAAGAAAAATGCTTAAAAGATGAGTTTGAGAAGGAAAAGAAAGTTTTTCATTTGGAGATAAGGAGGCTTATTAAGAAATTATCTGATTTATCAACTAAAATAATGATAGAGAGGAAGTCCAAATCTGATTTGCAGTCAAGGTTTGATTTGTATGTTAAAAAGTTTAGGGAATTTGAAACGAAAGTTGTTGACAAATCAAATCATAGTTCAAAAGATCAGATTCGTTCTTCTAATCTGTTTTATGATTCTGCTATTGATAAATCTTATAATTGTTCTTTTAAAAAGATAAAAATGGAATGGAGAGTTAAAGGAACTACTTCCAAGAAAGAAGTGCCAAAGAGTGAAAGGTAACATTGCATTACGTTTATTTCTATTGCTTTGAATGTTTGAATCTTAACAAATTTAATTCAATGATATGATTTTTTTTTAATTTTCATTCAATGAATAAATGTGTGTCAAAGAGTGATTTTACAAGTATTTTGTATTATCTGAGCTATATTTGTTTCAACTTTCACTTCTGAATTAAATCGAAAGGTAAGCAAAACATGAATGAAATTATGCTGAATGCTCATTGTTATGAAATCTATACTTATATAGAATATAATGCTCAAAAAGCCTAAATGTCAGAATGATGGATGGAAACGAAAATATGGGGGAAGTACTACGTTTTAGAACCAAGTGATTGAGATGCAATATATATATATATATAAAATTATTTAGTTTGAAAGTTTGTACCTGTGGCCTTTCTGGTTTGGGAGAGTAAGTCCTAAGGGGTGCTCGACACCTAGTCCCTAAGATCAACTGGTCTGGGATCGGCTGACCCAAATCCTGCAATAGAACCAGATAGAAAGCCATGTTCTACTGGTACAAATGGGTTTAAGATATATCGATGTGGCCTTTCTGGTTTGGGAAATTAAGTTCCAAGGGGTGCTTGTCACCTAGCACCTAAGACCAACTGGTCTGGGATATGCTGACCCAAATCCTGCTATAGAACCAGATAGAAAGTCATGTTTAACGATGTATCTTATTCTTACTAAACTTTTTGATTAAAAGATGCCAATGTGCACAAAATTAAAAGATGCCAATGTGCACAAAATTAAAAGATGCCAATGAGCACACATCTCTTGAAACTTTGGGAAAATACAAAGTCGCAATAAACCTGTAAATTTGTGAAAATCATGATTTTGGACAAATAGTGTGAGTAGAGCAAAGTATTCTTATATGTTTTAGAATTGCATATGCTTGAAGCTAATCATATTTCGCATGCTAAGCACACCAAATAGATTTAATAAAGGGATTGAAACTGAACATCTTTAACTTGATATGCAATGATGACTTGTATTTGAATCCAAACACATGCATTTGATTTCATTTGATTGAAAAATCTGATAAATTTCATTAAGTTGGATTTCTTTTGTAAAATTTTCAGATGATCAAATGTTAGTAGTTATCAAGTGTAGTTCAGTGAATCTTATTTTTCTTGTATAAATGTTTTCATTAAAGCACTATATTTGAAATGAATAATTTTAATGAAATATATGCATACTTTCAGGGGGAGAAAACAAATTGCTCCATAATTCTTATTTTGAGGGGGAGCAAGGTTATTCATTAAGGAGGAGAAAAAGCATAGACTTCATTCGAAGAAAAAGCATCGCTAAAGTTTTGAAAATCAAGGGGGAGAAAAGCTAAAGATTTTGAAGATGATTTTGCTTTCCAAAACTTTAGGGGGAGAAAAGCTAAAGATTTTGAAGATTGATATGGTTTTTGTACAGAAATAACAAAAGAGAGAAATGTTATTTTAAGAAGGAGAAGAGGAAAAGAAAACTGATCGGTTGTTTCTTATAAAGAAATCTTATGAAAGCTGACATGAAGATGAGAATTGTCATTTCAAGGGGGAGCAAAGAAAAAGCAAATATATAACAGAAATCAATTTGGAAATCGTTGCTGCTGCTGATTAAAGACTGACCAGAAGTTGTTAACTCAGATTATTCAGAAGTTCTGAGCAAAAGTTGTCAAAGCATTCAGAAGAGCTCCTTCTGAAGATTGTTCCTGCTCTAAGAATTTGATGATGAAAAGTACAAGTGTGTTTGACAAAAAGGGGGAGATTGTTAGGTCTAGAGTTTTGTCAAAAACACAAGTGTTGAGTTCTGAGTAAGAAGACTAAAGAAGACTCAGAAGTTCTGAGTAGAAGACTCAGAAGTTCTGAGTGAGAAATCTCAAAAAGATTCTAAGTGTTGGATTCTGACTAGAAGGTTCAGAGTTCTGAGTAGGAAACTCAGAACTTCTGACTATGAAGACAAATGTTCTGAAGCGCTTATTCAGAAGTATGTTCAGAATTCATATCTTGGGATATTCTCTGTTATATTCAGTTACTAATTAGGACACGTGTAATTGTTCTATTAGTCTGTTTCTTTTATGTACTGTAGCTTTAGTCTTTCCTTAAACAGTATATATAGGAGTTAGCAACTGTATGCTAATAGATCTTTGGCTAATCTTTCACATAACTTTTCACGCATATCTTTTGAGAGAGAAACTCATTGTAATATCTTGCAATTCACAGATTGTTAATAAATCATATGACCAGTTGCTGTGAATACGATCTTGAATGTTCATTCTATATTGAATCTTGATTATAAGTGACGATTATGAAACCTACAATTGGTATCAGAGCCAATCAACAAACAAATTCGTCCAAGAGTGTGTTTGATCGCGTTCTTGAAGTTTCTTGATCAATTCGTAAATTGATTCCGCTGATCTCAGATCAGGCTACCATCAGTTGAAGGTTAAGGAAGAGGATGTTTTAGAGACTGCATTTCGCACAAGATACGGCCATTACGAATTTTTAGTAATGCCTTTCGGATTGACGAACGCTCCAGCCGCTTTTATGGATCTAATGAATCGGGTATGTAAGCCTTATCTCGATAAATTTGTCATTGTGTTTATCGATGATATACTTATTTATTCCCGATCCCAAGAGGATCATGCGCAACATCTTCGTTTGATTTTGGAGTTATTGAAGAAAGAAAAGTTGTACGCTAAGTTCTCTAAATGTGAATTCTGGTTGCGGGAAGTTCAGTTTTTGGGTCACGTAGTTTCAGAGAAGGGTATACAAGTCGATCCAGCGAAAGTGGAAGCAATTGAAAGATGGGAACCGCCGAGGACAGCAACCGAAGTACGTAGTTTTCTGGGTCTAGCTGGATATTACCGGAAATTTATAAAAGACTTTTCTCGAATCGCGACACCATTAACCAAGCTGACTCGGAAGAATTTAAAGTTTGAATGGAAGGCAGAACAGGACGAGGCATTCAGAATATTGAAGGAGAAACTCTGCAGCGCGCCGATATTAGTATTGCCAGAAGGTTCAGATGATTTTATGGTCTACAGTGATGCTTCTAAACTGGGTTTGGGATGTGTACTTATGCAACGTGGAAAGGTGATTGCTTATGCTTCTCGTCAACTGAAGGATCATGAAAGACAATATCCTACTCATGATATGGAACTAGCAGCAGTTGTTTTTGCCTTGAAGATTTGGAGACATTATCTTTATGGTTCTAAATGTCAAATTTTCACTGACCATAAGAGTCTCCAACATCTTTTTGATCAGAAGGAACTGAATATGAGGCAAAGAAGGTGGTTGGAATTGGTAAATGATTATGATTGTGAAATCCTTTATCACCCCGGGAAGGCGAACGTGGTGGCAGATGCGCTAAGTCGTCAAGAAAGAAGTGGAACGATAAAAGCAATATCTCTTCGAGCTGAACTGCTCCCAAATATTTTTGACGAATTATTGAAATGCCAAATAGATGCTTATCAAGAAGAAAGTTTGAAGTCAGAACGGTTGGTTGGGATATCAGCACTGCTTGGGAAGGATGACCGTGGGTTGTTGTGTATGGGAAACAGAATTTGGGTACCTCGTTTGGGTGGATTACGTGATCGTGTACTACAAGAGGCTCATCAATCTCGATTTTCTATTCACCCAGGTACAAATAAAATGTATAGAGATTTGAAACAATTCTATTGGTGGCCGGGAATGAAGAGAAATGTTGCTAAGTATGTGAAAGATTGTACTACCTGCAAGAAAGTAAAAATTGAGCATCAGAAACCGTTTGGCCAGTTACAACGACTAGATATACCAATGTGGAAATGGGATCAGATCACTACTGATTTTATTACCAAGTTGCCTAGAACTTCAAAGGGATTCGATTCGATTTGGGTGATTGTGGATAGATTGACGAAGTCTGCTCACTTCTTGCCGATAAAAGAAACTGATTCCTTGGAACGTTTAGCTAAATTGTACATTAATGAAATAGTAACTCGACATGGAATTCCAATCTCGATTATTTCCGATCGAGATAGTCGTTTTACTTCTAGATTTTGGAGAAGCTTTCAAAAAGAGATGGGAACGCAGATAAAATTGAGCACATCATATCATCCACAGACAGACGGGCAGAGTGAAAGAACAATCCAGACTTTAGAAGATATGCTCCGGGCTTGTATAGTGGATTTTGGGGGATCATGGGATAAACATTTACCTTTGATAGAATTCGCCTACAACAACAGTTATCATTCTAGCATCCAAGCGGCACCGTTTGAAGTATTGTATGGTAGAAAATGCAGAACGCCTCTATGTTGGAATGAAGTGGGGGAGAAGCAATTGGCATGGCCAGAAATAATACAGTTAACAGCAGATAAGATTACCCAGATTCGGGATAAATTGAGAACAGCTCAAGACAGACAGAAAAGCTATGCTGATCGACGTCGGAAACCGTTAGAGTTTCAGGTTGGGGATTTTGTAATGTTGAAAGTATCGCCCTGGAAAGGAGTCATACGTTTTGGGAAGCAAGGTAAACTCAGTCCGAGGTATATTGGTCCATTTGCAATTACTGAAAGGATTGGGGAAGTGGCTTGCCGATTAGATTTACCTCCAGAATTAAGCAGGATTCACAACGCGTTCCATGTATCGAATTTTAGGAAATGTTTGGTGACATCAGACCAGGCAGTCTCTCTACCAGATATCCAGGTTGTTGAAAAGCTGAACTATGTGGAGGAACCGGAAGCTATAGTTGATCACAAAGTAAAAGTATTGAGGAACAAAGAAAGCAGACAGGTAAAGGTTCAGTGGAAACATCATAGAGGTCAGGATGCAACGTGGGAATCAGAGTCGGAGATGAGAACCAAATACCCTCATCTGTTCTCTTAACAGAATTCCGGGACGGAATTCTTTTAAGGGGGAGATGTTGTAATAACCAGGTATTTTATCTAATTTAAAATTGGTATTTTATAAGTCTTTATTTTAGTATTTTATGGAGTTAAGAAATTGAGGGATAAGTTTTTAGTGTATAATAGAAGCTTAGGGGTGTGTTTTGTCAAGTGAAGCAAGTTTAGGGTTTGTTTGGTATTTTACCCAAACCTCTTTATGAAAACCGACTCAGTAGTCTAAAAGTGGAGAAATATCTCATTTGAGACATAGAAAAGCAAAACCCAAAACTGTGTGTGTGTGTGTGTGGGTTTATTCGGCAAAGACAGAGAGAAAGAGAGAGAACCGTGAAAGAGAAGAAAGAGAAGTAAACAAGATTGTAAGTTGTAATTAAAGGGTTCAAGTTTGTGAAATCAAAGGTATGTTTCTGATTAAAATTTCTCTCTTTTATGAGAATTAGGTTTCTTTTGAACTTTGAAGTGGGTTTAGGTAATTTTAGATGAATTGGTGAATTTTAGTTACAATTTAGGATGTTAAATGGAGTTTAGAACGATTCTGTGCAATCTGGGTAAAAGTTGGATTTCCTGAAAATGAACTGAACTTTTCTGAAAAAAGACGATGAACAGTGTTCTTGAGAAAAGTAGGAATTCGCAAGCCTTGGTTGCGAAAAGTCCACTTTTCGCAAGCAGCTAAAGCGCATAGTTAGGTTTTCGCATCTGTTGGTTGCGAAAAGTAGGGAACTCGCAACCGTGGTTTGCGAGAAGTGAGGTTTTCGCATCTGTTGGTTGCGAAAAGTGAGGAACTCGCAACTGTAGGTTGCGAAAAGTAAACTTTTCATAATAGTGGGTTGCGAAAAGTTGGGTTTTCCTGTTTATGTGTTAAAGAGTATGTATGCTTTAATTTGTTTCAGATATTAAGGATCTGGGTTAAAAGATAATCTATTTTGAAGAAAGTTTGAAGGACCTTGCTTAAAAGATCAGGTGAGTTTTATTTTAAAGAGTATTTTTACTGGAATACAATATGTGAATAATGAATTGTGATAAGTGTATGAATATGTCATACGTGAGTGATTATAATGGGATATTATAATTACGTGAGTATTATATGAAAATATAATACGTGGCCGGGCTTTGGACCGGTGTGATAAATTGGCTCGCAACCAATTGATTTGGCCATTGGTGGAGGGATAAGGTGGAATGAGACAGGTATGATGAATAATTGTTAGTTGGTATTATCTTACGTGTGTGGTATTTGTATTTATATAAATAGTGTTTTATATAAATGAGTTTTGAATGAATTACAAATGTCAGGGATTTACTCACTAGACCCTTAGGTCTAACCCTCATTTTCTGTTTTAAAAATTATGTATTCCAGGTGGTGATTCCAGTAAGAACAAGTAATTAGAATACTTGTTGGCTAGCTTTGGAGAAGATTATCATCATGATGCTACGGATGCTTTTGTAGTTATAATTTTGTTATCACTATGTAATTCAAAGTGGATCAAGTTGTAATGAATTTTTATGTTCAGACTTTAGATGGGACCAAATGTGAATGATGAAGTAATTTGTTGTAAATATGTTATGGAATGTATGTTATATGTATGTTTCGTTTTGCGGGATGTTACACCTACACGCACCTCCTTTGTACTGGTACAACAGTTGGTGTGATTAGCATTTCATCTTCCGGTCCGGGATCCGGTATTCCAGTCTCATTATGACGGTTTCGATCAAACATTGTTTGTATGCTAGCATGCAATCTTCCCATTTTTGCCATTAGATCATCCCTGGTAACAAACTCTGTACCATGTGGCTGGACTCTGCCTCCGGCTCGACCTCCAGCTCTACCCCCGGTTCTACCCCCGACTCTGCCCCTAGTTCTGCCTCCCCTGTCCACCGTTCCTATCGGCGGATTCGTACTATTCGGATTTCTTCCTCCTCCTCGATTCGAATTCCGTGTACCGCTTGCCATTCTGTAGATTTAAACAAGGTTAATATACACATAAGCACATACCCCATATAACAAGGTATTCCAGTTCACACATGTACCTGTAAGATCATAATTACACTGGCCAGGTGTAATATGAAATTACCTTACATGATGTTCCTTCTACCTTTTATACTTAATATCCCAAGGTTCTACAATAATAGGGATATCCTACTTCACATGCAGTTTAAGTCTAGGTACAGATACAAATACCTAAATCCCTTAAACTAAGGCTCTGATACCATTTGTAACAACCCAAATCCCTTATACACAATAAATCACACAATGTAACATAACATTGATATAACAAAAGAAACATCATATTACAAGTACGGTCCCTTAGTCTTTTACAATTAGAAGAAGCCATTCTACTACAAACTTCTTACTAAATACATACATAACATTTAATCATTATAATACAACTGCTAAACATGCCAAAATCTTCGTCATATAATCCTTCACAAAAGCCATCCATCGATTACTCTAATTACTTGCTCTTACGCGATCCACCACCTGGAATACATATTTTTAAAACAAAATGAGGGTTAGACACGATGGTCTAAGTGAGAAAATCCCTGTTAGTTTGAAACCATTTATATAACTTCATTCATGTAAATCACGCAACACAGTCACATATATCCAATTAAGCTCACATGTCATGTACCTTCCCTTCTCATTCCTCCTGGCCATATTAGTTGGTTGCAAGCCAACTAATAATTTACAACGCTGTACAACATCTACAGCCAAACAACGCTATACGGATTCTATAGCCAAACACCGGTCCTAAGCCCGGCCAAAGTATTATAACACAATATAATACTCATGTAAATATAATACCTCAATATATTATAATTCACATATCAACACATAATCACCAATTATCACATTCCCAAACCATACATATATGTATTCCAGTTAAAAAACGCTTTTAAAATAAAACTCACTTGTTTTGATTATTACACACTTTTTAGTCCTCCACAAAGAATTCTGCTTTCACCTTCGATTCACATTATCTGAAACAATCATGTACAAATATTGTTTTACCACTTTGAACACATAGAGCTTGCTAGGACTAAGAGCTTTAGATAACTCTATCTAACTCTTATCCTTAATTGTCTTCCCCAACCCGAACTTAAGTCAAGTCCACAGTACTTTCGATCCTTATTCATTCCCTATCCATGAATTAACCAGACACATGCTACTGGACACTTAAAAGCATCTAAACTCATCAATTAGACCAATCAGCCAAAGTATCCGGAAACCACAGTTTATCCGGACAACGCTACTTTTCCGGACAGCATAACTTTTCCGGACAACACCATTAATCCAGACAACCTAAACAATCCGGACGTCATCCGGACACCAAAGTAATCCGGATACCATCCGGTATCTAATTCTATCCGGAAAACATAGGAAAATAGAACTTACCCGGATGAAGAACTCGTTCGGACACCACCAACAAAGTTACCCGGACACTCCCAACAAAATCACCCGGACACATTCATAGTGTCCGAACATCTCTGACGGTTTGCCCTATTTCTACCCGGAATCCGACTGTGATTTATACCAGATCGATTTTGATGATTTTAATCCGACAGAAACTTCCTATTAGCAATTACAAACATAAATTGTAAAGGAAACATACCTGCAATCTCTTCCAAATACACCAAATGATGCCTTAAGCTAGCTTTTCTTCCTTTCTTCTTTTCTTCCAAAACACACACACACACCAAATTGCTTTTCTAGATAATATCTGCTGTTTTTGAAATATCAGATTAACTAAGGGATAATATTTAACCCATTTTTACCCTTTAAACCCTAAGCTATCCCTTAATGACCCAAAATACCCTTAACTCCTAATTTAACCCAAATTCACCCTAAACATTAATTATGAAGTCAAATAATTTTAACGGAACTAACTTTTAACAAACGAACATACCCGGGGTATTACAGAATAATAAAAAAAATTATCAACAAATTAAAAAGAGAAGGAAGTAGGCAGAACCTGTCCTACTCAGATTGAGTAGGAGGTTAGAGCAGCTCCAAGCATTCAGTAGGAAACGACGACATTTTCATCTTTTTGCCCGGATTTTGCTTCTTCCATGCTTTCCTCCTAAGCTTGTCCTTCTCTTGCTTGAATTCCAACCATTTAACTCTCTCCTTCTTCAGATCTTTCACCTCAGATTGGAGCATTTCCACCTTCTTTCTCAGCTTTTTAGTCTTAGAAACCACACTCTTCTTCTGCTCCTTGAATTCCTCCAAAAGTGTCTCCTTCAGTTCCTCCAAGATGTCCTTTCTTGGAGGATTGTTCCCATACCTCATCAGTCTATCTAGGGCCTTTTTATCCATCATGGTTTTCTCTTTGTTGAAAGAGTCCGAAGGCAACCAAGGGACCTTAACTTGGGACATTTAACAAGTATCGTCAAAAATCAAAGGGGTTGGGTCTTGGGCCTGCTTTAGACAATTAAAACCAATTAAGGCCTGAATTCATTACCAATTAAGACTTGTTAGTTCGTTCAATTTCAACCAAATCAAGGCCTGGCCCAAAATCTTATCAAAACTAACAATAAATGGAAAAGCAAACTAGAAATTCTAAACTAAAACTTAAAATAACTCCCTTTTTTGTATTTTTAATTTGTTTTGTATTTTTTTATATAGATATATATTATATACAAATATAAGCACACACACTTGTTTTCAATTATCGGGCTCGTCAACCGTGTAAGGTTGTGGTGGAGCTGTGATGGGGTCAAAGAAATGTTTGACTCTGTGCCCGTTTACTTTGAAAGTGGTACCCTTATCTGGATCAATTCAATCAATTACTCCATAAGGGTACACTTTGGCAATGCAATAGGGTCCAGTCCATCTTGAATTTAACTTTCCAGGAAAACGTTTTAGTCTAGAATTGAACAACAGGACTTTTTGACCCTCAGTAAACTCTCTTGGAAGAATTTTCTTGTCATGCCATTTTTTGGTGTTTTCTTTGTAAAGCTTGGCATTTTCATAGGAAAAATTCCTATGTTCTTCCAATTCGCACAGTTGCAAAGATCTTTTCTTTCCATCATCATCAAGACTCATATTAAGCTCTTTGATGGCCCAATAGGCTTTATGCTCTAATTCTACAGGCAAATGACAGGCCTTTCCAAAAACCAACTTATATGGAGACATTCCAATAGGGGTTTTGTAAGCTGTCCGGTAGGCCCATAAGGCATCATCCAATTTGGAGGCCCAGTCCTTTCTATGTGGTTTGACTACTTTGGCTAAAATTCCTTTTATCTCCCTATTCGACAATTCAGCCAAACCATTGGTTTGAGGGTGGTAAGCAGTTGCCACCCTGTGCTGAATATTGTACTTTTCAAGAATTTCTTCCAATAAGTTGTTTATGAAATGTGCGCCTTCATCACTAATTAAGGCACGGGGTGTGCCAAATCTAGTGAAGACATGCTTGTGCAAAAATTTAACTACAGTCTTAGCATCATTGGAATGGCAAGCCATGGCTTCCACCTATTTGGACACATAATCTACTGCAACCAATATGTAGGAACAATTATTGGAAATAGGAAAAGGTCCCATAAAGTCTATGCCCCAGACATCAAATAATTCTACTTCTAGAATTCCATTTAAGGGCATTTCATTTCTCTGAGAGAGATTCCCACTCCGTTGACACTCATCACAACTTTTTGCAAAGTTATGAGCATCATCATTCAAAGTAGGCCAAAACAGCCCTGATTGCAAAACCTTTCCTGTTGTCCTACTTCCTCCAAAATGTCCTCCACAGGGTCCAGCATGGCAATGTTGTAAGACTGATGTTACTTCTTCTTTTGGAATACACCTTCTTATCATCTGATCTGCACAAATCTTGAACAAAAATGGGTAATCCCATAAATATTTCTTAGAATCAAAAATGAGCTTTTTTCTTTGGTGCTTAGAGAACTCCTTAGGAATTATTCCACATGCCAAATAATTTACAAGATCTGCAAACCAAGGGATTGCATAATGTTGTACAGCCAAAATTCTTTCTTCAGGAAAGACTTCACAAATATCACTACTATGTATAGGTTCTTCTTGCTTTTCTAGTCTAGACAAATGATCAGCCACTTGATTATCCACACCCTTTCTATCAATGATTTCCAAGTCAAACTCTTGTAATAACAAGGCCCACCTTATTAGCCTAGGTTTTGCATCCTTTTTAGAAATAAGATACTTGATGGCAGCATGATCACTATGAACAACTACTTTTGTGCCAATCAAGTATGATCTGAATTTTTCAAAAGCAAAAACGACAGCCAATAATTCCTTTTCAGTAGTGGTGTAATTGACTTGAGCATCATTGAGAGTTTTACTAGAGTAGTAAATAGGATGGAATATTTTTCCTTTCTTTTGACCTAAAACTGCTCCAACTGCCCAGTCACTAGCATCACACATTATTTCAAAGGGTTGGGACCAATCAGGTGCTATTACTATAGGAGCAGTGACCAATGCTTCTTTCAAAGTTTTAAAAGCCTTTTTACAGTCTTCATTAAAATTAAACACTTGGTCATTCTGTAGTAATAGACAAAGAGGTTTTGAAATTTTTAAAAAATCTTTTATGAACCTCCTGTAAAAACCTGCATGGCCCAAAAAACTCCTGATCCCTTTGATTGTGGTTGGTTCAGGTAAATTGGAAATGACTTCCAATTTGGCCTTATCAACTTCTATGCCTCTTTTGGAAATGAGATGTCCCAACACAATACCTTCTTTTACCATGAAATGACACTTTTCCCAGTTTAAAACCAAGTCTGTTTCTTCACATCTTTTAAGACTATTTTCCAGGTTTTGTAAACACAGGTCATATGATGTCACATAAACTGAAAAGTCATCCATGAAAATTTCCATGGATTTTTCCAACATGTTTGAAAAAATAGACATCATACATCTTTGAAAAGTGGCTGGGGCATTACAGAGTCCAAAAGGCATTCTTCTAAAAGCAAAGGTTCCAAATGGACATGTGAAAGTGGTCTTTTCTTGGTCATCAGGTGCTATGGTAATCTGATTGCAACCTGCGTAGCCATCTAAGAAACAATAAAACTCTTTTCCTGCTAATCTGTCTAACATCTGGTCAATAAAGGGTAATGGGAAATGGTCTTTTTGAGTAGCTTTGTTAAGCTTCCTATAGTCCATGCATATCCTCCAACCAGACACAACTCTACTAGGTATGATTTCATTCTTCTCATTTGGTACAACAGTTACTCCACCCTTCTTGGGTACACACTGCACAGGACTGACACAAGTACTGCTTGCAATAGGATAGATTATACCTGCATCAAGCCATTTCAAAATCTCCTTTTTTACAACTTCTTTCATCACAGGATTGAGTCTTCTTTGAGGCTCAACTGAAGTGAAGTTTTTATCTTCCAAAATGATTTTGTGTTGGCAAATGGTTGGGCTTATTCCCTTGAGGTCAGCAATGGTCCATCCTATGGCTTTTGTGTGAAGTTTAAGAATTTTGACCAATCTTTCTTCCTGTGCAGGTTCTAATGATGATGAAATAATGACTGGCAACTTCCCGGGATCTTCTAAAAAGACATATTTCAGGTGTGAGGGAAGTTGCTTCAATTCTAAGTCTGGTGCAACCTATAAGGAAGGAACAAGAGTTTTCCTATCCTTTTGATCTAAGGTCTCAAAAGCAGCTATTTCCTGTGGTGTTTCTAGGTCCTCAAAATTTTCCTCATCACTATCAGAATCTCTTATCCCTAATATTTCTCCCAAACTTTTCTCTTCACACCAAGTCTCTATCATGCTCAAAGTGGAACACTCTTCTTTCTCTTCAGGGTTCCTAAGGGAATCAAACACATTAAAAGTTACTTCTTGGTCTTGGACTCTCATGGTCAACTCTCCCTTTTGGACATCAATCAAGGTTCTGCCAGTAGCTAGAAAAGGTCTACCTAAAAGGATGGGGATATCTTTGTCGGCTTCAAAGTCTAGAATGATGAAATCAGCTGGGAATATAAACTTATCAACTTGGACTAGAACATCCTCAATTTTTCCTTTAGGCCAGGCTATGGACTTATCAGCCAATTGAAGAGAAACAGTGGTAGGTATAGCTTCACCTATGCCTAAGGTATTGAAAATGGATAAAGGCATAAGGTTTACACTAGCACCTAAATCACATAGGGCCTTTCCTACTTCCTTTCCTCCTATAGAACATGGAATTGTGAAACATCCAGGGTCTTTCATTTTAGGGGGAATCTTACTGGACAACAAAGCACTACGCCCTTCAGTCAGAGCTACCGTCTCATATTCAGTCAACTTTTTCTTTTTGCTCAAAATGTCTTTTATAAATTTTGCATAATTTGGCATCTGCTCAGTGGCTTCAACCAAAGGTATGTTTATGTGCAATTGCTTAAAAACATCAAGAAACTTTTTAAATTGTATTGCTTCCTTATCATTCCTCATCCTTTGGGGGTATGGAATGTAAGGTGTGACTGAACTAGAGGGGTCAATCTTGTGAAGAGTTGGTACAACTACTACTGGACTGGTAGAGGGTGGTACAGCAGGACTACCACTAGATTGTGACACATCAACTACTGTACTTTCTTTGGGCTTCTGGACTTGCTTAGGTTCATTGGGGAACAACAAAGGATAAGCTGATTTGCTAGGAATGGTGGTAATATCAACAGGCATATAACTATCTTTGGACCCACTAGTACTACAGGACTGGTCCACAGGTATTGTAGCAGCAGAATCTGATCTTGTCTCTTGCTTTTCTGGCTCTACTTTGTCTTTTCTGGGATTTTCTGCTAAAGGCCTTCCACTTCTTAATGTCACAAGCTTAATCTGTTCCTTTCCATCTCGGTGTGGAATCTCAATATCACTAGGAAGAGTTCCTACTGGTCTTTTCTTCATTTCCAAAGCCATTTGCCCCATCTGAGTTTCAAGATTTTTAGCAAAACTTTCAAGATTTTTAATTGAGGCCTGAGTTTGGGTCATGAACCCTTTCATCATTGCTTCCAAAGAAGTAGATGACTCAGCTTGTGGGTTGGGCTTGTTGTTTTGGAAAGAAGATGGTCGATTTTGGAAATTAGATTGTTGGTTGTTGTGATTTCTTTGTTGAAAGTTGGACTGTCCTTGGAAATTGGACTGTCCTTGTGGCCTTTGCATTGGAGTATTCTGAGTGGGACTATGCCTTGAAAAATTAGGATGATTCCTCCACTCAGGGTTATAAGTCTGAGAAAAGGGACCTCCTTTGTTATTGTTGTGGACATAATTTATTTGCTCAGGATTGCTTGGACAACTGTCAAAAGAGTGTCCATCTCCACAAAAAGTACACTGTACTGGCAGAACACCAGGGATAGCAGTAGCAGCATTAGCCTGCACAGGTGTGGCTAGATTTTGAATGAGAGTAGCCATATTTGCCAATTGTGAAGTTAATGTTGAGTAAGAATCAGAATCTGGTGTCCCTGTTGTTCTTTTAGTTGGCAGTGCACGTGGATCAGACCACTGTCCATTATTGTCAGAAATCTTTTCAAGGATTTCATATCCTTCGTTGTAGGTACAAGCTGTAAAAGATCCGCTTTCAGTAGCATCAAGCATTTGTTTAGCAGTGATATCTAGACCACTGTAAAATGTCTCTAGCTGTATGCAGTACGGAATGCCATGGTGAGGGCATTTTCTTAACAGCTCTTTAAACCTATCCCATGCATCAGGAACTGCTTCATTGTCCATTTGTTTAAAAGTGCAGATTTCATTTCTGGACTTAGCATTCCTGGTGGGTGGAAAATACTTTTTTAAAAACTTTTCTGCCATTTGGTTCCATGTAATTATAGATTCTGGCCGCAACGAGTTGTACCAGGATCTTGCTCTATCTCTTAAAGAGTATGGAAAAAGTTTTAGTTTTAGAGCATCATCCTGTACACCTGGCAACTTGAAAGAATCTGTAATTTCCATGAAAGACCTGATATGAGAATGAGGATCTTCATGCGCCAAACCAGCGTACTGGCCGTTGATTTGGAGCATGTGGAACATTATCGGCTTGGGTTCAAAATGATGTGTTTCGAGGGTAGGCTTAAGTATTCCTGAATGTAATTGATTTAATACAGGAACAACATAAGTGTTGGTTCCCGGTTTGCTTATACAAGATTGTCAGATCTATTAGTTCGAGTTTATGTTTGATGCGGAAGCGTATTTGAAGAACTACTAGATATGTTTGATAGATTTAGAACACAATATAAATAAACAGTGAACAAGAAATAATATCTCAAAGTTTACTGAATATATATATATATATATCAAGAACATATTTAAGAATAGTGAGTAAGCAAAGCTTTAAAACAGATATGACTCTTAAAGTGTTTAAGCTGTGTGTTCTTGTGATGTTTTTCTCTCTTGTTTTTTTTGTTTTTATATTTCTTGATTCTTGATTAGGAAGAACTCAACATGAGTCTTCCTTTTATACTACTCAAAGGGGACCATAAAGCATGAGCTACTATTCAGAAAGGGCGGTATGAATAGTTGGAAGGATGGCATGAACAGTTGGATGTGATGTATTGCATTTAATGCAGCAGACGTCTATTATGTACTAAGCCCTATTGGGTCCACTCATATTTTGACACGTTGAAGTTGGACAGGGTACGTTGCCATGCAAGTTGATGAACAGGTCCAGGAACAGTAGCAAGATATTATAAATATCTTTGAAGTCTTTGTTGAAGACTGCAGAGGCTCTGTGAAGTGCCACAGAGGTTCTGCGGTTTGGTCCTTAGAAGAACAGTCTTCACCGGATTCCGAGTCTTTGGTCTTGTTTGCGCGTATGACAGAGCTTCTGTAGGACGCCTCTTTAGGTTCTGTAGCTTCTCGACCTTGATCTCTCGGAAAGTTCGGCAGAGCCTCTGTAAGAGGCTTTCTTCACTTAGCCTATTTTTCACTACTTCTAAATACTTCTATGATTCGGAAGATTGAAGCTAACAATCTCCCCCTAAGTAGTGAAAAATAAAAAATTGAACTTGAGTTTAATTAGGCTAAATTAGATAAGACAGAGGTTAAACAATACCTCGAAAGTTCTTTCATTCAAAAATATGCCAGAGGCAATTTACATTTGAGTACAATGAAAGATAAACTTTTGACTTGGTTTGCAGAGATTTGAGGTTTGAGAATCATATTTTGGCATCTTTGAAATCGTTGTAGCTTCTGTTGTCTCTTCCGATTCTTCTGATCTCTTTGTAGAAACTGATGCAGAGTTCTCTTAGGCAGATTGTGGCATCAATCTCTCTGATGAAAGTATCTGCAGCATCTCTATCCATTTTCTCTGTACCTCTGTATTTTACAAGGCTTGCCCTGAACTTGTTCAGAGTACTAGTTGCGTACTTCTGACAATCCATGCACATAAATAGTTTGATTTCGCCTTGTGGGTTTTGAAATACTAACCCGAATCTTGGTTCTGTAATGATAGAGTGGGGCACGGCGTTGGGTGGGCAGCGATCTTCTGGTGGTCGTAAATTTAGATGTTTGAGACCAAGATCCTTTCCCAGTTGAAAATCTATCATACTGAAGATCAGAAGCTTTTCCCTCTTTGCTTTTCTTAACACTTGATAGGCTCTGGTGTTTGCCTCTGTGTTGTAGTTGTCCTTTGTCCATTGCAGAAGGTCAGGTAGATCATAAGGATTGATATTTCTTAGGTCAGCATCAGCGAAGGTGGTTTCTGAATTGTCTTCTTGTTAGCTTCAATCTTCCTAATCAAAGAAGTATTTAGAAGTAGTGAAAAATAGGCTAAGTGAAGAAAGCCTCTTACAGAGGCTCTGCCGGACTTACCGAGAGATCAAGATCAAGAATCTACAGAAGCTAAAGAGGCGCGCTACAGAAGCTATGTCATACGCGCAAAGAAGATCAATAACTCGGAATCCGGGGAAGACTGCTCGACAGAGGACCAGACCGCAGAACCTCTGTAACTCATTACAGAGCCTCTGTGGTCCTCACAATAAGACTTGAAGATATTTACAATATCTTGCTACTGTTACAGGACCTGTTCATCAACTTGCATGGTAGCATGCCCTATCCAACATCGACGTGTCAAACTCTGATTGGATTCAATAGGGCTTAGTACATAATAGACGTCTGGTGCATTAAATGCAATACAGCACGTCTGACTGTTCATGCCACACTTGCAACTGTTCACGACATCCGTTCAACTATTCATCAGTACCGTCTGAATAGTAGCATATGCTTTATGGTCCCCTCTAGAGTAGTATATAAGGAAGACTCATGTTGAGTTCTTCCTTATCATATATAAATACAACATCACAAGAACACAAAAGCTTATTCACCTTAAAAGTCATATCTGTTTTGAAGCTTTTCTTACTCACAGTTCTTAAACCTGTTCTTATTTTATATATTCAGTAAACTTTAAGATATAATATTATGTTCACTGTTTATTTATATTTTGGTCTAAATCTATCAAACTTATCTGTTAGTTCTTCAAATACGCTTCCGCATCAAACATTAACTTGAACTAATAGATCTGATAATCTTGTTTAAAGCAAAACGGGAACCAACAATTGGTATCAGAGCAAAGCTTGATTTTCAATATCAAGTGATCCTCGTTTTACAACTTTTATCTGATAGATTATTTTCTCTCTTCATCACCATATTTCTGGATATTAGTTGTACCCAGAAAAACTTTTAGATCACATACATAAATCCTCCATCAGATTATCCTTTTCTCAAAATGACAAATACCAATAACTTTTTTACTGCTGGCTCATTAACTAAACCTCCTACTCTTCTTAGAGATGAGTATCCTCAATGGAAAATAAGAATGGTTCATTTTTTTGAGGGTACTGAAAAAAATCTCAAACAATATCTTTATAATCTTCCTCCGGTTCCTATGATAACTATGCCACGTGTACCAGCTACTGATGAATCTCTTGAAATCCCTGAACATAAAAAACCTAAGCCAAAAGTAGACTGGTCAGATGAAGATAAGGCAGAAGATGAAGTTTCACAGAAAACGAAAAGAATATTAATCATGGCTATCCCCAATGAAATATTTCAATCTTTAGATGCATGCGAAACAGCGCACGATCTTTGGAAAGAATTAGAAAGACAACTGGAAGGGGGTGCTAAAACACAGAAGAACCGAATAGCACAATACATAAACGAGTATCATGCCTTCAGAGCCTCTGCAACAGAATCTCTGCAAACAACATACGATCGGTTCAACTCTCTCATAAACAAATGCAGAAAGTCTGGTATTCACAAAACCACGAAAGAAAATAACGTCATGTTTCTAAAGAGCCTGAACGATGAGTGGCTTCAGTTGTCTATGTCTTTACAAACAAATCAAGATCTAGACTCCTGGACACTCTCTGATCTCTATGGAACACTAGCCGCACAAGAGCCTCAAATAGCTCAAGCTAAAACACTAACCATTGTACCATACGCATTGGTTAGTAAATCAACAGAGGCTACGGACAGACCAAGAAATGAGAGATCTACATAGGAGAAAAAGAAGGAGAAAAAGAAGATGGTAATGATTGATAGCGAAGAAGACGAGCTGGTAGAGGAAGAAATAACTCTTGCACCATTAGCTAAATCAATGGCTCTATTGACAAGAGAGTTTAGAAATAACCAAAGGAATTCTGGTAGAAGAGATGATGGAAGAAGAGAAAAATCAAGTAACCAACAGAGGTCAGACTACAGAAATGATGACCAACAGAGGTTGAGCGACAGAAGCTACAGAGGAAATGACCGACCGAGATCAGATGACAAGGTAGGCCACACACAAGAATGCTACAAATGTGGTAAGCCTGGTCATTACGCAAACGAATGCCGAACAGAGAAAGGTGGAGACCAACAGAAGTCCGAAGATAGAACTGGAAACACCTCCCAAGGTTGTTTCAACTGCGGCAAGCCAGGTCATTTCGCAAAAGAATGCAGAAGCAGACAAAATCGCCCACAAAAGGACTCAACTTTTTACAAAAAGAAGGCTGAGTATTATGCGCAAAAATCCCTAATGGCGAACAGAGGGCATTCTGAGGCAAACAAGGAGGACTTCGAGTCAGACTCTACCTCTGACGATGAATTCCCCACCAATGCCCTGTTCTGTGGCATGGCAGAAGTTGACTCCGGCACTGACACTGAGGTATCCATTTCAAACTCTACCTCGAGTATTAATACTGTAGATGATGATTTATTTAAACTTAACATTGAACTGAAAGAAGTAAATAAAAGCATTCAGAAAAGGCTAACCTTTAATGAGAGAGAAGTAAGGCTTCTCACTCAAGAAAAAGCCAAAATCTTTGAAGAAAAAGAAAAAATCGAAAAATATTGGAGCAAAAATGTAGATCCTTTAAAAAGGCAAATTTCTGATCTAACCTATGCTTTAAAAATCAAAACAAAAGAACTTTCAATTTCAAGAAGTGAAACAACAGACATAAGAGCTCTCAAAGAATACTTTCAAAAAGAAAGAGAGGTACTTTGGCAAGATCTTTTAAGAAGAGAAGTTTTACTTAAAAACTATAAAGATGCACAGAAGGTATATGAAAAGGTAAACTCTCAAATAGCAAGACGAGGTATAGGGTACAGTGATATTACCTTAGGAGTTGAAAATAAACAACTAAAACCTTTGTCTTCTCTATTTGTTTTGGGAAAAACTAACAAACCAAACTTTCCAAACTTACTTTCTGTAAGTAAAAGGGTTAAAATCTCTGTAGAACCTCACTTGAGGAAACATACAAAGATGATCAATGTATGGTTTGAAAACACAGATTCATCATCTTCAACCTCTGTCAATAGAGGAATCAAACCAAAGAAATATCTGAAAACACAAGATCAGATTGGTATCTTTAAGTTTGGTAAACCAGAGACTCAAACACAGGTCGCTTTTGTCTGCATGATAAACGATGAAAAGAAATTATCAGTAGAAGCTCCTGAGTTTAAACCCATCTTTTCAGAAGAAAAACTTGAAAAATCTATTGAAAAAGAAATTTTGGAAGTTTTGAAATCAAATGTTTTAGAAAATCTCAGTACATCTTCTATAGATCAAATTCTCGCTGAAAAGATCTCATCAGATACCTCTGCCATCCATGAAAGTCATTCTACAGAGGAAGAAAGCTCGTACGATACTTGCCCAGAAAATCGAGCCTCTGTCGAAAGAGATGACTCAACCTCTGTATATGAGGACGATTCAACCTCTGACGACTCAGAGACTGATTCTAAATCAGGGATAGTTCACTATGACACAGAGGATGTTAAAATCTCCTCTGAAGTTCTTAACAGAACTATTTCTCCAAAAGAGAAAATCACAGAGATACCTATCTGCCCAGATTTTCTGAACATGTATTTAAAAGTCAAAACCTCTGTTGAACTTGATATATTAAAGAAGACCTCTGTAGATCCTAAAAGTTCAAACATTTCAAAACCTTTGAAAATTAAAGAGAATCCCACTTGGCAACAAAAAGGAAAATGGCCTGAAGCTAACAATACGGACTGAAACAGGCTCCAAGAGCATGGTACGAACGACTTTCTACCTTTCTTCTAGTCAATGGCTACAACAGAGGTACAACAGAGGTACAACAGATACTACCTTATTCTATAAACATAAAAAAGGTGAGATGATGCTTGTACAAATCTATGTGGATGACATAATTTTCGGGTCTACTAATTCAGAAGAATGTAAAAGTTTTGAAAAACTCATGCAGAGTGAGTTTGAAATGAGTATAATGGGAGAATTAACATTCTTCCTTGGACTTCAAGTCAAACAAACTTCAGAGGGAATTTTTATAAATCAAGCCAAATATGTCTCTGACATTCTGTCAAAATATAACCTCTCTGATACCTCTGCAATGAAAACTCCAATGGCCACTGGAAATAAGTTATTCTTAGATCCAAATGGTATCTCTGTAGAATGCACTCTCTACAGAGGCATGATTGGATCTCTGTTATACTTAACAGCGAGCAGACCTGACATCATGCATGCCACATGTCTTTGTGCACGTTATCAAGCTAATCCTAAGAAATCACATTATGATGCTGTGAAGAGAATCTTTAGATACCTAAAGGGGACCAAAAATCTCGGTCTCTGGTATCCACAGAACTCTGGTTTCAGTCTTAAAGCTTATACAGATTCAGACTATGGAGGATGCATGCTCGACAGAAAGAGTACCTCTGGGAGTTGCCAATTCCTAGGTGGTAAACTAGTCAGTTGGACCTCCAAGAAGCAGAATTGTGTCTCAACATCCACTGCAGAAGCTGAATACGTTGCTGCTGCTAGCTGTTGTTCTCAGGTTCTATGGATGAAAACTCAGCTAAAAGACTACGGCCACATCCTATTCAAAATACCCATCTTCTGTGATTCCAAAAGTGCCATTGCTATCTCTGCCAATCCTGTGCAACACTCAAAAACCAAGCATATCGATATAAGGTACCATTTCTTGAAACATCATGTTGAATACGGTACAATTGAAATGCATTTCGTACCAACAAAATATCAACTCGCTGACTTATTCACCAAAGCACTAGACGAGAAAAGATCCAACTTCTTGGTGGGTAAGTTAGGAATGATAAACATGGTGTGACAATCCTCTGTAAGTATAGATTTATATTCTGTAAATATGTACAAATTTCCTTTATTTTTGCTTTAAATTAATTTATTTCTGTACGTAAGTTCTCAATCTTAAATAGTTCTTAAAATCACAGAGCTTCTGTAAGTCAACTCAGAACCTCTGACGACCCCTACAGAACCTCTGGAAAACATGACCTATGTTCTATGCAAAACTTATCATTCTTTGATCCAAGCATAGGTCAAGGGGGAGCAAAAGGAAATTACTTGATCTACAGAGGTGATTAGATCAAGGGGGAGCAAAAGGGGACCCTGAAATGATCTAAAGAGATAAAACTTTCAAGGGAAAGCCAAAGAAGAATGTCGATGACTCAATATCGACAGAAGTCAGACATCACTGCCGAGAAAAGAAGAACCAAAAGGTATGTCTCTCGCACAAAAGGTATTATAAAACAGTTTTCTAGGACAAGAATTGTCAAATATGTCCTAAATATACTGTGAATAACATTTCAAAAATCAAAAGCTCAAAAAGTTACACAAAATTCGAATTAGGAGAAAATTTAAGGTCATAGAGCTTCTGCTGAGCTCAACAGAGGTTCTGCAAGAAATATGCTCTGTAATCGCAAATTAACCCTCTGTCGATCTTTTGGAATGTTATCTCGGAAACCGAAAACACAAACCATGACCTTCTCGAACAAACCGTTCTTTCATAACAGTTTTCTCGGACACAAACTTTCAAATATGTCCGAAAAACATCTCTTAAACCAAATCTAAAAATTGGATGATCAGAAAATTTAATAAAATTTTTGTTATGAGATTTTTTCCCTCATAGAGCTTCTGCTGGCCCTCACAGAACTTCTGCAAGTTCCAACAGAGCCACAAAACCTCTGCGAGCAAATATCTTGACTAAAAATCCTATTTGATCCTCTCCAATATCTTTACAAACGTTTTGGTTAAAGAAGAACCCCACAGAAGTCATGATAACAATGAGATATATGAAAAAGGTATAAACATCAAAGATTTTCAAGATCACAGAGCCTCTGTAAACTACAGAAGCTCTGTCAATCTGTTACTTGGGCATCTCTGTAGTAATAACGGTTACTTTTACTGAGAGTGAATTACATGTGGCTAAGAATAACCCCACGCGCCTAGCATTAATGGGGCGCGCACGACGTCCTGTCATCCTCTGACATGGCCTACGTGTCCTATTTTCATTGGGCGTACATTAAACGTTTTCTGTGGAAAGTTGAACCCGCCGTTCTAACTTGAGTACGGATTCCAAATTTTAATCCATTGCCATATATTTTACTCTTTCGAATTCTACCGTTTTACCTTCATATAAAAACCAAGCTTACCCTCTCATAAACCTTTTACAAACTCTCATTCTTCTCCGGCGACACCCTGCAAAAAAACCTGCAAGTTTCTTATTCTCAGTACCAAATGGCTTCATCTTCTCAAGCTATCTCCCCTGCACAATCTCCGGCGACCTCAACAGATCATTCACCGGCTCATTCTAAACATTCAGAAAACCCCAACCCTGCCCAAAACATTGAACTAGAAGATTCCGGCGACTCAGCAGACTTTGCTCCGACAACACATCTGCAAAACTTCATAGCAAAGGATCACTTCGAAAAGGTACTACCAATCAAATCCAACAACTGCTATTTGGTCCCCTCACCCACTGCTTTCGGCGAAGCCCATGCCATTCTTCTGAACATAATGGAAAATCACATCCTCTTCCCTCTACTCTCAAGAACCCCAAACAAAATACCAGTCAGATATCTGAACCAGTTTTGGCAAAGCTGCCGATTTGATAAAGACGATTATATTATCAAAGGGTACATTTCAAGACCCGACAAATCTGAACATCTTGAAATCAAGTTCAACAGAACAATATTCTCACTTGAGTTCAACCTACCCACAAGGGGTCTTCTGGGTTTGAAGAAATATGCAGAGCAACCAACAGACGACGAGCTCTGTCGCTTTGTAGAAATGCTTGGGTACAACACACAACTACGGAAGAGAAATGACTTCCGCAGAGGAAGATTACCACCTCTGTGGAACACTTTGTTCTCTATTCTTAACAGATGCCTGACAGGGAGGATAGGCAGTATTGACCAGAGCTCACATCAGATATTGACCATCATGTATGGGGTTTACTATGATCTCCCACTGGATTACGCGACCATAATGATGCAAGAGATCATTAACACCATCGACAGAAAGAACAACACAAGAAGGGTCAAAGAGAACGATCCTAAGTTTCTACCACCTCTACAATTCCAACGAATACTGGGAGTCTTGTTCGAACCTCTGTTGCTGATACAGAAATGGCCAATGGAAGGGCCAATTCCCAAACAGTTCCCAATGAGCAAAAATACCCCCACTGATCATGTAGATGGTTACTCACACTGCAGACCTCTGTCAAAGAAACTTCTGAAGTATTCCTCGAATTAAACCCTTAAGAAAGAGTATATACGCGATCATATAACTCCTAAACCGAGTCCTATGACACCCCCGCGTTTAGATGTCCCCCTCGAAACAATGATTGCAGAACCTCTTTCCACTCAAGAGGAAAGAGATAACAAATTAGCAAAACAAATGGCTATTCAACTTAGCTTCATAGCCAAACGTGCAGAGCTCATGGGAAAGAAGTCCTCTTCAAAAACCTCTGCATCTACTCCAAAAGCAAATAAGAGAAAAACTGCAGAAGGCACCTCTACAAGCGCTGCAAAAGATCAACCTTCACCTCCTCATGCCACAGAAATTGGCTCCTCTGTTCCTCCATCTTCCCCAAAACAGAGGAAGAAAAGAAAATCGAAAATCACAGAGGAAGGGGCACCAAAACCCAAGAGGAGGAAAACCAAAAAGAAGCATGGTAAATCACTTGAAAAGTTGGTTACCATTGCAGAAGAAGAAGAAATCGCAGAAGAAAGAACTGCAGAAGAAGATGCAGAAGAAGGGATGGCAACAGAAGAATATCAATCACCCTATCAATCTCCAGATAGATTTGCTCACCAAGGAGACCTGAACGACTTCCTACAGAACCCTGACATTGCCAACACCCTAAATACAGCAGGGTGGACGGCATAACCTCTCGACCACCACTCCCCAGAAGAACAATATTTCTCCATTTCTGGCATTGACACACATCTGCAAGAAGATGACACAACACCCAAAGATCAACCAGCTAACACACCTATTATCCTACAGAACCCCTTCATTCAACAAGGATTGGACGGCCACAGAAAGAGTCCAAGCACAGCTACAGAAGAAGAAATAGAGGAAATAGACATGTCAGAAGAAGCTATCAAAGAACGGAATCAAAAGAACGCAACTGAGTGGAATAGAGAAAAGGTTAAGGAAATCATAGAGAAAATGGGAGAAAAAGAAAAGGGAAAAGAAAAAGATGCCGAAGTTGAAGAAGGCACAAATCCCTCACCCCCTCCCAGTGCAACCCACATATCTAACTCCGCAGGTCTAGCTACAGAAGGAGTTATTGAAATAGAGCAGCACAGCTCGATCCAAACCTAACCCAACCAGCCAGAAGTCACTCTTTCGACTTCTGCGCCCACAAAAACCGGGGAATCAATTCCTAGGGAGTCTCATCAGAGAGACTCACCTAAAGTTCGTGATCTCCTCTGCCACACACACACAACTAGGGCCAACACTTCTTTCAGAGAGAAGTAGTGAGCACAACGACGAAGAGACTCTAGACAAGTCTCCGAGTCAACAGAAGGATAATCTAGTACCTCTGAAGTGGATCTAGACAATGTCATTCACAGAACTTCTGTAGAGTCTGAAGCACTAGATGCTTCTGCTCAAGGATCAGATGGAAATCATTCCACCCCCATCGTACAAACAAGGGTGAACGAAGGTGTCCCAGGAACAGGGACTCACTCTGGAGACGAATGTGTTCCTCCAGAGGTTACACAAGGAACACAAGTATCAAGGGATGAGTTCCAAACCCTTGTCACCTCTGTGAACCAAACAATGAAAGAGTTGCAAAGCTCTTTCAAATTTTTTGCAGAGACAACATCGACGGCTATCCTGAAACTAAACACCAAAATGGACAATCTGTCCACAGAGGTGAAATCTGCCATCTCAGCGATGAAGTCTTCTGCCGAAACTACTGCCAAAGCAACAGCCACTTCTGCCGCTCAAGAATTCGGAACAACTGCAACTTCTGCGTTCAAGGACTCTGTCAAAAACTTCCTTGAACAAATGAATACGCAATTCAACAGAGCAGAGGGCATTACTCCTGCAGATCTACAGAATGCCCTAAAACAAGTACAAGCAGAGGCAATGCGCAACACGACAATGATGCAGCCAAAAGACTACATGACCAGAGCACAGCTAACAGAGCTAGGACAGAACGTCATAAACCAGGTCACAGAATTCATTGTCTCCTTCACAACAGCAAATGCCAACTTTGTCAAAGATTTCAGAAGAAGTGTTGGCAGAATGCGTTTTAAAACAGAGGCAGAGCTTGCGACTCTACTTGGCCTCTGTGATGACGTCTGTGAAAAGTTGATAGCAGCAGGAGCAGAATTACCGAAGAAAACCAAAGCTTCTTGCAGAGCAGAGTGTAGTTCTGATAAGAGTCAGGATGATTCTGATGATGACCATCCTGGTCCATCAGATAATCCTGAGGGGGATAATACAAGGGAGAAAGCTACGAGCAGAGGAATACAAACTCCACCAATCGCAGCAGAACCAATCAGTCAAGCTCCTCCAGAACAAACCCAAGATCAACAAACAAACTCAACAGCCCACAGAGACAACACCCATCTCTGTGGAATCAAGTCCTGAAGAAACAAATTTTCCAGAAGCTGATCAGCAACCCACAGAGGCAACAACCACCCCTTTGGTAATCATTTTGGAAGAAAGTCCTTCAACAAAATCAACAGAAAAACCCCCAACCATACCAAGAAGAAAGTCAATTGCCACCAAACCAAAAAGAGCAACGACCTCTGCTTCTGATATTCTGAAAAAGATGCACAATACAATGACTTATCGAATGTCACAGAGAGAAGAAGAAAGGCACAGGTTCACACTAGCTTTCAAAATGGCAAGAAGATTCGACATACCTCAATCCACAGAAACCGAGATTACAGAAGAAGTCACCAAAGAACCTCCTGAAGAGGTTACAGAGCAAAGAAAGCCAACAGAACCAACGCCACAAAAGTCCTCTAAAAAACAAGTGTCAAAACCTACAGAGGCAACCCCCATCAAGCCAACAGAAGCACCAACCTCCAAACCTACAGAAGAAACAGGTTCTGCACCTCCAAAAGCCAAAGATAAAGGCAAAGCAATACTGACAGAAGAGCCCAAGAAAAAGAAATCATTGCCCAAGCCTACAGAGAAATTGATGAAGAGCACCTTTGATGCCTTCCAAACTCCAAAACCTGAAGAAGAGGAGGCATATGGATTGAAGCCTCTGTCAGACATTCTTCTAACCGGTAGAACTGCAGAAGTTGTTCAAAAGATGGAGAGTCTCAGAAGACAAATACCACAACCTAGTCCAACACATGAAGAGATGGAAGAAGTGGTATACAAATACCTCTATAAACAATCCTTTCAGACCAATCATCCTACAGATCATGTGACAGATCCAAGGATCATAGAAGAATTTGAGAACATCTTCACAAGGACAAAGCCAAGAACCAAAGCAGATGTCTTCTCAATCCACAAGATCAAAAAGGTAATCTTCTGCAGGTTCTCCTTTACAAGAACCTATCCAAGGGTCAGGTACAATCTTTACAAAGTCAGAAGAGAGAACAATTCAGAAACCACCTTCGCTGATACTGACCTAAGAAATATCAATCCTTATGATCTACCTGACCTTCTGCAATGGACAAAAGACAACTACAACACAGAGCCAAACACCAGAGCCTATCAAGTGTTGAGAAAAGCGATGAGGGAAAAGCTTCTGCTCTACAGCATGATAGATTTCCAGCTGGGAAAGGATCTTGGTCTCAAACATCTGGATTTACGACCACCAGAGGATCGCTGCCCACCGGACGCCGTACCTAACTCAATCATCACAGAACCAAGATTCGGGTTAGTATTTCAAAACCCACAAGGCGAAATCAAACTATTTGTGTGCATGGATTGTCAGAAGTATGCAACTAGTACTCTGAACAAGTTCAGGGCAAGCCTTGTAAAATACAGAGGTACGGAGAAAATGGATAGAGATGCTGCAGATACTTTCATCAGAGAGATTGATGCCACAATCCGCCTAAGAGAACTATGCATCAGTTTCTACAAAGAGATCAGAAGAGTCGGAAGAGACAACAGAAGCTACAACGATTTCAAAGATGCCAAAATCTGATTATCAGACCTCCAATCTCTGCAAACCAAGTCAAAGTTTATCTTTCATTGTACTCAAATGTAAAATGCCTCTGGCATATTTCTAAATGAAAGAACTTTCGTGGTATTGTTTAACCTCTGTCTTATCTAACTTAGCCTAACTAAACTCAAGTTCAATTTTTTATTTTTCACTACTTAGGGGGAGATTGTTAGCTTCAATCTTCCTAATCAAAGAAGTATTTAGAAGTTGTGAAAAATAGGCTAAGTGAAGAAAGCCTCTTACAGAGGCTCTGTCGGACTTACCGAGAGATTAAGATCAAGAATCTACAGAAGCTAAAGAGGCGCGCTACAGAAGCTCTGTCATACGCGCAAAGAAGATAAATAACTCGGAATCCGGGGAAGACTGCTCGACAGAGGACCAGACCGCAGAACCTCTGTAACTCATTACAGAGCCTCTGTGGTCCTCACAATAAGACTTGAAGATATTTACAATATCTTGCTACTGTTACAGGGCCTGTTCATCAACTTGCATGGTAGCATGCCCTGTCCAACGTCGAAGTGTCAAACTCTGATTGGATTCAATAGGGCTTAGTACATAATAGACGTCTGCTGCATTAAATGCAATACAGCACGTCTGACTGTTCATGCCACACTTGCAACTGTTCACAACATCCGTTCAACTATTCATCAGTACCGTCTGAATAGTAGCATATGCTTTATGGTCCCCTCTAGAGTAGTATATAAGGAAGACTCATGTTGAGTTCTTCCTTATCACCTATAAATACAACATCACAAGAACACAAAAGCTTATTCACCTTAAAAGTCATATCTGTGTTAGAGCATTATTGTATTCAAGATTTATTGTAAAGTCTTGTAATTTGTCAAAGCTTGTAAAGTCAAATGTAAAAGTCAAAGTCATGAAAAGTCAAAGTAGATTAGATTTAATGCTTTGTAATCCTAGGTATAAATAGGATTAGTTAGCTTAGTTGTTAAAAAAGTCAAAAGAGAGCAATTCATTAGTGATCTTAATTGTAATATTCTAGAGAGAGAAGTGAGAGCATTCTAGAGAGAGAAAGTGCATCATTCTTATGTAAATCTCTATTATGTTCAAGATCAATGGATGATTTGATGATTACCTAATAGAAACTGGTTTATCAATTGGTATCAGAGCTTTGGGAGATTGATTTTATGTGCAAAATTCGTCCAATTTCTTGAAGATTTGAAGATTTTTTGAAGATTTTTGAAGAAAATCTCCATTTTTGAAGATCTTGAAGAACACAAATGGGTTATGCATTTCTTGTTCGTTTTTAGATTTGATTTTGATTTCAAAGTGTTTCTCCATCATTTTAAATCTGTTTTGCATCATCAATTTCATAAAAACAAATCAAGATTTGATCAATTTGAAGATTTTTGAAAATTTTGTGTTCTTGAGAAAAAATGGGCTGTGAAAAATTTTGGAGTTTGATTTTGCAATTTGTTGGTAATTTGATCCATTTCTGTGCAAAATCATGTCCAAAATGTGTTTTTAGACATGTTTCAATCATAAATTTGAAGTCTTAATGCATAAATTTCATTTTTGAAAAATTTGATTTGAATGTGTTCTTGAGGTGTTCTTCATGTTCTTGAAGAAAAGTTTTAAATCTGAGTTTTTTGATCCATTTCTGTTGATGAGATGTTATTAAATGGTGTTTGTGATCATTTTGATCTTAAAAATCAAATAACCAACTTGTTTGTCAGTTTTTGATTTTTTTGCAGAAAATCAAGAGGTAATCGTGAAAGATACAAAAGAAGAAAGAAAGATTGACTTTCATAAGTCAACAATAGCTGCAATCATAAATTTTGTTTTTCTTTTAATTTTGTATCGATTACGTGTGCTACATGTGTGTGTTTAAAAAGAGAAATGTGTGATGTGTATGCTGACGTGGTGTTTAAGTATGTGACGTGGCAAGTGAGAGTGTGCCATGCGTGTGTGAGTGTGTGTTGAGAGTGTGTATGGAGTGTGTCATGCGTGTGTGAGAGTGTGTTAGTGTGTGTAATACATGTCATGTGTTAAAGTGTAATATGTGTGTCGGTGTATGTTTTGCAGAAAAGTAAACAACTCCAAAGAGCATCTCATTTCTGTCAAGAACTCGATCTCCATTGCATACGAAATCAGGATTTCGAACCCTTCTTGAAATGAATTCGGACCATCAGAATTCGGATCCTTCTTAAAACCAAGAATTCGAACCCTTCTTAAAACAAGAATTCGAACCCTTCTTGACCAGAATTCGGATCCTTCTTAAAACCAAGAATTCGAACCCTTCTTAAAACAAGAATTCGAACCCTTCTTAAGACAAGAATTCGGACCCTTCTTGAAACTAGAATTCAGACCCTTCTTGAAATCAAGTACGAAACCATCTCGCCGGAAAATCTAGTGGGTCTTCACAAATCAGTGTTTGATCGAGTTTTGTTGCTTGGATTCGATTGATATTTGTTTTAGGATAGCATTGCAACAAAAATTATCGAATTTGGTTGAGTGACGAAGAAGATATTAAAGTCTGAAATCTTCGCCGGAGCATCGCCGGAAAACCGGGCTTCGCCGGAAAATTTGGTGGGTCATCGAAATATCGTGCATGATCGAGATTTTGTCGTTGGAATAGCTTGGTAATCGTTCAAGGATCATAACAAAATAAATGTCATCGATTTTGGTTGAGAAACGAAGATGATATAGTTGTCTGAAATCACTCGCCGGAAAATCGTTTCTTTGACAGGAAAATCGTGGGTCACCAGAAAAAGTATTGCATGATCGATTTTAATTGGTTGGATTTGATTTGTCCTCGATTAGGGAGTGCAATGCAACAAGTTTCGTCAATTTTGGTCGAGAATTGAGCAAGAAAACTGAAATCTAAACTCTCAGATCGTTGTGGGGTTTTTTTTAGTGAAGATGATGAACAGTACTAACGGAGGTCGTTAGTACTCCGTTAGTTTTCTGACAAATTCGGTCCTTTTTCCATTAAATCAGTCAGAGTCAGTTAGTATTGTTCCGTTAGTTGGTTAGTTTTGTTACATTTTGAGTCCTTTTCGTTAAGTTCTAGTTTGAGTCAGTTAGTGTCATTTTACTAACAGTCAGTTAGTTTTTCCGTTAGATTTGTTACATTTTTGGTCCTCAGTCAGTGTTTTCTGTTAAGACAAGTTTAGTTAGTTTTAATTTTGTTAGTTTTAGTCCTTGCAGTTTAGTTTGAGTTTATTACATTTTTAGTCCCTGTAGTTTTAAAGTTCTAGGTTTTTACATTTTCAGTCCCTTGACTTGTTAGTTTCAAAATTTTACACTTTTAGTCCTTAGAGTCTTAAGATTCAGTTTTTGTCATTTTTAGTCCTTGTTTTTGTTGAGTCTTAGTATTTTTCATTTTAGTCCCTATATTTTGTATTTTTGACATTTTTAGTCATTTTTGTGTTGAATTTTTACATTTTACCTGCTTTTATACGTAACTGACATATTTTTCTTATTTTGCAGGTTTATCAATTAAAGTCCAATATTTCCGCGCAAATTTTTCAGAATTAATTTTTGGAAGACAAATTTATAATTTGTTTTTTCAAAAAAAAATTTCAAATTTTTTTTCTGACTTTAATTGTGTTTTCTGTTTTTTAAGAGTGTGCACATAATTCTAACTTCTAAGCGAAGTTTCTCTTGACGATCACTCTATTAGGTATATTTTTGTAAATATTTTTTGTATTTTTCATCTAATTTTTTTTGTGTTTCTTTTCAGAATTCTCATCAAAGATGTCTCACATAGAGAAATTACGTGGGGGAAAATGGTATGAAATAGAGAAAGAGAGAAAATGGACTCTTTCTGAAGCTAAAGATGAGATCAAGCGTCTTGATGGTTTGCTTTCTAGATACATAAAATATTCTCATGATGATGAAGGAAAAATTACAAAGCTCAAGTCTGAGAAAGCTACTTTAGAAGACAAAACCTCTTCTCTTGAGTCCGAACTGAAAGATTTGAATGGTAAGATTGTAGTTCTTGAAGAGAAGAACAAGACACTTGACATCTCAACTCATCAAGATGACATGAAGGAGCTTCAAGGGAGTATAAAAGCATTGAAGGAAGAAAATGCTAATCTGAAGAGACAAATTTTAGACATTTCTTCTTCAAATAATAAACTTATTAAAAGAGTTACTGATCTTGACGTTTATATTGCAGATCTTGAATCAAAGAAAGACAACTCAAGTCTGCACAATCAATTCGAGAATCTTCAAGAGAAAGTAACAACTTTTCAAAAAGAAAATGCCGATTTGAAGAGTAGAGAAGAAAAGAGAGTGAAGTGGAACTTAAAGTTACATACTCAATTAAAAGAAGTTCAAGATAAAGAAAAGAGTTTGGACAGTGAAAATGCCGATCTAAAGAGAAAACTGTCTAATTTTTCTTTTGAAGAAAAGAAAGTTTTTGAAGAGAAGAAAGAGACTGAGCTGAAATGTATAAAACTTTCAAAACAAGTTTCAGACTTTGAGAAAGTTTTATTTTTAGAAAAAGACAAGCTCGAAAAAGAAAGAACTAAATTTGAAACTGAACGAAAATCTTTTGAGATTAAAAGTTCTGAACTTTCCGTGAAAATCTCTGAATTAGAAAATCTTTTGGAAAAGGAAAGAAAAGATTTCACGGAAAAGAAAAATCTCTTTGAAAAGGAAAGTAAAACCCTTAAAAAGAAAAATATGGAAATTTTCAAAGAGATTACTGATAAAAGAAAGTTTTTGGAAAAAGATTTTGAATCGGAACGTGAATATTTTGAAGATGTGATTCTTAATCTTACCAAAAGATTATCTGGTTTATCAGATGATATTATGAAGGATCAGTTGATCAAATCTGATCTCCAAAAGAAATTTGATCTAATTTCTAAAGAGAAAAATGTTTTAATAAACAAAGTTAAAGAACTTGAAGACGTCATTTTTAAATTTGATGTCTCAAAGCAGGCCAGTCATAATTCTATCTTTCAGACTCCATTTGTTGATTCAAATGATTCTGAATGTTCTTTTAAAACTGCTTCAAGTTCAAGTTTTAAAAACATTCCTTCTAAACAATTTAATAGATCAACAGATTTCTCAAAAGGTCAGATTCGTTCTTCTAATCTTTTTTATAATCCTCTGTTTGATAAATCGGATGATATTCTTAAGGTGTCTAAAATTAATACTTCCAAATCTGAAGAAGTTCCAGTCTTCAAGAGGGTGAAGATGGAATGGAGAATCAAAGGCACAACAGTTCCAAAGAAAGATGTGCCAAAATCATCTGTATCCACATCAAATGCAAAGAAGAACAATACGCCAAAAGGTAAATCTTCTGCTAAACCTAATCCTATTCATTCTGTAAATCATCTGATTAGGTTGGCATATAAGAAAATCTGTTGTTCTTACTGTGGATCAAATGGTTTTGTGCATAAAGATTATACTTCTTATTGGTACGGTACTTACAGTTTTCCTTCAAAGAATTCTACACCTAACCCACTAGGACCCAAGTTCCATTGGGTAACAAAATCTGCTTAAACTGTTTTGTATGTACATCATGTGTTGTGTTGAATGTTACATATATACCACACACATGACTGAAAACAGAAGAGAAGCGGTGAAATTTTTGAAGAAGAGTACATGTGCCATTAAGGGGGAGCGAATAGATAATTTGTCTTTTGAACATATCAGTTCAAAACCCGTGCTTCAACGACAATGGCTTCTGAACAATTCAGTTCAGGACCCGTACTTCAACGACTAAGATTTCTAAACAAATCAGTTTAGAACTCACACTTCCCAGGTGATATCCTTTAACTGTCATATATTTTTAGTTCAAGGAACAAGTGGTGAAAGGTAACATTGGATTATATTTTATTTCTACTGCTTTGAAAACTTGAATCTTTACAAATTTAATTCAATGAGATAAAATTTTCAATTTTCATTCAATAAATTAAATGTGTGCTAAAAGATGATTTTACAAGAATTTTTGTATTATCTGAGTTAGATTTGTTTCAACTTTCACCTCTGAAATAAATCGAAAGGTCAGCAAAACATGAATGAAATTATGCTGAATGCTCAAAGTTATGTGAATCTGGACGTATATATAATATAATGCTCAAAAAGCCTATATGTCAGAATGACGGATGGAAATGAAAATATGGGAGAAGCACTATGTTTTAGAACCAAGTGATTGAGATAAAATTGTTGCACTATCATTTAGTTTGAAAGTTTGTGCCTGTGGCCTTTCTGGTTTGGGAGAGTAAGTCCTAAGGGGTGCTCGACACCTAGTCCCTAAGATCAACTGGTCTGGGATCGGCTGACCCAAATCCTGCAATAGAACCAGATAGAAAGCCATGTTCTACTGGTACAAATGGGTTTAAAATATATCGATGTGGCCTTTCTGGTTTGGGAAATTAAGTTCTAAGGGGTGCTCGTCACCTAGCACCTAAGGCCAACTGGTCTGGGATCTGCTAACCCAAATCCTGCTATAAAACCAGATAGAAAGTCATGTTTAACGGTGTATCTTATTCTTACTAAACTTTGTGATCAAAATATGCCAATGAGCACAAAATCAAAGGATGCCAATGAGCACGAAATCAAAGGATGCAAATGTGCACAAAATCAAAAGATGCCAATGTGCATAAAATCAAAAGATGCCAAAGAGCACACATCTCTTGAAACTTGGGAAAATACAAAGTCGCGATATACCCGTAAATTTATGAAATTCTGATTTTGGACAAATAGTGTGAGTAGAGCAGAGTATTCTTATATGTTTTAGAAATGCATAAGCTTTATGCTAATCATATTTCGCATGCTAGCACACCAAATAGATTTGATAAAGGGGTTGACACTGAACGTTTGTAACTTGATATGCAATGATGTCTTGTTTTTGAATCCAAACACATGCATCTGATTTCATTTGATTGAAATATCTGTTAAATTTCATTAAGTTGAATTTCTTTTGTAAAGCTTTCAAATGATCAAATGTTAGTAGTTATAAAATGAAGTTCAAAGAATTTTATTTTCCTTGTGTAATTTTTAAAAAAAAATTGTGCTACAATTTCATATACTGTGCGTTATTGAAATATATGTATACTTTCAGGGGGAGAAAACAAATTGCTCCAGAATTCTTATTTTGAGGGGGAGCAAGGTTATCCACTAAGGAGGAGATTGTTAGTAATACTAAGAGACGCGACTGAAATTGAAGAAGGTTTTCGATGATAATGATGCTCATTTTCATCGAAAAAGGGGGAGAAATGTTTAATTCAATTTCATGTCAAAGAGCTTTCAAGGTCAAAGGAGATGAAGATAAGCTCAAGAAATCATTAATTGTTTGAATTCAAAGCTTCAAAGGATTGTTCAAAGTTGAAGATTTCGGATCATGTGAAATCTGAAGTGTTGCTGAACTTGGTTATCTTAGATCTGAAAGACTCGGATTGTGTTTACACCTAAAAGTTCAAAAATGTGAAGATTTCGCATCCTTATGATTCGGAATCAAAGAGATTGACTTTACAAAAAGCTATTTGAAGATTATCTGAGCCTCAAAGTTTAAAACGGTCTCAGATAAAGTTTTGAAGATCAAGAGCTGAAGACTGCTGTCATATTTTTTAAATCTTGAATCCAAAGGGGGAGATTGTTAGAGCATTATTGTATTCAAAATTTATTGTAAAGTCTTGTAATTTGTCAAAGCTTGTAAAGTCAAATGTAAAAGTCAAAGTAGATTAGATTTAATGCTTTGTAATCCTAGGTATAAATAGGATTAGTTAGCTTAGTTGTTAAAAAAGTCAAAAGAGAGCAATTCATTAGTGATCTTATTTGTAATATTCTAGAGAGAGAAGTGAGAGCATTCTAGAGAGAGAAAGTGCATCATTCTTATGTAAATCTCTATTATGTTCAAGATCAATGGATGATTTGATGATTACCTAATAGAAACTGGTTTATCAATCTGTTTTGAAGCTTTTCTTACTCACAGTTCTTAAACCTGTTCTTATTTTATATATTCAGTAAACTTTAAGATATAATATTCTGTTCACTGTTTATTTATATTTTGGTCTAAATCTATCAAACTTATCTGTTAGTTCTTCAAATACGCTTCCGCATCAAACATTAACTTGAACTAATAGATCTGATAATCTTGTTTAAAGCAAAACGGGAACCAACACTTCTCTTCTGACTTTGTAAAGATTGTACCTGGCCCTTGGATAGGTTCTTGTAAAGGAGAACCTGCAGAAGATTACCTTTTTGATCTTGTGGATTGAGAAGACATCTGCTTTGGTTCTTGGCTTTGTCCTTGTGAAGATGTTCTCAAATTCTTCTCTGATCCTTGAATCTGTCACATGATCTGTTGGATGATTGGTCTGAAAAGTTTTTTTATAGAGGTATTTGTATACCACTTCTTCCATCTCTTCATGTGTTGGACCAAGTTGTGGTACTTGTCTTCTGAGACTCTCCATCTTTTGAACAACTTCTGCAGCTCTGCCAGTTAGAGGAATGTCTGTCCGAGGCTTTAATCCATATGCCCAGTCCTCTTCTTCAGGCTTTGTAGTTTGAAAGCCATCAAAAGCGCTTTTCATCAATTTTTCTGTAGGCTTGGGCAATGATTTATTTTTCTTGGGCTCTTCTGTTAGTATTGCTTTGCCCTTGTCTTTGGCTTTTGGAGGTGCAGAACCTGTTTCTTCTGTAGGTTTGGAGGTTGGTGCTTCTGTTGGCTTGATGGTTGCCTCTGTAGGTTTTGACACTTTTGTTTTAGAGGACTTTTGTGGCGATGGTTCTGTTGGCTTGAGTTGCTCTGTAACCTCTGTTGGAGGTTCTTTGGTGACTTCTTCTTTGAGCTCTATTTCTGTTGATGAAGATTGGACATTGAATCTTCTTGCCATTTTGAAAGCTAATGTGAACCTGTGCCTTTCTTCTTCTCTCTGCGACATTCGATCAGACATTGTATTGTACATCTTTCTCAGAATAGAAGAAGCAGAGGTCGTTGCTCTTTTTGGTTTGGTGGCAATCGACTTTCTTCTTTGTATGGTTTGGGGTTTTTCTGTTGATTTTGTTGAAGGACTATTTTCCAAGTTGATTACCACAGGGGTGGTTGTTGCCTATGTGGTTTGCTGGTCAGCTTCTGGAATATTGGTTTCTTCAGAAGTTGATTCCACAGAGATGTGTGTTGTCTATGTGGTCTGTTGATTTTGTTGTTGATCTTGGGTTTGTTCTGGAGGGGCGTGACTGATTGGTTCTGCTGCAATTGGTGGAGCTTGTATTCCTCTGGTCGTAGCTTTCTCCCTTATATTCTCCCCCTCAGGATTATCTGACGGACCAGGATGGTCATCATCAGAATCATCCTGACTTTTATCAGAAGTACCCTCTGCTCTGCAGGAAGCTTTGGGTTTCTTTGGTAGTTCTGCTCCTGCGGCCATCAACTTCGCACATACATCATCACAGAGGCCGAATAGAGTTGCAAGCTCTGCTTCTGTGTTGAAGCGCATTTTGCCGACACTTTTTCTGAACTCTTTGACGTAGTTGGCATTTGCAGTAGTGAAGGAGACAATGACTTCAGTGACCTGGTTTATGACATTTTGGCCGAGCTCTGTTAGCTGTGCTCTGGTCATGTAGTCTTTTGGCTGCATTATTGTAGTGTTGCCCATTGCCTCTTTTTGAACATTTTGCAGAGCCTTCTGTAGTTCTGCAGGTGTGATGCTCTGTGATTTGTTGGATTGCTTGTTCATTTGTTCAAGGAAATGTTTTACTGATTCCTTGAATGCAAAAGTTGCAGCTATTCCAAAATCTTTAGCAGCAGAAGTGGTTGTAGTTGTGGCAGTTGTTTGAGCAGAAGATTTCATCTCTGTGATGGCTGTTTTCACCTCTGTGGACAGATTGTCCATTTTGGTGTTCAGATTCAGCATGGCCGTTGATGTTTTCTCTGCAAAAGATGTGAAAGAGCTTTGCAACTCTTTCATGGTTTGGTTCACAGAGGTGACAAGGGTTTGGAACTCATCCCTTGATACTTGTGTCCCTGGTGTAACCTCTGGAGGAACACATTCGTCTCTAGAGTGAGTCCCTGCTCCTGGGACACCTTCGTTCACCCTTGTTTGTACGTTGGGGGTGGAAGGATTTCCATCTGATCTTCGAGCAGAAGCATCTAGTGCTTCAAACTCTACAGAAGTTCTGTGAACGACATTGTCTAGATCCACTTCAGTGGTGGGTACTAGATTATCCTTCTGTTGACTCGGAGACTTGTCTAGAGTCTCTTCGTCGTTGTGCTCACTACTTCTCTCTGAAAGAAGGGTTGGCCCTATTTCGTGCGTGGCAGAGGAAACGAATTCCTCTGTAGGGTGTTCTAGTGTGATCTGGGGCGATTGATCACGAACTATAGGTGAGTCTCTTTGAGGAGACTCCCTAGGAATGGATTCCCCGGTTTTTGTGGGCGCAGAAGTCGATAGAGTGACTTCTGGCTGGAAGGGTTGGGTTTGGATCGAGCTGTGCTACTCTTTTTCAATAACTCCTTCGGCAGCTAGACCTGCGGAGTTAGATGTGTGGGTTGCACTGGGAGGGGGTGAGGGATGTGTGCCTTCTTCATCTTCGGAATCCATTTCTTTTACATTTTCTTTTCCTCCAGATGTTTCTACCCTATCCTATGTTGAAGTTCCTTGCTCTCTGCCTAAGAAGTCATACATTTGATGAGAGCCGTATAACCTCATGACATGTGGATGATAGAGACCTTTTCGTATCCAGACAACTTCTTCTTCGTCTGAATCTACCTCTGAGACCTCCATTCTTGTCTCTGTTACTTCATCTCTATTCCACTGAGCTTCTGTTTGTCCTATTTCTTCTGAAGTTGGGCTTGGACTCCTTCTGTGAACGTCCAATCCTTGCTGAATGAAGGGGTTCTGTAGAATAATAGGTGTCTCAGCTGATTGATCTCTGGGTGTTTGATCATCTTCTTGCAGATGTGTGTCAATGCCGGAAATAGAGAAGTATTGTTCTTCTGGGGAGTGGTGGTCGAGAGGTTGTGCCATCCACCCTGCTGTATTTAAAGTGTTGGCAATGTCAGGGTTCTGTAGGAAATCGTTTAAGTTTCCTTGGTGAGCAAATCGATCTGGGGATTGATGGGGCGATTGATATCCCTCTTCTGTCATTTCTACTTCTGCATCTTCTTCTTCGGCAGTTCTTTCTTCTGCGATTGCTTCCTCTTCTATGGTAACCAATTTCTCAAGTGATTTACCATGCTTCTTTTTGGTTTTCCTCCTCTTAGGTTTTGGTGCCCCTTCCTCTGTAGTTTTCGATTTTCTTTTCTTCTTTAGTTTTGGAGAGGAGGGAGGAGCAGAGGAGCCAATTTCTGTGGCATGAGGAGGTGAAGGTTGATCTTCTGCAGCGCTTGTAGAGGTGCCTTCTGCAGTTTTCCTCCTTTTTGATTTTGGAGTAGAGGCAGAAGATTTTGAAGAGGACTTCTTTCCCATAAGCTCTGCACGTTTGGCTATGAAGCTTAGTTGAATAGCCATGTGTTTTGCTAATTTGTGATCTTTTTCTTCTTGAGTGGAAAGAGGTTCTGCAATCATTGTTCCTAGAGGGACACCTAAACGCGGGGGTGTCATAGGACTCGGTTTAGGAGTTCTATGATCGCGTATATACTCCTTTTTAAGGGTTTTATCCGAGGCATACTTCAGAAGTTTCTTTGACAAAGGTCTGCACTGTGTGTAGACATCTACATGATCAGTGGGAATATTTTTGTTCATTGGGAACTGTTTGGGAATTGGCCCTTCCATTGGCCATTTATGTATTAGCAACAGAGGTTCGAACAAAACTCCCAGTATTCTTTGGAATTGTAGAGGTGGTAGAAACTTAGGATCGTTCTCTTTGACCCTTCTTGTGTTGTTCTTTCTGTCGATGGTGTTAATGATCTCTTGCATCATTATGGTCGCGTAATCCAGTGGGAGATCATAGTAAACCCCATACATGATGGTTAATATCTGATGTGAGCTCTGGTCAATACTGCCTATCTTCACTGTCAGGCATTTGCTAAGAATTGAGAACAAGGTGTTCCACAGAGGTGGTAATCTGCCTCTGCGGAAGTCATTTCTCTTCCTCAGTGGTGTGTTGTACCCAAGCATTTCTAGGAAACGACAGATCTCGTCGTCTGTTGGTTGCTCTGCATACTTCTTCAATCCAAGAAGACCCCTTGTTGGTAGGTTGAATTCAAGTGAGAACATTGTTTTATTGAACTTGATTTCCAGATGCTCAGATTTGTCGGGTCTTGAAATGTATCCTTTGATAAGAGAATCATCTTTATCAAATCGGCAACTTTGCCAAAACTGGTTCAAATATCTAACTGGAATTTTCTCTGGGGTTCTTGAGAGTAAAGGGAAGAGGATATGATTTTCCATTATGTTTAGAAGAATGGCATGGGCTTCACCGAAAGCAGTGGGTGAGGGGACCAAATAGCAATTGTTGGATTTGATTGGTAGTATCTTTTCGAAATGATCCTTTGCTATGAAGTTGTGAAGATGTGTGGTCGGAGCAAAGTCTGCTGAATCGCTAGAATCTTCTAGTTCAAAATTTTGGGCAAGGTTGGGGTTTTCTGAATGTTCAGAATGAGCAGGTGAATGTTCTGGTGAGTTCGCCGGAGAGTGTGCTGGGGAGATAGCTTGAGAAGATGAAGCCATTGGTAATGAGAATAAGATACTTGCAGGGTTTTTTTTGCAGGGTTTCGCCGGAGAAGAATGAGGGTTTGTAAAAAGTTTATGAGAGGGAAAGCTTGGTTTTTATAGAAGGGTAAAATGGTAGATTTTGAAAGAGTAAAATATATGGCAATGGATTAAAATTTGGAATCCGTACTCAAGTTAGAACGGCGGGTTCAACTTTCCACAGAAAACGTTCCATGTACGCCCAATAAAAATGGGACACGTAGGCCATGTCAGAGGATGACAGGACGTAGTGCGCGGCCCATTTATGCTAGGCGCGTGGGGTTGTTCTTAGCCACATGAGATTCACTCTCAGTAAAAGTAACCGTTATTACTACAGAAATGCCCAAGTAACAGATTGACAGAACTTCTGTGGTTTACAGAAGCCCTGTGATCTTGAAAATCTTTGATGTCTATCCCTTTCTCATATATCTCATTGTTATCATGACTTCTGTGGGGTTCTTCTTGAACCAAAACGTTTGTTAAGGCATTGGAGAGGATCAATGGATTTTTAGTTAAGAGTTTTTACTCGTAGAGGTTTTGTGGCTCTGTTGGAACTTGCAGAAGCTCTGTGAGGGCCAGCAGAAGCTCTATGAGTGAAAAAATCTCATAAAAAAAATTCTATTAATTTTTCTGATCATCCAATTTTTGATCTGTTTTAAGAGATCTTTTTCGGATATATTTGAAAGTTGGTGTCCGAGAAAACTGTTATGAAAAAAGTTTTGTTCGTGAAGGTCATGGTGTATGTATTCGGTTTCCGAGATAACTTTTCAAAAGATCGATAGAGGGTTAATTTGTGATCACAGAGCATATTTCTGGCAGAACCTCTGTTGAGCTCAGTAGAAGCTCTATGATCTTAAATTTCTCCTAATTCGAATTTTATGAAACTTTTTGAGCTTTTGATTTTTGAAATGTTATTCTCAGTATATTTAGGACATATTTGACAATTTATGTCCTAGAAAACTGTTTTCAAAAACCTTTTGTGCGAGAGACATACCTTTTGGTTCTTCTTTTCTCGGCAGTGATGTCTGACTTCTGTCGATATTGACATTCTTCTTTGGCTTTCCTTTGAAAGTTTTACCTCTGTAGATCATTTCAGGGTCCCTTTTTGCTCCCCCTTGATCTAATCACCTCTGTAGATTAAGTAATTTCCTTTTGCTCCCCCTTGACCTATGCTTGGATCAAAGAATGATAAGTTTTTCATAGAACATAGGTCATATTTTCCAGAGGTTCTGTAGGGGTTGTCAGAGGTTCTGAGTAGACTTACAGAAGCTCTGTGATTTTAAGAACTATTTAAGATTGAGAACTTACATACAGAAATAAATTAATTAAAGCAAAAATAATTAGAAATATATACATATTTACAGAAGATAAAGCTATACTTACAGAGGATTTTCACGTCATATTGATCATTCCTAACTTACCCACAAAGAAATTGAATCTTTTCTCGTCTAAAGCTTTGGTGAATAAGTCCGCGAGTTGGTATTCTGTGGGCACGAAATGCATCTCGATTGTACCGTATTCAACATGATGTTTCAAGAAATGGTATCTTATATCGATATGCTTGGTTTTTGAGTGTTGCACAGGATTGGCAGAGATAGCAATGGCACTTTTGGAATCACAGAAGATGGGTATTTTGAATAGGATGTGGCCGTAGTCTTTCAGCTGAGTCTTCATCCATAGAACCTGAGAACAACAGCTTGCAGCAGCAACGTATTCAGCTTCTGCAGTGGATGTTGAGACACAATTTTGCTTCTTGGAGGTCCAACTGACTAGTTTACCACCTAGAAATTGACAACTCCCAGAGGTACTTTTTCTGCCGAGCATGCATCCTCCATAGTCTGAATCTGTATAAGCTTTAAGACTAAAACCAGAGTTCGGTGGATACCAAAGACCGAGATTTTTGGTCCCCTTTAGATATCTAAAGATTCTTTTCACAGCATCATAGTGTGATTTCTTTGGATTAGCTTGATAACGTGCACAAAGACATGTGGCATGCATAATGTCAGGTCTGCTTGCAGTTAAGTATAACAGAGATCCAATCATGCCTCTGTAGAGAGTGCATTCTACAGAGATGCCATCTGGATCTAAGGATAACTTATTTCCAGTGGCCATTGGAGTTTTCATTGCAGAGGTATCAGAGAGGCTATACTTGAAAAGAATGTCAGAGACATATTTGGCCTGATTTATAAAAATTCCCTCTGATGTTTGTTTGACTTGGAGTCCGAGGAAGAATGTTAGTTCTCCCATCATACTCATTTCAAACTCACTCTGCATGAGTTTTTCAAAACTTTTGCACTCTTCTGTGTTAGAAGACCCAAAAATTATGTCGTCCACATAGATTTGTACAAGCATTATTTCACTGTTTTTACGTTTATAGAATAAGGTAGTATCTGTTGTACCTCTGTCGTAGCCATTGACTAGAAGAAAGGTAGAAAGTCGTTCGTACCATGCTCTTGGAGCCTGTTTCAGTCCGTACAGAGCCTTTTCAAGGTAGTATACATGCCTTGGGAACTTTGAGCTTTCAAACCCTGATGGCTGATTTACGTAAACCTCTTCTTGGATTTCACCGTTGGAAAAAGCTGATTTTACGTCCATCTGATAGACTTTAAAACCTATGTGGGCTGCGAAGGCTAAGAATATTCTTATTGCTTCGAGCCGTGCGACAGGAGCAAAAGTCTCATCGTAATCTATGCCTTCTTCTTGTCTATAACCCTTGGCCACCAATCGTGCTTTGTTTCTGATGACCACTCCATCTTCATCCTTCTTATTTCTGTAGACCCACTTAGTCCCAATGGCCTGTTTCCCTCGTGGCAGAGGTACTAAAGTCCATACTCTGTTACGCTCAAACTGCAGAAGTTCTTCTTGCATGGCGTCTACCCAGTTTGGGTCATCTAGTGCTTCAGAAATCTTCTTTGGTTCTATCACACTAATAAAATTTGTAAAGAAACAAAAATTAGCAGTGGCAGACCTGGTTTTTACTGAGTCAGAAGGTTCTCCAATTATTTGGCTTGGAGGATGGTCATCAATGTAATCGAACCTTTCTTCAGAAGCTTCTTGTGGGTCTTCTTCTTGTATAGCCTCTGTCGTTCTTCTTACCTTGGTAGAAGATTCTACCATTTGTGGAATGATTGGTATGAGTGGTGGTGGAGTTTGTTCCTCTGAGGATGTATAGTCTTGGTCCTCAATTTCCTCTGTAATTGGTTCTTCTGTGGATTGTGGAGTTTGTTTTTCAGCAGCTTCTGTGGTCGTTTTTCTTGATGTTTCATCTTCTGTATTTTCTTCTTCGGCATTTGCATCTGTAGTATTTATAGAAGAAGATGAAGCATTATTTGGACCAGTTAGAGTCATACCTGTAGGATTTTGTCCAACAGAGGATGGTTCTTCAGAAACTCTGATGGTTCCAACAGAAGGATCAGTGTCATCGTGGAACATCTCTAAAAATAGAAGATTCAAGTCTTCTTTCGTTTGCGAGATGCCAGAGGTTTCTCTTTTAAGTTCGAGTTCTGAACCGATTTGCTCAGAAGTCATCTGGAATGAATTATCAAAAGAAACATTGATACTTTCTACGATTTTGCGAGATCTTGTAAGGTATACTCTGTAGGCTTTTGAAGTGGCAGAGTATCCAATGAATTTTCCTTCGTTCGCTTTTACTTCAAACTTTCCTCTGGAATCTCTGTCGTTTAAAACAAAGCATTTACATCCAAACACATGGAAAAACTTGATGTTTGGCCGCCTTTTGTTGATCAGTTCGTAAGGGGTCTTGATGTGTCTTTTCACAATGGTTGACCGATTCTGTGTGTAACAAGCGGTAGAAATTGCTTCTGCCCAAAAGTTCATCGGTAATCCGTATGCTGATAGCATAGTTCTTGCGGCCTCCACGAGCGTTCGATTCTTCCTTTCGACTACGCCATTCTGCTGTGGAGTGCGTGCGGCAGAGAAGTTCTGTGATATTCCTTCTGTAGAAAGATAGGCTTCAATGACAGAGTTTTTAAATTCTGTGCCATTGTCACTTCTTAACTTCTGTATTCTGCATTCATAAAGAACTTGGATTCTTTTCATTAGATTAATCAAGATGATTGGAACATCCGATTTCTTTCGAATAAATTCAACCCATGTGAAACGCGAGTACTCATCAATTAAGACAAGTATGTATTTCTTGCCACCTAGGCTCTGTATGGCAATGGGACCGCAGAGGTCGACATGAAGCATGTACAGAGGCCTAATGCAAGACACATCTGTTTTGCCTCTGTGGTAAGCTCTTCTGAGTTTTCCCATTTCACAGGCAGAACATAAGTGATCCTTATTAAATTTAACATTAGGCAAACCTTTAACTAGTTCGAGTTTGACCAGTTTATCCAAGGTGTGAAAGTTCAAGTGACAGAACCTGTTATGCCATAACCAGGCTTCTTTACTTTTGCAAGCTAAAAGGCAAACTTTGTCCTTGGTTGTTGAACAAAAGTTCATTAGATACAGATCACCTTTTCTTTCGGCTCGTAAAAGTTCCATTCATGTGTCTTCACTTTGCAGAGAGCAGAAAGTTCTTTTGAACAAGACATCAAATCCTGTATCACAGAGTTGACTTACACTGAGTAGGTTGTGTTTAAGGCCATTCACATATGCAACTTTGTATACAGAGACGTTTTCCTTCTGTATGACTCCATAGCCTTTGATGTGTCCCTTTTTGTTGTCTCCAAAAGTTACAGATCCACCATTGTGTGTTTCTTTGTACGTGGATAGTAAACTTATGTTGCCAGTCATGTGCCTTGAGCATCCGGAGTCAAGATACCAAATTGGCACACACCGCTTCTGTAAGACAATCACAGAGACTTAGGTACCCATATCCATATGGGTCCAATATTGTTAGAATTTTTTAAGTTTGCCTTAGCATTCTTGAAATACATTTTATCTTTTGTAGAAAGATCAGATTGTTTCTCTCTGGGTTTTGACTTTGGAGTTTGAATTTTAGTGGAGAGTAAGCAATCTGGACTTGAGAAGTGATTTTTCAATTTGAACATAAGATCAAAACAATGACAGTATTTAATATGAGACGTGATTTGTTTAAACTTTTCATTGAATTCATTGAACTGAGCCACAGAGGCATTACATTCTTTCTAAACATTTGATTTCTTATTACAAGAAGATCTATGAATACTAGAATGTTGTTTGCAAAAATCTTGTTTAGGTCCTGCCTTCTGTGAGTCTCTTCTGTGGTGAACGTCTGTCTTCACTGTCACAGAGGAAAGATATTTGTTAGCTTCAGGCCTTAAAGGTTTTGAAAATTTTGAGCTTTTAGGATTTTCAGAGGCCTTTTTCAAATTATCAAGCTCTGTAGAGGTTTTGACCTGTATACACATTTTGAGAAAATCTGGACAGATAGGTATCTCTGTGATTTTCTCTTTTGGAGAAATTGTTCTGTTAAGAACCTCAGAGGAGAATTTAACATCCTCTGTGTCACAGTGAATTATCCCTGATTTAGAATCAGTCTCTGAGTCGTCAGAAGATGAATCGTCCTCATATACAGAGGTTGAGTCATCTCCTTCGACAGAGGCTGGATTTTTTGAGCATGTATCGTACGAGTTTTCTTCTTCTGTAAAAAAACTTTCATAGATGGCAGAGGTTTCAGATGAGATCTCTTCAGCGAGAATTTGATCTATAGAAGATGTACAGAGATTTTCTAAAATATTTGATTTCAAAACTTCCAAAATTTCTTTTTCAATTGATCTTTTAAGATTTTCTTCTTAAAATATGGGTTTAAACTCAGGAGCTTTTGCAGATAATTTCTTTTTGACATCTATCATACAGACAAAAGCGACCTGTGTTTGAGTCTCTGGTTTACCAAACTTAAAGATACCAATCTGATCTTGTGTTTTCAGATATTTCTTTGGTTTGATTCCTCTATTGACAGAGGTTGAAGATGATGAATCTGTGTTTTCAAACCACACATTGATCATCTTCGTATGTTTCCTCAAGTGAGGTTCTTCAGAGATTTTAACCCTTTTACTTACAGAGAGTAAGTTTGGAAAAATTGGTTTATTTGTTTTTCCTATCACAAACAGAGAAGACAAAGGTTTGAGTCTTTTGCCTTCAACACCTAGAGTAATATCATCGTACCCTATACCTCGTCTTCCTATTTGTGAGTTTACTTTCTCATACACCTTATGTGCATCTTTATAGTTTTTAAGTAAAACTTCTCTTCTGAGTAGATCTTGCCAAAGTACTTCTCTCTCTTTTTGAAAGTATTCTTTGAGAGCTCTTATGTCAGTTGTTTCACTCCTAGAAACTGAAAGCTCTTTTGTTTTGATTTTTAAAGAAGAGGTTAATTCAGAAATTTGCCTTTTTAAAGGATCTATATTATATCTCCAATATTTTTCTACTCTTTCCTTTTCTTCAAAAATTTTGGCTTTTTCTTGAGTGAGAAGCCTTACTTCTCTCTCATTAAAAGTGAGTCCTTTTTTAATGCTTTCATTTATCTCTTTTAGTTCAATCAGTTCAATGTTAAGTTTAATTGAATCGTTATCTACAGATTTAGTACAAGAGGTAGAGTTTGAAATGGATACCTCATTGTCAGTGTCGGAGTCGACTTCTGCCATGCCACAGAACAGGGCATTGGTGGTGAATTCATCATCAGAGGTAGAGTCTGACTCGAAGTCCTCCTTGTTTGCTTCAGAATGCCCTTTGTTCGCCATTAGGGATTTTTGCGCATAATATTCAGCCTTCTTTTTGTAAAAAGCTGAGTCCTTCTGTGGGCGATTTTGTCTACTTCTGCATTCTTTTGCGAAATGGCCTGGCTTGCCGCAGTTGAAACAACCTTGAGAAGTGTTTCCAGATCGATCGTCGGACTTCTGTTGATCTCCACCTTTCTCTGTTCGGCATTCGTTTGCGTAATGACCAGGCTTACCACATTTGTAGCATTCTTGTGTGTGGCCTACCTTGTCATCTGACCTCTGTCGGTCATTTTCTCTGTAATTTCTGTCGTTCGACCTCTGTCGGTCACTTCTGTAGTCTGACCTATGTTGGTCACTTGATTCCTCTCTTCTTCCATCATCTCTTCTATCTCTCTGGTTGTCTCTGCTATATCTATCATTTCCAAAATTTCTTTGGTTACCTTTGAACTCTTTTGTCAATAGAGCCAATGATTTAGCTAATGACGCGAGAGTTATTTCTTCCTATATCAGCTCGTCTTCTTCGCTATCAACCATTACCATTTTCTTCTTCTCCTTTTTCTTCTCCTCTGTTGCTCTCTCATTTCTCGGTCTTTCTTTAGCCTCTGTCGATTTACTAACCAATGCGTATGGTGCAATGGTTAGTGTTTTAGCCTGTGCTATTTGAGGCTCTTGTGCAGCTAGTGTTCCATAGACATCAGAGAGTGTCCATGAGTCTAGATCTTGGTTTGTTTTTAAATACATAGATAATTGAAGCCACTCATCATTCAGGCTCTTTAGAAACATGACGTTGTTTTCTTCCGAGGTTCTGTGAATGCCAGACTTTCTGCATTTGTTTATGAGAGAGTTGAACCTGTCGTACGTCGTTTGCAGAGATTCTGTTGCAGAGGCTCTGAATGCATGATATTCATTTATGTACTGTGCCCTTCGGTTCTTCTGTGTTTTAGCACCCCCTTCCAATTGTCTTTCTAATTCTTTCCAAAGATCGTGCGCAGTTTCGCATGCATCTAAGGTTGAAAAAGTTCGTTGGGGATAGCCATTATCAAGATTCTTTTTGTTTTCTGTGCAACTTCATCTTCTGCCTTATCTTCATTTGACCATTCTTCTTTTGGCTTCGGTTTTTGATGTTCAGGGAATTCAGGAGATTCAGCAGTAGCTGGTACACGTGGTACTATTATCATGGGAACAGGAGGAAGGTTGTAAAGATATTGTACTAGATTTTTTTCAGTACCCTCAAAGAAATGAACCATTCTTATTTTCCATTGAGGATACTCATCTCGTAGGAGAGTAGGAGGCTTGGTGAGTGAACCAACAGTAAAGAAGTTGTTTGTATTTGTCATTGTTAAGGTTCTGAAAAGATAGTATGATTAAAGAGTATGAGTCTGATGATCTGGAAAGTTTTCTGGGTTTGAACAGTTCCCAGAGTACACTTTAATGGAGTTTTAACCTAGAAATGAGGAATAGGTTAAAAGAGGAATGATGTCTATCACCAATCTTGTAATAAAGAGGATCACTTGATATTGAAAATCAAGCTTTGCTCTGATACCAATTGTTGGTTCCCGGTTTGCTTATACAAGATTGTCAGATCTATTAGTTCGAGTTTATGTTTGATGCGGAAGCGTATTTGAAGAACTACTAGATATGTTTGATAGATTTAGAACACAATATAAATAAACAGTGAACAGGAAATAATATCTCAAAGTTTACTGAATATATATATATATCAATAACAGATTTAAGAACAGTGAGTAAGCAAAGCTTTAAAACAGATATGACTCTTAAAGTGTTTAAGTTGTGTGTTCTTGTGATGTTTTTCTCTCTTGTTTTTTTTGTTTTTATATTTCTTGATTCTTGATTAGGAAGAACTCAACATGAGTCTTCCTTTTATACTACTCAAAGGGGACCATAAAGCATGAACTACTATTCAGAACGGGCGGTATGAATAGTTGGAAGGATGGCATGAACAGTTGGATGTGTTGTATTGCATTTAATGCAGCAGACGTCTATTATGTACTAAGCCCTATTGGGTCCACTCAGATTTTGACACGTTGAAGTTGGACAGGGTACGTTTCCATGCAAGTTGATGAACAGGTCCAGGAACAGTAGCAAGATATTATAAATATCTTTGAAGTCTTTGTTGAAGACCGCAGAGGCTCTGTGAAGTGCCATAGAGGTTCTGCGATTTGGTCCTTAGAAGAGCAGTCTTCACCGGATTCCGAGTCTTTGGTCTTCTTTGCGCGTATGACAGAGCTTCTGTAGGACGCCTCTTTAGCTTCTGTAGCTTCTCGACCTTGATCTCTCGGAAAGTTCGGCAGAGCCTCTGTAAGAGGCTTTCTTCACTTAGCCTATTTTTCACTACTTCTAAATACTTCTATGATTAGGAAGATTGAAGCTAACAATAAGCCATAATACCTCCATTTTTAGAGTTTGCAAGCCTGAAAATGTTTTGTTCCTCATCTTCAAGATTATGAATTGGCCTATTTTCAGGGATTTGTCAAGGAATTTGTCGAGGGATTTGTCTGGGAATAGGCCCATTTCTAGGAATTGGTCCATTTACAGGATTTCCATTTTCAAAATTTTCAAAATCTTCCTCATTTATTTCAGGGTTTCCATCATTATTGGGTGGTCTATTAATAGGTTGTCCATCCGGCCCAAATTCGAAGTTATTTTCACCTTCATCCGAAGTGTACTCATTTTCAGACATCATTGGAGAAGTTAGAGCTGAAACAGCTCTTTGTTCTTTTCTTCTTTGTCTAAAAGTTCGTTCAATCTCTGGATCAAATTGAAAAAGTTCTCCGTGCAATATTCTGGGCATGCACTGTTTTTCAAAAAGGTGGTAGAAAAATCAGAGTTTACAAACTTTACTTTGAAATGAAATTCTTTCAGCGAAGTAGTTCCCCGGCAACGACGCCAAAAACTTGTTGTAAGATTTATGCAACCTTAGAGATTCACTTAAAATAGAACTTAGTGCAAGTATACACCTTGAACTACTATCGTCTCGTTAACAAGTAATAATGGTAAAAGTACCAGATATCGATCCACAGGGAAAACTTGTGAAAGCTTTTCAAAAAGTCCAATCTTTAAAAACCGACTTCAGATGGCGAATTCGAAAACAGATTGAGTGGTTTGGTTTGTGAGTTAACAACTAAAAATATCAATGAGATATTAAAAGCATAGGGTGCAAGGTTTTGTTAAGACAATAATAAATGATCTGGTTAAAAGATGAAATAAACACCTGAATAATCCTATTGTACCATAAAATGATCCAATATGATTATTACAGTATCAACAATCGGGTCATATGGCCTCCCAAGAGTACACATAGGCTAGCGTGCTATCGATACGATATCAATTATTTTAGACTTCGTGAATCCTAGCACAGCACAATGTTACCATCCTACACCGTAAGAGCATAGCATTTGTCAGGTGCTAAAGCTATTTGTAGCCTTCTCTTATTATCTCAGGTTTTGTTATTTATCTTAACTCTTAAAGTTAATGCATTTTCACATACAAAATTAGTTGTCAATTAATTAAGTATGATCATCAATGAAACAGTAATCACCTGAAACAAAAAGTTAGATAACAGTGTTTATAAATACATCTCTCAACTTTCACACCGATTCCGATCTTAACTTTGCCTTACACCCCAAGCTCAGGCAATTAGCCCATCATCGCTCAGATCAATCTTTCGAATGGTGTAAGAAATGTAAATAACAGTACTAGAAATTAAATTGCAGAAAAGTAAATACAGAAAAGTAAATTACTGGAAAACAAATACTGAAATGGAAATACATAAATTAAAATACAATAATTTAAATGACAGAAAAATAAGTTGCAAGAATGTAAAATTACAAGGAATTAAATAACAATAATGTAAACTACGAGAATGTTGTCGTAACTTGGTCGCCAAGCTATAAGACTTGTCGTGCAAGTTACGTCAGAAAAATTGATTCTTGTCTTTGGAAACTCTTTGGTGAATCGATTGTTAATTATTTGGGAACTAATTTACGACTTTAGAAGGATAAGAATCCAAAAAGTCACTGTAAAGATTAGTTAAAACCAAATAAATTAACCGAAACCGTGAAATACTTTTGAAAACGATCGATCTTGCTTTGGAACTTTGAAACTACCAAATGATGGAAATTAAACTTCAAGTCACCAAATTGATTAAGGAATCAAATATGTTGCCTTGTCTTAATTTCCTAGCGTAACTAACAATTAAAGAAAGATTTTTTAGAAACCGGAAGCAAGAACTTGAGAATTAAATACCAATTGCTTATATTAATCTTGCACCAAAAGATGGAGTTTTCCAAAAGCTTTGAACCCTTACAATAGAATACTTTGCAATATTGGAAGTAACTAGTAAACTAGAGATTCTTTAATTCTAAACACAACATCCATATATATAGTGAATTAATACTTGGGGCCAAAGTAATTAATAAGATGCAAGCCCTTAAAATAACAAAAATCTGATTTTAAAGCCCTAATTTTCGGCCCATCTTCCTTCTTCAAGCCAAAAATGAAGTCTTGGCCCAACAGCAACAAAAAGCCCACTGCACTTTTCTGCAGCAATCCTACAGCTTTGAATTCAGCATCTTCTAAATCCTCCAGGAAGCTATAGGATTTTCACCAATCTACAAAAATATTTCAAAGATCAAATTAGATCCCAAACATTATAAAATATGATTAAATAATGACAAATAATCAATATGTTAATAATGCATGGATTGGACACAAAATGGACTCAAGAGGGGACTTTTAACAATTAAAAGAAGATAAAAACCTAATAAAAAGACTAAAAATAGGGTTAATAAATTAACTCTATCAAGCGTTCATTACCAGACTTCTTCTGATATCCTCTGCTGAATTCCCTTGTCAAAAGAGCTAACGATTTAGCTATAGAAGCCATAGTTGCATCCTCTTCTTCCACCACCTCCTCCTCTTTACTATCAACGATCAAGATCTTCTTCTTCTTCTCCTTCTTTTCTTCCACAGCTTTCTCCTTCTTCGGGTTCTCTTTAGCTTCTGTAGCCTTACCAACCAGCGCAAGAGGTTCACTGATTTGAGCTTGTGCTTGTGCAATCTGAGGCTCTTGGGCTGCCAACGTTCCATAGAGATCTGACAGAGTCCAGGAGTCTAAGTCCTGATTTGTTTGCAGAGACATAGACAACTAGAGCCATTCTTCATTTAGACTCTTTAGGAACATGACATTGTTCTCCTCAGAAGTTCTGTGGATTCCGAACTTATTGTACTTGTTGATTAGAGAGTTGAACCGATCATATGTTGAATGTAGAGATTTTGTCAACAGAGCTTTGAATGCGTAGTACTCGTTGATGCTTTGGGCTCTACGGTTCTTCTGAGTTTTGGCCCCTCCCTCCAGTTGTTTTTCCAGTTCCTTCCACAGATCGTATGCAGATTCATACGCATCTAGGGATTGGAATAGGTCATTTGGGATGGCCATAATCAGAAGTCTCTTAGTTTTCTGAGCAACTTCATATTTTACCCAATCAGGGTCTGACCAGTTGTCCTTGGTCTTTGGTTTTTCGTGCTCAGGGATTTCTGGAGTGTCGTCTGTGGCAGGTACACGGGGTACTGTGATCATTGGTACGAAAGGAGGGTTGTTGATATAGTAGACGAGTTCTTTGTCAGTACCCTCGAAGAAGTGAATCATTCGTATCTTCCGCTGAGGGTACTCATCTCTGAGTAGTGTGGGTGGCTTGGTTAAAGAACCAGCGGTGAAGAAGTTGTTTTTGTTTGTCATTTTGAAAGAGGTTGAGAAATCCAGAAAATAGGGTATGAACAGTAAACTTTCAAAAGATGAAGTGGATGTTTCGAATGGTGTTTATAAACTTAAAACCTTTTGAACAGTGCACTAAAATGGAGATTTAACCGAAGTAACAGATTGTAAGTTTACCAAAGTCGAACAGGTCGAGAATGGCAGAAAAACATAGGTTGTTTTGAAATAAGTGAAGAACATGTTAAAATTACTCCAGGTTTCTACCAAAAATCATTGTAAGTGAGGATCTCTTGATATAGAAAATCAAGAACCGCTCTGATACCAATTCTTGGTTCCTGTTTTGCTTAACAATGATGATTCTATCTAATAGTTCAAACAAGATATAATGCGGAAGCGTTTTTAACGAACTTAAAGATATAATAAGGTAGAAGAACACACTATATCAAATACGTGAGATATAAATAACACAGATAAATAGCTCAATAACCCACTGTATATTGATATAAATAAAACACCAAGAACACGGATGATATAACAAGAATTTTGTTCTAATGGTGTGTGTGTTGTGTAAAGCTTAATAGAAGAACTCAACATGAGTCTTCTATTTATACTACTTCAAAATGGGACAAGCTCTAGACAATAAGTACTGAAGGTACAAAGACACTATTCAGGTACCGTTGCAGGTACAACGTTAATTAAATGCGCCGGCTTCTACTAAGGCTAAGACCCATCAGAGCAGAAATCGTGAGAAGCACGATTGTCCTTGTATAGAGCTCTAGTCTTTTATACCACAGAGGCTCTGTCAAGTATGACAGAGGCTCTGTGGCCTTGTTCGCATTGAAGAGTCTTCTGGTGATTCTTTACTTCGGTCATCTCGGTTACTCGGCAGAGCCTCTGTCGAAGACTTCTATGCTTCGGTCTTCTCGGTGACTCGGCAGAGCCTCTGTCGAAGACTTCTATACTTAGCCTATTTTTCAATACTTCTATAAACAGTAAGATTGGAGCTAACAGACATGATGACCAAGATCCAGATCATGATCATCATGAGGGGGAGATGAGTAAGAGGCAGAAAGTTGGAGAAGCTAGTGGCTCTGGGGTTGGAGTTGAAAGTGCAGATGTTGATATTGGGATGAATACTGAGGGTAATACACAAACTGGGGTAGTATACAAAATGTTCTTGATGATATCATGCCTGCATGGGATATGATATCCTCTTTGAAATCTATGTTTCAATTACAGGCAAGGCAAGAGAGGTTTGATACAGTCAGGGCATTCCATGCTTGTATGATGACTGACGATTCATCCGTCAGTACCCACGTTTTGAAAATGAAAGGGTACATTGACTGATTAACCCGTCTTGGATACCCACTAGGTCAAGAATTAGGAATTGATATGGTTCTCAATTCTTTATCAAAATCATATGATCAGTTCATTCTGAACTATAATATGAATGGTTTGGAGAAAACTCTCACAGAGCTTCACGACATGCTTAAAACTGCAGAGAGACATATGAAATCCAAGTTGGATTTATCCGAACCAAAACAGGTCTTGATGATCAAGCCTAAAAGTGGGATAATCAAGAAGAATAGGGGAGTTACCAAGGGAAGAAAAGATGTTGGAATCTCCAACAAGATAATGGGCAAAGGAAAGATTTTTGAAGATGCAGTTTGCTTCAATTGCAACCAGAAGGGACACTGGAAGAGAAACTGCCCTGCCCTACTGGCAGAAATGAGGAAGAAGAAGGCTAATGAACCCAGAACTTCAGATATGTTTACCATTGATTTGTTCACTTCTGACTAGGTATTAAGTATTGGGTATGATACTCATATTAATACTACTTCTCAGAAAGTAACAAGTGAAGAGAAGATGAAACCAGACCCGATGGAGCTAAGTTAGCTAATGTTACTCAAAAGGACATATGATATGAACTTTTAAATGGTCTTATATTAACACTTAGCAAGTGTCTTTGTACCTAGTATTACTAGGATTTTAGTTTCATTTCTCAAATTACAACAAACCGAATTTATATTTATGTTTTCAAGAAATAGATTTTATCTCAATAAATGTTTTCTGAAATTAATAGTTGTAATTATAAATCAACATATTGAATTAAGCGGGGCTTAAATCATACATATTTGTGACATTTTAAGCAAGAAACACATAACCAAACTCTAGACGGACGGAGGGTTGGAATCATGTGATGATTTACATGATAAATGTGTATCTTGTTAGTCAAGATGATAGAATGACATTTTAAAGAAAGCCCCATAGGGGTTACAAGAACTAATTCATACTGATGTATGTGAGCCTTAAAGTTCAGTCACAAGACACGGTAATCACTATTTCATGACACTCTACTAAGTCTAGTAGATATGGTTATGTTTACCAAAAGAGAGGAAATATGAAAGCTTTGATTTCTCAAAGAGTTTCAAAAGTAGTGAATGTACTTGGCAAAGATAAGGATGCTTCAGTCAGATTGAGGTTATGAATATCTAAGGCAATAGATCATCCTAGAGATTAGGATTGTATTCCAAATGACTTCTCCCGGAACACCGCATCTTAATGGTGTGTCAAAAGGAGAAATAGAATCATGTTGAACATGATTCACTCTATGATGAGTCTCACGAATCTACCTAAAAGAGTTTTCTGAGGATGTTTCCTATAAACAACTACCCAATACTAAATTATGCATCAACCAACAAGGACCGATAAGACCTACTCTCAAAATATGAATTGGGAAGATCCCAAAGTTTTCATAGATGAGAATATGGGTTAATAATGCTTAAGATAAGCATGAAGCTTCTCTGAAGCTTGAGGAAAGGTTCTGAAATGTACACCTTTATAAAATATCCATTAAGATATCGTTTATACAAGATCCAGTGAGAACAAAAGCTTTGTTGCACACCATAATGAGTTCTTAGAAAATGATTTTCTAACAAGAATCAAAATGAGGAGACATGGTAGATCTTGAAGAAATTCAAGAACCACAAAGATGGTACAATGGTGGACACTGACAAACAACAAGATGTTGAGCCTCAACAAGTTGTTGAAAATAATAAACGAGATGCAAAACAATCTGAAGATCAGATTACTTATGATTACTGATAAATGGCAAGATGCCATAAAGATTGATGTTAAAGCCACATTCCTCAAAAGTGAATTTTTAAGCGAGGACGTATACAAGGCTTTAAAACATCAAAACTAAAAATGCAAGTTGCAAAGGTCTAGTTATGGATTAGGACAATCATCTTGTAATTAAAATCTTGTATATACATGAAGGTCAGTGGGAGCATAATAGTACTCTAGATCATCAGAAATGACACCCTAGTGCTTGAAGGTGTAAAAGCCTGACTAAGGAAGTATTTCATGATAAAGGATCTAAGAGATAAATCCTTGGTATAAAGATCTATTGTTATAGATCAAAGTGCTTAATTAGTAGATGAAGGGTTCTAAGAAAGGAAGTTTGTCAATAGTACATGAACCGAATAAAGGGTGTTCCCATGCTTCGGCCATTGGTTCAAACATGCACGCCATGTTTATGTACTAAAAGACCGGACATCTCATATTCCTTAAGCATGACGAGTAGATTTTAGTCATACTCAAGTGATACTCGCCGTATAACAATGAAGAACAAATCTGAAGTATCTGAGAAGAACTAAAGATATGTTCTTACTATACAATGGTTAGGAAAGAGATCCGTGTAATACCCCGGGTAAATCCGTTAATTAAATTCTAGTTCTGTTAAGTTTATTTTCTTTATAATTGATGTTAGGGTAAGTTTAGGAGGGTTTATAAGTTTAAAGGGTAAAAGTTTGACCAAATAATAAATTAAAGGTGTATTAGTTATTAGTGAGGAGTTTAGGGGTGGAAATGGTAAATATATTTAGATATTACCCTTTTAGTTTTCTGATATTTTCATATCAGCTAAAGATCAGATTTCAAGTGTGTGTTAGTGTGTGTATTGAGAGAAAAGAAGAAAAGGAAGAAAAGAAAGCAATAGGACATCATTTGGTGTACTTGGAAGAGATTAAGGTATGTTTTCTTTGTATTTTATGTTTGTAAGTGTTTATGGATGGTTGCTATCGGAGTAGAATCATCAAAATCATATTTGAGGTCGATTCAGCCAATTTCTGGGTGAAAATGGGTAAACCGACAGTGGTATCCGGATAAAGTAGAAGGTATCTGGGTAGATTCTTGGGTGGTGTCCGGGTAGTTTTGTTGATAGTATCCGGACGATTCGTTTGATGGTTTCCGGATGATTTAGATCCGGATGGCATTCGGATTCCTTGTGTTGTCCGGATTCTTTATGCTATCCGGAAAGTTCATGATTGTCCGGGTAGTTTGAGGTTTCCGGATAACTTGGCTGTTTGGTCAATTTTGAGGATAAGAGATATGTGGATGTATCTAGAGTCCATAACCTGCTAGTAAGTCTTATACATAAGTTGGTAAGGAGATATTTGTATGTAAATTGTTTCAGATTCTGTGAACTTTGAATGAAAGATTGGATTTCTCGAGAAAAGCTTAGAAGGAAATTTGATAACCAATCGAGGTGAGTTTTACTTTAAAACGTTTTCAACTGGAATATATATATATATATATATATATATATATATATATATATATATATGTTTATATATATATGAGATGGATATGTGTGTAATGGATATACGATCAAGGTGTGAATATTTTGTGTTTATAATATAGTAAGATATTATAATTATTGGTGCATTACACTACACAAGTGCACAGTAGTCGGGGTCCGGTATGCGGACCGGTGAGTAGTCGGGTTCCGGTGTGCGGACCGACGGGTAGCCGGGTTCCGGTGTGCGGACCGGTTGTTGATTTATTAGTTGGCTTGCTACCAACTAATATGGCCATTTGTGGAGGAATAAGGTGGATGAGATGTACACGATGCACGAGTCTGGATTGGTATTTAAATACGTGTGGTATGTTTATATTTTACGAAAGGATTACCAAAGGTTTATCTAAACTATTTTGATACAAAGGATTTACATAAAAAGTTTTATAATGATTTTGGAAAGGACTGGGATTAACTCACTAGACCCGTTTGGTCTAACCCTCATTTTGTTTTCAAAAATATGTTTTCCAGGTCGAGGAATTGATAGCGGCAAAGGAAAGAATAAGGTGTAGGCTGCCTCCGTTGATCGATGATGTTTAAGAAGCTTTTATATATTTTGTAGTTTCAAGACTAATGAGACTGTACTTGGTTTGTTATGTAACTTTTGTTGTAAATCAATGATATGTATGCATGTTATGTTATATGATGTATGTTATGGGATCTGGGTTGTTACAATCCGTGTGTCTTAGGATACACAGATACCAGTTTCCAAACCAACCATGATGACTAAAATTGTAGTAAGAGATATATGAAGAATGTAGGTAATATAAGTCGTGAGAGCTTAAATGCATATGTACTTATAAATCCTATGTGTTGGAACAATCATGATGTTCATGATAGTTCTATAGGATTAAAGTTTTCCGATCAATAATTTTAGTAAACTTTAAATTTTAGAACATTAAAAAATTATGTTTTACATGTGATATGGCATACTAGTATGAGTATATACATCAAACATTACCGTGTTCTTTATTACATTGTTTAAGTATCCATAAGTAAATATGATGTTCATATTATTTAGAAGCGTCCTTGATCAGTTATTACTAGGGGACTGGTAATAAATCAAGATCATTGTGAAGTCTGGTCATAGTCCAAGTTGGAAGTGCATTGGGTTAAACAAGAGTCACAAGCGCTTGTCGGTGTACAAGGCGTTGGACAAGACCCACGATCAGGATCACCTCATAGATCGGCGTCATAAGGTGAGTCCTGAGATAGTAAAACACTCTTTTATCCTCAGACCTAAGATGTGCATTGGGACCTAATGCACAACGAGTGTTATGCTTTGATATAGTCTAACGTTACCTTTAACCGGGTAGCCATAAGGGATATATTGGGTATAACACGAATTGTGTAGTTAGTCGTGCATATGCAACATGAGATTTCCTCCTCTCAAGAAGAGAGAGATATTTATGGGTCCCTCGATGACCTAGTTTGATTTACATGCATGAACAAGTGGATTAGTTGGACTAATGGCACTTGTATAATCAAATATGTTGGGATCGAGAAACATAATCTTTGAACTATAAAGGATGGGATAGATTTATGCATTAAGTTCAAAACAAATATCGTGAGGCAAAAGGATAATGAATGATTCTACTATGTGATTGATTGAATCAATCAAAATTGCTCGAAGATAAAAAAACACATTTACAAAGCCTTGGGGGCGGTGACGTGTTTCTAGACGCTTACCACCGTCTGTGTTACTGTGTATCATGTGCAAGTGGGAGATTGTTGGTTATTATATGCCCAAGACACGTGTCACACAAAAATGCTGCCAATGAGTATGTAAACCTAAAGGGTCACACACAAAAGAAGACGTTTGCTTCCATTAGAAAGAAACCCGTTAAAGTCATGTTTGACAGTTAAATAGGTATTCTTGAATGAATAATTAAATAATATGTGTAAAATATAATTATGATAATTACAGGATTTTATCTGTAAATATACATAATTATTATTTGTTTAGATAAATATAATGATTCAGATAATTATTCGAATTCAAATGATTTGAATTCAAATAATTACAGATAAACATAAATCCTATTTACCGTCTATATAAATAGGATGTCAGGTCAGTTGTTTTCGGTTGACTCACTGAATCCTCTAGATCTGACATATACACATATTAGAATAGGGGTTCCTTTGGGCTAGCACTCGGTGGAATTCGCGTGTTCATGTGTGGATACCATTAAAGGAAACATGTGTTGGTTTCTAAGTGCCCCGATCGTTCAACCACAACAAATTCAAAATGTACAACTCTAAACACCCTATGGTGTGTTATAATTTAATTAAATGCATCAATGGATCCGATTGGGTTTTAGTTATCTTTTAGAAATGTTTTCTAAATAACTTCGTAACCAATGTTATTATTTTTCCACTGCATTTAACGGTTACGAATTGCATTAAATCCCCACAAAACCAAATACACTAAAAGTGCATTTACGTCAAATGGCCTCCATTTTTACAATAATTCATCAAAAACATATTAATATGATTTCTTAAACAAAATGCTCAAAGACCCCAAATGAATGACATTTTACAATATTTATAACTCAAATGTATCCAAATTGTAAATTTCATCAAGTAAGCAACACATTTGATAAACACTAAGTAAAATACTTTAATACTTCAAAATGGACATTTTTGGCATGTACAAAGTTTTCACAAAGCAACTTGAACTCACTTTGCTAGGTTACGTTAAACCTAGTTTTCATCGAACTTGCACAAACTTCTTGCTACCTAGATAAACCATGTGTAATCACCAAATCAATGAAAGAACTCTAAATAAAATATCTAGACCACCTTTTAAACTTTTCAAGTCATCAAGGACCACTCCCAACGGATTTAAAACTATTAAAGTCTTACTTCACATAAATTAATCCATCTAAAAGCTATAAATTTAAAACTTTCATATTTTATACCCCAATTAAACTTATCAACATAAGTAAATTCCTCAATTTAATTCATAAGCTAAGTACTAAGCAAATCCAACATTTACTAAATTACTTCCAAGAAAGGGCTTTAACAAACATCGAAATCATAATATCTCAAAAACTCTAGATTTTTTCTCAATAATTACATAAACCTAAGATTAAGAGTTAGGGAGTTCATACCTTCCAATTTCTAAGAATCACAAAATCATAAAGAAACTTTTATTCTCTTCAACCTTCTTTAAAGAGCTTGCATTACATCTACATTAAATTTAACTTCAATCATTGTTACCATCAAAACAAATCAAAAATAGACTTCTTGAGAGATGTATATATTTTTTTTAACAAAAAAAAAATAAAGAAGGAAGCATATCAGCCAAAGCTTGCTGTTTGCATCCCCCTCAAACTCCTTCTCCTCCTCTCATTGATAAAGTTATCTCCTTTTAAAAAAATAGATACCCTAATAATATAACTAAGGAATTAGGCTAAGGTGATAATAAACTAGGCTTTTGGTTTCGTTGGGCCTAGTGCATCTCTAGGGCCGAACTGCTATTTAAAAAAAATAGAACTCTTGCCCACGTAGAGATTAGAACACGAGACGAAGAGTATCTGCTTACATGCCTTTGCCAATCTGCCAAGACTTCATTTTGTGACCCAATCTGCCAAGACTTCATTTCGTGTCACAAAAGCTCCTTTAATTCTTTTATTCTACTCTTACCGCCTAAAGCTTTTCTCCCAACTTCCGCATCAATTCTAGATCTCATGCAGCTCGAATTTGTAAAACCTCTAAACACGATGATTGTAGCTATATGTGTTAAATTTCCATAGGAAATTGAATCACTTAAATCGGGGCTAAGACGAGTGAGATATGATTATTCTGTTTACTGTATATATATATATATATATATATATATATATATATATATATATATATATATATATATATATATATATATATATATATATATATATTTCGCTCCAAAGTGTTCCAAACCAAAAATATTCGGGTGTTACATTAACAAGACAGACAAATTCTTATCAACAAATCTCTTAGATATGAGGACACTCTCCTCTGTTGGATCTCCTAACATGGTGTCCATCTGATGGTCTTCTGCGGCTACCGCTTCCTCTGGGCTTGCCCGTTGCACATCAAATCCGGGTTGGGTGAAGGGGTTTTGTAGAACTTCTTGTATGGCACCTTGAGTGCTCTTCGGGGTTTTGTCATCGTCGTCTAATTCAGAAGAGATTCTGAAGTTTGGAGCTTCTGTTGACTGATGGGAGAGGGCTTCTGCGTTCCAGCCAGAAGTGTCTAGAGTGTCGGCGATTTTGGGGTGCTCAAGGAAGGACTTGAAGTCGCCCTGATGGTCTGCATAGTTGATGAGTGATGGTGAATGCAGAGGTTGGTCTTGGACTTCTTCTGCCATTTCAGCTTCCTCTGCTATAGTCTGCAGAGGAGTATTAGGCTTCTTTGATTTCTTCTTGCTCCTCCTTTTCTTAGGTTTGGGGGCACCCTCCTCAGAAGACTTATGTTTTCTTTTCTTCTTTTCTTTTGGAGGAGGGGGAGGTGCAGAGGATCCAACCACGGTTTCGTGTGGTGGAGATTGTTGAGCTTCAGCAGCACTGGTAGAGGTTGTTGTAATACCCCGGGTAAGTTCGTTATTTAAAATCTCTTTTTCCGTTAAATTTAGTTAACTTTAAAGTTGGATGTTAGGATAAGTTTGGGCAAATTATAAGTTTAGGGGTGTTTGGGTCATTGTTGAGAAGTTCAAGGTCTAAAATGAAAAACTAGGTTTGATATACCCTTTAGAACTTCAGATATTTTCATAACTCAGTAATTCAGAAAATATCAGCTGAAGGTGTGTGTGTGTTTTGGGAAGAAAATAAGAAAAAGAAGAAAAGCTAGGTTAAGGCTTCAATTAGTGTACTTAGAAGCGATTCAAGGTATGTTTCCTTTACATTTTATGTTGGGAATTGCTATTAGATAGTTCCCATCGGAGTAGAATCATAAATTTCATGGTTTGGGTTGATTCAGCCGAATTCTGGGTAGAAAATGCATAAACAGACACTGGTTTCCGGATAGAATGAATGTGTCCGAATACTTTTGTTGGTAGTGTCCGGGTAGCTTTGTTGATGGTGTCCGGACGAGTCAAGTATCCGGGTAAGCTCCTTTTATTATACGTTTCCGGATGGAATGGGATACCTGATGGTATCCGGATTGCTTTGTTGTCCGGAATGTCTGATTATCCGGATTAAATGTGTTGTCCGGATAGTTCAGGTTGTCTGGATTACCTTGCTGTCCGGGTTGTTTTGGACTGTCCGGGAACTATAGCTGTTAGGTCGTTTTGATGACGAGAGTTAGGTAGATTTATCTAGAGTTCATAGCCTGCTGGTATGTTTAATGTGTTCAATTGGTAAGGGGATATTTGTATTTAATCTGTTACAGATTCTGTGGATTTGGATTGAAAGACTGAATCTTTTGGAGAAAGGCTTGGAAGTGTTTTTGGATACGCGATCGAGGTGAGTTTTACTTTAAAACGTTTTCAACTGGAATACATATATGTGTGGTTTGAGAATGTGATAAATGGTGTGATTATGTGTGTTTATGTTGAAATATAATATATTGAGATATTGTATTTACCTAAGAATTATACTATATAAGAATACGACTGGCCGGGCTTAGGACCGGTGTGTTGGCTGTAATATTCGTACAGTGTTGTTGGCTGTAATTGTTGTACAGTGAAGTTAATTGATTAGTTGGCTTGCTACCAACTAATTTGGCCATGGGAATGAGGAGAGGAACACGATGCACGAGTCTTGCTTGGTATTTAATCATTGTGGTATACGTGTGTTTTATAAAAGAAAAAGGATTTCTAAACTGACAGGGATTATCTCACTAGACCGTTTGGTCTAACCCTCATTTTCCTTTCAAAAATATGTATTCCAAGTCAAGGATCTTTTGGTAGCAAAGGGAAGAATAAAGCATAGGAGGCGGTTGATAGCTGACGAAGACTAGGATATGTTTACGTTTTTGTATTGTATAGTTTCGAGACATTGGGACCGAATGTGAATTACTATGTATTTTGTTATGAAAGTAACGACGTTATGTATGACATGTTAAACGATGTATATTATGTATGTTATGGGATACCGGGTCGTTACAGTTCCCTCTGTCGTTTTTCTTTTGTGTGCTTTCTTCTTTTTCTTGGGAGTGGTGGCAGAGGTTTTGCTCTTTGTTGAAGGGGAGAGAATCGCTTCCCTCTGAGCTTGAAAGTTGGCCTGTACAAGCTGATGTTTGGCCAAAGCTGCAGCCCATTGCTCATCTGACATCCTATCTACAACCCTAGTTCCTAATGGGGCTCCTAGACGCGGGGGTGTCACAGGACTCGGTTCTGGAGTCCTATGATCGCGTATGTATTCTAACTTAAGGGTCTTGTTTGTAGCGTATCCCAGAAGTTTCTTTGGTAGAGGTCTGCAGAATGGGTATTCATCTTCGTGCTCTGTTGGGGTGTTTGTGTTCAGGGGATACATTCTGGCCGTTGGTCCCTCCATTGGCCATTTTTATAGACGAAGCAGAAGCTCTAGTAGTACACCCAGAATACGTTGATATTGCAGAGGAGGTAGAGCATCTTTCGACGGTCCCTTGGCCTTCTGAGAGGAGATCCTTCTGTCAATGGTGTTGACCATTTCTTGAATCATGATGGTGGAGTAGTCCAGAGGTAGATCATAATATACCCCATACATTATGGTCAAGATTTGGTGAGAAGTTTGGTCTGGACTACCCACCTTCCCTGTTAGGCACCGATTTAGGATTGAGAAGAGTGTATTCCACAGAGGAGGAAGTCGATTTCTTCTGAAATCGTTTCTTTTCCTTAGGGTTGTGTTGTACCCCAACATTTCACCAAAACGGCAGAGCTCTTCGTCTGTAGGTTCCTCTGCGTACTTCTTTATACCTAGTAGTCCTCTGGTTGGTAGGTTGAACTCTAGTGAGAACATGGTTCTGTTGAATTTGAGTTCGAGGTGTTCGGATTTGTCTGGTTTGGAGATGTAGCCCTTGATTTGTCTATCTTCGGGGTCAAATCTGCTGCTTTGCCAGAATTGATTGAGATATCTGGCAGGGATTTTATTGACAGTTTTGGATAACAGGGGGTAAAGATAATGATTCTCCAGAATGTGAAGAAGGATGGCATGTTGTTAAGTCTAAAATATGTCTTCAAGATTTAATGATAAAGTCAAAGTCAAAGTCAATTTATTATGTGTTAGTGAAAGTCAAACATAGCTTAATGTCTTGTATAGTTCTTAGGTATAAATAGTTTTGTTTAGACTAATCCTGTAACAATTCAATAACACAATTAGAGCATAATTCTCATCTTGTAACAATGGAGCTTATTGAATATCGAGATCTACTTTCTCTCTCTAGAATATTGTGTGAATTCTTTGTTGATTGATCATTTTGGGACACACAATTGGTATCAGAGCAGGAACAAGATTTAGAGAAGGATTTCTACTGATCAATCATTCGAATTTGGTGATTTCTGAAGAGAATTTGATCGATTTTCTTGAATTTTTTCAAGAAAATCTCGTTTTCTTAGATTTCTATCAAATTTTGGTGATTTTGGATCGAATTTGTTCGTGATTTGATTCTGTGGATTCGGTTTTGTGTATAGAACATCTTTCATTCACGAATCAAGAGCAATTTCAGAGGTTTAGATCTTCAATTTGACGATTTTATGTTCTTTTTGAACTTTCTGCGATAGTCTTCTGCTCGATCGTTTCAAACGTGATTTAAGAGGTTTTCAGACAAAATTTCTTGAAGATATTGTGCTAGGATTTCGATTTCGAACACTTCTGCAGCAGTTAGATTCAGTGATTTTGAGTTTCAGTGTGTTTTTGATCGAATCGGTGAGTATTGCGCCAGATCTGAGATTTGCGCCAGTTCATATCACATTGCGCTAGCAATTGCGCCATCCACAGGACTAGTCTCATTTGAATCAATCAAGTGAGAATCTCGCCACACTTTGAGCCACCAACTGAAGCGATTTTTGACATTTTGCGCTACTGCCTATAGCGCATTTGGTAGTTTCAGAGTTTCGTTTTTTTTTCTAAGTGAACTTTGCGCCACCCTCTTTGGCGCATTTCATACTTTGCGCGACAGTCTTTGGCGCATTTTGAGCTTTGCGCCACTGCCTCTGGAGAGTTTCTGACTTCGGGATTTTTCAGTTTCTACAATCTGTTTTGACCATGGTTTTTCAAGAAAATCAGTATAAGAACGATATTATGATGTCATTGGGGTCTAACACAAGGCCTCCGGTTCTTATTAACGAAAACGAATTCTCTCAATGGCAAGATCAACTCATCAACTTCATAGAGAGGCAACCTAACGGAGAGAATATCATGCTATCTCTTACTGAGGGTCCATTTGTCAAACCTTATAAAGAGATTCTGGCAACTGTTAATATTCCTGCTTCAAGGGTTCTTAAATCTACCGATGAGTATACGGCTGAATAGAATTTGAGATCTCAAGCGGATAGAGAAGCAAAGTCCATTTTTATACTTACTCTTCTGCAACACATTTACAAACACGTTGAATGTTTCAAAAACAGCCCAATGCAGACGTGGAACGAGTTATCAAAGCTAATGCATGGATCTGAAGTTGCATTTAAAAAGGGAAAGTCGAGAAAAAGGACACGGAACAGAACATGTCAGAAGCTGAAAATAAAGATCTTAAGGAAAATGTCATTAAGCTTACAAAGAAGTTGTCTGACATGGAAAAGCTGCTTAAAGTAGAACGAGAGGATTTCAGAAAAGAAAGAGCTAATCGGTTAAATGACAAAAAGTGCTATGAAAAGCAAATTCTTTCTCTTTCTCAGAAAGTTTCTGAACTTGAAAAGACTTCAATTTCTGAGAAGAAAGAAAATGAAGAAAAGAAAGCTCTTGAACTCAGATGCAGAAAACTTTCCAAACAAAATTCAGATTTTGAGAAAGTTTTATTTCTTGAAAAAGAAAAATTGGAGAAGGAAAGGATTGAGAATGAAAATAAAAGGAAAGTCTTTGAAGCTAAGAATGCGACATTGTCAAATAAAATTTATGAGCTTCAAAAGGACTTAGATAAAGGAAGTGAAGAGCTAGAAAAGAGGAAGAAAGCTGATTTTCAGGCCAGGAGTGTTAAAGACGAATTTCATGTTGAAAGGAAGATTTTTCAGCAAGAAATACGAAAGCTGACAAAGAATTTGGCTGTGTTATCAACTGATATCATGAAAGAGAAGTTGGTTAAGTCTGATATTCAGAAGAAACTTGATTTGGTGACCAAGGAACGGAACAACTTATACTACAAAGTGAAGTCACTTAACAAATCCAAACGCTATTATGAATGTCCGATTCGTCCGTCTAATCTCTTCTATGATCACTCAGTGGATAATTCTTCCAAGTTTCAATCTGCTGATATTCCTTCATACAAGAAAGTCAACATGCAATGAAGAGTAAAAGGTACGACTCCTGAAAAAGATGTACCAAAATCGTCTGTTCCCAACAAGAACACTAACCTGAAAGGTAAATCTTTTGCTAAACCTGGTTCATTATATTCCGCAAATCATTTAATCAGGTTAGCATAAAAGAATTTTTGTTGTTCTTATTGTGGAACTAATGATTTTATTAAAAATAATGATGCTCAATATTGGTATGGTACTTATCACATTCCTTCTTATAGAGCTCCGCTTAACAAGTCAGGACCCAAGACTCGTTGGGTACCAAAATCTATTTAATCTGTTTTTGCAGATTTATAAGCAAAACGTTGAACTCTCGGAAGAAGATTACTTGTGCCATTAAGGGGGAGTAAAGAGAGTTGGTTTCTAAACACATCAATTTAGAACCCGGATTTCACAGTTAACGGCTTCTGAACAATTTAGTTCAGGACCCGTACTTCAAAGACTAAGACTTCTAAACAAATCAGTTTAGAACTCATACTTATCAGGTGATATCCTTAACTGTCACATCTTTCAATTCAAGGAACAAGTGGTGAAAGGTAACATTGCATTATGTTTCATTTCTACTGCTTTGAAAATTTGAATCTCAACAAATTTAATTCAATGAGATGAAATTTTTCAATTTTCATTCAATGAATTAAATGTGTGCTAAAAGATGATTTTACAAGTAGTTTTGTGATATCTGAGTTTTATTTGCTTCAACTTTCGCTTCTGAAATAAATCGAAAGGTCAGCAAAACATGAATGAAATTTTGATATATGCGCAAAATTGTGTAAATCTAGACTTATATAGAATACGATACTCACAAAGCCTAATTGTCAGAATGAAGAATGGAAATGAAAATATGAGGGAAGCACAAAGTTTTATAACCAATTGATTGAGATGCAATAAAAAAATCATTAGGTTTGAAAGTTTGTGCCTGTGGCCTATCTGGTTTGGGAGATTAAGTCCCAAGGGGTACTCGATACCTAGCCCCTAAGATCAACTGTTCTGGGATTGGCTTACCCAAATCCTGCTATAGAACCAGATAGAAAGCCATGTCCTACTGGTACAGATGAGATTAGGATATATCGATGTAGCCTTTCTGGTTTGGGAGAGTAAGTTCCAAGGGGTGCTCGACACCTAGCCCCTAAGGCCAACTGGTCTGGGATTGGCTGGCCCAAATCCTGCTATAGAACCAGATAGAAAGTTACGTTTACGGTGTATCTTAGTCTTAATAAACCTTTTGATAAAAAGATGCCAATGTGCACAAAATAAAAGATGCCAATGTGCACAAAATAAAAGATGCCAATGAGCACACATCTCTTATATCTTGGGGAAATTACAATGTCGCGATAAACTTATAAACTTGTGGAAATTCTGATTTCAGTCATATAGTGTGAGTAAGAGCAAAGTATTCTTATAGGTTTCAGAAGTACATTTGATTGTTGCAAATCATATTTCGCATGCTTGCACACCAAATAGATTTAATAAAGGGGTTGAAACTGAACATTTTTAACTTGATATGCAATGATGTCTTGTATTTGAATCCAAACACATGCATTTGATTTCATTTGATTGAAAAATCTGTTAAATTTCATTAAGTTGGATTTCTTTAGTAAAGTTTTCAAATGATCAAATGGTAGTAGTTATAAAATGTAGTTCAATGAATTTTATTTTCTTTGAATAAATTTTTCAACTACTGTGCCTAAATGAAATATATGCATATTTTCAGGGGGAGAAAACAAATTGCTCCAGAATTCTTATTTTGAGGGGGAGCAAGGTTATTCATTAAGGAGGAGATTGTTTGTGATTCTCAAAGACGCGACTGAAATTGAAGAAGGTTTTCGATGATCATGGTGCTCACTTTCATCGAAAAAGGGGGAGAAATGTTTAATTCAATTTCATGTCAAAGAGCTTTCAAGGCAAAGATTCAATTTCATGACAGGGGGAGAAATGTTTAAAGAAGATTCCGTCTCAAGATAAAAAAAGGGGAGAATTCTTCTTCAAGAGTTTTAGAAAAATCGATTGATCATCCTGTGATCTCTTTTTCTTAAACTTATGCTATATTGTGAATATCATTACTGAAGCAAGAATTTCTCAAGTCAAAGAAAGAAAAAGGGGAGAATTCTTCAAGAGTTTAAGAAAAATCGATTGATCAACTTGTGATCTCTTTTTCTTAAATTTGTGTTTATCAGTACCAATGTGCCTTATGTGAAGAAACAAATTCTCCAATTCGAAGAAAGAAAATCTCCAACGGATCCCCGTCTGAAGATTTTGTGACAAGTTGACTTTGACAAGCCTAAGACTGCTGTTCTCAAAATGATTAAATCTTGAATCCAAGGGGGAGATTGTTAAGTCTAAAATATGTCTTCAAGATTTAATGATAAAGTCAAAGTCAAAGTCAATGTATTATGTGTTTGTGTAAGTCAAACTTAGCTTAATGTCTTGTATAGTTCTTAGGTATAAATAGCTTTGTTTAGACTAATCTTGTAACAATTCAATAACACAATTAGAGCATAATTCTCATCTTGTAACAATGGAGCTTATTGAATATCGAGATCTACTTTCTCTCTCTAGAATATTGTGTGAATTCTTAGTTGATTGATCATTTTGGGACACACAATTGAATTATGAAATGTTACTTACAAAATTACATTACAAGTCCTATTTATACCCCCCCCCCTTGTTACAACAATTAAGCCTAAGCCCATTTACATGTCAAAGCCCATTAGGCCCAAATCTATTACTTTACAAAACTTTCTAATTATTTAGGACAACTAAAATGTCCTAACATTCCCCCCCTAAAGTTTTGGAAAGTAAAATCACTTTAAAGTCTTTGATTCCTCTCCCCCTTGATTTTCTTGAAAAACTTTAGCGGTGCAATTCTTCAAAAGTAGGCTCGGCTCCCCCTTGAAAGTTGCTCGTATTCATCATATTTTCAACTTTGAAAAATCGGATCCAATGTACTCCATAACCCCGACTAAATGCACTAAAATCATCTTCAAAGTGTATGCATTTAGTGTAAAACAGAGAATCCGTCGTTGGACCACGAGTTGAGTAAGAATTCGGCTTAAGAACTAGGTCCGAATTTGCTCGAAGGAGGAACGATAAAAAACACGCGCTACTCGGTAGGGATTTCGAGGAATCGTATGCAAATCGATGTCGTGGAGATGGAAGTGTGACAAACGTAATGTAGGAATGATGCCACACGAGTTCCATAAGCAAAACCATGAAATTTAACGACTTTAACGGAATCTGGACCAAAAATGTTAGAAAACTAACTGGCCACTAACGGACTCCGTTAGTCACTATTCATCTTCTTCACAAATCATGTACTGTTGAAATCTCTTCCAATTTTCTTTGAATTTTTACGATCAAAACTGCCTTCTTTTGGTTCCATTATGCTTAAAAGTCATCAAGGAATAGATATTACCAATAAAATCAAGATCATGCACCATAAAAACAGCAACATGAGAATCACGTTTTCCCGGCGATGCAACTAATTTTTCCGACGAGCAACTGATTTTGTTGGATTGAAAAATTTCAATGATCATCAAGGATTAATTTTCACTGAAAATGAATGATCGTGTATCGTGTAAAACATCAGCAGCACAACTCCGAAGACATTTCCGTTTTTCCGGCAAAGAACTCCGGTGAGATGTGATTTTCCGATCTATCAACATCCAACAGCTCTAAAATTCCGAATTCTTGCTGGAAATTACACCAAACACTTGCAAACTGATCGAAATATCAATATGAACAGATCTGAGATGGATTGATTTCAAAACTTCGACGGATACACAATGTTCCGGCGAGATCTACGTTTTTCCGGCGAGATCAATTTAGCTGATGACTTTTAAACTTCGTAGCTCGCTGATTTTTCGACCAAAATCAGTTTTGAAACTTGCAACATGATCCATAATCGTAAACTAACAGATCTGAACAAAATATTTAGCAAAACGCCGGCTGAAAACCGTTTTTCCGGCGAACTTCGTTTTTTCGGCGAGCTTCATTTCAGAACACACAACTCATTGGTTTTTTGATCAAAATCAGATCTGAATGTTGCTTTCTGCTCTAAACTTAAAAACTAACAGATCTGAAGAAGTTTAATCGATCAAAACCATCAAATGAATAATATTGAACATCTCCTTCCATGAAAGCTTCGAAGAACTTACTGTTGATATTTTCAGATCTCAAAATCACTGAAATCTTCATATTTTTCCAGATCTGATCGATGAAAGTCTTCATAAACAATATAGAAATAGATCGGAGTAGATAAAATCGATTCATGCACAACGAAATTTTCAGATCTCAAGTTCTTCACGAAGAACACCGAAAATTCTCGAAAAAAATCAAAAATCACCAAAAAATTGTCGAAATTCGATTCTAAAAATTGGAGATGATCTGGAATCGAATAACGAGCAAATCTTCAAGAGCATATGAGATTTGAGCAAACTTACATGTAGATCGGGCAAAAATACTTGAATTGTCGAGATCCGATGATCGTATCGAGAAAAGATTCATCGATTTGGCTCTAATACCAATTGTGAGTCCTTCTCTACCTAATCTTGTTACACATTACTTGATTTGTTGAAGATCATGAACTCACACATGCGCTTCCCCAAAAGCGGTTTTTGAGGGTACAAGGTAGTAGTTGTTGGGTTTCAAAAGAAGAACACGTTCAAAGTTGTTAGAGCATTGTTGTTTCAAGATTTACTGTAAAGTCAATGTACTGTATGAGTCTATACAATATTGTGAATGCCTTTATACCTTGTATGTTATGGGTATAAATAGGCTTGTCTAGACCATTTGTTAGTAACACTTTAGAAAGCCTTTGTAATCTTTTAGAAACCTTTTGTAATCCTTTGAGCTCAATACATGGATGACATATTTCCTCTCTAGATTCTCTCTACACTTGTTCATTACTTTGTGCTAGATTTGGGATTTATCAATTGGTATCAGAGCTAAACAGAAGATTCAAGCAGATCGAAGACCAAATTGAAGATTTTTTACACTAAAGCTGAAGAATTCGGATTGGGTGTTCATCACTATTCATCACTGTTCATCAAGAATTCTAACCCTTCTTCATTTACTATTCATCCAGATTTCATCTTTTCTTTAATTTTTGATCTTTTGGATTGATTCTTGACATCATTGCACTCGGATTTGATTCCTGAACATCTTTAATTCTTGGATCAACACCAAAATCTGCACAGAATTTGCAGATCTGATCATTTTATATCATTTTTGTTCGAAAACTTTTTCTACTATTTTTGGATCAAAATTCGATTAAATTGATCGAATTAGGATTTGTGATTAACTAAGAAAGTGTGTGGAATCAAATTTCGAACAAATCTGTGCAAATTTCATAACAATTGATCAAGAATTGAAAAAGTTATGGCTGATTTAGTGATTTTCGTGTTCGAAGTGCAGAATTCGGATCATTCTTGGTGAATTCGGATCATTCTTGGTGAATTCGGATCATTCAAAGAAGAATTCGGAGTGTTCTTGGAAATACAAGTGTAGAATTCGACTCAAGAAGGATTCGAATTGATTGAATTCGAACCCAGCTAGATTCGAATTGAGGAGAATTCGAACCGTGTTAGATTCGAATTGAGGAGAATTCGAACTGTGTTAGATTCGAATTGAGTTGATTAAATTTTCCATGTGTTGAATTCGAACCCTTAAGCATCCGAATTCATAGAATTCGAACCCTTAAGCATCCGAATTCATAGAATTCGAACCCTTAAGCATCCGAATTCATAGAATTCGAACCCTTAAGCATCCGAATTCATAGAATTCGAACCCTTAAGCATCCGACTTCATTGAATTCGAACCCTTAAGCATCCGAATTCATTGAATTCTAACCCTTAAGCATCCGAATTCATTGAATTCGAACCAAGTTAAGTCCGAATTGAGTGAATTCGAACCCTTCTTCATCCGAATTCGTTGAATTCGAACCCTTATCTCGAAATTTTTTCTATAGTGTATTTCATACACTGTAAGAGCTTTTCAAGAAAAAAATTTATATATTTTTTTTGTGTATTTTCATACACTGTCTGCTTGATCTTCCGAACGATCAATTTCTAGCAATATTCAAAATGGTTTTACAACAAGTTATTGTTAAAAGCAGTGGTGAAGATTTGAAGCAAACTCTGAAAAAGGAGAATCCTCCAATTGCAAAAGTTTTTGTTAAACCAAATGTAAAGTTGCAACAAGTCATTATAACAGAAACATCTGTTAATTCACATGTATCTGTTAAACCAAATAATGAAGTGTTGCAACAAGTCATAATAACAAAAACACCTCCAAAGCCACAAGAAAAAGCTAAGGCAAATAATGGAATTTTGCAACAAGTTATTTTATCAGAAACATCTCCTAAATCAGAAACTCCTATTAAAGATAATGCTTCAAATTCTTCAACTCCTATTTTAAATAAAGCATTGGAAGAAGAAAATGTTGATCTGAAAAGACAAATTTTAGACATTTCTTCTTCAAATGCTAAACTTACTAAAAGAATAACTGATCTTGAAGTTTATATTGCAGATCTTGAAGCAAAGAAATACAACTCAAGTCTGCACGATCAAATCGAGAATCTTCAAGAGAAAGTAACAACTCTTCAAAAAGAAAATGCCGATTTGAAGAGTAGAGAAGAAAAGAGAGTGAAGTGGAACTTAAAGTTACATGCTCAATTAAAAGAAGTTAAAGATATAGGGAAAATTTTGGACAGTGAAAATGCCGATCTAAAGAGAAAACTGTCTAATTTTTCTTTTGAAGAAAAGAAAGTTTTTGAAGAAAAGAAAGAGACTGAGCTGAAATGTATAAAACTTTCAAAACAAGTTTCAGACTTTGAGAAAATTTTATTTTTAGAAAAAGACAAGCTCGAAAAAGAAAGAGCTAAATTTGAAACTGAACGAAATTTTTTTGAGATTAAAAGTTCTGAACTTTCCGTGAAAATCTCTGAATTAGAAAATCTTTTGGAAAAGGAAAGAAAAGATTTCACGGAAAAGCAAAATCTCTTTGAAAAGGAAAGTAAAACCCTTAAAAAGAAAAATATGGAAATTTTCAAAGAGATTACTGATAAAAGAAAGTTTTTGGAAAAAGATTTTGAATCGGAACGTGAATATTTTGAAGATGTGATTCTTAATCTTACCAAAAGATTATCTGGTTTATCAGCTGATATTATGAAGGATCAGTTGATCAAATCTGATCTCCAAAAGAAATTTGATCTAATTTCTAAAGAGAAAAATGTTTTAATAAACAAAGTCAAAGAACTTGAAGACGTCATTTTTAAATTTGATGTCTCAAAGCAGACTGGTCATAATTCTATCTTTCAGACTTCATTTGTTGATTCAAATGATTCTGAATGCTCTTTTAAAACTGCTTCAAGTTCAAGTTTTAAAAACATTTCTTCTAAACAATTTAATAGATCAACAGATTTCTCAAAAGGTCGGATTCGTTCAACAAATCTCTTCTATAATCCTCTGTTTGATAAATCAGATAACAAAACAAAAGTGCCTAAAGTTAATACTTCCAAACCTGAAGAAGTTCCAGTCTTCAAGAGGGTGAAGATGGAATGGAGAGTAAAAGGCACAACAGTTCCAAAGAAAGAAGTGCCAAAATCATCTGTATCCACATCAAATGCAAAGAAGAACAATACGCCAAAAGGTAAATCTTATGCTAAACCTAATCCTATTCATCATGTAAATCATCTGATTAGGTTGGCCCATAAGAAAATCTGTTGTTCTTACTGTGGTTCAAATGATTTTGTGCATAAAGGTTATACTTCTTTTTGGTACGGTACTTATAGTATTCCTTCAAAGAGATCTACACCTAACCCACTAGGACCCAAGTGCCATTGGGTACCAAAATCTGCTTAAACTGTTTTGTAGGTACATCATGTGTTGTACTGATTTGTAGATACATACCACACACATGACTGAAAACAGAAGAGAAGCGGCGTATTTCTATGAAGAATATTTGTACCATTAAGGGGGAGAAAAATCATGAATGGTTTCTGAATACATCAATTCAGGACCCGTGCTTAAATGTAAATGGCTTTTGAACATATCAGTTCAAAACCCGTGCTTCAACGACAATGGCTTCTGAACAATTCAGTTCAGGACCCGTACTTCAACGACTAAGACTTCTAAACAAATCAGTTTAGAACTCACACTTCTCAGGTGATATCCTTAACTGTTACATCTTTCTGTTTCAAGGAACGTGGCAAAAGGTAACATTGGATTATATTTGTTTCTACTGATTTGAAAACTTGAATCTTTACAAATTTAATTCAATGAGATGCAATTTTCAATTTTCATTCAATGAATTAAATGCGTGCTAAAAGATTTTTTTTTAAGAATCTTTGTATTATCTGAGTTAGATTTGCTTCAACTTTCACCTCTGAAATAAATCGAAAGGTAAGCAAAACATGAATAAAATTATGCTGAATGCTCAAAGATATGTGAATCTGGACTTATATAGAATATAATGCTCAAAAAGCCTATTTATCAGAATGATGAATGGAAACGAAAATATGGGGGAAGCACTATGATTAAGAACCAAGTGATTGAGATATCATTCATATTTTGTGATGGAAATTCGAACTTATATAGAATATCATTTAGTTTGAAAGTTTGTGCCTGTGGCCTTTCTGGTTTGGGAGAGTAAGTCCTAAGGGGTGCTCGACACCTAGTCCCTAAGATCAACTGGTCTGGGATCGGCTGACCCAAATCCTGCAATAGAACCAGATAGAAAGCCATGTTCTACTGGTACAAATGGGTTTAAGATATATCGATGTGGCCTTTCTGGTTTGGGAAATTAAGTTCTAAGGGGTGCTCGTCACCTAGCACCTAAGGCCAACTGGTCTGGGATCTGCTAACCCAAATCCCGCTATAGAACCAGATAGAAAGTCATGTTTAACGGTGTATCTTATTCTTACTAAACTTTTTGATCAAAAGATGCCAATGAGCACAAAATCAAAGGATGCCAATGAGCACAGAATCAAAAGATGCCAATGAGCACAAAATCAAAAGATGTCAATGTGCACAATATTAAAAGATGCCAAAGAGCACACATCTCTTGAAACTTGGGGAAAATACAAAGTCGCGATAAACCCGTAAATTTATGAAATTCTGATTTTGGACACATAGTGTGAGTAGAGCAAAGTATTCTTATATGTTTAAGAATTGCATACGCTTGATGCTAATCATATTTCGCATGCTAGCACACCAAATAGATTTAATAAAGGGGTTGAAACTGAACGTTTGTAACTTGATATGCAATGATGTCTTGTTTTTTGAATCCAAACACATGCATTTGATTTCATTTGTTTGAAATATTGTTAAATTTCATTAAGTTGAATTTCTTTTGTAAAGCATTCAAATGATCAAATGTTAGTAGTTATAAAATGAAGTTCAATGAATTTTATTTTCCTTGTGTAAATTTGTTTTAAAATTTGTGCTACAATTTCAAATATTGTACGTTATTGAAATATATGCATACTTTCAGGGGGAGAAAACAAATTGCTCCAGAATTCTTATTTTGAGGGGGAGCAAGGTTATTCTGTAAGGAGGAGATTGTTAGCAATACTCAAAGACACGACTGAAATTGAAAATGGTTTTCGATGATTATGATGCTCACCATCATCGAAAAAGGGGGAGAAAAGTTTAATTTCAATTTCATGTCAAAGAATTTTCAAATCAAAGATATTTCAAGTCAAAGATTCGTGAACAAAGACTGAAGATTGGGGAGAAGGATCATGTGAAGTCCAAATATTGCTGAATTTGGTTATCTTAGTTCTGAGTGGTTATCGGAATGCGCTTACACCTAAAAGTTCAACAATGTGGATGGTTTCACATATTTCTGATAAATAATCTAATCGTTTCTGATTCATCTTGTTCCATGTTCAAGACTTGAAGACAATTTGTTGAAGATTGTATTGAAGAAGGTTGACTTTTCAAAGAAAAAGACAATGACTTTTCATGTTTGTCTGAAGATTCTTCAAAGCTGAGTTCTTAAAGAGTGTCAAAGCATATAGTTCTCCGTGAACTAGTGGAGATAAAGCTATTCGAAGATGGTTTGATAAAGTGTCTGTTGAAGAAGATTGACTTTACAAAGAGCTGAAGACTGCTGTCATATTTTTTTTAAATCTTGAATCCAAAGGGGGAGATTGTTAGAGCATTGTTGTATTCAAGATTTACTGTAAAGTCAATGTACTGTATGAGTCTATACAGTATTGTGAATGCCTTTATACCTTGTATGTTATGGGTATAAATAGGCTTGTCTAGACCATTTGTTAGTAACACTTTAGAAAGCCTTTGTAATCTTTTAGAAACCTTTTGAAATCCTTTGAGCTCAATACATGGATGACATATTTCCTCTCTAGATTCTCTCTACACTTGTTCATTACTTTGTGCTAGATTTGGGATTTATCAAAAGTGTTCATGAGCAATGAAGTTTAGAAGATGGGTGGTCGGAGCAAAATCTGCTTCATCGCCGGAGTGGTCTTGTTCTAGGTTTCTGGTGATTTCTTGGTTTTGGGAGTTCTCAGAATGAGATGGAGAGTTCACTGGAGCGTTGGAGGTGGAAGCCATTAGATTAATCTTGAAGAAAGAGAGTAGAAAATGGAAGTTGCAGGGTTTTGCAAGGTTCACCGGAGAAGATGAAGAGAGTAAGTTCGTAAACATTTAGAGGTAATGGTAAGTTGGGTTTTATACTGAAGAGAATGGTGGAATCTGAAAGGGTAAATATGTAAAAGTGAATAAAATTTGGGATCCGTAATTGAGTATATACGGCTGGTTCAACTTTCCAGGAGAACGTGTGCCACACACGTCCAATGGGAGAATGTCACGTCAGAAGTGTCAGAACACGATTAGACGTCGTGTGCGGTCCATTAATGCTTGGCGCGTGGGCATTTCTTCTTTGTGAGTTCTGTCACTCGCAAATATCCATACTGTTATAGAATTTCCATAAAAAGGTCAAGTGTCAGAGTCAACAGAGGCTCTGTGGTGGAGTGAGATCTGTGATCTAAAACTTGTCGTTTTGTCTCCTCTGATGCTTGTACCTTTTTCCAAAAACGTTTGAAAGATCATTGGAGAGGATCGATAGATCTTTAGTACAAAATTTTCATTCACAGAGGCTTTGAGGCTCTGTCGAGGCCAGCAGAGGCTCTGAGAGTGAAAATTTCTCATAACTAAAAATTTTGAGAACTTTTTGATCATCCAAGGTTTTCATTGTGTTAAACGCTGTTTTTAGGACATATTTGGAAATTTGTGTCCTGGAAAACTGTTTTGGAAATGGATTTTGTTCGAGACATACTCTTAGACTGTCTAGTTTGGGCGACAGAGACTCTTTGGTGGAGTGAGCTCTTTGCCCATAAGACTTTCTTCCAGTATCCTTGTGTGTGCATTTGTACGTACAAATCCTTAAAGAAGACATTTTAGGTTGATCGACAGAGTTTCCTTATGAAATTTTCAGTTCTAGAGGATCCGGCTTACAGAGGATCTGTTGAGCTCAGTAGAAGCTCTATGACCTTAAATTTCCCATAACGGAAGGCTCGAAAATCTTTTTGATCATTTCTTGTTTGGAATGTCTTAAACAGTGTTTATAGGACGTATTTTGAAATTTGTGTCCTAGAAAATTGTTTTCAAAAAGGATTTGTACGAGTTACTCACCTTTGGTTCTCCTTTGTTCAGTAAAAATACCTGGCTTCTGTAGATATGGTTGATCATATCTCTTCTTTTGGCTCCCCTTGAATGATCAACCTCTGTAGATCAATTCAAGGTCTCCTTCTGCTCCCCCTTGATCTATGCTTGGATCAAATGAGATAAGTTGTGCACATAACATAGGTCAAGGTTATCAGAGGTTCTGTGGAGATTGTCATACTCTGAGCAATCCCACAGAAGCTCTGTTGGTTACAGAACTTTTGATGATTAAGAATTTACATACAGAAGAGTTTTAAATATATACATATTTACAAGAGGATCAAATCTTACTTACAGAGGGTTCAATTCATGTTTATCATTCCCAACTTACCCACCAAGAAAATGAATCTTTTCTCATCTAGTGCCTTGGTGAATAAGTCTGCAAGCTGGTATTCAGTGGACACAAAGTGCATTTCGATTGTGCCATGTTCAACATGATGCTTCAGAAAGTGATAACGAATATCGATATGCTTTGTTTTTTAGTGTTGTACTGGATTGGCAGAGATTGCTATGGCACTTTTGGAATCACAGAGGATGGGAATCTTGTATATGTTGTACCCATAGTCCTTGAGCTGAGTTTTCATCCACAGAACTTGAGAGCAACAGCTAGCAGCAGCAACATATTCCGCTTCTGCTGTAGATATAGACACACAGTTCTGCTTCTTCAAAGTCCAGCTGACTAGTTTACCACCCAGGAATTGACAACTCCCAGAGGTGCTCTTTCGATCAAGCTTGCATCCTCCATAATCTGAATCTGTGTATGCCTTAAGACCAAAGCCAGAGTTCTTCGGATACCAGAGCCCAAGATATTTGGTCCCTTTGAGGTATCTGATGATTTTCTTGACAGCAATATAGTGGGATTCCTTTGGGTTAGCTTGATATCTTGCACAGAGGCATGTGGCATACATTATATCAGGTCTACTTGCGGTTAAGTATAACAGAGACCCAATCATACCTCTGTAGAGCTTGCACTCTACAGATGTGCCATTTGGATCTGAGAATAATTTATTTCCAGTGGCCATTGGGGTTTTCATTACAGAGGCATCAGAGAGACTGTATTTTGAAAGTATGTCAGAGACATATGTAGCTTGATTTATAAAAATTCCCTTTGATGATTGTTTTACTTGGAATCCGAGGAAGAAAGTTAATTCTCCCATCATACTCATTTTAAACTCACTCTGCATGAGTTTTTCGAACTCTTTGCACTGTTGTGCATTTGTAGACCCAAAAATAATGTCATCCACATAAATATGTACAAGCAGAATCTCATCACCTTTTCTTTTGTAAAACAAAGTAGTATCTGTCGTACCTGTATCGTAATCATTATTGAGAAGAAAAGTTGAAAGTCGTTCGTACCATGCTCTTGGAGCCTGTTTCAGTCCATACAGAGCTTTGTCGAGATAATAGACATATCTTGGGTACTTGGAGCTTTCAAACCCTGGTGGCTGTTGGACGTATACTTCTTCTTGGATTTCACCATTCAGAAAGGCAGATTTTACATCCATCTGTAAGACTTTGAAACCTCTGTGGGCTGCGAAGGCTAAGAAGATCCTTATTGCTTCGAGCCGTGCGACAGGGGTAAAAGTTTCATCGTAATCAATGCCTTCTTCTTGGCGATATCCCTTGGCCACCAATCTTGCTTTGTTTCTAATGACCACCCCATCCTCGTCCTTCTTGTTTCTGAAGACCCATTTTGTCCCTATGACTTGTTTCCCTCGTGGTAGAGGCACTAGGGTCCATACTTTATTTCGTTCAAACTGTAGAAGCTCTTCTTGCATAGCATCTACCCAGTTTGGATCGTCTAGGGCTTCAGAGATTCTTTTTGGCTCGATCACACTGATAAAATTTGTAAAGAAACAAAAATTAGCAGTGGCTGATCTTGTCTTGACCTTTTCAGAAGGGTCACCGATTATAAGGCTTGGAGGATGGCTTTTCGTCCACTCTTTTGTTCTTGGAAGATGGTCATTTGAGTCATCAAGATTAACTTCTGTGGTTGCACACTGCGGTTCTGGTGCAACCTCTGTTGTTGATGGTACTTCTGTGCTTATGCTTGGTTCTTCAGCTTGTGGGAGGATTGGAATAAGAGTTGGAATTTTTTCCTCTGAGGAAGTAGAGACTGAGTCTTCATTTTCCTCTGGTATTGATTCCTCTGTAGTCACTGGAGTAGGTATTTTAGGAGCCTCTGTGGTTGAGTCCTTGGTTGTGTTATCATCAGCTTATATTCGCTCCCCCTCAGCATGTGCATCTGTATGATTCATAGAAGAGGATGAAGTATTTAATGGACCAGTTAGAGAGATACCTGATTCTGTCTGGTTTGCAGAAGATGTTTCTCCAGAGGCTCTGACGGCTCCAGCAGAGGGATCAATATCATCATGGAATATCTCTATAAATAGAAGATTTAAGTCTTCTTCTCTTGTATTTGAGATGCCAGAGGATTCCTTCTTTAGACCGAGTTCTGAACGGATTTGTTCAGAAGTTTTTTGAAAGGAATCGTCAAAAGACACATTGATGCTTTCTACAATGGTGCGTGACTGCAGAAGATAAACTCTGTAGGCTTTAGAAGTGGCAGAGTACCCAATGAACTTTCCTTCATCTACTTTCACCTCAAACTTTCCTCTTGCTTCTCTGTCATTTAAGACGAAGCACTTACATCCAAATACATGGAAGAACTTGATGTTTGGTCGCCTTTTGTTGATCAAATGATAAGGTGTCTTGATGTGCCTCTTTACAATGGTTGATCGATTTTGGGTGTAGCACGCGGTTGACACTGCTTCTGCCCAAAAAGACATCGGTAATCCACATGCTGTCAGCATAGTTCTTGCAGCCTCTACAAGCGTGCGGTTCTTTCGCTCAACCACGTCGTTCTGTTGTGGGGTGTGTACAGCAGAGAAGTTCTGTGAAATGCCTTCTTCTGTAAGATAGGCTTCAATGACAGAGTTTTTGAATTCTGTGCCATTGTCGCTTCTTAGTTTCTGAATCCTGCACTCATACAGAACTTGGATTCTTTTCATTAAATTTATTAGAACGTTTGGAACATCTGATTTCTTTCTGACAAATCCAACTCATGTAAATCTTGAATATTCATCTATCAGAACAAGTATATATTTCTTGCCACCTAGGCTCTGTGTAGCAATGGGACCGCAGAGGTCGACATGAAGCATGTACAGAGGCCTAGTGCAAGATATATCTGTTTTGCCTTTATGGGAAGCTCTTTTTCGTTTTCCCATTTCGCAAGCAGAGCACAAATGATCTTTACTAAACTTAACATTTGGGAGACCTTTGACTAGATCGAGTTTAACAAGCTTATCTAGAGTATGAAAGTTTAGGTGGCAGAACCTGTTGTGCCATAACCAGACTTCTTTGCTTTTACAGGCTACAAGGCAGAGCTTGTCTTCCTTGTTCTTGGCACAGAAGTTCATGAGGTAGATATCGCCTCTTCGTTCGGCTCGTAGAAGTTCGACTCCTGTGTCCTCACCTTGTAGAGAACAGAAGGTCCTTTTGAACATTACTTCGAAACCCGTATCGCAGAGTTGCCTAACACTGAGAAGATTGTGCTTAAGGCCATCCACATATGCAACTTTGCATACGGTTATGTTTTCCTTCTTAATGACTCCGTAGCCTTTTATATACCCCTTCTTGTTGTCACCAAAGGTCACATATCCTCCATCGAGTTTATCTTTATAGGAGGATAGTATACCTCTGTCGCCAGTCATGTGCCTCGAGCATCCGGAGTCAAGATACCAGATTGGCACATACTGCTTCTGCAAGACAATCAGAGAGTTTTAGGTACCCATATCCAAATGGGTCCAGCTTTGTTAGGGGTCTTCAAGTTTGCCTTAGCATTCTTGGATTTGGTTTTAGCTTCTTTTGAAGAACCATTTTGTTTCTTCGTACCCTTCAATTTAGTGTTCTTTTTGGGTGTAGTGAGGAAACAGTGCGGACTTGAGAAGTGTTGATTTAATCGATACATGAGATCAAAATAATGACAATAATGAATGAGCGAAGAGATTTGCTTGAACTTTTCATTGAAAACATTAAATGGGGGCACAAAGGCATTACATTCTATCCTAACATTTGACTTCCTATTACAAGAAGACCTATGTAGGCTAGATTGTTGTTTGCAAAATCCTTTGTTGAGAGCAGCCTTCTGTGGACCCCTTCTGTGGTGAACTTCTGCAGGTTTCACTGTCACAGAAGAAATAGATTTGTCATTTTTTGCCCATTTACCCTTCTGTTGCCATGTTAGTTTTTCTTTAATGGGCCTTAAAGGTTTTAAAATCTTTGAACTTGTTGGATTTTGAGAGGTTTGTTGTTTAATTTTCTCAAGCTCAAGGGAGGTTTTGGCTTATATACACATGTCCAAAAAATCTGGACAGATAGGAAATCTTGTGATTTTCTCCTTGGGAGGAATAGTTATGTTAAGAACTCCAGAGGGTAGTTTAGAATCCTCTGTGTCACAAGGTCCTATCTCTGACTTAGAGTCAGTCTCAAATTCGTCAGAGGATGAATCATCCTCATATACAGAGGTTGAGTCACTTAGTTCTCTTTCGACAGAGGCTGGATTTTCAGAGCATGTGCCATACTCACTTTCTTCCTTTTCTAAGGGACTATCTTCTAAGTCAACAGAAGTATCTGATAAGGTTTCTTCAGAGAGATTTTTATCGACAGAAGGTGTACAGAAGTTTTCGAAAAAGTTGTTTTTCCCGATTTCTATCAACTCTTTTTCGTCTGAAACGTTAGGCTTGAACTCAGGAGCCTCTGCCGATAATTTCTTTTCAGAGTTTATCATGCAGACAAAGGCAACCTGTGTTTGAGTCTCGGGTTTACCAAACTTGAAGATTCCTATCTGATCTTGAGTTTTCAGATATTTCTTGGGTTTGGATTCTCTTTTGACAGAGATTGAAGGGGACAAATCTGTGTTTTCAAACCACACATTTGTCATCTTCAGAGGTTTCCTTATGTGAGGTTCCCTAGAGACTTTTCGCCTTTTGCTAACAGAGAGTAGATTTGGAAAACCAGGTTTTCTTGTACTTCCAGTGAGAAATAGAGATGACAGAGATTTGTTTCTTTTGTTTCCGGTGTATGGATCTATATCACAGAAGCCAATCCCCCTCACCCTATTTGTGTGTTAATTTTCTCGTACACCTTCTGTGCATCTTGGTATTTCTTAATTAAAAGATCTCTTCTGAGTAAATCTTGATAGAGGACTTCTCTTTCCTTTTGAAAATAATGTTTAAGAGCTAGAATGTTCATTATGTCGGTCTCAACGTCCACTAGTTCTTTAGATTTTGTTTTTAATGCAGAGTTAAGTTCAGAAATCTTTTCTTTCAAAGGATTTAGGTGTTTGTTCCAATTTGTTTCAATTTATTCCTTTTCTTGAAAGATTTTAGCCTTTTCTTGAGTGAGAAGTCTAGCTTCTCTATCAAAGAAGGTAAGCTTCTTTTGAATACTTTCGCATGTCTTTTTAAGTTCTGTGTATTCAATGTTTAGTTTGAGCAAATCAGTTTCTGCTTGACTAGAGTTAGAGTTAGAAGTGGATACCTCACTATCAGAGTCAGATGAGCTGACCTCTGTCATTCCACAGAACAAGGCGTTTTTGTCGCCTGCATCAGATGATTCGTCTGACAGCCAGTTCTCCTGGTTCACCATTAGCGACTTCTGAACATAAAACTCCGCTTTCTTTTTGTAGTAAGCAGAGTCCCTCTGTGGGCGGTTTGATTTGCTCCAGCAGTCAGCGGCATAATGACCTGACTTGCCACAGTTAAAACATCCTTGGTTCTGGGAACCGTTGCCATCTCTGTCGTCCGACCTCTGTCGGTCACCACCTCTTTCAGTTCTACATTCATTGGCGTAGTGGCCTGGCTTACCACAGTTATAACATACTTGGTTCTGTGGAGTGTTGCCAATTTTATCGTCTGACCTCTGTCGGTCACCACCCCTGTCAGTCGACCTCTGTTGGTCGCCACCTCTGTCGTTCATTTCATTTGACCCTTCTCTTCCTCGATCATCTCTTCCATAGCGTTCATTACCAGACTTCTTCTGGTAACCTCTGTTGAATTCCCTTGTCAAAAGGGCTAAAGATTTAGCAATAGAGGCCATTGATGTCTCTTCTTCTTCCACCACCTCCTCATCTTCACTATCAACGATCAAGATCTTCTTCTTCTTCTTTTCTTCCATAACTTTCTCCTTTTTCGGTTTCTCTTTATCTTCTGTAGCCTTACCAACCAGCGCAAGAGGTGCACTGATTTGAATTTTTGCTTGTGCAATATGAGGCTCTTGGGCTGCCAATATTCCATAGAGATCTGACACAGTCCAGGAGTCTAAGTCTTGATTTGTTTGCAGAGACATAGACAACTGGAGCCATTCATCATTGAGACTCTTTAGGAACATGACATTGTTTTCCTCAGAAGTTCTGTGGATTCCGAACTTCTTGCACTTGTTGATTAGAGAGTTGAACCGATCATATATTTTATGCAGAGGTTCTGTCGGCAGAGCTTTGAATGCGTAGTACTCGTTGATGCATTGGGCTTTGCGGTTCTTCTTAGTTTTGGCCCCACCCTCCAGTTGTTTTTCCAGTTCCTTCCATAGATCGTATGCAGATTCACACGCATCTAAGGATTGGAAAAGGTCATTGGGTATGGCCATTATAAGAAGTCTCTTAGTCTTCTGAGCAACTTCATGTTTTGCCCAATCAGGATCTGACCATTTGTCCTTGGTCTTTGGTTTCGTGTGCTCAGGGATTTCAGGAGTGTCGTCTGTGGCAGGTACACAGGGTACTGTGATCATTGGTACGAAAGGAGGATTGTTGATATAGTACATGAGTTCTTTGTCAGTACCCTCGAAGAAGTGAATCATTCGTATCTTCCATTGAGGGTACTCATCTCTAAGTAGAGTTGGTGGTTTGGTTAAAGAACCAGCTGTGAAGAAGTTGTTTGTGTTTGTCATTTTGAGAGAGTGAAAGATATCCAGAAAATACGATAAGAACGGCAGATTTTTGAGTATGAAGTGGATGCTTTGGATAGAGTTTTTAGGCTTAAGAACTTTAAACAGTTGCACTAAGATGGAGTTTTAACCAAAGAAAATAGGTTCTATAAGTTTACCAAAGTTCGAATGGATCGAAAATGGCAAACAAAACAGAAGTTGTTTGAAAGATATGAAAAATAGGTTAAAAATCCAAGTTTCTACCAAAAATCATTGTAAGTGAGGATCTCTTGATATAGAAAATCAAGAACCGCTCTGATACCAATTGTTGGTTCCTGTTTTGCTTAACAATGATGATTCTATCTAATTAGTTCAAACAATATATAATGCGGAAGCGTTTTAACGAACTAACAGATATAATGAGGTAGAATAACACACAATATCAAATATATGAAGTGTAAATAACACAGATAAATAGCTCAATGATTCACTGTATTTGATATAATAAGAACACCAAGAACACCGAAAGGTTTGATAAGAGTCTGCTCTAAAGGTGTGTGTGTCGTACAATACTTAATAGAAGAACTCAACATAAGTCTTTTATTTATACTACTTCTAAAGGGGACAAGATCTGGATAACAAGGTCCGAAGGTACTAGGATACAGTTGATGAACAGTTGTTGGAATGTACTAATACACTATTCTGTTATTGTTGATACAACGTGCATTAAATGCTCCGTATTCTGCTTTAGGCTGAAACCTATCAGAGTTTGACACGTGGAGTTGTCAGGTCACGCCTTGTCAGAATGATCTTCAGAACCTTCGAATGGCAGATATTGTAAGAAGCACGTTTGTCCTTGTTTAGATCCTTTGCGTAGATCTTCTTTTTACCACAGAGGCTCTGTCAAGTATGACAGAAGCTCTGTGGCCTTGTCCGTTTAGAAGAGTCTTATGTTGCTTCTTTACTTCGGTCTTCTTGCCTAACCCGGCAGAGCCTCTGTCGAAGACTTCTGTCTTCTCGGTTACTCGGCTACTCGGCAAAGCCTCTGTCGACGACTTCTATACTTAGCCTATTTTTCAATACTTCTATTAGCAGAAAGATTGGAGCTAACAGAAACCATAAACGTATACAATGTATCAAATAATTGGAATTAAGTAATTCGTACACATCTACAAAATATCAAATAAACACAAAAGGAGGGAAACATAAATATTATGTACCTTAGTGGTGTGGATGGAATATAATCCCAAAAGGCTATAGCAACTAGCAAATCCTGCAAGTATACATGGCTTACAAGTATCGTCCAAAGCAAGTAATAATGGTAAGTAATACCAGATATTGTACCTTAGGGATTTTCAAAGCTAGAAGAGTAACCAAAGTCGAATTTAAAATAAAATTTCAAGAGTAAAATCGAAGCAATATCTTTTGAGAGTTGGTAACCAAGTACTGAATGTAAAAATAAGCAAACGATAGTATTGGTGCAAGCTCGGGTTGGATTGCAGCTAACATAGTGCTATGAACATTGCTACAACATCACAACGGTGCTGCAGCAATAGCTCTCTACAACACTTCTGGATTAAACGACCTTCCAAGTGCAAATTAGACTTTATGTAGGGAGTGCACTTGGTGATGCATCAAGAACGTACTAGTACAGATCTTTTCTTTCTTTCCATATAGTTTTGCAACCCATAAGGTTGGTGCAGCTCTCTATAACCTCTGTAACGCACTTGTTATTGATACTTGTGTTGTCTTATTTTTAAGTCCAACTCATCTGAATAAAATAAAACTTATCATTTTGTCAAAGATTACCAGATACCACTTGTGAATAGTGAAGTAAGTTGTTATTTACAACGCAAATATCCACTATCATTTGTCTTAATCTCACAACCTTCACTAACACCCACACTAAGGTGTTTAACCTAACATACTTAATGTAAGTGCTTAGTAGTAAATGGCATGAATGTAAACGACTGAATGTAAATGACTTAAAGTAAGCTTGAAAGAAAAGTAAAGTGAATGTTTTAAAGGTTGCTGTAGCAACTGATAAAAAGTAAGAACAATTTCCAAAAGATTGCAAATACATTAAAACTACTAGAATACAAAGCTTGTAAGAAGCTTTCATTCAGCCGGACATGCTTACAAAAGAAAATACTAATACATATTTATACTAAGCTAAGGTATCAAAAAGATGTTTACTAAGTACATAAAGATAATTGTCCAATGGATAATAACCAAGCACCTAAATGTAATTACAAAAGTAAAAGATTATTGAAAGAAATGAGAGAGACATCCTCAGGGATATTTTCTATCAAAACACCTCTGAAACATGTACTTCAATATGCCATACTCCCACAAAAGCCTTCTACAACATCTCCCCAGATTGAGCTGGTTGCTGCCAATATTAGCGTTGTAGCAATACCTGCTGCAGCAACATTAAAATCAGTGTAGTTTTCACCAACTTTATAGAACATTACCACTTCCTACATCCTAGCTTCAATCAAGCTAAAACCATAAAATAAGACCAAAAGACTCAATATAGGATTGGAAAGATGTAAAATGGAGTAAAATAAAGTCCTACGTAGGTGATAAAGTGTATACTTTTATACACTTATCACACCCTCACACTTAAACTGTTGCTTGTCCCTAAGCAACTAAAATGACAACTAAAAATGACTTAATCCATAAAGTAAAAAAGAAATTTAAGGATGAAATGAAAAATTAACACTAATGAGATTGAAGACCAAAACAGAACCATAGCCTAGCATAATTTTGTGTTCATCCACTTCTTTCACTCAAGTCCATAGGCCAAGTACACACCTTCTCTTGTTAGACATCAACCAAACATGGGAAATCAGAATCATTAGGGCTTTTGGGTGATTTTGATCTCTTAGCACAAAGTATTCTTTCTTTCAGCCTTCAAGTCTTCTTGTAATGCTATGGCAGTGTGTATATGCTATCATATTTTATCTTTCTGCTTTGAATTGAATTTATTTTGACTCATCTTTTTTTTGGAGCAATTTTCTGCCCTATGTGCTTTGTTTCTTGCTCATGAGTCTACATAACCCCTCCCCCACATTAGACAATTTCAGTGTCCTCATGAGAACATCTTATGGTTAAGGATTAAGGGTGCAAAGGGTATGTGTAAGGCTGGTGTATATGAAAGAATGGCCTAAATCATGTTCCAAAAATGCCAAAGTGGTATGTCTTTTTGCTTCCCAGCTTGGTGTGCATGGTTCTAGCCCTAAGGATTGAAAAAAGTAATTTTAACAACAAAATTACTTGGGATGTGGACTGTAAAGGTGCTAATCTCATTTGTCTAAAAAAATATAATCAAAGTTTCCCAGATTCAAGTGTATCAAAACTGCAAATAAAGAAACAAAAATCTATGGAGCTAAGGTATAAGAAATGGACCTACCCTACTCATTGAGGGTAGGTGGTGCTGCAGTAGTGGACAGGAACTCCTATGCTTCAATTATCATCTCCGGTGGGTTGGGTCTAATGCTGTCATACTCATCTGGATGCTTCATTGCTCAGTTGGTTTCCATCACCCCTTCTCTCTTCAACCGGTAGTTCATGTGTAGATCAGCAAGTTTTCTTTCTTTCAGCATAGCCTTATCCTATTTTTCTAAACAGGCCAAAAAAAATTTCTCACTGTGCTCCACCTTCTCTTCTAACTCTTTCTTCTGCTTCTCCAATCTGGCCATCCACATGGCATCTCTTTCTTCCAACCTCTTCATCAGGATCTCCCGGTTTCTTTCTATTTGCTTTGTCCAAGTACATGAAAGAGTTGGTGTCAAACTTGGACTGTGGTGGTTGCATATGGCATGTCTGTGGAACCCTTAAAGATGGGGAAGCACCAGTAGCCAAGGTTCTAAATGGCGTGAGGCGTGGCGTGGCATAGAGGCCAAGCCTCAAGCCTTAGGAGTCACGGCGAAGCCATGGCGTTTTCAAGGCGTGACTTGTGGCGTCAAATTTCTTATTCATATATAATATTATATATAAAAACATATGTATTGTAGTGTTATTCAATGAGTCAATAGTAATAATCAAGTTAAATTAAGTTATATATTAAAAAAATGCAAATAGACATTGAAAACATAAAGAAAAACCAAATATCGCATTACGAAAACTGCGAATTAGGCCATGGCGAGCCATGAGATTAATGTGGCGTGAGACACAAGCCCTGGTGCCATGGCGGCTGTGCTGCGAGTTTTATAGAACAGTTCCAGTAGCAGTTGTTGCAGTAGCTACAACTTTTGTTGCAGCACTCACATACCTCATTGCCTTTTTTGCATTTTTCTTGACTCTCTTCATTGTTTGATTCTCTATCACAACTTTTCTAGAAACTATTTCATCAGTCGGAAAGAACCTTACCTTGGCCCTTATGAGCAATGCATGTATAAAGGATTGATGCCAAATATATCCCTTTGTCTTCTCCACACATGACTTGATGTTTCTACTCACCACATTCCCCAACACTAAACTTCTTCTCACTCATGATCCAATAGAGGATCACCAGCCTCTCAAATGTGACGTTAGTATCATGAGTTGTAGACTGGAGGGTGTACCTTAGAAAGCAGAACCACACATTCACATTAGGGAGAAGTTCCATACTGTGCATGGTTCTAAACATTCTATTTTTCCAAGTATTTCCAGGCCGTGCTACTGTCAATAACACCTTCCTAGCTTCTTCCTCTACTTTGTTGATCAACTTCCTATATTCACTGTTTGCAGGTGGAACTATCTCAAAGAGGTTGCTAATAGTGGCAGGGTCATAGCCTTATAGGACACATCAGTGTCCCTAACTTTCACTGTGTGGCTTTTGGATGATGCAACCTCAACATAGAAATCCCTGATAAAGGAAAGGTTGAATCCACATGACACATAACATAACAGTTCCCAACCCATCTTCTTAATGGTTTCATTAATAAAAGAGTACTCTCTCAAACATTCAGGGCTGAAGCCCTTGTCTGGAAAAGACTCCTTGGAAGCCATATGACAAACGAGTCATATGCTTCCCTACTTCTAAATATTTCAAAGGGGAAATTTTCTCTCCTTGCCTTGTTGAGACTTGGTGGAGTGGTGTAACACCCCGGATTATGATAAATTGATTTTCGGGCTTACGAACGTCCACATAGAGCCTAGCCGGACATCCACGTGTTTCCGCAGAAGCAGCAGGGAATTTGGGGATTTTCGGGTCGAAGGAGGTCGGACGTCCGCATTGTGTCTGACGAATTTTCACCCCTTTTCACTTTCACCTTTTCCCTCCTCTCTCTCCTACCCATTATAAACAAAACTTGATCTCTCCCTCTTCTCTCACTCGATTTTCTCTCCTAGAAAACCCTAAAACTCCTCCCCCATTGTTTCTCTTCCACTTCTTCTTCCTCAAAGGATGTTGAGGTTGAGGTAACGATTTAAGCTTCAAGATCTTCATCTTCTTCACCACTTTCCTCCATTGTTGAGCTAGCTTGGAGTTTTCTCCGAGAAACCCATTGGCCCCTTCACTTCCTAAACCTTATTTCTTGGTAAAACCTTCTATTTCTACTTCCTAGAACATTTATTTGAGGTTTTGACACATTTTGGGTCTTTTGGATGATTTGAGGTTTTGGCAAAGATTGGCATATATCTGATTTTGGGAGTTACATTTTGGTGTATATTAGGTTTGTTTGTGACCTAGATGAAGTTTCTAGTGAAGGTTGATGGTTGATCTAACGCCCTCTCCAAAGGAAGCTCAAGATTTTGAGAAAAAACCTAGATTTAGCCTAAATCTATCAAGGTGAGTTCAAGTTGTTTTGTGAAAACGTTGTACATGCCAAAATGTCCATTTTAAAGTGTTTATGTGTTTTACATGAAATTATCATTTGTTGAGTTATTTGGTGGGTTTTGATTAATTAAAGTGTTTAACTTTATAAACCTTGTAAAATACCCACATGTGAGATTTTTGGGTAATTTGATAAATAAATTAAAAATGGAAGTGTTTAATGATTTATTGCATAAGTGAAGATTATTTGGTAAAAATACACTTTTAGTTTTGTTGGAAAAATGCGTAGTTTATATCAAGGGCGGAACACAGTGAAGGCCAAAGGGGGTCATGGCCTGTGGTTTAAGGAATAAATAGAGCATATTAGCATTAAAAGTCATATATGTTATTGTACTTGGATGATTAACAACACTTCCCACTAGTGTGAGATAAGGGTTCAAATTAAGCCATGATTTTCATTTTTTCCTTTATTATTGATTAATACTAATCTCATGTTCTGCTTATTTATCATGTATAATTATTTTTAATTGTATAAAACATCATGAATTGGTAATTGTATCTAACTTTTGTTTCTATTTTTAAGTTTCAAAAAATTTATTAGTATAAACCTATCCCTGCTTTTTAATGGTATGAAGGTTGTTCGATTTTTTATAATTACTTTTTGGCCCCTGAAACTATAATATTAGTGTTCCGCCCCACTGGTTTATATTATGGTACGTTTTGAAAATACAAACGTGTGGGTCATTGAATTTTGGTCATTCCCGACGTGGACATTTTAGAAATTGTAAACCTTTTTGGTTTTGGACAAAAGGCCAATGGTGATTTGAGAGACAAAGATTTTGGGAAAAGATGTATTTTGAGTATTTTGATGAATAAATCTTAAGTATTGGTATTTTAATGATTTATCATACAAATGTAAATCTTTTGGTATAAATGCACTTTGAGGTGTGCTTTGGATAAAGGATTTGTCTTAATCTATAGTTGGGTTCAGTTAATCATGTCTATGAAGCATGTTTCGCATAAACGTGGGTTATTTACCTTTTAATGCATTTTATGACTTTCAACAAATGGTCAATTGATTTTGGTTGAGCTTATGGTTCGGTTTATGACTTTATTGAGTCTTGAGGACATTTGTCCGGTTTTAATAACTTAATGTGGAGCTTTTGGGTGTGAGTTGCATTTATTGCATTTTATTTGGAGAGTACATGTTTTCAGTGCGTGTGTCATTCAAGTGGAGTCATGTACTTTTAGACTGTAATGCACTGGATACATAGGGTGCAAAGGGTATGTGTAAGGCTGGTGTATATGAAAGAATGGCCTAAATCATGTTCCAAAAATGCCAAAGTGGTATGTCTTTTTGCTTCCCAGCTTGGTGTGCATGGTTCTAGCCCTAAGGATTGAAAAAAGTAATTTTAACAACAAAATTACTTGGGATGTGGACTGTAAAGGTGCTAATCTCATTTGTCTAAAAAAATATAATCAAAGTTTCCCAGATTCAAGTGTATCAAAACTGCAAATAAAGAAACAAAAATCTATGGAGCTAAGGTATAAGAAATGGACCTACCCTACTCATTGAGGGTAGGTGGTGCTGCAGTAGTGGACAGGAACTCCTATGCTTCAATTATCATCTCCGGTGGGTTGGGTCTAATGCTGTCATACTCATCTGGATGCTTCATTGCTCAGTTGGTTTCCATCACCCCTTCTCTCTTCAACCGGTAGTTCATGTGTAGATCAGCAAGTTTTCTTTCTTTCAGCATAGCCTTATCCTATTTTTCTAAACAGGCCAAAAAAAATTTCTCACTGTGCTCCACCTTCTCTTCTAACTCTTTCTTCTGCTTCTCCAATCTGGCCATCCACATGGCATCTCTTTCTTCCAACCTCTTCATCAGGATCTCCCGGTTTCTTTCTATTTGCTTTGTCCAAGTACATGAAAGAGTTGGTGTCAAACTTGGACTGTGGTGGTTGCATATGGCATGTCTGTGGAACCCTTAAAGATAGGGAAGCACCAGTAGCCAAGGTTCTAAATGGCGTGAGGCGTGGCGTGGCATAGAGGCCAAGCCTCAAGCCTTAGGAGTCACGGCGAAGCCATGGCGTTTTCAAGGCGTGACTTGTGGCGTCAAATTTCTTATTCATATATAATATTATATATAAAAACATATGTATTGTAGTGTTATTCAATGAGTCAATAGTAATAATCAAGTTAAATTAAGTTATATATTAAAAAAATGCAAATAGACATTGAAAACATAAAGAAAAACCAAATATCGCATTACGAAAACTGCGAATTAGGCCATGGCGAGCCATGAGATTAATGTGGCGTGAGACACAAGCCCTGGTGCCATGGCGGCTGTGCTGCGAGTTTTATAGAACAGTTCCAGTAGCAGTTGTTGCAGTAGCTACAACTTTTGTTGCAGCACTCACATACCTCATTGCCTTTTTTGCATTTTTCTTGACTCTCTTCATTGTTTGATTCTCTATCACAACTTTTCTAGAAACTATTTCATCAGTCGGAAAGAACCTTACCTTGGCCCTTATGAGCAATGCATGTATAAAGGATTGATGCCAAATATATCCCTTTGTCTTCTCCACACATGACTTGATGTTTCTACTCACCACATTCCCCAACACTAAACTTCTTCTCACTCATGATCCAATAGAGGATCACCAGCCTCTCAAATGTGACGTTAGTATCATGAGTTGTAGACTGGAGGGTGTACCTTAGAAAGCAGAACCACACATTCACATTAGGGAGAAGTTCCATACTGTGCATGGTTCTAAACATTCTATTTTTCCAAGTATTTCCAGGCCGTGCTACTGTCAATAACACCTTCCTAGCTTCTTCCTCTACTTTGTTGATCAACTTCCTATATTCACTGTTTGCAGGTGGAACTATCTCAAAGAGGTTGCTAATAGTGGCAGGGTCATAGCCTTATAGGACACATCAGTGTCCCTAACTTTCACTGTGTGGCTTTTGGATGATGCAACCTCAACATAGAAATCCCTGATAAAGGAAAGGTTGAATCCACATGACACATAACATAACAGTTCCCAACCCATCTTCTTAATGGTTTCATTAATAAAAGAGTACTCTCTCAAACATTCAGGGCTGAAGCCCTTGTCTGGCAAAGACTCCTTGGAAGCCATATGACAAACGAGTCATATGCTTCCCTACTTCTAAATATTTCAAAGGGGAAATTTTCTCTCCTTGCCTTGTTGAGACTTGGTGGAGTGGTGTAACACCCCGGATTATGATAAATTGATTTTCGGGCTTACGAACGTCCACATAGAGCCTAGCCGGACATCCACGTGTTTCCGCAGAAGCAGCAGGGAATTTGGGGATTTTCGGGTCGAAGGAGGTCGGACGTCCGCATTGTGTCTGACGAATTTTCACCCCTTTTCACTTTCACCTTTTCCCTCCTCTCTCTCCTACCCATTATAAACAAAACTTGATCTCTCCCTCTTCTCTCACTCGATTTTCTCTCCTAGAAAACCCTAAAACTCCTCCCCCATTGTTTCTCTTCCACTTCTTCTTCCTCAAAGGATGTTGAGGTTGAGGTAACGATTTAAGCTTCAAGATCTTCATCTTCTTCACCACTTTCCTCCATTGTTGAGCTAGCTTGGAGTTTTCTCCGAGAAACCCATTGGCCCCTTCACTTCCCAAACCTTATTTCTTGGTAAAACCTTCTATTTCTACTTCCTAGAACATTTATTTGAGGTTTTGACACATTTTGGGTCTTTTGGATGATTTGAGGTTTTGGCAAAGATTGGCATATATCTGATTTTGGGAGTTACATTTTGGTGTATATTAGGTTTGTTTGTGACCTAGATGAAGTTTCTAGTGAAGGTTGATGGTTGATCTAACGCCCTCTCCAAAGGAAGCTCAAGATTTTGAGAAAAAACCTAGATTTAGCCTAAATCTATCAAGGTGAGTTCAAGTTGTTTTGTGAAAACGTTGTACATGCCAAAATGTCCATTTTAAAGTGTTTATGTGTTTTACATGAAATTATCATTTGTTGAGTTATTTGGTGGGTTTTGATTAATTAAAGTGTTTAACTTTATAAACCTTGTAAAATACCCACATGTGAGATTTTTGGGTAATTTGATAAATAAATTAAAAATGGAAGTGTTTAATGATTTATTGCATAAGTGAAGATTATTTGGTAAAAATACACTTTTAGTTTTGTTGGAAAAATGCGTAGTTTATATCAAGGGCGGAACACAGTGAAGGCCAAAGGGGGTCATGGCCTGTGGTTTAAGGAATAAATAGAGCATATTAGCATTAAAAGTCATATATGTTATTGTACTTGGATGATTAACAACACTTCCCACTAGTGTGAGATAAGGGTTCAAATTAAGCCATGATTTTCATTTTTTCCTTTATTATTGATTAATACTAATCTCATGTTCTGCTTATTTATCATGTATAATTATTTTTAATTGTATAAAACATCATGAATTGGTAATTGTATCTAACTTTTGTTTCTATTTTTAAGTTTCAAAAAATTTATTAGTATAAACCTATCCCTGCTTTTTAATGGTATGAAGGTTGTTCGATTTTTTATAATTACTTTTTGGCCCCTGAAACTATAATATTAGTGTTCCGCCCCACTGGTTTATATTATGGTACGTTTTGAAAATACAAACGTGTGGGTCATTGAATTTTGGTCATTCCCGACGTGGACATTTTAGAAATTGTAAACCTTTTTGGTTTTGGACAAAAGGCCAATGGTGATTTGAGAGACAAAGATTTTGGGAAAAGATGTATTTTGAGTATTTTGATGAATAAATCTTAAGTATTGGTATTTTAATGATTTATCATACAAATGTAAATCTTTTGGTATAAATGCACTTTGAGGTGTGCTTTGGATAAAGGATTTGTCTTAATCTATAGTTGGGTTCAGTTAATCATGTCTATGAAGCATGTTTCGCATAAACGTGGGTTATTTACCTTTTAATGCAATTTATGACTTTCAACAAATGGTCAATTGATTTTGGTTGAGCTTATGGTTCGGTTTATGACTTTATTGAGTCTTGAGGACATTTGTCCGGTTTTAATAACTTAATGTGGAGCTTTTGGGTGTGAGTTGCATTTATTGCATTTTATTTGGAGAGTACATGTTTTCAGTGCGTGTGTCATTCAAGTGGAGTCATGTACTTTTAGACTGTAATGCACTGGATACATAGGCGTATGAGTCATTCATATTGATATAGTGGAGAGTCTTGGTATTCTCACTTTGGGAAGTATGTCGTTTTGGCATTTTTGTGTGTCGGTGTTGTGGAGAGGAACCTTATTGGGTTGTATTCCTGAAATTTATGGTTTTGTGGTTTGATGTTCTAACATTTGTGCACGAGGGTTGAACATCTTGAGTTATCAAGTAAGGAGTCGAGACTCCAATTCTTGAATGCTAGTAAGTAGGCAATAAAGGTCCAATGGAAACCTTGAGGTGAAAATTACTAGAAAATGAACAGACAATAAGATCGTGTATCCTTGAGGTGTAGCATGGCAAAGCAGGCAATAAAGGATACGGTGGTGCCACCCGTTGCTGGTATGGGACTTGAGGTGTAGCTTTTTTTCAGGCAATAAAGTCCGATTTGAGTTATACCTTATTAAAGAAGACAATAGAGTCACGGTCTGAGGTGTAGCTCAATAACATAGTTATGCGACTTAACTTTGTGTTCCGCCACAAACAATGGAAGCGGGTCTCCCCCGTTACCGAAATGTGTTGTTTGGGTATTTATTTTATCCATGTCTTCGGTGACGTATTATATTTATATGGATTATTTTACATGGTTTATGGGATGTGCATTATGCCTCATCCGTGTATGGATGTTTCAAATAGTAGAGTTTTATTCACGTTTACATTATTTAAAAATTAAATATTTATTCACATTTTGAGTGAGTTTTGGATCGGAGTTCATTTTGGGAAATACTATATATATATATATATATATATATATATATATATATATATATATATATATATATTGGAGCTTTCGTCACAGAAACTGTGTGTGTTGGGAAAATGGGTTGTTTGCATATTTAATATAAATTGTTTTTTGAAATCATGATTTAATTTGCACTCTTTTCATTTTAATGAATTATTTAATCATGATAAAAACACTTGAACTCACTAGGCATGACCCTAACCTTTTTATTTGTCGGCATATGCATCAAGTTCCGGTTGGGGAATAGTTCTAGCGACAATGTGAAGTGATGAGTGCTAGTTGTATGCTCGAGAAAGGAATAGCTTTGTGAAGTCTTCCGCAACTTTGGGAATAGAAATTTGTATTTGGGTTGATAACACCCGGCCTTATTTAGTTTTGGTATATGACTTAAGTTCGTGAATGTTGAAGTCATTCTTATGTTTTAAAGTTTAGGTATTTCCAATGATGGCTTTGTAGAAAGGATCTTGTCCTTTATTTGGTTATTAAACTAATTTTATTTAGTTGCTCTTTCCAAATTTGAGGGTGTTACAAGTAAATTTTACCGTCTTACCTTTGTTCCCCCTTTCTGGGGGGTCTTCATCCTGTCTGCAAGGGTGGTTGCTTCATCTTCTTTAGTTGTTGTAGCAATCTCTGCATTGCCCATAGCAACATCCTCATCCATTGTGTATTCCACGGTTTCCTTTCCCTTCTTGCTCCCCTCTCCTTCTTTGGTGCTATCACCCCTCTCTACAGTGACAGTCACAGCCTCATGTTTATGAGGTTGTGATTGTCAAGACAAAAAACCTCAAGGCTTGATGGTTGGATCACATTGGTTACTAGCATAAATTTTGGTGTAGGAAATACATTGCCTTGGGTTTTTGTGGGTATTGAGATAGTGATAGGAATAATGGTTGTGACAGTGGGTAGCAAAAAAGGTGCAATGGTGGATTCACCCATGATGAAGGCCATGGCACATTTAGCATCATCAAGTGGATTGGTTTGGTTTTGATCTGGAAGGGTTTGGGATAGTATTTCAGAAGCATTGGCTGAGTTCTCAGTGTCTTGAGGACTTAGGGGGTAATGGAAATCGACCATCAAGGAAAAGTAATTGTGGTTGCTCAGCCTATGGTGAAGAGGGTTCCTTGTTGATGTCAATGTTGAGTGAGTTATGGCTAGAAGATGTAGATGAAATAAAGTTGGAAGAGGTTTGAGTGGTTGTGGCTTGGGTTTTGCCTTTACCTACCTCCCATGTTTATAGCTTCTTCAAGGGTGATTTTTTTGTTGAAAATGATCTAGCAATACCCTTTCCCTTCGATTCTTGGATCAGAGCTTTGCTTGCTTCCATTCTTTCCTTTGTTTTTTGCTTGCGAGTGCTTCTCCTTGTTGCTTGATCAGCCCCTGTTTTCACAACCTTCTTTTCTTGTGTTTTCAACCTCCTCATTATGAATGCCCTTTTGAAATGAATGTGAAACTGCAAGAACACTGTTCTGGATGACTCCACAGCTTGCAAAATGTTAAAATAAGAATATTTTGGGGTGGTTACTTGCTGTGATCATGGGATGCTAGTCGGAGAAACCGAATGGAGTGGAAATTATAAGGTTTCTTAGTTAAAATGTAACTAAGTTTTTACTTAGAGGATTTGAAAAGGGTTTAGGAGTAATGATAATCTTTCATGGAAATTAAAAGATATCGTCTCCTTTTGCTGCAAAAAGATAAGCTTAAAGGTATCTTTGCAGGTTTTCTGAGTATTTTTCGACTGACAAGACTGTTAGGGTCTGGTACATGTTGCTGCAGCAATGCAAGAAACGCAAGAAATGCTATAGCAACTTGTACTTTTTTACAAAATCTTGTTATTCTTAAAAACTCAATATTAACCAAAATTTGAAATCTAAACCACTTTATTTACATATGTACACTGAATGGAGCCTATGATAGCCTTCAAGATCACACACTAGGCTTAAGTAAGGTGCACCACAGATGTGGTACCTGTGGTTGCTGCAACATCATTATAGGATTTCACTCTTTGAGCATTCACTTCAAAATGGATCCATTATTAGGGTCAATTAGTTCCACAACTCCATAATGATGGACTTTGTGGACCATAAATGGCCCTGTCAAGTTGGAGCTTTTTTTTGGAAGGGTGTCCTAGGTTATGCCTAGACTAATCCCTTGGCAAATTATGACTGTAAGACACCAGCCCTGATTAAACCTCAGTGGCCACAATTATTGTGTACGCCTGGATTAGAACCCTAGGCAGATGGGATATCCCACCACATCCCCTAGGGCCGTAACCAGTACGCCACAACCCTTGTGGTTAGTTAGAGCTTATTTTTCCTGTGAAGACTTTCAATATTGAGTTAAAGAGCAATACCTTCTGTCCAGCTATAAACTCTCTTTGAGAGATCCTCTTATCACGCCATCTTTTGGTTTTATCTTTGTAGATTTTGGCATTTTCATAAGATTGATCTCTTAATTATTCAAGCTCATTGATTTGTAGCTTTCTTCTTTCACCTACAACATTTATGCACATGTTTTGCTCCTTTATAGCCCAAAAACTTTTGTGCTCAAGTACTAGTGGTAAGTGACAAGATTTTCCAAAGACTAGGTTGTAAGGAGACATCCCAATGGGTGTCTTGTAGGTTGTACTATAAGCCCACAAAGCATCATCAAGCTTGAAGGACCAATCCTTCCTTGTTAGTTTTACCACTTTCTCCAAAATGCTCTTAATCTCCCTCTTTGAAAGTTCTACTAAGCCATTGGTTTGAGTATGATATACAGGCTTATGTTCTATTTCTCAAGAACTCCTTTCACGGTGTTGTTCACAAAGTGGGTACCCTCATCACTAATAATAGCTCTAGGGGTACCAAACCTTGTAAAGATGTGATTATACAAAACAATTAACTACTGTCTTTGCATCATTGGTATGGCAAGTTGCAGTCTCTACCCATTTGGATACATAATCCACAACTACCAATATGTATTGACAATTTTCAGACATAGGAAATAATCCCATAAAGTCTATTCCTGACACATCAAAGAGAGCCTCTTCAAGAATACCATTTAAGGGCATTTCATGTCTTTGGGAGATGGATCCAACCCTTTCACAGTCATTGAACCTTTTGAAAAAGCTATCAACATCTTAAAATAAGGTAGGCCAGAAAAATCCAGATTGAAGGAGCTTGGTTGTCGTTCTTTAGCCACTGAAGTTACCACCATATGTTACAGTATGACAGTATTGTAGCACTACAGGCACATCCTGTTGAGGTATAGACCTCTTTAGGGTCTGTTTAACTCATAGTTTGAACAAAAAGGGGTCCATAGATAACTCTTTGAATCATGGATTAACTTCTTTCTTTGGCTTTTGTTTAGTTTTAGGGGTAAGATCCCCACAGCCAAGAAATGCAATGTCTACAAACCAAGGAGTTGTATGTAACACCCCAGATTTCCGATAAATTGATTTTCGGGCTTGTGGACGTCCGGCTAGAGCCTAGCCAGACGTCCGTGTGTGGCCAGATATCCGCGTGTTTTCGCGGAAGCAGCAGGGACTTTGGGGGTTTCCGGGTCGAAGGAGGTCGGACGTCCGCATTGTGTTCAAGCCGGACGTCCGCATTGTGTTCAAGCCGGACATCCGCATTGTGTCTGGCGAATTTTTCATCCTTTTCACTTTCAGCTTTTCCCTCCTCTCTCTCTCTCTCTCCTACCCTTTATACACAAAACATGATCTCTCCCTCTTCTCTCACTCAATTTTCTCACTAAGAAAACCCTGAAACTCCTCCCTCATTGTTTCTCATCCACTTCTTCTTCCTCAAAGGATGTTAAGGTTGAGGTAACGATTCAAGCTTCAAGGGTTTCAAAGCTTCAAGATCTTCATCTTCTTCACCACTTTCCTCCATTGTTGAGATAGCTTGGGGTTTTCTCTGAGAAACCCATTGGTTTGTTTGTGACCTAGATGAAGTTTCTAGTAAAGGATGATGGTGGATCTAAAGCCCTCTCCAAATGAAGCTCGAGATTTAGAGTAAAACCTAGATTTAGCCTAAATCTAGCAAGGTGAGTTCAAGTTGATTTATGAAAACCTTGTACATGCCAAAATGTCCATTTTAAAGTGTTTATGTGTTTTACATGAAATTATCATTTGTTGAGTTATTTGGTGGGTTTTCATTAATTGAAGTGTTTAACATTATAAACCTTGTAAAATACTCACTTTTGGGATTTTTGGGTAATTTGATAAATAAATTATAAATGAAAGTTCTTTGATGATTTATTGCATAAGTGGAGGTTATTTGGTAAAAATGCACTTTTAGTGTTTGATGGAAATATGCATAGTTTATGTTATGGTACGTTTTGAAAATAAGAATGTGTGGGTCCTTGGATTTTGGTCATTCCCGACCTTGTGAACATTCTAGAAATTGTAACCCTTTTTGGTTTTGGGCCAAAGGCCAATTGTGATTTGAGAGACAAAGACTTTGGGAAAAGATGTATTTTGGGTATTTTGATGAATAAATCTTAAGTATTGGTATTTTAAAGATTTATCTTACAAATATAAATCTTTTGTTATAACTGCACTTTGAGGTATGCTTTGGAAAATGGATTTGTCTTAATCTAGAGTTGTGTTGAGTTAATCATGTCTATGGAAAAAATTTCGCATAGACGTGGGTTATTTACATTTTAATGCATTTTATGACTTTCAACAAATGGTCAATTGATTTTGGTTGAACTTATGGCATGGTTTTGACTTTATTTAGTCTTGAGGACATTTGTCTGGTTTTAATAACTTAATGTGGAGCTTTGGGTGTGAGTTGCATTTATTGTATTTTATTTGGAGAGTACATGTTTTGAGTGTGTGTGTGTGTCATTCAAGTGGAGTCATGTACTTTTAGAGTGTAATGCACTGGATCCATAGGCCTATGAGTGAGTCATATTTATATAGTGGAGAGTCTTGGTATTCTCACTTTTGGGAAGTATGCCTTTTTGGCAATTTTGGTGTCCCGGTGTTGTGGAGAGGAACCTGGTTGGGTTGTACTCCAGAAATTTTGGGGTTTATGGTTTGATGTTCTAACACTTGTGCACGAGGGTTGAACATCTTGAGTTATCAAGTAAGGAGTCGAGACTCCAATTCTTGAATGCTAGTGAGTAGGCAATAAAGGTCCAATGGAAACTGTAACACCTCGATCTTTGGAAAGTATCGATCTTTTAAGATAAATATGAAAAATAGAACTTTGTATTGAATCCTAGATTTTATGGTCTTGTTGTATGGAGAATTCAAATACGAGTCCAACGGTTCTTTCTGGAGTGAAAACGGAGCTAAAACGAATAATTTATGACCAAAACAGTGATCCTGCAATAAATCGGGCAACCAGAGTCGCGCGTGGGTTTTGGCGCCGGTGTAGCCGCACGGAGCACTGAAACTACATAAAACGCGATTTGTAGCCCCCATTCTTCATTTCTTCATAACTTTCTCTCCACAACTATGATTTTAGTGATTCAAGTTGCTATGGTTTTGTTTTTGAGAGCTCTTCATGGATAGATTGGTAGTATTGAAGTCCATTGGAAGATTCAAGAGTATTGGGTGGTGGTAAGCTTCTCATTTCTCATTCTCACTCCCAAACTCCTTCTTTCTCTCCCAAATCGTTTCCCCTTATTCTCTCACAAACCCTAACTGATTTTGGGGCTTTTTCATAGAGATTAAAATGTTCCTTCTCCATCTTAGAGATTAAAATGTTCATCTATTGATACAAGATCAAGTTTCCACCTTCAATCCTAGAGTTTTTGGGGTTGTCTAGGTTTTTATCAAAACCTAGGTGGTGAGTTCATTCTCCTAGTTTCTAAACTTTATTATGAGTTATAAATGCTCCATTGTTGACTTCATAGTGTTTTATTCCTCCAATTTCGGTTTGGATGATTTTGAGAAAAGTTAGGTCAAATTGGGGTTTTGGGTCAAAATGGAGATTTTGATGTAATACGTTTGGGTGAATGAATCTAAGTGTTTGGATATGAATGTTTATGGTTGGAAGCTTGTGGATCTAGGTTTTGGAAGATTTGGCTTGAGGATTCAAATTTCAGCAAAGGAGCTCAAGTTGGGGAAAAATCTAGATTTAGCCTAAATCTAGCAAGGTGAGTTCAAGTTGATTTGTGAAAACGTTGTACATGCCAAAAATGTTCTTTTCCAAGTATTTATTTATTTTACATGAAATAATCAATTGTTGAGTTATTTGGTGGGTTTTGATTACTTGAAGTGTTTAACTTTATAAACCTTGTAAAACACCCACATTTTGGGATATTTGGATGTTTTGATAAGAAAATATCATAAATATGTCCTTTTAATATTTAGTATTCAAATGAAGTCTGTAATACCCCGGGTAAGTTCGTTAGTTAAATGTTAGTTCCGTTAAATTTATTTAACTTTATAATTGATGTTTAGGGTAAGTTTGGGTTAAATTAGGAGTTAAGGGTGTTTTAGGTCATTAATGGATAGTTTAGGGGCTAAAGTGGTAACTTGGTTTGATAATATTCCTTTAGACAATCAGATATTTTCATTTCAGCAAGATTCATCCAGAAAGCTTAGTGTGTGTGTGTGTGTGTGTTTTGAGAAGAGAAAAAGAAGGAAGAAAGGTTTGGTGGCTAAGGATTCAAATTGGTATGCTTAGAAGTAAAATTGAGATATGTTCCTTTGTACTTTATGTTTGTAATTGCTTTTGGAAGGTTTCTATCGGATTAGAATAGTCAATTACACATCTGGTATTGATTCAGTCGGATTCTGGGTAGAAAATTGATGAACAGTCAGAGGTTTCCGGATAAGATGAGAGTGTCCGGTAGTTTCTTGGGTGGTGTCCGGGTAATATGTTGAGAGTGTCCGGTAGTTCTTTCTTGCAGGTATCCGGATGAATCGATTAACCGGGTAAGTCCTATTTTCTCTAAGTTTTCGGGTGAAATGGTTTACCGGATAGTATCCGGATTACTGTAGTATCCGGATAGATGGGTTGTCCGGATTATTAAGGTTGTCCGGAAAGTCATGTTGTCCGGATTGGTCTTGTTGACCGGAAAGTTGGTGTTATCCGGGAAGTTGGTGTTGTCCGGGAAGTATAGCTGGTTGGTCAATTTTGAGAGTCTGGATGCTTTTGAGTATCCAGTAACCTGTGTTTTGTTAATCCTTGGATAGGGAATGAATGAGGACTGAATATACGGTGGACTTAACTTAAGTACGGGTTTGGGGGAAATAATTGAGAATAAGACTTAGATAGATTTATCTAAAGTTCTTGGTTTTAGTAAGTCTTGTGTGTTCTATTTGGTAAAAAGATATATGTACCTATTTGTTTCAGATATTGTGAATCGGAGGTAAAAGCTAAATTAGTTGCCAAAGACCGGGAAGAGTTTTGTTAAGCAAACAAGTGAGTTTTACTTTAAAACGTTTTGAAACTGGAATACATATATGCGTGGATTGGGAATGTGATAGATGGTATGCTTATGTGTTTATGTATGTAATATAATATATTGAGATATTGTATTTACATGAGTATTCTACTATACGAGAATACGTTGGCCGGGCTTAGGACCGGTGTGTTGGCTGTAATATTCGTACAGCGTTGTTGGCTGTAATTGTCGTACAACGAAGTTAATTTATTAGTTGGCTTGCAACCAACTAATATGGCCAAGAGAAGGAGATGGGAAAATACATGATGATTGAGTCATAACTGGTAATTGTGTTTGTATTATGTGAATGGTGGTGTGCAAAGGATTTTCAAAGAAACAGGGATTTTCTCACTTAGACCATTAGGTCTAACCCTCATTTTGTTTTAAATATGTATTCTAGGGCGTGGATCGGATAAGAGCAAGTAATAGATATAATCAGTGGATAGCTTTTGTGAAGACTTATGATTTGAAGACTAAGATGTGTTTTGCAGTTGTAGTTTCATTACTAAATATCGTGTATGTAATTAGCGAAACGTTTGTAACGAAATACCATATTTTGGTTGTAAAGACTAAAGGACCTTATTTGATATATGATGTATCTTTGTTATGTCACGATGTTAGGCAATGTATGTTATATGTGTATATTTGGAAATATCGGGTTGTTACAGATGGTATCAGAGCCCTAGTTTAAGGGATTTAGGTATTCGTATCTGTACCTAGACTTAAACTGCATGTGAAGTAGGATGTCCCTATACATTTAGAACCTTGGGATGCTAAATATAAAAGGTAGAAGGAACATCATGTAAGGTAATTTCATATTTACACCTGGCCAGCGTAATTGTGATCTTACAGGTACATGTTTGAACTGGAATACCTTGTTATATGGGGTATGTGCTTATTTGTATATTAACCTTGTCTGAATCAACAGAATGGCAAGTGGTACTAGACAAACGAATCGGGAAGGAGGAGGAAATCCGAATAGAACAAATCCAACAGTCGGAGAAAGGGGAAGAGGGGGAGAATGAGGTGGAGGCAGAATTGGAGGCAGAATTGGGGGTAGAACTAGGGGTGGAGCTCCGCCGCGAGGTAATGAATTTGTTACTAGGGACGATTTAACGGCCGAAATGGGAAGATTGCAGGCCAGTATACAAGCCATGTTTGATCGAACTCGTCATAATGAAGCTAATACACCAGATCCTGGTCAGGAAGACGAGATGCCAATTACACCTACAATCACACCAGTACTAAGGAAGTGTGACTATAAAATGTTCTTAAGTTGTAAGCCTCCACCTTACTCAGGAGATCGGGATCCAGTGAAAGCTATGAAGTGGCTGAAGGAAATAGAATCTATCTTTAAAACTAGTAAATGCACTGAAGAGGATAGAGTACTTTATGGAACCGCAATGTTAAAAGGTGATGCTTTGTACTGGTGGGAAGCTCAGATTTCTTCGGGAGGGTCTGACATATATTCTACTTATTCTTGGGAAGAATTCGTGATAGCTTTCAGGAAACAGTTTTGTCCTCAAGCAGCAGTTAAACAATTGGAAGGAGAGTTTATGAACTTGCAGCAAGGGAACTTATCAGTTCGGGACTATACCGCTCGTTTTCTGGAAAAGTCTCGTTTCGCGGAATACTATGTTGCCACGGAGGCAATGAAGATAGAAAGGTTTATCTTCGGATTGAATGCAGAAGTTAGAAGTTTTGTGATTGCTAAAGGACCAGAAACTTTCTCCGCCGCAGTAGACGCCGCGGAAACCGTGGAGCAAGATAAAGGGAGAAGTATTAGTGATAAATGGGCGGGGAAAAGAAAGTGGGAAGGATCGCAGTATGATCCGAAGAAGCCCAGGTTTCAGCGATTTGATAACCGTCCACCTTTCCGACCAGCGAAAAGACCTTGTCCGAAATGCAATCGTATCCACCAAGGAAATTGTCAAGTTGATTCTCGGGTTTGTTTTAGGTGTGGGAAGACCGGGCATGTTGTTAAAGACTGTCGTGTGACGCGGTTTTGTTTCTCATGTAATTCTCCGGATCACATTCAGTCTGATTGTCCGAGGGGAAGAATACAGCAAGGGGGTACATCAGGAAACCAGCGGTTGTCAAACCGGTAGTACCAAGACTAGAGCCACCAAGAACAAGGGGTCGTGCATTTCAGATGACAGCACAAGAAGCGGAGGAAACTCCGGATGTGGTTACAGGTACATTTTTAATAAACTCTACACGTGCTAAAGTGTTATTTGACTCTGGTGCAAACCGATCGTTCGTGTCTCCTTCATTTGCTGCTTATCTGCGTTTAAAGCCTAAAGTGTTAGATCATACTTTAATGGTAGATACTGCAAATGATAAACAAGTGTCGGTTAATGAAGTTTTCGATAGTTGTGTGATAAATATAAAAGAGTGCGGAGTACCGATTCAGTTATTTCCTATAGCTTTGATATAGTTTGATGTAGTGGTGGGGATGGATTGGTTAGCCGGGAATCAGGCTAACATAGTTTGTGAAAAGAAATTAATCAATGTTGTCTTGCCTGAGAGGGGACCGGTAGTGATTTATGGTGATCGTAAAAATAGTCAGTCTTGCCTTATTTCTATGATGAAAGCTCGGAAGAGTGTTAGCAAAGGCTGCCAGAGTTATTTAGCTTATGTGATAGATACTAAGCTAGAAAAGAATAAGTTGGAAGATATTCCTATTGTTAGTGAATTTCCAGAAGTATTCCCTGAAGACTTGAATAGTCTTCCGCCCGTTAGACAAGTAGAGTTTGGTATAGATCTGATTCCTGGAGCCGCTCCTATTGCTCGTGCACCATATCGTTTAGCGCCACCAGAGATGAAAGAAATGATGACGCAACTACAAAATCTTTCCGATAAAGGGTTCATCAGACCCAGTTCTTCGCCATGTGGTGCACCTGTCTTGTTTGTGAAAAAGAAGGATGGTTCGATGAGAATGTGTATTGATAATCGGGAACTGAATAAGCGCACGATCAAGAACAAATATCCGCTTCCTAGAATTGATGACCTCTTTGATCAACTAGTTGGAGCTTGCTATTTCTCCAAGATTGATCTAAGATCTGGTTATCATCAGCTGAAGGTTAAAGAAGAAGAAGACGTACTGAAAACTACTTTTCGCACACGGTATGGTCACTATGAATTCCTTGTAATGCCGTTTGGACTGACGAACGCTCCAGCTGCTTTTATGGATCTAATGAACCGAGTATGTAAGCCATATCTCGATAAATTTGTTATTGTGTTTATCGATGATATCCTTATCTACTCCCGATCCAAAGAAGAGCACGCGCAACATCTTCGTTTAATTCTGGAATTGTTGAAGAAGGAACAGTTATACGCTAAGTTCTCTAAATGTGAATTCTGGCTACGGGAAGTTCAGTTTCTCAGACATGTAGTTTCCGAGAAAGGCATTCAAGTGGATCCGATGAAAGTGGAAGCGATTGAAAAGTGGGAACCGCCGAGAACGCCAACTGAAGTACGTAGTTTTCTGGGTTTAGCCGGCTACTATCGAAAGTTTATAAAGGACTTCTCTCGTATCGCTACTCCGTTGACCAAGCTGACTCGAAAGAATATAAAGTTTGAATGAAAAGCGAAACAGGATGAAGCATTCAGAATTTTGAAAGAAATACTTTGTAGCGCACCGATTTTGTCACTACCGGAAGGTTCCGAAGACTTTGTTGTTTATAGTGATGCTTCCAAACTGGGATTGGGATGTGTACTTATACAGCGTGGAAAGGTTATTGCTTATGCTTCTCGTCAGTTAAAAGATCATGAAAGACAGTATCCTACACACGACATGGAACTGGCAGCAGTTGTATTCGCGTTGAAGATTTGGAGACATTATCTTTACGGCTCTAAATGTCAAATTTATACCGATCATAAGAGTCTCCAACATCTTTTTGATCAGAAGGAATTAAATATGAGGCAAAGAAGATGGCTAGAATTGGTGAATGATTATGACTGTGAAATCCTTTATCATCCAGGAAAGGCGAACTTGGTAGCTGATGCGCTGAGTCGTCAAGAAAGAAGTGGAACAATAAAAGCTATTGCACTACGAACTGAGCTTCTACCTAACATTTTCGACGAACTGAAGAAGTGTCAAGTTGAAGGCTATCAGGAAGAATGTTTGAAATCAGAACGGTTAGTGGGGTTATCAGCATTGTTAGTGAAAGATGATCGTGGGTTATTATGTCTGGGGAACAGAATGTGGGTGCCTCGTTTGGGTGGTTTACGTGATCGTGTACTACAAGAAGCTCATCAATCTCGATTCTCTATTCATCCAGGTACGAATAAGATGTACAAATACCTAAAACAATTCTATTGGTGGTCGGGAATAAAAAGAAGCATTGCTTAACATGTGGAAGGTTGTACTACTTGTAAGAAGGTAAAGATTGAACATCAAAAGTCGTTTGGTCAGTTACAACGATTAGAAATACCGATGTGGAAATGGGATCAGATTACTACAGATTTCATCACAAAGCTACCAAGGACTCCGAAGGGATTTGATTCTATTTGGGTGATAGTGGACAGGTTGACGAAGTCTGCACACTTTTTACCGATAAAGGAAACTGATTAATTGGAACGATTAGCTAAATTGTACATTGACGAAATAGTAACTCGACATGGAGTTCCAATCTCGATCATTTCTGATCGTGATAGTCGTTTTACTTCAAGATTCTGGAGAAATTTTCAAAAGGAAATGGGGACGCAGATAAAGTTAAGCACAGCATATCATCCTCAAACTGACTGTTAGCTTCAATCTTCCTAATCATAGAAGTATTTAGAAGTAGTGAAAAATAGGCTAAGTGAAGAAAGCCTCTTACAGAGGCTCTGCCGACATTACCGAGAAATCAAGCTCAAGAAGCTACAGAAGCAGCAGAGGCTTCCTACAGAAGCTCTGTCATACGCACAAAGAAGACCAAAGACTCGGAATCCGGCGAAGACTGCTCCACAGCGGACCAGACCGCAGAACCTCTGTAACTCATTACAGAGCCTCTGTGGTCCTCCTTGAGACTTGAAGATATTCATAATATCTTGCCACTGTTCCAAAACCTGTTCATCAATTTGCATGGAAAAGTACTGTCAAAACACGTGTCAAGCTCTGAGTGGACTCAATAGGGCATGGTACAAAATAGACGTCTGCGCCATTTAATGCATTTACCAAAAGTACATCTGCTTCATTAAATGCGCATGGCTCAAACAACTGCTCACACCATCCAGTTTACTATTCATGCCGTAAAAGGAACAGTGACATACTTCATAGTCTTCTAAGAGTAGTATAAAAGGAAGTCTCATGTTGAGATCTTCCTAACGACGAATACACAAGGAATCACTAATACTCTCAAGCTTTATTGTCAAATATCTGAGTGTTATATTCTCACACACCAACAGTTCTTAATCTGTTCTTCGTGTTGTTTTTATATATTGAATAACAGTAACTGTTCAAGAAATCCTTTTCATTCTTTACTGTTTTCTTTATATATGTGCGTTCTAATATCTATCAAACATATCTGTTAGTTTAATACACTTCCGCATCAAACTCTAAACTCAACTAATAGACTGTTAATCTTGATTAAGCGTATCTGGGTTCCAACAATTGGTATCAGAGCCTTCCTTGATTTTCAATATCAAGTGATCCACTTATCAAGATTCGTGATAGATATTATTGAGACTTAAAATTGTGTCTGGAAACTACTTAAACACAGAAAATCTTCAAGTTCATCGAAGTAACTCTTTAGTCATACTTTCTTTCTAAAATCTTCAAAAATGACAAATACAAATAATTTCTTTACTACTGGTTCTCTCACTAAACCTCCTACTCTCCTTCGAGATGAGTATCCTCAGTGGAAAATAAGAATGGTCCATTTTTTCGAGGGCACTGAAAAAAATCAAGTACAATATCTGTACAATCCTCCTCCTATTCCCATGACAGTAGTACCTCGTGTACCTGCTACTGCTGAATCTGCCGAAATCCCCGAACATCAAAAACCAAAGCCAAAAGGGGAGTGGTCAACCGAAGATAAAGCAGAAGATGAAGTTGCTCAGAAAACCAAGAGGACATTAATTATGGCAATACCCAACGAACTCTTTCAATCCTTGGATTCATGTGAAACAGCGCATGATCTGTGGAAAGAACTGGAAAGACAGTTGGAAGGAGGTGCTAAAACACAAAAAAAACCGAAGAGCACAGTACATCAATGAATATCATGCATTCAGAGCCTCTGCAACAGAATCTCTGCAAACAACATACGACAGATTCAACTCTCTAATCAACAAGTGCAGAAAATCAGGCATTGACAGAACTTCTGAAGAAAACAATGTCATGTTTTTAAAAAGTCTAAATGAAGAATGGCTCCAGCTGTCTATGTCCCTACAGACAAATCAGGATCTAGACACCTGGACTCTCTCTGATCTTTACGGAACATTAGCCGCACAAGAACCTCAGATAGCACAGGCTAAAACACTAACCATTGCACCATATGCATTGGTTAGTAAAACTAAAGAGGATGCACAGAGACCAAGAAATGATAAAGCCACAGAGGAGAAGAAGAAGGAGAAGAAGAAGATGGTGATAATTGACAGTGAAGAAGAGCAAGCAGAAAAGGAAATAACTCTTGCGTCACTAGCTAAATCTTTAGCTCTATTGACAAAAGAGTTCAGAGGAAACAGAAGAGGTTCCGGAAATGAAAGATATGATAGAGACAACCAGGATGACAGAAGAGACAACAGAAGAGATGACAGAAGAGGAGAAGAATCAAGTGACCGACAGAGGTCAGATGACTCGGTAAGCCACACACAGCAAGAATGCTACAAGTGCGGCAAACCTGGTCACTATGCAAATGAATGTAGATCAGAGAAAGGCGGAGACCTATAGAAGTCCAATGATCGAACAGGAAACACTCCTCAAGGGTGTTTTAACTGCGGAAAACCAGGCCATTTTGCGAATGAATGCAGAAGCAGATCAAATCGCCCACAGAGGGACTCTGCTTTCTACAAAAAGAAAGCCGAATATTATGCTCAAAAATCCTTAATGGCAAAAGGACATTCTGAGGAAAACATAGAAGACTTCCAGTCAGACTCTACTTCTGACGATGAAAATACCACCAATGCCCTCTTTTGTGGCATGGCAGAAGTCGACTCCTGCACTGACTTTGAGGTATCTACTTCAAATTCCAACTCTTGTATTACCTCTGTAGATGATAATACACTTAGAATTAACATTGAATTAATTGAACTGAAATAGATAAAAGTACGGCTTCTCACTCAAGAAAAAGCAAAGATTTTTGAGGAAAAAGAGAGAATAGAAAAGAATTGGAACAAAACTCTAGATCCTTTAAAAAAACATATTTCTGAATTAACCAATACTTTAAAAGATAAAACAAAAGAACTTTCAGTTTCAAGGAGCGAAACTACTGACATAAGAGCTCTTAAAGAATACTTTCAAAGAGAAAGAGAGGTATTATGGCAAGATTTACTCAGAAGAGAAGTTTTGCTTAAAAACTATAAAGATGCACAGAAAGTTTATGAAAAAATAAACTCACAAATAGGGAGACGAGGTATAGGGTATGATGATATCACCCTAGGTGTTGAAGGCAAAAGAAACAAACCTCTGTCCTCGTTATTTGTGATTGGAAAAACAAACAAACCAGATTTTCCAAATCTAATCTCTGTAAGCAAACGGGCAAAAATCTCTGTGGATCCTTACTTGAAGAAACATAAGAAGATGATTAACGTGTGGTTTGAAAACACAGACTCATCATCTTCAACCTCTGTCAATAGAGGTATAAAACCAAAGAAATATCTGAAAACACAAGATCAGATTGGTATCTTCAAGTTTGGTAAACCAGAAACCCAAACACAGGTTGCTTTTGTCTGTTTGATAAACGTTGAAAAGAAATTATCAGCAGAAGCTCCTGAGTTTAAACCCATTTTTTCAGAAGAAAACTTTAAAAATTTAATTGAAAAAGAAATTTTGGAAATATGGAAATCAAGCGTTTTAGAAAATTTATGTACATCTTCTATAGATAAAACTCTCACTGAAGAAATCTTATTAGAAACCTCTGCAATCTATGAAAACTATTCTACAGAGGAAGAAAGCTCGTACGATACATGCTCAGAAAATCCAGCCTCTATTGAAAGAATTGACTCAACCTCTGTATACGAGGACGATTCATCCTCTGACGACTCAGAGACTGATTTCAAATCAGGAATAATTCACTGTGACACAGAGGATGTCAAATTCTCCTCTGAAGTTCCTCACAGAACTATTTCTCCAAACGAGAAACTCACAGAGATTCCAATCTGCCAAGATTTTCTAAATTTGAATCTACATATCAAAACCTCTGCTGAGCTTAAAATGTTACAGAAGACCTCTATTGATCCTATAAGTTCTAGATTTTCAAAACCCAAGGTTAATAAATCTTTTTCTTCTGTGACAGTGATGAAAGAAGTTCACCACAGAAGCAACCCACAGAAGGCAGGTCCTAAACAGAGCTTTTGCAAACAACATTCGAGTATTCATAGATCTTCTAGTAATAAGAAATCTAATGTAAAGAAAGAATGTAATGCCTCTGTGGCTGAGTTTAAAAAGTTCAATGAAAAGTTCAAGCAAATTACATCTCATATTCAATACTGTCATTGCTTTGATCTTATGTCTAAACTTAATAATCATTTTTCAAGTCAAGTTTGTTTACTCTCTACGACAATTCAAAAGTCAAATCCCACAAAGAAACAATCTGACTCTTCTGCAGAGAACAAAATGTATTTCAAGAATGCCAAGGCAAACTTGAAAAACTCTAACAATATTGGACCCATATGGATATGGGTACCTAAATCTCTGTGATTGTCCTGCAGAAGAAGTATGTGCCAATCTGGTATCTAGACTCCGGATGCTCACGGCACATGATTGGTGACAGAAGTGCACTATCCGCGTACAAAGAAACACAAGATGGTGGATCTGTGACTTTTGGAGACAACAAGAAAGGACACATAAAAGGCTATGGAGTCATAAGGAAAGAAGACTTTTCTGTATACAAAGTTGAATATGTGGATGGCCTTAAGCACAACCTACTCAGTGTAAGTCAACTTTGTGATACAGGATTCAATGTGTTGTTCAAAAGAACTTTCTGCTCTCTACAAAGTGAAGAAACAAGTATGGAACTTCTGCGAGCTGAAAGAATAGGTGATCTATATCAAATGAACTTCAACTCAAAGAACAAGGACAAAGTTTGCCTTGTTGCCTGCAAAAGTGAAGAAGCCTGGTTATGGCACAACAGGTTCTGTCACTTGAATTTTCACACATTGGAAAAACTGGTCAAACTTGATCTAGTTAAAGGTTTGCCAAATGTTAAATTCAACAAGGATCATTTATGTTCTGCCTGTGAGATGGGAAAACTCAAAAGAGCTTCCCACAAAGGCAAAACAGATGTGTCTTGCACCAGGCCTCTGTACATGCTTCATGTCGACCTCTGCGGTCCCATTGCAATACAGAGCCTAGGTGGCAAGAAATATATACTTGTCTTAGTTGATGAGTATTCACGTTTCACATGGGTTGAATTTATCAGAAAGAAATCAGATGTTCCAATTATATTGATAAATCTAATGAAAAGAATCCAAGTTCTTTATGACTGCAAAATACAGAAGTTAAGAAGTGACAACGGCACAGAATTCAAAAACTGTGTCATTGAAACTTATCTTTCAACAGAAGGAATTTCACAGAACTTCTCTGCAGCTCGCACTCCACAACAGAACGGTGTTGTCGAAAGAAATAATCGAACACTTGTGGAAGCCGCAAGAACTATGATGTCAGCATGCGGATTATCAATGAACTTTTGGGCAGAAGCAATTTCTACTGCGTGCTATACTCAAAATCGATCAACCATTGTGAAAAGACACCTCAAGACGCCTTACGAATTGCTTAACAAACGGCGGCCAAACATCAAATTTTTCCATGTATTCGGATACAAATGCTTCGTCTTAAACGACAGAGATTCAAGAGGAAAGTTTGATGTAAAAGCAGATGAAGGCAAATTCATTGGATACTCTGCCACTTCCAAAGCCTACAGAACATTCCTTACAAAGTCTCACAAGATTATAGAAAGCATCAATGTTTCTTTTGATGATTCATTCCAGATGACTTCTGAGCAAATAAGTTCAGAACTCGGAATTAAAGGGAAATTCTCTGACATCTCAAGAACAAAAGAAGATTTGAATCTTCTATTTTTGGAGATGTTCCAAAATGACATTGATCCTTCTGTCGGAACCATCAGAGTTTCTGAAGAACCATCCTCTGTCGGACAAAATCCTACAGGTATGACTCTAACTGGTCCAAATAATGCTTCATCTTCTTCTATAAATACTACAGATGCAATTGTCGAAGCAGAAGAAAGTGCAGAAGATGAAACATCAAGAAAAACGACCACAGAAGCTGCACAAACCACAGAAGAACCAATTACAGAAGAGATCGAGGACCAAGACTATACATCCTCAGAGGAACAAACTCCACCACCACTCGTACCAATCATTCCACAAACGGTAGAATCAACTACCAAGGCACGAAGAACATCAGAGGCTGCACAAGAAGAATCACAAGAAGCCTCTGAAGAAAGCTTTGATGACATTGATGATCATCTTCCACGCACAACTCAGTGGACAAAAAGCCATCCTCCAAGCCAAATAATCGGAGAACCTTCTGACTCAGTAAAAACAAGGTCTGCCACTGCTAATTTTTGTTTCTTTACAAATTTTATTAGTGTTATAGAACCAAAGAAGATTTCTGAAGCCCTAGATGACCCAAACTGGGTAGACGCCATGCAAGAAGAACTTCTGCAATTTGAGCGTAACAGAGTATGGACTTTAGTACCTCTGCCAAGAGGGAAACAGGCCATTGGGACTAAATGGGTCTACAGAAACAAGAAGGATGAAGATGGAGTGGTCATCAGAAACAAAGCAAGATTAGTAGCAAAAGGATATAGACAAGAAGAAGGCATAGACTACGATGAGACTTTTGCCCCTGTCGCACGTCTCGAAGCAATAAGAATATTCTTAGCCTTCGCAGCCCACAGAGGTTTTAAAGTCTATCAGATGGACGTAAAATCAGCTTTTCTAAACGGTGAAATCCAAGAAGAGGTTTACGTAAATCAGCCACCAGGTTTTGAAAGCTCAAAGTTTCCAAGGCATGTATACTACCTTGAAAAGGCTCTATACGGACTGAAACAGGCTCCAAGAGCATGGTACGAACGACTTTCTACCTTCCTTCTAGTCAATGGCTACAACAGAGGTACAACAGATACTACCTTATTCTATAAACGCAAAAATAGTGAGATAATGCTTGTACAAATATACGTAGATGACATAATTTTTGGGTCTACAAATTCAGAAGAGTGCAAAATTTTTGAAAAACTCATGCAGAGTGAGTTTGAAATAAGTATGATGGGAGAATTAACATTCTTCCTCGGACTTCAAGTCAAACAATCTTCAGAGGGAATTTTTATAAATCAAGCCAAATATGTCTCTGACATACTTTTAAAATATAATCTCTCTGATACCTCTGCAATGAAGACTCTAATGGCCACTGGAAATAAGTTATTCTTAGATCCAAATGGTATTTCTGTAGAAAGTACTCTCTACAGAGGCATGATTGGATCTCTGTTATACTTAACAGCAAGCAGACCTGACATTATGCATGCCACATGTCTTTGTGCACGTTATCAAGCTAATCCAAAGAAATCACATTATGATGCTGTAAAAAGAATCTTTAGATACCTGAAGGGGACCAACAATCTTGGTATCTGGTATCCACAGAAATCTGGTTTTAGTCTTAAAGTTTATACAGATTCAGACTATGGAGGATGCATGCTCGACAGAAAGAGTACCTCTGGGAGTTGTCAATTCCTAGGTGGTAAACTAGTCAGTTGGACCTCCAAGAAGCAGAATTGTGTCTCCACATCCACTGCAGAAGCTGAATACGTTGCTGCCGCTAGCTGTTGTTCTCAGGTTCTATGGATGAAGACTCAGCTAAAAGACTACGGCCACATTCTGTTCAAAATACCCATCTTCTGTGATTCCAAAAGTGCTATTGCTATCTCTGCCAACCCTGTGCAACACTCAAAAACCAAGCATATCGATATAAGGTATCATTTCTTGAAACATCATGTTGAATACGGTACAATCGAAATGCATTTCGTGCCCACAGAATATCAACTCGCTGACTTATTCACCAAAGCATTAGACGAAAAAGATTCAACTTCTTGGTGGGTAAGTTAGGAATGATTAACATGGTGTGAAAATCCTCTGTAAGTATAGTTTTATCTTCTGTAAATAATAAGTAAATACATTGCTTAAATTTATTGCTTTGATTGATTCTACTTTTGTATGTAAATTCTTAAAACCTTAAATAGTTCTTAAAAATCACAGAGCTTCTGTAAGTTAACTCAGAACCTCTGAGGACCCCTACAGAACCTCTGAAAAACATGACCTATGTTCTATGCAAAACTTATCATTCTTTGATCCAAGCATAGGTCAAGAGGGAGCAAAAGGAAATTACTTGATCTACAGAGGTGATTAGGTCAAGAGGGAGCAAAAGGAAAATACTTGATCTACAGAGGTGATTAGATCAAGGGGGAGCAGAATGGAACCCTGAAATGATCTAAAAAGAAAACTTTCAAGGGAAAGCCAAAGAAAAATGTCGATGACTCCATATCGACAGAAGTCAGATATCACTTCCGAGAAAAGAAGAACCAAAAGGTATGTCTCTCGCACAAAAGGTTTTTGGAAAACAATTTTCTAGGACAAGAATTGTCAAATATGTCCTAAATATACTGTGAATAACATTTCAAAAATCAAAAGCTCAAAAAGTTTCACAAAATTCGAATTAGGAGAAATTTAAGGTCACAGAGCTTCTGCTGAGCTCAACAGAGGTTCTGCAAGAAATATGCTCTGTGATCACAAATTAACCTTCTGTCGATCTTTTGGAATGTTATCTCGGAAACCGAAAGCGCAGACCATGACCTTCTCGAACAAACCGTTTTTTTTTCAGTTTTCTCGGACACAAACTTTCAAATATGTCCGAAAAACATCTCTTAAACCAAATCAAAAATTGGATGATCAAAAATATCAATAAAATTTTTGTTATGAGATTTTTTCTCTCATAGAGCTTCTGCTGGCCCTCACAGAACTTCTGCAAGTTCCAACAGAGCCACAAAACCTCTGCGAAGCAAATTTCTTTACAAAAATCCGATTTTATCCTCTCAAATGGTTTTACAAATGTTTTGGTTAAAGAAGAACCCCACAGAAGTCATGATAACAATGAGATATATGAAAAAGAGATAAACATCAAAGATTTTCAAGATCACAGAGCCTCTGTAAACTACAGAAGCTCTGGCAATCTGATTACTTGGGCATCTCTGTAGTAATAACGGTTACTTTTACTGCGAGTGAAACTCATATGGATAAAATCAACCTCACGCGCCTAGCATTAATGGGCCGCGCACGACGTCCTGTCATATTCTGACAAGGCCTACGTGTCCCATTTTCATTGGGCGTACATGGAACGTTTTTATTTGGAAAGTTGAACCCGCCGCTCAAACTCGAGTGCAGATTCCAAACTTTAATCCATTGCCATATATTTTACTCTTTCGAATTCTACCGTTTTACCATCCTATAAAAACAAAGCTTACCCTCTCATAAAACCTTTTACAAACTCTCATCTTCTTCTCCGGCGAAACCCTGCAAAAAGCTTGCAAAAATCTTATTCTTAAAATCAAATGGCTTCATCTTCTCGAGCTACATCCTCTGAACTCTCTCCGGCGAACTCACCGGAACACTCCCCTGCACATTCAGAACATTCTGAAAACCCCAGCCTTGCAAGAAATATTGAACAACAAAATTCCGGGGACTCAGCAGACTTTGCTCCGACGACACACTTGCAAAACTTTATAGCAAAGGATCATTTCGAAGCCACTCTTCCTATCAAATCCAACAACTGCTATTTGGTCCCCTCACCCACTACTTTCGGCGAAGCCCATGCCATACTTCTGAATATCATGGAGAATCATGCCCTCTTCCCTCTACTATCAAGAACCCCGAACAAAATTCCAGTCCGTTATTTGAACCAATTTTGGCAAAGCTGCAGATTTGATAAAGACGATTCTCTTATCAAAGGGTACATTTCAAGACCTGATAAATCTGAGCATCTTGAAATCAAGTTCAACAGAACAATGTTCTCACTTGAATTCAACCTACCAACAAGGGGTCTTCTGGGATTGAAGAGTTATGCAGAGCAACCAACAGACGAAGAGCTCTGTCGATTCTTGGAAATGCTTGGGTACAACACCCAACTACGGAAGAGAAATGACTTCCGCAGAGGCCGATTACCACCTCTGTGGAACACTTTGTTCTCTATTCTTAACAGATGCCTGACAGGAAAGATAGGCAGTATTGACCAGAGCTCACATCAAATCTTGAGCATCATGTATGGGGTTTACTATGATCTTCCACTAGATTATGCGACCATAATGATGCAAGAGATCATAAACACCATCGACAGAAAGAACAACTCGAAAAGGGTCAAAGAGAACGATCCTAACTTTCTACCACCTCTGCAATTCCAAAGAATATTAGGAGTACTGTTCGAACCTCTGCTGCTAATCCAAAATTGGCCAATGGAAGGGCCAACTCCCAAACAGTTCCCGATGAACAAGAATACCCCCACTGATCATGCTGATGGCTACTCACACTGCAGACCTTTGTCAAAGAATCTTCTGCAATACGCATCGAACAAATCCCTTAAGAAAGAGTATATACGCGATCATAGAACTCCTAAACCGAGTCCTATGACACCCCCGCGTTTAGGTGTCCCCCTAGGAACAAAGATAGCAAAACCTCTTTCCACTCAAAAAGAAAAGGATCAGAAGTTAGCAAAGCACATGGCTATTCAACTCAGCTTTATAGCCAAACGTGCAGAACTAATGGGAAAGAAGTCTTCATCAAGAACCTCTGCATCTACTCCAAAAGCTAAGAAGAGGAAAAATGCAGAAGGCACCTCGACAAGCGCTGCAGAAGATCAGCCCTCACCTCCTCATGACACAGAAATTGGCTCCTCTGCTCCTCCCTCCTCCCCAAAACTGAAGAAGAAAAGATCAAAATCAACAGAAGAAGGGGCACCAAATCCTAAGAGGAGGAAAACCAAAAAGAGGCATGGTAAATCACTTGCAAAGTTGGTCACCATTGCAGAAGAGGAAACTGCTGAAGAAGAAGTTGCAGAGGAAGAAATGGCTACAGAAAGATATCAATCACCCTATCAATCTCCAGATAGATTTGCTCACCAAGGAGACCTGAACGACTTCTTACAGAACCCTGAAATTGCCAACACCCTAAATACAGCAGGGTGGACAGCACAACCTCTCGACCACCACTCTCCAGAAGAACAAGATTTCTTCATTTCTGGCATTGACACACATCTGCAAGAAGATGACACAACTCCCAGAAATCAACCAGCCGAAACCCCTGTTATTTTACAAAACCCTTTCATTCCAGGATTGGATGTCCACATAAGAAGTCCAAACCCAGCTTCAGAAGAAATACAACAAACTGAAGCTGTCAGGATCGATTCTTAACAAGAATTAAACTTCTTAGAAACAGAATTTAGAGAATCTTGCGGAATAGAACTCTAAATCAATTAAAGAACAATCAATAGAAATTCAATAAACTGTATATATATCAAACAGTTATTACTCACAAGTTTTACACCAAACCTCAATCTTGTTGAACAGGCTCAACAAGACGATTTCTACTTCTCTAGAAATAGGATCTATGATCTTGAGGTTAATTCACTCTTGAATGAATATCGAATTCTGTATACTATCTATTTTCTGTTTTCGTATTTCGTCTCCTGTTAATAGCTATCTATCAATACTATTTATACAAAAGTAATTACAAGATAACTATCAAAAGTAAATTGATCTTCTGAATCTTCGTTAAACATATCTTGATCAATTCCTTATTTGTCTCCAAAAGCATCGCATCCCAAACTTATCAACTCAGCAGTATTAATGATGATTTGGCTCAGCAGCATTAACAACCTTCAGCAGTATTAACCTTCACAGTCTTCAAGCAGTAGTAACTCAGCTCAGCAGTACTAACCATGTCTAGCAGTAGTAATTTTGGTCTAGCAGTACTAACTTCATCTAGCAGTAGTAATCTTGGTCTAGCAGTACTAACTTCATCTAGCAGTACTAACTTCGTCTAGCAGCAGTAACCTTGCCCAGCAGTAGTAACGAAAAACTGGCAGTAGTAATGTAGACTTAGCAGTACTAACCATACTTGGCATATCTTCAGTTCCCAACAATCTCCCCCTAACTTGACTTTTAGGAAAAGAAGTCAAGTTCTTCAGATGATGCTTCCAAAACTTAGTCATCATGTACACACAGATTAGGACTTAGACCTAGACTCTGATTGAGAATCCTTTTTACCAAGAATCTTCCCATTGCTGAATCCTTGTTGCAGGTCAGCTTAGTATGTAACATTCCTTGCAGCCTCTTCATGCTGTGATGGTATATTTCATCCACCAGATAGTATTCTTGAGTTGCAGAGTCAAGGGAGATGACATATACTCCACAGTTTTCATAGAGCATCCAGTTGGTAATGGCTTGAAACTGTGTGTTTAACCTATGTTGAACTGCTTCAGGTTTGAACATTTGGCACAAGAATTCAAGTACCATTTTAGAAATTGACATCCCTTGCTCAGTCAGCATGTTTTCATATATCTTCATCCCAACTTTGAACATCTCTTCTAAGTCTGATCTTGAGCAAGTTCTGACAATTTTTCCCCAAGTAGAAAAGACTTCAAATTTTCGATCTGCTCTTTTTATCCTAATGAACTCCTTTCTACCATCTTTCAAAGTGTCCCAAAAGATGATTTCAGGAGCCTTAGATGATATTGGTTCAGCCTGAAGTGGAATTGGGTTAGAGTCAACACTAGTAATGTACAAATCACATTGGGCATCCGTTTGTGATTTCACATTGCCTGATTGCCCTAATGGAGTTGCCACTTCTTCTTCAGCAACTTTTCCATCAGATTTTTCTTTCACTGTCTCCTCCTGGGCCTCTTCTGCAGATGACTCCACCCTTGGCTTCTTTTCATTTTTCTTCTTTGAAGTTATGGGCTGGGTTCTTGGTCTTTTCTTTGACATCATCTTAGTTCTTTTAAGAGTTTTAACAGCTTCAGGAGTTGGTTCAGCTGCTTTAAGTTTTTCAGCAGCAATAACCATTTCTGCTGCTATGGCTGTTACTGCTTCTCTTAGAACATGTAATGATGCTGCTTCAATGCTGTTCTTCACAATCCAGTATATTTCTTCATCTATTTCAGCTTGAGTTGTAGTCACTGCTTCCTGCTCAGTTTCTGCTGCTTTGTCTGTTTGGCCTTCAGCAGCATTAACAGTTTCTGCTGCTTGTTCAAACTCAGCAGCATTAACAGTTTCTGCTGCTGTGGTTTCTGCTGCTGTGGTTTCTGCTGCTTTAACACACTCTTCCCCCTTTTCTGTCTCACTGGACTCCCCCTTAAACTGTGCATAATCCATTTCCATCTCAGTCTCTATGTGAACAGTCTCCCCCTCAATTTGTGGACCCTTCAGTTTCAGTTCTGCTTCTGACTCTGACTCCCCCTTTTTGGGAGCATCATCAGTTGAAGTTCTTCTTCTTAGCACAAATCTTGCCTTTTTCTTTTTGTTCAGCAACTTGGTGACCATCTTTTTGAGTTTCTCAATTTGAGACTGTTGGTAGGTGACCACAGTCTTAAGTTGCTCAATCTCTTTCTTTTGTGCCATAACATCCAAGTTGATATTCCCTATGGTTTCCATCAATTCCTCATAGTTATATCTATCCTCACCTTGTTTAGAAGTGTTTACCTTCTTTAAAGGATCCTTGGAAGTTTCAGCAGAAGCCTTCTGCCTAGCAGAAGCACTACCTGCCCCCTTGGTTTCTTGGCACCTGGGTCCTCCTAATGATTTCTCATTTAGAGTTGCCATGGGGAAGGTCTTATTTATGTTACCACTATCCTTCTCTGTGCTAGCAGAAGTAGTGGCAGCCTTAGCACCCATATGGTCATCCTTCTCCTTAGAGACCACCTTCTTGGGGTTGGGAGACACCCCTGTGGTTTCCCTGTTGATATTCTCAATTGGAGAATGCTCCAATTGAGGGCTTAAAGGCTTAGGGCTTTGAGTAGGTACATCAAGGGAAGGAGCCTTGTGCACCTTTCTTCTTTGAAACCTTTTGGTGATTGTGGGAGTGGGCTGTTCAAGAATGGACTGAGGGATGTCTTTTGAGATGGAAGGTTGGGATTGGTCATCAGTGGGTTGATCTAATGAGGGCCTTGATCCTGATGCCATACCTTCAGAGGGGTGGGACACAACCATCATTGTAGAGAACAATGGTGTGTCAACTCCTTCCGAGTCCCTAGGAAGTCTTTTCATATTTGAAAAAAAACCTTCCCTTTAGGGGATTTGGGTACATATACCTCAGTAAACTTAGGTAAGTCCATCAATTCCTTGTTAAGAACTTCCTGCACAAACCTTGGATACATGAAAAAGGTCTTTTTAGATTCCAAGTTTGATACAAGATCATTAAAGATCATTGCTGAAAAATTGTACTTTCTGGCAGTGGATAAGCAGACCAAGGCATATGCAATGGGACTGCTGAATTCACTCCATCCAGTAGTTTTCTTGGAAATACAGTGCATCAGGGTATGAACAAGAAATCTCCATTGGTTGAAAAATTTTGACTTGTAGAATTTAAAAACACCAATGGGACCTTCATACCCCATTCTTTGTAAAGTAGAAAAGAGTTCTTCATTAGGAATAGAAGATATACCTGAAGCATCATTCAACTGAAGAGAGATGCGAATAACCTCTTCAGTGACTTTCAAGGGTTTATCACAAACCCTTGTTCGAATGGTTTTCTGCCCTTCTTCGACACTAACAGTGGCATTCTCCCAAAATTGTGTCTGATGTTCGATATAGATTGTTGGGCTCACCGTTAGGGCATAGGAGATGTGCGAGGATTTGAGAAAATCGACTATATCGTGGAATCCCGCAGCTTGTTTCGGCTTCTGAAGCATGGCTATTTCATTGTGCTCATCCACAAACTCCATGATTCCTGAGGATTCTTGAAAGAAAAGCACAGAGATTCTGGGAGACTAGGTTAGAACGAGAGAGAAGAAGTAAATGCGAAGAGTCGTTATGAACTTGGGCGGGCAAACAGGGGTATTTATATGCCCTAGATTATCAGAAGCAGTATTAACTACCGAGCAGTATTAACTACCGAGCAGTATTAACTGCCAAGCAGTATTAACTACCTAGCAGTATTAACGACCAAGCAGTATTAACTACACTAGCAGTATTAACTGCACTAGCAGTATTAACTACTGAGCAGTATTAACTACTGAGCAGTATTAACTACCAAGCAGTATTAACTACCAAGCAGTATTAACTACCTAGCAGTATTAACTACCTAGCAGTATTAACTGCACTAGCAGTATTAACTGCATTAGCAGTATTAACTGCTGAGCAGTATTAACTGCTGAGCAGTATTAACTACTGAGTAGTATTAACTACCAAGCAGTATTAACTGCACTAGCAGTATTAACTGCACTAGCAGTATTAACTGCACTAGCAGTATTAACTACTGAGCAGTATTAACTACTAGAACAGTATTAACTACTGAGCAGTATTAACTACTGAGCAGTATTAACTGCTCAAGCAGTATTAACTGCTCAAGCAGTATTAACTGCTCAAGCAGTATTAACTACGAGAACACAGGCAGTAGTAACTCTGCACTGTGCATCACTTGTCAAATCCTCAAATGTCAACTTACACATCACTTTTACCACTTCTCTTATCTTCTGCATGATTATTTTCAAAAGTAGCATGTCCTCCATCAATTCATTGGAAATATTGAAGGCAGGCCATGTTACCTGTCATGTGCCTAGAGCAACCACTGTCAACATGCCAAATGCTTCTTCCCTTAAGCTGTTGGCTGCCCTGCACATCTGAGAAATCAATTAGTTTTTGTTGGGGACCCAAGCCATAGTTGTCTTGGGTCTCCCTTGATCATCAAAATACTTACATTCTGTTTTGATGAGCTTGTCAAAGTGAGGAACATCAGTGCTTGAGTACTTTGTTTTGATGATAGGTCTAGAAGCAGTACTAACTGATGTAGGAGTGCTAACTTTGGCAGCACTAACATTGCTTCCAGAAGTACTAGCCTTCTCAGCAGTATTAACTAACTTAGCAGTACTAACACTAGAAGCAGTATTAATTGTTGAAGAAGTACTAACTGTGTTAGCAGTACTAACACTGCTAGTAACATTATTGCTTCCTGCAGTACTAACATTGGTAGCAGTACTAACTGAGTTGGCAGTATTATCATTAGTACCTTTAGGCATCCATACTCTAACACTTTCTGTTTCTGCCTTTTTCATGTGGCTTATGGTTTTAGCTTGTTTCTTTGCCACAACTTTCCTCACAGACTTTTTATATCCCCCACTCTTTCTGTAACCAGCAGGTTTTTGAAAATATCTTTGAGCATTAAACCTTTGGTTAACTGGATTGAAATAACAGTGTTTGGCTAAGTGATTTAGCTTACCACAGATGAAGCAAGGTTTTGGCCTGTTGATTCTGTTCAGGTCAACTCCTTGTCTCATAGCCCACTGGTTATTCCAGTTCCTTTGATTTCCCCTCTGATTATCATGTTTTTGGGGCTTGAGCTCTTGAGATTTCTTACAAGAACAATGTTTACAGGTATTGGGAGCCACAACTGTGGTCTGTTTGTAATGGACTCCCTTTTTCTCTTCATTCCTTTTGATCTCAGTGTTCTTGACACATGGACTCTCACATTCCTCATCAGAGTCTACTTTGTCAGTCTCATCCTCAGCAACTATTTCTTTTTCACAGGGATCTATATTAATCTTTAATTCAGGTTCCTTTCTATCCTTGGTCTCTAACAAATCAGACTTGGGAGGTATGTAGTTGTTGTTGTAGGGTGGAGGTGTGGTATTGTACCCTATCCCTACTTTCATCTTGTCATGGATTTGAGCCTTAATGATGGTATCCATGGTTTTAGAAGCACAGGTAAACTTTTCAACATCAAGTTTAACCTTCTCAAGCTCTTCTTTTAATTTCTCATTCTCCTCCCCAGACACTTTCAGCTTAATCTCATACTCATTCTTCTCCCACTTCCAATAGTTAGTATCATAGTGGTGTTGAAGTTCATTAGCTTGAAAAGCTCTAATCTGTTCCTCAAACCTTTCTACAATCCTAACATAATCTTTCACATCTTTCTCTAGCCTCTTGAGGTCATCACACATACCCTGATTGTGATCCCTATATTTTTTAACAGCATCAATGCAAGCTTGAGAACAGAGTTTAGATTGTACCTCAGTGGGAATATCAGATACTTCTGCCATAAGAGCTTGATTCTGACAGGCTTCCTCAGCTTGATCACTCCAATCAAATCCCATTCCTTGTTGAGAAACATGGGCTTGAGAGGAGCTTCTGTTTTGGTTTCCATTTGGAGCCTGTTGATGTGATCCTCCATAACACTCAACCTTGGATTGGTCAAAGCCTTCACCATCTTCTCCAATCTTTCCTTCATTACATGGGCCATTTTCTATGATGTCCCATATTGCATAATTAGTAAGAAGAATGTACTGCTTGATTCTCAGTTTCCACATGTCCAATTTATTGGGTTTGAGCATGGGAACTTTTGAAACAGGAGTACTGTGAGTATCCATTGAATTGTCCATAGCTTCTAAGATACCAATGCTCTGATACCACTTGTCAGGATCGATTCTTAACAAGAATTAAACTTCTTAGAAACAGAATTTAGAGAATCTTGCGGAATAGAACTCTAAATCAATTAAAGAACAATCAATAGAAATTCAATAAACTGTATATATATCAAACAGTTATTACTCACAAGTTTTACACCAAACCTCAATCTTGTTGAACAGGCTCAACAAGACGATTTCTACTTCTCTAGAAATAGGATCTATGATCTTGAGGTTAATTCACTCTTGAATGAATATCGAATTCTGTATACTATCTATTTTCTGTTTTCGTATTTCGTCTCATGTTAATAGCTATCTATCAATACTATTTATACAAAAGTAATTACAAGATAACTATCAAAAGTAAATTGATCTTCTGAATCTTCGTTAAACATATCTTGATCAATTCCTTATTTGTCTCCAAAAGCATCGCATCCCAAACTTATCAACTCAGCAGTATTAATGATGATTTGGCTCAGCAGCATTAACAACCTTCAGCAGTATTAACCTTCACAGTCTTCAAGCAGTAGTAACTCAGCTCAGCAGTACTAACCATGTCTAGCAGTAGTAATTTTGGTCTAGCAGTACTAACTTCATCTAGCAGTAGTAATCTTGGTCTAGCAGTACTAACTTCATCTAGCAGTACTAACTTCGTCTAGCAGCAGTAACCTTGCCCAGCAGTAGTAACGAAGAACTGGCAGTAGTAATGTAGACTTAGCAGTACTAACCATACTTGGCATATCTTCAGTTCCCAACAGAAGCTGAATGGAACAGAGGTGAAATTACAGAGGCTTTTGAGAACATGATGGAAGAAGAGAGAGAAAAAGGGGCTGAAGTTGTACAAAAAGAAGGATTAGCAACAACGGAGACAGAAATAGAGATCTTAGAAACAGATTCAGATGAAGAAGAAGCTGTCTGGATACGTAAGGGTCTTTATCATCCTCATGTCATGAGATTATTTGGATCTCATCAAGTGTATGACCAATTACGACCAGAGCAAGGAACTTCCACAGAACTTAGGGAAGAAGCAAGAAAAGATGCATGGATAAATAGAGGCACACAACCAAAACCAACTCCCAGTGCAACCCACATTTCTGACACCGCAAGTCTAGCTGCAGAAGGTGTCATTGAAAAAGAGCAGCACAGCTCGAACCTCACCCAAACCATCCAGCCAGAGGTTATTCTTTCAACCTTTGTGCCCACAAAAACCGGGGAAACCATTCCTAGGGAGTCTCCTCAAAGAGACTCGCCTATAGTTCGTGATCAATTGCCCCAGATCACAGAAGAACGCTCAACAGAGGAATTTGTTTCCTCTGCCACGCACTTATTAAGACCCACACTTCTTTCAGAGAGAAGTAGAGAGCACAAAGACAAAGAGACTCTAGACAAGTCTCCTAGTCAATAGAAGGATATTCCAATACCCACCTCTGGAGTGGATTTGGACAATGTTCTTCTCAGAACTTCTGTAGGGATTGAAACTCATGTTTCTTCTCAAGGATCAGAAGGAAATCCTTCCATTCTCAACATACAAACAGGAATGAAAGAAGGTATCCCAGGAACAGGGATTCACTCTGGAGACGAATGTGTTCCTCCAGAGGTTACCACCGGAACACAAGTTACAAGGGATGAGTTCCAAACCCTTTAGACCTCTGTGAACCAAACCTTGAAAGAGTTGCAAAGCTCTTTCAAATCTTTTACAGAGACAACATCACTGGCACTGCTAAACCTAAACACCAAAATGGACAATCTGTCCACAGAAGTGAAAACTGCCATCTCACAGATGAAGTCTGCTGCAACCACATCCACCACTTCTGCCGCAACAACTACTCCTTCAATTGAGAACTCCATCAACAAGTTCCTTGATCAATTGAACAAACAGACTTCAGTGTCAACGGGCATCACTCCTGCAGATCTACAGAAGGCCCTACAAAAAGTTCAAGAAGAATCCATGCGAAATACCATGCTGATGCAACCCAAAGACTACATGACAAGAGCACAGCTGACAGAGCTTGGGCAGAACGTGATTAATCAAGTGACAGAAGTCATCCTTTCCTTCACCACTGCCAATGCTAACTTCGTCAAAGATTTCAGAGAAAGTGTAGGAACGATGAGATTCAAAACAGAGGCAGAGCTAGCAACTCTTCTTGGCCTCTGTGATGATGTCTGGGCGAAACTGATCGCTGTTGGAGCCACAATGCCAAAGAAACCCGATGCTTCCTGCAGAGCAGAGGGTACATCAGACAAGGGTCAGGATGACTCTGATGATGATGACCATCCTGGTCCATCAGATCATCCTGAGGGGGAGAAAACTACAGAGAAAGCTGCAAGCAGAGGACTTACAGGTCCACCAATAGCCGCAGAACCTCTGAGTCAAGCACCTCCAGAACAGGCCTGACAACAACAAACCCAAAAGACCACAGAGACAACACCCATCTCTGTGGAATCATCTCCTGACGAAACCAAAACTCCAGAAGCAGAACAGCAAGCCACAGAGGCAACAACCGCCCCTGAGGTAATCATTTTGGAAGAAACAGATGAACAAACCACAGAGAAAACACCCACCTCTGTGGAAACACCCCAAACCATACCCAGAAGAAAGTCGATTGCCACCAAACCAAAAAGAGCAACGACCTCTGCTTCTGACATTCTGAAAAGGATGCACACAACAATGAGTGATCGTATGGTGAGGAGAGAAGAAGAAAGGAACAGGTTCACTTTAGCTTTCAGAATGGCAAGAAGATTCAATGTCAATATTTCATCAATAGAAACTGAGCTCGCAGAAGAAGTCATCAAACAACCTCCAACAGAGGTTACAGAGCAAGTCAAGCCAACAGAACCATCGCCACAAAAGTCCTCTAAATCACAATCGTCAAAATCCACAGAGGCAACCTCTATCAAACCAACAGAAGTGCCAACCTCAAAACCCACAGAAGCAACAGGTTCTGCCACGACAATAGCAAAAGATAAGGGCAAAGGGATACTGACAGAAGAGCCAAAGAAAAATAAAACATTGCCAAAGCCAACAGAAAAACTGATGAAGAGTGCGTTTGACGCCTTTCAAACCCCAAAACCCGAAGAAGTTGACTGGGCACATGGATTGAAGCCTCTGTCAGAAATTCCTCTAACTGGTAGAGCTGCAGAAGTTGTTCAACAGATGGAGAGTCTCAGAAGACAAATTCCACGACCTGGTCCAACACATGAAGAGATGGAAGAAGTGGTATACAAATACCTCTACAAACAATCCTATCAGACAAATCATCCAGTAGATCATGTGACAGATCCAAGGATCAGAGAAGAATTTGAGAACATCTTCACAAGAACAAAACCAAGAACCAAAGCAGATGTCTTCTCAATTCACAAAATCAAAAAAGTGATCTCCTGCAGATTCTCCTTCACAAGAACCCATCCAAGGGTCAGGTACAATCTTTAAAAAGTCAGAAGAGAGAACAATTCAGAATCTACCTTCGCTGATGCTGACTTAAGAAACATCAATCCTTACGATCTACCTGACCTTCTGCAATGGACAAAAGACAACTACAACACAGAGCCTAATACCAGAGCCTATCAAGTGTTGAGAAAAGCGATGAGGGAAAAGCTTCTGCTATACAGCATGATAGATTTTCAGCTGGGAAAGGATCTTGGTCTCAAACATCTAGATCTACGACCACCAGAAGATCGCTGCCCACCAGACGCTGTGCCCAACTCAATCATCAGAGAACCAAGATTTGGGTTAGTATTTCAAAACCCACAACACCAGGTTAAACTTTTTGTACTCATGGATTGTCAGAAGTACTCAACCAGTACTCTGAGCAAATTCAGAGCAAGCCTTGTAAAATACAGAGGTACAGAGAAAATGGATAGAGATGATGCAGATACTTTCATCAGAGAAATAGACTCAACAATCCGCCTAAGAGAACTCTGCATCAGATTCTACAAAGAGATCAGAAAAGTCGGCAGAGACAACAGAAGCTACAACGATTTCAAAGATGCCAAAATCTGATTCTCAGACCTCCAATCTCTGCAAACAAAGTTAAAGTTTATCTTTCATTGTACTCAAATGTAAAATGCCTCTGGCATATTTCTAAATGAAAGAAATTTCGAGGTATTGTTTAACCTCTGTCTTATCTAACTTAACTCAAGTTCAAATTTTTATTTTTCACTACTTAGGGGGAGATTGTTAGCTTCAATCTTCCTAATCATAGAAGTATTTAGAAGTAGTGAAAAATAGGCTAAGTGAAGAAAGCCTCTTACAGAGGCTCTACCGACATTACCGAGAAATCAAGCTCAAGAAGCTACAGAAGCAGCAGAGGCTTCCTACAGAAGCTCTGTCATACGCACAAAGAAGACCAAAGACTCGGAATCCGGCGAAGACTGCTCCACAGAGGACCAGACCGCAGAACCTCTGTAACTCATTACAGAGCCTCTGTGGTCCTCCCTGAGACTTGAAGATATTCATAATATCTTGCCACTGTTCCAAAACCTGTTCATCAACTTGCATGGAAAAGTACTGTCAAAACACGTGTCAAGCTCTGAGTGGACTCAATAGGGCATGGTACAAAATAGACGTCTGCGCCATTTAATGCATTTACCAAAAGTACATCTGCTTCATTAAATGCGCATGGCTCAAACAACTGCTCACACCATCCAGTTTACTATTCATGCCGTAAAAGGAACAGTGACATACTTCATAGTCTTCTAAGAGTAGTATAAAAGGAAGTCTCATGTTGAGATCTTCCTAACGACGAATACACAAGGAATCACTAATACTCTCAAGCTTTATTGTCAAATATCTGAGTGTTATATTCTCACACACCAACAGTTCTTAATTTGTTCTTCGTGTTGTTTTTATATATTGAATAACAGTAATTGTTCAAGAAATCCTTTTCATTCTTTACTGTTTTCTTTATATATGTGCGTTCTAATATCTATCAAACATATCTGTTAGTTTAATACGCTTCCGCATCAAACTCTAAACTCAACTAATAGACTGTTAATCTTGATTAAGCGTATCTGGGTTCCAACACCGACGGTCAGAGTGAACGAACGATTCAGACATTAAAAGATATGCTCCGGGCTTGCATTGTTGACTTTGGGGGATCGTGGGATAAGCATTTACCATTGATCGAATTTGCCTACAATAACAGCTATCATTCCCGCATTCAAGCGGCACCGTATGAAGTTTTGTATGGTAGAAAATGTCGAACTCCTTTGTGTTGGAACGAAGTGGGAGAGTGTTGGTTCCTGTTTTGCTTAAACAATGATCTTAACTTTCAATTAGTTCAGATTTAGATGGTGCAGAAGCGTATTTAAGAACTGAAAGATAATATAAGGTAGAAGAACACACAATATCAAATACAAGTAATGTAAATAAGACAGATAAATAGCTCAATGATTCACTGTATTTGATATAATAAGAACACCAAGAACACCGAAAGGTTTGCAAGAAACTGTTCTTAACTGGTGTGTGTGTTTGTGCAAAGCTTAATCAAAGTTCTAGTTCTTGATTAATGATTAATGTTTGATAGAAGAACTCAACATGAGTCTTCTATTTATACTACTACAAATGGGACATACTTTAGACAATAAGGACTGATCTACAGTAGACAAGATCGTATGAACAGTAGCAGGTACGATGTTCATTTAATGCGCATGTTCCAATTCTGACAGAGCCCTATCAGAGTTTGACACGTGTAGTTGATGCCAGGGCATGCCTGGAACAAGTGGATGAACGGATCCTGGAACAGTAGAAAGATATTTGTAAATCTTCCAAGTCTTCAGTATAAACCGCAGAGGCTCTGTCAAGGGTGACAGAGGTTCTGCGGCTTGGTCCTCTGCGAGCAGTCTTCTGCTGATTCTTGCCTTGTTGGTTCTTCGGTCTTCTTGGGGACTCTGCAGGGTTTCTGTCGAAGACTGTTTCTATTTTATGTTGGTGTCTTGGCAGAACCTCTATCAGAGATTCCTATACTTAGCCTATTTTTCAATACTTCTATAACCAGAAAGATTGGAGCTAACAATCTCCCCCTAAGTATTGAAAAATAAAAATTTGAATCGTACAAGATTTTCTAGGCTAAGTATATTACAAAGTACCCTAAAGTCCTTTCATTACAGAAATATGCCAGAGGCACTTACATTGTATTACATTATGAAAGGAAAGACTTGCAGAGGTTCGTAGCAGATTCAGACGTTGGCATCTTTGAAGTCGTTGAAACTTCTGTTGTCGAATCCTACGTCTTTGAGCTCATGATAGTACTTGATGCAGAGGTCTCTGAAGTTGATTACAGAGTCGATTTCCCCTATTAGTATATCAGCGAGAGCCTGATCCATTTGCTCTGTTCCTCCGTGCTCCACTAGAATTGCTCTAAACTCTTTCAAAGTATTTGTTGCATACTTCTGAGAGTCCGTTTGAATGAACAGCCTTAACTCCCCATCCGGATCTTGAAAGACTAACCCAACTCTTGGGGATTTGATGATCGAGTTTGGTATTGCAGAGGTTGGGCAGCCATCTTCTGGTGGTCGAATATTCAATTTCCTTACTCCAAGATCTCTGGCCAGTTGAAATTCAGATATGCTGTAGTGTAGAAGTTTCTCGCGCATGGCTCTTTTAATCACTCTGTATGCCCTTCGATGTGCATCAGTTGTGAAATTCTTTTTCGTCCAGTCCAGAAGATCAGGTAGGTCATAGGGACTTAGGTTTCTTAGATCAGCATCCGAGAATTGGTGCTCGGTTCTGTCTGCCCTTTTGACCTTGTATATGTTATAGTCGATCCTTGTGTTTCTGGTGCGAGAGAACTTACAGTATATTACTTTGTCGATGTTCAAGATGGAGTAGACTTGATAAGCAGGCTTGGGAGTTGTTCTGTAGAAGGTGTTTTGCATTTATGCGTGGAACGTTGGATCTTGAATGGTTGGATGCAGAGGATCTATGGCAGATGTGTTGTACATATGTCTGTGTACAACTTCGTCCATCTTTCGTGGAGGAGCGCCAGGTGTAGGCATTGGTCTGCGCATAGCATTCATTTTCTTCTTGATCTCTGCCACTTGATCCCCTGTGAGTTGAGCCGTTGGATCCAGAATTGGTATGTATGACAGAGGTTTCACACCAAAGGCCCGGTCTTCTTTTTCAGGCTTTGGAGTTATATAGGCATCGAAAGAGCTTTTCATCAGTTTCTCTGTAGGTTGACGCTTTGGCTTCTTTTGTTTGGGTTCCTCTGTTATTATTGTTTTGCCCTTGTATTTTGCCTTCGGCTCTTCTGCTCTTTCTGTTGGGGTTGCCTCTGTAGGTTTTGTCTTTTGAGGTTCTGAGGGCTTGGTCGATGGAGAGGTTGGTGAGGCTTCTGTAGTCGTTCTCAAATGTTTTCCTTTGTGAGCAATCGACTTTATTCTGGCTTTGGGTGTGGAGGATGGAGATTTTGGTTCTGTTGGTGTTTTTGGTGTTGGGGAAGGGAGGCCTTCTTCGGAGGAAGATAGGATTTGTATCTGTTCATGTGTTGGTTGATTTTCTCTGAAGACAGTAGTTTCCACAGAGGTGGGTTTTGCCTCTGTGGATTGTTGTTGTGGAGTTTCTTGGGTTTGAGTTAGGGGAACTTGTGAGATGGGTTCTGCTAGTATTGGAGTTGGTGCAGATCGACCTCTGTCAGTTTCTTTCTCCCCTGATTTCTCCCCCTTAGGATGATCTGATGAATCGTCAGAGTCATCATCAGAGTCATCCTGACCCTTATCTTTCATGCCCTCTGCTCTGCACGATGTTTCTACCTTTTTAGGTGGTGCTGCACCGGCTGCTATCATCTTTGCGCAAAGGTCATCACATAGGCCAAGCAGTGTTTGGACCTCTGCATGTGTGTTGAAGCGCATTTTGCCTACGCTCTTCTGAAATTCTTTCACGTAGTTAGCGTTGGCAGTGGTGAAGGCCTTGATGAATTCGGTGATTTGGTCGAGAACTCCTTGCCCTAGTTCTGTAATGTTGGTTCCCAGATTCACGTCGTATCACGATAATGGTAGTTAAATAGACAGCGGAAGCATTTAAATACAAAGCCATTAAAGTGAGTGATTGTATGAGACGATATGTAAACTGTGATATCAAATATAGAACAGGAATGTGATAACAAGATCAAATAAGAAACGCTGCTCGTATATTGATAAAGATAACACCAAGAACAAGATCAATGGTGTATCAAGAAATCACAGAGACAATATCGTACGGGATAGTGCTATGAGGATATGACAGTGTGCTTTTTTTACAATTGTGGAAAACTATTCTTCCAAAAGCTTACAATTGTTTGTTCCACTACCTCGCTATATATAGCCTCATAAAGTGTAGACAGTGTACTATCGTACCCTGGAATGACACGTGGAAAGTGTGTCTCCAATCTTTAGGGCATACGTGGAAAGGTGTGGACACGTATCTGACACTTCGGATTTCTACGAGACTTAGGCATAACAGAGGTCTTCACTTCAACAGAGCGTGTTATGACAGAACTCTGTTGGTCTACGGGTATGAACAGTTCTTCTGTTGATCTTCTGCCAGAGCTCTGTTGAGCTCCGTTGGTTCCACCATAACTCTGTTGAGTTCTGTTGGTCTTCTTTGTTGGTCTTCTAAGTCTTCTGCTTTATCTCTGTAGGTCTTCTGACTTGGTTTTATTTTCAATACTTTCATTTTACAGATACTTGGAGCTAACAATCTCCCCCTAAGTATTGAAAATAAAAAATTGGAAATGATAAGAGATTGAAAACAAAAGAACAGAGAACTTTACCCTCTGTTACCCTGTGCACTATTCTTTTAAGATTTTACAATAGAAAGAACAAGTACAATCAAGCGTAATTATCTCCCCTAAGGATTCTGTCGAATCTTCTGATTAGCTCACGGAAGTCAAGCATCAGATTAATTATGTTGATGAAGGACCTTTGCTGTTCTTCCGGACACTTGTTCCTCGGGAGACTTTGAACTATGTTTTTGAGATATGCTAGCGACTCACTTGTGTACTTATGAGCTTCAGCAGATCTGATGGCTTTCTTTGTCCCTTTCTGTCGGCAGATAAAGACTGGAGGATCTTCAACTACAGTTCCAGTCCTAAAATGTCGATAGCCCTCAAGATCTTCGTTTGGTGGTGCAATCGCCAGTTTCTCAATTTCAAACTCTATGCCTAGCTGAAAATCTGTCTGAGTTCTGAGATTGATGTGCTCTTGCATAGCTAGTTTGACTTCAGGTAAGGCTGTTCTTGCTGGAGTATATCTGTCAGAGAAGTTCAAGCAGTAGGCATGAAGCACAGTTAGATCGTACGGATTTAGAAGGACAAGATCGTTGTCGTTGACGAATTCGTTCTTTCCTTCTGTTGATTCCACAGTGTACTCATGATAGGTCATTCTGTTGTGCTGGAACTTCTTATGCTTGATGTCTAGGATTCTCTTGATACTGAAGTGTGAGTTGATGTTTCTGTTCAGATTGGACTTGTTTCGGATGAACATCCGCCTTGCTTCAGTAATGGTGTTTATTCTGATTGGGTTAAGGTAAGGATTTATGGGTACGGCATTTGCAGGAATGATATCTCTGTCAGCATAAAGAAATGCAAATACCGTTTCCAAGGCAGGTTTATCGGTGTGTTGGGTGGATGATTCTGGGTTTTGTTCTGGTATCATTGGGTTTGGGTCTTCATGAGTTTCAGCCATAAGAGTATCGATATGAACATATTCTTGAGCAGCTTCTGTTTGGCTTTGTTCATCAGCAGAGATTGGGATTGATCTCTCTGGTTCAGTCCTTGGTGAAGTAGGAGGGGTATCCAGGCAGATAATCTCTGGTGGTTCTTGTGTTGACTCTTCTGTCGGTTTGATGACTCGATTTTTGAACATGTAGTCGAATTCCACCGTAGGTATATCTTCTTCTGTTATCCCCATATCTTCTGTCCCGGCCTCTTCTGTTAATTTCTCTTTGCCTCTTTCAGTAGGCATTTCAGCCTCTCTATCTTCTTCTTTCTCTGTCTCTGTTTCTTTCTCCTTTTCTTTCTCTTTCTCTGTCTCTTTCTCTTTCTCTTTCTCCTTCTCTTTCTCCTTCTCCCCCTTTTGTTGACCCGAGGACTCACCCAAATTACTATCTGATGCAGCATCGTGGAAATCATCATCATCATCAGAGGAGTCTTCATCAGAGAGTCTGGAGACAATGGGTGAGAATTGGTGAACAAACTTACGTCTTTTGCCAGAAGACTCTCCCTCTGGTGCTTTCTCAGCAGATCGTTTCTGTATGACAGATTGTAAGATTGCATCTGTGAAAGTAGGAACTGCTTTCTTCAAGGTGTCTTCCACTTCTGCTGCAGCACCTCTGATTTCCTCGACTTGGCTCACAAAGTTGAATTTGTGGAAGTCCAGTGATTTCTTCACAAGTGCTTCTGTTGCCTGGGCTTTCATGACAAATTTGGACGAGATTGTCATCATTTTCTTTACGACGCCCCTTCTGAAGTCGCCCATTTGACCGACTGTCATTGGCAAACTGTTTGGGTTGGGGCTGGAGATGTTGAGAGGATCAGCATCTGACGTTGTGGCTTCTTTTATGGATTTCTTAACAGAGTTATCAATGAGCTCTGTCAAGGTTCTGATGTTGTATTCTGATAGGATAACTGTTGGGACTGGCAGAGTTCTGTTCATTTGAGCTGTATGGTTGTCGATCACAAGTCTTTTCAGGTCAGCTACTTCTGTCGATACCTTTGTGTTCTCTTCTGCTCTGACGGTTCTTAGATCTGCTATCTCTGTAGCCAGTCTGCCAATTTCCTCTCCTCTTGTCTGTTCAGCTTCTGTTCTGATCCTTTCAGTGTCAATGTATTTCTGATGAAGTTCGGCATATTTCTCTGACAGTTTCTGCAGTTCGTCTCTGAGAGAAGTATTTTCCTTGAGGATCAGTTCCTCCTTTTGAGAATTGATAAGTTTATACTCATTCAAGGAGTTGTTGATACTATCACAGAAGCTTGTGAACTCTGTTTTTGTGACAGTGTCAACGGGGGTAACCCTGGTACCAACTAATGGATCCAGTTCTGCCTCGAGTTCAGAGGCGCCTGCGTCAAGAGTTGTTTTGATGTTGGCTCTTGCAGGACTTCCACCCGATCCTTGATGTTCCTTTTGAGGGGAATCACCTACAGGTGTTCTGATCAGAAGTTCCTCCTCCAGCTCAGGTTCTGAGGAAGGAAATCTGATATGATGAGAAGCATTTGGATCAAGCAAATGTTTCCCTTGTTCAACTATGGTCTCATACTGTCCCTGAGTCGGACAGATGCTACGTGAGATTACAAAAATCTCGGGTCTATGTTGTGTTCCGACTACATGAGCCACAGAGGCATCATTATGTGTAGGTGACCTGTCGATATTCTGGGGCGAATGAACATCACTAGCAAGACTAGCTTCCCCGGCTTCGTGCGTACCAGAGGCATGAAGAGTTGCCTCTGATGGGTATGGCTGGTTAAGGTTCGAGGTGTGCACCTCTGTTTCAATAATCCCTTGGTCTTGATCACCAGGATTAGGTAATGTGGTAGCACTGGGAGTTTGGTTAGGATCTCGCACAGATGTGTCAACTTGGACATCTTGTTCTATACTCACATTTCCCTCGGTTTCTAGGGTTTCAGAATTCTCTGGTGAGCTCTCTATCTCATGAATCTCTACACTGCCAGAAGGGTGCGATCTCTCTGTCACCACTTCTGCAGTCTCTTCTGCTCCCTTTTGAACAGTCTCCCTAGGGGATGCTCTGTTCACTACTTCCTCCTCCATTACTCTAGAGGAAGACCCCACTTCGGGTACTCTGTCCTCTGGTCTATTTTCTTCTTCTTCTATTTCCTCACTCGCACTCTCCACAGAAGGCTCAGAACCTAAATATGCTGGGGTTCTCACCTCAGGTTCTTGAGGTTGAGCAGCAGTTCTATAGTTTTGGATAGAGATGTGGTTTGGATTGATCAGAGCAAGCATTGTACCTGGAATTCTTCTGATGAAAGGGTAATCTCCTGAAGTTGTTGGTTGGAATCTTGCCATGGTCCAGACAGGAGTAGAACGACCCTGATGTGTCAGTTCCAGTCTGTCGAATGCCCTTCTGATCACCAAACTGATAAAGCGAGGAAACTTGATGGCTTTAAGGGATTTGTGTCTTCCAACTTCTCCACCTCTGGCTAGAGCAGTGGTTTTAGTGTTGACAGCATCTAGAAGTGCATTGTAGAGGATCCCTGGATAGTTGAAGTTTCTGTTGAAGAACAGACCATACATGATTTCGAGGATTTCAGTGCTCGCTTGGTCTTGACTGCCGGATTTGCAGGTGAGGGTTCTGTTGAGGGTTGAGAACATGAAATTCCACATTTGTGGTAGATTTTGTCTTCTTAAGGCTCCTATTCTCTCTAACTCTTTGTTGTAACCCAAAAACTTCACGAAGTCGAGAAGAACAGCAACAGAAGGTGGTTTCTCATAGGCATCAATACCTAGCTGTCTTTTGGTTTTCATCCCAAAAGTTCTTCTGAGAGTTCTTTCACGAATCCTTATTGTTCCTGATCCTCCATTACCAGAGTTGACACTTCCGACTATTCCGCTTCTGACGCCGTCTTCAATGTATTGGCATGTGGTCCACCATTGTTGGACATATATTGCAGGAAGATGATCGTCAAAGGCTGTTAGGGCTGTAAAAACTTCTGAGTTTCGGAAAAACTCAATATAGATGTGGTAAAGGGGTAAATAGAGTGCTGGATTGGGATCAAAACGGTAGTTGTTATCAGCCAACTCGTATGGTAGAATAACGATGTTATCTACGGGTTCGTTGTTACTGGAATCATCAGAGTTCTGGGGTTGGTTTTGGGGTTCAGCCATTGTTGCAGGTTAGGGTTTTTCTTGAGAACCACAAGGTATAGGTTTCTGAGAGGGAAAAGATGAAGGGTTTGAAATGGTTGTTAAGCGTAAGAGTGAAATGGGTTGAAGTTGGGTATTTATACGGGAAACATGTGGGTGGGGAAACAACGTAGGGACTGTAGGCACTTGAGTGTCAGAAAGTGGAACGGCCTGAACAGTGTATCGTGGGAACACCTAGTGATTTGTCTTTCAATCAGAGGATGCCACGTAAGATTTTGTTCTTACAATCGTAGGACAAGTAAACCGTCACGGTTAGAGATATGCGGGTGACAAGTGGGTGATTTTCAAAGAATGACCCGCATCTCTGCTGACGTGTTTCTGATGACGGGGCAGAGAAACTAACAGAGCTCTGGTGGAGCTCAGTTATTTTCTTTCTCTGTTGAAATGATCTTTTCAACTTTGCTCAGTGACCAATCATGTTTCACCTTTACCCAAAAACATTTTAAAATTCTGTATCTGATGTGAAGAATCAAAGAACAAGGACAGAATTGACCAACAATTTTCAACAGAGATCTGATGAGAAACAACAGAGGCTCTGGTGAGAATATCAGGGTTCTGCTAAGTTCGACTTTCTCAAAAGAATTTCATCAGAACAGGTTTTCCCTCTTTCAAAAAGATTTTTCTTTCAAGATCAAGAGAGCCAAGTCATATGAATTTGAAATCAGAATTTTTTTTTGACTTGCTCCCCCTAAAACCATGCATATTTTCTTTTATAAGCTCCCCCTAGAAATATGAGCTTAAAAAAACTTGCTAAAAGAAATATTTACAGAGATATATACAAACGAATTCACTGGAAGCTTGTTGAAAAAGTATGTTTTACAGAGCTCTGGTGAATGACAGAGGCTCTGTTGAACTATCCTACCCAACTATTTTGACAGATCTCTGGTAGGAACATCAGAGTTCTATTGAGTGATAAATAGTGTTAGGACATGTTCAGCATACCCAATTTGCTGATTAAGAAGTTAAATCTCCTTTCATCAAGGGCTTTTGTAAAAAGATCAGCAAGTTGGAAGTCTGTTGAAACGAAATACATTTCAATAGTCCCTTTTTCAACATTATCTTTTATGAGGTGATACCTTATATCGATATGCTTGGTCTTTGAGTGTTGAACTGGATTAGCTGTGATTGCTATTGCGCTTTTGGAGTCACACAAAATTGGAATTCTGTCATACTCCAAGCCGTAATCCTTGAGTTGAGTTTTCATCCAGAGAACTTGAGAACAACAACTAGCAGCAGCAACGTATTCTGCTTCTGCTGTAGAGGTGGACACGCAGTTCTGTTTCTTGGATGTCCAACTTACTAACTTCTCTCCAAGAAATTGACAGCTACCAGACGTACTCTTTCTGTCGTTCTTGCATCCTCCATAGTCTGAATCTGTATATGCTACAAGCTCGAAACCAGAATTCAGAGGATACCAAAGACCCAAAAATTGAGTCCCTTTCAGATATTTAAATATGCGCTTGACGGCAGAGAAATGCGAAACTTTAGGATTAGCCTGAAATCTAGCACAGAGACACGTTGCAAACATTATATCGGGTCTACTGGCAGTTAAGTACAGAAGTGACCCTATCATACCTCTGTAGTTCTTGACATCTGTTGGTTCACCATTAAGGTCAGGGTCAAGCTTAACTCCAGTGGCAATAGGAGTTTTCATTGAATTTGAGTTGTTAAAATTGTACTTTTTCAAAATGTCAGAGATATATTTGGACTGACTTATGAAAGTCCCTTTGTCGGTTTGTTTTACTTGTAAACCAAGGAAGAAAGAAAGTTCTCCCATCATGCTCATTTTGAATTCACTTTTCATCAAATCCTCAAACTTATCACAGTACTCTTGCCGTGTTGACCCAAAAATAATGTCATCAACATATATTTGTACCAGAAGTATATCATTCTTGTATCTCCTAAAGAATAGAGTTTTATCGATAGTACCTTTCTCGAAGTGACTAACCAACAGAAAATTGGACAGAGTTTCATACCAGGCTCTGGGAGCTTGCTTAAGCCCATACAGAGCTTTGTCTAGCTTGTAAACGTGGTCTGGAAACTCCGAATTTTCAAAACCAGGTGGTTGCTGGACATAGACTTCTTCTTGTAGTCTGCCATTTAGGAAGGCAGATTTGACGTCCATTTGGTAGACCTTGAAACCCTTGTGAGCAGCATAAGCTAAGAAGATTCTGATTGCTTCTAGCCTAGCCACAGGAGCAAAAGTCTCGTCATAGTCAATTCCTTCTTCTTGACAGTATCCTTTTGCAACCAGACGGGCTTTGTTTCTGATGATAATCCCATCTTCATCCTTCTTGTTTCTAAACACCCACTTGGTTCCAATGGCTGATTTGCCTTTTGGGAGTGGAACCAAGGACCAAACTTTATTTCTCTCGAATTCAAGAAGCTCTTCTTGCATAGCTTCGATCCAGTTTGGGTCTTCAAGTGCTTCAGAAATTCTTTTCGGCTCAATCATGCTCAAAAAGTTAACAAAGAAAGCTTCGTTGATTGTAGCCGATCTTGTCTTGACACCATCTTCAGCAGCACCAATTATAAGATGTTGGGGGTGATCCTTAGTCCATTTTGTCATGGGAGCATGGACAACAGGAGGGGTTTGTGCTTCAGATGAGAAAAGACGATCTTCAGCAACAGAGCTCTGAGGGTTGGTGCCAGGGTTCTGTGGCACACAACTCTGAAGAGTGGCCTCATTGATCTGTGGATTGCCAACAGGGCTCTGCGAAGGTGAACTTTCAAACAGGGAGTTTCTGCCGATATTTGTTAGCAGAGTTGATGATGGCTCTTGTGTAGGTTCTGGTTGTGGTTCCTCGTTTCTCTGGATTATACCTGTAGACAGAGAAGTAGATGGTGAAATATTGGAGGGACCAGTAAGAGTTGTACCTGTCAGATTTTGTTCTGTTGAACTTTGAGCTTGATCTCCTCTGTTGATGTTGACAGAGGAATCATCATCATCATCGAAGAAATCGTCGAATAGGAGATTGATATCTTCTTCCCTTGATTTTGAAGAACTAGGCTTCTTCTGTTCTGTTGGTGTCCCCTCTGTTGATTTGCGATCAGAGGTACTTGATGTACTTTCATCAAAGGACACGTTCACGCTTTCTTGAATGACGCGAGTTCTGGTGTTGTAGACTCTGTAGGCTCTAGAGGTCAGGGAATAACCAATAAAGATTCCTTCGTCCGCTTTCTTGTCAAATTTACCCAGCTGTTCTCGGTCGTTCAAGACATAACATTTACAACCAAAAACATGAAAATATTTCATGTTTGGTCTTCTGTTATTGATGAGTTCATAAGGCGTCTTTTTAAATCTTTTCACTATTACAGCTCTGTTTTGAACAAAACAAGCTGTTGAGACTGCTTCTGCCCAGAAGTTGATGGGAAGGACAGAACCGGCCAACATGGTTCTGGAGGCCTCTACCAGAGTTTTGTTCTTTCTCTCCACTACGCCATTCTGTTGTGGAGTTCTGGTAGCTGAAAAGTTTTGGGAAATTCCTTCTTCTGATAGATAAGAATCTATTCGAGTATTTTTGAATTCTGTCCCGTTGTCACTTCTCAACTTTTGCACTTTTAGTCCTAACAGAACCTGTATCCTTCTCAATAAACTTATCATAATTTCTGGGACATCAGATTTTGCTCTGATGAACTCAATCCAAGTATACCTAGAATATTCATCAATAAGCACAAGAATATACTTCTTGCCAGACAGACTTTGCACAGAGATTAGACCACAGAGATCCACATGAAGCATATGCAAAGGTCTTAAGCAATTGTGATCACTCTTGGTTCTGTGTGAGGATCTTTTCATTTTTCCAAACTCACAAGCAAAGCATAGATGGTCTTTGTCAAATTTCAGCGAAGGAAGACCTTTTACCAAGTTCAATTTCACGAGTTTGTCAAGATTTGAAAATTTTAAGTGAGCAAATCTTTTATGCCAGAGCCAGGCATCTTCTTTGTTCAAAGAGACTAAACAGAGTTTCTCTGTTGTAGTTCCCTGGTTTGGATTAAAATTCATTTTATAAAGATTGCCTTTTCTGTCGGCTCTTAAAAGTTCTTGACCAGACTCAGAAAGTAATAATGAACAAAACTTCTTCCTGAAATTGACATCGAACCCATGATCACAGAGTTGACTTATACTGAGAAGATTATGATTTAATCCTTCAACATAAGCAACTTCGGAAACTGAAACACCACCATTTACCAGAGTACCATAACCTCTAATTTGTCCTCCATTGTCTCCTCCAAAGGTGACTGCACTTCCTTTTTTGTTCTTGAATGAAGTCAGCAGCTCCTTATTGCCTGTCATGTGCCTGGAACATCCTGAATCTAGGTACCAGATCTGCACATGAGGCTTCTGCAAGACAGATTAGTTTCTTTTAGGTACCCATTGCATGATGGGTCCTTTCTTGTTAGGCTTTGATGGGTTAACAGTCTTTCCTACAAGCTTTACATTCTTTGATGTTATGTCAGAGGTTTTCTTCTATGTGGTCTGATCAGTCTTGGGATTTATCATCTTTTGTGACTGATTCAGAACACAGTGAGGTCCATTCATATGATTTTGCAGTTTTCTTAACAGATGAACACAATTGCAATTGATGGAACATGAGGATTGATGCAAGTTGTTATTCAAGAATCGTTTATTAGATGGAGTTTGATTCTGAAAAGCTCTAGGACCATGCATTCTGTTTGAACTATTCTTTGAGACAGATTCTCTTTTCTCAAAATTGATCTCTTGATTTCTACCAGAATTGGAAGTATGTCTGTCATTTACTATCCATTTTCCCTTCTGTTCTGGTGTAAATCTGATTGGTTTAAAAGTTGGAACAAAGGTGTTGTTAAGTAAAGTACTTGCCTTCACCTTACCTTTTACTTCTGTTGAGTTAGAAGCAAGAATTCTGAATTCTTTGTTATTAAACTCAGTTACCGGTATAAATCTTGATTGTTTCTTGAAAAATGATATGTCTTCTTTTAAATCAAAGGATCCAGCCGGTATCTGTTTAGGTTTGTGCAAAGCATTTGGTTGAGTACAGAAAATTTGCTCATCTACCTCAGGGTCAGAGTCACTGTCAGAGGCTAGAAAGTCTCTGGTGGCTCTGTTGGAGGTGTTACTCACAGAAACAGGCTTTGTAGAATCAGGTTTTGCAGTTTTAAACCTTCTCAACTTGGGTTTTAAAGCATCAGAAACAGCATTTTCTTTAAGAACTTTCATGAGATCTTCTTCAAAAGATGTTCTTATCGTTTCAGAAGTAGGAGAGAAGACTGGTGCTTCAGGGTTGAGCTTGCTCTGTGGTATTTCAACAGAGGATTCAGCCTCAGAAGTGACAGGCTTCTGTTCCTTGAAAGAATTAAAGTTGAAAATCTCTTTTGGATCCAGACTTTCGACAGAGTTAGGAATTAAGATTCTAGCTCTTCCTTGATCAAGAATAAACTTTGAAGATGGTTTAAGAACCTTGTCATGATCCAAGGAGTCATAGCTGACATTCCTAAAGTCAAGCCTTTTCGTCCTCTTGTAAACGTCCGAGGTTTTAATTCTTTTGAAAACAGCATTACCAGAGATAACATTCTCTTGGATTTTCCCAGCACAGAAAGTAGTCAACAGAGATGTTTTCTTCTTTCCGTTCCAGGGAGCAAGGTCTGAGAAACCAAGACCTTGTGTATCCATCTGAGAATTTATCTTAACATGCACATCCTGTGCATCCTGATACTTTTTGATTTGAAGTTCTTTTCTCTGTAGGGACTGATGTAAGATTTCCCTTTCTTTTTGAAAAAAGTCTTTTAAAGCGACAGAGTTAAGTCTTTCATTCTCAGACTTCTTCATTTCTTCGGTTTTCTGTTTTAACAGATTTTCGTACTCTTTAACCTTTTTAGAAAAAGTACTTTTCTCTTTCTGCTGTAAGATCTCTAGCTCAGATTTCTCCTTGAAGATATCTTCCTTTTCTTGTTCCAAGAGAGTTTTCTCTCTCTTGTAGAAGGACAGATCCTTCTGAGCTAGCTTTCTTAGCTCTTTTTCCTCAGAAAGCTTTTGTTTCAGTAATTGAAATTCCTCAGTTAATTGCGAAACATGCATTTCCAGTTCTGAGTCAGACTTGGATTCGGAGGAACATACCTTGGCACTGGGTTTAATGGTCTCCAGCGCTCTGTCGTCTGGCTCTGTTACAGTAAGAGCGAATGCATGAGCTATATCTTCTTCTTCTGTTCTCTCTATTCGTTCTCCAGTCATCCAGTCAAACTCTGTCATACTTTCATCATCTACAGCAACATTGGCTTGCTCTGGTTCATCATCAGAGGATGAGTCAGAGATCCAATTCTCCATCTCGGCGACATAACTCCTTTCTCTGTAGTTGTACTTGTATTTGTTCTTGTAGTAGTCTTGATCTTTTACAAGTTTTCCTCTACAGTTAGCAGAGAAATGGCCAGGTTTGCCACATCTGAAACAACGACCATCGCTTTGGTTGATGGGTTGTGCAGCATCAGTCTTTTGTGGACCAGGAGCGTTGTACTTCTGTTGAGGTTGAGGTCTCTGTTCTGTCGGGTTTCTGTTCTGGTGATTCTGTTGAGGTGCCGTATAACTTCTGTCACCTTTTTCTTCTCTTTCGTACCTTTTTCTTCTGTCAAATGTCCTGTTACCAAATCTCTGGGTAAATTGTTGAGTTATTAACGCAAGAGATTTAGCAAAGGCATTTATATCACTATCCTCATCTGATGAACTCCTTTCATCATCACTTTCTGCAACCAAGCTCTTCTTCCCTTTCTTTTTATCTCTTTTCTTATCTCTGCTAGGGCCATCTCTGTTGAGTTTCTCTTCTGCTGAGTTCTTAGATTCTGAAATCAAAGCGATAGGACCTGCAATGGTGGATTTGCCTTTTTGCTTGACAACATCCTTCTCTTGTGCGGCCAGAGTGCCATACACATCAGTAAGAGACCATGCATCTAAGTCCTGATTAGCTTGTAAAGACATGGACAGATTCAACCATTCATCATTTAAACTTTTCAAAAACAGAACATTGTTATCTTCCTTCGACCTAACAACCCCACACTTTTTACATTTGTTAATCAGAATATTAAATCTGTTGTAGGTCTGTTGTAAGGTTTCCTCAGGAAGTGCCTTGAAATCATTGTATTCATTTATACACTGGGCCCTTATGTTCTTTTGGGTTTTGATACCACCCTCAAGTTGATTTAGAAGTTGATCCCAGATTTCCTTGGCAGTAACACATGAGTCTAGTTCTTGAAATATATCGTTCGGAATGGCCATAATCAGAAGTCTCACTGCTTTAAGGTCATTTTCCATTTTGCTCTTTTCTTCTTCGGTAATCCCAGTGGTTTTGGGTTCGAAGTGAGCAGGAATCTCATCAGTGGTTTCTGTTGCGGGTACACGTGGGACATAAACCATAGGTTGGAATGGTCCATTCGTGACAGATCGCATTAAGTCCTTATCCATTCCATCAAGGAAGTTGACCATCCTAATCTTCCATTGAGAGTATTCATCCCTCAGAAGAGTAGGAGGCTTGGTCAGAGAACCAGCAGTATAAATGGCGTTGATGTTTGCCATTTTTTGAAAAGAAAACAGAGTATGAGAGTTTCAAATGGTCTATAATGAGAATAAGCTAAAGTATGAGGAACAGTAACCAATGAAATAGTAGAACAGATGTTTTAATCTAGACTGGAAAGCTTAGTATGATATTAAATGAACTGAGAAGATGTAAAATACTTTAAGCAGTAAAACAGAGTATAATGAGGCTTTTAAACACACACACAATCAACAACAGTGAATCAACCTTGGTAGATTGGATGCCTTGATTTGAGCAAATCAAGCAAGCTCTGATACCAATTGTTGGTTCCCAGATTCACGTCGTATCACGATAATGGTAGTTAAATAGACAGCGGAAGAATTTAAATACAAAGCCATTTAAAGTGAGTGATTGTATGAGACGATATGTAAACTGTGATATCAAATATAGAATAGGAATGTGATAACAAGATCAAATAAGAAACGCTGCTCGTATATTGATAAAGATAACACCAAGAACAAGATCAATGGTGTATCAAGAAATCACAGAGACAATATCGTACGGGATAGTGCTATGAGGATATGACAGTGTGCTTTTTTTACAATTGTGGAAAACTATTCTTCCAAAAGCTTACAATTGTTTGTTCCACTACCTCGCTATATATAGCCTCATAAAGTGTAGACAGTGTACTATCGTACCCTTGAATGACACGTGGAAAGTGTGTCTCCAATCTTTAGGGCATATGTGGAAAGGTGTGGACACGTATCTGACACTTCGGATTTCTACGAGACTTAGGCATAACAGAGGTCTTCACTTCAACAGAGCGTGTTATGACAGAACTCTGTTGGTCTTCGGGTATGAACAGTTCTTCTGTTGATCTTCTGCCAGAGCTCTGTTGAGCTCCGTTGGTTCCACCAGAACTCTGTTGAGTTCTGTTGGTCTTCTTTGTTGGTCTTCTAAGTCTTCTGCTTTATCTCTGTAGGTCTTCTGACTTGGTTTTATTTTCAATACTTTCATTTTACAGATACTTGGAGCTAACATGTAAGTTGAGCTTTGGTCATGTAGTCAGTGGGCTTCATGGCCAGAGTGGCTTCTGTCGTTTGCTCTTGAACTTGCTCGAGGGCCTTCTTTAAGTCTGCAGAAGTAAGGCTCTGGGGGGTTGAGGATTGTGCTTTCATCTTTTCAATAATCTTTTCAACAGAGCTTAGGAAGGCAGAGGAGGTTGCTCGCTCGAAATCAGCAGCAGTTGCGGCAGAGGTAGTGGCAGTGGACTTCATCTGGGCTAAGGTAGTTTGTACCTCTGTGGACAGGTTGTCCATTTTGGTGTCCAGTTGTGTGAGCGCCTTCGATGTAGTTTCTGCAAAAGTATCAAAAGAGCTTTTCAACTCTTTTATTATATTGTCTACAAAGGTGACAAGGGTTTGGAATTTATCCCTTGAGACATGTGCACTTTGGGTAACCTCTGGGTGAACACATGCGTCCCCAGAGTGAGTCCTTATTCCTTGGACACCTTCTGTCGCCCTTGTTTGTATGTTGGAGGCGGAAGGATTTCCTTCTGATCCTCGAGCAGAGGTTTTTAAGGCCTCAGACTCTACAGAAGTTCTGAGAAGAACATTGTTTTGATCCATTCCAGAGGTGGATACAAGAGTATCCTTCTGTTGACTAGGGGACTTGTCTAGAGTCCCTTCGTCTATGTGCACTCTAAGCTCCTCTGAAGAGCTTTTTGGTCCTATTTGTGTGTGCGTGGCAGAGGAAACAAATTCCTCTGTTAGGATGTCTATTGTGGTCTGGGGCGATTGACCACGAACTAAGGGTGAGTCCTTTTGAGAGGACTCCCCTGGAAAGGTTTCCCCGGATATGATTGGCACAGAGGTGGAAGTAATTTCCTCTACCCGGTCAGTTTTAGGTAGGTTCGAGCTGTGCGGCTCTTTTTCAATATTACCTTCTGCCACTAGACTGACGGTAATAGAAGTGTGGGTTGCACTGGGAGTTGGTTGGGGAAGTTGTTGTGCCTCTTCTTCTGTAGAACACCCTAACCTTATAGTGTCACCTCTGTCCTCTAACTCGTTAAAATCCCCCAAATGCTATGCGGCGTCCCCTTCCTCTGGGCTTTTGCGTTGTACATCATATTCAGGTTGGAGGAAGGCGTTTTGTAGAACTTCTGGGGTCTTTCCTTGAAAGCTCTGTGGGATTTGATCATCCTCCTCCAAGTCAGAAGAGATTCTGAAATCTGGTTCTTCTGCTGATTGATTGGAGAGGGGTTCTGCGGTCCACCCGGCTGTGTTCAGAGTATGGGCGAACTCTTGTTGTTCGATGAAAGTGTCGAAGTTACCCTGAGCTTCTGCATATTGGATGGGTGAAGGAGATAGCAGAGGTTCTTGTTGAGTTTCTTCTATCAGATCTGCTTCCTCTGCAATTGATTGCATAGGAGAGTTGGTTTTCTTGGATTTCTTCTTCTTGCTCCTCTTTGGTTTGGGGGCACCCTCAGACAACTTATGTTTTCTCTTTTTCTCTTTAGGAGGGAGAAGAGCAGAAGATCCAACCTCTGTTGCATGAGGAGGAGACTCTTGGGGTTCTGCAGAGGTGCCTTCTGAAGCTTTCCTTCTGTGCTCTTTCTTCTTGGGTGTGATGGCAGAGGTTTTAGATTTGGAGACAGAGGAGAGAATAGACTGCCGCTGTGCATGAAAATTTGTTTGAATTACGTCATGCTTGGCAAATGTTACTGCCCATTCTTCCTCTGTCATTCTCTCTACTACTTGGGTTCCTATGGGGGCTCCTAGACGCGGGGGTATCACAGGACTCGGTTCTGGAGTCCTATGATCGCGTATGTATCTATATCTAAGGGATCTATCTGTAGCATATCCCAGCATTTTTTATGACAGAGGCCTGCAGTATTTGTATCCATCCTTATGCTTTGTCGGTGTGTTCTTTGTCATAGGATACATCTTGGGCGTGGGACCTTCCATTGGCCATTGTTCACATAAGAGCAGAGGTTCGAGCAGGACACCCAAAAATCGTTGATACTGCAGAGGAGGAAGAGTTGGTTTGGCCTTCTGGGAGAGGTTCTTTCATTCAATGGTGTTGACCATTTCTTGCATCATGAGCTTGGCGTAGTCCAGAGGCAGATCATAATATACTCCGTACATTATGACCAGGATTTGGTGCGAAGTTTGGTCTAGACTGCCCACTTTCCCAGTTAGGCATCTGTTGAGAATAGAGAATAGGGTATTCCACAGATGAGGAAGTCGATTTCTTCTGAAATCGTTCTTTTTTCTTAGCGTTGTGTTATACCCCAACATCTCTACGAACCTACAGAGTTCTTCATCTGTGGGTTCCTCTGCATACCTTTTTATGCCTAATAGGCCTCTAGTTGGTAGATTGAACTCAAGCGAGAATATTGTTCTGTTGAACTTGAGTTCAATGTGCTCTGTTTTGTCAGGTTTGGAGATGTATCCTTTGATCTGTCGATCCTCTGGGTCAAATCTGCAGCTTTGCCAGAACTGGTAGAGATATCTGGCAGGGATTTTCTGCACTATTGTGGATAAGAGGGGGTAAAGGTAATGGTTTTCAAGAATATCGAGGAGAATGGCATTTGATTCCCTAAATGCGGTTCTTGAGGGAACCAGATTGTAATTGTTAGGTTTTGAAGGAATAACACTTTCAAAGTGTTCATTTGCTATGAAGTTTTGGAGATGGGTGGTCGGAGCAAATTCTGTTGTGTCGCCGGAGTTATCTTTCTCGTGGTCTCCGGCCAAAGCTTGGTTATGGGATTGCTCAGAATGTGAAGGGGAGTTCACTGGAGAGTTGGATGTGGATGCCATTTGATGATTTTGAGAGAAAAGGGTAGAAATTTGACGTTTGCAGGTTTTTGCAATGTTCGCCGGAGAAGATGAAGTGTAAGAGTTCGTAAACGTTTGAATGAAGTGGTAAGGTTGGTTTTATACTGAAGAGGTAATGGTAGAATCTGAAGAGGTAAATATGTGGAAGTGGATAATTTTTAGGGTCCGTACTTGAGTGTGAACGGTGGGTTCAACTTTCCAGGAGAACGTGTGTCGTGTACGTCCAATGAAAATGTGACACGTCAGCAGTGTCAGAGCACGACTTGACGTTTTACGCGGCCCATTAATGCTTGGCGCGTGTGTTTCTTTTCCTCCACATAATTTTCACTCGCAGTAAAATAGCCGTTACTGTTGCTGAATTTCCCCAAGTTTGAAAATGACAGAAGCTCTGTAGAGATAGAGCTATGTGGTCTAAAAATTGTTGTCTCCTCTGAAGGTTGCACCTTTACCAAAAACGTTTTGACAAAATTCATTGGAGAGGATCGATAGATCTTAGTGCAGAGATTTCGTTCACAGAGGTTTTGGAGCTCTGTCAGAGCCAGCAGAAGCTCTGTGAGTTGGAATTTCTCATAACTGAAAATTTATAAAACTTTTTAATCATCCAAGGTTTTAATTGTTTTTAACAATGTTTTTAGGACCTATTTGGAAGTTGGTGTCCTAGAAAATTGTTTTAAATAAGGTTTTGTGCGAGTAACCTTTGAATACTGTGGTTGGTCAATCATAAGTTCTGTGGTGTAGTGAACTCTTTGATTTGAGACCTTCTTTCAGTATCTTGGTCCGTGTATTTGTACGTGCAAATTCTTAATTAAGACATTTTATTTGATCGACAGAGTTTCCGTATGAAGTTTGCAGTTGCAGAGTGTTAGAGCATTATTGTATTCAAGATTTACTGTAAAGTCAATGTACTGTATGAGTCTATACAGTATTGTGAATGCCTTTATACCTTGTATGTTATGGGTATAAATAGGCTTGTCTAGATCATTTGTTTAAAACCTTTTGTGAACAACTTGTAGCATTAGTCATTTGTACTTTGAAGATCAATATATGGATGACAAGTTCTTTTTAGATTCTCTCTCTACATCATTCTTGATTTCTTGCTAGATTTGGGATTTCACATTTGGTATCAGAGCTAAACAGAAGATTCAAGCAGATCGAAGACCAAATTGAAGATTTTTTACACTAAGCCTGAAGAATTCGGATTGGGTGTTCATTACTGTTCATCTGAACACTTATCATTAAGACATAGATTTTTTCTAAATTTTGATTTTTTGGATCAATTTTTTGCATCACTGAACTCGAAATTGATTACTGATCATCTTTAATTCTTGGATCAACATCAAAAACTGCACAGAATCATCTGATTTGATCGATTTTTTGGTTTTTGTTCGAAAACCCAAAATTCACTGTTTTGGATCAAAAGTTGTTTAAATCGATCAAATTTCGAGTTGTGATCAACAAGAAAAGTGTGCGGATTTCAATTTCGAACAAATCTGTGCAAATTTCATATCAATTGATCAAGATTTGAAAAAGTTATGGCTGAATTAGTGATTTTCGTGTTCGAAGTGCAGAATTCGGATCATTCTTGGTGAATTCGGATCATTCATACACAATTCGGATCATTCAAAGGGAATTCGGAGTGTTCTTGGCATCACAAGTATAGAATTCGACTCAAGAAGCATTCGAATTGAGTTGAATTCGGATTCTTCTTCATTCGAATTGAGAAGTTGTGGATTCATCTGAGTTGGTTTAATTTTCCAAGTAAAGAATTCGAACCAAGTTAAGTCCGAATTGAGTGAATTCGAACCCAGTTAAGTCCGAATTGGGTGAATTCGAATCCTTCTTCATCCGAATTCATTGAATTCGAATCCTTCAGCATCCGAATTCATTCAATTCGAACCCTTCAACATCCGAATTCATTCAATTCGAACCCTTCAGCATCCGAATTCATTGAATTGGAATTCTTCTTCATTCGAATTCATTGATTTCGAATCCTTATACATCCGAATTCTTGTGAATTAAAAAAAAGTTTTTTGAAAAAAAAAATTTATCCCGAAATTTTTTCCATAGTGTTTTTCAAACACTTTAAAAGCTTTTCAAGAAAAATTTTATATAAAATTTTTCTGCTTGATTTTCTGAACGATCAATCTTCTAGCATTCTTCAAAATGTATCATATAGAGAAAGAGAGAAAATGGACTCTTCTTGAAGCTAAGGATGAGATCAAGCGCCTTGATTGTTTGGTTTCTAAATACATGAGATATTCTGATGAGGAGGGAATGAAAAACATAAAGCTTAAGTCTGAAAAAGCTTCATTAGAAGACAAAGTCTCTTCTCTTGAATTCGAGCTGAAATATTTGATTCGCAAGATTGTAGTTCTTGAAGAGAAGAACAAGACACTTGATATCTCAACTCATCAAGAAAATATGAAAGAGCTTCAAGGGAGTAAAAAGGCATTGGAAGAAGAAAATGCTGATCTGAAGAGACAAATTTTAGACATTTCTTCTTCAAATGAAAATTCTATTTTGAAAGAACAAAATGCTGAACTTACTAAAAGAATTACTGATCTTGAAGTATATATTGCAGGTCTTGAAACAAAGAAAGACAAAGACAACTCAAGTCTGCACGATCAAATCGAGAAACTTCAAGAGAAAGTAACAACTCTTCAAAAAGAAAATGCTGATCTGAAGAGCATTGAAGACAAGAGAGAGAAGATTCTTAAAGAAAAGGAAGTAATTGAACGTAATTGTATAAAACTTTCAAAACAAGTTTCTGACTTTGAGAAAGTTTTATATCTTGAAAAGGAGAAGTTGGAGAAGGAAAGGGTCGAGTATGAAAAAGAAAAGAAAAGCTTTGAAGCGAAGAATGCGAAACTGTCAAAGAAAATTTCTGATCTTCATAAGGACTTAGAAAAGGAAAGACAAGGGCTAGATAAAGAAAGTCAAGAGCTAGAAAAGATGAAGAAAGCTGACTTTCAGGCTAGGTGCGTTAAAGACGACTTTTCTAAAGAAAGGAAGATATTTCGGCAGGAAATTCATAAATTGAGAATGAATTTGGCTGCATTATCGACTGACATCATGAAAGAGAAGAGGGTCAAGTCTAATATTCAGAAGAAGCTTGATTTGGTGACCAAGGAACGGAATGACTTATCTTACAAAGTGAAGTCATTTAACAAATCCAAATGCTACTCAGAATGTCTGATTCGTCCTTCTAATCTATTCTATGATCACTCGGTGGATAATTCTTCCAAGTATCAATATGCTGATCTTCCTTCATATAAGAAAGTTAACATGCAATGGAGAGTAAAAGGTACGTCAACTGAAAAAGGTGAGCCAAAATCCTCTGTTCCCAACAAGAACACTAATCTGAAAACTAAACCTTTTGCTAATCCTGATTCATTCTATTCCGCAAATAATTTAATCAGGTTAGCACAAAAGAATTTTTGTTGTTCTTATTGTGGTACTAATGATTTTATTAAAAATGAGAGTGTTCAATATTGGTATGGTACTTATCATTTTCCTTCCTATAGAGCTCCGCTTAACAAGCCAGGACCCAAGACACGTTGGGTACCAAAATCTACTTAATCTGTTTTTGCAGATTTAGAAGCAAAGTGTTGAACTCTCGGAAGAAGATTACTTGTACCATTAAGGGGGAGTAAAGAGAATATGGCTTCTAAACAACTCAGTTTAGAACCCGTGCTTCAACGTCTATGGTTTCTAAACATATCAGTTTAGGACCCGCACTTAAAAGTGACTTTGGTTTCTGAATACATCAATTCAGGACCCGTGCTTCAATGTTTTTGGCTTTTGAACATATCAGTTCAAAACCCGTACTTCAAAGACTAAGACTTCTAAACAAATCAGTTTAGAACTCACACTTCTCAGGTAATATCCTTAATTGTTATATCTTTTGGTAAAAGGTAACTTTGGATTATATTTTGCTTCTACTGATTTGAAAACTTGAATCTTTACAAATTTAATTCAATGAGATGAAATTTTCAATTTTCATTCAATGAATTAAATGTGTGCTAAAAGATGATTTTACAAGTATTTTTGTATTATCTGAGTTAGATTTGCTTCAATTTTCACCTCTGAAATAATCGAAAGGTCAGCAAAACATGAATGAAATTATGCTGAATGCTCAGAGTTATGTGAATCTGGATATATATAGAATATAATGCTCAAAAAGCCTATATGTCAGAATGATGGATGGTAATGAAAATATGGGAGAAGCACTATGTTTTAGAACCAAGTGATTGAGATATCATTCATATTTTGTGATGGAAATCCAAGCTTATATAGAATATCATTTAGCTTGAAAGTTTGTATCTGTGGCCTTTCTGGTTTGGGAGAGTAAGTCCTAAGGGGTGCTCGACACCTAGTCCCTAAGATCAACTGGTCTGGGATCGGCTGACCCAAATCCTGCTATAGAACCAGATAGAAAGCCATGTACTACTGGTACAAATGGGTTTAAGATATATCGATGTGGCCTTTCTGGTTTGGGAAATTAAGTTCTAAGGGGTGCTCGACACCTAGTACCTAAGGCCAACTGGTCTGGGATATGCTAACCCAAATCCTACTATAGAACCAGATAGAAAGTCATGTTTAACGATGTATCTTATTCTTACTAAACTCTTTGATTAAAAGATGCCAATGAGCACAAAATCAAAAGATGCCAATGAGCACACATCTCTTGAAACTTGGGAAAATACAAAGTCGCGATAAACCCGTAAATTTGTGAAAATCCTGATTTTGTACAAATAGTGTGAGTAGAGCAGAGTATTCTTATATGTTTTAGAATTGCATATGCTTGAAGCTGATCATATTTCCCATGCTAGCACACCAAATAGATTTAATAAAGGGGTTGAAACTGAACATTTTTAACTTGATATACAATGATGATTTGTATTTGATTCCAAACACATGCATTTGATTTCATTTGATTGAAATATCTGTTAAATTTCATTAAGTTGAATTTCTTTTGTAAAGTTTTCAAATGATCAAATGTTTGTAGTTATAAAATGAAATTCAATGAATTTTATTTTCCTTGTGTAAATTTGTTTTAAAATTTGTGCTACAATTTCAAATACTGTACGTTATTGAAATATATGCATACTTTCAGGGGGAGAAAATAAATTGCTCCAGAATTCTTATTTTGAGGGGGAGCAAGGTTATTCTGTAAGGAGGAGATTGTTAGCAATACTCAAAGACACGACTGAAATTGAAAATGGTTTTCGATGATTATGATGCTCACCATCATCGAAAAAGGGGGAGAAAAGTTTAATTTCAATTTCATGTCAAAGAGCTTTCAAATCAAAGATATTTCAAGTCCAAGATTCGTGAACAAAGACTGAAGATTAGGGGGAGAAGGATCATGTGAAGTCCAAATGTTGCTGAATTTGGTTATCTTAGTTCTGAGTGATTCTCGGAATGCGCTTACACCTAAAAGTTCAACAATGTGGATGTTTCACCTCTTTCTGATCCAAACTCTAATCGTTTCTGATTCATCTTGTTCCATGTTCAAGACTTGAAGACAATCTGTTGAAGATTGTATTGAAGAAGGTTGACTTTTCAAAGAAAAAGACAATGACTTTTCATGTTTGTCTGAAGATTCTTCAAAGCTGAGTTCTTAAAGAGTGTCAAAGCACATAGTTCGCCGTGAACTAGTGGAGATAAAGCTATTTGAAGATGGTTTGATAGAGTGTCTGTTTGAGAAGATTGACTTTACAAAGAGCTGAAGACTACTGTCATTTTTTTTAAATCTTGAATCCAAAGGGGGAGATTGTTAGAGCATTATTGTATTCAAGATTTACTGTAAAGTCAATGTACTGTATGAGTCTATACAGTATTGTGAATGCCTTTATACCTTGTATGTTATGGGTATAAATAGGCTTGTCTAGATCATTTGTTTAAAACCTTTTGTGAACAACTTGTAGCATTAGTCATTTGTACTTTGAAGATCAATATATGGATGACAAGTTCTTTTTAGATTCTCTCTCTACATCATTCTTGATTTCTTGCTAGATTTGGGATTTCACACAGAGGCTCTTGCTTACAGAAGCTCTGTTGAGCTTAGCAGAAGCTCTATGACCTTAAATTTCGCATAACGGAAGACTCAAAAATCTTTTTGATTATTAATTGTTTGGAATGTCTTAAGCAATGTTTCTAGGACGTATTTGGAAAGTGGTGTCCTAGAAAATTGTTTTGGAAATGGATTTGTACGAGATACATACCTTTTGACTCTTTTTAGTTCGGCAATACTCTTTACTTCTGTAAGTTTCATCGATGGCATCTCTTCTTTTGCTCCCCCTTGAATGATCAACCTCTATAGATCATTTCAAGGTCTCCTTCTGCTCCCCCTTGAATGATCAACCTCTGTAGATCAGTTCAAGGTCTCCTTCTGCTCCCCCTTGACCTATGCTTGGATCAAATAAGATAAGTAGTGCATAGTACATAGGTCAACCTTATCAGAGGTTCTGTGGAGATTGTCAGAGGCTCTGAGCAATTTCACAGAGGCTCTGTGAAGTATAGAACCTTTGAAGGATGAGTCTTAAACTGAGTGTTTAAGAATCATTGTTGACTTTGAAGCCTGAGTCCTTAACAGATGTATTAAGGAGTCCATTGTTCGCTGAAGTGTGAGTCCTTAACAGATGTATTAAGGAGTCCATTGTTCGCTGAAGTGTGAGTCCTTAACAGATGTATTAAGGAGTCCAGGTACCTGCAAGACAGATTAAAGACATTTTGGTACCCATTTCCAAATGGGTCCTAGAATGTTAGGATTTGGAGCTGTCTTCAGGTCCTCTGGTTTGCCAGTCTTTGCTGGTTTGCCAGGTTCCTTTCTGTGACTTTTCTCACTTTGGGTCTTTGGAATTTTCTTTTGAAATGACCCATTTAGAACACAGAAAGATTTAGAGAAAAGGTTTTTTAATTGAAACAGAAGATCAAAGCATTTATAATTGTGAGAATGAAGAGATGAATGCTTAGTAGAAACAAATGGCTTTGTAGCATTTTTGACAGGAGTAGAGCTTTTGACTTTCCAAACCATTTTCACTCTTTTGAAAACAAGATTATTTGTATTATCAGCACAAGAGTTTGCTAAGTCAAAGTCCTTAACCATTTTAGCTAAAACATCTTTTTCTTTAAGGTTTAAATCAAACTTCTTTAGAAGATCTGATTTATACCTCTTCTCCAACATAATCTTGGTTGACAAAACAGATAGTCTTTTTGTCAATTTGTACATTTCAGCTTTAAAAACCTTTCTTTCTCTCTCAAAATCATCTTTCAAACATTTTGTTTGAAATCCTTCAATCTTCTTCTTTTCAGACTCTTTTCTTTCAAAGTCAGACTCTTTCCTCTCCTTTTCAAGAGTTTTATGTAATTCTAAGATTTTGCAAGAAAGTTCCACATACTTTGTTTCAAGAATAGTTTTCTCCTTTTTCAAACTTTTCTTTTTCACAGATCACAAGCTTTTCAAAATTTGAAATCAGATTAGAAAAGTTTAGACACTTAAGTTCAAGACTTTTCTTCTCTTCTCCAGACTTAAATAAATTCCTTTTCAGTTCAAGATTTTCACAGTTTAGTAGTTTACCTGATTCTTCAAGCTTAGCAATCTTATCTGAATCAATAAAAATGCTCTTGTTCATTTCTTCAAGTTCTTTTTCAAGAGTAGGAATTATCTTGCGAAAATTAGTACTGAGTTTCGAATAATAATGAGAATCAGCATAAGCACTAAATCTTAGTTTAGACATATTGTTACTTGAGTGATCGTGAGACAAAATGGTATTGATTAAAAAATGTCTTTGAAAAGAGTTTATAAGTTTAAAAATGATCAGTGCACTAAAATGGAGTTTTAACCGAAGAAACATATTCTGTAAGTTTACCAGAATCGAACACGTCGAGAATGGCAGAAAAACAAAGGTTGTTTGTAAGATATGAAGAACAGGTTAAAAGTCCAAGTTTCTACCAAAAATCATTGTTTAGAGTGGATCCCTTGATATTAAAAATCAAGGTTTGCTCTGATACCAATTGTTGGTTCCTGTTTTGCTTAAACAATGATCTTAACTTTTAGTTAGTTCAGATTTAGATGGTGCGGAAGCATATTTAAGAACTGAAAGATAATGTAAGGTAGAAGAACACACAATATCAAATACAAGTAATGTAAATAAGACAGATAAATAGCTCAATGATTCACTGTATTTGATATAATAAGAACACCAAGAACACCGAAAGGTTTGCAAGAAACTGTTCTTAACTGGTGTGTGTGTTTGTGTAAAGCTTAATCAAAGTTCTAGTTCTTGATTAATGATTGATAGAAGAACTCAACATGAGTCTTCTATTTATACTTCTACAAAGGGGACATACTTTAGACAATAAGGATTGATCTACAGTAGACAAGATCGTATGAACAGTAGCAGGTACGATGTTCATTTAATGCGCATGTTCCAATTCTGACATAGCCCTATCAGAGTTTGACACGTGTAGTTGATGTCAGGGCACGCCTGGAACAAGTGGATGAACGGATCCTGGAACAGTAGAAAGATATTTGTAAATCTTCCAAGTCTTCAGTATAAACCGCAGAGGCTCTGTCAAGGGTGACAGAGGTTCTGCGGCTTGGTCCTCTGCGAGCAGTCTTCTGTTGATTCTTGCCTTGTTGGTTCTTCGGTCTTCTTGGGGACTTTGCAGGGTTTTTGTCGAAGACTATTTCTATCTTCTGGTGGTGTCTTGGCAGAACCTCTATCAGAGATTCCTATACTTAGCCTATTTTCAATACTTCTATAAACAGAAAGATTGGAGCTAACAGAGAGAAACAGCTAGCGGGGCCGGATATAGTTCAGTTAACCGCGGATAAGGTTACTCAGATTCGAGAAAGATTGAAAGTGGCTCAAGACAGACAGAAAAGCTACGCCGACCGACGCCGGAAACCGTTAGAGTTCCAAGTTGGAGATTTTGTAATGTTAAAAGTCTCACCTTGGAAAGGAGTTATTCGGTTTGGGAAGCAGGGTAAACTTAGTCCGAGGTACATTGGACTGTTTGCAATTACAGAATGGATCACTGAAGTAGCATACAGGTTGGATCTTCCACCACAGTTAAGCAGGATTCACAACGCGTTTCATATATCGAACTTTCGAAAGTGTTTGGTTACACCAGATCTGGCAGTTTCTCTACCCGACATACAAGTTGATAAAAAGTTGAATTATGTGGAAGAACCTGAAGCCATTGTTGACCGTAAAGTCAAGGTTTTGCGGAATAAGGAAATCAGACAAGTGAAGGTTCAGTGGCGACACCATAGGGGTCAGGATGCTACTTGGGAATCGGAATCAGAAATGAGAACTAAGTACCCGTATCTTTTTGCCTAAACCGAATTCCAGGACGGAATTCTTTTAAGGGGGAGATGATGTAATACCTCGGGTAAGTTCGTTAGTTAAATGTTAGTTCCGTTAAATTTATTTAACTTTATAATTGATGTTTAGGGTAAGTTTGGGTTAAATTAGGAGTTAAGGGTGTTTTGGGTCATTAATGGATAGTTTAGGGGCTAAAGTGGTAACTTGGTTTGATAATATCCCTTTAGACAATCAGATATTTTCATTTCAGCAAGATTCATCCAGAAAGCTTAGTGTGTGTGTGTTTTGAGAAGAGAAAAATAAGGAAGAAAGGTTGGTGGCTAAGGATTCAAATTGGTATGCTTAGAAGTAAAATTGAGGTATGTTCCTTTGTATTTTATGTTTGTAATTGCTTTTGGAAGGTTTCTATCGGATTAGAATAGTCAATTACACTTCTGGTATTGATTCAGTCGGATTCTGGGTAGAAAATTGATGAACAGTCAAAGGTTTCCGGATAAGATGAGAGTGTCCGGTAGTTTCTTGGGTGGTGCCCGGGTAATATGTTGAGAGTGTCCGGTAGTTCTTTCTTGCAGGTATCCGGATGAATCGATTAACCGGGTAAGTTCTATTTTCTCTAAGTTTCCGGGTGAAATGGTTTACCGGATAGTATCCGGATTACTGTAGTATCCGGATTACTGTAGTATCCGGATTACTGTAGTATCCGGATAGATGGATTGTCCGGATTATTAAGGTTGTCCGGAAAGTCATGCTGTCCGGATTGGTCTTGTTGACCAGAAAGTTGGTGTTGTCCGGGAAGTATAGCTGTTTGGTCAATTTTGAGAGTCTGGATGCTTTTGAGTATCCAGTAACCTGTGTTTTGTTAATCCTTGGATAGGGAATGAATGAGGACTGAATATACGGTGGACTTAACTTAAGTACGGGTTTGGGGGAAATAATTAAGAATAAGACTTAGATAGATTTATCAAAAGTTCTTGGTTTTAGTAAGTCTTGTGTGTTCTATTTGGTAAAAAGATATCTGTACCTATTTGTTTCAGATACTGTGAATCGGAGGTAAAAGCTAAATTAGTTGCCAAAGACCGGGAAGAGTTTTGTTAAGCAAACAAGTGAGTTTTACTTTAAAACGTTTTGAAACTGGAATACATATATGCGTGGATTGGGAATGTGATAGATGGTATGCTTATGTGTTTATGTATGTAATATAATATATTGAGATATTGTATTTACATGAGTATTCTACTATACGATAATACGTTGGCCGGGCTTAGGACCGGTGTGTTGGCTGTAATATTCGTACAGCGTTGTTGGCTGTAATTGTCATACAGCGAAGTTAATTTATTAGTTGGCTTGCAACCAACTAATATGGCCAAGAGAATGAGATGGGAAAATACATGATGATTGAGTCATAACTGGTAATTGTGTTTGTATTATGTGAATGGTGGTGTGCAAAGGTTTCAAAGAAACAGGGATTTTCTCACTTAGACCATTAGGTCTAACCCTCATTTTGTTTTAAATATGTATTCCAGGGCGTGGATCGGATAAGAGCAAGTAATAGAAATAATCAGTGGATAGCTTTTGTGAAGACTTATGATTTGAAGACTAAGATGTGTTTTGTAGTTGTAGTTTCATTACTAAATATCGTGTATGTAATTAGCGAAAAGTTTGTAACGAAATACCATATTTTGGTTGTAAAGACTAAAGGACCTTATTTGATATATGATGTATCTTTGTTATGTAACGATGTTAGGCAATGTATGTTATATGTGTATATTTGGAAATATCGGGTTGTTACAAAGTCTATTCAAGGGTTTATGCATTTTTGGTGTAATTGATTTTATAAACTATTTGGAAAATGCACATTTTCGTGTTATGAGACATGGTGGAATTATAAGGGTATGAGTCCGTTTGGAAAATCATTTGTCTCGATCCGTGACAAGTTTTGGGTTAATTATGTCTTTGAGGTATACGTTTACATAAACTTCGTTTAAATGCATTTTATTATATGAGGACCGTTATTTGTTGGTCTATTGAGTTTTGAGCATTTCAGCTCGGTTTTGACTTAAAAGAGTCTTGGGCATATTTTGTCCGATTTTAATGGCTCAATGTAGAGCCCCATTTATGATTTGCATCTTATCGCATCTTATTGCATATTAATGATAATTACAGGCTCGAGTGCATTTGGTCATTCTTGTGTAGTCATGTAATTTTAGAATGTGTTGCATTAAATCCATAAGCACGTAAGTCAGTCTTTGATTGATGGTCAACTGGGTGTTGCAAGATTTGACACCGGGACCCATGTTTTATGAACTTTACCTTGCAAGTGTACACTAGGAGGGCTGAGTCAGGTTGTGCTATCATGATTGATGGGCGTTTGGGACCTCCGCCATGTCGGGGCAATGCCATGGTTGTAACCCCGAATGTGTCGGGCCTTTGGTGGTATTCATGGTAATATTCGCTAAGGTCAGCTATCTCTTTGGATGTAACTTGAAAGGAGTCGTAGGGACACTTGGGCTTTCATGTCGTGAAGTGTAATACGATTAACGTTGTATGAGTGGCATACTTTTTGTGTTCCTCCATTCTCAATGGATACGGGTCTCCCCTGTCGTCGGCCAACATTATTTTGGATATTATAATGTACTTGATTTATTATCGTTGGTCTTGTGCGATTGACTGCAAATGATTACTTTAATATTGGAATTCCCTCCACGTATATTAAAGTTTGAATGAAGCATGTCATTTCCATATTTTGGTATTTGGATTTCATTCCATTTTATGCTCACGTGAGTATTGGGTTTAGCACCATGTTTTTGGTGACGTATTATATTTATATTGATTGCTCCTCCATGATTGTCGTGTATTATGCCCCATGCGTGTTTGGATGCTTTGAATAATTGAGTTTTAGCCACGTTTATATTATTTAGAAAGTTAACACTTATTCACATCTTGAGTGAGTTTCGGATCGAAGTTCATTTTGGGAAAATGCTATATATATATATATATATATAGAGAGAGAGAGAGAGGGGTGGTTTCATTTGCAAACCACTCTTATGATACAAACTTTGCAACCTACATATTGACCATAGATTAAAGAAATCAAGGGTGTAGATGAAACTAGGATATTTTTGGTAATAAATAATTAATTTTATTTAATTATTCTAATGAAAAATATGAGGAAGGGCATATCAGTATATTTTACTCCCAATTGAATTAGGAAATTGGATAAAATCATGCATAATTAGGGGACTTATCCAAATCCATATCAAAAGTGAGAATCTAGTTAAGAAGAACAACGAGGCAATATTGTCGACAATGATTTGTCTCGAAGGAGGTATAAACCACAACAAAACCGTAGAGATGAAATCGGAAATGAAACTGAGATGAAATGGAGATGAACCGAGATGACAACGGAGATGAAAAGGAGATGAAATGGAGATGAACCGAGATGAAACGGAGATGAAATGGAGATGAACCGAGATGACAATGGGGATGAAACGGAGCTGAAAACGTAGATGAAATCGGAGATGACCCGAGACGACAATGGAGATGAAACAGTTATGAACGGAGATGAAACAAAGATGAAAGCGGAGAGATGAACCAAGATGACAACGGAGATGAAATGAAGATGAACGGAGATGAAACGGTTATGAATAGAGATGAAAACGGCGATGAACCAAGATGAAAATGGAGATGAAACGGATCTGTATATGGAGATGAACATACATGAAACTGAGATGAACGGGATACGAAAACGGTTGATTATGGCAAACTTTCTGGATTAAAAAGTGAGTTCTTGAATCAAATCAAAATCTCCTTTTCTTGGTTTTGATCAATAGTGGTGGTATTCACGAGAAAAAAGAAGCCAAATAATGCAAGAAAGATACAAAAGCTTAAATACCATAAAGCCATGAAGTTTCAGATAAAGAAAGTGAGAATCAAAGAAATAAAAAAGACTTAGAGGTGGCTTTATATATAAATCTGAACACTTGAATGATGTTTTTCTTGAAACAACATATAATTTTCTTGGATTTAATTTGTGTTCCATAAATAGTCAGTTACTAATTAACACATATCCATAAAAATGGAAATGCATAACTACCATATATGCATATCTTTATTATAAAAAGACAATGTTGCCCTTATTAATAAAATTAACAATTTAATAAAAGAAATTTTGTGATTGGTCCAAATGAGTGTGCAAAGTTTGCATTATAGTAGTGGTTTTTAAATGATCCCTCCCCTCTATATATATATATATATATATATATATATATATATATAGGGTCAGGTTCAGGGGAAAACCTTAAATATCTGGAAAACTAGAAAACCACAAAAATACGGAGAAAAAAGTATATCAATATGGATGTCAAATTAACGAGAAAAATATGATCGTTTATTTGGTGCAATTTATTTGCTTCGAATTTTGTTCATTTTTCGTATTTTTTTCGAATAAAAACAAGGGGGTGAGGTTTTTTAATTTAATTAATATTGTTGTAACCGCCCGTCTAATCACATCCATCAGATCATCTAATCCAACGGTTAATAAAGTGTTTTTTAGTTTTCCATTTATTTGAGGTTTTCCCTTGAACCTCCCTCTATATATATATATATATATATATATATATATATATATATATATATCCTTAGGTTCAATAGAGAAGTCCAAATATTTAGAGAAATAGAGAAGTGATCTTGGCCATTTATTTGGTCAAGATCGGTTATAATTGGTCAAAAGTTGCGGCTTTGACTGGTCAAAAGTTGCGGCTTTGACTGGTCAAAAGTTGCGGCTTTGACTGGTCAAAAGTTGCGGTTGTTCCAAAAATAGAAGGCCAATTTCGTAACTTTTACAAAAAACACGGGCTGAGTTCATATATGAATCTGTGTGATTCACATATGAACTATACGTTCATATATGAACCTTTGTAATTCACATATGTGACAACCGTCAAATTTGCGTTCAGGTTAGAACTGCACTAAACATATCAGATACTGATACTATATGTCACACTGTCCAATTTTAGCAGTCAACCCGGTACAGTAGGAAAAATTGAGATTTTTTGCCTAAAACCCCTCAAATTAGGGAATTATCCATATATCTCATAAAATGTCAACCAAAAATATCTTAAATACATATATATATATATATAAACCTTACCAAAATAATACTAGTAAATTTAACTAGTAACCTTATAACTAAATAAAATTATTGTGTTAAATAATTCAAACAATTAATAAAAATAAAAATAATTTAAAAAGAAAATAAAAGACATAATAATGCAAGTGCAAAACCACACTCCATCTCACTCTCTCTCACCCTCTCCCAACCCCCCAACCCCCCCCCCCTATAAACCCCCTTCACACTTCATTTTAGCCATTTCTCTCATTTCCATCTCTCTCTCTAACTTCTCACTTAAATCTCTCTCTTTATTCCTCTATTTTCTTCTCAAGAACTCCACAAAGCTCTCCAAAGTCCAGCCCTAAAAACACTAGTTCAAATCCTCAAGAACATCAAGGTAAATTTTATATGTAGTGCAAAACATACACCTACTTTTCTTCTTAATCATCTTCTTTTCCTTGAAGTTTTTCTTCTACTAGTTTTAGTTTTACACTTGTTTTGTTGAAATACTTCTTTGAACATCTTAATGTTTGTAGATTCATCACCATAACATCTTATATGTTATTAAAAAGGTGATGAATCCATAATCAAACCCATATTAAGAACAAAGAAGAGTTTTATATAGCATGCATGCAACTTTCTTAAAAGATCTAAACTTTTGAGTTCAAAACTTTTATGAACAACTCTTTAAATCCACCAAAAACATGTTTGAACTAACATGTATAAGCTAAAAAGTCACTATTTTAAGTTGCATGAAGGTGTTCTTGACATAAACACCCAAGAACCTTCAAAAATACCCATTTGCAAGTGTTTCCAAAAAGGAGTTTTATAAATAGATTGCATGTATTTTAAATGGCTTAAAAATATGTTCTTAAACTGAAAATATATGTATGGAGATGTGTCAAATCGGATTGCATGCAAAAAGAAAGGAATATTGGTAAAAAGACAAAAAGAAGTGCACATGCTTAAAGTTTGATTTTATCAGCATGCTGTCAGATTTTTCTTCTCTCTTTGAAAAGTCATATCTCACTCAATAATACTCCAAATTAAGTGATTCTTTTTCTGGAGTTCACTTTTATGAGTTATGAATCAAACCCAACTGGAATCATTGAAAAATATTAAGATTTAGACCTTCAAATATTTTTCACAAAAACAGTGCGCAAACAGCAATATTCTCTGTCGCAGTTTACGTCAAGAATTATTTTATGTTCTTAAACCACTCTAAAAATCATGAATCTTATGTCAAAAGTTTCGTAACACATTTAACAAACTGGTCATAAAATATCATGACCTAAATGTCCCTGGAAGTTATCCAAAAACGAACCGAAAGTGACTGCATGTTCTGGACAGCAACTGACTATATTCTATTATAGCTATAAGCTAACTCTTGAACCCGTTTCATCATTCTTGTGATGAAATTGTCGAATATGTATATATACTATATGATTATGCATTTTACTATAGCTAAAAGCTAACTCTTGAACCCGTTTCATCATCTATATGATGAAATTGTGGAATATACCTTTATATATTACGAATACACATTTTATATACTCTAACTCCTAACATCATATATATTATATATATGACTCCTAGTTATAGACCCTTTTCGTCACTCGTTATGACGAAATTGCAGTAATCTCAAATTATCATATGTAATGTTATAGATATTAACTACTAATATCGACGAACTTATTATAACATACAAACTTAATCTCAACAAAGGCATTTTATGTTGATTTGGATAATTACACGATACCAAGGACTAAGGTTTAGAACATAGAATCTTACTAGTGTCCTTACATTCGTAGGATCGACGTAGGATCGCGTTACGGATCGCATTACGCACCACTTGGGAACAACTACGTTTATCACAGTGAGTTTTCGCAGCCCCTTTTTACTATTTTTTACATTTTGGGGTGGAAAGCATGTTACAAATTCTATTTCACATCATTGTTTTGTTACTGAAATACTACAAATATTTGATGCTCTATGGTACGTGTGCACATGTTAAAGATTCTGAGTTACGCTATCGTACAAAAGTCCCCAACTTGTTTTTACATTACCTATTTAACTCACGAGTGTGAGCCATGGTAATTATGGATAACGTTATTTGGTTGACTGCCCACTTACTGTGATGTGAGTGCATAATTACTACAGTGCCATGTTGACGATAGAACATGATGAACGGGGCAAACTAATACTATGGTCAGGAGGTTTGGGTAATGGCTCAGTATGCTACCTCTGAGGCAACACACTTATATACCTTGAGCAAAACAGAATGCAAAAACGGAACTTTTACAACCGAGAGTTGTACTACAATCTTTTGAAAGCGCGAATGCAATCAACTTGCATTAAAACTTTTAGTGCATACGCAAACCTGTGAACTCACCAACTATTTTATAGTTGACACTCTCCTTTACATGCTTTTCAGGAAACATCAAGTAAGGATGAGTTCTAGAAGGCACTACACTTAGCAGCAACCAACTTTATTTCATCATGTCAAGTCTCTTTTTGCTTTGGACAATTTGTATTTCACAAACATGTTGTATTTTGTAACCTTGATGATATGATGATTGTGTGTTGTCTTCTACCTTGTGCTTTTGAAACATTAAACTGTGACATCCCGTGTTTCCGCTTTAGCGGGGTGTGACAACATATGAACTCTTTATAACTAAGGGGCTGTTTACCAAAATTTTCATTAAGTCTTGTATGGATAAATGCGTCTGTCTGGTTAAATTTTTCTGTCTGGATAAATTGTTGTTGTTGTTTATTTTTTTATCTGAATCAACCGTCTGAATAGCAGAAATGACCGATTTACCCCTGAATATGAATTATAAACTGTTTTATATATTCTGTTTATTTTTTAAGCCAAATTATATATCTAAAACACAAAATTATTTAATTTACCCATTAGCACAAAAAAATGATCATATTATAAAATTTATTAATAATTGAATAAAACTCAAAAACATGGTCCAGATTACAAAATGAAACACATCATCGAAGAAAAACCAAAAAACCCACATGAGGGAACCAAGGTGTTTCCTTCATCAGTCCCTATGTTTGAAGAAACTTCATTGAAGAACACCCCAAGTTTGAAGAAACTTCATCGAAGAACACCCCAAGTTTGAAGAAACTTCAAGTCGATCTTGGTGAAGGGGAGTTCAAAGTTCAAACAGGTAATCAAATTTGGAGATTAGGGTTTCGATTTTTGGGTTTTTGTTCTAGTGATGCGTCGATGTCGATAGAGATGAGAGAAACAACGATTTTGGGTAGAGATGCAGGTTTGATTTTGGGTTTTTCTTCTTGTAGGTTGAAAGAGATGTTGAGCTCGTTGGGGAGGAAGAAGATGTAGAGCAAGTTTTTCTTTTTTTATTCTAGGGGTAGATAGGTAAACTTTGTGTCTGTATGGGGACAAGAGTACCTTTTGAACTGTGCGAATAAGCTGCTGTATTTTCCATTAAGTCCCAAGTAAACACATCACTATGGCTGTGCGAATAAGCCAATTAAGCCATTAAGCCCATTAAGCCACAAGTAAACAGCCCCTAATTCATATATGAATCTTGTGATTCATATATGAACGTTTGTGTTTCATATATAAAACTAATTAACTGTAGGTTCATATATGAATCAGTTGAACCAATTAAATTGATTCATATATGAATCTTTGTGTTCATATATGAACCTTTGTGATTCATATATGAATTTTTTTAACTAACTCATATATGAACCTTTGTGTTCATATGAAATTTTTTTAACTACTTCTCATATGAACAAATTAACTGATTCATATATGAATCACAAAGGTTTATATATGAATTAGTTAAAAAGAGTTTATATGTGAATTACAAAGGTTCATATATGAACGTATAGTTCATATGTGAATCACACAGATTCATATATGAACTCAGCCCGTGTATTTTTTATGAAACTACCCCTCTATCTTGTGCAGACCACGCGAGTAATTATCCGCTGCTTCTCGGTCAAAGCCGCCGATCTTGACCGAATAAATGACCAAGATCACTTCTCTATTTCTCTAAATATTTGGACTTCTCTATTGAACCCTTCCCTATATATATATATATAGACTAGAGATCACGTGAGACCAGACTATTTTTGTGAGACCCGTGAGACCACAAAAATAACACTAAACCTTCACAGCAAAAGACTGTGAAGGTAAACCTTCACATTGTTTTAGCTGTGAAGGTTCACTGTTTTCCATACCTTCACAATGAATCATTGTGAAGTTTCAGTGTTATTTTTTGGTCTCACGAAAACAGGTTGGTCTCACGTGAACCTAACCCTATATATATATATATATATATATATATATATATATATATAGGGAAAGGTTCAATAGAGAAGTGCAAATATTTAGAGAAATAGAGAAGTAAAAAAACACGGGACCGTTCATATATGAACGTTCATATATAAACAGTCATATATGAACGTTCATAAATGAACGTTCATATAACAGTCATATCTGAACGTTCATATATGACTGTTTATATATGAACGTTCATATATGAACGGTCCCGTGTTTTTTTACTTCTCTATTTCTCTAAATATTTGCACTTCTCTATTGAACCTAAGGCTATATATATATATATATATATATATATATATATATATATATATATATATATATATATATTGGAGCTTTCGTCACAAGAACTTTGTGTGCGTTGTAGAAGGGAAAGGGGTGGCATCCTTTTTATTAACCTTGGCTTGGCATCCTTTTTAGAAATCAAATACTTAATGGCAACATGGTTTGCATAAACAATGACCTTGGTTCTCATTAGGTAAGATCTAAAATTTTCAAATGCAAAAACCACAACCAAAAGTTCCTTTTCAGTGATTGTGTAATTTATTTGAGCATCATTTAGAGTCTTACTGGAATAGTAGATTGGGTGCACAAAATCTTATGTTTGACTTGGCCTAAACAGCACCAACTGCCCAATCACTTGCATCACACATAACAAAATGTTTTGTCCAATCAGGTGTTACAACAATAGGGGCAACAATCAGGGCTTTCTTCAAAGTGTAAAAAGTTGATTTGCACTCCTTGTTGAAATTGAAAGGTTGGTCATGCTGCAGCAACAAACAAAGAGGTTTGGAAACTTTTGAAAAGTTTTTTATAAATCTTTTGTAGAATCCAACATGACTAAGAAAACTTCTTATTCCTTTTACATTTGTAGGTTCATGTAGTCTCTCTATGACTTCTAATATTGCTTTGTCTACCTTTTATTCCCCTTTTTTATATTACATGGCGTAACGTAATGCCTTCCTTGACCATGAAATGGCATTTCTTCCAAGTTCAATTGTCCGAAATGAATTTCTACACTCGTGGACAATTTGTTCTAAAATTTTCAAACAATCCTCATAGGAAGATCCATAGATAGAAAAGTCATCCATGAATATCTCCATAAAGGTTTCCAACATATAAGACAAAATGGATATCATGCATCTATGGAATGTGGCAGGGGCATTGCATATTCTAAAGGGCATTTTTATAAAAGCAAAAGTACCAAAAGGATAAGTGAAAGTGGTTTTCTCTTGGTCCTCAGGTGCTATAGCAATCTGGTTATACGCTTAATAGTCATCTAAAAAGCAATAATATTCTTTTCCAACTAGTATATCCAACATTTGGTCTATGAAAGGCAAAGGAAAATGGTCTTTATGGGTTGCTTTGTTAAGATTCCTATAGTCCATACAAATTCTCCATCCTGACACTACCCTGGTTGGGACTGGCTCATTTTTCTCATTCTCAATCACGGTAACACCCCTCTTCTTAGGCACACATTGGATAGGACTGTAGGTTCCAAGATTCAAGTTGTATCACATTAACAGCACAAAACCGATAGCAGAAGCATTATATAAACCCATTAAATGTGAGTGATTGTGTAGACGATAATGTAACAGTGAGAGTATCAATAGTGAACAGTAAATGATAACAAGATCAAGTAAATAAGATGCTCGTATATTGATATTTGAATAACACCAAGAACACGTTCAAGTGTGTGTATTCTGAAATCTCTCAGGAAACAAATCGTACAGTGATAGTGGAATAGAATGTTGCAGTGTGTGCTCTTACAATTGTGGAAAACAATTCTTCCAAAAGCTTACAAATGTGTGTTCCACTACCCTTCTATTTATAGCCTGATAAAGTGAAAGATAGTGTACTATCTAACCCTGAGGTGACACGTGGAAAGTGTGTCTCCATTCTTTTAGGGCTTATGTGGAAAGTACGGACACATGTCTAACACTTACAGATTTCTACGAGACTTAAGCTTCACAGAGGTCTTCATTCACCAGAGCTCTTACGCCAGAGCTCTGATGGTCTTCTGGTGTGAACAGTTCTTCTGGTGGAACAGAAGAAGTCTTCTGCCAGAGCTCTGTCGAGCTCTGATGATCTTCTGGTTGAGTTCTTCTAAGTCTTTTGCCGGATCTCTGGTGGTCTTCTGACTTGTAATATTTTCAATACTTTTACATCTTGTATACTTGGGGCTAACAATCTCCCCCTAAGTGTTGAAAATACAAATAATGCTATTACAGAGATGTAAACAAACGACAAAGAGGAGAAGATCATCCTCTGTGAAACTTGATACTATTCTTTAAAATATTACAATACAGAACAAAGAAATAGTATACTAAGTATAGTAATTTCCTCTTACAATTTTGTCGAATCTTCTGATCAGGTCTCTGAATTCTAACATAAGGTCTATCTGGTTGATGTAGAACCTCATCGCATCTTATGGACATTTTTCTCTTGGTAGGTTTGTGATGATGTTCTTGAGGTACGGCAGTGATTCACTTGAGTACTTGTGGGTTACAGAAGATCTGATGGCCTTCTTGATGCGCTTCTGTCGGCAGATAAAGATTGGTGGATTTCCAATCACGGTTCCTGTTCTGTGTTGGTCGAGTCCCTCAAGACTTTCATTTGGAGGTGCAATCGCCAGTATCTCGAGTTCAAATTCTATGCCAAGTTGGAAGTCAACTTGTGTTCTGAGGTTTACGTGCTCTTGCATAGCATACTGAACTTTAACCAGTGCGGTTCTTGCAGGTTTGTTCCTGTCGCTGTTGTTCACACAGTAGGCATGAAGTGTTATTAGATCATAAGGATTCAGAAGAACTAAGTCATTATCGTTGAACATCTCTATCTTGTTGTTCTCTAACGCTACTGTGTAAACATGGTACACAATCCTGTCATGAGCAAATTTTTTGTGCTCATTCTTCAGGATTCTATTGAAGGTGAATGATGAGTTGATGGCTTTGTTCAATTGTGATTTGGTTGTGATAAACCTTCGCCTATCATCATTAAGTTTGTTTGCTCTGATGAGGTTGAGATAAGGGTTGTTGGGTATGGCGTTTATGAGGATAATATCTCTGTCGGCATAGAGATGTGCAAACACTTCTTCTAGAGAAGGTTTATCTGTGTGTTGGGTTGAAGATTCTGGATTCTATTGAGGGTTTTGCTCAGGTGGGTTTTAGGGTTGGTTTTCAGCCATGAGTGTATCAGTTTGGTTTTGTGGATGTTCTACGGTTTGGGTTTGGTTTATGTGTTCTTCAGCAGAGAATGGGTCTGTTCTCTCTGGTTCAGTCCTTGGGGATTGGGGAGGAGTATCTAGGATGATGATTTCTGGTGGTTGAGATGTCGACGCTTCTTCTGGTGTTTTGAATGTTAAGTCTTTGTACATGTAGTCGAACTCAACCATCATAGTCTCTGTTGGAGTTTCCTCTGTCTCCCCAGGTGTCTCTGTTGTTTCTTTCTCTGTCTCTTTCTCTTTCCCCTTCTCTGCTTCTGTCTCTTTTTCTTTCTCTTTCTCTGTCTCCCCCTTTTGTTGTTCTGAGGACTCACCCATCTGATTATCTGAATGCCCATCTGCAGTGTCTTGGAAGTCATCATCATCATCAGAAGATGCAATGCCGGCATCGGGTGAGGCCATAACAACAAACTTACCCTTCTTGCTTGAAGGTTCTCCTTCTGGGGCTTCTTCTGCAGGTCTTTTGCGAGTGGCAGTTTGTAAGATAGCATCTGTAAAGATAGTGACTGCCTTTTTCAATGCATCTTTGACCTCTGTTGCAGCAGTTCTGACCTCATCTACTTGACTCTCAAAATTGAATTTGAGAGAATCAAGAGATGTTTGTACATGTCTCTCTGTCGCCTGGGCTTTCATGACGAACTTGGATGAGATGGTCATCATTTGCTTAGAACATTTCTGCTGAATTCTCCCATTTGGCCAACTGTCATAGGTAGTTCATTGGGGCTTGGACCAAAGGCATTTAGTGGAGTTACAGAAGATGTTGTGGCCTCTTTGATTGCATCCTTGACAGAGATGATGATCATGTCTGTCAGAGCCCTGATGTTGCTTTCTGACAGAATGACCGAGGGGATTGGCAGGGTTCTGTTCATTGCCGCTGTGTGATTCTCTGTCATGGTTCTCTTTAGATCAGCGAGCTCTGTTGTCAGTTTCTGTGTCTCCTCTGCTCTGGCCCTTTCAGAATCAACAAACTTTTGAGAAGTCTCTGCATATTTCCTTGTGATCTGCTATAGTTCTTCTCTGAGAGAATCATTCTCCTTGCGTATCAGCTCCTCTTTGCCATCATTGATAAGTTTATACTCATTCAAGGAGTTTCTAATACTGTCACATAAGCTTTTGAGCTCTGCTCTGGTGACAGTGTCAGCGGGGGTAACCTTGGTTCCAACACATGGATCCAAGTCAGTCTCGAGCTCAGAGACGCCTCCATCAAGAGTTGTTTTAATGTTGGCTCTTTGAGGACTTCCACCCGATCCTTGATGCTCCTTTTCAGGGGATACATCTCTGGGTGTTATGATCAGAGTTTCCTCTTCCAGCTCAGGTTCTGGAGAAGGAAATCTGATGTGTTGAGAAGATCTGTGATCAAGACAGGTCTTCCCTTGTGAAACTAGGTCATCCCACTGCCCCTGAGTTGGACAGAGCCTACATGAGATTCTAAAGATCTCAGGGCTAGTTTGTGTCAAGTCTATGCAAGCCACAGAGGCTTCAGCGTGTGTAGGTGACCTATTGATGTTCTGGGGCGATGGAACATCATTACCAAAAATGGATTCCCCGGTTTCGTGCATACCAGAGGCGTGAAGAGTTGCCTCTGGTGGTTCAAGATGGTTTGGGTTCGAGGTGTGCACCTCTGTTTCAATATCCCTCTGGTCTTGATCACCAGGGATAGGTTGTGTGGTAGCACTGGGAGTTGGGCTAGGAAAACGCACATATGTGTTCATACGAACATCTTGTTCTATACTCACGTTTCCCTCGGCTCCTAGGGATTCAGAAGATCCAGATGTCTCTCCCTCACTATCCTCTTTCTCACTACTGCTAGAGGAGGATGCACTTGCTGCCACCTCCTCTGCAGTTTCACCAAGGAAGAAAGAAAGTTCTCCCATCATGCTCATTTTAAATTCACTTTTCATCAAATCCTCAAACCTATCACAGTATTCCCGCCTAGTAGACCCAAAGATAATGTCATCAACATATATTTGGACCAGAAGAATATCATTTTTGTACCTCCTAATGAATAAGGTTGTATCGACAGTACCTTTCTCGAAATGGTTGACCAACAGAAAATTTGATAGAGTTTCATACCAGGCTCTGGGAGCTTGTTTAAGGCCATACAGAGCTTTGTCTAGCTTGTATACGTGGTCTGGAAACTCTGAGCTTTCAAAACCTGGTGGTTGATGGACGTAGACTTCTTCTTGCAGTCTGCCATTCAGAAAAGTAGATTTCACATCCATTTGGTAGACCTTGAAACCTTTATGGGCAGCATAGGCTAAGAAGATTCTGATGAATTCTAGCCTAGCCACAGGTGCAAAGGTTTCGTCATAATCAATGCCCTCTTCTTGGCAATATCCTTTGGCAACCAACCGAGCTTTATTTCTGATGATAATGTCGTCCTCATCTTTCTTGTTTCTTAACACCCACTTGGTTCCAATAGCAGCTTTGTTTTCAGGAAGTGGAACCAAGGACCAAACTTTATTTCGTTCAAACTCCATAAGTTCCTCTTGCATGGCTTCAATCCAGTTTGGGTCTTCAAGGGCTTTAAAAATCTTCTTCGGCTCAATCATACTTAGGAAATTTACAAAGAAAGCCTCATTGATTGTTGTCGATCTTGTCTTTACACCATCTTCAGCAGCACCTATAATTAGATGATGGGGGTGATCCTTTGTCCATCTGGTCATTGGAGCATGGACAACAGGTGGAGTCTGTGCTTCTGATGGGAAAAGACGTATGTCAACATCAGAGCTCTGAGGAATGGCACCAGGGCTCTGTGGCATACTGCTCTGGAGAGTGGCCTCATTGTTCTGTGATGTACCAACAGGGCTCTGAGAGGGTGAGCTTTCATATAAGGAACATCTTCCAATATGAGTCAGTGGGGGTGATGATGGCTCTTGTTCATGTTCTCTTTCGTTTGATTGTGGTCCCTCATTTCTCTGAATTACACCTGTAGACAGAGAAGTAGATGGTGAAGAATTGGAAGGACCTGTAAGAGATGTACCTGTTAGATTCTGTTTAGCAGAGTTCTGAGATTGATTGCCTCTAGTGATGTTGACAGAGGAATCATCACCATCGAAGAAATCGTTGAATATCATATTGATGTCTTCTTCCCTTGACTTTGAAGAACTGGGCTTCTCTTTTGTCTGTGTCCCCTCTAGTGATTTGCAATCAGAGGAACTTGATGTATTTTCATCAAAGGACACATTTATGCTCTCTTGAATGACTCTGGTTCGTGTATTGTAAACTCTGTAGGCTTTAGAGGTTAAGGAATAACCAATAAATATTCCTTCGTCAGCCTTCTTGTCGAACTTGCCCAGTTGATCTCTGTCATTCAAGATGTAGCATTTACAACCAAAATCATGAAAATATTTCACATTTGGTCTTCGGTTGTTGATGAGTTCATAGGGAGTCTTCTTGAATCTTTTCACAATTACAGCTCTGTTTTGGGTAAAACAGGCTGTTGAGACTGCCTCTGCCCAGAAGTTGATAGGAAGGATAGAACCTGCCAACATAGTTCTTGCGGCTTCTACCAGAGTTCTGTTCTTTCTCTCCATAACACCATTTTGTTGGGGAGTTCTGGCAGCTGAGAAGTTCTGGGAGATTCCTTCCTCTGATAGGTAGGCATCAATTCTTGCATTCTTAAACTCTGTCCCATTATCACTTCTCAACTTTTGGACTTTAAGACCTAACAGAACCTGTATCCTTTTTAACAAACTTATCAGAATTTATGGGACATCATATTTTACTCTGATGAACTCAATCCAAGTATATATATCTAGAGAATTCATCTATAAGTACAAGAATATACTTTTTACCAGACAGACTTTGCACAGAAATTGGACCACAAAGATCCACATGAAGCATATGCAAAGGTCGGGGGCAATTGTGATCACTCTTTGTTTTGTGTGAAGCTCTTTTTAGCTTACCCAACTCACAAGTAGAACAAAGATGGTCTTTGTCAAATTTAAGTGAAGGCAGACCTTTCACTAAGTTAAGTTTCACGAGTTTGTCAAGGTTTGAAAAATTCATATGAGCAAATCTTGTATGCCAGAGCCAGGCATCTTCCTTTTTCAAAGAAACTAAACAGAGTTTTTCTGTTGTAGAGCTTTGGTTTGGATTAAAATTCATTTTATACAGATTGCCTTTTCTGTCGGCTCTTAAAAGCTCTTGACCAGACTCGGAAAGTAGCAAAAAACAATATTTCTTCTTAAAATTGACATCGAATCCATGATCACACAGTTGACTTATGCTGAGAAGATTATGATTTAAACCTTCTGTGAGTCCATGATCTTCAACAATTCAAGAAATATGTAACAAGATTAGGTAGAAGAGGACTAATTGTTTATTAGAAAAGTAAATCTAATCTAGAGAGAACAATGTGAGATTAGAGAGCCACATTTTGTATTATGAACTTATGATTACAATATTACATGAAATGGCCTATTTATAGTCCTCCCCCTTGTTACAATACTTAAGCCCAAGCCCATTTACACATCTAAGCCCATTAGGCTCAAATTCTTTACTTTACAAAACTTTCTAATATTTAGGACAACTTAAATGTCCTAACATTCTCCCCCTAAAGTTTTGGAAAGTAAAATCACTTTAGAGTCTTTAACTCCTCTCCCCCTTGATTTTCTTGAAAAACTTTAGCGGTGCATTCTTCAAATGTAGGCTCGGCTCCCCCTTGAAAATTGCTCTTACTCATTATTTTCAACCTTGAAAAATCGGATCCAATGTACTCCATAACCCCGACTAAGTGCACGAAAATCATCTTCAAAGTGTATGCATTTAGTGTAAAACAAAGAATCCATCGTTGGACCACGAGTTGAGTAAGAATTCGGCTTAAGAGCTTGGTCCGAATTTGCTCGAAGGAGGAACGGTAAAAACACGCGCTACTCGGTAGGGATTTCGAGGAATCGAACACAAATCGATGTCGTGGAGATGGATGTGTGACAAAATAAATGTAGGAGTGATGCCACACGGATTCCGTTAGCAAAAATCTCGAATTTTAACCACACTAACGAAAACTGGACCAAAAATGTTAGAAAACTAACTGGCCACTAACTGGGTCAATTAGTACTTATCATCTCCATCACCAAAAAGTTACTTCTCGATCTGTTGAGTTCTCCACTATTTTCTTTCAATTTTCCATGATGAAAACATCTTCCATTTGTATTCCTTTCCTTTCAATAATCATTAAAAATGATTTCCAACAAAAATATTCAAATCATCTTCATTAACAACTCACAAACCACTTACTGTTGCTTTCATCTTCATTTGTTTTTTTTTAATTTCCACGTTTAAAAAGTCTTTGAATCAATTTCGTAGCCTCCATTGATCATCAACGAATGGATAGCAACCAAAGAAAAATTCATGCATTGACAATACTGCAGCTCACGCTTTTCCGACGATGTAACAACTTCAACATAAGCAACTTTAGAAACTGAAACACCACCATTATTTAGAACACCATAACCTCTAATTTGTCCCTGTCCATCTCCTCCAAAGGTTACTGCACTTCCCATTTTGTCTTTGAATGAAGTCAGCAGCTCCTTATTGCCTGTCATGTGCCTGGAACATCCTGAGTCTAAGTACCAAATCTGCACATGAGGCTTCTGCAAGACAGATTAGTTCTTTTTAGGTACCCATTTCATAATGGGTCCTTTCTGGTTAGGCTTGGGGGTGTTAACAGACTTACCTGTTGGCTTTCCATTCTGTGATGGTGTGCCAGAGGATTTTCTCTGTGTATTCTGAGCAGTCTTAGGATTTTTCCTTTGAAATGACTGATTTAGAATACAGTGAGGACCATTCAGGTGATTTTGCAACTTTAACAGAAGTTGAATGCAATTGCAATTGATGGAGCATGAAGATGGTTGGTGCAAATTGTTGTTTCTTTTCAAAATCTGTTGATTAAATGGTACTTGAGATTGAAAAACTTTAGGACCAGATGTATTTACATACATTCTGTCCTGGTTTGGTTTCTTGAAGTTGGTGTTGTTCCTTGGAACAGATTCTTTTGACCAAAAGGTGTTTTTCCTTTGATTTACTGCAGAGATAGGAATAGGTTGGTCATTGACTTTCCATTTGCCCTTTTGCTCTGGAGTAAATCTTATTGGTTTATAAGCAAAGGGAACTGAAGTATGGTTTACAGAAACATTTTTTGCTTTCTCTCTTCTCTTCTCTTCTATTTCATCAGAAGAAAGAATCCTGATACCCTTGTTTTTAAAATCAGGAACTGGTATAAATCTGGATTGGTTCTTAAAGAATGAAACATTTTTCAAAACTCCAGATTCAACAGATGCCTGCTTGGGTTTGTGCAAAACAGTCTCTTGAGCATAGAAAATCTGCTCATCCACCTCAGAATCAGAGTCACTATCAGAGTCTAGAAAAGTCTCTGGTGGCTCTGGTAGAGGTGTAAGACTCTTTGGGTATCACAGAGATATCAGCTTTGGTAGACTTGAACTTTCTCAACTTAGGTTTCAACGCATCAGATGCAGCATTTTCCTCAAGAACTCTTTTCAGATCCTCTTCAAAAGATGTTCTTATTGATTCAGAGGTAGGGGAGAAGTCTGGGGCTTCAGGGTTGAGCTCACTCTGTGTTTTAACACTAGAGGACTCAGCCACAGAAGTAACAGACTTCTGGCCCTTGAAAGAGTTGAAGTGGAAAATTTCTTTTGGATCAAGACTTTTGACAGACTCAGGAAATTTGACCTCAGCTCTTCCTTGATCATGAATGAACTTTTCAGATGGTTTTGTAACCTTTTCATGATCCAAGGAGTCATAGCTGACATTCCTAAAATTCAGTCTTCTTGTTTTTGAAACATCTGAGGTTTTGGCTCTTTTAAAAACTGCAGTACCAGAGACCACATTTTCTTGGATTTTCCCAACACAGAAGGCAGAGGACAACGATGTCTTCTTCCTTGTGTATCCTTTTGAGAGTTGATTTTTATATGCACATCTTGTGCATCCTGGTACTTTTTGATTAAAATCTCTTTTCTTTGTAAAGATTGGTGTAAAACCTCTCTTTCTCTTTTGAAAATAGTCCTTTAGAGCAACAGAGTTAAGCCTTTCATATTCAGATTTCTTAACCTCTTCAGCCTTTTGCTTTAACACTTCCTCATATTCCTTAACTTTTTCAGAAAAAGAGTTTTCTTTCTGTTTTTGTAAAACTTCTAGCTCAGCTTTTTCTTTGGAGGTCTCTTCCTTCTCCTGTTCCAAGAGTTTTCTCTCTCTTGTAGAAGGACAGATCCTTCTGAGCTAGCTTTCTCAACTCTTTTTCTTCTGAAAGCTTTTGTTTCAACAGTTGAAATTCCTCAGTAAGTAAAGAAACATGCATCTCCAGTTCAGAGTCTGATTTTGATTCAGAAGTAGAACATACCTTGGCACTGGGTTTAGTGGTCTCCAGCGCTCTGTCGTTTGGCTCTGTTACTGAAAGAGCACATGCATTCTGAGACACAGCTGCCTCTGTTGATCTTTCTGGCATCTCTCCAGTCATCTAGTCAGCTACCTCTTCCAAACTTCTATCATCTACAGCAACCCCGCAGAAATTGGCTTGCTCTGGTTCGTCATCAGAGGACGAGTCAGAGATCCAATTCTCCATCTCAGCAACATAGCTTCTCTCTCTGTAGTTGTACTTGTTCTTGTAGTAGTCCTGGTATTTTACCAGTCTACCTTTGCAGTTAGCAGAGAAATGGCCGGGTTTGCCACATCTAAAACATCTTCCATCATTCTGGTTGATGGGTTGTGCAGCATCAGCTTGCTTCTGGGGGGCTGGAGGATTGTACTTCTGTTGTGGTCTTTGCTCTTGTGGAGCTCTGTTGTTACTCTGATGGTGAGGTGCAGCATAACCTCTCTTCTCGTATTTCTCTTCTCTCTCGTATCTTCCTCTTCTATCAAATACTTTGTTACCAAATCTCTTGTTAAACTTTTGAGTTATTAAGGCAAGAGATTGGGCGAAAGCATTGATATCATCATCCTCTGATGAACTTTCCTCTGCATCACTTTCAACAACTAGACTTTTCTTTCCCTTCCTTTTCACAGCTTTCTCTTTCTTCTTCTCTCTGCTAGAGCTTTCTCTGTTGGACTTTCCTTCAGTGGGGGTTTTAGAGTCAGAGATCAAAGCTATTGGACCTGCAATGGTGGATTTGCCCTTTTGTTTGACAACATCCTTCTCTTGTGCAGCAAGAGTTCCATACACATCAGTAAGAGACCATGCATCCAAATCTTGGTTAGCTTGTAGAGACATGGATAGATTCAACCATTCATCATTTAAACTTTTCAAGAACAGGACATTGTTATCTTCCTTCGACCGAACAACCCCACACTTCTTACATTTGTTTATTAAAACATTGAATCTGTTGTAGGTTTGTTGTAAGGTTTCCTCAAGAAGTGCTTTGAAATCATCGTATTCATTAATACATTGGGTCCTTCTATTTTTTTGGGTTTTTATACCACCTTCGAGTTGATTTAGAAGTTGATCCCAGATTTCTTTAGCTGTAACACATAAGTCCAGTTCTTGGAAAATATCGTTAGGAATGGCCATAATCAGAAGTCTAACTGCCTTGAGGTCATTTTCCATTTTTAGCTTTTCTTCATTAGTAAACCCAGTGGTTTTAACCTCGAAGTGAGCTGGAACCTCAGCAGTAGTTTCTGTAGCGGGTACACGAGGAACCAAAACCATAGGTTGGAATGGTCCACTTGTGACAGATCACATGAGGTCTCTATCCATTCCATCAAAGAAGTTAACCATCCTAATCTTCCATTGAGGATATTCATCTCTCAGAAGACTAGGAGGTTTGGTTAGAGAACCAGCTGTGTAGATAGCGTTGATGTTGTTATTAGCCATCTTTTCATAAAACAGAGTACAAAGGTTTCGAAAGATTTTAAAAGGGTTTTTAAACTGAAAGTGGATGAACAGTAACCAATGGAACAGTAAACAAAGTAGAGAAGATATTCAGACTAACTAGAAAGCTTTAAACAGGGATTAAAGAACTCTGAAAACTTGTTTTAAACTTTGAACAGTAAAAACAGAGTATTCTATGAAGCTTTTGAAACCAAACACAATCAACAACAATGAATCAACCTGGTTAGCTTGGATCGTTTGATTTGAACAAATCAATCCTCTCTGATACCAATTGTAGGTTCCCAGATTCAAGTTGTATCACATTAACAGCACAAAACAGATAGCGGAAGCATTATATAAAGCCATTAAATGTGAGTGATTGTGTAGACGATAATGTAACAGTGAGAGTATCAATAGTGAACAGTAAATGATAACAAGATCAAGTAAATAAGTTGCTCGTATATTGATATTTAAATAACACCAAGAACATGTTCAAGTGTGTGTATTCTGAAATCTCTCAGGAAACAAATCGTACAGTGATAGTGGAATAGAATGTTGCAGTGTGTGCTCTCATAATTGTGGAAAACAATTCTTCCAAAAGCTTACAAATGTGTATTCCACTACCCTTCTATTTATAGCCTGATAAAGTGAAAGACAGTATACTATCTAACCCTGAGGTGACACGTGGAAAGTGTGTCTCCATCCTTTTAGGGCTTATGTGGAAAGTACGGACACGTGTCTAACACTTGGAGATTTCTACGAGACTTAAGCTTCACAGAGGTCTTCATTCACCAGAGCTCTTACACCAGAGCTCTGATGGTCTTCTGGTGTGAACAGTTCTTCTGGTGGAACAGAAGAAGTCTTCTGCCAGAGCTCTGATGATCTTCTGGTTGAGTTCTTCTAAGTCTTATGCCGGATCTCTGGTGGTCTTTTGACTTGTAATATTTTCAATACTTTTACATCTTGTATACTTGGGGCTAACAGGGACTTACCTAAGATCTAGTAGATATAGGGTAAATAATGCTAGCATCAAGCCATTTTAGGATTTATTTCTTAACCACTTCTTTCATCAGAGGATTCAGTCTCCTTTGAGGTTCAACAGAGGTAAAGTCCTTGTCTTTCAAAATGATTTTGTGCTGACAAATCAATGGACTTATACCCTTGAGATCATGGATGATCCAGCCTATGGCTTTGTATGTGCTTGAAGTATTTTCACTAACTGCTTCTCTTGTTCTTCTTCTAAGGTAATGGGTTTTATTTAGGCTCATCTTCCAACAGTTCATATGTTGTAGCTTGCTGCAACAACTCACTGATGTCTGTGGTCTCATCAGTCTCATTGTTACTATCTTCCAAATTCTAATTCATAGACCCTAGGATTTCTTCTAAGGCTCATTCATGACACATTGATTTAATGGTGCTTAGCATAGAACATTCCTCTTTCTCCCCAGGGTATTTCATGGAGTTAAAAACATTAAAAGTGACATTTTGGTCTTGCACTCTCATTGTCAACTCTCCCTTTTGGACATCTATGAAGGTTCTACCTGTGGCAAGGAAAGGTCTTCCTATAAGGATAGGAGTGTCCTTATCTGCCTCAAAATCAAGGATTGAAATCAGCTGGGAAGATGAACTTGTCTACTTGTACCAAAACATCCTCTATTTTGCCCTTAGGATATGCTATGGATTTGTCTGCTAACTTTAAAGTAACAGTGGTTGGTCTAGCCTCTCCTATCCCTAAAGTTTTGAAAATGGATAAGGGCATAAGATCTATGCTAGCACCAATGTCACATAGAGCATTCCCTACATGTTTTCCACCTATTAAACAAGGGATTGTGAAACTCCCAGTGTTATTTAAGCTTAGGGGAAAGTTTGTTTGTCAAAAGGGTATTACATCCTTCTTTACCCCGATGTGGTTCGAATAATTAAGAGAAGTTGAACCAACATGTGCTTGATTTTAGCACAATATGAAATATGACGGTTGAAAGGTTATAAGTGAATACAAATAATTTTTCATTCACGATTTTAATTGATACTATTTCCTCTAATAACAAAGTTAATTTCATAAAAAAATTAATCTTAGCTGTAATTTTAAAAATAACAATATTTCGATGTTGAAATTGAATATTTACAAAAATGATTGGTTGTAAATGCATGCATAACATTAAATATTAAGGTAGGAGTATGCAAAAATTGATCTTTTTATAATTTATAAATCTTGTTTGGTAACCTGGTTTATTAAAATGGTTCACATATTCTCTATACCCAAAATCTCGCTCTAAGAAGACAAAATAGGGCAAACATAGGACATTACACTAAAAATGAAAAATAATTTGAAAGGTTTTCAACAAAACTGAAATGACAAAAGAGCAACCATTACCTCACCAAATGCACCCAACACCCCTTTTAATATTTTTCCAAAAAAAAAAACAAAAACACCCCTTCTAATCATCGTGAGCAACCCAAAATCATCACCACAATTTTATGCTTTTGAAGGTGCAAATATAATGTTTCCATCTCTATAAATCTAAGCAAGTTGTTTTGATCTTCCTAGAAACGTTATCATCAGTCAATTTTTTGTAAGTAAGATTCGTGTATCCAATAAAAATTACTCATTATTTAGAAAGATCTATTTGTTTTGATCTTCCTAGAAACGTTATCATCAACCAACTTTTCGTAAGTAAGATTCGTCTATCCAATAAAAAAATACTAATTTTTTAGAAAGATCCAATAAATAGATGTTCCTTGTAAGGTAAGTTGTGTTTGAGGCCGATTCATGCATTGAATCAACACCATCATCAATTGAATCCTTGTTTCCGGTACTTGACATGAGCCACGATCGATCTCTTGGCCGAAACTTATGCAAGCATGTGAACCAACTCCTTGCTCAATCCATTAATTCCCCCTTAGCCCAAGGTATTCATTGCCAACCACAAATCACTATGTTATAGGCCTAGATACAACGTCGAATTCCTAACAACCAACAAATATTTACAATAACATATTTAATCAATACAAAACCAAGACCCAACAACAAAGTAACTATAAGTAATCAAGGTATTTCTATATCACAAATACAATACAACTCATGGAACTTTTATTCAAAAAAGAAGTTTTATAATTGCTCATATATCAATTTTTCAACGACATTACAAAACATATTCCATATTTTCAGTACTGAGTTGTACGAAACGTCACATCTTAAAATTACAAAATGGAAACCAAAATTTCACATGATCGACATCAATATTAAGTATTGACACAACTCAAGAATCAAAATACCACAGAGAAGGATATCTCGTAAAAAAATCAACTTTTATTGATGTAAGAAAATTAAAAAAAAAACAAAAGAAAAACCATATTGAAAATTGAAATAGACGGCGAGTCAATCCCAAGGCATTGCAAAAATCTAACTTCAACTTTTTGTTTTCTTGTTTTGTAGTATAAAAAAATCCACGAGGTTGTTTGGATTGACAATAAAATGAGCCGTAAACTCGTAAGCAACTAAAAGATAACCCACAAAAATCTTGGCTTAAGCAAAAAAAAAAGAACTATCAAGAATACCGGAAAAATCAACCAAAAATATATTGTTTTACCACACATAAAGCAAGTAAAGAAAACTCAAAAGATATTTGTATTATACATAACTAACCTAAGAAAGCTCAACAATAACTTAGCGGTGTGAGAAGTGTAAGCATCTTGTATGTCAAGAAGTATGGACATCAACGGTTGCAATTGATGTCAACAATCATGATTTTCTTTTATATGCAAGATGAAGAGAACCAACATTCATGTTGCAGGACTTGCACCTTGAAAAACTAGTGAAGACCTTTGAACTTCAATTAATTTCATCACATTATTACCAAAGAGTGAGTAAACCAAAGTATTATGACATTTAAAAGGACATGTAGAGTTATAAACACATACTAGTAGGTAGCATAGAATGATGGAAAAAAGAAAAAATACCATGTCAACAATCATGATTTTCTTTTATATGCAAAGATGGAGAAAACCAACATCATGTTGAACGACTTGCACCTTGAACAATTAGTGAAGACCTTTGAACTTCTTCAATTAATTTCGTCACATTATTACCCGATAGTAAGTAAACCAAAGTATGACATTTTGAAAGGACATGTAGAGTTATAAACACGCATTGGTAAGTAGCATAGAATGATGGAAAAAAAAAGGAAAAATGCCATAAATTGAGAAAAAAAGAAAGGAGTGATTCTCGTGTTTAGAAGCTTTCACCTCATTCCTTGTGGTGATTGTTTATATAGATAGATATATAGATTGGGAGATGAAGAGGAGTTAAGAGAAAATGAAGAGAACAATGTTAAAATGCAAACATAATGAATAATCAATGTTGATGGGAAATTATGAAAAAAAGATCAAGGAGAAAAAAGATAAGTGAGTTTCTAGCTTATAAGAGAAGTCATGTCATCAACCTTGGTTTATCCTTTAATATATATATATATATATATATATATATAGTTATAGTTATAGTTATAGTCGGGTTCAAACGAGAACAATACCTATTTAAAAGAACACGAACAAAATCATTAGTAATTTTACATTAACGCACGAAAAAAGGGACTTTGGCCACGACTTCAAGTCCGCGTGGCTTTTTTGCGCGTTAATGTAAAATCACTAATGATTTCGTTCTCGTGTTCTTTTAAATAGTTATTGTTCTCGTTTGATCCCCTCTCTCTCTCTCTATATATATATATATATATATATTAGAGAGAGAGAGAGTGTGTATGAGAGAGAGAGAGATTCATAGGCCAGTAGAAAATCCTACATGACTAATATTGTTAAAAGATAACTACCATATCATGAGAAGTACAAAATACATTGCATTCCATGGCCCTTCATATGGACACATTTGATTCTAGAGAGAATTCCAATGCTATAAAATATTAAACTATTCTTTATATTACCGCGGTGTTTAGATTCTTACAACATCCACGCGTCGTACTGCTAGGCGAATACTACACCCTAGATGACAAAAGTCCAATAGCCGAAAGCATCACTAGCTTACGCTCTGACGCGAGTAGCATTAGGCACTTTGAATCCCATGTGAATCAGCAAGCCCACCTTTCACGACTCTATTGTAAAGGAACACCCCTCTAATTGGTGTCATTAGATTTTAGTTGCACGGGGGTTCTAAAGATCACCCGTCCCGTCTTTAGGGATTTTCAGCATCACCAAAATCCTGTGTTTTGTTGTCATTTTGTTCAAAGATCTAAATTTAGTTGTTACTTTGACGTCCCAACCTTAGTTCGTCTTGTGTAACTTTTGGCTAAAACACCCTCTATAAAGATTATGAAAAACAAACTCAACTCATGACCAACCAAATTAGCTACCTCAATAGTCGTAGTCCTTCCTAACCTGAGTGGTAAATAAAAAAGAAGCGACCCCAAACCCTTGCCTTAAGGCTAAAGTGCAAGTTAGAGGAACGTTGTTTAATCATTGGATGAAGATGTATACTCCACTCCTTTCATTAAATTTGAGAGCAGAATTATTTACTTAATCGGAAAAGAAAAGAAAAAAGGCATTTGAGTATATTATATCTATATACCATCATATTATCATTCTATTACATGTTTGGTATTCATTCTCTTTGCTCATCGTTTTTTGTTTCTCAACAAGACACCTATGTCTGTACACTTGGTATTCCCTGCTGCTGCTGCTACACCTCTAAGTATTAACGTCTCCAATTTCCTTTCCATCTGCTTTTCCCTGTGCACCCCACAAAGTAATTAAAATAAAAATAATTACATAAAACCATTTAGCCAAATTTTGACGACAACCCAGACCTAGTAACTAAGCGTCCGTTTACCCGACGCTTATCCGGTAAGCGCTTACTGTAATAGTCAACTTTCACTTAACTTATCGGGTAAGATTTTAGTCTATTAAAACGGAATTTTATGCAACATTTTTATCCGGTAAACGTGTACCGCGTAAGACTATCGGTCCTTGTCATCGTTCTTAACCGGTAAGATACTCAATTCTTGTCATGTTCATCCGATAAGGTAAAGTGCGCCGGTAAGCACTTAATAGATAAGCGTTTAGTAAACGGCCCCTAAAAATAACCTTCGAAGCCCGTTTTTATTAAGCGAAAAAAAGAGCCCATGCCTTAATGAAGTAGCTAGCAGTGGATTGTGTACCTGAATCTGTTGGAGTAATCTTTCAAGTTCATGTTTGATTTCAGAGAAACAAGGGCGGTTGGCAGGAACAGTTTCCCAACATCTTTGCATCAACTCCAACAGCTTCGGGTGTGTATTTGTGGGAAGATCTGGCCGACGCCCCTGACACAGATTAAAAAATACACCACTCATAATTCTATTCTATCAAATACTCCTCTTCTCTACTTCAAATGTCAATTATTAATTATTAATTATTAATTATTCTTCTACAGTGTTAACTATGCTTCTTTTTGTATATTTATAATGAGTTTTACAAGAAAGATGATGCAAATTATGTCACCAGGAAGTAGATGAAGATAAGTACCGACCTGTCTTACTCCCAAGGCTGCTTGCAACGGTGTCATGTTATCATAAGGAATCTACAAAAGTAATAAACATCAGTTACTCACATTCAGCTTAACAACAAATGGGAACTAAACTTACTTTTTCCAAATTAAGAATCCAAATTACCTTGGCTGTCACAAGCTCCCACAGAACAATCGCGAAACTGAAAACGTCGACTTTCTGATCATATGGTTGATGATTTATAACCTATAAACAGCACAGCACATAAAAAGAGTCATCAGACAAAAAGTATCCCCATTCATCATGGTAAACTCACGTCAAAAGAATGATAATAAATACTATATGATCATTATAGGGGTCCATGTTTATTGTGAGAACAAATCAAGAAAAACAAACCTCTGGAGCCATCCATCTATAAGTTCCTGTCTCGGCTGTCATAACTCCCTCTTGATTCTGAAAGCGAGCGACCCCAAAATCAGCCACCTTTACAACCTAAATTGAAGATTAACAAAATTAAGCGGTGTTGCAAGATAGCATGAATGGAAGTGTCCTGAGGACAGTAAGCGGTGTTGCAAGATAGCAGAACAAAAGCGAACTTCCAAATTTTTGATGGGGCTGAATAAAAGTCTTGATGATGTTAGAGGACGAGTGATGGGGACCAAACCACTCCCTAGTCTACGAGAAGCTTTTCAGAAGTTCGTCGTGAGGAAAGCATGAGAAAAATCATGATGGGTGGACAACACTCATATGCAGCACCTGAAGGTTCGGCACTTGCTGTTCGTGATTCACGGTTTAGAAACCAACAAGGTCCCCGCCTCCAGAAAAAGGGGAGAAAAAGGGGAGACCTTGGTGTGATCATTGTTCTAAACCAGGTCATACCAAGGAAACATGCTGGAAATTCATGGCAAATCCGAAAATTGGAGGTCATCTAAAGACAGTCGTGCAAACGCAGCCAATACGGTGGAAGAGCAAACAAATACACAAGAGGCAAGTCCTTTTACGAGGGAACAACTTGAAGCACTTAAACAACTCATGAACAGTGTATCCATTCAGCATAGTGCTGGTATGCACGTACATGCAGTGTAAATTCCTCGTACTGGATTGTTGACTCGGGAACTTCATATCACATGACCGGAGAGAGATCACTGTTTTGCAACTATAAGCCATGCTCAATGAATTTGAGTGTGCGAATCGCTAACGGATCTCTATCAAAAGTTGTTGGGATTGGATCGGTTCAAATCACACCGAACTTAATTCTTAAATCTGTTCTTCATGTTCCTATGATTGATTGCAATCTGATTTCTATTGGTAAGTTGACTCGGGATAATCATTGTCATGCTAATTTCTCTCCAAATGTGTGTGTTTCAGGAATTGGGCTCGAAGAAGAAGATTGGCAGTGCTGAGATATGTTCGGGACTCTACCTCTTAAATAAATGCAAGCCTGAAAGTTCTTTGGTTGCTAGCAAAGTGTCATCCACAAGTCCAATTTTCCCAAACCCAAGGGTCAAAGTTTCCCCTAGGTCTGTTTTCAATTATAGTATTAATAAAGATAGTGATGTTATGATCTGCCACTATCGATTAGGTCATCCCAGTTTTCAGTATCTCGAAAAATTGTTTCCAAGTTTATTTAGTAATACAAGTCCAAATATCTTTAATTGTGAAATATGTCAACTTGCCAAACACACTCGTGCTTCTTATCCAAATATTGCTTACACTCCATCAGAACCTTTTGCTTTAGTCCACAGTGATATTTGGGGACCATAAAGAATAAAAAATATCAATGGAGCACGATGGTTTGTGTCCTTTGTGGATGATCATACTCGTCTCACTTGGGTGTTTCTCATGAGGGAAAAGTCTGATGTTGTGAGAATATTTCAAGCCTTTATCTCCATGGTACAAACCCAATTTCACACGAAGGTAAAAGTGTTCAAATCTGATAATGCCCGAGAATACTTTCAATCCGTTTTAGGTGATTATCTAACAAGGGAAGGAATCATCCAAAGTAGTTCATGTGTGAATACACCACAACAAAATGGAGTGGCAGAAAGAAAAAAATCGACACTTGTTGGAAGTGGCCCGGTCACTCATGTTCTCTACAAATATTCCAAAATACCTATGGGGTGAAGCAGTTCTTGCATCCGCTTATCTCATAAATAGGTTGCCTTCCCGAGTCTTAAAATTCAAAACACCAAAACAAACTCTCATTGATAGATTTCCGCATGCTCGTTTTTTGTCATCCGACTTACCTTCAAAAATCTTTGTTCATGTTTACGTACCAAAACAAAACAGGGGCAAACTTGATCCAAAGTCTATAAAATGTGTCTTCATCGGTTATGCGTCGAATAAAAAAGGATACAAGTGTTATTGTCCAATTACACGAAAGATTTATGAATCGATGGATGTCACATTCTTTGAAAATAGTCCATATTTCTCCAAAACTGAAATTCAGGGGGAGAATATGCAAGACCAACATTTCAGTCTCCCGATCACCCAACACCTGATCATCCAACACCTCTTGAGTCTCCTAGTCATACACCTCAATCTCCTAATCATCCAACACCTCATGAGCCCTGTAGTCCAACACCTCTCGAGTCTCCTAGTCATACAACCATAACACCTCATGAGTCCTCTAGTTTTGAACCACAGTCAGCATTATTCAAGAAGAAAAAAGCAAACTCAAGAGGAGCCTGAGACCGGGACACATCATACGACACTACATGATTCTGAATCGAGCCCGATGACTGTTGAACCTAGCACAAGAAGAGAAAATGAGCCAAAGGATGGTGACGAGTCCAGACATAAGGATCTTGAAATACCCATTGCCTTACGAAAAGGTACGCGAACTTGTACTCAACAGTGTTGAGTTAACACCCAATTAAAGATTTTATTTCGTATGAAAATCTTTCGCAGGCCTATCAACTCTTTGTCTCGAAGTTATAGACAATATTCATGTGCCAAACAATATCCAAGAGGCATTAAGTCATCCGGGATGGCAGTTCAGGAGGAGATCATGGCCTTAGAAAAGAACAACACTTGGGTGATTGTGGATATTCCACCACGAAAGAAGGCAGTAAGCTGTAATTGGGTATTTACCGTAAAGCATCAAGCAGACGGAAACATAGAGCGTCTCAAAGCTCGTCTTGTGGCTAGAGGCTTTACTCAGTCTTATGGTGTCGATTACCAAGACACTTTTGCTTCGGTGGCTAAACTTAATACCATCCGCATACTCCTATCACTTGCAGCAAATTTGGATTGGCCCTGCACCAACTCGACATAAAGAACGCATTCCTCAATGGAAATCTAGAAGAAGAAGTGTACATGGAGTTTCCCTCAGGTATACATATAGATCATGAAAGGCAGAAGGTATGTAAGTTCTTAAAGTCACTGTATGGATTAAAACAACCTCCAAGAGCATGGTTTGGAAGATTTTCTCAATCCGTAAAAGAAAAAGCCTTTGTTCAATGCCAAGCCGATCACACTCTCTTTATGAAACGGTCAACCGAGAATAAAGTAGCTATTTTGATTGTCTACGTTGATGATATCATCCTAACCAGGGATTACGAAGAAGAATTGCTACGAGTAAAAGAAGGCTTAGCCAAAGAGTTCGAGGTAAAAGATCTCGATCCGTTACGGTACTTTCTCGGTATGGAGGTGGCAAGATCAAAAAGGGGAATATTTGTTTCTCAACGCAAGTATACCATGGATCTACTCAAGGAGATTGGCATGCTCGGTGCAAACCGGCGGCTAGTGCTCCTATGGAACCAAATAAAAAGTTGGGACACGAAGGAGAGGGAATTCCGGTTGACAAAGGCATGTATCAACGCCTTGTTGGAAAACTTATTTATCTCGCTCACACTAGACCGGATATAGGTTTTGCAGTGAGCAGGGTCAGCCAATTCATGAACAACCCTATGAAAGATCATATGAATGCAGTGTATCGAATTCTAAGATACTTGAAGATGACTCCTGGAAAAGGACTATTGTTCAAAAAGGGTGAAAGTCAAGATATCACGTTATACTCGGATGTCGATTGGGTAGGAAACAAAGCAGATAGTAGGTCAACTATAGGGTATTGCTCCTTTGTATGGGGTAATCTTGTAACTTGGCGGAGCAAGAAGCAAGTTGTCGTGTCTAGAAGCAGTGTTGAATCTGAGTTGAGAGCTCTAGCAGCAGGCATATGTGAAGGAATATGGATCAGAAGAGTTTTGACTGAGCTAAGAATGAAATTTGAGAAGACTGTCAAACTAAAGTGTGACAACAAAGCTGCCATTAGCATTGCAAAAGATCCTGTTCATCATGACCGAACTAAGCATGTGAAAATTGATCGTCATTTCATTGCTGAGAAGATTGAGAACTCAGAAATCAAGATCATCTTCACTCCATCACAAGATCAATTAGCCGATGTCCTAACCAAGTCTCTGCAAGGTAGAAGCTTTGAGGAATTAATTAGCAAGTTGGGCATATATAACATATACAACCCAACATGAGGGGGAGTGTTGAAAATTCTTAAAGCAAGAAAGATTCTGGAAGATTTCAGAAGATCACAATGATTCTGGAAGATATTTTAGGATCTCATATTTTTCTAGAAGGATTGTTATCTTTTCTGTTTATATGTTGTATCCTATTGTATATATAGGCTGTATTACCTTCACGATTGAATACACAGAAAATTCTTCCTCTAAAAACTTCAGTCTATATTCTGTTTTTTTTATATATACAACATTCTTGAAGTTATTTTTTGTAGTAATTTTATGATGTTAATAGTTTGATATTGGGTTGTGTTTTGCATTATATCAATTATTTTGAATTTTATTTGTTTACTGCCTCAGAGCTTACGCCTCACCTTGCGTTTCCATACATCGATACCTTGAACATTTATCTTGAACATAGTAACGACTTGATAATGTATAAATCAACACATTTAAAACCTGACGAAAACTCAAAACAGCTCATCTTCGTTCAAGCATTTTGTCACCCTTGATCCTTGCATATACTTCCTCCCAAAATCAATGTCCACAATGGAAAAGGCACACAGTTTTAGGAGTGTGCAATTATCACACTTTTTAATTAACCAAAGTACAATTTTACCCTTAATTATAGAGAGGGGAATTTTCTCCATCACATAATTAAGGGTAGAATGGGGAAGTGGAAATTTACTTTTGAAAGTGGACACTTATTTTGGGACAAACATAAATAGTAATGTAGGCACTTATTTTGGGACGGAGGGAGTAATAGTTAACTAGTTTTCAACTTCTATGTGTTGAAATGTAGATAAAAAACAGAATACTTACGTTATGACTGTCCATAAGCAAGTTTGCAGTCTTCAGATCCCTATGAATGATATTGCTCTTATGCAAGTACTCCATTCCTCTACAAACATCTATTGCGAACTGCACCAACTGGGGAAGCGTCAAGGTGCAATGATTCTTATGCAAATATTCATATAGGCTGCCTCCAGGCATGTATTCTGCAAGCAGAAACAAAAGCTGCAATGTCCTCACAAAATGACGAGACGACCATATGTATTTTAACTAAATGGAGAAAATGAGACCTCTAAAGTGAAGATAGAACAATATTGCGACAAATTAAAATTATCTAAAAAACAAACTTGCATTTGTCAAAGAGCAAAATTAATGACTAACAGCTACAAAAAGAAATATATATATAGGCAAAAGATCGTGTGAGAAGTTGAGTTAACGGTGAGAAGCGCGAGAAGTGATCTGAACCGTGGATCACTTTTAATCAAATGCACTCCCATGAATTGCGGCTTAGAAAGGAATTGATCTGGTGCATCTCATTCTAATGTGCGTCCATTTCTCATCCAACGGTTGATAACCGCTTTTCACGTTTCTCACATTAACCTCTACTTCTCACCGGAACCCAACCCTATATATATAGAGAGAGAGGTGGGTTCAAACGATAACGCTAACTATTTACGAGAACACGAGAACGGCCGCTCATGTACAAAATCACATGTGATTCACGTACAATCACATGTGATTTTACACTACCTGGAAATCTGGACGTGAATCACATGTGATTTTGTACAAAATCCAGGTAGTGTAAAATCACATGTGATTTTGTACAAATCACGTACAAAATCCAGATAGTGTAAAATCACATGTGATTTTGTACGTGAATCACATGTGATTTTGTACATGGGCGGTCGTTCTCGTGTTCTGGTAAATAGTTAGCGTTCTCTCTCTCTCTCTCTCTCTCTCTCTCTCTCTCTCTCTATATATATATATATATATATATATATATATATATATATATCAGGGACCTCCATCCATGTGAAGACGATTGATTCGCCACTATTGATTAACGAACTACTGCTCAGTCAGAATGTCTTCCAGATATTGATGCATTTGCAAAATGTTGCAGATCAGACACACCGTTCACCAAACAAATTTCGTGTACACAGACTAGGCTTTTTGGGCCTGGGCCTTCCAAAGATTTTAGTGTCAAAAAAAATCATGACTTCAAAGACCTGGGTCGGGCCTCGGTGTGAAAATGGGACCAATTGGGTTGTTTTGGGCCTGGTCTCAACCGGACCTTGCAAAAATAATTGGCCAGATCGCGCTTTTTGACCTGGCCTGAGCCCAGGCATTTTTCTGCATCTAACACCCGGAGAGAATCTAATGGATTTCTTCCTTCCCAAGTGTTATGCTATCAACCCAAGAAAACAAAAATATAGTTTAAGCAGCAATCAGTTGCTAATGAACAAGCTCTCCACCTTAGAAATGCGGTCAATGGAACTGTTTCAGTTCTAGCATGGCATGAATGCATCATATATAGTCAACTATTTTATTGAATACATGGATATCCAGATACAGCTAACTGAACACTCCAGATGGATGAGGATATGAGGACTAGTACAGCCGCAACTGTTTTTAGCATAGAATATCTAATTGTGAAGATAAATAAGAAGTAAAAAGAATTTAACATTTAACAGAATGTAATCATTCATAGGTGTAAAGTTTTTCAGATGAAAGTGTAAAACTGGGGAATTGTTTAGAAGTGAAGGTATTATTAGAGGCAGGGGAAGACAGATAACAAGGGTTGAAGTGAAGATGCATGAATGTTTCTTTTCTCTCATTTTCATAAATAAAATTCCAGTTAATAATTATCAAATTACATCGTCTTCTTTCTTCTACTTCTCTTATCAGAGATGAAAACTTTAAGAAACACCTACTTTCAGAAGTTAATTGAATTCAACAGGTTCTCTCCGGTTACATCTGAAGGGCACTGCATTAATCTATAAATTTACATGCTCCACCACTTAAACTCAACAATGTATAGTCCATATGACTTAACAATGCTTCGTACGGGATCCATGAAGCTAATAAATACCAAAACATACTTATAGGAACACTGAACAATAGCCAAAGTATATGAGAATATATATCAATCAGCAAGAGCAGTATTCAAACATTGAAAAGGCCATAGGAAGCATGAGACCTAAAGATCTATACTTCTCCTATATCTAATAGTATAATCCAGATTGAAATATTGAAGACCAAAATGTGTGCAGCTAAAACAGAAATGCTTGGTTGCAACTTGCAACTACCTAACAAACAAGGAATCAACAACTTCTAGAAGTTCGGTACCTGTTATTATGCACAAATGAGGTTGTTTTGTGCAAGCACCAATAAAACGAACGACATTTCTATGTTGGACCTCCCTGCAAAGATGAACACAAGCAAACAATTATTACACAATACCACACAAAAATATGGTATCGTGTAAAGAAAATGAAAACAAAAATATGTGAATCAAAGTTCAGTTAAAACCAAAAGAACCCAGCATATCCCACCCTAACTGGGGGTAGGATGCAGGCAGACCTTGCCTCTGCCTCTACCTCTACCTCAAAGGGTAGAGAGGCTGTTTCAGTGACAAATCAATGAATCATTGTTCAGTTACAACCCACAAAATCTGGTAGACAGCTTCAATGATAACTAAAAATTCCAAACTCCCAGTTTTACACGAAAGAAAAAAAAACTTGGCTTCTTAGTAAGAACATAATTATATGATATTAGGTTAAGTTACAAGTACAACTCAAACTCAACCCCATGACTTAATGTGACAAGTGGATAACCTTACAAGTGGTTCCAAGGCTCGCCCCTACCTGGCATTTCAAAGACGGTCAAGAACACCAAAAATTACCATAATATTATGTGGAAAATCTTATCCCTTCGGTTATCCCACAAGATAGAGTAAGGCTTATTCTTTAAGAGTTTGTTAGTAGAATAAAGGACATATAGTTCTAGTTCTGTATATAGCTGCCCCTTTGTAATTCAATATATGAAAATAAAGTCATAAACTACTTTCCCTTGTTTATAATTCCTATATGGCATCAGAGCTGTTTGGATCCATCTCTCCATTCTCAAATCATCCGCAATTGAGGAGTAAATACGGATTACTTTTTCCAAAAAGAAAAAGAATGAATCTAAAATTATTGCATGGGTAAAACCAAAATCTTGATGAGGTTCCATGAAGAATACTGAGAAGTATGCAATTGACAAGTGTAATGATAAGCCTTCACAAAGGTCTGTCGAGAAGAAACCTATATAAGAGAGAATGATTCCTTATGGTAATCAGGACATTTCATGGACTTGCTCAAATAATTTTGTAATTGTCCTCGAGGTATCAATAAAAATTCTTCCAAAATTCTACCTTATCCACTTTGAACCTTATAATCAGAGATCTCTTTCTGTCTCTTACAGCTTTTGTTTTGCACACAGTTCCAGAATCAGTCTTTTACCATGCCTTATAAAGAACTCCTTAATCCAGAATCAGTCCCTTACAATGACTTCTAGAACTTTGAGATTCAACTTGCCGTTCTTCAGTGCCTTTTATTATTACTCTCAAAGCAATCCTTAATCCAGAATCAATCCCAAACTATGACTCCTAGAACTTTGAGATTCAATATGCTCTTCTTCACTGTTATATTTCCTACCTCTTAATAGGCCGACTGCGCGTCAAACATCCCCCCACCACTTTGACAAGCTAGGAGCCTAGGACCACTGGGTCAGTAGATATTATAAATGTTCCAATTCACCACTAATCGCCTATTTAAGCATTTCAAAAAGTTCAGGGAGAATCGACTTTTCGCATCTAGTGGTCATCAATGAACTACCCTAGAGTCTTGAATCCTTTGTGAGTAATTATATCCATTGAACAATTAATTATCAGTTAAGAAAGTAATCGTGACAAATTTACAAAATTTTCAATTTGCATAACATAGAAACTATATATCTTTTATATTAAGAAGAAAGTCTTACGTGTCTACTTAAGAGTCTACCTAATCCATGCGCTAGAATGCCAATTGACGACCTAGTTTTCCTTAATGCTTTTGGGAACATTGTTTACTTGATTGTTAAACAAGTGGAAAGCTTACTGAATTACACCTTTATGTTTTGCGTTCATTTTGATTCAACGGCTAAAGCCCATTTTATAAAAGTGGGTTTTCCCAGCCATATTTATATGGTCGAACGGCTTTAATAATGCAGTACTTATTTAAAAACCAATGAGATTACTTGCTCACCTGGTTCAGGTTTGCAGTACCTTTTCGAAATCTTTGAAATGCTACTACAAATTATAGTGTAGCCTGATTCCTTCTCTAATTGTCAAGAAACTAGTCCTTTTATCAAGAAAACCCAGCTACGTTTCAACAATTAGCAGTAAATTGATCTAGATCCAATCACATCAAACGAATTCTTGATGCATTGAGATATTGAAAGATCTTTTAGGGTGCGTTTGGTACAGAAGCAGGACAGGACCGGATGGACAAGACTCAAGAGGGAGGTAGGCAGGTGAAAGAATTGTGGAAAGTTTTAGGGTCTTAATTTGACATGAGAAGTTTAGTAACTTACCAATCTTGTCCCACCAGATGTTTGTTCCACCTATTTTGGTGGGATAAGAAATTGCATTCTTGTCCCATTAAGTCCCATCCTGTAAGCACTTAACGCGGTCGATTGCAAAAATTGCAGTTATCGCAGTGGTATAGCGGTAATTAAATTAGGTTCATAAAATAAATATGAATATATACATATGTGTGTGTGTTTGTGTCTTTAACTTGGTATACTGTATGTGTAATTCGAACTCGCAGGATTCAAACTCGTGATTGGAAGGAAGGAAAAGTTCACGGAAACAACTCAACCAAGAGAAACTTGTTCTTTATTGTCGTTTCAAGGAATATAAGCGCACTCAACGAAACGATATGGTAGCACCTTCAGGAACGTACTTTTTTTCATTACGACAGAGCCATGAAGCGGTGGCCCGTGCCACCAAATAATCTTAAGTAGGTCTGCCCCTGACCTTAAGGCAAGCCCTAGAACTGTGAAATTTATGATTTCCAAAGTCACATATTGCTGAAATAGAGCAGTTAAAGGGATCTTTCATCATTTTCCGGAAGATTTATATATCGTTTTCTCATCTGATGAAAAGAATTCACTGAGAGAGGGAAGTAGAGGAGAAAGGGGATTGCCTGCAGCGTGTGGGAAGGATAATGTTTAGATCAAAGCTTACAAGAAACAACAAAAAGTTACCTGAGAATAGTTACTTCATGAGAAAATTCATCCTCCAATGCTTCATTTAGGTGCTCAGATCTAAGAATTTTTACAGCAACATCCTGACCAACATACACTCCACGGTGCCTTGCCAAGAATAAAAGAGAGTAAAAAGCTAAATCAAGATATTAACTATGAAAGCAATGGCATATAGCACAATGTAAGACATCATCCACTTACAAATCGCCACAAGATCCAGAAGCAATTTTTTCCCCTATCTTCAGTAATCTTATATCTATCTCCATATCTACAAAATTAGCTTGAGCAGCAAGTGGTCTCTTTATGGTTGATTTTGAACGTGAAGAACCAGGCCATGAACCCTACAAGGTAGAAAGTAATGTAGTTAGTACATTCATAATGATATTTCTCTACAAGGTAGAAAGTAATGTAGTTAGTACATTCATAATGATATTTCTCTACAAGGTAGAAAGTAATGTAGTTTGTACATTCATATTGATATTTCTCTGTATCTTACACAGCTTGCTAGAAAGAACAATGATACAAACATCAAAATAGATGACAGAAAACGTTCAAATTACTAGAAGAACTGAAACAAAAGGTTTAATGACATCAAGCCCTTAACAGAGCTCGTCATCTATGCTGTTAATTGCGGTGCAATAGCGGTTATCGGTCATAAGCAAAATAGCGGTGGTAAAATAGTGGTGGAAATTGCAGTTTCGATAATAGTGGCGCAATTTAGCGCTATTTCACCGATAATTGGGTGGAATAGCGGTCGCCAATACTGATATTCTCAGTTGAGATTTTTTAAATCTAATGCCTACATTTATGTCCTTTTTTGGGCTTTTATTTTGACTCGGGCTTCTATTTTGATTTGGGCCCTTATTTTACTTTGATTTGGGCCCTTACATTATTTTAATTAATGCATATAATATGTTTATGTATGCATATATATTATATTATTCTAAGAAATATTATATGAACCGCTATTTTTGGACCTCTATGCCACCGCCATAACCGCTATTTCAAATATCAGTTATGACAGCGATCTTGTATTTTGACCGCTGTAACACCATAGCTCGCCATGTCTATCAACTTATCGTTGATTGGAAATTTAAAGAATAATAACGCAACAGCTGGTTTTGATAGACTTCGATCCAACTGGTGATAGTAATATAGAGGTAAACCAGGCTACAATAGAACAAGTACATATGAAAAAAAGAAATAAGGATGATAAGAAGCAAATATCTCGACAGACCAGAAGGATACAAATAAACAGTGGGTATATCATAGGGATTGCATACAAATGGTTCAGAATATCCTTAAGTTCCCAAAAACATAGTCATTCAACTTTTATTTCATCGATCAGCAGAAAATGGAAGTCAATTTTGAATACGAAGATCTTTAGTTCTTTACTATTCCAGTAGTCATCAGTGAATGTATTCCAAGAATGCAAACAGATATAAATTTAGCAAAAAAGTACTGAGCACTTGTTTACTATAAATAGATCAGACTCCAGTAACTGGCATTACTAAAACTGGCATTCGGTTGCCAAGTAATTTACTTTATAATCTTCATATGTAGAATATGAAACAACCATCACTAAAAAGTTAACTTAAATGACCAAAATCATTCTGTAAATAGGTAGAAAATCTTGAAGAGATGACATATTAACAAATTAACTAAAATTCTTTATTAAAACAAAATGACCAGATATGCCACATAAAAAATGAACAGGAATTAATGTTGATTTCAGATATAAACTGAAACAGATCTCTCTTGAAGGTTCTTCTAGAAATTATTCAGTATCCACAATATTTTACATAAACATACTTGCTTCTGGGCCCACTATAATCACTTCAAGAATATTGGCTTCCATACAGCAAGCCCATGTTGTATTCATTTGTTATACAGGTGATTATTGAGATTAATATAAATCTCACACACTCACATGGTATCACAACCACAGCCACTATGGTTCATTTGCAAACCGAAACCTAGATCGCCCCCCTCCACCCACAGCCAGCTAGAACCCTAAAATTAAGGGTGGAGACCTCGCCAGACCCATGGCTACTCCCTGCAGAACTCAGGCTAGAGCATGGTCTATATTGTTCAACCTGGTCTATGAAGCAAATAAGGAACATCCAAATCCCAGCACCCTGAATTAATTAAGCGACATGTATGTTGTTCCTATCACCATAAAGTAGGGTTGATCAATTCTTAGTTTCACTTGGTGCATTCTAATATTGGGTACCTCATCTTGGATTCAAATACTTCATTACATCTGTTAAATAGTTCTCCGGTAATAATAGGTATAAAAGTCAAGAAGTGATTTTTTGTCCATACTTTGTTATGTTCGTGTATATAGAACTAAACCAAACAAACCCACTGTATCCCACACAGAGGTAGGATCATATGATGTACGTGAGCCTTATCCCTATCCCAAGAGGCAGAGAGGTTGTTTCCTTATAGACTATGTTTGTGCATATGTCAAACCCAATTTAAGTACAATGATGATGCAAAAGAGACCTTCCAAAAATTTCAATAAACTCTTGTCTGAAGAGAGGATACTGCGTGCGTCATCTTGTTGTGTGCGTCATCTTGTTGCGTGCGTCATCTTGTGCCCAAACAAAACCTTATCACAATAACATTACCAAAACGAAAGGATTATCGTCATTTGGATGTGGCTTTGAAAGCTTCTAATTCAGCATCATGTTCCCACCAAATAATGGGACGGTCTAATGTAGCCTCAGATTTTCTAACCGATGAGATGCTTCATATGTTTCAAATGGTAAACTCCTCTCGATCAGTTTTTTTTAATGATAGTCACCTAACTTAACGAATAAGTGAAGTATTAGATGATGTTGACTCGGATGCCGAACCTATTGCTTGTGATTAGCTCATTTATGAACACTTTTCCTAATTTGTTTTGTGAAACTTGTTTAAGTTGATGTTTTGATGTTGAAACTATATTTTTAATTAATGCATATAATATGTATATGGATGCATACACACACATATATATATATTATATATATAATTCTAAGAAATATTATATGAACCGATATTTTTGGACCGATATATCCCGTTATTTCAAATATCGGTCCTGACCGATATTTTGTATTTTGACCGTTGTAATAGCATAGACCATGCTTTACTTATGTATGCACATTCCATGTACTAGAAAAGATATGTTGTTGCTTTGTCCATGACCCTTTTTCTGGGAGGAACCATGCATGAACCTAAATACTTAGAATGTGTTATTATTGTGTCATTATTGTGTCCAAGAGCATGATTGTTCGTGTCAATTGTTATGATCCAACTCTTAGTTCTCCTATGGTTCATACTTCATATATGCCTCACACCCCATAACTCTTCAAAATGCTTGTACGCATGGGAATCGTTGCCACCTAAGGCAAGACAATACAACTATATTTTGTTTTCTAAAAGATATGTAATATTTTAGATAGAATAGGACAAAAATCAATATGCGGAGAGTTCCTGCCTGCATTGGTACGAGACCAATTTGAAGACAATCAAGACCTAACCGTTGGGGTTTTTGATACATTGGAGATGAAGGTAGCACATTCTCATCAAAAAACACATGAATGCTACCAACGCCAGCGGGTCATTGGCCAAGTGGTACCTTGGTCGCCGGTAGATCCGAACATCCCCTGAGGTCAAGGTTTCAAGCCTCGCCAAATGTGAAGAGTGTGAGTTTTGCAGTATATAAATAGTATATACTTCCAAAAAACACTTCAATCATAGAGAAAATATGTTCCAAGATCTTGCGAGAGAACAGAGTACAGGGTTCAAAACTACTGGACACAGGATAACTTAAACCGAAGTAGTTGATTGCGAAGCTCCACTACCTATACACCTTTTCTTTGTCAAAGATGCCTGGTTTGTTCATGTCAACCCCCTTGCACTTGTTTACTTATATATTTTGATCAAGACAATCCAATGTTTACATAGTTACACACGAAAAATGTTGGAAGAAATGATGTTTCTCTTGTGGAGATCGGTTGGATGCTCTATTATTTGTAGCTCCATGCATAATCTTCCTTCGTAAATGACAACCTCATCTCTTCCAATAACAAGGTGAAGTGTTATAGCATTAAATTGGTATACATGCAAAATCACTTAGACTTGTTGCGAGAGTTCAAGGCTTTCAGTATTAGACTAATGGGCCTCTACTGCATAGGCAACTCGTTATTCATACAGCCATGATTCAGGTTTTCCATGAGAGAATCAAACAACAGAGGTTAGTAGTCATCTTGTATGACATCATGTTAATCCATTTATAGTAGAATTGAATATCGATGGAAAATCTCTCTTTAGGCGTCATAAAAGTTCTCATTATATTCCATTTTAAGTTTTTCTTCTATTTTCTACTTGCAACCAACATAATGAGCTATTCATGCTAGGTGATAATAGGACCAAATGATAAACACGAGCTAGACATGAATCTCAAGGACATTATGGTCATTGTACACTGATCGTGTGCCCAAAAATCTATGGTTATGTTTGTTATGTCGACTTGTGTAGAAACAAATTAATCTTCAAACCCATCATATGTGTACTATGGTTACTAAAAGTGCACAAAAACCCGACCAATCCTACCTAAAATAACCCAACCAAAAGCGACTTAATACTTAATCGAGTTGTAAAATCTTCAAACTGTAGGTATTGGGTAGGAATTGGGTTAGCACCATTTCAACCCAACCCAACCCGATGCCTTTTTATACTGGCTTTTAATATGATTGTAAAAGTTCTTACTCAATATATGTAAATTAGATTTTAGACCAACTCTAACTCTATTCATAATCATATCACAATTTCAACAGTATTTATACTTTTTTATTCACATGAACCTTCAACTTTCTTTTTTGACTTAGACTTATTCATATGTTCTCATTTTGATTTTACTTCGTTTAAACATAATTGCTTAGCTAAATTGTAAAATGATGTACTAGGCCAACCAAAGCCAACGCTTGGGGTTGGGTTGTACTTTTGTTTGAGTCGGGTTGAGATTTTTCAAACCGCAAACTGGGTTGGGTTGTTCAAATGCCTTCAACCCAGCCAACTCAACCCAAGTGCGGCCATAACGGTTATCCCGGTACTCAAAAAGTTCATAAGTGCTACACCATAACATCAATTGATATTTTGCTTTTGCTCATCTCAATAACAATGAATCTTAGAGGTGTTCGGTATTAGCTTAATAGGCTTAATAGCCCATATAGCTTATTCGGTCAGCCATAAATGGTTCTTCGTTTATGGCTTAATCTTCAAATGTCAGCCAAAAAAAACACGGTCATATAGATTCGACCATTTATTAAACCATTTACTCCATGTATACCCTCCTCTTCTCATACGCTACTTCCGTATAGACCTGACCACACACCCTGTTTTCTTTCCTTCCACCCCTTCACCTACCTTTTTCTCCCTTTCCACCGCAGCACCTTCCCTTTCTTCTCCCCCTCCACCCATGCACTTGCCCTTTCTTCCACAAAAAGCTGCTTTTTTCTGTCGATCATTCAGTGTTCTAACCCTTTCCTGTCAAAATCAAATCTTATATTCTAAACCCTTATTCTGTTCTAAAATGACATCAGGTTCCTTCTCCCTTCTTCCTCCATAATCTCTTGTTCTATTTATGATCACTCTTCCCTTCTCCTTTCTTCCTCCATAATCTATTGAGTTTCTTATGATTCCACGTGCTTGAGAAATCAAAAAATTCCCCAACAATAACGAGTTCTCATAATCAATTGCATTTTTCCTCACTCCCTCACTACAACATTTCCCAACACATCAAATTCCATATATATGACAAGATGGATGCAAATAGATAATCCCAGCAAAGCCATATCCTTATGACTCTCCTCATCTCTTGAAATTGTGTCATGAGCAAAGGCTACTCAAGGCTGATAAATCCATGGGCGTTCCAGCGCGCGTTATTCACGTCATGCACAACAATCCCTTAAAGGAAGGGGAAAGAAAAGCCATATCCTTATGACTCTCTTCATCTCTTGAAATTGTGTCATGAGCAAAGGCTACTAAGGCTAAGGTATTCATTATGAGTAGACATTTTCTTCTATCATAATGATGATTTTCTTCTTATGTGACTACCCTCATGGCTATAATCACGTGCCTCCCTATTGGCTAGATATCAAGAATGTCTTGAGAAGGGTGTATGTATGGAATAACCATTTGTAGGCTTTATGGTCCAGGGAGTCATCCGAAGGGTGTCATTGTAAGATGACTTTTGCACAACTTAGGCACCCCTATTGGAAGTTACCGAGGATATATATGTGATCCATATGGTCGAGAACCACTTTTACACTAGAAGACTCAGATTGATTATCATATTGTACGATAATCATCTTGGGATTACCATAATAAATTCAACAATCATCCAGCCTAACCACGTTTAGAGTAATAGCTAACAGCATGATAGATCCACTACAGAAACTGAAGTCTGCTATGTGATAAGTTATAGAACATTGTTATTTATGTTCCTGTGTACGGCACATTAGTTGGACTTGTACTGTATGCTTGTATTCTTATGTATATAGACATGCATGTTATATAAATTCATCAAGTTTCATTTTACCTTCTTATGTCTTACTCTATGCCCATGTGCCCGTGATGTATCCATTTTCATATACTTATTCCACATTTGCGATCAAGATTAATTAAATCCCTAAACACTTGCCAAAGAATTAAAAAGAAAAAACATGAAAAGGTATTTGTGTGTGATGTGTCCAAGAAGGTTGGCAAGGTCGGAGACCATTTACCCCCAACTTCTGCAGAATAAGCAGAACACACAAACCAAATGTTCTATTTACAAAACTAGCATACGAGTATTAAACTTCACGGCGCTTTCATGTAGGCCTACTTCAGACTGAAATGCCAAGGCCACATGGCATCACATTACGACCACCATCAGACATAGTCCATAAAAGAGTTTACATAACCTATTTATATTATTTGCACAACATTATTGCCCGGTGGTTGGCAGTAACCCGGTATAAAGGATTTATGTGCATGTACCACAACTTTAAAAAACAACCATTAACAAACTAATTACTGAGATCCATTCTTTAAAGTCGATTCCAAGTATCCCAGAAAAAAGTAGCCAAAAGAGTTGTGTAAACAAGACCATATGATTGGAATCATAGTGAACACTGTAGACAGTGTTAGATATGAAGTACCTCGCTCCTAGCAATTGCTCTCTCCATTGCTGCATGTAGAGCCTGTGTCTCCTGACAAAAACATAGCAAGTTTGTCATGATTCATAAAATATATATAGAGAGAGGGTATATCAAATACAAACCCAATAGTTATTAAAGACCTACAAACCAGTTTCCTCTATATATAATATATACTATATATAATATATACAATATATAATCACCACGTTCCTTTACAAGGCATGATGTCTTCAAAGAAGTACAAGTATGTATTTAACCAACCAAATAAAAGACGTTGCACATTTATACAGCCATAAATTTTGGGTTCTAATAAGCTAGTAGCTTCCTCATGCTAACAGCATTAAGCAATTAGTGATCAATAAAAGCACATGGAAGATAACAGAACAAATTGTTATTAACATTATGACACCACAAAAGAACCATAAATACCTGAAGAGGCCATCCATCAACCACAAACACGTCCAAAGAATACCCATCAGTTGTCGAAAACACATGTGCTTCACGTATGTTCAGTCCTATGTCAGAAAGCAAAGCTGAAAGCTAAAATAAAGAAGACAAGTTAATAAAAACTTCGACTAGGACATAGCTAGAAAAGGACCAGGGATATGCAGTGTCGTGTCTACACTTCAAGAAAAGCATAAGGAATGTTCAGTATCATGCTTATGCTTCTACACGGCATATTAATATTCTATCCAACTATTTAATTAACAATGTAACTATTTGATTGTGACTTTTTACTTAACAATCTAACTATTTAGAATCAACAATTGATCAAAACAGAAAGCACTGTAACAACGTAGATTGTGGCAGATATCAGAGAACAAGCGTACTTTAATTTGAAAAAGTTTAAATGCAACAACAACCGAGATAAGAGTATCATATGGTCCTTCACCCAGATACCTGACTGAGGAGCTTAGGCTTGTCAACAGCTGAAAATATCACTTCATGAATTGGCACATGGAGATCATCCTGCCTGCAAAACATTCACCAAATGTTAATTTATTCCCTCATAACAACGTTCACAACATTGGTGTTCAAGATTATTGTGAAACAGCAGTAACATGAGATATTTTCCCCCCTCAACTCCAACAAGCTATTTATTTCTCATCTCCCACATCTATAATTAAAAACAAGTGAGGTACCCTCCTCAACCCTAATACCCATAGTTGCCAGGAGATAAACATTAATGGGAAGCGACCAAAACATATAGCATCCATAAATAGTTAAGAAGAAAATACGATGGTCATAAATTACAATCTCAGGAAATATGAAGAAATATCATGACAATTACAGAGAGAAATCTCATTACGTAGTTAACCACTAATTCGCCTCATCTAATGAGGAAGGGAATGTAAACACCAGATCTCTCATATATAGTACCTTTTGAAAGAGTCCCCTTCAAGATTCTCTTTGTCATTGTCAAGAGAATTTCTTCTGGCCTCTAAGTTCAGATCCTCGAGTTTCGAGCAAGGTTCAAAACCCATCTCACGGTTCCTGTCACTTTAAAAAAGAAGTGAAGTAATAAACGTGAGAAGAGTGCACCTTTGAACAACAAGAAAACAATAATCAGAAGCTGCCATGTGTGAGACAACAGAGATGCATATCATTACGCATCTGAAGGGAACAAAGGAAAGAGTAGCTGCCAAGCAGAAATACATGAAAGTTAGTTGTCACTCAAATATACCTGCCATGTGATAACGCAATTCCCACAGTTAATTCTTGTTGGTCTTCATCACCATCTGCTCGATTCCAGAAGTTCTGCAAAGCTCAATTGTAGGACCAACAGGCATAAAAAAGGGTAAGAAAAAAGTTAACTTATAATCATAAAATCACACATAAAGAAGACATGTATAGTAATGCAACACATAAGATCAACAAAAGTAGAAATCTTATACATAGTTTGGCAGAGGGATACTTAAATTGAGTTTTTTCTACAGGTGGAATTTACATATGCATCTGAAAAGTTGTAATGAAGCCTCCATAATTGGAGAACACAATAAAGTGGGCAATCTTCCCCAATTCGGTATATAAAGATCTAGTGACCGTTTATCATTTTTCATAAGGTAATAATACATTAAATATATCCAGACAGCTACAGTACCTTTTCCAAATACCAAGCCTCTATATTTCATCAAGAAACAAAAATTTGGACTACACTGGGATCGAAATAGTCGGCTGTGGTATTAATCAATTGCTTTACAGAATTCCTCAGGCTTTCGAGAGGCCTGAGATCTCTCCCCTAAGCGTTCCCGCTTAATGTTTACAAAACAGAATGAATCCCTAATCTGATTTCCCCACAACAGAAATACACGCTCCACTCAACAGTTACAGAATACCCCCCAGCTTTATTTCCATTTATTCTAACTAACCCTCCCACTTACAACTTTGGCACTAATGGCCCCTCCTCATACATGTAAAACGTAATGGAGGTTTACCAATACTCCCCCCGAACACTCTCACCTTGTCCTCAAGGTGACTATCAGGAAACTGCTGCAGAAGAGCCTCCAGAACCTCCCATGAAGCTTCAAATTCAAACATTCCTTTCCATTTAACCAATACCTCGAGTTGTCCCGGTCCTGTATTAAGCATTGGACGAACGTCCAGTATTTCTTCCGGTTCTGCTTGCAACTCCAACTCATCAGTTAACTGTTCCGGTATGACTTTCGAGGAAATGCAGTCACCAATTGCTTGTCTTAATTGCGATACGTGGAACACCGGGTGTATCTTAGTTGTATCGGGTAGCTCAAGTTTATAAGCTACTTCGCCGATTCGCTCGAGCACCTTATACGGACCATAAAATCGAGCCATTAACTTGGGATTATTTCCCCTCACTAACGACTTCTGTCTGTAGGGTCGTAACTTTAGAAATACCCAATCTCCTGGACTATATACCACTTCCTTTCTTCCCAAGTCAGCTCTTTGTTTCATCCTACACTGGGCTTTCAACAATTGCACCCTGGCCTCATCCAATATCTCTTCTCTATCACACAATTCTTGGTCTACTGCTTGTATCTTTGAAGACGATTCTCTATAACGTAATAATGGCGGTGGCTCCCGTCCATACAAAACTCGATAGGGCGAGTCTTTCAAGGATGTATGATACGACGTATTGTATGATAGCTCAGCCCACGGTAACCACTTACTCCACTGTTTTGGTTTTTCAGAAATCCAACAACGAAGATATTGTTCCAACCATTTGTTAACCACCTCAGACTGTCCGTCCGTCTGGGGATGGTATGCAGTGCTGAATTTCAGCTGCGTCCCTTGAATCTTATACAGCTCCTTCCAAAACTTACTTTGGAAAATCTTGTCCCTATCCGACACAATGGACTGAGGTAAGCCATGCAACCGTACGATTTCTTTAGCGAATACTTCAGCCACGGTTTGTGCCGTGTAAGGATGTCTCAATCCTATAAAATGTGCATACTTGCTAAGACGATCCACCACCACCAATATTGAATCCAAACCATTAGACTTCGGTAAACCTTCGATAAAATCCATAGTGACCTCGTCCCATACTCGTGATGGTAGTGGTAATGGTTGGAGCAGACCAGCGGCTAAACCACTTGCATTCTTATTTCTTTGACAGATTTCACATTTTTTAACCATATCTGTTATATCCTTCCTCATCCCAATCCAAAACACCTCTGACGCAATCCGCTGATATGATCGATCTTCTCCGGTATGGCCTCCTATAGGTGACCCATGGAACTCATCAAATATTAAAGGGATCATCTTGGAAGTTCTTGGAATCACCAATCTGTTCTTGTATAACAGTAAACCCTGTTGTACCTCGAACCCCTTATGAACAACCTTCTTTTCTTCTATGTCGTGTCTGATTTTTTGCAAAAATGGATCCCCTTCGAGTTCTAATTTTAAAGAATCCCAATCTCGCCATTGTGGACCTCCTAAAATCGAACATTCCCCTTCTTCCACTTTACGTGATAAAGCATCTGCCGCCTTATTTGAACTCCCAGTTTTATAAACAATGGAGAAATTGTACCCCAAAAGTTTACTAACCCACTTCTGGTATTCCGGTTCCACCATTCTTTGCTCTAGTAAAAACTTTAAACTTCTCTGATCACTACGAACAGTAAAATGTTTCCCCAACAGATAAGGTCTCCATTTTCGAATGGCTAAAACTATCGCCATCAATTCTTTTTCATAAATCGACTTCTGCTTCGCTCTCGCCCCCAGAACTTGACTGTAATAAGCAATTGGTTGTTCACTTTGCATTAACACAGCCCCCAACCCATATCCTGAAGCATCCGTTTCGATAACGAATTCTTTTGTAAAGTCTGGTAAGCGCAACACTGGTGTTGTAGAGAGGGCTGTTTTCAACTGCTGGAATGCTTTTTGAGCCTCTTCTGACCACTTGAACTGGTTCTTTTTGAGCAACTCAGTAAGAGGAGCTGCAATCCCTCCATAACCCTTTACAAATTTCCTATAATACCCTGTCAGGCCTAGAAAACCTCTGAGTTTAGTCACTGATTGTGGAGTTTTCCAATCAAGCATAGCTCGAACTTTCGTCTCATCAACCTCGACTCCCTCACCCGAAATGACATGTCCCAAATAAACAAGTCTATTCTGTCCGAACTCACATTTTTTTCTGTTGGCATACAACTGATGTTGAGTAAGTACCTCAAACACCCTTTTCAAGTGGACTACATGTTCCTCGATAGTTTTACTGTAAACCAATATATCGTCAAAGAAAACTAATACAAATTTCCTTAGAAATTGTTGGAATACCTCGTTCATCAGACCTTGAAAGGTAGCCGGGGCATTGACTAACCCAAAGGGCATCACCAAGAACTCGTAATGTCCTTGGTGTGTGCGAAATGCCGTCTTTTGAACGTCCTCTGCTCGCATTCGAATCTGGTGATATCCAGACTTTAAATCTAGCTTTGAGAACACCCGAGCCCCTTGTAATTCATCCAACAATTCATCGATCACAGGTATTGGAAACTTATCCATCACCGTACATTTATTTAAGGCCCGGTAATCTACGCAGAATCTCCAACTCCCATCTTTTTTCTTCACCAGTAACACCGGACTCGAGAATGGACTAGAGCTATGCTGGATGACCCCTGCATTGAGCATATCTTTCACAAGAGCTTCAATTTCATCTTTCTGATAGTGAGGGTATCTGTACGGCCGTACGTTCACTGGTCCAACACCTTCCTTCAATATGATACTGTGCTCCTTACCCCTTAGAGGGGGTAAACCTGATGGCATGTTAAACACTTGATCGAACTTTGGCAATACAGGTTCTAACACCTTCCCAAACTCTCCTTCTTCCTGGGAAGCGGCTTCAAACAAACCCAATTCTACTAATACACCGTGACCTTCTTGTTGTAACATTTTGCCCATAGCTTTTAGCGAAACCATGGATCTGCCTAATGACGGATCTCCTCGTAGCGTGAACGATACACCATTTACGTTGAACTTCATGACTTGTAATTTCCAGTTGGTGTACGTTGATCCTAGAGTCTCCAACCACTGTATCCCCAAAATGACATCACTATTCCCTAACTGGATTGGTAAGAACTCTTCCCTTATTTCTAGTCCTTGCACCAACAATCTTACCCCTCTGCATATTCCTTCTCACTTTATGGTGTTACCCGTTCCCATGGTAATGCTATAATCTCTGGTGGCCTCTACGGTCAACTTCAGTTTTTCCACCACCTCCCTTGAAATAAAGTTGTGTGTCGCCCCGCTGTCCACTAAAATCACGACTTTCTGTTCTCCAATCACTCCCTCCATCTTCATTGTTTTCGGATTCGACAACCCCACTACCGAATTCAGGTGAACTTGTACCTTCTGCCCTACTTCAACAACATCTGCCGAACTCAACGACGATTCTTCTTCAGTTTGCTCTTTCTCCTCTTCAGACTCTTGTTCCTGAACCAGTAATACGCTCACCTCTTTTTTCTTACATTTGTGTCCTGGAGAGTATTTTTCATCGCATCTATAGCACAAGCCCAAAGCCCTCCTATTCTGGACCTCTTGATCCGACAACCTTCTATATTCCGTACCAGATTTCGCCGTTGGACCGATGCCCTTCGAATCCCCCGTATTTTCAGCGACTTTCCTTGTAGAACTCATTGACTTATATCTCCCAACCATTTTATTCCTCACTTCAATTTTAGTAGCCATGTCCATCGCCTCACTCAGAGTAATTGGATTCATCAACCTTAATTCTGCTTTAACCAAATAATCCAAACCATTGATGAATTGGCTGAGGAAAACCTCTTCTGGAATTCCATCCAAGGGTGTAGCAAGTTCGACATATCGTCTCCGATACTCTTCAACTGTACTCTCTTGTTTTAGTGCCAGAAACTGCTCACACAATGATCCAGCGGCTAGCGATCGAAATTGACGTAACAATAACATCTTCATATCATCCCATCGTATGATTGGATGCCTCTTATTCTCCCATTGATACCACTTCAACGCATCTCCTTCAAACGCAATTACAGCCACTTCGAGTTGCTCTTCATTTGACAATCGATTGAGTGAGAAGTAACGTTCAGCCCTAAGGATCCATCCATCTGGATCCTTACCATCAAATGAAGGAATCTCGAGTTTCCTCCCTTTAATTGCAAAAAAACGAGATGAATCTGAGAAATCCTTTCCTCCTCTCGCTCTTCTTTCTGATTCAGGCGTAGCCTCATCTTCCGACGTGTCCTTATTCACCGCCTCTTCCTGTTGCTTAATAATTCGATCCATTCGCTCCATCATCGTCTTCATCCCATCCACTAGAGATCCAACACTAATCTCCAAATCGTCAATTCGAGATGTAACACTCCTAGTCGTCATCCTCCCAGAATCGTACTGCTCTGATACCAATTGGACTACACTGGGATCGAAATAGTCGGCTGTGGTATTAATCGATTGCTTTACAGAATTCCTCAGGCTTTCGAGAGGCCTGAGATCTCTCCCCTAAGCGTTCCCGCTTAATGTTTACAAAACAGAATGAATCCCTAATCTGATTTCCCCACAACAGAAATACACGCTCCACTCAACAGTTACAGAATACCCCCAGCTTTATTTCCATTTATTCTAACTAACCCTCCCACTTACAACTTTGGCACTAATGGCCCCTCCTCATATATGTAAAACGTAATGGAGGTTTACCAAAATTCTTCTAAACAACTGTTACTTTTGTGGGTGTATGGATGCAATGAAAGTTATACTGCCTACTAAGTACACCCAACCTTGGCAGTCAACAAGACCAGGGTGTGATGCCCAATCACAATCCAAATAAAAGAGGTGAAACCTAGACTGCACTTTTTTCCTTGTGTGATATAGCAGAGACCCCAAGTTCCTAGATTTTTACCAATACTCTATAACCATTAGACTACTATATCACCAACAATGCTTTTTCAAGTATTTGCATAGTGATCACAATCAGCCTTGCAGATAACCTATAACCAACACTTATCTTAATTGAGGGTGGGACTCCTAATGATTATAAAAAAAAAGATTAGCCAATTAAATCTTAACAAATCAGCGTAGCTTAGATTCATGGAGCCTTTGGAATGAGGTTAGAGATCACAAAAACACTTGTTAACAGATGGTATATAGATCAGCAGGACCTCCTGTATTCAGACCGCACAAGCCAACAGAAAGGACACCTTTGCAGCTCAAATTTCAATAAATCCATCAAGTAAGTATGCATCGCCCTCTTTGAATGCCTAAATCCTCCATAGAAGAATCTAACACCATTACTTTCCTTGTGCAAACAAACAGAACTCTGTACAATGCATTTACCTTCTTGTGTATCTATCTTCATCATCATACTTACCTATACAACCAACCATACATCTCCACACCAGCATTTCCACTTCTCCAATTCCTTCTATATATAAGAAGGTGAGTAGTCATCCTCTGTCAATCCTTCCTTACTACTAAACCTAATGAAAGTAGAAAGATGCCAGCAACCATGATGATACTACAGACTCATTCTGCAGATGATTAATCCTTAAGTTTCAACTGAAACGACCTCATAGGCAATGGAATCACTGCTTCCAGATCTAGAGAGACTGCAATGGACTACCACAAGAGTTCAAGGATACTGAATATAAGCATCTTGGTTTTACAAGACACATAACAACTAAATGGTGCTTTTAGAGGTCGACGTAAAAGGTCAGGTTCCATTGTCTTTCTCATGGAAAATTAAAGGAATGGAAGTTGAAGAACGTGGCCCCACACGCCACACACCCACGGTTCCATCAGTCGCTTAAACAAAAACAAAAAAACAAAAAAAAACTCCTTTCGGTCTTCTCTCTGAAGCATTTTCACAGGCATGGTGATACAAATTACATCCTGCGAAATATGTTTCACATTGCAGTAGCTACTGGGCAAAGCCTTCAGGGAAACTCTCTCCCCTGTTTCAGTGGCTCTGCGGCTCCAACTTCTATCTGGATGTCAGTAGCTAGTGAGAGGAAAGGCATAAATATTATACGTGTCGAGCAACACCATCAAGGGTCATTTACGACTTGCTTGAATGTAAAAATTTATGCTAAAAATAAATTAGTATGACATGGTTAAGTTGGAATTGACAAAACAATTTAACTCTATAAGTTCAACTTCGGAGCAGTGTGCCGCCTATTGATAAATGATGAGCTTGAAAATGAAAATTTTCAATATCTGTAAATGAACAAATGAAGTTGACATTTTCTTATCTAGATGTCGAGAGCATCGTCATCCGACTGTTGAGAGTGTTGATTGGCCCGAAGAGGCTTCTTTCTAGCTTGTCAGCTATGTGAATTATTGAAGGAAAGCTTCTTTCTCTAGCAAAAGTTTACTCAAGTTCAAACAATATACCTAGCAAAGTATAATTGGTACAAACAAGCAGGCAAGGCTTATGTAGGGAATCCCAAAGAAATGTTTATCCACTCCATGAATCGTCAATAGCCTTTATAGGACCCACCAACAAATTATCCACTTTCTGGAAAGGTAGATGAGGGACATACAGTTCTAACAAGTAACACCCATAAATTAGTAAAAAGCAAGCCTACAACGTCAAATTAAAACCATTACCTCCAAAAAGCGGACATGAAAAACAGGCAGATTCTCAGGATCCTTCGCTATGAGAAGGAGCTTCTGATGTAGCAATACGTCTTCGACTCTATCCAAGTTGATATCCAGTGCATAACTGGCACAGATAGGTGCATCAGAAAATTGAAAGCCAGACTTAAAATCATGAAGACACATAGGAACTTCCAATGTGCAATTTTTATGGCAAGACAGGAACTATTTTCCAAGTGGCTTAAGCAACTAAAAGTGAAAAAGAAAATTTCATAAATTAGACAAATATATTGGGACTCTGTTTTCACACCACCATTACAGAAAATTTAGTTATAATTTAACTTAAATTCTGGTTCAAAAAAGAAATCACCATCTAAATAATGCAATAACTCCTGTATATTATATATATATATATGTATGTATGTCTGTGTGTTACTAAAAATAGAGAATACAAGAACAAAAATTGCATTGTCACTAGTTGACGGCAACATTTTTTTAGCAAATTTATCAATCACCAAATAGCTTGAAAATCCACTTCAAACAGGAATTATCAACAAAAACATAATAAAGTGGAACAAAAGGGTTAAAAACTACTCGCAAGCACTGCTTAGAGCAATATAAGTAATTTATCACCAAATTTTATTCCCTAGGATCCAAAAACAGTTCACGGGAAACACTTTCCCATATTTGCAAAAATTTCATGCGCCAGAAACAAATAAATATTACAAGCTATTCAATAAATACACGCAAAAATTCAAGACTTCTGCAGATGAAATTATACACAAAAGAAGAGATACAAATTGATAATCTACATATACCTAGCAGGTAATCGATTGAAGTGAGCTTCCAATTGATCACGAAAATCAGGATGAGTAGTAGCTTCCTCGTTGCCAATCTCCACTAACCGATTATACACATCATTCGCTATCTCGTGGGCGCTAAAACTTCCAAAAGTCCTAGGCGGTGAAGAACTCTCACCAACTCCTTCAACCAAATCCATTACTCCACAAATAATTTCAATGTACACGTTTACTCCATACTTACAACAGTATATCTATCAAGTATGATGAGAGAGAGTGATCCAAAGAAATCGTCGCCGGAGAAAACAAACGTACCGCCTGTGGCGGTGGCTGTGACGGTGGTGGTGGGAGCGGGGGATCTTTGACGGTTTGTTGACGGAATCTAGAAAGCAAGGGGGTAGGTTGGTACTTTTACAGGAGTTGTAAGGGCAATTTGGTCCGCCATTACCGCAAAGAAAAAGAAATTTTGGTCTTTCTCCGTTTGAAGAAAAAACTTTGAAAGTAAAGTCAGACTTTTTGAAGAAGGGGGTAATGAAGTGGTTTTGTCACTGTGTGTTATGGTGTAGTGTGTGAGAGAGAAGGGGAAAAGAGGTGGAATGGATAGGGTTGTGAAGTTTGTTGAGGTGTGAAATGACTAAAGGGTACGAGACTGATGAGTTTGGACTTTGGAGAACATAAGGGGAAATAGTGATCAATACATGAGAAGGGTAAGTTGGTAATCCAAGTCACTAAAAGGTATTACCTTAATCTTTGTGGCTTGGATGTGATTGGGTTTGTAGGTTAGAGCATCTTCAACAGCATTGCTAAAATAGAAAAAAAATGGGTTTTTGTTTGTTATTCTTTCCAACAACATTGTTATCTTGTTTGCTAAGGCCATAATGATAACATTTTATATAGTTGAAAGTATCTTTAGGACCGAAGCATAAGAGTTAGAAAAGTGTAAGTGAGTAGGGCTAGACCAAGAATGCCTTTTTCCTCAAATTTTGAGGAACTTTATGTTCTTAAGATTTCTTAGGTTTCACATCAACCTTTAATCTGGGTGTAGATCTCTGAACATGTCCAAATATCTTGGTTCCATAGGTTGAGGGTTGACGTGTTGATGATGCTGACTTAAACTTTTTCAACTTAGGCATCTTGTTTGTCTTTTGAGGAATGAAGGAAATAGATTTTCCTTTTTCCAAATATTTAGAACTCTTAGGAGTTTCCTCAGAGATAGGAATAGAGGAGGAAGATCACTGAGATAATGAGGTATGAGAGACGAACATTCTGAATTTTAGCATGGACTGATCTATGTAAGGATCATCCTTTTCAAAGTCATATCCTAAACAACTCTTAACCTGAGCATGTATCTGAGCACATGTGATCTCAGTTATCTTCGCTAAGGATTTAGACCATCCTTCAATAGTGGCTTTCTCAGCTTTTAACTCAACTGTAGCTTGTTCAAGTTTGATGTTTATTATTTTGTTTACAATGACTTGATCTTTTAGATTTTCTTCAATCCTAGTCAATTCTTGGATCTTTAGATGTCATTTTCAAGTTGTTCAATTGAATCCATATGTTGTTTTTAAGTTTGATTTTTGCCATTTAATGTAAGGTCAACAGTCTGTGAGTCGATAGTAAAGCGTCTATCAGCTTCTGTAAGAATGGGATCAATATGAATTGATACCTGAGAGTGATTAGAAGTTTGAGTAGAGGAGGATGAGACTTCAGATGCTTCATCCTTTACTTCTTGGATTTTGGCCATGAAACATAGATAGGCCACATCTTCTTCATCTGATACCGACTCGTTATCAGAGTCAGTTCAATCATGTTCTTCAGCGATAAGTCCTTTACCATTGCATTTTTAGTCTTTAGATTTAGTTGATAAAGAAGGTTTTACAACTTTTTTAGACCTTCACTCACTAAGAGAGTGTCGTTTTCTTTCACAGGTAAAACATGTCGCTAAAGCTTTGTCAACCAGAGTTGATTTTGGCTTGTCAGCGATGGAAAGAGGCTTGTTTCTTCGAAAGTTGCTCTTTCTTGCAAACTTCCTAAAGGAGTTTGTCAAGAGTGCCAGTGACTCATCAAATTCTGATATATCAACATTTGATAAGTCCACTAAGTTAGAATCTAAGTCAGTGATATTGAGAATAGAGTAGGGGTGTGCATCGGTCGGGTCAGGTCGGGTATTCGGGTTTATCAAGAAGACTACCCCGATGAGATATGCACGACGTTCAACGCATCGACGAACTCTATCTTACTCTCACCCCCACCACTAAATGTCACCGGAGATAAAGGAAACAGAAATAACCTAAGCCTCAATGGCCCCTAAATTTGATGATCTTTTAGAACTAAAGTGTTGGTCTTAATGTAGGTTGATCTTATGTTCAAGGCCAGGTCTTATGTTCAAGGCCAATGTCTGGTTTTCAGTGGGGAACATCTACAAAGCTCCACCATTGTTGTTGAAGACACTATTAACATCAGAAGAATTAAAAGGGAATGTAAGTGTAAGATCCCACATTGGTTGGGGAGGGGAACAAAGGTTGCCTTATAAGAGGGACTTGATACCTCCCCTATCAGACGCGTTTTAAAACCGTGAGTCCAGGTGTGTGGCCAAAACGGACAATATCTGATACGGTTGGCCTGAGATGTTACAAATGGTATCAGAGCCACTCCTGTGCCATTCGGGATGGTGGGGCAAACCTCATCGAGGACGATGAGTCCCTAAGGGGGGGGGTGTAACACCTTAGGCATATCCCACATCGGCTGTGGACAGGAGAGATGCTGGGTATATTAGTAAACCTTGGCCTTACCAGACACAACGCGTTTTGGGGCCACAAGCATGCGGGTTCATTGGGAACTCTGTGGTTAAGCGTGTTTGGGTGGGAGTAGTACCAGGATGGGTGACCTCCTGGGAAGTCCTTGCGAAGTCCTTGCCAGGTCGCCAAGAACAAAGCCGTGAGCCAGTGGGGCAAAGCGGACAATATTGTGTCGTGGTAAGGGGGGTGTTACAAATGGTATCAGAGTCGGGAACCGAACTGGTGTGCCAGCGAGGACGCTGGGCTCCCAAGGGGGGTGGATTGTAAGATCCCACATTGGTTGGGGAGGGGAACAAAGGTTGCCTTATAAGAGGGACTTGATACATCCCCTATCAGACGCGTTTTAAAACCGTGAGTCCAGGTGTGTGAACAAAACGGACAATATCTGATACGGTTGGCCTGAGATGTTACAAATGAATCCAGTTGTTGGAGTGTTCTTTCGGTCATAATTTCAGTGTCCTTGAAGGAGTTTTGGTAGTAAGAAAAGTATTCGAGAAATTCTAGACGGGGTGAGAAATTTAGATTCTAGTTGAGGAAAGTCCAGTGGCAGCACCAAAGGGGTTCGAGTGGACGTGGGAACCCGGAGCGAAGATGCGCAAGAACTATTCCGAGTTATTCGCTAGCCTAGACTTCGAGGACGAAGTCTAATCCAAGTGGGGGAGAGTTGTAAAGCCCGTATCCCAATATGTATTTTCTTTTTATTAATTCTTTTCTCTTAAGTTTTATTTAACGTGGTTTCCGTTAACGGGGTTAGACAAATTGGACCTAATAGTTAATTATGTCAAATCGTTGGTTAGAGTGCGAGATGGAATTAGTTGAGGGATCAAATTGTTAAAGGGCCAAAACAATGTACATTTCGGCCCATGCACAACCCAAAACCGATTTCATGTTTCATTTTGAGGGGTTGGTTTCGTGGCTTGGCAAGGAAGAAAAGAGGAAAGAAAGGGAGAAGGAAAAACCCTACGGCCCCTCCCTCCCCTTCTCTTGTGAGTTCGGCCGAGAGAGAGTAGCAACAAAAGAGAGAGTAGAGAGAAACAAGAAAAAGTGAGAGAGCTCGTATTTGTAAACCTAGCTGCAGAAAACTTCTGTTTCCCGGAGATTGAACGGTCGGATCATCGTGATTTTTGGTGAACAGCTTCACGACATCTTCTTCAACATTCTGGACGGTGGGATCGTGGTTTTGAGGTCCGGAGGTCATGGTTTCGTGGGGTTCTGCACAGCAGTAACTTTGTGGTGATTTCTCTCCATTCTTGCTCTATTTTGGTTCCATACATCTTGATGTGCTTATTTCCAAGTGTATGATGGTTTTGTATGCCTTTAGTATAATCTAGAGAATACTTTGTATTGCGCTAATATTGGTGGTAGTGGATTTGAAGCGGCTCTAGTAGTCCCGTGGTTTTTACTCTCGATTTTGAGGGGTTTTCCACGCTAACATTTTGGGGTCTCATTGTGGTTGTTGATTGTATGTTTGGGGGTTGTTTTTACTTGCATTTAGAATACCTTATTTGTTTGCATCCTCAAAGGTTCATTCGGGTCTGTTTGGGTTAAGCCATGACTTAATGGATTTATAATCAATATTTGTCATTTCATGTGAATTACACAGTTTCTGCCACTGTTTTTGGGAAAGCCATAACGTTTTATAGGAAAGTTGTATTGGGGTGAAATCAGTGCCAAAAGCTCCCATTCTGAGTCTAGTAAGTTTCATATGTTTTACGGAAAACCCAGTTCGGAACATAGCTAGTGTCAAATTGTTGTTTTGTACTGAAAGGTCCTGTTTTTTCACTATTCTGCAAGTCGGTTTTGTAAAATCCATAGTAAATTGTAGAAAAATCGTTAGAGTGCGTGCGATATGTCCCTGGAACCCTAAGACATGGGACTTTGTGATTATGGATTAATATTTCTGGATTTATCAGTTTATAAGGGGTTAAACAGGTCCCGAACAGACCTGTGTTTTTAGAGTAAAAGCTGGAATGTGTATGTTATAATTTAGTAGTCGTGGTTTTGGGTTGGGGCGTCACTTTGACATTTGTTAACACGTAATTAGGTGGGAGAAGGTGAGTGAAGTTGGCCGGCTTGTGATTGCGGTTGCGGATACTCGCGTTGCTTTAAGGTGAGTTCTCTCACTGTGTAGTTAGGGGTTGTATGCATGTCATAGTAGTTTGTATGTACTACTGTCTTTGTGGTGTGAACTAGTTGTTTGTGGTGTGTAATATTTGATTGGTTTAAATGCTTAGTATAAATGTTTTACATTACACCTCGGTGGGACCGAGGGCTCGGTGGGACCGAGGAAGTGGAAAGAAACGTTGTGGGAACTCGGTGTGACGAGTGTGTTACATTACAACTCGGTGGGACCGAGGGCTCGGTGGGACCGAGGAAGTGGAAGGAAACGTTGTGGGAACTCGGTGTGACGAGTGTGTTACATTACAACTCGGTGGGACCGAGGTGTTGGATACATAATTACTTGTAGATGTTTACTCGTTTTATGTAACTGTGATGTTGTTGCTTATGTGCGGATAGGGGTGATGTGTATATAATTCCTATCTGCGCATGTGATGGAATTCACTAAGCTTCGTGCTTACCCCTTCCCAATATCTTATGATTTCAGGTGCGAGTAGCAGTCGGGCATGACGGTACACACGGGCGCAAGGCGAAGGCTGTTTAAGTTTAACTTTTTAAATGGGGATTTAATTATATAACTTTTCCGCTGCTTAAATTTCATTTGACGGTTTTAATTAACGACGTTTATTTTTATTGTAATGGGATTTGTTAACTTATGGTTTGATTGTAACGAAATGCATTATTTTTAAAATTTTAAATTCCTTGTAATTTTTGGGACGTTACAACTTGGAATCAGAGCCACTCCTGTGCCGTTCGGGATGGTGGGGCAAACCTCATCGAGGACGATGAGTCCCTAAGGGGGGTGTGTGTAACACCTTAGGCATATCCCACATCGGCCGTGGACAGGAGAGATGCTGGGTATATTAGTAAACCTTGGCCTTACCAGACACAACGCGTTTTGGGGACACAAGCATGCGGGTTCCTTGGGAACTCTGTGGTTAAGCGTGCTTGGGTGGGAGTAGTACCAGGATGGGTGACCTCCTGGGAAGTCCTTGCGAAGTCCTTGCCAGGTCGCCAAGAACAGAGCCGTGAGCCAGTGGGGCAAAGCGGACAATATTGTGTCATGGTAAGGGGGTGTTACATTTTTTCCCCCGCTCGTGCGAGGACGGGGCGGACCGTGTGGAGATGAGCATTTGAAGTGGGGCCGGGAGGAACGGGCCTTCGTTACCCTATTTTTCCGGTAAACGGGACGGAAGAAGGTGCCGACATCCGTATTTTGCGCTGGCCGGGCTGGGCTTCTTTGGGCCCGGTCCGTCGGAGCGAACCTGGAGACGGGGGGAGGAGCGGGCGTGGTTGGCGAAGGCATAAAGAAATAAAGTGGGGGAAGTATTTCGGGTGCGATCATACCAGCACTAAATGCACCAGATCCTATCAGAACTCCGCAGTTAAGCGTGCTTGGGCGAGGATAGTACTAGGATGGGTGACCCCCTGGGAAGTCCTCGTGTTGCACCCCTTTTTGGCTCGCCGTCGTGCTTTTTAGTGGCCGTTGGGAGTACTCGTATTGCAAACATACTCTTTTTTTCCCCCGCTCGTGCGAGGACGGGGCGGACCGTGTGGAGATGGGCATTTGAGGTGGGGCCGGGAGGAACGGGCCTTCGTTACCCTATTTTTTCGGTAAACGGGACGGAAGAAGGTGCCGACATCCGTATTTTGCGCGGGCCGGGCCGGGCTTCTTTGGGCCCGGTCCGTGGGAGCGAACCGGGAGACGGGGGGAGGAGCGGGCGTGGTTGGCGAAGGAATAAAGTGGGGGAAGTATTTCGGGTGCGATCATACCAGCACTAATGCACCGGATCCCATCAGAACTCCGCAGTTAAGCGTACTTGGGCGAGAGTAGTACTAGGATAGGTGACCCCTGGGAAGTCCTCGTGTTGCACCCCTTTTTGGCTCGCCGTCGTGCTTTTTAGTGGCCGTTGGGAGTACTCGTATTGCAAACTTACTCTTTTTTTCCCCGCTCGTGCGAGGACGGGGCGGACCGTGTGGAGATGGGCATTTGAGGTGGGGCCGGGAGGAACGGGCCTTCGTTACCCTATTTTTTCGGTAAACGGGACGGAAGAAGGTGCCGACATCCGTATTTTGCGCGGGCCGGGCCGGGCTTCTTTGGGCCCGGTCCGTGGGAGCGAACCGGGAGACGGGGGGAGGAGCGGGCGTGGTTGGCGATGGCATAAAGGAATAAAGTGGGGGAAGTATTTCGGGTGCGATCATACCAGCACTAATGCACCGAATCCCATCAAAACTCCGCAGTTAAGCGTGCTTGGGCGAGAGTAGTACTAGGATAGGTGACCCCCTGGGAAGTCCTCGTGTTGCACCCCTTTTTGGCTCGCCGTCGTGCTTTTTAGTGGCCGTTGGGAGTACTCGTATTGCAAACTTACTCTTTTTTCCCCCCGCTCGTGCGAGGACGGGGCGGACCGTGTGGAGATGGGCATTTGAGGTGGGGCCGGGAGGAACGGGCCTTCGTTACCCAGTTTTTCCGGTAAACGGGACGGAAGAAGGTGCCGACATCCGTATTTTGCGCTGGCCGGGCTGGGCTTCTTTGGGCCCGGTCCGTCGGAGCGAACCTGGAGACGGGGGGAGGAGCGGGCGTGGTTGGCGAAGGCATAAAGAAATAAAGTGGGGGAAGTATTTCGGGTGCGATCATACCAGCACTAAATGCACCAGATCCTATCAGAACTCCGCAGTTAAGTGTGCTTGGGCGAGAATAGTACTAGGATGGGTGACCCCCTGGGAAGTCCTCGTGTTGCACCCCTTTTTGGCTCGCCGTCGTGCTTTTTAGTGGCCGTTGGGAGTACTCGTATTGCAAACATACTCTTTTTTTCCCCCGCTCGTGCGAGGACGGGGCGGACCGTGTGGAGATGGGCATTTGAGGTGGGGCCGGGAGGAACGGGCCTTCGTTACCCTATTTTTTCGGTAAACGGGACGGAAGAAGGTGCCGACATCCGTATTTTGCGCGGGCCGGGCCGGGCTTCTTTGGGCCCGGTCCGTGGGAGCGAACCGGGAGACGGGGGGAGGAGCGGGCGTGGTTGGCGAAGGAATAAAGTGGGGGAAGTATTTCGGGTGCGATCATACCAGCACTAATGCACCGGATCCCATCAGAACTCCGCAGTTAAGCGTACTTGGGCGAGAGTAGTACTAGGATAGGTGACCCCCTGGGAAGTCCTCGTGTTGCACCCCTTTTTGGCTCGCCGTCGTGCTTTTTAGTGGCCGTTGGGAGTACTCGTATTGCAAACTTACTCTTTTTTTCCCCGCTCGTGCGAGGACGGGGCGGACCGTGTGGAGATGGGCATTTGAGGTGGGGCCGGGAGGAACGGGCCTTCGTTACCCTATTTTTTCGGTAAACGGGACGGAAGAAGGTGCCGACATCCGTATTTTGCGCGGGCCGGGCCGGGCCTCTTTGGGCCCGGTCCGTGGGAGCGAACCGGGAGACGGAGGGAGGAGCGGGCGTGGTTGGCGATGGCATAAAGGAATAAAGTGGGGGAAGTATTTCGGGTGCGATCATACCAGCACTAATGCACCGAATCCCATCAAAACTCCGCAGTTAAGCGTGCTTGGGCGAGAGTAGTACTAGGATAGGTGACCCCCTGGGAAGTCCTCGTGTTGCACCCCTTTTTGGCTCGCCGTCGTGCTTTTTAGTGGCCGTTGGGAGTACTCGTATTGCAAACTTACTCTTTTTTCCCCCCGCTCGTGCGAGGACGGGGCGGACCGTGTGGAGATGGGCATTTGAGGTGGGGCCGGGAGGAACGGGCCTTCGTTACCCAATTTTTCCGGTAAACGGGACGGAAGAAGGTGCCGACATCCGTATTTTGAGCGGGCCGGGCCGGGCTTATTTGGGCCCGGTCCGTTGGAGCGAACCGGGAGACGGGGGGAGGAGCGGGCGTGGTTGGCGAAGGCATAAAGGAATAAAGTGGGGGAAGTATTTCGGGTGCGATCATACCAGCACTAATGCACCGGATCCCATCAGAACTCCGCAGTTAAGCATGCTTGGGCGAGAGTAGTACTAGGATGGGTGACCCCCTGGGAAGTCCTCGTGTTGCACCCTTTTTGGCTCGCCGTCGTGCTTTTTAGTGGCCGTTGGGAGTACTCGTATTGCAAAATTACTCTTTTTTTCCCCCGCTCGTGCGAGGACGGGGCAGACAGTGTGGAGATGAGCATTTGAAGTGGGGCCGGGAGGAACGGGCCTTCGTTACCTTATTTTTCCGGTAAACGGGACGGAAGAAGGTGCCGACATCCGTATTTTGCGCGGGCCGGGCCGGGCTTCTTTGGGCCCGGTCCGTGGGAGCGAACCGGGAGACGGGGGGAGGAGCGGGCGTGGTTGGCGATGGCCCAAAGGAATAAAGTGGGGGAAGTATTACGGGTGCGATCATACCAGCACTAATGCACCGAATCCCATCAGAACTCCGCAGTTAAGCGTGCTTGGGCGAGAGTAGTACTAGGATGGGTGACCCCCTGGGAAGTCCTCGTGTTGCACCCCTTTTTGGCTCGCCGTCGTGCTTTTTAGTGGCCGTTAGGAGTACTCGTATTGCAAACTTACTCTTTTTTTTCCCCGCTCGTGCGAGGACGGGGCGGACCGTGTGGAGATGGGCATTTGAGGTGGGGCCGGGAGGAACGGGCCTTCGTTACCCTATTTTTTCGGTAAACGGGACGGAAGAAGGTGCCGACATCCTTATTTTGCGCGGGCCGGACCGAGCTTTTTTGGGCCCGGTCCGTGGGAGAGAACCGGGAGACGAGGGGAGGAGCGGGCGTGGTTGGCGAAGGAATAAAGTGGGGGAAGTATTTCGGGTGCGATCATACCAGCACTAATGCACCGGATCCCATCAGAACTCCGCAGTTAAGCGTGCTTGGGCGAGAGTAGTACTAGGATGGGTGACCCCCTGAGAAGTCCTCGTGTTGCACCCCTTTTTGGCTCGCCGTCGTGCTTTTTAGTGGCCGTTGGGAGTATTCGTATTGCAAACTTACTCTTTTTTCCCCCCGCTCGTGCGAGGACGGGGCGGACCGTGTGGAGATGGGCATTTGAGGTGGGGCCGGGAGGAACGGGCCTTCGTTACCCTATTTTTCCGGTAAACAGGAGGGAAGAAGGTGCCGACATCCGTATTTTGCGCGGGCCGGGCCGGGCTTATTTGGGCCCGGTCCGTGGGAGCGAACCGGGAGACGGGGGGAGGAGCGGGCGTGGTTGGCGAAGGCATAAAGGAATAAAGTGGGGGAAGTATTTCGGGTGCGATCATACCAGCACTAATGCACCCGATCCCATCAGAACTCCGCAGTTAAGCATGCTTGGGCGAGAGTAGTACTAGGATGGGTGACCCCCTGGGAAGTCCTCGTGTTGCACCCCTTTTTGGCTCGCCGTCGTGCTTTTTAGTGGCCGTTGGGAGTACTCGTATTGCAAACTTACTCTTTTTTTCCCCCGCTCGTGCGAGGACGGGGCGGACCGTGTGGAGATGAGCATTTGAAGTGGGGCCGGGAGGAACGGGACTTCGTTACCCTATTTTTCCGGTAAACGGGACGGAAGAAGGTGCCGACATCCGTATTTTGCGCGGGCCGGGTCGGGCTTCTTTGGGCCCGGTCCGTGGGAGCGAACCGGGAGACGGGGGGAGGAGCGGGTGTGGTTGGCGAAAGCATAAAGGAATAAATGGGGGAAGTATTTCCGGTGCGATCATACCAACACAAATGCACCGGATCCCATCAGAACTCCGCAGTTGAGCGTGCTTGGGCGAGAGTAGTACTAGGATGGGTGACCCCCTGGGAAGTCCTCGTGTTGCACCCCTTTTTGGCTCGCCGTCGTGCTTTTTAGTGGTCGTTGGGAGTACTCGTATTGCAAAATTACTCTTTTTTTTCCCCGCTCGTGCGAGGACGGGGCGGACCGTGTGGAGATGAGCATTTGAAGTGGGGCCGGGAGGAACGGGCCTTCGTTACCCTATTTTTCCGGTAAACGGGACGGAAGAAGGTTCCGACATCCGTATTTTGCGCTGGCCGGGCTGGGCTTCTTTGGGCCCGGTCCGTCGGAGCGAACCTGGAGACGGGGGGAGGAGCGGGCGTGGTTGGCGAAGGCATAAAGAAATAAAGTGGGGGAAGTATTTCGGGTGCGATCATACTAGCACTAATGCACCCGATCCCATTAGAACTCCGCAGTTAAGCATGCTTGGGCGAGAGTAGTACTAGGATGGGTGACCCCCTGGGAAGTCCTCGTGTTGCACCCCTTTTTGGCTCGCTGTCGTGCTTTTTAGTGGCCGTTGGGAGTACTCGTATTGCAAATTTACTCTTTTTTTCCCCGCTCGTGCGAGGACGGGGCGGACCGTGTGGAGATGGGCATTTGAGGTGGGGCCGGGAGGAACGGGCCTTCGTTACCCTATTTTTTTCGGTAAACGGGAGGGAAGAAGGTGCCGACATCCATATTTTGCGCGGGCCGGGCCGGGCTTATTTGGGCCCGGTCCGTGGGAGCGAACCGGGAGACGGGGGGAGGAGCGGGCGTGGTTGGCGAAGGCATAAAGGAATAAAGTGGGGGAAGTATTTCGGGTGCGATCATACCAGCACTAATGCACCGGATCCCATCAGAACTCCGCAGTTAAGCGTGCTTGGGCGAGAGTAGTACTAGGATGGGTGACCCCCTGGGTAGTCCTCGTGTTGCACCCCTTTTTGGCTCGCCGTCGTGCTTTTTAGTGGCCGTTGGGAGTACTCGTATTGCAAACTTACTCTTTTTTTTTCCCCGCTCGTGCGAGGACGGGGCGGACCGTGTGGAGATGGGCATTTGAGGTGGGGCCGGGAGGAACGGGCCTTTGTTACCCTATTTTTCCGGTAAACAGGACGGAAGAAGGTGCCGACATCCGTATTTTGCGCTGGCCGGGCTGGGCTTCTTTGGGCCCGGTCCGTGGGAGCGAACCGGGAGACGGGGGGAGGAGCGGGCGTGGTTGGCGAAGGCATAAAGGAATAAAGTGGGGGAAGTATTTCGGGTGCGATCATACCAGCACTAATGCACCGGATCCCATCAGAACTCCGCAGTTAAGCGTGCTTGGGCGAGAGTAGTACTAGGATGGGTGACCCCCTGGGAAGTCCTCGTGTTGCACCCCTTTTTGGCTCGTTGTCGTGCTTTTTAGTGGCCGTTGGGAGTACTCGTATTGCAAACTTACTCTTTTTTTCCCCCGCTCGTGCGAGGACGGGGCGGACCGTGTGGAGATGGGCATTTGAGGTGGGGCCGGGAGGAACGGGCCTTCGTTACCCTATTTTTTCGGTAAACGGGACGGAAGAAGGTGCCGACATCCGTATTTTGCGCGGGCCGGGCCGGGCTTCTTTGGGCCCGGTCCGTGGGAGCGAACCGGGAGACGGGGGGAGGAGCGGGCGTGGTTGGCGAAGGAATAAAGTGGGGGAAGTATTTCGGGTGCGATCATACCAGCACTAATGCACCGGATCCCATCAGAACTCCGCAGTTAAGCGTGCTTGGGCGAGAGTAGTACTAGGATGGGTGACCCCTGGGAAGTCCTCGTGTTGCACCCCTTTTTGGCTCGCCGTCGTGCTTTTTAGTGGCCGTTGGAAGTACTCGTATTGCAAACTTACTCTTTTTCCCCCCGCTCGTGTGAGGACGGGGAGGACCGTGTGGAGATGGGCATTTGAGTTGGGGCCGGGAGGAACGGGCCTTCGTTACCTTATTTTTCTGCTAAACGGGACGGAAGAAGGCGCCGACATCCGTATTTTGCGCGGGCCGGGCCGGGCTTCTTTGGGCCCGGTCCGTGGGAGCGAACCGGGAGACGGGGGGAGGAGCGGGCGTGGTTGGCGAAGGCATAAAGGAATAAAATGGGGGAAGTATTTCGGGTGCGATCATACCAGCACTAATGCACCGGATCCCATCAAAACTCCGCAGTTAAACGTGCTTGGGCGAGAGTAGTACTAGGATGGGTGACCCCCTGGGAAGTCCTCGTGTTGCACCCCTTTTTGGCTCGCTGTCGTGCTTTTTAGTGGCCGTTGGGAGTACTCGTAGTGCAAACTTACTCTTTTTTTCCCCCCGCTCGTGCGAGGACGGGGCGGACCGTGTGGAGATGGGCATTTGAGTTGGGGCCGGGAGGAACGGGCCTTCGTTACCTTATTTTTCCGGTAAACGGGACGGAAGAAGGCGCCGACATCCGTATTTTGCGCGGGCCGGGCCGGGCTTCTTTGGGCCCGGTCCGTGGGAGCGAACCGGGAGACGGGGGGAGGAGCGGGCGTGGTTGGCGAAGGAATAAAGTGGGGGAAGTATTTTGGGTGCGATCATACCAGCACTAATGCACCGGATCCCATCAGAACTCCGCAGTTAAGCGTGCTTGGGCGAGAGTAGTACTAGGATGGGTGACCCCCTGGGAAGTTCTCGTGTTGCACCCCTTTTTGGCTCGCCGTCGTGGTTTTTAGTGGCCGTTGGGAGTACTCGTATTGCAAACTTACTCTTTTTTTTCCCCGCTCGTGCGAGGACGAGGCGGACCGTGTGGAGATGGGCATTTGAGTTGGGGCCGGGAGGAACGGGCCTTCGTTACCTTATTTTTCCGGTAAACGGGACGGAAGAAGGCGCCGACATCCGTATTTTGCGCGGGCCGGGCCGGGCTTCTTTGGGCCCGGTCCGTGGGAGCGAACCGGGAGACGGGGGGAGGAGCGGGCGTGGTTGGCGAAGGAATAAAGTGGGGGAAGTATTTTGGGTGCGATCATACCAGCACTAATGCACCGGATCCCATCAGAACTCCGCAGTTAAGCGTGCTTGGGCGAGAGTAGTACTAGGATGGGCGACCCCCTGGGAAGTTCTCGTGTTGCACCCCTTTTTGGCTCGCCGTCGTGGTTTTTAGTGGCCGTTGGGAGTACTCGTATTGCAAACTTACTCTTTTTTTCCCCCCGCTCGTGCGAGGACGAGGCGGACCGTGTGGAGATGGGCATTTGAGTTGGGGCAGGGAGGAACGGGCCTTCGTTACCTTATTTTTCCGGTAAACGGGACGGAAGAAGGCGCCGACATCCGTATTTTGCGCGGGCCGGGCCGGGCTTCTTTGGGCCCGGTCCGTGGGAGCGAACCGGGAGACGGGGGGAGGAGCGGGCGTGGTTGGCGAAGGCATAAAGGAATAAAGTGGGTTAAGTATTTCGGGTGCGATCATACCAGCACTAATGCACCGGATTCCATCAAAACTCCGCAGTTAAACGTGCTTGGGCGAGAGTAGTACTAGGATGGGTGACCCCCTGGGAAGTCCTCGTGTTGCACCCCTTTTTGGCTCGCTGTCGTGCTTTTTAGTGGCCGTTGGGAGTACTCGTATTGCAAACATACTCTTTTTTTTCCCCCGCTCGTGCGAGGACGGGGCGGACCGTGTGGAGATGGGCATTTGAGTTGGGGCCGGGAGGAACGGGCCTTCGTTACCTTATTTTTCCGGTAAACGGGACGGAAGAAGGCGCCGACATCCGTATTTTGCGCGGGCCGGGCCGGGCTTCTTTGGGCCCGGTCCGTGGGAGCGAACCGGGAGACGGGGGGAGGAGCGGGCGTGGTTGGCGAAGGAATAAAGTGGGGGAAGTATTTCGGGTGCGATCATACCAGCACTAATGCACCGGATCCCATCAGAACTCCGCAGTTAAGCGTGCTTGGGCGAGAGTAGTACTAGGATGGGTGACCCCTTGGGAAGTTCTCGTGTTGCACCCCTTTTTGGCTCGCTGTCGTGCTTTTTAGTGGCCGTTGGGAGTACTCGTATTGCAAACTTACTCTTTTTTCCCCCGCTCGTGCAAGGACGGGGCGGACCGTGAGGAACGGGCCTTCGTTACCCTATTTTTTCGGTAAACGGGACGGAAGAAGGTGCCGACATCCGTATTTTGCGCGGGCCGGGCCGGGGCTTCTTTGGGCCCGGTCCGTGGGAGCGAACCGGGAGACGGGGGGAAGAGAGGGCGTGGTTGGCGAAGGAATAAAGTGGGGGAAGTATTTCGGGTGCGATCATACCAGCACTAATGCACTGGATCCCATCAGAACTCCGCAGTTAAGCGTGCTTGGGCGAGAGTAGTACTAGGATGGGTGACCCCCGGGGAAGTCCTCGTGTTGCACCCCTTTTTGGCTCGCTGTCGTGCTTTTTAGTGGCCGTTGGGAGTACTCGTATTGCAAACTTACTCTTTTTTTTCCCCCGCTCGTGCGAGGACAGGGCGGACCGTGTGGAGATGGGCATTTGAGGTGGGGCCGGGAGGAACGGGCTTTCGTTACCCTATTTTTTCGGTAAACGGGACGGAAGAAGGTGCCGACATCCGTATTTTGCGCGGGCCGGGCCGGGCTTCTTTGGGCCCGGTCCGTGGGAGCGAACCGGGAGACGGGGGGAGGAGCGGGCGTGGTTGGCGAAGTAATAAAGTGGGGGAAGTATTTCGGGTGCGATCATACCAGCACTAATGCACCGGATCCCATCAGAACTCCGCAGTTAAGCGTGCTTGGGCGAGAGTAGTACTAGGATGGGTGACCCCTGGGAAGTCCTCGTGTTGTACCCCTTTTTGGCTCGCCGTCGTGCTTTTTAGTGGCCGTTGGGAGTACTCGTATTGCAAACTTACTCTTTTTTCCCCCCGCTCGTGCGAGGACGGGGAGGACCGTGTGGAGATGGGCATTTGAGTTGGGGCCGGGAGGAACGGGCCTTCGTTACCTTATTTTTCCGGTAAACGGGACGGAAGAAGGCGCCGACATCCGTATTTTGCGCGGGCCGGGCCGGGCTTCTTTGGGCCCGGTCCGTGGGAGCGAACTGGGAGACGGGGGGAGGAGCGGGCGTGGTTGGCGAAGGCATAAAGGAATAAAATGGGGGAAGTATTTCGGGTGCGATCATACCAGCACTAATGCACCGGATCCCATCAAAACTCCGCAGTTAAACGTGCTTGGGCGAGAGTAGTACTAGGATGGGTGACCCCCTGGGAAGTCCTCGTGTTGCACCCCTTTTTGGCTCGCTGTCGTGCTTTTTAGTGGCCGTTGGGAGTACTCGTAGTGCAAACTTACTCTTTTTTCCCCCCGCTCGTGCGAGGACGGGGCGGACCGTGTGGAGATGGGCATTTGAGTTGGGGCCGGGAGGAACGGGTCTTCGTTACCCTATTTTTCCGGTAAACGGGACGGAAGAAGGCGCCGACATCCGTATTTTGCGCGGGCCGGGCCGGGCTTCTTTGGGCCCGGTCCGTGGGAGCGAACCGGGAGACGGGGGGAGGAGCGGGCGTGGTTGGCGAAGGAATAAAGTGGGGGAAGTATTTTGGGTGCGATCATACCAGCACTAATGCACCGGATCCCATCAGAACTCCGCAGTTAAGCGTGCTTGGGCGAGAGTAGTACTAGGATGGGTGACCCCCTGGGAAGTTCTCGTGTTGCACCCCTTTTTGGCTCGCCGTCGTGGTTTTTAGTGGCCGTTGGGAGTACTCGTATTGCAAACTTACTCTTTTTTCCCCCCGCTCGTGCGAGGACGAGGCGGACCGTGTGGAGATGGGCATTTGAGTTGGGGCAGGGAGGAACGGGCCTTCGTTACCTTATTTTTCCGGTAAACAGGACGGAAGAAGGCGCCGACATCCGTATTTTGCGCAGGCCGGGCCGGGCTTCTTTGGGCCCGGTCCGTGGGAGCGAACCGGGAGACGGGGGGAGGAGCGGGCGTGGTTGGCGAAGGCATAAAGGAATAAAGTGGGGGAAGTATTTCGGGTGCGATCATACCAGCACTAATGCACCGGATCCCATCAAAACTCCGCAGTTAAACGTGCTTGGGCGAGAGTAGTACTAGGATGGGTGACCCCCTGGGAAGTCCTCGTGTTGCACCCCTTTTTGGCTCGCTGTCGTGCTTTTTAGTGGCCGTTGGGAGTACTCGTATTGCAAACATACTCTTTTTTTTCCCCCGCTCGTGCGAGGACGGGGCGGACCGTGTGGAGATGGGCATTTGAGTTGGGGCCGGGAGGAACGGGCCTTCGTTACCTTATTTTTCCGGTAAACGGGACGGAAGAAGGCGCCGACATCCGTATTTTGCGCGGGCCGGGCCGGGCTTCTTTGGGCCCGGTCCGTGGGAGCGAACCGGGAGACGGGGGGAGGAGCGGGCGTGGTTGGCGAAGGAATAAAGTGGGGGAAGTATTTCGGATGCGATCATACCAGCACTAATGCACCGGATCCCATCAGAACTCCGCAGTTAAGCGTGCTTGGGCGAGAGTAGTACTAGGATGGGTGACCCCTTGGGAAGTTCTCGTGTTGCACCCCTTTTTGGCTCGCTGTCGTGCTTTTTAGTGGCCGTTGGGAGTACTCGTATTGCAAACTTACTCTTTTTTCCCCCGCTCGTGCGAGGACGGGGCGGACCGTGAGGAACGGGCCTTCGTTACCCTATTTTTTCGGTAAACGGGACGGAAGAAGGTGCCGACATCCGTATTTTGCGCGGGCCGGGCCGGGGCTTCTTTGGGCCCGGTCCGTGGGAGCGAACCGGGAGACGGGGGGAAGAGCGGGCGTGGTTGGCGAAGGAATAAAGTGGGGGAAGTATTTCGGGTGCGATCATACCAGCACTAATGCACTGGATCCCATCAGAACTCCGCAGTTAAGCGTGCTTGGGCGAGAGTAGTACTAGGATGGGTGACCCCCGGGGAAGTCCTCGTGTTGCACCCCTTTTTGGCTCGCCGTCGTGCTTTTTAGTGGCCGTTGGGAGTACTCGTATTGCAAACTTACTCTTTTTTTTTCCCCGCTCGTGCGAGGACGGGGCGGACCGTGTGGAGATGAGCATTTGAAGTGGGGCCGGGAGGAACAGGACTTCGTTACCCTATTTTTCCGGTAAACGGGACGGAAGAAGGTGCCGACATCCGTATTTTGCGCGGGCCGGGTCGGGCTTCTTTGGGCCCGGTCCGTGGGAGCGAACCGGGAGACGGGAGGAGGAGCGGGCGTGGTTGGCGAAGGCATAAAGGAATAAAGTGGGGGAAGTATATCGGGTGCGATCATACCAGCACTAATGCACCGGATCCCATCAAATCTCCGCAGTTAAACGTGCTTGGGCGAGAGTAGTACTAGGATGGGTGACCCCCTGGGAAGTCCTCGTGTTGCACCCCTTTTTGGCTCGCTGTCGTGCTTTTTAGTGGCCGTTGGGAGTACTCGTATTGCAAACTTACTCTTTTTTTTCCCCGCTCGTGCGAGGACGGGGCGGACCGTGTGGAGATGGGCATTTGAGGTGGGGCCGGGAGGAACGGGCCTTCGTTACCCTATTTTTTCGGTAAACGGGACGGAAGAAGGTGCCGACATCCGTATTTTGCGCGGGCCGGGCCGGGCTTCTTTGGGCCCGGTCCGTGGGAGCGAACCGGGAGACGGGGGGAGGAGCGGGCGTGGTTGGCGAAGGAATAAAGTGGGGGAAGTATTTCGGGTGCGATCATACCAGCACTAATGCACCGGATCCCATCAGAACTCCGCAGTTAAGCGTGCTTGGGCGAGAGTAGTACTAGGATGGGTGACCCCCTGGGAAGTCCTCGTGTTGCACCCCTTTTTGGCTCGCCGTCGTGCTTTTTAGTGGCCGTTGGGAGTACTCGTATTGCAAACTTACTCTTTTTTTTCCCTTTCGTGCGAGGACGGGGCGGACCGTGTGGAGATGGGCATTTGAGGTGGGGCCGGGAGGAACGACCCTTTGTTACCCTATTTTTCCGGTAAACGGGACGGAAGAAGGTGCCGACATCCGTATTTTGCGCTGGCCGGGCTGGGCTTCTTTGGGCCCGGTCCGTCGGAGCGAACCTGGAGACGAGGGGAGGAGCGGGTGTGGTTGGCGAAGGCATAAAGAAATAAAGTGGGGGAAGTATTTCGGGTGCGATCATACCAGCACTAATGCACCGGATCCCATCAGAACTCCGCAGTTAAGCGTGCTTGGGCGAGAGTAGTACCAGGATGGGTGACACCCTGGGAAGTCCTCGTGTTGCACCCCTTTTTGGCTCGCCGTCGTGCTTTTTAGTTGCCGTTGGGAGTACTCGTATTGCAAACTTACTCTTTTTTTCCCCCGCTCGTGCGAGGCCGGGGCGGACCGTGTGGAGATGGGCATTTGAGGTGGGGCCGGGAGGAACGGGCCTTCGTTACCCTATTTTTTCGGTAAACGGGACGGAAGAAGGTGCCGACATCCGTATTTTGCGCGGGCCGGGCCGGGCTTCTTTGGGCCCGGTCCGTGGGAGCGAACCGGGAGACGGGGGGAGGAGCGGGCGTGGTTGGCGAAGGAATAAAGTGGGGGAAGTATTTCGGGTGCGATCATACCAGCACTAATGCACCGGATCCCATCAGAACTCCGCAGTTAAGCATGCTTGGGCGAGAGTAGTACTAGGATGGGTGACCCCCTGGGAAGTCCTCGTGTTGCACCCCTTTTTGGCTCGCCGTCGTGCTTTTTAGTGGCCGTTGGGAGTACTCGTATTGCAAAGTTACTCTTTTTTCCCCCCGCTCGTGCGAGGACGGGGCGGACCGTGTGGAGATGGGCATTTGAGTTGGGGCCGAGAGGAACGGGCCTTCGTTACCTTATTTTTCCGGTAAACGGGACGGAAGAAGGCGCCGACATCCGTATTTTGCGCGGGCCGGGCCGGGCTTCTTTGGGCCCGGTCCGTGGGAGCGAACCGGGAGACGGGGGGAGGAGCGGGCGTGGTTGGCGAAGGCATAAAGGAATAAAGTGGGGGAAGTATTTCGGGTGCGATCATACCAGCACTAATGCACCGGATCCCATCAAAACTCCGCAGTTAAACGTGCTTGGGCGAGAGTAGTACTAGGATGGGTGACCCCCTGGGAAGTCCTCGTGTTGCACCCCTTTTTGGCTCGCTGTCGTGCTTTTTAGTGGCCGTTGGGAGTACTCGTATTGCAAACATACTCTTTTTTTTCCCCCGCTCGTGCGAGGACGGGGCGGACCGTGTGGAGATGGGCATTTGAGTTGGGGCCGGGAGGAACGGGCCTTCGTTACCTTATTTTTCCGGTAAACGGGACGGAAGAAGGCGCCGACATCCGTATTTTGCGCGGGCCGGGCCGGGCTTCTTTGGGCCCGGTCCGTGGGAGCGAACCGGGAGACGGGGGGAGGAGCGGGCGTGGTTGGCGAAGGAATAAAGTGGGGGAAGTATTTCGGGTGCGATCATACCAGCACTAATGCACCGGATCCCATCAGAACTCCGCAGTTAAGCGTGCTTGGGCGAGAGTAGTACTAGGATGGGTGACCCCTTGGGAAGTTCTCGTGTTGCACCCCTTTTTGGCTCGCTGTCGTGCTTTTTAGTGGCCGTTGGGAGTACTCGTATTGCAAACTTACTCTTTTTTCCCCCGCTCGTGCGAGGACGGGGCGGACCGTGAGGAACGGGCCTTCGTTACCCTATTTTTTCGGTAAACGGGACGGAAGAAGGTGCCGACATCCGTATTTTGCGCGGGCCGGGCCGGGGCTTTTTTGGGCCCGGTCCGTGGGAGCGAACCGGGAGACGGGGGGAAGAGCTGGCGTGGTTGGCGAAGGAATAAAGTGGGGGAAGTATTTCGGGTGCGATCATACCAGCACTAATGCACTGGATCCCATCAGAACTCCGCAGTTAAGCGTGCTTGGGCGAGAGTAGTACTAGGATGGGTGACCCCCGGGGAAGTCCTCGTGTTGCACCCCTTTTTGGCTCGCCGTCGTGCTTTTTAGTGGCCGTTGGGAGTACTCGTATTGCAAACTTACTCTTTTTTTTCCCCGCTCGTGCGAGGACGGGGCGGACCGTGTGGAGATGAGCATTTGAAGTGGGGCCGGGAGGAACAGGACTTCGTTACCCTATTTTTCCGGTAAACGGGACGGAAGAAGGTGCCGACATCCGTATTTTGCGCGGGCCGGGTCGGGCTTCTTTGGGCCCGGTCCGTGGGAGCGAACCGGGAGACGGGAGGAGGAGCGGGCGTGGTTGGCGAAGGCATAAAGGAATAAAGTGGGGGAAGTATATCGGGTGCGATCATACCAGCACTAATGCACCAGATCCCATCAAATCTCCGCAGTTAAACGTGCTTGGGCGAGAGTAGTACTAGGATGGGTGACCCCCTGGGAAGTCCTCGTGTTGCACCCCTTTTTGGCTCGCTGTCGTGCTTTTTAGTGGCCGTTGGGAGTACTCGTATTGCAAACTTACTCTTTTTTTTCCCCGCTCGTGCGAGGACGGGGCGGACCGTGTGGAGATGGGCATTTGAGGTGGGGCCGGGAGGAACGGGCCTTCGTTACCCTATTTTTTCGGTAAACGGGACGGAAGAAGGTGCCGACATCCGTATTTTGCGCGGGCCGGGCCGGGCTTCTTTGGGCCCGGTCCGTGGGAGCGAACCGGGAGACGGGGGGAGGAGCGGGCGTGGTTGGCGAAGGAATAAAGTGGGGGAAGTATTTCGGGTGCGATCATACCAGCACTAATGCACCGGATCCCATCAGAACTCCGCAGTTAAGCGTGCTTGGGCGAGAGTAGTACTAGGATGGGTGACCCCCTGGGAAGTCCTCGTGTTGCACCCCTTTTTGGCTCGCCGTCGTGCTTTTTAGTGGCCGTTGGGAGTACTCGTATTGCAAACTTACTCTTTTTTTTCCCTTTCGTGCGAGGACGGGGCGGACCGTGTGGAGATGGGCATTTGAGGTGGGGCCGGGAGGAACGACCCTTTGTTACCCTATTTTTCCGGTAAACGGGACGGAAGAAGGTGCCGACATCCGTATTTTGCGCTGGCCGGGCTGGGCTTCTTTGGGCCCGGTCCGTCGGAGCGAACCTGGAGACGAGGGGAGGAGCGGGTGTGGTTGGCGAAGGCATAAAGAAATAAAGTGGGGGAAGTATTTCGGGTGCGATCATACCAGCACTAATGCACCGGATCCCATCAGAACTCCGCAGTTAAGCGTGCTTGGGCGAGAGTAGTACCAGGATGGGTGACACCCTGGGAAGTCCTCGTGTTGCACCCCTTTTTGGCTCGCCGTCGTGCTTTTTAGTTGCCGTTGGGAGTACTCGTATTGCAAACTTACTCTTTTTTCCCCCCGCTCGTGCGAGGCCGGGGCGGACCGTGTGGAGATGGGCATTTGAGGTGGGGCCGGGAGGAACGGGCCTTCGTTACCCTATTTTTTCGGTAAACGGGACGGAAGAAGGTGCCGACATCCGTATTTTGCGCGGGCCGGGCCGGGCTTCTTTGGGCCCGGTCCGTGGGAGCGAACCGGGAGACGGGGGGAGGAGCGGGCGTGGTTGGCGAAGGAATAAAGTGGGGGAAGTATTTCGGGTGCGATCATACCAGCACTAATGCACCGGATCCCATCAGAACTCCGCAGTTAAGCATGCTTGGGCGAGAGTAGTACTAGGATGGGTGACCCCCTGGGAAGTCCTCGTGTTGCACCCCTTTTTGGCTCGCCGTCGTGCTTTTTAGTGGCCGTTGGGAGTACTCGTATTGCAAACTTACTCTTTTTTCCCCCCGCTCGTGCGAGGACGGGGCGGACCGTGTGGAGATGGGCATTTGAGTTGGGGCCGAGAGGAACGGGCCTTCGTTACCTTATTTTTCCGGTAAACGGGACGGAAGAAGGCGCCGACATCCGTATTTTGCGCGGGCCGGGCCGGGCTTCTTTGGGCCCGGTCCGTGGGAGCGAACCGGGAGACGGGGGGAGGAGCGGGCGTGGTTGGCGAAGGCATAAAGGAATAAAGTGGGGGAAGTATTTCGGGTGCGATCATACCAGCACTAATGCACCGGATCCCATCAAAACTCCGCAGTTAAACGTGCTTGGGCGAGAGTAGTACTAGGATGGGTGACCCCCTGGGAAGTCCTCGTGTTGCACCCCTTTTTGGCTCGCTGTCGTGCTTTTTAGTGGCCGTTGGGAGTACTCGTATTGCAAACATACTCTTTTTTTTCCCCCGCTCGTGCGAGGACGGGGCGGACCGTGTGGAGATGGGCATTTGAGTTGGGGCCGGGAGGAACGGGCCTTCGTTACCTTATTTTTCCGGTAAACGGGGCGGAAGAAGGCGCCGACATCCGTATTTTGCGCGGGCCGGGCCGGGCTTCTTTGGGCCCGGTCCGTGGGAGCGAACCGGGAGACGGGGGGAGGAGCGGGCGTGGTTGGCGAAGGAATAAAGTGGGGGAAGTATTTCGGGTGCGATCATACCAGCACTAATGCACCGGATCCCATCAGAACTCCGCAGTTAAGCGTGCTTGGGCGAGAGTAGTACTAGGATGGGTGACCCCTTGGGAAGTTCTCGTGTTGCACCCCTTTTTGGCTCGCTGTCGTGCTTTTTAGTGGCCGTTGGGAGTACTCGTATTGCAAACTTACTCTTTTTTCCCCCGCTCGTGCGAGGACGGGGCGGACCGTGAGGAACGGGCCTTCGTTACCCTATTTTTTCGGTAAACGGGACGGAAGAAGGTGCCGACATCCGTATTTTGCGCGGGCCGGGCCGGGGCTTCTTTGGGCCCGGTCCGTGGGAGCGAACCGGGAGACGGGGGGAAGAGCGGGCGTGGTTGGCGAAGGAATAAAGTGGGGGAAGTATTTCGGGTGCGATCATACCAGCACTAATGCACTGGATCCCATCAGAACTCCGCAGTTAAGCGTGCTTGGGCGAGAGTAGTACTAGGATGGGTGACCCCCGGGGAAGTCCTCGTGTTGCACCCCTTTTTGGCTCGCCGTCGTGCTTTTTAGTGGCCGTTGGGAGTACTCGTATTGCAAACTTACTCTTTTTTTTCCCCGCTCGTGCGAGGACGGGGCGGACCGTGTGGAGATGAGCATTTGAAGTGGGGCCGGGAGGAACAGGACTTCGTTACCCTATTTTTCCGGTAAACGGGACGGAAGAAGGTGCCGACATCCGTATTTTGCGCGGGCCGGGTCGGGCTTCTTTGGGCCCGGTCCGTGGGAGCGAACCGGGAGACGGGAGGAGGAGCGGGCGTGGTTGGCGAAGGCATAAAGGAATAAAGTGGGGGAAGTATATCGGGTGCGATCATACCAGCACTAATGCACCAGATCCCATCAAATCTCCGCAGTTAAACGTGCTTGGGCGAGAGTAGTACTAGGATGGGTGACCCCCTGGGAAGTCCTCGTGTTGCACCCCTTTTTGGCTCGCTGTCGTGCTTTTTAGTGGCCGTTGGGAGTACTCGTATTGCAAACTTACTCTTTTTTTTCCCCGCTCGTGCGAGGACGGGGCGGACCGTGTGGAGATGGGCATTTGAGGTGGGGCCGGGAGGAACGGGCCTTCGTTACCCTATTTTTTCGGTAAACGGGACGGAAGAAGGTGCCGACATCCGTATTTTGCGCGGGCCGGGCCGGGCTTCTTTGGGCCCGGTCCGTGGGAGCGAACCGGGAGACGGGGGGAGGAGCGGGCGTGGTTGGCGAAGGAATAAAGTGGGGGAAGTATTTCGGGTGCGATCATACCAGCACTAATGCACCGGATCCCATCAGAACTCCGCAGTTAAGCGTGCTTGGGCGAGAGTAGTACTAGGATGGGTGACCCCCTGGGAAGTCCTCGTGTTGCACCCCTTTTTGGCTCGCCGTCGTGCTTTTTAGTGGCCGTTGGGAGTACTCGTATTGCAAACTTACTCTTTTTTTTCCCTTTCGTGCGAGGACGGGGCGGACCGTGTGGAGATGGGCATTTGAGGTGGGGCCGGGAGGAACGACCCTTTGTTACCCTATTTTTCCGGTAAACGGGACGGAAGAAGGTGCCGACATCCGTATTTTGCGCTGGCCGGGCTGGGCTTCTTTGGGCCCGGTCCGTCGGAGCGAACCTGGAGACGAGGGGAGGAGCGGGTGTGGTTGGCGAAGGCATAAAGAAATAAAGTGGGGGAAGTATTTCGGGTGCGATCATACCAGCACTAATGCACCGGATCCCATCAGAACTCCGCAGTTAAGCGTGCTTGGGCGAGAGTAGTACCAGGATGGGTGACACCCTGGGAAGTCCTCGTGTTGCACCCCTTTTTGGCTCGCCGTCGTGCTTTTTAGTTGCCGTTGGGAGTACTCGTATTGCAAACTTACTCTTTTTTCCCCCGCTCGTGCGAGGCCGGGGCGGACCGTGTGGAGATGGGCATTTGAGGTGGGGCCGGGAGGAACGGGCCTTCGTTACCCTATTTTTTCGGTAAACGGGACGGAAGAAGGTGCCGACATCCGTATTTTGCGCGGGCCGGGCCGGGCTTCTTTGGGCCCGGTCCGTGGGAGCGAACCGGGAGACGGGGGGAGGAGCGGGCGTGGTTGGCGAAGGAATAAAGTGGGGGAAGTATTTCGGGTGCGATCATACCAGCACTAATGCACCGGATCCCATCAGAACTCCGCAGTTAAGCATGCTTGGGCGAGAGTAGTACTAGGATGGGTGACCCCCTGGGAAGTCCTCGTGTTGCACCCCTTTTTGGCTCGCCGTCGTGCTTTTTAGTGGCCGTTGGGAGTACTCGTATTGCAAACTTACTCTTTTTTCCCCCCGCTCGTGCGAGGACGGGGCGGACCGTGTGGAGATGGGCATTTGAGTTGGGGCCGAGAGGAACGGGCCTTCGTTACCTTATTTTTCCGGTAAACGGGACGGAAGAAGGCGCCGACATCCGTATTTTGCGCGGGCCGGGCCGGGCTTCTTTGGGCCCGGTCCGTGGGAGCGAACCGGGAGACGGGGGGAGGAGCGGGCGTGGTTGGCGAAGGCATAAAGGAATAAAGTGGGGGAAGTATTTCGGGTGCGATCATACCAGCACTAATGCACCGGATCCCATCAAAACTCCGCAGTTAAACGTGCTTGGGCGAGAGTAGTACTAGGATGGGTGACCCCCTGGGAAGTCCTCGTGTTGCACCACTTTTTGGCTCGCTGTCGTGCGTTTTAGTGGCCGTTGGGAGTACTCGTATTGCAAACTTACTCTTTTTTTTCCCCGCTCGTGCGAGGACGGGGCGGACCGTGTGGAGATGGGCATTTGAGGTGGGGCCGGGAGGAACGGGCCTTCGTTACCCTATTTTTTTCGGTAAACGGGACGGAAGAAGGTGCCGACATCCGTATTTTGCGCGGGCCGGGCCGGGCTTCTTTGGGCCCGGTCCGTGGGAGCGAACCGGGAGACGGGGGGAGGAGCGGGCGTGGTTGGCGAAGGAATAAAGTGGGGGAAGTATTTCGGGTGCGATCATACCAGCACTAATGCACCGAATCCCATCAGAACTCCGCAGTTAAGCGTGCTTGGGGCGAGAGTAGTACTAGGATGGGTGACCCCCTGGGAAGTCCTCGTGTTGCACCCCTTTTTGGCTCGCCGTCGTGCTTTTTAGTGGCCGTTGGGAGTACTCGTATTGCAAACTTACTCTTTTTTTTCCCTTTCGTGCGAGGACGGGGCGGACCGTGTGGAGATGGGCATTTGAGGTGGGGCCGGGAGGAACGACCCTTTGTTACCCTATTTTTCCGGTAAACGGGACGGAAGAAGGTGCCGACATCCGTATTTTGCGCTGGCCGGGCTGGGCTTCTTTGGGCCCGGTCCGTCGGAGCGAACCTGGAGACGAGGGGAGGAGCGGGCGTGGTTGGCGAAGGCATAAAGAAATAAAGTGGGGGAAGTATTTCGGGTGCGATCATACCAGCACTAATGCACCGGATCCCATCAGAACTCCGCAGTTAAGCGTGCTTGGGCGAGAGTAGTACCAGGATGGGTGACACCCTGGGAAGTCCTCGTGTTGCACCCCTTTTTGGCTCGCCGTCGTGCTTTTTAGTTGCCGTTGGGAGTACTCGTATTGCAAACTTACTCTTTTTTTCCCCCGCTCGTGCGAGGCCGGGGCGGACCGTGTGGAGATGGGCATTTGAGGTGGGGCCGGGAGGAACGGGCCTTCGTTACCCTATTTTTTCGGTAAACGGGACGGAAGAAGGTGCCGACATCCGTATTTTGCGCGGGCCGGGCCGGGCTTCTTTGGGCCCGGTCCGTGGGAGCGAACCGGGAGACGGGGGGAGGAGCGGGCGTGGTTGGCGAAGGAATAAAGTGGGGGAAGTATTTCGGGTGCGATCATACCAGCACTAATGCACCGGATCCCATCATAACTCCGCAGTTAAGCATGCTTGGGCGAGAGTAGTACTAGGATGGGTGACCCCCTGGGAAGTCCTCGTGTTGCACCCCTTTTTGGCTCGCCGTCGTGCTTTTTAGTGGCCGTTGGGAGTACTCGTATTGCAAACTTACTCTTTTTTCCCCCCGCTCGTGCGAGGACGGGGCGGACCGTGTGGAGATGGGCATTTGAGTTGGGGCCGAGAGGAACGGGCCTTCGTTACCTTATTTTTCCGGTAAACGGGACGGAAGAAGGCGCCGACATCCGTATTTTGCGCGGGCCGGGCCGGGCTTCTTTGGGCCCGGTCCGTGGGAGCGAACCGGGAGACGGGGGGAGGAGCGGGCGTGGTTGGCGAAGGCATAAAGGAATAAAGTGGGGGAAGTATTTCTGGTGCGATCATACCAGCACTAATGCACCGGATCCCATCAAAACTCCGCAGTTAAACGTGCTTGGGCGAGAGTAGTACTAGGACGGGTGACCCCCTGGGAAGTCCTCGTGTTGCACCACTTTTTGGCTCGCTGTCGTGCTTTTTAGTGGCCGTTGGGAGTACTCGTATTGCAAACTTACTCTTTTTTTTCCCCGCTCGTGCGAGGACGGGGCGGACCGTGTGGAGATGGGCATTTGAGGTGGGGCCGGGAGGAACGGGCCTTCGTTACCCTATTTTTTTCGGTAAACGGGACGGAAGAAGGTGCCGACATCCGTATTTTGCGCGGGCCGGGCCGGGCTTCTTTGGGCCCGGTCCGTGGGAGCGAACCGGGAGACGGGGGGAGGAGCGGGCGTGGTTGGCGAAGGAATAAAGTGGGGGAAGTATTTTGGGTGCGATCATACCAGCACTAATGCACCGGATCCCATCAGAACTCCGCAGTTAAGCGTGCTTGGGCGAGAGTAGTACTAGGATGGGCGACCCCCTGGGAAGTTCTCGTGTTGCACCCCTTTTTGGCTCGCCGTCGTGGTTTTTAGTGGCCGTTGGGAGTACTCGTATTGCAAACTTACTCTTTTTTTCCCCCCGCTCGTGCGAGGACGAGGCGGACCGTGTGGAGATGGGCATTTGAGTTGGGGCAGGGAGGAACGGGCCTTCGTTACCTTATTTTTCCGGTAAACGGGACGGAAGAAGGCGCCGACATCCGTATTTTGCGCGGGCCGGGCCGGGCTTCTTTGGGCCCGGTCCGTGGGAGCGAACCGGGAGACGGGGGGAGGAGCGGGCGTGGTTGGCGAAGGAATAAAGTGGGGGAAGTATTTCGGGTGCGATCATACCAGCACTAATGCACCGGATCCCATCAGAACTCCGCAGTTAAGCGTGCTTGGGCGAGAGTAGTACTAGGATGGGTGACCCCCTGGGAAGTCCTCCTGTTGCACCCCTTTTTGGCTCGCCGTCGTGCTTTTTAGTGGCCGTTGGGAGTACTCGTATTGCAAACTTACTCTTTTTTTTCCCCCGCTCGTGCGAGGACGGGGTGGACCGTGTGGAGATGGGCATTTGAGGTGGGGCCGGGAGGAAAGGGCCTTCGTTACCCTATTTTTCCGGTAAACGGGACGGAAGAAGGTGCCGACATCCGTATTTTGCGCGGGCCGGGCCGGGCTTCTTTGGGCCCGGTCCGTGAGAGCGAACCGGGAGACGGGGGGAGGAGCGGGCGTGGTTGGCGATGGCATAAAGGAATAAAGTTGGGGAAGTATTTCGGGTGCGATCATACCAGCACTAATGCACCGAATCCCATCAGGACTCCGCAGTTAAGCGTGCTTGGGCGAGAGTAGTACTAGGATGGGTGACCCCCTAGGAAGTCCTCCTGTTGCACCCCTTTTTGGCTCGCCGTCGTGCTTTTTAGTGGCCGTTGGGAGTACTCGTATTGCAAACTTACTCTTTTTTCCCCCGCTCGTGCGAGGACGGGGCGGACCGTGTGGAGATGGGCAATTGAGGTGGGGCCGGGAGGAACGGGCCTTCGTTACCCTATTTTTCCGGTAAACGGGACGGAAGAAGGTGCCGACATCCGTATTTTGCGCGGGCCGGGCCGGGCTTATTTGGGCCCGGTCCGTGGGAGCGAACCGGGAGACGGGGGGAGGAGCGGGCGTGGTTGGCGAAGGCATAAAGGAATAAAGTGGGGGAAGTATTTCGGGTGAGATCATACCAGCACTAATGCACCGGATCCCATCAGAACTCCGCAGTTAAGCGTGCTTGGGCGAGAGTAGTTCTAGGATGGGTGACCCCCTGGGTAGTCCTCGTGTTGCACCCCTTTTTGGCTCGCCGTCGTGCTTTTTAGTGGCCGTTGGGAGTACTCGTATTGCAAACTTACACTTTTTCCCCCCCGCTCGTGCGAGGACGGGGCGGACCGTGTGGAGATGGGCATTTGAGTTGGGGCCGGGAGGAACGGGCCTTCGTTACCTTATTTTTCCGGTAAACGGGACGGAAGAAGGCGCCGACATCCGTATTTTGCGCGGGCCGGGCCGGGCTTCTTTGGGCCCGGTCCGTGGGAGCGAACCGGGAGACGGGGGGAGGAGCGGGCGTGGTTGGCGAAGGCATAAAGGAATAAAGTGGGGGAAGTATTTCGGGTGCGATCATACCAGCACTAATGCACCGGATCCCATCAAAACTCCGCAGTTAAACGTGCTTGGGCGAGAGTAGTACTAGGATGGGTGACCCCCTGGGAAGTCCTCGTGTTGCACCCCTTTTTGGCTCGCTGTCGTGCTTTTTAGTGGCCGTTGGGAGTACTCGTATTGCAAACTTACTCTTTTTTTTCCCCACTCGTGCGAGGACGGGGCGGACCGTGTGGAGATGGGCATTTGAGGTGGGGCCGGGAGGAACGGGCCTTCGTTACCCTATTTTTTCAGTAAACGGGACGGAAGAAGGTGCCGACATCCGTATTTTGCGCGGGCCGGGCTAGGCTTCTTTGGGCCCGGTCCGTGGGAGCGAACCGGGAGACGGGGGGAGGAGCGGGCGTGGTTGGCGAAGGAATAAAGTGGGGGAAGTATTTCGGGTGCGATCATACCAGCACTAATGCACCGGATCCCATCAAAACTCCGCAGTTATGCGTGCTTGGGCGAGACTAGTACTAGGATGGGTGACCCCCTGGTAAGTCCTCGTGTTGCACCCCTTTTTGGCTCGCTGTCGTGCTTTTAAGTGGCCGTTGGGAGTACTCGTATTGCAAACTTACTCTTTTTTTTTCCCGCTCGTGCGAGGACGGGGCGGACCGTGTGGAGATGAGCATTTGAGGTGGGGCCGGGAGGAACGGGCCTTCGTTACCCTATTTTTCCGGTAAACGGGACTGAAGAAGGTGCCGACATCCGTATTTTGCGCGGGCCGGGCCGGGCTTCTTTGGGCCCGGTCCGTGGGAGCGAACCGGGAGACGGGGGGAGGAGCGGGCGTGGTTGGCGATGGCATAAAGGAATAAAGTGGGGGAAGTATTTCGGGTGCGATCATACCAGCACTAATGCACCGAATCCCATCAGAACTCCGCAATTAAGCGTGCTTGGGCGAGAGTAGTACTAGGATGGGTGACCCCCTGGGAAGTCCTCGTGTTGCACCCCTTTTTGGCTCGCCGTCGTGCTTTTTAGTGGCCGTTGGGAGTACTCGTATTGCAAACTTACTCTTTTTCCCCCCCGCTCGTGCGAGGACGGGGTGGACCATGTGGAGATGGGCATTTGAGGTGGGGCCGGGAGGAACGGGCCTTCGTTACCCTATTTTTTCGGTAAACGGGACGGAAGAAGGTGCCGACATCCGTATTTTGCGCGGGCCGGGTCGGGCTTCTTTGGGCCCGGTCCGTGGGAGCGAACCGGGAGACGGGGGGAGGAGCGGGCGTGGTTGGCGATGGCATAAAGGAATAAAGTGGGGGAAGTATTTCGGGTGCGATCATACCAGCACTAATGCACCAGATCCCATCAGAACTCCGCAGTTAAGCGTGCTTGGGCGAGAGTAGTACTAGGATGGGTGACCCCCTGGGAAGTCCTCGTGTTGCACCCCTTTTTGGCTCGCCGTCGTGCTTTTTAGTGGCCGTTGGGAGTACTCGTATTGCAAACTTACTCTTTTTCCCCCCCGCTCGTGCGAGGACGGGGTGGACCATGTGGAGATGGGCATTTGAGGTGGGGCCGGGAGGAACGGGCCTTCGTTACCCTATTTTTTCGGTAAACGGGACGGAAGAAGGTGCCGACATCCGTATTTTGCGCGGGCCGGGTCGGGCTTCTTTGGGCCCGGTCCGTGGGAGCGAACCGGGAGACGGGGGGAGGAGCGGGCGTGGTTGGCGATGGCATAAAGGAATAAAGTGGGGGAAGTATTTCGGGTGCGATCATACCAGCACTAATGCACCAGATCCCATCAGAACTCCGCAGTTAAGCGTGCTTGGGCGAGAGTAGTACTAGGATGGGTGACCCCCTGGGAAGTCCTCGTGTTGCACCCCTTTTTGGCTCGCCGTCGTGCTTTTTAGTGGCCGTTGGGAGTACTCGTATTGCAAACTTACTCTTTTTTTTCCCCGCTCGTGCGAGGACGGGGCGGACCGTGTGGAGATGGGCATTTGAGGTGGGGCCGGGAGGAACGGGCCTTCGTTACCCTATTTTTCCGGTAAACGGGACGGAAGAAGGTGCCGACATCCGTATTTTGCGCGGGCCGGGTCGGGCTTATTTGGGCCCGGTCCGTGGGAGCGAACCAGGAGACGGGGGGAAGAGCGGGCGTGGTTGGCGAAGGCATAAAGGAATAAAGTGGGGGAAGTATTTCGGGTGCGATCATACCAGCACTAGTGCACCGGATCCCATCAGAACTCCGCAGTTAAGCATGCTTGGGCGAGAGTAGTACTAGGATGGGTGACCCCTGGGAAGTCCTCGTGTTGCACCCCTTTTTGGCTCGCCGTCGTGCTTTTTAGTGGCCGTTGGGAGTACTCGTATTGCAAACTTACTCTTTTTTTTTCCCCGCTCGTGCGAGGACGGGGCGGACCGTGTGGAGATGAGCATTTGAAGTGGGGCCGGGAGGAACGGGACTTCGTTACCCTATTTTCCGGTAAACGGGACGGAAGAAGGTTCCGACATCCGTATTTTGCGCGGGCCGGGTCGGGCTTCTTTGGGCCCGGTCCGTGGGAGCGAACCGGGAGACGGGGGGAGGAGCGGGCGTGGTTGGCGAAGGCATAAAGGAATAAAGGGGGGGGAAGTATTTCCGGTGCGATCATACCAACACTTATGCATTCGGATCCCATCAGAACTCCGCAGTTAAGCGTGCTTGGGCGAGAGTAGTACTAGGATGGGTGACCCCCTGGGAAGTCCTCGTGTTGCACCCCTTTTTGGCTCGCCGTCGTGCTTTTTAGTGGCCGTTGGGAGTACTCGTATTGCAAACTTACACTTTTTCCCCCCCCCGCTCGTGCGAGGACGGGGCGGACCGTGTGGAGATGGGCATTTGAGTTGGGGCCGGGAGGAACGGGCCTTCGTTACCTTATTTTTCCGGTAAACGGGACGGAAGAAGGCACCGACATCCGTATTTTGCGCGGGCCGGGCCGGGCTTCTTTGGGCCCGGTCCGTGGGAGCGAACCGGGAGACGGGGGGAGGAGCGGGCGTGGTTGGCGAAGGCATAAAGGAATAAAGTGGGGGAAGTATTTCGGGTGCGATCATACCAGCACTAATGCACCGGATCCCATCAAAACTCCACAGTTAAACGTGCTTGGGCGAGAGTAGTACTAGGATGGGTGACCCCCTGGGAAGTCCTCGTGTTGCACCCCTTTTTGGCTCGCTGTCGTGCTTTTTAGTGGCCGTTGGGAGTACTCGTATTGCCAACTTACTCTTTTTTTTCCCCCGCTCGTGCGAGGACGGGGCGGACCATGTGGAGATGGGCATTTGAGGTGGGGCCGGGAGGAAGAAGGTGCCGACATCCGTATTTTTCGCGGGCCGGGCTAGGCTTCTTTGGGCCCGGTCCGTGGGAGCGAACCGGGAGACGGGGGGAGGAGCGGGCGTGGTTGGCGAAGGAATAAAGTGGGGGAAGTATTTCGGGTGCGATCATACCAGCACTAATGCACCGGATCCCATCAGAACTCCGCAATTAAGCGTGCTTGGGGCGAGAGTAGTACTAGGATGGGTGACCCCCTGGTAAGTCCTCGTGTTGCACCCCTTTTTGGCTCGCCGTCGTGCTTTTTAGTGGCCGTTGGGAGTACTCGTATTGCAAACTTACTCTTTTTTTTCCCCGCTCGTGCGAGGACGGGGAGGACCGTGTGGAGATGGGCATTTGAGGTGGGGCCGGGAGGAACGGGCCTTCGTTACCCTATTTTTCCGGTAAACGGGACGGAAGAAGGTGCCGACATCCGTATTTTGCGCGGGCCGGGCCGGGCTTCTTTGGGCCCGGTCCGTGGGAGCGAACCGGGAGACGGGGGGAGGAGCGGGCGTGGTTGGCGATGGCATAAAGGAATAAAGTGGGGGAAGTATTTCGGGTGCGATCATACCAGCACTAATGCACCGAATCCCATCAAAACTCCGCAGTTAAGCGTGCTTGGGCGAGAGTAGTACTAGGATGGGTGACCCCCTGGGAAGTACTCGTGTTGCACCCCTTTTTGGCTCGCCGTCGTTCTTTTTAGTGGCCGTTGGGAGTACTCGTATTGCAAACTTACTCTTTTTCCCCCCGCTCGTGCGAGGACGGGGCGGACCGTGTGGAGATGGGCATTTGAGGTGGGGCCGGGAGGAACGGGCCTTCGTTACCCTATTTTTCCGGTAAACGGGACGGAAGAAGGTGCCGACATCCGTATTTTGCGCGGGCCGGGCCGGGCTTATTTGGGCCCGGTCCGTGGGAGCGAACCGGGAGACGGGGGGAGGAGCTGTAATGACCCAGACCTTTTTCGAAGTGTTTTGCGTTTGGTGTGGAGTTTTAAGCAGAAGTAGAAGTTGAGGGGCTAGTTGATAAATAGGAGTTGGGGTATAAAAAGGCACAAAACCCTAGAGGACATGCCATTTTCCTGATTTGTGTATGTTTGTTGGCGGCTGATTCTAGAGAACGGCTGATTCTAGAGAAAAAGGGAGGAGAAAAAGGGTTTTGGTGAAGGTTTTGTGCATTGGATTGAGAGGAGCATCAAGCATTGAAACTGGAAGAAGGATTCAAGATTTGGATTTCGTTCTGCAATCAATCAAACCAGGTAATTCGAAGCCCAGATTCCTACCTTGTTGCTATGTTTTGATTGTTAGAATGTTAGTGAGTTCTTGCTAAAAGTCATTCAAGACTCCTAAAGAAGGTTAAGGATCATTAAAACAAGTTTAATCAGTAAAGTTTGTGGAGAAATGGTTATAGATGCTTAAGTAAGTGATTCGTCGCATTATATTACTGATTTCAGAGTGTTTAGTAAGATTTCGAACCAATTAGTTCACCCAGCAGTCGTCCGGAAACCTTCAAGTATGAAGGTGTCCGGGTGGGTGTCCGGGAAGTTCTTGACCGTAGTGTAGAAGGTGTCCGGACATAGAGTTGTCCGGAAAATCTATGTCGTCCGGATAAGAGTCATTGTCCGGGTACTATTCGGTATCCGGAAAAGTGAGGTTATCCGGTAACCTGTCCGGAAAAGTGTGGTTATCCGGAAATCAGAGGTGTCCGGACATTTTAGTGTCCGGTAAGTAGAAACGTCCGGAAAGTGAGAGTGTCCGGTAAGTGGTATCCGAACAGTTTGGTTAGTCAGCTTATGTGTTTATCCTTTAACCCAGGTAGATCGTTTGGGGAGTACAGAGCAAAGTAGGAGGGAAGTAAGCACATCAGGTGAGTTTTCTAAACTAAAACGCGTGGATTTTAACATGTTTTCTAAAGCAAGTACATGATGAGAAATGCCATGTTTTATTCGTATGCTTTAAATTGCATGAAAGTTGTTTACAGTTTTAAATAAGATTTGTGTATGATTTATGGGGCGGGCCTATCCCGTGTATGATTTATGGGGCGGACCTATTCCGTGAATGCTTTTATGTGAAAGTTTTATGTGAGATGTATGCATACATTGTGTAGACGTAAATTGGCTAAGTCGGGGGGAGGTTCCGCCAGTACTCACGTCGGGGGGAGGTTCCGTTTATGCCATGGGAATGAGTCCCAGTAAGGCAGCGTGATACTGACTCGTTGTCACCCTCGGGTGACTTCAGGGTGCCATTTACGGGAGCGGATTTATCCGTGAAAGATTTTTACTGTTCAGTTTTGTGAAAGTTTATTATTGAAAGTCTTGTATACATTTGAAAGTTATGAGAAAGTTTTATGCAAATATATTTGAAAGTTAGAAACTGTTTTTTTTAAAAGTTTTGAGGACTGTCAGGAGGGACTCACTAGACCTCATGGTCTAACCCTCGCATTTTCCAAACTAAACCTTTTCAGGCAAGTAGATTGCATGAGGCTCAGGTAGTCGAGCAAGAGCAGGATAGAGCACGGATGCAGATAGAGATATCGTCACTCATATTCTAGTAATAGTTATTCTCAGTTGTGTATAGGTTGTTTCCGCCAACCTAAGTTGTTTAGTCAGATGTAAAGAAATTTTATGGATCCAGTTTTGTAATTGTTTAATATTAATGCTAGTTATGCTTAATTTAGACTGGGTTGTTACAATTGGTATCAGAGCCATAGTTTAAGGGATTTAGGTGACCGGACGGGCCTAAACTTAAACTCGGGAGTAGAAATCACAACTGAGAATCATGAAATGCGTTAGGAGGGCACTATTGTGGATACAGGAAATGCGTTAGGAGGACACTATTACAGAGATAGGACTAATAGGGCACTGAGGACTGTCATGTAAGGTAAGTTTGAGATTCCACCTGGCCAATGTAATTGCGGACTTACAGGTACATGTATGTGCTTAACCTGCCTTATTATTCCGAAGTGGTAGTTAAAAGCTAGTGTTTATGTCGTGTTCCAGTACTTTAGAATGTCAGCAAGATCCCTGAGGGGTAGACTGAGACCCTTGTTGGGGAAGTTTCATGAGAAGTCATGGTGATGTGATGTACGTATATATCGTAAGAGAAGAAATGTTGTATAGAGTATTACGAGTCGTCTAGAGGTAGCTCTTCGTGGATTCGGGGAGGAAGAATGCTTGGGTTTGAGTAAGACTCCTGTTTCGGGAGAGTCCTATTTCTAGAAATCATGGGATAGATCAGTCAGGATGGTAAGAAAAGTCAGTGTCAAAACCTTGAAGGTATCAATGGAGCCCTGGGTTCTTGGTTGAGCTTTCCATTAGCAGGATAAATGAAATAAGATACCTATAGTGAAATGAAACCATGTAGAAATGGAAAGTGAGATAGTTGGTCAAAACGAAATAGTATGAAATGGTTGAGTAAGTGGACCGTTGAATGTATGTATAGCAAATCGTTGCAAGACCGAGAGGGCGACCACTGTTCGAAAGTAGAGTGTCTATGATAAGTTGCGTGAGTAAAGCGATTGACCTTGTTTGAGTGAGTAGCCTTCAAATGCAAGTAGAGTTTCATGCGTTGAGTTCGTATACGTGTACATGAGATTTTTCATAATCGTGTAAATATCAAATTTGATCGGATATGAGTCGGCGTGTGCAAGTGTATGTTTAAAGAAAAAAAAAATACAAATCCATTTACATCGTACAATGAAGTCTTGAGTTTACGATTTGCAAAATATTCCACTCTTTTCCTGATAAGCCAAGAAAACGTTTGAATGCACAACTTTTATAACCAAAATGAGTATTGACATTTCGAAGTTATATAAATGAGTGTGAGGACCGACTGGTCTACTTCGTGTCGGTAAATTTCTTTCAAATTTTGTCGTATGGGAAGATTTTCATCCAATATTTATTTCTGTCGTAACAACACATTTTTGGTTGAGTAAGATTAAGTTTTACAGAAAGATTGCATGCAAACGATCCTCAAGATCGTTGTGCAGGGCATTAGAGTTATGGGAATGTTAGGGTCGGGTGTACCCAAGTTGTTTTCAAGTGTTGTTTCTTTAAAATGATCAAAAGTGTGAAATGATTCATTTATCGCGTTGTCAGGCATGAAGGCTATGAACTCAATAGGTCGTAGAGTATTACATTTTAAGCTAAGGAAGAACTCCTAGAGTGGAGAGGTGTTGGACAAATCAAGAAAGAATGTTTGTATCTTTAGTAGATGCGTTCTAGAGGAGAGGTGAGCAGTGGAAGAGTCAGAAGTGGACTTTAATGTCGGTTGTATGAGGGTCTGTACCCTCGTGCGGTGGCTGGAAGTACAGTTGTCGAGAGACGGTTGTGTTCAGGGAAGGACTAGAAGTCATCGAGGTGTTGGTATAGCAACTCGTTATGAGTAGTGTGGTGAAGTAGAGATGAAATATCCGCGACGTTGAATAAGAGTTTAAGGTGATCCTGTAATATTGACATTACGCGAGTCAGTTTGAAATGAGGACGACGGGATGTGAAGTTGATTAAGAGGTTGGTGTTGGAAAGATTAGGTCCTGTAGGAGACCCTTGTTGAAGAATAGGTTAAGGAAGTATCAACGAAGTATCAACAGGTCAACTATTGACGTCAGAGTCGGCAGTTGTGTAAGCTGTATGAGATCAAAGACTTGAATTAGAAGGTTGAAAGTTGAAGGACCACTTTGTAGGGGTGTTAAGATAGTGAAAGGTTGCTGTTTTAGATAAGCGTTTTACTTACGTGATGGATGGTTCGCAAAGAATGAAGTATTTGGCACAAGCGAAGTGAGGGTATAGATTATGTCGATTTGTGAGGAAATGTGCCATGTCGATGTAATGGTTTGGTATTGCAAAGAGCTAGCAAGAAACGAGTATGATAGAATTAATCAGAAACTCAGGTGTTGTGGTTCAACTAGAGCTGGGGAGAGACAATGTAGCGAGATAGACTCAGTTATTTATGCGTGAGGTCTTGAAGATAAGTTTGAGTTGTGTATGAATGGCCATGAGAGTCTTGGTCTGCAGTGTGATGTTATGAGTGAGGAATGTACAGTTATGTAGTGGCAATAATTGCCAAGTTAAATGTGCCAGCTAGCATCGTAGTGATGTGATGTTAGGGAAAGAGGAGACATCAGATAGAACCTTTTTGGGAGTTTCGGATGAGGTGTTCGAATGTTAACCAGGTTGTTGGAGCACGTAGGGTGTAAGTTAACGTGGTGATATGTTTATGTTCGAGATAGCATCACGGAGTGGTGGTGGGTAGTTACCCAAAGGAGAAACCAAGTGTTTTTAGTTGTAAGAGTCGCTAAGTAAGCATATTTTGGGATCATTGGAAGTTTAAAGAAGAGAATGGACGTATTAGTCAAAATGTGGTGGAATAGATGTGAAATCCTTAAAGAATGTGAGTTGTTGCTTATGTGTGAACGAATTGTCTGAGAAAGTAAAAGTTGGAGTTTAAAGAATGTATAGTGACGTCGAACTCTGGTGTCAGTTCGAGGTGATTTAGTCGAAAGCCTTAAGTTAGAATTTTAGTGCAACCGTTTGGTTATGTATAGTAATGAGACAGCATTTTGCAGCTTGAGAATTGTCGGAAGAGAGGGACGAGTAATGTTGGTGGGCAGTGCTCCACGCTAACGTGGGGAGGTGAAGACAGTATGTTGGAATAAGTAAGTAAATCGGAAGTAGTAAACTTGACAGTAATGCCGATAGGCGTAGTGTTGTGTAGATTGTCCTTGATAAATGTGCGAACTTATGGAAAGAGTATTGAGGAAGGAAATTGTGTATGATTTCGTGTAGGAAAGAAGTGGATAAGACAACTGAATGAGTTAAGTTAGTGACTTCGTGAGAAACGTTCAAACGTTCAAACGAACTGATCGATCAGTGTAAGCTATTGAGAATAGTAGGGTGTGATCGTGGTTACCCCTCCTAGTCGAGTGGGAGTAACCGAAGTTATGTTATATGACTGGACGCTTGTAGCAAGCAGCGAGAAATTTATGAGCCTTCAGGATAAGTGCAATTCGGATAGGTGAGTACTCCAATAAGGAATTATAGAGGTCTCCTACTATTAGACACGTTAAGTGTGAAATGATGAAGTGGTGAGAACGTACGAATTAGTTGTCGAGTTGTAGCCGATGTGATTCGGGAAAGGAGTATGATCTGCATAAGACGAATGTAGGTTGGAAGAAGTAACCTAGAAATTTCAGGCATATCGAGGAGAGGACTCCTAGGAGTGAGCTTGTCGGGATGTACAAGGTTGGCATTGAGCCGAGTTGTTAGTAAGTGAGTCTTCCTGGTGGAAGATCCTCGTTGTTGTGGCGGGAATTTCCGCCAAGTTCTTTCTTTTAAGGAAGTATAAATGTATGAGAGACCTTATTTAGACGTGATTAAAACCGTGAGTCCCGATGTGTGGACGGAGGCGAGCAAATGGAGGCGCGGTTGGCCTTGGTTTTATCAGGTAGGTTTAAGCGAGTATAGTGATCGAAGAGGCTGCAAGTAGGTAGTGCAAGATGGCACGATTTAGCAAGTGGTGTCTCGCCGAGGGTGGCTTCAAGTATGGGGTGTGGTTATGTTTCCCACCTGAGCGGTCTGAGGCAATCGGGTAGAAAAGAGTGGATGGGTTGAAAAATATAAGGCTTTGAGCTTTGAAGTTTGAGAGAGAGGTAAGGTGGACTAAGTCTGCGGATTCGTCGAAGCATGAAAGTTGAATAGATAGTGCGCGATCTTGAGGTACTCGATGTGAATTTGAGAAGAAATTCATAGTGTGATGCACGTCTCTTTTGTGGAGAGCCAATGTGAGAAGTGAGATGATGGCGACCTTGCAAGAGATGCAGGCCATAAGAAGTTGACCTTGTCATTAGTGAGCGAGTTAGAATAGCAGCATACAAGTTAGACTGGTCAGAAGAATTAAAGAGTGTTCATCCGACATTTCATGTCTTAAAGAAGTGTTTGTCAGGAGTCGTTGTGACTGTTCCGTTGAGGGGACATCAGTATAGATGGGAGGATGACTTACGTAGAAGACCCGATATAAATCGTGAGCGGTAAGGTTTGCTAAACTAGGAACATAGAAGTTTGACTAGTAAAAGTTCAGTGGAGATATCATAAGGGACGAGAGACAACGTGGGAAGTAGAATCAGATATGATGTCCAGATACCCACACCTTTTCGAAAACGGAATTCCGGGGACGAAATTCTTTTGAGGGGGGAGTGTTGTAATGACCCAGACCTTTTTCGAAGTGTTTTGCATTTGGTGTGGAGTTTTAAGCAGAAGTAGAAGTTGAGGGGCTAGTTGGTAAATAGGAATTGGGGTATAAAAAGGCACAAAACCCTAGAGGACATGCCATTTTCCTGATTTGTGTATGTTTGTTGGTGACTGATTCTAGAGAGAAAGGGAGGAGAAAAAGGGTTTTGGTGAAGGTTTTGTGCATTGGATTGAGAGGAGCATCAAGCATTGAAACTGGAAGAAGGATTCAAGATTTGGATTTCGTTCTGCAATCAATCAAACCAGGTAATTCGAAGCCCAGATTCCTACCTTGTTGTTATGTTTTGATTGTTAGAATGTTAGTGAGTTCTTGCTAAAAGTCATTCAAGACTCCTAAAGAAGGTTAAGGATCATTAAAACAAGTTTAATCAGTAAAGTTTGTGGAGAAATGGTTATAGATGCTTAAGTAAGTGATTCGTCGCATTATATTACTGATTTCAGAGTGTTTAGTAAGATTTCGAACCAATTAGTTCACCCAGCAGTCGTCCGGAAACCTTCAAGTATGAAGGTGTCCGGGTGAGTGTCCGGGAAGTTCTTGACCGTAGTGTAGAAGGTGTCCGGACATAGAGTTGTCCGGAAAATCTATGTCGTCCGGATAAGAGTCGTTGTCCGGGTACTATTCGGTATCCGGAAAAGTGAGGTTATCCGGTAACCTGTCCGGAAAAGTGTGGTTATCCGGAAATAAGAGGTGTCCGGACATTTTAGTGTCCGGTAAGTAGAAACGTCCGGAAAGTGAGAGTGTCCGGTAAGTGGTATCCGAACAGTTTGGTTAGTCAGCTTATGTGTTTATCCTTTAACCCAGGTAGATCGTTTGGGAGTACAGAGCAAAGTAGGAGGGAAGTAAGCACATCAGGTTAGTTTTCTAAACTAAAACGCGTCGATTTTAACATGTTTTCTAAAGCAAGTACATGATGAGAAATGCCATGTTTTATTCTTATGCTTTAAATTGCATGAAAGTTGTTTACAGTTTTAAATAAGATTTGTGTATGATTTATGGGGCGGGCCTATCCCGTGTATGATTTATGGGGCGGACCTATTCCGTGAATGCTTTTATGTGAGATGTATGCATACATTGTGTAGACGTAAATTGGCTAAGTAGGGGGGAGGTTCCGCCAGTACTCATGTCAGGGGGAGGTTCCGTTTATGCCATGGGAATGAGTCCCAGTAAGGCAGCGTGATACTGACTCGTTGTCACCCTCGGGTGACTTCAGGGTGCCATTTACGGGAGCGGATTTATCCGTGAAAGATTTTTACTGTTCAGCTTTGTGAAAGTTTATTATTGAAAGTCTTGTATACATTTGAAAGTTATGAGAAAGTTTTATGCAAAGATATTTGAAAGTTAGAAACTGTTTTTTTTTAAAGTTTTGAGGACTGTCAGGAGGGACTCACTAGACCTCATGGTCTAACCCTCGCATTTTCCAAACTAAACCTTTTCAGGCAAGCAGATTGCATGAGGCTCAGGTAGTCGAGCAAGAGCAGGATAGAGCACGGATGCAGATAGAGATATCGTCACTCATATTCTAGTAATAGTTATTCTCAGTTGTGTATAGGTTGTTTCCGCCAACCTAAGTTGTTTAGTCAGATGTAAAGAAATTTTATGGATCCAGTTTTGTAATTGTTTAATATTAACGCTAGTTATGCTTAATTTAGACTGGGTTGTTACAGGAGCGGGCGTGGTTGGCGAAGGCATAAAGGAATAAAGTGGGGGAAGTATTTCGGGTGCGATCATACCAGCACTAATGCACCGGATCCCATCAGAACTCCGCAGTTAAGCATGCTTGGGCGAGTGTAGTACTAGGATGGGTGACCCCCTGGGAAGTCCTCGTGTTGCACCCCTTTTTGGCTCGCCGTCGTGCTTTTTAGTGGCCGTTGGGAGTACTCGTATTGCAAACTTACTCTTTTTTTTCCCCGCTCGTGCGAGGACGGGGCGGACCGTGTAGAGATGAGCATTTGAAGTGGGGCCGGGAGGAACGGGACTTCCTTACCCTATTTTTCCGGTAAACGGGACGGAAGAAGGTGCCGACATCCGTATTTTGCGTGGGCCGGGTCGGGCTTCTTTGGGCCCGGTCCGTGGGAGCGAACCGGGAGACGGGGGGAGGAGCGGGCGTGGTTGGCGAAGGCATAAAGGAATAGAGGGGGGGAAGTATTTCCGGTGCGATCATACCAGCACTAATAGACCGGATCCCATCAGAACTCCGCAGCTAAGTGTGCTTGGGCGAGAGTAGTACTAGGATGGGTGACCCCCTGGGAAGTCCTCGTGTTGCACCCCTTTTTGGCTCGCCGTCGTGCTTTTTAGTGGCCGTTGGGAGTACTCGTATTACAAACTTACTCTTTTTTCCCCCCGCTCGTGCGAGGACGGGGCGGAACGTGTGGAGATGGGCATTTGAGTTGGGGTCGGGAGGAACGGGCCTTCGTTACCTTATTTTTCCGGTAAACGGGACGGAAGAAGGCGCCGACATCCGTATTTTGCGTGGGCCGGGCCGGGCTTCTTTGGGCCCGGTCCGTGGGAGCGAACCGGGAGACGGGGGGAGGAGCGGGCGTGGTTGGCGAAGGCATAAAGGAATAAAGTGGGGGAAGTATTTCGGGTGTGATCATACCAGCACTAATGCACCGGATCCCATCAAATCTCCGCAGTTAAGCGTGCTTGGGCGAGAGTAGTACTAGGATGGGTGACCCCCTGGGAAGTCCTCGTGTTGCACCCCTTTTTGGCTCGCCGTCGTGCTTTTTAGTGGCCGTTGGGAGTACTCGTATTGCAAACTTACTCTTTTTTCCCCCCGCTCGTGCGAGGACGGGGCGGACCGTGTGGAGATGGGCATTTGAGGTGGGGCCGGGAGGAACGGGCCTTCGTTACCCTATTTTTTCGGTAAACGGGACGGAAGAAGGTGCCGACATCCGTATTTTGCGCGGGCCGGGCCGGGCTTCTTTGGGCCCGGTCCGTGGGAGCGAACCGGGAGACGGGGGGAGAAGCGGGCGTGGTTGGCAAAGGAATAAAGTGGGGGAAGTATTTCGGGTGCGATCATACCAGCACTAATGTACCGGATCCCATCAGAACTCCGCAGTTAAGCGTGCTTGGGCGAGAGTAGTACTAGGATGGGTGACCCCCTGGGAAGTCCTCGTGTTGCACCCCTTTTTGGCTTGCCGTCGTGCTTTTTAGTGGCCGTTGGGAGTACTCATATTGCAAACTTACTCTTTTTTTCCCCCGCTCGTGCGAGGACAGGGCGGACCGTGTGGAGATGGGCATTTGAGGTGGGGCCAGGAGGAACGGGCCTTCGTTACCCTATTTTTCCGGTAAACGGGACGGAAGAAGGTGCCGACATCCGTATTTTACGCGGGCCGGGCCGGGCTTCTTTGGGCCCGGTCCGTGGGAGCGAACCGGGAGACGGGGGGAGGAGCGGGCGTGGTTGGCGAAGGCATAAAGGAATAAAGTGGGGGAAGTATTTCGGGTGCGATCATACCAGCACTAACGCACCGAATCCCATCAGAACTCCGTAGTTAAGCGTGCTTGGGCGAGAGTAGTACTAGGATGGGTGACCCCCTGGGAAGTCCTCGTGTTGCACCCCTTTTTGGCTCGCCGTCGTGCTTTTTAGTGGCCGTTGGGAGTACTCGTATTGCAAACTTACTCTTTTTTTTCCCCTGCTCGTGCGAGGACGGGGCGGACCGTGTGGAGATGGGCATTCGAGGTGGGGCCGGAAGGAACGGGCCTTCGTTACCCTATTTTTCCGGTAAACGGGACGGAAGAAGGTGCCGATATCCGTATTTTGCGCGGGCCGGGTCGGGCTTCTTTGGGCCCGGTCCGTGGGAGCGAACCGGGAGACGGGGGGAGGAGCGGGCGTGGTTGGCGAAGGCATAAAGGAATAAAGTGGGGGAAGTATTTCGGGTGCGATCATACCAGCACTATTGCACCGAATCCCATCAGAACTCCGCAGTTAAGCGTGCTTGGGCGAGAGTAGTACTAGGATGGGTGACCCCCTGGGAAGTCCTCGTGTTGCACCCCTTTTTGGCTCGCCGTCGTGCTTTTTAGTGGCCGTTGGGAGTACTCGTATTGCAAACTTACTCTTTTTTCACCCCGCTCGTGCGAGGACGGGGCGGACCGTGTGGAGATGGGCATTTGAGGTGGGGCCGGGAGGAACGGGCCTTCGTTACCCTATTTTTCCGGTAAACGGGACGGAAGAAGGTGCCGACATCCGTATTTTGCGCGGGCCGGGCCGGGCTTCTTTGGGCCCGGTCCGTGGGACCGAACCGGGAGACGGGGGGAGGAGCGGGCGTGGTTGGCGAAGGCATAAAGGAATAAAGTGGGGGAAGTATTTCGGGTGCGATCGTACCAGCACTAATGCACCGGATCCCATCAGAACTCCGCAGTTAAGCGTGCTTGGGCGAGAGTAGTACTAGGCTGGGTGACCCCCTGGGAAGTCCTCCTGTTGCACCCCTTTTTGGCTCTCCGTCGTGCTTTTGTGGCCGTTGGGAGTACTCGTATTGCAAACTTACTCTTTTTTTTCCCCGCTCGTGCGAGGACGGGGCGGACCGTGTGGAGATGGGCATTTGAGGTGGGGCCGGGAGGAACGGGCCTTCGTTACCCTATTTTTTCGGTAAACGGGACGGAAGAAGGTGCCGACATCCGTATTTTGCGCGGGCCGGGCCGGGTTTCTTTGGGCCCGGTCCGTGGTAGCGAACCGGGAGACGGGGGGAGAAGCGGGCGTGGTTGGCAAAGGAATAAAGTGGGGGAAGTATTTCGGGTGCGATCATACCAGCACTAATGTACCGGATCCCATCAGAACTCCGCAGTTAAGCGTGCTTGGGCGAGAGTAGTACTAGGATGGGTGACCCCCTGGGAAGTCCTCGTGTTGCACCCCTTTTTGGCTTGCCGTCGTGCTTTTTAGTGGCCGTTGGGAGTACTCATATTGCAAACTTACTCTTTTTTTCCCCCGCTCGTGCGAGGACGGGGCGGACCGTGTGGAGATGGGCATTTGAGGTGGGGCCAGGAGGAACGGGCCTTCGTTACCCTATTTTTCCGGTAAACGGGACGGAAGAAGGTGCCGACATCCGTATTTTGCGTGGGCCGGGCCGGGCTTCTTTGGGCCCGGTCCGTGGGAGTGAACCGGGAGACGGGGGGAGGAGCGGGCGTGGTTGGCGAAGGCATAAAGGAATAAAGTGGGGGAAGTATTTTGGGTGCGATCATACCAGCACTAACGCACCGAATCCCATCAGAACTCCGCAGTTAAGCGTGCTTGGGCGAGAGTAGTACTAGGATGGGTGACCCCCTGGGAAGTCCTCGTGTTGCACCCCTTTTTGGCTCGCCGTCGTGCTTTTTAGTGGCCGTTGGGAGTACTCGTATTGCAAACTTACTCTTTTTTTCCCCTGCTCGTGCGAGGACGGGGCGGACCGTGTGGAGATGGGCATTTGAGGTGGGGCCGGAAGGAACGGGCCTTCGTTACCGTATTTTTCCGGTAAACGGGACGGAAGAAGGTGCCGACATCCGTCTTTTGCGAGGGCCGGGTCGGGCTTCTTTGGGCCCGGTCCGTGGGAGCGAACCGGGAGACGGGGGGAGGAGCGGGCGTGGTTGGCGAAGGCATAAAGGAATAAAGTGGGGGAAGTATTTCGGGTGCGATCATACCAGCACTAATGCACCGAATCCCATCAGAACTCCGCAGTTAAGTGTGCTTGGGCGAGAATAGTACTAGGATGGGTGACCCCCTGGTAAGTCCTCCTGTTGCACCCCTTTTTGGCTCTCCGTCGTGCTTTTTAGTGGCCGTTGGGAGTACTCGTATTGCAAACTTACTCTTTTTTTCCCCGCTCGTGCGAGGACGGGGCGGACCGTGTGGAGATGGGCATTTGAGGTGGGGCCGGGAGGAACGGGCCTTCGTTACCCTATTTTTTCGGTAAACGGGACGGAAGAAGGTGCCGACATCCGTATTTTGCGCGGGCCGGGCCGGGCTTCTTTGGGCCCGGTCCGTGGGAGCGAACCGGGAGACGGGGGGAGAAGCGGGCGTGGTTGGCAAAGTAATAAAGTGGGGGAAGTATTTCGGGTGCGATCATACCAGCACTAATGTACCGGATCCCATCAGAACTCCGCAGTTAAGCGTGCTTGGGCGAGAGTAGTACTAGGATGAGTGACCCCCTGGGAAGTCCTCGTGTTGCACCCCTTTTTGGCTTGCCGTCGTGCTTTTTAGTGGCCGTTGGGAGTACTCATATTGCAAACTTACTCTTTTTTTCCCCCGCTCGTGCGAGGACGGGGCGGACCGTGTGGAGATGGGCATTTGAGGTGGGGCCAGGAGGAACGGGCCTTCGTTACCCTATTTTTCCGGTAAACGGGACGGAAGAAGGTGCCGACATCCGTATTTTGCGCGGGCCGGGCCGGGCTTCTTTGGGCCCGGTCCGTGGGAGCGAACCGGGAGACGGGGGGAGGAGCGGCGTGGTTGGCGAAGGCATAAAGGAATAAAGTGGGGGAAGTATTTTGGGTGCGATTATACCAGCACTAACGCACCGAATCCCATCAGAACTCCGCAGTTAAGCGTGCTTGGGCGAGAGTAGTACTAGGATGGGTGACCCCCTGGGAAGTCCTCGTGTTGCACCCCTTTTTGGCTCGCCGTCGTGCTTTTTAGTGGCCGTTGGGAGTACTCGTATTGCAAACTTACTCTTTTTTTTCCCTCGCTCGTGCGAGGACGGGGCGGACCGTATGGAGATGGGCATTTGAGGTGGGGCCGGGAGGAACGGGCCTTCGTTACCCTATTTTTCCGGTAAACGGGACGGAAGAAGGTGCCGACATCCGTATTTTGCGCGGGCCGGGCCGGGCTTCTTTGGGCCCGGTCCGTTGGAGCGAACCGGGATACGGGGGGAGGAGCGGGCGTGGTTGGCGAAGGCATAAAGGAATAAAGTGGGGGAAGTATTTCGGGTGCGATCATACCAGCACTAATGCACCGGATCCCATCAGAACTCCGCAGTTAAGCGTGCTTGGGCGAGAGTAGTACTAGGATGGGTGACCCCCTGGGAAGTCCTCGTGTTGCAGCCCTTTTTGGCTCGCCGTCGTGCTTTTTAGTGGCCGTTGGGAGTACTCGTATTGCAAACTTACTCTTTTTTTCCCCCCCGCTCGTGCGAGGACGGGGCGGACCGTGTGGAGATGGGCATTTGAGGTGGGGCCGGGAGGAACGAGCCTTCGTTACCCTATTTTTCCGGTAAACGGGACAGAAGAAGGTGCCGACATCCGTATTTTGCGCGGGCCGGACCGGGCTTCTTTGGGCCCGGTCCGTGGGAGCGAACCGGGAGACAGGGGGAGGAGCGGGCGTGGTTGGCGAAGGCATAAAGGAATAAAGTGGGGGAAGTATTTCGGGTGCGATCATACCAGCACTAACGCACCGAATCCCATCAGAACTCCGCAGTTAAGCGTGCTTGGGCGAGAGTAGTACTAGGATGGGTGACCCCCTGGGAAGTCCTCGTGTTGCACCCCTTTTTGGCTCGCCGTCGTGCTTTTTAGTGGCCGTTGGGAGTACTCGTATTGCAAACTTACTCTTTTTTTCCCCCGCTCGTGCGAGGACGGGGCAGATCGTGTGGAGATGGGTATTTGAGGTGGGGCCGGGAGGAACGGGCCTTCGTTACCCTATTTTTCCGGTAAACGGGACGGAAGAAGGTGCCGACATCCGTATTTTCGGCGGGCCGTGTCGGGCTTCTTTGGGCCCTGTCCGTGGGAGCGAACCGGGAGACGGGGGGAGGAGCGGGCATGGTTGGCGAAGGCATAAAGGAATAAAGGGGGGGAAGTATTTCCGGTGCAATCATACCAGCACTAATGCACCGGATCCCATCAGAACTCCGCAGTTAAGCGTGCTTGGGCGAGAGTAGTACTAGGATGGGTGACCCCCTGGGAAGTCCTCGTGTTGCACCCCTTTTTGGCTCTCCGTCGTGCTTTTTAGTGGCCGTTGGGAGTACTCGTATTGCAAACTTACTTTTTTTTCCCCGCTCGTGCGAGGACGGGGCGGACCATGTGGAGATGGGCATTTGAGGTGGGGCCGGGAGGAACGGGCCTTTGTTACCCTATTTTTCCGGTAAACGGGACGGAAGAAGGTGCCGACATCCGTATTTTGCGCGGACCGGGCCGGGCTTCTTTGGGCCCGGTCGGTGGGAGCGAACCGGGAGACGTGGGGAGGAGCGGGCGTGGTTATCGAAGGCATAAAGGAATAAAGTGGGGGAAGTATTTCTGGTGCGATCATACCAGCACTAATGCACCGAATCCCATCAGAACTCCGCAGTCAAGCGTGCTTGGGCGAGAGTAGTACTAGGATGTGTGACCCCCTGGGAAGTCCTCGTGTTGCACCTCTTTTTGGCTCGCCGTCGTTCTTTTTAGTGGCCGTTGGGAGTACTCGTATTGCAAACTTACTCTTTTTTTCCCCCGCTCGTGCGAGGACGGGGCGGACCGTGTGGAGATGGGCATTTGAGGTGGGGTCGGGAGGAACGGGCCTTCGTTACCCTATTTTTCCGGTAAACGGGACGGAAGAAGGTGCCGACATCCGTATTTTGCGCGGACCGGGCTTCTTTGGGCCCGGTCCGTGGGAGCGAACCGGGAGACGGGGGGAGGAGCGGGCGTGGTTGGCGAAGGCATAAAGGAATAAAGTGGGGGAAGTATTTCGGGTGCGATCATACCACCACTAATGCACCGGATCCCATCAGAACTCCGCGGTTAAGCGTGCCTGGGCGAGAGTAGTACTAGGATGGGTGACCCCCTGGGAAGTCCTCGTGTTGCACCCCTTTTTGGCTCTCCGTCGTGCTTTTTAGTGGCCGTTGGGAGTACTCATATTGCAAACTTACTCTTTTTTTCCCCCGCTCGTGCGAGGACGGGGCGGACCGTGTGGAGATGGGCATTTGAGGTGGGGCCGGGAGGAACGGGCCTTCGTTACCCTATTTTTTCGGTAAACGGGACGGAAGAAGGTGCCGACATCCGTATTTTGCGCGGGCCGGGCCGGGCTTCTTTGGGCCCGGTCCGTGGGAACGAACCGGGAGACGGGGGGAGGAGCGGGCGTGGTTGGCGAAGGAATAAAGTGGGGGAAGTATTTCGGGTGCGATCATACCAGCACTAATGCACTGGATCCCATCAGAACTTCGCAGTTAAGTGTGCTTGGGCGAGAGTAGTACTAGGATGGGTGACCCCCTGGGAAGTCCTCGTGTTGCACCCCTTTTTGGCTCGCCGTCGTGCTTTTTAGTGGCCGTTGGGAGTACTCGTATTGCAAACTTACTCTTTTTTTTTTCCCGCTCGTGCGAGGACGGGGCGGACCGTGTGGAGATGGGCATTTGAGGTGGGGCCGGGAGGAACGGGCCTTCGTTACCCTATTTTTCCGGTAAACGGGACGGAAGAAGGTGCCGACATCCATATTTTGCGCGGGCCGGGCTTCTTTGGGCCCGGTCCGTGGGAGCGAACCGGGAGACGGGGGGAGGAGCGAGCGTGGTTGGCGAAGGCATAAAGGAATAAATGGGGGAAGTATTTCGGGTGCGATCATACCAGCACTAATGCACCGAATCCCATCAGAACTCCGCAGTTAAGCGTGCTTGGGCGAGAGTAGTACTAGGATGGGTGACCCCCTGGGAAGTCCTCGTGTTGCACCCCTTTTTGGCTCGCCGTCGTGCTTTTTAGTGGCCGTTGGGAGTACTCGTATTGCAAACTTACTCTTTTTTCCCCCGCTCGTGCGAGGACGGGGCGGACCGTGTGGAGATGGGCATTTGAGGTGGGGCGGGGAGGAACGGGCCTTCGTTACCCTATTTTTACGGTAAACGGGACGGAAGAAGGTGCCGACATCCGTATTTTGCGCGGGCCGGGCTTCTTTGGGCCCGGTCCGTGGGAGCGAACCGGGAGACGGGGGGAGGAGCGGGCGTGGTTGGCGAAGGCATAAAGGAATAAAGTGGGGTAAGTATTTCGGGTGCGATCATACCAGCACTAATGCACCGGATCCCATCAGAACTCCGCGGTTAAGCGTGCTTGGGCGAGAGTAGTACTAAAATGGGTGACCCCCTGGAAGTCCTCATGTTGCACCCCTTTTTGGCTCTCCGTCGTACTGTTTAGTGGCCGTTGGGAGTACTCGTATTGCAAACTTACTCTTTTTTTTCCACCGCTCGTGCGAGGACGGGGCGGACCGTGTGGAGAGGGGCATTTGAGGTGGGGCCGGGAGGAACGGGCCTTCGTTACCCTATTTTTTCGGTAAACGGGACGGAAGAAGGTGCCGACATCCGTATTTTGCGCGGGCCGGGCCGGGCTTCTTTGGGCCCGGTCCGTGGGAGCGAACCGGGAGACGGGGGGAGGAGCGGGCGTGGTTGGCGAAGGAATAAAGTGGGGGAAGTATTTCGGGTGCGATCATACCAGCACTAATGCACCGGATCCCATCAGAACTTCGCAGTTAAGTGTGCTTGGGCGAGAGTAGTACTAGGATGGGTGACCCCCTGGGAAGTCCTCGTGTTGCACCCCTTTTTGGCTCGCCGTCGTGCTTTTTAGTGGCCGTTGGGAGTACTCGTATTGCAAACTTACTCTTTTTTTTTTCCCGCTCGTGCGAGGACGGGGCAGACCGTGTGGAGATGGGCATTTGAGGTGGGGCCGGGAGGAACGGGCCTTCGTTACCCTATTTTTCCGGTAAACGGGACGGAAGAAGGTGCCGACATCCGTATTTTGCGCGGGCCGGGCTTCTTTGGGCCCGGTCCGTGGGAGCGAACCGGGAGACGGGGGGAGGAGCGAGCGTGGTTGGCGAAGGCATAAAGGAATAAAGTGGGGGAAGTATTTCGGGTGCGATCATACCAGCACTAATGCACCGAATCCCATCAGAACTCCGCAGTTTAGCGTGCTTGGGCGAGAGTAGTACTAGGATGGGTGACCCCCTGGGAAGTCCTCGTGTTGCACCCCTTTTTGGCTCGCCGTCGTGCTTTTTAGTGGCCGTTGGGAGTACTCGTATTGCAAACTTACTCTTTTTTTCCCCCGCTCGTGCGAGGACGGGGCGGACCGTGTGGAGATAGGCATTTGAGGTGGGGCCGGGAGGAACGGGCCTTCGTTACCCTATTTTCCCGGTAAACGGGACGGAAGAAGGTGCCGACATCCGTATTTTGCGCGGGCCGGGCTTCTTTGGGCCCGGTCCGTGGGAGCGAACCGGGAGTCGGGGGGAGGAGCGGGCGTGGTTGGCGAAGGCATAAAGGAATAAAGTGGGGGAAGTATTTCGGGTGCGATCATACCAGCACTAACGCACCGAATCCCATCAGAACTCCGTAGTTAAGCGTGCTTGGGCGAGAGTAGTACTAGGATGGGTGACCCCCTGGGAAGTCCTCGTGTTGCACCCCTTTTTGGCTCGCCGTCGTGCTTTTTAGTGGCCGTTGGGAGTACTCGTATTGCAAACTTACTCTTTTTTTCCCCCGCTCGTGCGAGGACGGGGCAGATCGTGTGGAGATGGGTATTTGAGGTGGGGCCGGGAGGAACGAGCCTTCGTTACCCTATTTTTCCGGTAAACGGGTCGGAAGAAGGTGCCGACATCCGTATTTTCGGCGGGCCGTGTCGGGCTTCTTTGGGCCCTGTCCGTGGGAGCGAACCGGGAGACGGGGGGAGGAGCGGTCGTGGTTGGCGAAGGCATAAAGGAATAAAGGGGGGGAAGTATTTCCGGTGCAATCATACCAGCACTAATGCACCGGATCCCATCAGAACTCCGCAGTTAAGCGTGCTTGGGCGAGAGTAGTACTAGGATGGGTGACCCCCTGGGAAGTCCTCGTGTTGCACCCCTTTTTGGCTCGCCGTCGTGCTTTTTAGTCGCCGTCGGGAGTACTCGTATTGCAAACTTACTATTTTTTCCCCCGCTCGTGCGAGGACGGGGCGGACCGTGTGGAGATGGGCATTTGAGGTGGGGCCGGGAGGAACGGGCCTTCGTTACCCTATTTTTTCGGTAAACGGGACGGAAGAAGGTGCCGACATCCGTATTTTGCGCGGGCCAGGCCGGGCTTCTTTGGGCCCGGTCCGTGGGAGCGAACCGGGAGACGGGGGGAGGAGCGGGCGTGGTTGGCGAATGAATAAAGTGGGGGAAGTATTTCGGGTGCGATCATACCAGCACTAATGCACCGGATCCCATCAGAACTCCGCAGTTAAGCGTGCTTGGGCGAGAGTAGTACTAGGATGGGTGACCCCCTGGGAAGTCCTCGTGTTGCACCCCTTTTTGGCTCGCCGTCGTGCTTTTTAGTGGCCGTTGGGAGTACTCGTATTGCAAACTTACTCTTTTTTTCCCCCGCTCGTGCGAGGACGGGGCGGACCGTGTGGAGATGGGCATTTGAGGTGGGGCCGGGAGGAACGGGCCTTCGTTACCCTATTTTTCCGGTAAACGGGACGGAAGAAGGTGCCGACATCCGTATTTTCGGCGGGCCGGGTCGGGCTTCTTTGGGCCCGGTCCGTGGGAGCGAACCGGGAGACGGGGGGAGGAGCGGGCGTGGTTGGCGAAGGCATAAAGGATTAAAGTGGGGGAAGTATTTCGGGTGCGATCATACCACCACTAATGCACCGGATCCCATCAGAACTCCGCGGTTAAGCGTGCCTGGGCGAGAGTAGTACTAGGATGGGTGACCCCCTGGGAAGTCCTCGTGTTGCACCCCTTTTTGGCTCTCCGTCGTGCTTTTTAGTGGCCGTTGGGAGTACTCGTATTGCAAACTTACTTTTTTTTCCCCGCTCGTGCGAGGACGGGGCGGACCATGTGGAGATGGGCATTTGATGTGGGGCCGGGAGGAACGGGCCTTTGTTACCCTATTTTTCCGGTAAACGGGACGGAAGAAGGTGCCGACATCCGTATTTTGCGCGGACCGGGCCGGGCTTCTTTGGGCCCGGTCGGTGGGAGCGAACCGGGAGACGTGGGGAGGAGCGGGCGTGGTTATCGAAGGCATAAAGGAATAAAGTGGGGGAAGTATTTCTGGTGCGATCATACCAGCACTAATGCACCGAATCCCATCAGAACTCCGCAGTCAAGCGTGCTTGGGCGAGAGTAGTACTAGGATGTGTGACCCCCTGGGAAGTCCTCGTGTTGCACCTCTTTTTGGCTCGCCGTCGTTCTTTTTAGTGGCCGTTGGGAGTACTCGTATTGCAAACTTACTCTTTTTTTTCCCCCGCTCGTGCGAGGACGGGGCGGACCGTGTGGAGATGGGCATTTGAGGTGGGGTCGGGAGGAACGGGCCTTCGTTACCCTATTTTTCCGGTAAACGGGACGGAAGAAGGTGCCGACATCCGTATTTTGCGCGGACCGGGCTTCTTTGGGCCCGGTCCGTGGGAGCGAACCGGGAGACGGGGGGAGGAGCGGGCGTGGTTGGCGAAGGCATAAAGGAATAAAGTGGGGGAAGTATTTCGGGTGCGATCATACCACCACTAATGCACCAGATCCCATCAGAACTCCGCGGTTAAGCGTGCCTGGGCGAGAGTAGTACTAGGATGGGTGACCCCCTGGGAAGTCCTCGTGTTGCACCCCTTTTTGGCTCTCCGTCGTGCTTTTTAGTGGCCGTTGGGAGTACTCATATTGCAAACTTACTCTTTTTTTCCCCCGCTCGTACGAGGACGGGGCGGACCGTGTGGAGATGGGCATTTGAGGTGGGGCCGGGAGGAACGGGCCTTCGTTACCCTATTTTTTCGGTAAACGGGACGGAAGAAGGTGCCGACATCCGTATTTTGCGCGGGCCGGGCCGGGCTTCTTTGGGCCCGGTCCGTGGGAGCGAACCGGGAGACGGGGGGAGGAGCGGGCGTGGTTGGCGAAGGAATAAAGTGGGGGAAGTATTTCGGGTGCGATCATACCAGCACTAATGCACTGGATCCCATCAGAACTTCGCAGTTAAGTGTGCTTGGGCGAGAGTAATACTAGGATGGGTGACCCCCTGGGAAGTCCTCGTGTTGCACCCCTTTTTGGCTCGCCGTCGTGCTTTTTAGTGGCCGTTGGGAGTACTCGTATTGCAAACTTACTCTTTTTTTTTCCCGCTCGTGCGAGGACGGGGCGGACCGTGTGGAGATGGGCATTTGAGGTGGGGCCGGAAGGAACGGGCCTTCGTTACCCTATTTTTCCGGTAAACGGGACGGAAGAAGGTGCCGACATCCATATTTTGCGCGGGCCGGGCTTCTTTGGGCCCGGTCCGTGGGAGCGAACCGGGAGACGGGGGGAGGAGCGAGCGTGGTTGGCGAAGGCATAAAGGAATAAATGGGGGAAGTATTTCGGGTGCGATCATACCAGCACTAATGCACCGAATCCCATCAGAACTCCGCAGTTAAGCGTGCTTGGGCGAGAGTAGTACTAGGATGGGTGACCCCCTGGGAAGTCCTCGTGTTGCACCCCTTTTTGGCTCGCCGTCGTGCTTTTTAGTGGCCGTTGGGAGTACTCGTATTGCAAACTTACTCTTTTTTTTTCCCGCTCGTGCGAGGACGGGGCAGACCGTGTGGAGATGGGCATTTGAGGTGGGGCCGGGAGGAACGGGCCTTCGTTACCCTATTTTTCCGGTAAACGGGACGGAAGAAGGTGCCAACATCCATATTTTGCGCGGGCCGGGCTTCTTTGGGCCCGGTCCGTGGGAGCGAACCGGGAGACGGGGGGAGGAGCGAGCGTGGTTGGCGAAGGCATAAAGGAATAAAGTGGGGGAAGTATTTCGGGTGCGATCATACCAGCACTAATGCACCGAATCCCATCAGAACTCCGCAGTTAAGCGTGCTTGGGCGAGAGTAATACTAGGATGGGTGACCCCCTGGGAAGTCCTCGTGTTGCACCCCTTTTTGGCTCGCCGTCGTGCTTTTTAGTGGCCGTTGGGAGTACTCGTATTGCAAACTTACTCTTTTTTTTCCCCCGCTCGTGCGAGGACGGGGCGGACCGTGTGGAGATGGGCATTGGAGGTGGGGCGGGGAGGAACGGGCCTTCGTTACCCTATTTTTCCGGTAAACGGGACGGAAGAAGGTGCCGACATCCGTATTTTGCGCGGGCCGGGCTTCTTTGGGCCCGGTCCGTGGGAGCGAACCGGGAGACGGGGGGAGGAGCGAGCGTGGTTGGCGAAGGCATAAAGGAATAAAGTGGGGGAAGTATTTCGGGTGCGATCATACCAGCACTAATGCACCGAATCCCATCAGAACTCCGCAGTTTAGCGTGCTTGGGCGAGAGTAGTACTAGGATGGGAGACCCCCTGGGAAGTCCTCGTGTTGCACCCCTTTTTGGCTCGCCGTCGTGCTTTTTAGTGGCCGTTGGGAGTACTCGTATTGCAAACTTACTCTTTTTTTCCCCCGCTCGTGCGAGGACGGGGCGGACCGTGTGGAGATAGGCATTTGAGGTGGGGCGGGGAGGAACGGGCCTTCGTTACCCTATTTTTCCGGTAAATGGGACGGAAGAAGGTGCCGACATCCGTATTTTGCGCGGGCCGGGCTTCTTTGGGCCCGGTCCGTGGGAGCGAACCGGGAGACGGGGGGAGGAGCGAGCGTGGTTGGCGAAGGCATAAAGGAATAAAGTGGGGGAAGTATTTCGGGTGCGATCATACCAGCACTAATGCACCGAATCCCATCAGAACTCCGCAGTTAAGCGTGCTTGGGCGAGAGTAGTACTAGGATGGGTGACCCCCTGGGAAGTCCTCGTGTTGCACCCCTTTTTGGCTCGCCGTCGTGCTTTTTAGTGGCCGTTGGGAGTACTCGTATTGCAAACTTACTCTTTTTTTTCCCCCGCTCGTGCGAGGACGGGGCGGACCGTGTGGAGATGGGCATTTGAGGTGGGGCGGGGAGGAACGGGCCTTCGTTACCCTATTTTTCCGGTAAACGGGACGGAAGAAGGTGCCGACATCCGTATTTTGCGCGGGCCGGGCTTCTTTGGGCCCGGTCCGTGGGAGCGAACCGGGAGACGGGGGGAGGAGCGAGCGTGGTTGGCGAAGGCATAAAGGAATAAAGTGGGGGAAGTATTTCGGGTGCGATCATACCAGCACTAATGCACTGAATCCCATCAGAACTCCGCAGTTAAGCGTGCTTGGGCGAGAGTAGTACTAGGATGGGTGACCCCCTGGGAAGTCCTCGTGTTGCACCCCTTTTTGGCTCGCCGTCGTGCTTTTTAGTGGCCGTTGGGAGTACTCGTATTGCAAACTTACTCTTTTTTTTTTCCCGCTCGTGCGAGGACGGGGCGGACCGTGTGGAGATGGGCATTTGAGGTGGGGCCGGGAGGAACGGGCCTTCGTTACCCTATTTTTTCGGTAAACGGGACGGAAGAAGGTGCCGACATCCGTATTTTGCGCGGGCCGGGCCGGGCTTCTTTGGGCCCGGTCCGTGGGAGCGAACCGGGAGACGGGGGGAGGAGCGGGCGTGGTTGGCGAAGGAATAACGTGGGGGAAGTATTTCGGGTGCGATCATACCAGCACTAATGCACCGGATCCCATCAGAACTCCGCAGTTAAGCGTGCTTGGGCGAGAGTAGTACTAGGATGGGTGACCCCTGGGAAGTCCTCATGTTGCACCCCTTTTTGGCTCGCCGTCGTGCTTTTTAGTGGCCGTTGGGAGTACTCGTATTGCAAACTTACTCTTTTTTTTCCCGCTCGTGCGAAGACGGGGCGGACCGTGTGGAGATGGGCATTTGAGGTGGGGCCGGGAGGAACGGGCCTTCGTTACCCTATTTTTCCGGTAAACGGGACGGAAGAAGGTGCCGACATCCGTATTTTGCGCGGGCCGGGCTTCTTTGGGCCCGGTCCGTGGGAGCGAACCGGGAGACGGGGGGAGGAGCGAGCGTGGTTGGCGAAGGCATAAAGGAATAAAGTGGGGGAAGTATTTCGGGTGCGATCATACCAGCACTAATGCACCGAATCCCATCAGAACTCCGCAGTTTAGCGTGCTTGGGCGAGAGTAGTACTAGGATGGGTGACCCCCTGGGAAGTCCTCGTGTTGCACCCCTTTTTGGCTCGCCGTCGTGCTTTTTAGTGGCCGTTGGGAGTACTCATATTGCAAACTTACTCTTTTTTTCCCCCGCTCGTGCGAGGACGGGGCGGACCGTGTGGAGATAGGCATTTGAGGTGGGGCCGGGAGGAACGGGCCTTCGTTACCCTATTTTCCCGGTAAACGGGACGGAAGAAGGTGCCGACATCCGTATTTTGCGCGGGCCGGGCTTCTTTGGGCCCGGTCCGTGGGAGCGAACCGGGAGACGGGGGGAGGAGCGGTCGTGGTTGGCGAAGGCATAAAGGAATAAAGTGGGGTAAGTATTTCGGGTGCGATCATACCAGCACTAATGCACCAGATCCCATCAGAACTCCGCGGTTAAGCGTGTTTGGGCGAGAGTAGTACTAGAATGGGTGACCCCCTGGAAGTCCTCGTGTTGCACCCCTTTTTGGCTCTCCGTCGTGCTTTTTAGTGGCCGTTGGGAGTACTCGTATTGCAAACTTACTCTTTTTTTTCCACCGCCCGTGCGAGGACGGGGCGGACCGTGTGGAGATGGGCATTTAAGGTGGGGCCGGGAGGAACGGGCCTTCGTTACCCTATTTTTTCGGTAAACGGGACGGAAGAAGGTGCCGACATCCGTATTTTGCGCGGGCCGGGCCGGGCTTCTTTGGGCCCGGTCCGTGGGAGCGAACCGGGAGACTGGGGGAGGAACGGGCGTGGTTGGCGAAGGAATAAAGTGGGGGAAGTATTTCGGGTGCGATCATACCAGCACTAATGCACCGGATCCCATCAGAACTCCGCAGTTAAGCGTGCTTGGGCGAGAGTAGTACTAGGATGGGTGACCCCCTGGGAAGTCCTCGTGTTGCACCCCTTTTTGGCTCGCCGTCATGCTTTTTAGTGGCCGTTGGGAGTACTCGTATTGCAAACTTACTCTTTTTTTTCCCGCTCGTGCGAGGACGGGGCGGACCGTGTGGAGATGGGCATTTGAGGTGGGGCCGGGAGGAACGGGCCTTCGTTACCCTATTTTTCCGGTAAACGGGACGGAAGAAGGTGCCGACATCCGTATTTTGCGCGGGCCGGGCTTCTTTGGGCCCGGTCCGTGGGAGCGAACCGGGAGACGGGGGGAGGAGCGAGCGTGGTTGGCGAAGGCATAAAGGAATAAAGTGGGGGAAGTATTTCGGGTGCGATCATACCAGCACTAATGCACTGAATCCCATCAGAACTCCGCAGTTAAGCGTGCTTGGGCGAGAGTAGTACTAGGATGGGTGACCCCCTGGGAAGTCCTCGTGTTGCACCCCTTTTTGGCTCGCCGTCGTGCTTTTTAGTGGCCGTTGGGAGTACTCGTATTGCAAACTTACTCTTTTTTTTTTCCCGCTCGTGCGAGGACGGGGCGGACCGTGTGGAGATGGGCATTTGAGGTGGGGCCGGGAGGAACGGGCCTTCGTTACCCTATTTTTTCGGTAAACGGGACGGAAGAAGGTGCCGACATCCGTATTTTGCGCGGGCCGGGCCGGGCTTCTTTGGGCCCGGTCCGTGGGAGCGAACCGGGAGACGGGGGGAGGAGCGGGCGTGGTTGGCGAAGGAATAAAGTGGGGGAAATATTTCGGGTGCGATCATACCAGCACTAATGCACCGGATCCCATCAGAACTCCGCAGTTAAGCGTGCTTGGGCGAGAGTAGTACTAGGATGGGTGACCCCCTGGGAAGTCCTCATGTTGCACCCCTTTTTGGCTCGCCGTCGTGCTTTTTAGTGGCCGTTGGGAGTACTCGTATTGCAAACTTACTCTTTTTTTTCCCGCTCGTGCGAAGACGGGGCGGACCGTGTGGAGATGGGCATTTGAGGTGGGGCCGGGAGGAACGGGCCTTCGTTACCCTATTTTTCCGGTAAACGGGACGGAAGAAGGTGCCGACATCCGTATTTTGCGCGGGCCGGGCTTCTTTGGGCCCGGTCCGTGGGAGCGAACCGGGAGACGGGGGGAGGAGCGAGCGTGGTTGGCGAAGGCATAAAGGAATAAAGTGGGGGAAGTATTTCGGGTGCGATCATACCAGCACTAATGCACCGAATCCCATCAGAACTCCGCAGTTTAGCGTGCTTGGGCGAGAGTAGTACTAGGATGGGTGACCCCCTGGGAAGTCCTCGTGTTGCACCCCTTTTTGGCTCGCCGTCGTACTTTTTAGTGGCCGTTGGGAGTACTCATATTGCAAACTTACTCTTTTTTTCCCCCGCTCGTGCGAGGACGGGGCGGACCGTGTGGAGATAGGCATTTGAGGTGGGGCCGGGAGGAACGGGCCTTCGTTACCCTATTTTCCCGGTAAACGGGACGGAAGAAGGTGCCGACATCCGTATTTTGCGTGGGCCGGGCTTCTTTGGGCCCGGTCCGTGGGAGCGAACCGGGAGACGGGGGGAGGAGCGGTCGTGGTTGGCGAAGGCATAAAGGAATAAAGTGGGGGAAGTATTTCGGGTGCGATCATACCAGCACTAATGCACCGGATCCCATCAGAACTCCGCAGTTAAGCGTGCTTGGGCGAGAGTAGTACTAGGATGGGTGACCCCCTGGGAAGTCCTCGTGTTGCACCCCTTTTTGGCTCGCCGTCTGTAAAGCCCGTGTCCCGGTACGGTTTTATTTTATGTTTTTTTTTATTATTTATTAATTTTCTCTAAACGAATTGGTTGTTAACGGGATTGTCGGAAAGGACCTTAAACGTTTAAATATGGATACTTAGGGGCTAATCGTTAAATCCTAAACTAATTTGAATAAAATTGAAAATGCATTAAAACCTAAGGGGCTAATTGTGGCATTTTGAATGAAGTTTTGCATGGGTCGTGGCCCATGGCCGGTTTCCCATTTTCTTTTCCGTTTCTTGTTTTCGTGAAAGCCAAGCAAACCCAATCCCTTTGTTAACCCTACGGCCGTGGTATTATGTTGTGGGTTGGTGAGAAGGGAACGAGAGAGAGAGAGATAGAGAAGAAACCGAGAGAGGGTTAGAGAGAGAGATCGGCGACGAGAAGAAGGGAGTCGGGAGGCTGATCGCCGGAGGGAAGGACGCCGGAGGAAGAGCGCAGCCACTGCCGCCACCGTTTTGTCGTCGAAGGTAAGTTCCGTTCTCTCGGTCTTGTTTTCTTGTCTTCCTCGTCGGTTTTCTCCCGTGACAGCCGCGTCGCGGCGGCCTTGGCCGCTGTAGGCGGCGACTGTGGTATCACCACCGGAGATGGTGATGCAGTGGTGAGTTTTGTTGGGTTGCAAAGACGATCGAGAAAGAGCGAGGTCGATGGTGCGAGAGGGTGGGGTAGTCGGTGTGTGTGTGTAACCATCGCCGGAGAGCCGCCGCCGGTCGCCACCGGCGACCGCCACTGCCGGAGATGGCAGTGGGTGGCGCGTGGTGTGACCAGACCTTAGTCTCTACCGAGCCCTTAACCCGTGGCTTATTCAATTAAGTCGAATCGTTCAAATCGTTGTTAAAAGTTATCTTTTTATGCGAAAATATGGTTCAGCCCCTGTTTTGTGACGGCAATAACTTTTCCGTCGTAACTCCGATTGAGCCGAAACTGGCGCCCACGCTTCGAGCTCGGGACCGGGCACGTTTTCTGTGTTTTAGCGGAAAACTGGTTCGGCCTCGAGTTGGGAGAAAAAGTGGTCGCAAGTTCTGCGGTTCGTCATTTCATGTGAAAATTCTGGAATCTGTCGCGGTTTTGCGAAAGCCGTAACTTTTTACCTGTAACTCGTTTTGAGGTGATTTTGGTGGCCATAGTTCCCTATTCGAGTTGGGAAGGTTTTTCGTGTTTTGCCGAATGTCTGATTAAACCCGTAGCTAGGCTGTTTTGGACTGTTTGTTCAGGCTGGACCGAAAACTGGCAGTTTTGGTAACCGTTCGTATTTAATTCATAATAAATTGTAGAAAAATCGTTAGGAGGTGTATAATATGTCCTTGGAACCCTAACTCAGAGGACTTTCTAGCCATGAAATAATATTGGGATTTTTCTGGATTTAAAGGGGTCGAAACAGGTCCCGAACAGACCTGTTTGGCGAGAGCGGAAAATGGTTTTAGTGACGGTTTAAGCGTGTGTCGTGTCATAGGGTCCGGGTCTCGTATTGACACGTTTTAACATGCGTTTAGGTGCTGGGAAGTGACCGTATTTGTGAAGCTTGAATTGTGTTATTAAGCTGGGCGCGCATTCGAGGTGAGTTCTCTCACTGTGTAGTTAGGGGTTGTATGCATGTCATAATAGTTTGTATGTACTATTGTCTTTGTGGTGTGAACTAGTTGTTTGTGGTGTGTAATATTTGATTGGTTTGAATGTTTGGTATAAATGTGTTACATTACAATTCGGTGGGACCGAGGCCTCGATGGTACTGAGGTGTTGGTTACATTACAATTCGGTGGGACCGAGGCCTCGATGGTACTGAGGTGTTGGTTACATTACAATTCGGTGGGACCGAGGCCTCGATGGTACTGAGGTGTTGGATACATTGCAATTCGGTGGGACCGAGGCCTCGATGGTACTGAGGTGTTGGATACATTACAATTCGGTGGGACCGAGGCCTCGATGGTACCGAGGTGTTGGATACATAATTACTTGTAGATGTTTACTCGTTTTATGTAACTGTGATGTTGTTGCTTATGTGCGGATAGGGGTGATGTGTATATAATTCCTATCTGCGCATGTGTTGGAATTCACTAAGCTTCGTGCTTACCCTTTCCCAATAAACTGTGGTTTCAGGTACGGGCGGCTCCAAGGCGTGACGAGTACACACTGGCGCGCGAGAAGAGCTGGTTGCTTTATGATTTTAATCATTAAACGTTTATTCCGCTGGTTTTATTTTATAAAGACATTAATTATGTGTTTGCAAACGAAACGTTGGGATCATTTATTGAGTTTTCATATATGAAGGGTTTAATTAAAAATTTTAATTTTCTTGAAATTTTGGGATGTTACAACTTGGTATCAGAGCACGGCTTGAGTGAATCAAACGCATTTCGGTGTGTTTGATCTCAAGTTTGCGGCTATAAAAATTTTCTTTAAAGTTTTTGGGAAATAAAACGAAGGAAAGATCCGTTTGAGAAACGGTGATCGGAGGCGCAGTGTGTACAGTCAGCCGGAGCCAAAGGGGAAAGGTACGGTACTTAGTGTTTTATTGCTTTCTAGATCATAGAGTATGCATGCTAGATTGCCTGTTGTGGACACTATGCTGTATGTTGAACTACTTGCTATTAGGAATTTATGCTAATTATGATAGGTTACTAAGTGGATGCCCTCTAGGTTGTATGCAGTAAGAGATTTATAGCCTTAGAATATTCGATTTAGTTCTATTGCGCAGCTCTTGTTTGAGTCCAACCGTTCTAGGATAGAGTCTTGTATTCGACTGTCTATTTGTGTCGCACTGCATATAATCGGGTATTCGCGAGGTCACCCGTTATAATTAGTAGGGATTCGGTAGTAGCAAGGGTAGTGGGATAAGAGGAAGTTCCTAGAGAGCTGGGAAGGGTGTTTATGTATGAGTACGTGTGCTAGATTGCTTTCTAGAACATAGGAGTATGTATGCTAATTTGCTTGGTGCTTGTTACACTGTATTGCATGTCTGCTGCTTGCTATTAGGGATTTGGCAGTAGCAAGGGTAGTGGTTTGGATGGAATTCCTAGGGAGCTAGGAAGAGTGTGTATATATGCTGGTGCAGGCATATGGTTAATTATATATTTAATTGTTGTTGTATGATCGGGGTGACCGATGGTTTATTAAGTATACAATTGTGGCTGTCTGATCGGGGAGACCGATGGTTTATATATACAGTAGTTGTATGAGTTGCCTGTTTAGGATATGTTCTTGAACTGGCATGTGTGGATTAATTATATTATGTGTATAGTTTCGGCGAGAAACTACTTGGACCCTCGGGATGAGACTCGGAACGAGCGATGATAGGTGTGGAAGGTAGTAGTAGAGCTCCTACTACCGGAAGCACAAGATCAATGCTCGAGTCGGGGAAGTCACGAGGAATCCAAGGAGTTGGGCGTGAGTGTTGTTAGTGTGCGTTGTTATGTGCTAATAACGCGTTGTATTATCTACCCTGAATAGCCGTCACGAGGAGAGACAAATATAGTAGATCCACTGGTACATGTGTGTACTTGACTTGCTTTGATGGATGATCGTTGGGGTAGTGTTGAAGGTCCTAAACTAGTAGTCGTTGGAATAGAAAGACGATTATAGTATTGGTCACTTGGAGTGACGATAAGGATGATATTTGTTGTAAGCAGATCATTTCGGGCCAAGATGGAAGATTGTGCTAGAGTCATAGGCTTATAGAGCCGACTTTGATTTGAGGGAAAAAAAAATCGTAGGGATTATTTGTCGTAATTTTCCATCTTGCCCCTAGAGGCTTAAATGTCCGGAGGACGATAGTGGATTGGAAAGGTAGAGAGGAGCATGAGTCGAGACGTTGAATGTCGACTGAGTCGTGCACAAAATTTATTTTGAAAATAGGATTGCATTAGCTAATCCTTGTGTTTCCAATCCTTATATGGATTGTGTTTTGAAACTTTGGGAAATGTTTAGCACACACACAAGATTTCGAATTATAGTTTTGAAAATGCTTGAAACCGTTTTATCACGGGAGTTGAATACTTTGTAAAAGATTGTTTCATTTGATTATTTTCCAACGGTTCTTTCGGGTACGATAATATCCGTGTTTTGTGGTGGTTAAGATGTTGGGTAAGCGACTACGGCTTGAGACTCTAACATTGGAACTCCTCCACATGTGTTAGAGTTGAGACGGAAAGTTACATTCCACGATGTCTGTTTAAAGGCTATTTTAGTGATTTGTTTAAAATGAGTTTGGAATTCTAGTGTCGCTTAACTTTTCGTTCGAGAGTTTGTATTGCTAAGTGTTTTATTGCAAATAGTTCAGTGTGTGGATTGATTCATGCGTGACATAAGTGATGCATGGAGGAATTTTGGTAACATTTCATAAGGAGTTGTTTAGTGCGCTTTTTTTAGTCAGCTAAAGGTTTTACTGACATTTTCATGAAAATGCGATTTATCGATTTAGGGGTATGCATACTGGGGTAACCTTTGTTCTCGGCATTCTGATGAACGAGTCGTGCAAGAAAATGCTTTAGTTCCTTTTTGTCGAAATGAAAGACCATTTGATCCAAGGAGTGTTTTAATGTTGTAAACATCATGCATACGATTACAATGTGTTATATTTTGGAAATATAAATGCGTAGATTTTTGACATTCGGTTAATTTAGAATTACCGTTCATTTTTTTTGGGGAATTAAAAACTTTTGCTTTGGAGGAAACGAGTATTTTGAGCATTTTCGATAAATACATTTTTTTTAAACTATAATGTTTTGACATTATATGTCCCAAGTACGAAACTTGAGGAAGTGTTACAAGCTTGCATGCCTGCCCCAGTTTGAGATTTTATGAGGTTTTTAGTCGATATTTCCAATTATTAGAAGCGGACTGGTTTCTGTCTTCAAGTTTGAAACTTACACGAGACAGTTGTGTTTTAACAAAAATATATTTGTAAACCGTGTCATCGTTTTGTGTGATTAGCTGACGCGCGGAAAATTTGTGGCGAACCCTGTGCCACGCCCTTTTTAGGATTAAAAAGAGGAATTTTTGAATCAAACGTCGTGAGACTTATTTTGAATTATGTGCACACCTTCGTCGCACCCTGTTTAAGGTCAAGCGGTTACTTTAAATGCATGTCATGAGTCAATCCATACTGAAATCGAGGCGGTTCATTTTAAAGAAATTATTTATTACGCTTTGCTTTTGTGTGAGTAAACCGAACTGCAATGGAACGATTTTCAACATGATTTTTCCTATGTGGGACGAGCGTGTCCAGTTTTGCGTAATTATCGATCTGGTAATAGTAGTTTTATTACATACAATCTTTTTGAGATGAAAATCCTGATGTTGAAAATATTTTGTAAATGATTTTGTAAATCAATTGGGGAAATGTGCTTTTAAGTGTCATGTGTCATTTCGAGAATTTTTAGGGTGTGAGTCCTTTTGGAAAACTCTTTTGCTTAACCCGTGTTGAGTATGGGACTAAGGTTGATTTCAGAGTATTGCTTGCTTAAACTTTGTTTAAACGCATTTTCCGACCTATGGGTCTAGCAAGCGTGGAGCATTTTGCTCGGTTTTGACTAGGAGTTAGTCATGGGCCAATTGCCCGGTTTTAATGGCTCGATGTGGAGTCTAGTTGATGAGTTGTTTTTGTCGCACCGTTTGGCATTCTTTGCACGTTGAGTGTTTACATGTTTGGGTGAGTGAGTCAATCAGGAATAGGCATGTTGTTGGTAGACTGTTTGCTTTGGATCCTTAGACTCGTTAGTCAGTCGTTGGTAATGGTCGGTTGGGTGTCTCGGGGTGGGACCCCGGTATTCATGTGTTTTAACCTAGACTTTCCAGTAAGTACTAGGAGGATATAGTTGTGGGCACTTACCTGGGAGGTAGTTCCGATGTGCTGGGTCTTGAGGCGTTACCTGGGAGGTAGACGTCAAGGTGTATCCTCGATATGGTGTAACTTGACTTCGTAGAGCAAGTGTGGATGATACGTCGACGGTGGAAGGTAGGTATTCCACGCGCGTTAGTACTGTAGGCCGAATAGTATCGGTTAAGGGATTGATGCCTTTGTTATTAAGAGAATAAATGCGCATCAACCATTTTGAGGTAGGTGGTATATTTAGGTGTCGACTTTTGGGCTTGAGGCCAAACACCTTTGGTATAATCGGAAAGTTGTAGCCGATGTTAAGATAATCATGGTGATGGTAGTAGTAACCCTGAAATGATCACTTGTGTTGTTTGGTTATGGTGAAATGACCTACGTGTGTGTTAGTGTCTAGGATAATACCACGCTTATGTAAGTTATTGTAATCGGTTGGACCGATGTTCGGCGGGTGGCCGATGTTTGTTATTGCAATCGGTTGGACCGATGTTCGGCGGGTGGCCGATGTGTGTTATTGTAATCGGTTGGACCGATGTTCGGCAGGGGGTCGATGTTTTGTTGATGTAGTTTATTGAAAATCTTTGGAGTCTATTAGAATTTGTGGTAGTTAATCGACAGTTAAGGGTAGGAATGATCGTAGTCGGGTACCCTGTAGGGTATATTGGTGAGCACCATTAAAAGGGTTAGAGCTTGAAAGTGGTTTGAGAATAGGATATCATCAAATGCGAGAGAATTATTAGAAGCTGTTAGCGGACGTAGACTTCGGGGGCGAAGTCTAATCCAAGTGGGGGAGAGTTGTAAAGCCCGTGTCCCGGTACGGTTTTATTTTATGTTTTTTTTTATTATTTATTAATTTTCTCTAAACGAATTGGTTGTTAACGGGATTGTCGGAAAGGACCTTAAACGTTTAAATATGGATACTTAGGGGCTAATCGTTAAATCCTAAACTAATTTGAATAAAATTGAAAATGCATTAAAACCTAAGGGGCTAATTGTGGCATTTTGAATGAAGTTTTGCATGGGTCGTGGCCCATGGCCGGTTTCCCATTTTCTTTTCCGTTTCTTGTTTTCGTGAAAGCCAAGCAAACCCAATCCCTTTGTTAACCCTACGGCCGTGGTATTATGTTGTGGGTTGGTGAGAAGGGAACGAGAGAGAGAGAGATAGAGAAGAAACCGAGAGAGGGTTAGAGAGAGAGATCGGCGACGAGAAGAAGGGAGTCGGGAGGCTGATCGCCGGAGGGAAGGACGCCGGAGGAAGAGCGCAGCCACTGCCGCCACCGTTTTGTCGTCGAAGGTAAGTTCCGTTCTCTCGGTCTTGTTTTCTTGTCTTCCTCGTCGGTTTTCTCCCGTGACAGCCGCGTCGCGGCGGCCTTGGCCGCTGTAGGCGGCGACTGTGGTATCACCACCGGAGATGGTGATGCAGTGGTGAGTTTTGTTGGGTTGCAAAGACGATCGAGAAAGAGCGAGGTCGATGGTGCGAGAGGGTGGGGTAGTCGGTGTGTGTGTATAACCATCGCCGGAGAGCCGCCGCCGGTCGCCACCGGCGACCGCCACTGCCGGAGATGGCAGTGGGTGGCGCGTGGTGTGACCAGACCTTAGTCTCTACCGAGCCCTTAACCCGTGGCTTATTCAATTAAGTCGAATCGTTCAAATCGTTGTTAAAAGTTATCTTTTTATGCGAAAATATGGTTCAGCCCCTGTTTTGTGACGGCAATAACTTTTCCGTCGTAACTCCGATTGAGCCGAAACTGGCGCCCACGCTTCGAGCTCGGGACCGGGCACGTTTTCTGTGTTTTAGCGGAAAACTGGTTCGGCCTCGAGTTGGGAGAAAAAGTGGTCGCAAGTTCTGCGGTTCGTCATTTCATGTGAAAATTCTGGAATCTGTCGCGGTTTTGCGAAAGCCGTAACGTTTTACTCGTAACTCGTTTTGAGGTGATTTTGGTGGCCATAGTTCCCTATTCGAGTTGGGAAGGTTTTTCGTGTTTTGCCGAATGTCTGATTAAACCCGTAGCTAGGCTGTTTTGGACTGTTTGTTCAGGCTGGACCGAAAACTGGCAGTTTTGGTAACCGTTCGTATTTAATTCATAATAAATTGTAGAAAAATCGTTAGCAAGTGTATAATATGTCCTTGGAACCCTAGCTCAGAGTACTTTCTGTTCATGAAATAATATTGGGAATTTTATGGATTTAAAGGGGTCGAAACAGGTCCCGAACAGACCTGTTTGGCGAGAGCGGAAAATGGTTTTAGTGACGGTTTAAGCGTGTGTCGTGTCATAGGGTCCGGGTCTCGTATTGACACGTTTTAACATGCGTTTAGGTGCTGGGAAGTGACCGTATTTGTGAAGCTTGAATTGTGTTATTAAGCTGGGCGCGCATTCGAGGTGAGTTCTCTCACTGTGTAGTTAGGGGTTGTATGCATGTCATAATAGTTTGTATGTACTATTGTCTTTGTGGTGTGAACTAGTTGTTTGTGGTGTGTAATATTTGATTGGTTTGAATGTTTGGTATAAATGTGTTACATTACAATTCGGTGGGACCGAGGCCTCGATGGTACTGAGGTGTTGGTTACATTACAATTCGGTGGGACCGAGGCCTCGATGGTACTGAGGTGTTGGATACATTGCAATTCGGTGGGACCGAGGCCTCGATGGTACTGAGGTGTTGGATACATTACAATTCGGTGGGACCGAGGCCTCGATGGTACTGAGGTGTTGGATACATAATTACTTGTAGATGTTTACTCGTTTTATGTAACTGTGATGTTGTTGCTTATGTGCGGATAGGGGTGATGTGTATATAATTCCTATCTGCGCATGTGTTGGAATTCACTAAGCTTCGTGCTTACCCTTTCCCAATAAACTGTGGTTTCAGGTACGGGAGGCTCCAAGGCGTGACGAGTACACACTGGCGCGCGAGAAGAGCTGGCTGCTTTATGATTTTAATCATTAAACGTTTATTCCGCTGGTTTTATTTTATAAAGACATTAATTATGTGTTTGCAAACGAAACGTTGGGATCATTTATTGAGTTTTCATATATGAAGGGTTTAATTAAAAATTTTAATTTTCTTGAAATTTTGGGATGTTACACCGTCGTGCTTTTTAGTGGCCGTTGGGAGTACTCGTATTGCAAACTTACTCTTTTTTTCCCTCGCTCGTGCGAGGACGGGGCGGACCGTGTGGAGATGAGCATTTGAAGTGGGGCCGGGAGGAACGGGCCTTCGTTACCCTATTTTTCCGGTAAACGGGACGGAAGAAGGTGCCGACATCCGTATTTTGCGTGGGCCGGGTCGGGCTTCTTTGGGCCCGGTCCGTGGGAGCGAAGCGGGAGACGGGGGGAGGAGCGGGCGTGGTTGGCGAAGGCATAAAGGAATAAAGGGGGGAAGTATTTCCGGTGCGATCATACCAGCACTAATGCACCGGATCTCATCAGAACTCCGCAGTTAAGCGTGTTTGGGCGAGAGTAGTACTAGGATGGGTGACCCCCTGGGAAGTCCTCGTGTTGCACCCCTTTTTGGCTCGCCGTCATGCTTTTTAGTGGCCGTTGGGAGTACTCATATTGCAAACTTACTCTTTTTCCCCCCGCTCGTGCGAGGACGGGGCGGACCGTGTGGAGATGGGCATTTGAGTTGGGGCCGGGAGGAACGGGCCTTCGTTACCCTATTTTTCCGGTAAACGGGACGGAAGAAGGTGCCGACATCCGTATTTTGCGCGGGTCGGGCCGGGCTTCTTTGGGCCCGGACCGTGGGAGAGAACCGGGAGACGGGGGGAGGAGCGGGTCCAAAGAAGCTCTAAAGAAGCGGGGTTTCACTCGACAAAAAATGTTTGGCTGGCGAAGGCATAAAGGAATAAAGTGGGGCAAGTATTTCGGGTGCGATCATACCAGCACTAATGCACCGGATCCCATCAAAACTCCGCAGTTAAACGTGCTTGGGCGAGAGTAGTACTAGGATGGGGGACCCCCTGGGAAGTCCTCATGTTGCACCCCTTTTTGGCTCGCTGTCGTGCTTTCTAGTGGCCGTTGGGAGTACTCATATTGCAAACTTACTCTTTTTTTCCCCAGCTCGTGCGAGGACGGGGCGGACCGTGTGGAGATGGGCATTTGAGGTGGGGCCGGGAGGAACGGGCCTTCGTTACCCTATTTTTCCGGTAAACGGGACGGAAGAAGGTGCCGACATCCGTATTTTGCGCGGGCCGGGCCGGGCTTCTTTGGGCCCGGTCCGTGGGAGCGAACCGGGAGACGGGGGGAGGAGCGGGCGTGGTTATCGAAGGCATAAAGGAATAAAGTGGGGGAAGTATTTCGGGTTCGATCATACCAGCACTAATGCACCGAATCCCATCAGAACTCCGCAGTCAAGCGTGATTGGGCGAGAGTAGTACTAGGATGTGTGACCCCCTGGGAAGTCCTCGTGTTGCACCCCTTTTTGGCTCGCCGTCATGCTTTTTAGTGGCCGTTGGGAGTACTCGTATTGCAAACTTACTCTTTTTTTCCCCCCGCTCGTGCGAGGACGGGGCAGACCGTGTGGAGATGGGCATTTGAGGTAGGGTCGGGAGGAACGGGCCTTCGTAACCCTATTTTTCCGGTAAACGGGACGGAAGAAGGTGCCGACATCCGTATTTTGCGCGGGCCGGGCCGGGCCGGGCTTCTTTGGGCCCGGTCCGTGGGAGCGAACCGGGAGACGGGGGGAGGAGCGGGCGTGGTTGGCGAAGGCATAAAGGAATAAAGTGGGGGAAGTATTTCGGGTGCGATCATACCAGCACTAATGCACCGGATCCCATCAGAACTCCGCGGTTAAGCGTGCTTGGGCGAGAGTAGTACTAGGATAGGTGACCCCCTGTGAAGTCCTCGTGTTGCACCCCTTTTTGGCTCTCCGTCGTGCTTTTTAGTGGCCGTTGGGAGTACTCGTATTGCAAACTTACTCTTTTTTTTCCCCCGCTCGTGCGAGGACGGGGCGGACCATGTGGAGATGGGCATTTGAGGTGGGGCCGGGAGGAACGGGCCTTCGTTACCCTATTTTTTCGGTAAACGGGACGGAGGAAGGTGCCGACATCCGTATTTTGCGCGGGCCGGGCCGGGCTTCTTTGGGCCCGGTCCGTGGGAGCGAACCGGTAGACGGGGGGAGGAGCGGGCGTGGTTGGCGAAGGAATAAAGTGGGGGAAGTATTTCGGGTGCGATCATACCAGCACTAATGCACCGGATCCCATCAGAACTCCGCAGTTAAGCGTGCTTGGGCGAGAGTAGTACTAGGATGGGTGACCCCCTGGGAAGTCCTCGTGTTGCACCCCTTTTTGGCTCGCCGTCGTGCTTTTTAGTGGCCGTTGGGAGTACTCGTATTGCAAACTTACTCTTTTTTTTCCCCCGCTTGTGCGAGGACGGGGCGGACCGTGTGGAGATGGGCATTTGAGGTGGGGTCGGGAGGAACGGGCCTTCGTTACCCTATTTTTCCGGTAAACGGGACGGAAGAAGGTGCCGACATCCGTATTTTGCGCGGGCCGGGCTTCTTTGGGGCCGGTCCGTGGGAGCGAACCGGGAGACGGGGGGAGGAGCGGGCGTGGTTGGCGAAGACATAAAGGAATAAAGTGGGGGAAGTATTTCGGGTGCGATCATACCAGCACTAATGCACCGGATCCCATCAGAACTCCGCGGTTAAGCGTGCTTGGGCGAGAGTAGTACTAGGATGGGTGACCCACTGGGAAGTCCTCATGTTGCACCCCTTTTTGGCTCGCTGTCGTGCTTTTTAGTGGCCGTTGGGAGTACTCGTATTGCAAACTTACTCTTTTTTTTCCCCGCTCGTGCGAGGACGGGGCGGACCGTGTGGAGATGGGCATTTGAGGTGGGGCCGGGAGGAACGGGCCTTCGTTACCCTATTTTTCCGGTAAACGGGAAGGAAGAAGGTGCCGACATCCGTATTTTGCGCGGGCCGGGCTTCTTTGGGCCCGGTCCGTGGGAGCGAACCGGGAGACGGGGGGAGGAGCGAGCGTGGTTGGCGAAGGCATAAAGGAATAAAGTGGGGGAAGTATTTCGGGTGCGATCATACAAGCACTAATGCACTGAATCCCATCAGAACTCCGCAGTTAAGCGTGCTTGGGCGAGAGTAGTACTAGGATGGGTGACCCTCTGGGAAGTCCTCGTGTTGCACCCCTTTTTGGCTCGCCGTCGTGCTTTTTAGTGGCCGTTGGGAGTACTCGTATTGCAAACTTACTCTTTTTTTTTCCCGCTCGTGCAAGGACGGGGCGGACCGTGTGGAGATGGGCATTTGAGGTGGGGCCGGGAGGAACGGGCCTTCGTTACCCTATTTTTTCGGTAAATGGGACGGAAGAAGGTGCCGACATCCGTATTTTGCGCGGGCCGGACCGGGCTTCTTTGGGCCCGGTCCGTGGGAGCGAACCGGGAGACGGGGGGAGGAGCGGGAGTGGTTGGCGAAGGAATAAAGTGGGGGAAGTATTTCGGGTGCGATCATACCAACACTAATGCACCGGATCCCATCAGAACTCCGCAGTTAAGCGTGCTTGGGCGAGAGTAGTACTAGGATGGGTGACCCCCTGGGAAGTCCTCGTGTTGCACCCCTTTTTGGCTCGCCGTCGTGCTTTTTAGTGGCCGTTGGGAGTACTCGTATTGCAAACTTACTCTTTTTTTTCCCCCGCTCGTGCGAGGACGGGGCGGACCGTGTGGAGATGAGCATTTGAAGTGGGGCCGGGAGGAACGGGCCTTCGTTACCCTATTTTTCCGGTAAACGGGACGGAAGAAGGTGCCAACATCCGTATTTTGCGTGGGCCGGGTCGGGCTTCTTTGGGCCCGGTCCGTGGGAGCGAAGCGGGAGACGGGGGGAGGAGCGGGCGTGGTTGGCGAAGGCATAAAGGAATAAAGGGGGGAAGTATTTCCGGTGCGATCATACCAGCACTAATGCACCGGATCTCATCAGAACTCCGCAGTTAAGCGTGCTTGGGCGAGAGTAGTACTAGGATGGGTGACCCCCTGGGAAGTCCTCGTGTTGCACCCCTTTTTGGCTCGCCGTCATGCTTTTTAGTGGCCGTTGGGAGTACTCATATTGCAAACTTACTCTTTTTCCCCCCCCGCTCGTGCGAGGACGGGGCGGACCGTGTGGAGATGGGCATTTGAGTTGGGGCCGGGAGGAACGGGCCTTCGTTACCCTATTTTTCCGGTAAACGGGACGGAAGAAGGTGTCGACATCCGTATTTTGCGCGGGCCGGGCCGGGCTTCTTTGGGCCCGGACCGTGGGAGAGAACCGGGAGACGGGGGGAGGAGCGGGTGCAAAGAAGCTCTAAAGAAGCGGGGTTTCACTCGACAAAAAAGGTTTGGCTGGCGAAGGCATAAAGGAATAAAGTGGGGCAAGTATTTCGGGTGCGATCATACCAGCACTAATGCACCGGAGCCCATCAAAACTCCGCATTTAAACGTGCTTGGGCGAGAGTAGTACTAGGATGGGGGACCCCCTGGGAAGTCCTCATGTTGCACCCCTTTTTGGCTCGCTGTCGTGCTTTTTAGTGGCCGTTGGGAGTACTCGTATTGCAAACTTACTCTTTTTTTCCCCAGCTCGTGCGAGGACGGGGCGGACCGTGTGGAGATGGGCATTTGAGGTGGGGCCGGGAGGAACGGGCCTTCGTTACCCTATTTTTCCGGTAAACGGGACGGAAGAAGGTGCCGACATCCGTATTTTGCGCGGGCCGGGCCGGGCTTCTTTGGGCCCGGTCCGTGGGAGCGAACCGGGAGACGGGGGGAGGAGCATGCGTGGTTATCGAAGGCATAAAGGAATAAAGTGGGGGAAGTATTTCGGGTTCGATCATACCAGCACTAATGCACCGAATCCCATCAGAACTCCGCAGTCAAGCGTGATTGGGCGAGAGTAGTACTAGGATGTGTGACCCCCTGGGAAGTCCTCGTGTTGCACCCCTTTTTGGCTCGCTGTCATGCTTTTTAGTGGCCGTTGGGAGTACTCGTATTGCAAACTTACTCTTTTTTTCCCCCCGCTCGTGCGAGGACGGGGCAGACCGTGTGGAGATGGGCATTTGAGGTGGGGTCGGGAGGAACGGGCCTTCGTTACCCTATTTTTCCGGTAAACGGGACGGAAGAAGGTGCCGACATCCGTATTTTGCGCAGGCCGGGCCGGGCCGGGCTTCTTTAGGCCCGGTCCGTGGGAGCGAACCGGGAGACGGGGGGAGGAGCGGGCGTGGTTGGCGAAGGCATAAAGGAATAAAGTGGGGGAAGTATTTCGGGTGCGATCATACCAGCACTAATGCACCGGATCCCATCAGAACTCCGCGGTTAAGCGTGCTTGGGCGAGAGTAGTACTAGGATAGGTGACCCCCTGTTAAGTCCTCGTGTTGCACCCCTTTTTGGCTCTCCGTCGTGCTTTTTAGTGGCCGTTGGGAGTACTCGTATTGCAAACTTACTCTTTTTTTTCCCCGCTCGTGCGAGGACGGGGCGGACCGTGTGGAGATGGGCATTTGAGGTGGGGCCGGGAGGAACGGGCCTTCGTTACCCTATTTTTTCGGTAAACGGGACGGAAGAAGGTGCCGACATCCGAATTTTGCGCGGGCCGGGCCGTGCTTCTTTGGGCCCGGTCCGTGGGAGCGAACCGGGAGACGGGGGGAGGAGCGGGCGTGGTTGGCGAAGGAATAAAGTGGGGGAAGTATTTCGGGTGCGATCATACCAGCACTAATGCACCGGATCCCATCAGAACTCCGCAGTTAAGCGTGCTTGGGCGAGAGTAGTACTAGGATGGGTGACCCCCTGGGAAGTCCTCGTGTTGCACCCCTTTTTGGCTCGCCGTCGTGCTTTTTAGTGGCCGTTGGGAGTACTCGTATTGCAAACTTACTCTTTTTTTTCCCCGCTCGTGCGAGGATGGGGCGGACCGTGTGGAGATGGGCATTTGAGGTGGGGCCGGGAGGAACGGGCCTTCGTTACCCTATTTTTCCGGTAAACGGGACGGAAGAAGGTGCCGACATCCGTATTTTGCGCGGGCCGGGCTTCTTTGGGCCCGGTCCGTGGGAGCGAACCGGGAGACGGGGGGAGGAGCGGGCGTGGTTGGCGAAGGCATAAAGGAATAAAGTGGGTGGAGTATTTCGGGTGCGATCATACCAGCACTAATGCACCGGATCCCATCAGAACTCCGCGGTTAAGCGTGCTTGGGCGAGAGTAGTACTAGGATGGGTGACCCACTGGGAAGTCCTCATGTTGCACCCCTTTTTGGCTCGCTGTCGTGCTTTTTAGTGGCCGTTGGGAGTACTCGTATTGCAAACTTACTCTTTTTTTCCCCCGCTCGTGCGAGGACGGGGCGGAACGTGTGGATATGGGCATTTGAGGTGGGGCCGGGAGGAACGGGCCTTCGTTACCCTATTTTTCCGGTAAACGGGAAGGAAGAAGGTGCCGACATCCGTATTTTGCGCGGGCCGGGCTTCTTTGGGCCCGGTCCGTGGGAGCGAACCGGGAGACGGGGGGAGGAGCGAGCGTGGTTGGCGAAGGCATAAAGGAATAAAGTGGGGGAAGTATTTCGGGTGCGATCATACAAGCACTAATGCACTGAATCCCATCAGAACTCCGCAGTTAAGCGTGCTTGGGCGAGAGTAGTACTAGGATGGGTGACCCCCTAGGAAGTCCTCGTGTTGCACCCCTTTTTGGCTCGCCGTCGTGCTTTTTAGTGGCCGTTGGGAGTACTCGTATTGCAAACTTACTCTTTTTTTTCCCGCTCGTGCGAGGACGGGGCGGACCGTGTGGAGATGGGCATTTGAGGTGGGGCCGGGAGGAACGGGCCTTCGTTACCCTATTTTTTCGGTAAACGGGACGGAAGAAGGTGCCGACATCCGTATTTTGCGCGGGCCGGGCCGGGCTTCTTTGGGCCCGGTCCGTGGGAGCGAACCGGGAGACGGGGGGAGGAGCGGGCGTGGTTGGCGAAGGAATAAAGTGGGGGAAGTATTTCGGGTGCGATCATACCAACACTAATGCACCGGATCCCATCAGAACTCCGCAGTTAAGCGTGCTTGGGCGAGAGTAGTACTAGGATGGGTGACCCCCTGGGAAGTCCTCGGGTTGCACCCCTTTTTGGCTCGCCGTCGTGCTTTTTAGTGGCCGTTGGGAGTACTCGTATTGCAAACTTACTCTTTTTTTTCCCGCTCGTGCGAGGACGGGGCGGACCGTGTGGAGATGGGCATTTGAGGTGGGGCCGGGAGGAACGGGCCTTCGTTACCCTATTTTTCCGGTAAACGGGACGGAAGAAGGTGCCGACATCCGTATTTTGCGCGGGTCGGGCTTCTTTGGGTCCGTGGGAGCGAACCGGGAGACGGGGGGTGGAGCGAGCGTGGTTGGCGAAGGCATAAAGGAATAAAGTGGGGGAAGTATTTCGGGTGCGATCATACCAGCACTAATGCACCGAATCCCATCAGAACTCCGCAGTTAAGCGTGCTTGGGCGAGAGTAGTACTAGGATGGGTGACCCCCTGGGAAGTCCTCGTGTTGCACGCCTTTTTGGCTCGCCGTCGTGCTTTTTAGTGGCCGTTGGGAGTACTCATATTGCAAACTTACTCTTTTTTTTTCCCCGCTCGTGCGAGGACGGGGCGGACCGTGTGGAGATAGGCATTTGAGGTGGGGCCGGGAGGAACGGGCCTTCGTTACCCTATTTTTCCGGTAAACGGGACGAAAGAAGGTGCCGACATCCGTATTTTGCGCGGGCCGGGCTTCTTTGGGCCCGGTCCGTGGGAGCGAGCCGGGAGACGGGGGGAGGAGCGGGCGTGGTTGGCGAAGGCATAAAGGAATAAAGTGGGGGAAGTATTTCGGGTACGATCATACCAGCACTAATGCACCGGATCCCATCAGAACTCCGCAGTTAAGCGTGCTTGGGCGAGAGTAGTACTAGGATGGGTGACCCTCTGGGAAGTCCTCGTGTTGCACCCCTTTTTGGCTCGCCGTCGTGCTTTTTAGTGGCCGTTGGGAGTACTCGTATTGCAAACTTACTCTTTTTTTTCCCGCTCGTGCAAGGACGGGGCGGACCGTGTGGAGATGGGCATTTGAGGTGGGGCCGGGAGGAACGGGCCTTCGTTACCCTATTTTTTCGGTAAATGGGACGGAAGAAGGTGCCGACATCCGTATTTTGCGCGGGCCGGACCGGGCTTCTTTGGGCCCGGTCCGTGGGAGCGAACCGGGAGACGGGGGGAGGAGCGGGAGTGGTTGGCGAAGGAATAAAGTGGGGGAAGTATTTCGGGTGCGATCATACCAACACTAATGCACCGGATCCCATCAGAACTCCGCAGTTAAGCGTGCTTGGGCGAGAGTAGTACTAGGATGGGTGACCCCCTGGGAAGTCCTCGTGTTGCACCCCTTTTTGGCTCGCCGTCGTGCTTTTTAGTGGCCGTTGGGAGTACTCGTATTGCAAACTTACTCTTTTTTTTCCCCCGCTCGTGCGAGGACGGGGCGGACCGTGTGGAGATGAGCATTTGAAGTGGGGCCGGGAGGAACGGGCCTTCGTTACCCTATTTTTCCGGTAAACGGGACGGAAGAAGGTGCCAACATCCGTATTTTGCGTGGGCCGGGTCGGGCTTCTTTGGGCCCGGTCCGTGGGAGCGAAGCGGGAGACGGGGGGAGGAGCGGGCGTGGTTGGCGAAGGCATAAAGGAATAAAGGGGGGAAGTATTTCCGGTGCGATCATACCAGCACTAATGCACCGGATCTCATCAGAACTCCGCAGTTAAGCGTGCTTGGGCGAGAGTAGTACTAGGATGGGTGACCCCCTGGGAAGTCCTCGTGTTGCACCCCTTTTTGGCTCGCCGTCATGCTTTTTAGTGGCCGTTGGGAGTACTCATATTGCAAACTTACTCTTTTTTCCCCCCCGCTCGTGCGAGGACGGGGCGGACCGTGTGGAGATGGGCATTTGAGTTGGGGCCGGGAGGAACGGGCCTTCGTTACCCTATTTTTCCGGTAAACGGGACGGAAGAAGGTGTCGACATCCGTATTTTGCGCGGGCCGGGCCGGGCTTCTTTGGGCCCGGACCGTGGGAGAGAACCGGGAGACGGGGGGAGGAGCGGGTGCAAAGAAGCTCTAAAGAAGCGGGGTTTCACTCGACAAAAAAGGTTTGGCTGGCGAAGGCATAAAGGAATAAAGTGGGGCAAGTATTTCGGGTGCGATCATACCAGCACTAATGCACCGGAGCCCATCAAAACTCCGCATTTAAACGTGCTTGGGCGAGAGTAGTACTAGGATGGGGGACCCCCTGGGAAGTCCTCATGTTGCACCCCTCTTTGGCTCGCTGTCGTGCTTTTTAGTGGCCGTTGGGAGTACTCGTATTGCAAACTTACTCTTTTTTTCCCCAGCTCGTGCGAGGACGGGGCGGACCGTGTGGAGATGGGCATTTGAGGTGGGGCCGGGAGGAACGGGCCTTCGTTACCCTATTTTTCCGGTAAACGGGACGGAAGAAGGTGCCGACATCCGTATTTTGCGCGGGCCGGGCCGGGCTTCTTTGGGCCCGGTCCGTGGGAGCGAACCGGGAGACGGGGGGAGGAGCATGCGTGGTTATCGAAGGCATAAAGGAATAAAGTGGGGGAAGTATTTCGGGTTCGATCATACCAGCACTAATGCACCGAATCCCATCAGAACTCCGCAGTCAAGCGTGATTGGGCGAGAGTAGTACTAGGATGTGTGACCCCCTGGGAAGTCCTCGTGTTGCACCCCTTTTTGGCTCGCTGTCATGCTTTTTAGTGGCCGTTGGGAGTACTCGTATTGCAAACTTACTCTTTTTTTCCCCCCGCTCGTGCGAGGACGGGGCAGACCGTGTGGAGATGGGCATTTGAGGTGGGGTCGGGAGGAACGGGCCTTCGTTACCCTATTTTTCCGGTAAACGGGACGGAAGAAGGTGCCGACATCCGTATTTTGCGCAGGCCGGGCCGGGCCGGGATTCTTTAGGCCCGGTCCGTGGGAGCGAACCGGGAGACGGGGGGAGGAGCGGGCGTGGTTGGCGAAGGCATAAAGGAATAAAGTGGGGGAAGTATTTCGGGTGCGATCATACCAGCACTAATGCACCGGATCCCATCAGAACTCCGCGGTTAAGCGTGCTTGGGCGAGAGTAGTACTAGGATAGGTGACCCCCTGTTAAGTCCTCGTGTTGCACCCCTTTTTGGCTCTCCGTCGTGCTTTTTAGTGGCCGTTGGGAGTACTCGTATTGCAAACTTACTCTTTTTTTTTCCCCGCTCGTGCGAGGACGGGGCGGACCGTGTGGAGATGGGCATTTGAGGTGGGGCCGGGAGGAACGGGCCTTCGTTACCCTATTTTTTCGGTAAACGGGACGGAAGAAGGTGCCGACATCCGAATTTTGCGCGGGCCGGGCCGTGCTTCTTTGGGCCCGGTCCGTGGGAGCGAACCGGGAGACGGGGGGAGGAGCGGGCGTGGTTGGCGAAGGAATAAAGTGGGGGAAGTATTTCGGGTGCGATCATACCAGCACTAATGCACCGGATCCCATCAGAACTCCGCAGTTAAGCGTGCTTGGGCGAGAGTAGTACTAGGATGGGTGACCCCCTGGGAAGTCCTCGTGTTGCACCCCTTTTTGGCTCGCCGTCGTGCTTTTTAGTGGCCGTTGGGAGTACTCGTATTGCAAACTTACTCTTTTTTTTCCCCGCTCGTGCGAGGATGGGGCGGACCGTGTGGAGATGGGCATTTGAGGTGGGGCCGGGAGGAACGGGCCTTCGTTACCCTATTTTTCCGGTAAACGGGACGGAAGAAGGTGCCGACATCCGTATTTTGCGCGGGCCGGGCTTCTTTGGGCCCGGTCCGTGGGAGCGAACCGGGAGACGGGGGGAGGAGCGGGCGTGGTTGGCGAAGGCATAAAGGAATAAAGTGGGTGGAGTATTTCGGGTGCGATCATACCAGCACTAATGCACCGGATCCCATCAGAACTCCGCGGTTAAGCGTGCTTGGGCGAGAGTAGTACTAGGATGGGTGACCCACTGGGAAGTCCTCATGTTGCACCCCTTTTTGGCTCGCTGTCGTGCTTTTTAGTGGCCGTTGGGAGTACTCGTATTGCAAACTTACTCTTTTTTTCCCCCGCTCGTGCGAGGACGGGGCGGAACGTGTGGATATGGGCATTTGAGGTGGGGCCGGGAGGAACGGGCATTCGTTACCCTATTTTTCCGGTAAACGGGAAGGAAGAAGGTGCCGACATCCGTATTTTGCGCGGGCCGGGCTTCTTTGGGCCCGGTCCGTGGGAGCGAACCGGGAGACGGGGGGAGGAGCGAGCGTGGTTGGCGAAGGCATAAAGGAATAAAGTGGGGGAAGTATTTCGGGTGCGATCATACAAGCACTAATGCACTGAATCCCATCAGAACTCCGCAGTTAAGCGTGCTTGGGCGAGAGTAGTACTAGGATGGGTGACCCCCTAGGAAGTCCTCGTGTTGCACCCCTTTTTGGCTCGCCGTCGTGCTTTTTAGTGGCCGTTGGGAGTACTCGTATTGCAAACTTACTCTTTTTTTTCCCGCTCGTGCGAGGACGGGGCGGACCGTGTGGAGATGGGCATTTGAGGTGGGGCCGGGAGGAACGGGCCTTCGTTACCCTATTTTTTCGGTAAACGGGACGGAAGAAGGTGCCGACATCCGTATTTTGCGCGGGCCGGGCCGGGCTTCTTTGGGCCCGGTCCGTGGGAGCGAACCGGGAGACGGGGGGAGGAGCGGGCGTGGTTGGCGAAGGAATAAAGTGGGGGAAGTATTTCGGGTGCGATCATACCAACACTAATGCACCGGATCCCATCAGAACTCCGCAGTTAAGCGTGCTTGGGCGAGAGTAGTACTAGGATGGGTGACCCCCTGGGAAGTCCTCGGGTTGCACCCCTTTTTGGCTCGCCGTCGTGCTTTTTAGTGGCCGTTGGGAGTACTCGTATTGCAAACTTACTCTTTTTTTTCCCGCTCGTGCGAGGACGGGGCGGACCGTGTGGAGATGGGCATTTGAGGTGGGGCCGGGAGGAACGGGCCTTCGTTACCCTATTTTTCCGGTAAACGGGACGGAAGAAGGTGCCGACATCCGTATTTTGCGCGGGTCGGGCTTCTTTGGGTCCGTGGGAGCGAACCGGGAGACGGGGGGTGGAGCGAGCGTGGTTGGCGAAGGCATAAAGGAATAAAGTGGGGGAAGTATTTCGGGTGCGGTCATACCAGCACTAATGCACCGAATCCCATCAGAACTCCGCAGTTAAGCGTGCTTGGGCGAGAGTAGTACTAGGATGGGTGACCCCCTGGGAAGTCCTCGTGTTGCACGCCTTTTTGGCTCGCCGTCGTGCTTTTTAGTGGCCGTTGGGAGTACTCATATTGCAAACTTACTCTTTTTTTTTCCCCGCTCGTGCGAGGACGGGGCGGACCGTGTGGAGATAGGCATTTGAGGTGGGGCCGGGAGGAACGGGCCTTCGTTACCCTATTTTTCCGGTAAACGGGACGAAAGAAGGTGCCGACATCCGTATTTTGCGCGGGCCGGGCTTCTTTGGGCCCGGTCCGTGGGAGCGAGCCGAGAGACGGGGGGAGGAGCGGGCGTGGTTGGCGAAGGCATAAAGGAATAAAGTGGGGGAAGTATTTCGGGTACGATCATACCAGCACTAATGCACCAGATCCCATCAGAACTCCGCAGTTAAGCGTGCTTGGGCGAGAGTAGTACTAGGATGGGTGACCCCCTGGGAAGTCCTCGTGTTGCACCCCTTTTTGGCTCGTCGTCGTGCTTTTTAGTGGCCGTTGGGAGTACTCGTATTGCAAACTTACTCTTTTTTCCCCCGCTCGTGCGAGGACGGGGCGGACCGTGTGGAGATGAGCATTTGAAGTGGGGCCGGGAGGAACGGGCCTTCGTTACCCTATTTTTCCGGTAAACGGGACGGAAGAAGGTGCCGACATCCGTATTTTGCGCGGGCCGGGTCGGGCTTCTTTGGGCCCGGTCCGTGGGAGCGAACCGGGAGACGGGGGGAGGAGCGGGCGTGGTTGGCGAAGGCATAAAGGAATAAAGGGGGGGAAGTATTTCCGGTGCGATCATACCAGCACTAATGCACCGGATCTCATCAGAACTCCGCAGTTAAGCGTGCTTGGGCGAGAGTAGTACTAGGATGGGTGACCCCCTGGGATGTCCTCGTGTTGCACCCCTTTTTGGCTCGCCGTCATGCTTTTTAGTGGCCGTTGGGAGTACTCGTATTGCAAACTTACTCTTTTTTCCCCCCGCTCGTGCGAGGACGGGGCGGACCGTGTGGAGATGGGCATTTGAGTTGGGGCCGGGAGGAACGGGCCTTCGTTACCCTATTTTTCCGGTAAACGGGACGGAAGAAGGTGCCGACATCCGTATTTTGCGCGGGCCGGGCCGGGCTTCTTTGGGCCCGGACCGTGGGAGAGAACCGGGAGACGGGGGGAGGAGCGGGTCCAAAGAAGCTCTTAAGAAGCGGGGTTTCACTCGACAAAAAAGGTTTGGTTGGCGAAGGCATAAAGGAATAAAGTGGGGCAAGTATTTCGGGTGCGATCATACCAGCACTAATGCACCGGATCCCATCAAAACTCCGCGGTTAAACGTGCTTGGGCGAGAGTAGTACTAGGATGGGTGACCCCCTGGGAAGTTCTCATGTTGCACCCCTTTTTGGCTCGCTGTCGTGCTTTTTAGTGGCCGTTGGGAGTACTCGTATTGCAAACTTACTCTTTTTTTTCCCCCGCTCGTGCGAGGACGGGGCGGACCGTGTGGAGATGGGCATTTGAGGTGGGGCCGGGAGGAACGGGCCTTCGTTACCCTATTTTTCCGGTAAACGGGACGGAAGAAGGTGCCGACATCCGTATTTTGCGCGGGCCGGGCCGGGCTTCTTTGGGCCCGGTCCGTGGGAGCGAACCGGGAGACGGGGGGAGGAGCGGGCGTGGTTATCGAAGGCATAAAGGAATAAAGTGGGGTAAGTATTTCGGGTTCGATTATACCAGCACTAATGCACCGAATCCCATCAGAACTCCGCAGTCAAGCGTGCTTGGGCGAGAGTAGTACTAGGATGTGTGACCCCCTAGGAAGTCCTCGTGTTGCACCCCTTTTTGGCTCGCCGTCATGCTTTTTAGTGGCCGTTGGGAGTACTCGTATTGTGTTGATCCAAACCCTCAGTGATTTGATATTGACCCTATCTTAAATACTTAGTGAAAATTGTAAGTAAACAATATGTATCAGAGTTTCACTATCGCTGATAAGTACTAAGATCTTACAGTACTGCTGATAGGAACTCTCGCTCTTTTAGATTAAACATTCAGCGAACACTGTTCACCATATCGCTGAGTCTGTTCAGTCCTTATGGTGATCGCTGATAAGTTAGTTGTTTACTTATGATCCCTGAAGACAAGATTCACGTCAACAAAGGTTCTACGCTGAAGTCGAAGATTAAGCTCAAGAACCAGCGACAAGTCTCCTAATGAACTGATGCGGATCAGCGAAGACTCAGATTTGTCCACTCAACGTGAAGTATCAAGTACAAGACTTCAGCTATCGCTGAACTTTATCATTCGCTGAATAGTAAATGATAATCGCTGAATCAACGAAAGCTGATCATGAAGTCCTCCGTACAAAGTACTTTTGTCTTAACCTCCCTTGCACGCCACCGTACGAAATGTCAGAAAAGAACCTCCGAAAATCTGAAATCGTACAACCACTCTGATACTACACTGTTCATTCATGCGGCTACTAAGGTTGTCAACAAAGGTCAATGACATGCAACCAATCCGCTGATGACACGTGTAAAGTGTATACTGAATTGCATTAAATGCATGCAGTATATAACGAGATGAACTCACTTCATTTGAAGTAACTTGCTAACTCTGGACAAGTTCAAATCTCTCTTAAGATAGGATTTTATTAGTAATCTCCTTATCTTTCTTAGTGCAAGAAACCTTAGTGTTCCAACTTGTTTAGATTTAGGTTTATCCTTAATCTTGTTTCCGCAACAAGCTGTAAATTGTTAATGATTTATCAATAAACAATTTAGAAAAGTAAAATAGTGTGTTTGTATTCAACCCCCCCCCCCCTTCTACAAACTTGTATAGGCCTTTCGGGACCAACAAGTGGTATCAGAGCGGATTTGTTTAATCTCATAAACAAGATCTAATCTAAGATATTTCTCTTCCTTGCTATTATCTGAAAATGGCCTCCCACACAAACACAAATTATGTAGACAATGGTTCTTTTGCACAATCCCCTAAATTCTCCAAAGATAGTTTAAATCTATGGAACGATAGGATGATAATCTCAACTTTTCCTAAAGAATCCTCTAACCCCAGGTATAGAGATGACAGGTATCAAAAGCTGAAGGAGAAGTATGCAAAGCTGAAAAGCTTTAAGAAGAAAGGAAAAGGCCTGATGGCTGACTATGATTGGGCTGCTTCTGATGAAGAAGCCTCATCATCTGATTCTGAAGATGATGAAGCAAATCAATGTCTCATGGCCAAGATTGAAGAAGAGGAAGAAACTTCAGACATTCCCTCCACTTCAACATCTGCCATTCAGGTATCACCTTCCTTCTTTACCAATATTGTAAATATTGATGAAGCTGATAGTCTCCGTAAAATCGAACTGCTGACTAGAAGTTTATACGAAGCCATGAACGGCAAAGCTGTGGTTGAAAACCAAAATCTTGATCTCGCTGAAAAGCTTAAAAACTGCCACCTTCAAATAGAAAAGCTTTCTAAATTTGAAGAAGATTTTAAAGATCAAGTCCATTTAAATCAGCTAGTCAAAATCGAACGAGCGGAAGCTATCGCTGCATTAAAAGCTGAACAAGCTACTGTTGAAGGATGGTGTAATTCTTCAACAAAGATCACTGAGATAATTAAGGCTCGGATTCCTCTGAGTGATAAACGTGGTCTGGGTTATAAATATGATACTCCAATACCAACCACTGAACGTTCAATGCTTAATTTTGGAACGTTCGTATCCTCAGTAGCTGACACTTCTTCATCTCAGTACTCCTCGTCGGTTACACCAATCCCTGAGGAAACTCCTACCTCCTCAAAAGGTAAGGAGAAAATGGTTTATTCAAAACCTACCTCTGTCTCTAAAGACAAAGGTAAAGGAATTGTTGTTTATCAAAATCCTCAGAAGGGTACCTTAGTACCTAAGCTGAATGCTTCCAAAGCCTTAGTGATTCATTCATCTGGTTCTAGAAATCAGACCTCTGGATCAGTTCAGCGACCTACTCCTAGACTCAGAGTAGATGTCCTTGGTAAGAAATCTGAAGAACTGAATGTTCGTCCTATTTCAAAAACCAATAGTGTACTTGGTGCTGGCACTTCTAATTCCAAATTAAAAGCTCAGCACTCAAGTGGTCCTAGAACTAATTTTAGTTATAGGAAATGTTATCACTGTGGACTTACCGATCATATTGCAAGTAAGTGTCCCACAACCACCAAAGCTGATAAGATAGCTAAGGTGAAGATAGCACCCAAGAAGACCAAACCAGTTGCAATTCAGGTCAAGGTGACTCCTACCGCTGAGGTCAAGAAATTGACCAAAGTGAAGAAAGACAAAGCTGAATCTTCAAATGCTGCGAAGACTGCTGAACCCATTCCAACCACTTCCACTGACAAACGCGTATACATGGAGAAGTGGGTACCCAAGCAAAACTAATCTTCCTTTGTATTGCAGGTTAAGAAGGGTATCTGGTATCTCGATAGCGGATGCTCTAGACACATGACTGGAAAGAAAAGCCTGCTCGCTGAATACAAGGAAGAGAAGGGTCCCTCTGTGACTTTCGGTGGAAATGGAAAAGGACACACCCGAGGGTATGGTGTACTTTCAAATGGTACAACATCCTTCAGAAGAGTCGCATATGTTGAAGGGCTGAAGCATAATCTTCTGAGCATCAGTCAGCTTTGCGACATGGATAACAAAGTGATTTTCACTAAGGAATCCTGCTTTGTCTCTGACAAAAAGGAGAAGATAGCTCTCAGCGGTTATCGTTTGGAAAATGTTTACGTTATAAACATGGACTCAACAACCACTGAGAACTCCTGTTTCTTCTCAAAGGCATCTTCTGATGTCAACTGGCTATGGCACAAGAGGCTCTCACATCTCAACTTCAAGACACTGAATACTCTTTCATCCAAAGAGTTAGTCACTGGTCTACCTCAACATTCATACGCCAAAGAATCCTTATGTTCAGCGTGTGAAAAAGGGAAGCAGACCAAGGCAAGCTTTAAGTCAAAGAAAGTTTCCTCAGTGTCATCTCCTCTTCAACTACTCCATATGGATTTGTTTGGCCCCGTTAACAAACAATCCATCGCTGGAAAGAAATATACGCTGGTCATAGTTGATGAATTCTCTCGTTACACATGGGTAATGTTTCTCCGTTCTAAGAGTGACACCCCTGAAGAACTCATCACCTTTGTTCGGAAGATGGAAACTCTGAACAATATGACTGTTCGCTCAATAAGGAGTGATCATGGAACTGAATTCAAAAATAGTTCTCTTGATTCCTTCCTTGAGAGCAAGGGTATTTCTCACAACTTTTCGTCAGTGAGAACACCACAACAAAACGGAGTCGCTGAAAGAAGAAATAGAACAATTATTGAAGCTGCACGTTCAATGCTCAGCGATTCTCACCTGCCTACTCAGTTTTGGGCAGAAGCTGTCAACACGGCTTGTTTTACGCAAAACAGGTCGCTGATAGTCAAAAGATTCAAAAAGACAGCCTATGAACTTTTTCATGGGAGAAAGCCTTCAACCAGCTTTCTTCACATCTTTGGTTGTCAGTGTTTCATACTGAACAACAGAGATGCCCTTGGAAAGTTTGATCCTAAGGCTGATGATGGAATCTTTCTTGGATACTCCTCAGTTTCCAAAGCCTTCAGAGTCTTCAACCGAAGAAGACAAACTGTAGAAGAAACTATTCACGTCACGTTTGACGAATCCCGTTCAGCGAACTCTAAACCGAACGCTGATACAGAAGAACTGAATCAATGGATGTTTTCTCATCTTGGTGATTCAGAAGATGTTCCCACTACTCATGCTCATACAACTGAAAATGATGGTCCTACTATCATTCCCAATATGCAGAATAGTGAAGCTGAAACATCTTGGGTCTCAGCTGTTCCTATAAACACTATACCCGCAGTTGATCCAAATGTCTCAGAAATTCCATCTATTTCTCAGCAATCAGTGAATGAAGTGACAAATGCAAGCATTCCTCTCTTAGCTGATAATCCAGAAGTAGCTGAAGCCTCATCTTCAGTTTCTCCAGTTCAGACTGAGTCAGCGACGCATGCTCCGGCTCAGCGATGGACTGTAAATCACCCAATCGATCAAATTCTTGGTGATCCCAACGCTGGTATTCAGACTCGTAGAAGTGCAGGTAATATTTGTTTATTTGTTAACTTTATTTCTCTAACTGAACCAAAGAAAATAGATGATGCCCTCAGAGATCCAAACTGGGTCAGCGCTATGCAAGAAGAGCTGACTGAATTCGAAAGAAACAAAGTTTGGAAACTTGTTCGGAGACCAACTGACAAAACAGTGATAGGCACTAAGTGGGTCTATCGAAACAAGTTGGACGAACATGGTACTGTAACTCGCAACAAAGCTCGTCTTGTTGCTCAGGGATACAGACAAGAGGAAGGCATAGATTATGACGAAACCTTTGCTCCAGTAGCAAGACTTGAATCTATTCGTCTTTTCTTAGCATATGCTGTACACAAAAACTTCACTGTACATCAAATGGATGTTAAGTCAGCGTTTCTAAATGGAAAGCTGAATGAAGAAGTTTATGTGGAACAACCTCCAGGATTCTCAGATCCTAAGCGTCCAGGTTATGTTTATAAGCTGGATAAGGCACTTTATGGCTTGAAGCAAGCTCCTCGTGCATGGTATGACACTCTTTCTACTTATCTCCACCTTGAAAAATTTGAGAGAGGTAAGATTGACAAAACTTTGTTTTTTAGAAAAATAAAAGGTCATATCATTTTAGTTCAAATATATGTTGATGACATTATATTTGGTTCTACTAACCCTGAGCTTTGTACTTGTTTCGCTGATAGAATGAAAGATGAGTATAAAATGAGTATGATGGGTGAACTAACATATTTCCTTGGTCTTCAGATTAAGCAAACTGAAAAAGGAACTTTTATAAATCAGGGAAAGTATGTTAAAGATATGCTGAAGAAATTCGACTTAACTGAAAGTTCAGCTATGAAAACCCCTATGGCACCACCGCTGATACTTGATAAGGACACAAAGGGTGTTCCTGTCAATGTCACGCTGTACCGTGGGATGATCGGCTCACTACTGTATCTTACAGCTAGCCGACCCGATATTATGTTTGCAACATGTCTGTGCGCACGATATCAAGCTGAACCTAAGATATCCCATATGAAAGCTGTAAAGCGAATCTTTCGATATCTTAAGGGTACATCGAATCTAGGTCTTTGGTATCCCAAAGATTCAGGATTCGATCTAACCGCCTATTTAGACAGTGATTTTGCAGGTTGCAAAATGGATAGGAAAAGCACCACAGGAGGATGTCAGCTCCTGGGTGGAAAGCTGGTAAGTTGGACAAGTAAGAAGCAAAACTCAGTGTCCACTTCCACAGCTGAAGCTGAGTATGTAGCCGCTGGAAGCTGCTGTTCTCAAGTCTTGTGGATGAGAAATCAACTACTAGACTATGATCTTCAGCTCTCCAAAATTCCAATCTATTGCGACAGCACAAGTGCCATCGCTATAGCAAACAATCCAGTGCTACACTCAAAGACAAAACACATAGAAATCAGATATCATTTTATCAGAGATCATGTGATGAATGGTGATATAGAACTTCACTTTATTCCAACTGATTATCAGTTAGCTGATTTGTTTACCAAACCTCTTGATGAGACAAGATTCAACTTTCTCATCAGCGAGCTTGGAATGCTGAACTTTGAAGGATAAATCTTCAGCGGTTCACATTTAATCAGCGATACGTTTATACATTCTTGTATAGGCTCTCGGATAAAATAAACTTGTAAAATCCATTTCATCATCTTCTCTCTGAATAAATTTGGTTAAACTGATATCCAGGTATGTTTTTCTCTCTCTGACAAACGCATGAAAATGCAAGATTTCAAATTCTTACATCGCTGAATATCTCTTCCTTAACAGCGATATTTTGAAATTTCTTAAAACCCTCACTGATATTTCTATTCAGTGCTTCATATTTTCCAAAGAGTCCTTGAGTTTTTCTTTCAAAACCTCAGAGACAACGAAAGAATGTGAAAGGACAGTTGTGACGTCACTGCAACGGATAACACCAGGCACGCTCTTTTTCTGACACACGTTTGCACGTTTCGTTGTCTATCCAATCAAATGCAAACACGTGTCCGTGTCATGATGAAAAACTTTCCCACTCAAGTTTTTCTCTCTCTACTCTCTTCCAATATAAACACTCTCAAAGTTTATATTTGTCTTTTACGCGAATCAATCTTTCTCCGCAAGAAAAGAACACTGTTGCATTTTGTGCTCTCAATCTTCAAGAACTGTTCATCATCTTCTTCATCAAACTCAAGGTTAATATGTTCTTATCTATTATCAAATGCGAATAACTTGTTTTCGATCTTATCATTGTTTTACACAAGATCAAACAAAAGAACTCAAAAATAAAATCATTTTCTTTCATGGTTTTATAAACACAACCATTTCATGGTTGTTCTTCAAGTTTTAAATCTAAAATCTTAAACTTGTTCTTCTTTCGTATCCATTTTTTTTAGAAACTGGAATACAAGGCTTATGGGTGTTATATTCGTTTTTTTAAAAAAAACAAGAAAAACCCTAATCTTCATTAAGACTTTTTTTGTCTGAATGAAATGGACAAAATTCGAAAAATCTTAATGGAAATTTTCTTTCCACATTAAGATAATTCTTATTTGTTAACATCTTTGGTTGAACTGATAATACAGTGAAATGGCAACTTCAAAGCTGAATGTTACCGCTGAGTCCATCTCCGCTGATTCTGAGGAACTGGAAATCACTAAAGCTCCTCAGGTTAAGTTTGAGCTGGATCAACTAGACTGGACAAAGGCAAACAACCTCTCAGCGCTTCTCGAGTTTCCTCCTCGGAAGCAGGTATCCCATCTAGACGACGCTGTAAATCTTTTGAAGAATAGCCCCATCTACACAGCACTGACAATCACACCTCCTGCCAGTCAGCGTCTCTTATCCCAATTCTGGTACTCTGCCAGACACACCGACCTACCCTCCGCCAAAGATCCATCTAAAACCATCGACTGCATACTCAGCGATACTGAGTATGGCACCATCAAGATAACCCCCGCAATAATCCGCAAAGCCCTGAAATTCCCCAACGCTACCTCAGAAAATCCTTTCATTCCATTACCTGACCACAAGAAGCACGCTGACAGGGAAGAAATCATTGCTTTCCTTGATGCGATGGGTTACATCTGGGAGACTGGAAGAGACAAGCTACCTGAAAAGAAGCTGACGCTGATAAAGAAATCCAAGATGCCCAGCGAGATGAACTTCATCTTCGCTCACCTGATCAGCTGCATGACAGCGAAATCCGGATCTTCTGATCAAGCCTCTCAACCTCAGCAGGCCATGGGTTACGCACTGCTGAAAGGTCTCAACATTGACTGGGCCTCCATCATCTATGAAGACCTCATTCAACGTGTTGATTCTGCCGCTGACCGACCAGCATGGGTTCCTTACCCACGATTCATCAGCGCCATCTTTCAATATGGCCTGAAGGACAGCTATCCTGAAGAGGGTGATCTGAAACTTTCTCAGATTGGCCCTAAGGTTCTCGACTTCAAGCCTGTCGCCAACGAGGTACGTCTCTCTACCCTTCTCACTCTACTTAATTCTCCGCTTTCTATGGCTCCTTCAGCGACAATACCCCTCGCCGATTCCCAGGCCACAAAATCCATTCCTTCTAAGAAAAGGAAACAATCTCTTACCCCTCTTGATTCCAAAAGTATCAAGAAAACCAAGGAGCAACCCCAGCAATTCCATGCTGAAGACTCCTCAGCTCATTCTGAAGAGCTGAAGGAAAGTTCCGTGGTACGCTCTGCCACACCAATTCAAGCCATCCCTTCTAAACCTACTTCAGCGTCCTTAAACGCTGAGGTTAGAACTTTGGAATCTACCCAACCTTCTTCAGTCTCTCAAAAGACTGATGAAGTACTTCTCAGCGAATCCAACGCTGAACTTGAAACCCAACCCCAATTCTTATCCTTCGATCCTCCCTCTATTTCTTTGGACACTCCTCCAGCTAAAACTGGAGATGCCATCATTCAAGAAGCCGTTGAAGCTTCTCAGCGAATGACGAAGAAAGGACCTGCAAAGATCTCCATCCCTCACGGAACTTTTGAGGGAGATATGGAACACTATGGAGGGACTCGAAACTTTGATGAGTTCGTCAACGCTCCTGCAGGTACAGATCCCACCTTAAACACTGTAACTAAACCTGAAACTTCTGAGCTTTCCTTTGTTCACAAGTACTTATATGTTACAGGTCCTTATTTGGGAGACATCAACCAGTCTCTGAAGTCCATGGAGATGAAACTTACAGATCTCACCACCGGTCTATCAAATAACTCTACAGCTGTATCAAACGCTGGAGAGAATCTGACGAAGCTGGCTACTATGGTGGAAAAGAAGGCCTCCTCTGATGACATCAAAGGCCTTGATAAAACTCTCGCCGACTTTGCCAAAGTGCTATCCGACATCTACACTGACTACACCAACCTCAAATCGTCAGTTTCCACCGTTTCCAGCGAGGTTACAACGCTGAAGAAATCGGTTGGTACACTCGAAGGTGATATGTCAGTGGTCAAGACCGACTTGGGCTCAGTGAAGACCGACCTTGGTTCTGTCAAGACAATGATCGAGACGCTGGTGAACAAGGCAAACAATCCAGCTCCTGCTCCGGCCCCTGCACCTATTTTGGACTCATTCACCGCAGAGGATCGCCAAGAGCTGAAGAAGATCACGCCTGCTATTTCTGGCCTAGAAGACAGAATAACTAAGCTTGAAGGTTGTGTGAAAATCTCTGGCCCAGAAGACAGAGATAACACCAATGCTGAGTCTACCCATTCCTCCCCCGCCCATCATGAGAAAGAGGGGGAGAAGAGCGCTAAACAGGAGAAGAGCGCTGAACAAGAGAAGAGCGCTGAAGATCAAAATAAGAGCGCTGAAGACCTTTCCCATGATGAATCTATCAGGGGAGAGGGTAATAAAGATCTGGTTACTGGACCTCAGGGAGATGAAAACCCTGAGGGAACCGAGAACCTCGCCTCTGTATCTGAGGGGGAGCAACTCGAAGAAGATGCTGAGGAATCCGAAGCAGAAGAAGACGAAGACATCGACATCCCTGAAGCTGAACCATCCTCCTCTCCAAGGAACGATGATGATGATGATGATGAAGATGACGAATTCTTTGTCGTCAAACCTGCTCCTCGAAAAGCTCTTAAAGGGATCGTGATAACCGAATCTACAGGGGAGAAGACAAAAACAAAGACAAAGCACTCAGCCTCTGGCGCTGAGAAAAGCAAAGACAAAGGCATCGCTGAAGATGATAATCTGGTGATCTTGCTTGCAAAGACGATTTGTCAGGTACACTAAACTTATATTTCCTTCCCTGATCATCTCTGAACAATCAGTTATCCATTCCACAAACACCATACACATCCACATTTTTTTTCTATCTTTTCTACCCAAGTTCTTCTACCCAGTTCTTATTTGTAAGATCGCTGCGTTTCAGCTAGTCCTCTCCCCTGTTTGAGGATATTGCTGAAGGCTCTACTATTGCGACTTCACCAATAATTCCAGCTACCGCTGAAGACATAATCCCAGTCTTAGATTTAATCTCTGAGACTGATGAACCAGAAGAACAACCTCTCTCGCACAGAAACAGACCTTCCTCAGTTCCTCAAAGGCTGAGTGAAGAAGATCAAAAGAGGAGAGAAGAAATGATAAAGCGATTCGAGGATCAGCGAATCATTCTAAGGCGCGATCAACTGCCTTCAGTTCCTCCTAAGTTCAGAATTTCAAAAGCTGAATACCAGGAACATCTCAGAGCTGAACGCCTCATCGCTGAAAGGAAGGAAGCTGAAGATAAAGACAGAGAATACGCCATCAAGCTCACTCAAGAATCTGTCAAAGACCCCAAGCTGAAGCGTATTCCCATTCAAATCCAACGAAAGCTTTGGGAACAAGCCCAGAAGATCGTGGAAAAGAAAGCTGAAGTTTCTCAGACCACCCTGATCTGGTGTAAAGAGAAAATCCACTTCAGATATCGTCCAGCGAAGATCAACAAGGTATTCATCTCTGGAAGAACCTCCATCGGAGTACCTATTGTTGACATCAAACTGTTCAGAGAAGATGGCACATCTGAAACCTTTCGCGCTGACACTGTAAAAAGGTATGGTCTCTCTGAATGGCTGGAGATGAGGTTAGCTATCCAACCATCACAATCTAAGTACACGGATCATTTCGAAAAGCTGATAAACAGACAGATCGATTTGATATCTTCTTGTGTGGATATTCCTCCTGTTCCTGATCTAAAGCCGAAAAGAAAAAGGGGCTCACCAAAGAAGAAACGTTAAGATTCAAACTCAGGTCCTGTCATACGAAATGAAACTGGAACTGGTTTCTCTCGCGCTGAAGTACTTGGTCCTGATCCTGATCTATCTGCCCTTGACATCTCTTTGCCACCATGTGAACTTTTCGTCCCTGGTAAAGTCATCAGTAATCCTTATGGAATATTCTTTCTTGACTACGACGGACGTAAATGCTTTCAACGGATCGCTGAGCTTCCAATCACTCCAATCGAACAGCTCAGAGATCTCATCTACTGGTGCGACTTCAGAAAAGACATTCAGGCACGACACCTAAAACCCTTGATTTTTGAAGCTGCTCTGAAGCTAAAGAATAAAGGAGAAAAGGTTCCTGACTGGATGATTCCAACTGAAAAGACAACCCTTGATGAACTTCTCATTAAGGAAGAACCCTTTGAAGGCTGACAACAATCACCTCATTCTCTATTGTATCAGTCATCCTTCAGTACTTGTAATTTATTTCGCTTGTACTTGTAATCTTTCTTATTCAAATTGTAACCTGATTCAAAGATTTAAAGAAAGATTTCAGCGAATGTACTTTACTCCATCAGTACTGAAAAGATCCCAGAAAACAGTAAAAGGGACAAATATTTTATGAGTTCTTTTTATCCTTATGTTTTCATTAAATAGCAATTTTCTTTGTTGCTATGTCATAATCAAATAGGGGGAGATTGTTGATCCAAACCCTCAGTGATTTGATATTGACCCTATCTTAAATACTTAGTGAAAATTGTAAGTCAACAATATGTATCAGAGTTTCACTATCGCTGATAAGTACTAAGATCTTACAGTACTGCTGATAGGAACTCTCGCTCTTTTAGATTAAACATTCAGCGAACACTGTTCACCATATCGCTGAGTCTGTTCAGTCCTTATGGTGATCGCTGATAAGTTAGTTGTTTACTTATGATCCCTGAAGACAAGATTCACGTCAACAAAGGTTCTACGCTGAAGTCGAAGATTAAGCTCAAGAACCAGCGACAAGTCTCCTAATGAACTGATGCGGATCAGCGAAGACTCAGATTTGTCCACTCAACGTGAAGTATCAAGTATAAGACTTCAGCTATCGCTGAACTTTATCATTCGCTGAATAGTAAATGATAATCGCTGAATCAACGAAAGCTGATCATGAAGTCCTCCGTACAAAGTACTTTTGTCTTAACCTCCCTTGCACGCCACCGTACGAAATGTCAGAAAAGAACCTCCGAAAATCTGAAATCGTACAACCACTCTGATACTACACTGTTCATTCATGCGGCTACTAAGGTTGTCAACAAAGGTCAATGACATGCAACCAATCCGCTGATGACACGTGTAAAGTGTATACTGAATTGCATTAAATGCATGCAGTATATAACGAGATGAACTCACTTCATTTGAAGTAACTTGCTAACTCTGGACAAGTTCAAATCTCTCTTAAGATAGGATTTTATTAGTAATCTCCTTATCTTTCTTAGTGCAAGAAACCTTAGTGTTCCAACTTGTTTAGATTTAGGTTTATCCTTAATCTCGTTTCCGCAACAAGCTGTAAATTGTTAATGATTTATCAATAAACAATTTAGAAAAGTAAAATAGTGTGTTTGTATTCACCCCCCCCCTTCTACAAACTTGTATAGGCCTTTCGGGACCAACATATTTGTTAGACAACCTAGGGGGGGGGAAGGTTGTATTTTAAATCTTTTACTTTCAAAAAAAAATTCTTTTTACAAATAAATAAAGAATAAATAAAGCAGAGTATAAATAAATAAGTATACAACAATTATATAAACAGATATAATTTAAATGCACAGCGGAAATGTAAATAGATAAGGGAAAGAGAATACTTGACAACGATATTTTTAAAGTGGTTCACCAAACACAAAGTTGGCTAGTCCACCTCGAGAAAATAACACTTCTCGGAGATCCAATACGAACGTGTTCTTTACGGTAGAAACACAAACCTTAATACAACAAACGCGAAACACTCTTCTTTGAGAGATTAATGTGGATCACTCACTCTATTCAAACACTTACAAGAGGGTATAAATTTTAATATGAATAATCACTCTTGAATAAGGTTTATCACTTGGATATTTTTAGAGAGTTTGATCACTTGAGTTGTGTTGCTGATTCAACTAATCGAGAGATTTTAATCTGCTATCAACTCAAGATTTCTTACTCAAAAATTAATTTTATCAGTTTAAGTGATTTAGTGTGAGTAAGAAGGCAGCAGAATAATAATCAAATGCTGAGGGAGAATTTATTGCTGAAGTTGGTGTAGACTTGAATGCTGGAGGATGCATGTATTTATACTGGATGATCACCAGGGCAGAAGTTTTCGCGGTATACCGGCAGCCCATCGCGGTATACCTGCGTCAGAAAAAGTACACTGCAAGGAGAAGGTCAACCCTGCAAAAATCAACGGCTACAAGTACCCGCGGTATACCGCGTTGTACATGGCGGTATACCGCCTGAAAAAGTTCCTGACAATAGAAGCTTCACATGCAGAAGATGTGATGGGTGAATAGTGACGCGGTATACCGCGGAGACCTTGGCGGTATACCGCCTGAAATTCTGTCCAATGAGAGCATGGCAACGCAGGGTTACAATCGGCTGATCACACTTCTTCAAAATGATGAACAGTAAAAGAGATTTTAAAAGAAATAACATATGTATATATATCAGCGATTTATATATATATTTAATAAAGACATATATATATTATATATATATTTGATTCAAATATATTTATATAGATACGAAATATCCAAGTGATAAAATATTTTAGGGTGTTTATCATTTTAAAATAAAATGACGAAACTCTTCAGACTTGGATTTTTCAGATAAAATTTATCGAGATCATTTAAATATCTGCACACTCAGATAAAATGTTAGATAACAAATAATGCGGTGTGTTTTGTAATCATCAAAATAAATATGGAGATGTGATTTTATGTGTACCAAAAATATATCACAATATTTAAAGCTGGGTACACTTGCACCAACAATATTGCAAACTTACTCTTTTTTTCCCCCCGCTCGTGCGAGGACGGGGCGGACCGTGTGGAGATGGGCATTTGAGGTGGGGTCGGGAGGAACGGGCCTTCGTTACCCTATTTTTCCGGTAAACGGGACGGAAGAAGGTGCCGACATCCGTATTTTGCGTGGGCCGGGCTTCTTTGGGTCCAGTCCGTGGGAGCGAACCGGGAGACGGGGGGAGGAGCGGGCGTGGTTGGCGAAGGAATAAAGTGGGGGAAGTATTTCGGGTGCGATCATACCAGCACTAATGCACCGGATCCCATCAGAACTCCGCAGTTAAGCGTGCTTGGGCGAGAGTAGTACTAGGATGGGTGACCCCCTGGGAAGTCCTCGTGTTGCACCCCTTTTTGGCTCGTCGTCGTGCTTTTTAGTGGCCGTTGGGAGTACTCGTATTGCAAACTTACTCATTTTTTTTCCCGCTCGTGCGAGGACGGGGCGGACCGTGTGGAGATGGGCATTTGAGGTGGGGCCGGGAGGAACGGGCCTTCAGACTTGGATTTTTCATAAAATGACGAAACTCTTCAGACTTGGATTTTTCAGATAAAATTTATCGAGATCATTTAAATATCTGCACACTCAGATAAAATGTTAGATAACAAATAATGCGGTGTGTTTTGTAATCATCAAAATAAATATGGAGATGTGATTTTATGTGTACCAAAAATATATCACAATATTTAAAGCTGGGTACACTTGCACCAACAATCTCCCCCTTTTTGATGATGACAAACACAACGCTAAACACGAGAGCATACTCGGTTTCTCTCCCCCTTTTGTCGAAGCAAAAAGGGTTTAAGAAAGTCGCTTATGCTCCCCCTCGAAAGATGCTCCCCCTCAAAATATGAAATATTTGAGAGTTAGTATTTATCAAGGGTTATACTCAAGCATGCCTAAACCAAGTCTTAATTTAAAGAACGCCTTTTTGTTTAGAGCTTTAGTGAAAATATCGGCCAAATTATCTTCCGAATCAACCTTTTCCAGCACGATTTTGCCTTTTTGAACATTATCTCGTAAAAAGTGATGTCTCAATTCAATATGTTTGGTACGAGAGTGTAAAACGGGATTTTTACTTAAGTTTATGGCACTTGAGTTATCACACATAATTGGAATTTTGGTTAGGTGTACCTCAAAATCGGTAAGTGTGTGTTTCATCCAAAGGACTTGAGCACACGCTCTTGCGGCGGCTACATATTCCGCTTCGGTGGTAGACAAAGCTACGGATTGTTGTTTCTTAGAGAACCAAGACACAAGTGAGAGACCTATAAAGGCACATACCCCACTAGTACTTTTTCGGTCAACAATAGATCCACCAAGATCGGAATCGGCGAAACACGTTACTTCTAACTCGGGTTTCTTTGCGTACCATAAGCCAAGATTAGTAGTACCTCGTAAATATCGAAAAATACGCTTGACAGCTTCATAGTGAGTTTGTTTAGGTGAAGATTGAAAACGAGCACATAAACATACACTAAACATAATATCAGGTCTACTAGCAGTTAAATATAACAAGCTACCAATCATACCACGATAAATCTTTTCATTAAAATCGTTTCCCTCCTCGTCACGAGATAATTGCAAATTTGTGGTCATTGGAGTTTCAACGGGTTTGACATTTTCAAAGTTAAACTTTTTCAACATATCTTTACAATATTTAGATTGACTAATAAAAATACCAGTTTCACATTGTTTTATTTGCAATCCTAAGAAGTATTTTAACTCTCCCATCATGCTCATTTCAAATTCGCTAGTCATTTTCGCAGAAAATTCATTACACAATTTTTCATTAGTGGAACCAAAAATAATATCATCAACATATACTTGCACAACCACAATATCATTTTGAACATATTTCACAAATAAAGTATTATCTATTTTACCCATAATATAACCACTAACAATTAAAAAGGTTTTTAATCTATCATACCAAGCACGCGGAGCCTGCTTTAAACCATAAAGCGCCTTTTTTAATTTATAAACATGTGTCGGGTTTTCAAAACTTTCAAAACCGGGAGGTTGAGAAACGTATACCTCCTCATTTATAATACCATTTAAGAAAGCACTTTTAACATCCATTTGAAATAACTTAAAATCTTTAGCATTTGCAAAAGCGAGAAGCATTCGAATAGACTCCAACCTTGCAACCGGTGCAAAGGTTTCGTCATAATCTATACCTTCTTGTTGACTGTACCCCTTGGCAACTAAACGTGCCTTGTTTCGTGTGACTCCACCGTTTTCGTCTACCTTATTTCGGAAGACCCATCTTGTGCCAATAATGGTTTGACTACTAGGGCTAGGCACTAAGTCCCACACATCATTCCTAGAAAATTGGTTTAACTCTTCTTGCATGGCCATAATCCAATCCTCATCACCTAAAGCTTCATCTATGGTTTTAGGTTCTATGGTTGAGATAAAGGCATGGAAAGCACAATGGGTATGGATTTGTGATCTAGTTGTCCTTTGGTTTAGGTCACCTATAATTTGATCTACGGGATGGCCTCGAGCGGTTCTAAGGTTAGGATCATCTATACCTTGTGGAATAAAGCACGTAGGGGCATCACTAGATTCAATATTATTTGTGGAAGGTTGGGTACTTAAATCCAAGTTGCTAAGTTGTTGTGCTAATACGTCTCCTTCACGGATATTGTCATTTGCTAAGGGTGCACTAGGTTTGGGAGGACTCTCGTCAAAGCTAACATTTAAGGATTCTTCTACTACCATGGTCTCCTTATTTAGGATTCTATAGGCTTTGCTATTCCAAGAGTAACCTAGGAACACTCCTTCATAGGCTTTAGGGTCAAATTTGGTTAAGTAGGATTTGGTGTTTAAAATGAAACATTTACAACCAAAAACTTTCAGGTGAGCTAGGGAAGGTTTTCTACCTCGGTAAAGTTCATAGGGTGTCTTATTTAGGATACCTCTAATTAGGACACGGTTAAGCACATAGGTCGCGGTAGCAACGGCATCACACCAAAACTTTTGGGGAACTTGATGTTCGTTTAGCATAGTTCTACTCATTTCTTGCAACGTTCGATTTTTCCTTTCAACAACCCCGTTTGACTGAGGAGTTCGAGGAGCCGAAAAGTTATGAGTTATACCATGTTTATCACAAAAGGCACCAAATTGTACATCATTATCGAATTCTCGTCCATGGTCCGTACGTATGGAAACAATCGTACAACCTTGTTGGTTTTGAATTCGTTTTCCCAAAATTTTAAACTTTTCAAAAGCCTCATTTTTATGTCTCAAAAATAAAGTCCAAGTATAAAGGGAATAATCATCCACAATAACCAAAGTATAAAAATTTCCTCCAAAACTTTGAATAGCCATCGGGCCAAAAAGATCCATATGTAAAAGTTCTAAAACTCTTTGAGTAGAAATAACATTTTTTGATTTATGAGAAACGTGATGTTGTTTGCCGACACGACAAGCATCACAAAAATGATTATCAAACTTTAATTTTGGCAGGTCACTCACAAGCTCCTTATTTTTTAAGTTTTGCATTAATCTTAGATTAGCGTGACCTAAACGCCTATGCCATAAAGTAGAAACATCATTAATAGAAGATAAGCATACATTTTCAGATACAACAGTTTTACAAATATATAAATTTCCTTTTACAAAACCATTTAAAAGAACTTTGCCATTTTTTATGATTTTACAAGAATCTTCTTCGAAGACAACAGTTGTATTATTTTTACACAATTGGCGAACACTTAACAAATTAAAATGTAAATTATCAACATGATTAACATTAAGAAATTGAACATTATTGCAAGAGACTGTACCTCTACCAATTATATTTCCTTTGGAGTTTCCTCCAAAAATTACCTGTCCACCATCACATGACTTATATGATGAAAAGAGATTATTGTTTCCGGTCATGTGACGTGTGCAACCACTATCGAGTATCCAGTCCATATCAAGGTCAATCTACAATAATGAAGATATAACTTTTATGGTCCCCATTTCTCGTGGGTCCTTGACAATTAGTTTCAATGTCAACCAACATGCATATATATAAAGTAAAACAGAATATATATATATATAAGAATTAAAAAAAAATTAAATAACATATATATATATATATATATATTTGCAGTACGTATGTATATATATATATGAATAGTATAAAAAGTACAAATAACAATATTTTACTTATATATAATATATAACACATATACATAACACATTTAAAACCATAAACGCATACCACCGGGATTATCATTACTAAACATTCCTTTTGGAATCCATTTATTTACCATTTTAATTTTGCGATTATATTTATCATACACATAAAAACAAGCATTTACATTCGCATTATTATTAGGTTTAGAATATTTATCATGGTACATGCGAGCATACGGTTTTCTCGTATTATAATTTACATTATTTATTTTACGCACATACGGAGGTTTTTGCACATATTGATTTCTTGTATTTACTTTAGGTGATTCATAAAATCTTTTGATGGGTATACATGAACATTTATCAACACAAGTATTGGAACCAATGCCTTTTCTACATTTTATACGGTTAGGCATATTAAGCATGTTAAGAACCTTTTTATTACTACTTTCAAAGGCTTTAGCTAGCATGTTATCTTTTTCATATGAAGCACATTTAGCCTTTAAACATGTAATCTCATTATCAAGAATATCACATTTTGTACAAATAATATTTTCATGTGATTTTTTATTTAAGCATGCAATTTCTTTATTTAAAACATCACAAGATTTACAAAAATCTTTTTCTCCTAATTTAGTTTCTAATTTAGCAATTATATCCATATCATTTTCAGATTTTTGTTTAACATTTTTTATTTCCTTTTTACATGCATTTACAGTTTCTTTTAACATAGCATTCTCATCTTGGTAACGATTTGCAAGAGCGGCCATTTTATGAAAAGATTCATATAATTCTTCAAGATTATTTTCATTATCACTTTCATAATCACTATCGTAATCCGAGTAAGAAGATTTTACCTCGTCGTCGCTTTCGGCCATAAGACAAATGGCTTGATAGTCATCTTCTTCTTCACTCTCGCTCCACGCGCCTCCAATGAAGGCTTTCTCCTTCTTCTTTTGGAACTTGTTCTTTTTCGGACATTCATTGGCGTAGTGGTCTTTGTCACCACATGAGTAGCAAAAGCCTCTCTTTGGCTTAGCTTTATCGTCTTCACTCGAGTCGCCATTTTTCTTAACTTTTTCATCTCGTTTATGGAACTTACGACTTCGATTTTCACCACCACGACGGTAGTTACCGTTTCTTTGAAATCTGCCATTGTTAGAAAATTTATTATTATTATTAAGAAATTTGGAAAAGTTTCTTACCAACATGGCGACTTCATCGAGAGTTTCGGATGGATCTTTCGAGGAGCTAGCTTTCTCCTTTTTCTTCTCATCTTTTGGTGTTGAGACATTGAGAGCGATTGATTTCTTTTTAACTTGCTCCCGATCTTTGTTTCTTTTAAGTGCAATTTCATGCACTTTAAGATTACCGATCAAGTCATCTATCTTCATTATGGAAAGGTCACGGGAGTCTTCTAAAGATGTTATCTTTTGCATCCACTCCGAAGGAAGAGCTCGTAGGATTTTCCTTATATAGTCCTCGTTAGGATAAGTGCGATCCAAACCTTTCAAAGTAGTCACAATAAGGTTAAATCTTTTAAACATTGAGTCAATTGACTCATCTTGTTTCATTTCGAATAGTTCATAATCGTGAACTAAAATATTCACTTTACTAGATTTAACCTCCGTGTTTCCACGATGAGTATTATTTAAACTTTCCCATATTTGATTTGCAGTTTTATATGTATATACTCTTTCAATTTCATCAGTTGTTAAAGCAGCATATAATATATTCTTAGCTTCAAAGTTTAAACAAAAATGAGCTTCATCAGAAGTAGTCCAGTCATCTATAGGTTTATCAATATAGACATCATCTTTCACAATGGTGGGTTTAAAATTCCCTTTTTCTATAATATTCCAAATCTTTTGATTTTTGCCACGCACGTGACATTCAAATAGCTCGGCCCAAATGCCAAACTTTTCAGTATCTATCAAAGGAGGTTTTGAAAACACAATATTAGTTTGTTGAGCCATTTAGAAGAATAAGAGAAAAATATGCAGAATATTTTTGAAAGACCTGCTCTGATACCAAATGTTAGACAACCTAGGGGGGGGAAGGTTGTATTTTAAATCTTTTACTTTCAAAAAAAAATTCTTTTTACAAATAAATAAAGAATAAATAAAGCAGAGTATAAATAAATAAGTATACAACAATTATATAAACAGATATAATTTAAATGCACAGCGGAAATGTAAATAGATAAGGGAAAGAGAATACTTGACAACGATATTTTTAAAGTGGTTCACCAAACACAAAGTTGGCTAGTCCACCTCGAGAAAATAACACTTCTCGGAGATCCAATACGAACGTGTTCTTTACGGTAGAAACACAAACCTTAATACAACAAACGCGAAACACTCTTCTTTGAGAGATTAATGTGGATCACTCACTCTATTCAAACACTTACAAGAGGGTATAAATTTTAATATGAATAATCACTCTTGAATAAGGTTTATCACTTGGATATTTTTAGAGAGTTTGATCACTTGAGTTGTGTTGCTGATTCAACTAATCGAGAGATTTTAATCTGCTATCAACTCAAGATTTCTTACTCAAAAATTAATTTTATCAGTTTAAGTGATTTAGTGTGAGTAAGAAGGCAGCAGAATAATAATCAAATGCTGAGGGAGAATTTATTGCTGAAGTTGGTGTAGACTTGAATGCTGGAGGATGCATGTATTTATACTGGATGATCACCAGGGCAGAAGTTTTCGCGGTATACCGGCAGCCCATCGCGGTATACCTGCGTCAGAAAAAGTACACTGCAAGGAGAAGGTCAACCCTGCAAAAATCAACGGCTACAAGTACCCGCGGTATACCGCGTTGTACATGGCGGTATACCGCCTGAAAAAGTTCCTGACAATAGAAGCTTCACATGCAGAAGATGTGATGGGTGAATAGTGACGCGGTATACCGCGGAGACCTTGGCGGTATACCGCCTGAAATTCTGTCCAATGAGAGCATGGCAACGCAGGGTTACAATCGGCTGATCACACTTCTTCAAAATGATGAACAGTAAAAGAGATTTTAAAAGAAATAACATATGTATATATATCAGCGATTTATATATATATTTAATAAAGACATATATATATTATATATATATTTGATTCAAATATATTTATATAGATACGAAATATCCAAGTGATAAAATATTTTAGGGTGTTTATCATTTTAAAATAAAATGACGAAACTCTTCAGACTTGGATTTTTCAGATAAAATTTATCGAGATCATTTAAATATCTGCACACTCAGATAAAATGTTAGATAACAAATAATGCGGTGTGTTTTGTAATCATCAAAATAAATATGGAGATGTGATTTTATGTGTACCAAAAATATATCACAATATTTAAAGCTGGGTACACTTGCACCAACAATATTGCAAACTTACTCTTTTTTTCCCCCCGCTCGTGCGAGGACGGGGCGGACCGTGTGGAGATGGGCATTTGAGGTGGGGTCGGGAGGAACGGGCCTTCGTTACCCTATTTTTCCGGTAAACGGGACGGAAGAAGGTGCCGACATCCGTATTTTGCGTGGGCCGGGCTTCTTTGGGTCCAGTCCGTGGGAGCGAACCGGGAGACGGGGGGAGGAGCGGGCGTGGTTGGCGAAGGAATAAAGTGGGGGAAGTATTTCGGGTGCGATCATACCAGCACTAATGCACCGGATCCCATCAGAACTCCGCAGTTAAGCGTGCTTGGGCGAGAGTAGTACTAGGATGGGTGACCCCCTGGGAAGTCCTCGTGTTGCACCCCTTTTTGGCTCGTCGTCGTGCTTTTTAGTGGCCGTTGGGAGTACTCGTATTGCAAACTTACTCATTTTTTTTCCCGCTCGTGCGAGGACGGGGCGGACCGTGTGGAGATGGGCATTTGAGGTGGGGCCGGGAGGAACGGGCCTTCGTTACCCTATTTTTCCGGTAAACGGGACGGAAGAAGGTGCCGACATCCGTATTTTGCGTGGGCCGGGCTTCTTTGGGCCCGGTCCGTGGGAGCGAACCGGGAGACGGGGGGAGGAGCGGGCGTGGTTGGCGAAGGCATAAAGGAATAAAGTGGGGGAAGTATTTCGGGTGCGATCATACCAGCACTAATGCACCGGATCCCATCAGAACTCCGCGGTTAAGCGTGCTTGGGCAAGAGTAGTACTAGGATGGGTGACCCCCTGGGAAGTCCTCGTGTTGCACCCCTTTTTGGCTCTCCGTCGTGCTTTTTAGTGGCCGTTGGGAGTACTCGTATTGCAAACTTACTCTTTTTTTCCCCCGCTCGTGCGAGGACGGGGCGGACCGTGTGGAGATCGGCATTTGAGGTGGGGCCGAGAGGAACGGGCCTTCGTTACCCTATTTTTTCGGTAAACGGGACGGAAGAAGGTGCCGACATCCGTATTTTGCGCGGGCCGGGCCGGGCTTCTTTGGGCCCGGTCCGTGGGAGCGAACCGGGAGACGGGGGGAGGAGCGGGCGTGGTTGGCGAAGGAATAAAGTGGGGGAAGTATTTCGGGTGCGATCATACCAGCATTAATGCACCGGATCCCATCAGAACTCCGCAGTTAAGCGTGCTTGGGCGAGAGTAGTACTAGGATTGGTGACCCCCTGGGAAGTCCTCGTGTTGCACCCCTTTTTGGCTCGCCGTCGTGCTTTTTGTGGCTGTTGGGAGTACTCGTATTGCAAACTTACTCTTTTTTTTCCCGCTCGTGCGAGGACGGGGCGGACCGTGTGGAGATGGGCATTTGAGGTGGGGCCGGGAGGAACGGGCCTTCGTTACCCTATTTTTCCGGTAAACGGGACGGAAGAAGGTGCCGACATCCGTATTTTGCGCGGGCCGGGCTTCTTTGGGCCCGGTCCGTGGGAGCGAACCGGGAGACGGGGGGAGGAGCGAGCGTGGTTGGCGAAGGCATAAAGGAATAAAGTGGGGGAAGTATTTCGGGTGCGATCATACCAGCACTAATGCACCGAATCCCATCAGAACTCTGCAGTTAAGCGTGCTTGGGCGAGAGTAGTACTAGGATGGGTGACCCCCTGGGAAGTCTTCGTGTTGCGCCCCTTTTTGGCTCGCCGTCGTGCTTTTTAGTGGCCGTTGGGAGTACTCATATTTCAAACTTACTCTTTTTTTCCCCCGCTCGTGCGAGGACGGGGCGGACCGTGTGGAGATGGCCATTTGAGGTGGGGCCGAGAGGAATGGGCCTTCGTTACCCTATTTTTCCGGTAAACGGGACGGAAGAAGGTGCCGACATCCGTATTTTGCGCGGGCCGGGCTTCTTTGGGCCCGGTCCGTGGGAGCGAACCGGGAGACGGGGGGAGGAGCGGGCGTGGTTGGCGAAGGCATAAAGGAATAAAGTGGGGGGAGTATTTCGGGTGCGATCATACCAGCACTAATGCACCGGATCCCATCAGAACTCCGCAGTTAAGCGTGCTTGGGCGAGAGTAGTACTAGGATGGGTGACCCCCTGGGAAGTCCTCGTGTTGCACCCTTTTTGGCTCGCCGTCGTGCTTTTTAGTGGCCATTGGGAGTACTCGTATTGCAAACTTACTCTTTTTTTTCCCCCGCTCATGCGAGGATGGGGCGGACCGTGTGGAGATAGGCATTTGAGTTGGGGCCGGGAGGAACGGGCCTTCGTTACCCTATTTTTCCGGTAAACGGGACGGAAGAAGGTGCCGACATCCGTATTTTGCGCGGGCCGGGGCGGGCTTCTTTGGGCCCGGTCCGTGGGAGCGAACCGGGAGACGGGGGGAGGAGCGGGCGTGGTTATCGAAGGCATAAAGGAATAAAGTGGGGCAAGTATTTCGGGTGTGATCATACCAACACTAATGCACCGGATCCCATCAAAACTCCGCAGTTAAACGTGCTTGGGCGAGAGTAGTACTAGGATGGGTGACCCCCTGGGAAGTCCTCGTGTTGCACCCCTTTTTGGCTCGTTGTCGTGCTTTTTAGTGGCCGTTAGGAGTACTCGTATTGCAAACTTACTCTTTTTTTTCCCGCTCGTGCGAGGACGGGGCGGACCGTGTGGAGATGGGCATTTGAGGTGGGGCTGGGAGGAACGGGCCTTCGTTACCCTATTTTTCCGGTAAACGGGACGGAAGAAGGTGCCGACATCCGTATTTTGCGCGGGCCGGGCCGGGCTTCCTTGGGCCCGGTCCGTGGGAGCGAACCGGGAGACAGGGGGAGGAGCGGGCGTGGTTATCGAAGGCATAAAGGAATAAAGTGGGGGAAGTATTTCGGGTGCGATCATACCAGCACTAATGCACCGAATCCCATCAGAACTCCGCAGTCAAGCGTGCTTGGGCGAGAGTAGTACTAGGATGTGTGACCCCCTGGGAAGTCCTCGTGTTGCACCCCTTTTTGGCTCGCCGTCGTGCTTTTTAGTGGCCGTTGGGAGTACTCGTATTGCAAACTTACTCTTTTTTTCCCCCGCTAGTGCGAGGACGGGGCGGACCGTGTGGAGATGGGCATTTGAGGTGGGGTCGGGAGGAACGGGCCTTCGTTACCCTATTTTTCCGGTAAACGGGACGGAAGAAGGTGCCGACATCCGTATTTTGCGCGGGCCGGGCTTCTTTGGGCCCGGTCCGTGGGAGCGAACCGGGAGACGGGGGGAGGAGCGGGCGTGGTAGGCGAAGGAATAAAGTGGGGGAAGTATTTCGGGTGCGATCATACCAGCACTAATGCACCGGATCCCATCAGAACTCCGCAGTTAAGCGTGCTTGGGCGAGAGTAGTACTAGGATGGGTGACCTCCTGGGAAGTCCTCGTGTTGCACCCCTTTTTGGCTCGCCGTCGTGCTTTTTAGTGGCCGTTGGGAGTACTCGTTTTGCAAACTTACTCTTTTTTCCCGCTCGTGCGAGGACGGGGCGGACCGTGTGGAGATGGGCATTTGAGGTGGGGCCGGGAGGAACGGGCCTTCGTTACCCTATTTTTCCGGTAAACGGGACGGAAGAAGGTGCCGACATCCGTATTTTGCGCGGGTCGGGCTTTTTTGGGCCCGGTCCGTGGGAGCGAACCGGGAGACGGGGGGAGGAGCGGGCGTGGTTGGCGAAGGCATAAAGGAATAAAGTGGGGGAAGTATTTCGGGTGCGATCATACCAGCAATAATGCACCGGATCCCATCAGAACTCCGCGGTTAAGCGTGCTTGGGCGAGAGTAGTACTAGGATGGGTGACCCCCTGGGAAGTCCTCGTGTTGCACCCCTTTTTGGCTCTCCGTCGTGCTTTTTAGTGGCCGTTGGGAGTACTCGTATTGCAAACTTACTCTTTTTTTTTCCTCGCTCGTGCGACGACGGGGCGGACCGTGTGGAGATGGGCATTTGAGGTGGGGACGGGAGGAACGGGCCTTCGTTACCCTATTTTTTCGGTAAACGGGACGGAAGAAGGTGCCGACATCCGTATTTTGTGCGGGTCGGGCCGAGCTTCTTTGGGCCCCGTCCGTGGCAGCGAACCGGGAGACGGGGGGAGGAGCGGACGTGGTTGGTGAAGGAATAAAGTGGGGGAAGTATTTCGGGTGCGATCATACCAGCACTAATGCACCGGATCCCATCAGAACTCCGCAGTTAAGCGTGCTTGGGCGAGAGTAGTACTAGGATTGGTGACCCCCTGGGAAGTCCTCGTGTTGCACCCCTTTTTGGCTCGCCGTCGTGCTTTTTGTGGCTGTTGGGAGTACTCGTATTGCAAACTTACTCTTTTTTTTCCCGCTCGTGCGAGGACGGGGCGGACCGTGTGGAGATGGGCATTTGAGGTGGGGCCGGGAGGAACGGGCCTTCGTTACCCTATTTTTCCGGTAAACGGGACGGAAGAAGGTGCCGACATCCGTATTTTGCGCGGGCCGGGCTTCTTTGGGCCCGGTCCGTGGGAGCGAACCGGGAGACGGGGGGAGGAGCGAGCGTGGTTGGCGAAGGCATAAAGGAATAAAGTGGGGGAAGTATTTCGGGTGCGATCATACCAGCACTAATGCACCGAATCCCATCAGAACTCTGCAGTTAAGCGTGCTTGGGCGAGAGTAGTACTAGGATGGGTGACCCCCTGGGAAGTCTTCGTGTTGCGCCCCTTTTTGGCTCGCCGTCGTGCTTTTTAGTGGCCGTTGGGAGTACTCATATTTCAAACTTACTCTTTTTTTCCCCCGCTCGTGCGAGGACGGGGCGGACCGTGTGGAGATGGCCATTTGAGGTGGGGCCGAGAGGAATGGGCCTTCGTTACCCTATTTTTCCGGTAAACGGGACGGAAGAAGGTGCCGACATCCGTATTTTGCGCGGGCCGGGCTTCTTTGGGCCCGGTCCGTGGGAGCGAACCGGGAGACGGGGGGAGGAGCGGGCGTGGTTGGCGAAGGCATAAAGGAATAAAGTGGGGGGAGTATTTCGGGTGCGATCATACCAGCACTAATGCACCGGATCCCATCAGAACTCCGCAGTTAAGCGTGCTTGGGCGAGAGTAGTACTAGGATGGGTGACCCCCTGGGAAGTCCTCGTGTTGCACCCTTTTTGGCTCGCCGTCGTGCTTTTTAGTGGCCATTGGGAGTACTCGTATTGCAAACTTACTCTTTTTTTTCCCCCGCTCATGCGAGGATGGGGCGGACCGTGTGGAGATAGGCATTTGAGTTGGGGCCGGGAGGAACGGGCCTTCGTTACCCTATTTTTCCGGTAAACGGGACGGAAGAAGGTGCCGACATCCGTATTTTGCGCGGGCCGGGGCGGGCTTCTTTGGGCCCGGTCCGTGGGAGCGAACCGGGAGACGGGGGGAGGAGCGGGCGTGGTTATCGAAGGCATAAAGGAATAAAGTGGGGCAAGTATTTCGGGTGTGATCATACCAGCACTAATGCACCGGATCCCATCAAAACTCCGCAGTTAAACGTGCTTGGGCGAGAGTAGTACTAGGATGGGTGACCCCCTGGGAAGTCCTCGTGTTGCACCCCTTTTTGGCTCGTTGTCGTGCTTTTTAGTGGCCGTTAGGAGTACTCGTATTGCAAACTTACTCTTTTTTTTCCCGCTCGTGCGAGGACGGGGCGGACCGTGTGGAGATGGGCATTTGAGGTGGGGCTGGGAGGAACGGGCCTTCGTTACCCTATTTTTCCGGTAAACGGGACGGAAGAAGGTGCCGACATCCGTATTTTGCGCGGGCCGGGCCGGGCTTCCTTGGGCCCGGTCCGTGGGAGCGAACCGGGAGACAGGGGGAGGAGCGGGCGTGGTTATCGAAGGCATAAAGGAATAAAGTGGGGGAAGTATTTCGGGTGCGATCATACCAGCACTAATGCACCGAATCCCATCAGAACTCCGCAGTCAAGCGTGCTTGGGCGAGAGTAGTACTAGGATGTGTGACCCCCTGGGAAGTCCTCGTGTTGCACCCCTTTTTGGCTCGCCGTCGTGCTTTTTAGTGGCCGTTGGGAGTACTCGTATTGCAAACTTACTCTTTTTTTCCCCCGCTAGTGCGAGGACGGGGCGGACCGTGTGGAGATGGGCATTTGAGGTGGGGTCGGGAGGAACGGGCCTTCGTTACCCTATTTTTCCGGTAAACGGGACGGAAGAAGGTGCCGACATCCGTATTTTGCGCGGGCCGGGCTTCTTTGGGCCCGGTCCGTGGGAGCGAACCGGGAGACGGGGGGAGGAGCGGGCGTGGTAGGCGAAGGAATAAAGTGGGGGAAGTATTTCGGGTGCGATCATACCAGCACTAATGCACCGGATCCCATCAGAACTCCGCAGTTAAGCGTGCTTGGGCGAGAGTAGTACTAGGATGGGTGACCTCCTGGGAAGTCCTCGTGTTGCACCCCTTTTTGGCTCGCCGTCGTGCTTTTTAGTGGCCGTTGGGAGTACTCGTTTTGCAAACTTACTCTTTTTTCCCGCTCGTGCGAGGACGGGGCGGACCGTGTGGAGATGGGCATTTGAGGTGGGGCCGGGAGGAACGGGCCTTCGTTACCCTATTTTTCCGGTAAACGGGACGGAAGAAGGTGCCGACATCCGTATTTTGCGCGGGTCGGGCTTTTTTGGGCCCGGTCCGTGGGAGCGAACCGGGAGACGGGGGGAGGAGCGGGCGTGGTTGGCGAAGGCATAAAGGAATAAAGTGGGGGAAGTATTTCGGGTGCGATCATACCAGCAATAATGCACCGGATCCCATCAGAACTCCGCGGTTAAGCGTGCTTGGGCGAGAGTAGTACTAGGATGGGTGACCCCCTGGGAAGTCCTCGTGTTGCACCCCTTTTTGGCTCTCCGTCGTGCTTTTTAGTGGCCGTTGGGAGTACTCGTATTGCAAACTTACTCTTTTTTTTTCCTCGCTCGTGCGACGACGGGGCGGACCGTGTGGAGATGGGCATTTGAGGTGGGGACGGGAGGAACGGGCCTTCGTTACCCTATTTTTTCGGTAAACGGGACGGAAGAAGGTGCCGACATCCGTATTTTGTGCGGGTCGGGCCGAGCTTCTTTGGGCCCCGTCCGTGGCAGCGAACCGGGAGACGGGGGGAGGAGCGGACGTGGTTGGTGAAGGAATAAAGTGGGGGAAGTATTTCGGGTGCGATCATACCAGCACTAATGCACCGGATCCCATCAGAACTCCGCAGTTAAGCGTGCTTGGGCGAGAGTAGTACTAGGATGGGTGACCCCCTGGGAAGTCCTCGTGTTGCACCCCTTTTTGGCTCGCCGTCGTGCTTTTTAGTGGCCGTTGGGAGTACTCATATTGCAAACTTACTCTTTTTTTTCCCCCGCTCGTGCGAGGACGGGGCGGACCGTGTGGAGATGGGCATTTGAGGTTTGGCCGGGAGGAATGGGCCTTCGTTACCCTATTTTTCCGGTAAACGGGACGGAAGAAGGTGCCGACATCCGTATTTTGCGCGGGCCGGGCTTCTTTGGGCCCGGTCCGTGGGAGCGAACCGGGAGACGGGGGGAGGAGCGGGCGTGGTTGGCGAAGGCATAAAGGAATAAAGTGGGGGAAGTATTTCGGGTGCGATCATACCAGCACTAATGCACCGGATCCCATTAGAACTCCGCAGTTAAGTGTGCTTGGGCGAGAGTAGTACTAGGATGGGTGACCCCCTGGGAAGTCCTCGTGTTGCACCCCTTTTTGGCTCGCTGTCGTGCTTTTTAGTGGCCGTTGGGAGTACTCGTATTGCAAACTTACTCTTTTTCCCCCCGCTCGTGCGAGGACGGGGCGGACCGTGTGGAGATGGGCATTTTAGTTGGGGCCGGGAGGAACGGGCCTTCGTTACCCTATTTTTCCGGTAAACGGGACGGAAGAAGGTGCCGACATCCGTATTTTGCGCGGGTCGGGCCGGGCTTCTTTGGGCCCGGACCGTGGGAGAGAACCGGGAGACGGGGGGAGGAGCGGGCGTGGTTGTCGAAGGCATAAAGGA